>OZ007586.1:41055047-42424110 GCA_963931845.1 Maratus michaelseni | reverse complement strand
ATTCAACACATGGATTGACTTGAAAGTCCCCGGACCTTAATCCCATAGAACATGCGTGAAACCTTCTCGGGAGATGTTTGGCATCACGTGATCAGGCGTCAGCAACGATTCAGGAGCTGAAATTGGCGTTACAAGAGGAATGGGACTCTATTCCTCAAGAACAACTAGACAACCTTGTCCTCAGCATGGACAGATGATGCAAATCCTGCATCGCAGTCAGGGGTGACCATATCCCTTATTAGAGACTGAATTTTTCCTGCCAGGTGCTTGTAAAATGAACATTTCTGTCTTCTCTGCATTTGTGCTTCAAGTGACCTTTTGAATAAAATGCTTTTATATCCTTTTGATTCTTTGTTTAGATGGTTTTTATCACTTGTACCATATTTTCACAACTTGAAGATCTTATGGTACGATTTTGGTCGATGTGGAAATCTTCTGTGCGACGTTACATTCGAAAAACCCTCTCGTCCTTAATTTTTGCACACCAGTGTATATATATATATATATATATATATATGCTCATAAATTCAATATTTTAAATCAAAATTTCTATTTATTTTGTACATTCTGCAATTTACCTATAATAACTTTCAAAACTATAATTAGAACTGTTTTGTCTTGTTTTTTTTTATACAAAACAGGTATCATTGTTTATCAAAAATTTAATGATCTTCAGAATTTAATGAAATATTTGTAAATGTTTACATGTAGAAGCTATATCACCTCCACTCATTCACACACACACAGAAAAGCATAAGTCTAGAAGACTTTTTTTGTCAAACTTAGATATATTACATGTGTGTTTAAAGATCTCTTTATATTATGATTATCCTTGAAAGAGTGATTAATCAAACTTTTATAATAGACTTTCAGATTAAAAAACAAAATTGTCACCATTCACTGATCAATTTTTTGAATAAAAAAAGTTGCATACAAATATTTTGTTGATGATAATTCTATAAAATATTATTAGTGAAAGCTTCTACAATGATAATTTTTTTTTCAAAAATAGTCAAAACTTTGTGACTTGATGTATGTTTTAAAAATGTAAGGATTATTTGTGTATTATCCATGCTAGAAAGATAGATTACCAAAAATGGTTGTCAATTGCCAACCATTTTATAACTATAATTGCATTCAAAACAGTAATTTAACATAAATTTATTAAATATGATTATATGTAAATTCATATTACATGCACAATATGTAAATTCGTATTGTGTAAACAAAACAATGAAAGAAAGATCGCACTGTTGTTCAATTTATTTAAATTTTTAATAAATAAAAAGTTTTAATTTTAAATGAAAATGAAAAGTATGAATACAGGGGGAATGCGGCAAAACAATTAACAGTCGCCAATCAAAAAATAATAACAGTGGCAATATAACGTCGATTTAATTTTATACACGTGTTTTAAAACAAAATACTAATATTATTCAAATTAAATGAATCATACATATTACTAACGTTGGAAAATAATGTAATCAAAGCAAAATGTTTCAAGTTCAACATCTATACTTTTTTTCCGAATTTCAAAATATAAATAAATTCTGTCGTCTGCTAAACAGAAATCTGCAGTTGTGTTTGTAAACAAATTATTTAAATTACCAAATTTAGAGAAACTCACAGCCTTTCAATCCTCACTATTTACGCTAAGGTACCTATCAACTTGGGTCATGTAATTTTCTGATCTTTTTAAATTCCATTTATAATGTTACAAGGTAATAAAGTATACGTTTCTTGCATTAATATGCAAGGGAAAATCCAAAAGCATCCTCTCTAAATGTGATTCAGACTTTGCCGGCGAGAGGGCGAGCATTTCATTACAAACGTGTGCTTTCCACCTTCTCGAAAGATCGCATGAAACGGAGAATCAAAACAAAACAGAAATGTCTGCTTAGCTGGACGTGTACCACCATCTAGTGACGAGCTCCGTTATCACGGCGAAATTTATCGGAGATTCAAATGTTCATAGATGGGAAAAAGAATGCCGATGCATACGGAAATAAAACAATGTAGGGCAGACCGGGGTGATTCTTGGTCACTTGCAACATGGGGTGATTACTGGTCAATTAAATTTTCATTAATACTAATGATAGAATCACAAGAAAAAACTACTGGATGTTAGACAATTTCATTGCTATTCAGTAACACAAACAATTTTTTGGTTCAAAACATAATTTAATGAGAAAAAATATTTTAACTAGACATATGTATAAAACTTGAGCAAAAAATAAGGGATTACAAAATCATGCTTTTTTTTCATAAGGTGGCTGTAATATGAAATTTAGCTATATGATGATCTAGAAGGGTTATATAGAAAGAGAAATATGCATAGAATATGTATGTATGCATATGAACACTGCATGAGTATATACATTAGGGAAATAGAGGGCTAAACATCACCCTATATACATGGGGTGATTCTTGGTCAACATGGGATGAATATTGGTCAGTATGGGGCGATTCTTGGTCATGTAATTTTAGCTTAAAAATTACTTATAAACTCACAAATAGTGCAGAAATGTTTAATATTTGTCAGTTTAAATGGCAGCGTCTGCATTCAAAAGTTTTTTTAAGTTCATGTGGCAACACTTTAAGAGTGAACCACATTGTTTTGATTTTTTCATGAACTCATAACACAAATTACATTTGAAATAACTGATCCTTTGTTTATCCATTTCTTGAAGAGATATTGGTGTTCATTTCATTCACTTCTCAGTCAACATCTGCAAATTGTACCATGCACATGTAAATCCAGTGCACGGAGAAAAATAGAAACAAATGCAGCAGTTATCACCACAAGGATTTCATTAAGTTGTGTGAAAAGTTGATAAAGAAAAAGATGAAAAAGAATCAAAAAAGAAAAGGAAAACTACATTAAACAAGAATACAGCTGAAGATACAGTAGCATCATCTTCTGAGACTAGAAGGAAAACACAGCAATGCACACAAGATACAGATATAGATATGGAAGTAGAAACGGGTGAAGCTGAAAAAATTCCGCAACAGCAAAAAAGATTCTGATATTTCAGCTACAAATAAATTAAGGAAAATACATAAAGCCATATGTGTAGAGAAGTACTATGCTGTCTACTTTGAACAGATGCCATACATCGGGCGTGTAGTATTCTGGATGATATTTTGTTTGCAAATTTTTCGAAAAGTCTACAGGAAATTATCGTTGGCCAAAGAAAATGGATCTTGCGCCAGTGAAGCACTCCTTTATGTTTTATGGACCAGTTAGACTCTATGGTACAGGGCTATTTCAGATTGAGGAAGATGAAATGCAAGCTGCATACCTTAAATAAAAAACAGTCTTTTGTAAATAAATTTATTATTTTGTGAAATATGTTTGAAGTTCCAACCATTTTATCAATATTCTTTATTTTATAACATTTTTCATAATTATGTTTATATTTACAGATAATATATTATCAATATATATAGACAATATATACAGACAATATAATCATTTATTAAATTTTTGAGTGTTTAAAATGTTGGTATTTGATCATAAAACAATGACCAATAATCACCCCATTGCCGGGGTGATTATTGGTCAGACATTTTTTAATTTTATTAATATTATATATAATTTAAAAAAAATAAAAATAATTAGGATTGTTAGGGATTAGATTCTCTTTTTACAAGTGCAAAATTTTTGTTTCAATTCAATTTAGTTACTGCGTTCTTTGGATCTTTATGAAAATTAACCAATAATCACCCCACTCCGCCCTAATAGATGATTAAACGATTGTAAAAAGGTTAAAAATAGATAAGAGAGAACCAGCCCAACTAATTAAAAGAATTTTTTAAAGGTTTTATTAAAAATACTTTCATAATTGAAGCAGTAAGAAAGGACCTAAAAAGTACTATTTTTGCTATAATACTCGTCTATCCATTCTCACTTGTCTAATCACTCAGGAGGGCGAGTATTGTTAAGTTATGGCATGTGGGTTGCCATAGTTTGGACAAAAACTGTGCATCTTTCGCCATTGTTATGTATAAAGGCATTCTACCAATTCGATAACTTTGCAGAAGCAGCGCCATCTATGAGAAATTTTTGAACTAATTTTTTTATTTGCTTAAACAAAATTTCAGATTATAAGAAGCATTTTTGTCAAAACCACACTCTTGAACACCAATTGCTTGATCTGTTATTGAATTTTAAAATGTGTCAAGGATTTTTGGGACACCCTGTATAATTTTTAGTGACACAGTCATGTGAACTTTATCCCACAGCTCTTCGATGACTTTTTAAGTTTTTCAATGTACATTAATGTCATCTTCCCAACACTCGCTTTAACAGATGTCTATACGCTGCTAAATTAAAATTTGTGATACCACTTTTTGAATCATACATTTATTTAAGTGCTGTAATAAAAACAATAGATTTTTTTTCAATCAAAGAATCTCTCTTTCCCTCCATTTAACTGAAAATGTAGTATAACTCAATTATATTATATTTTCTACAGTGCATCTCTTAAATATAAAGACACAGATTTTTTTAAGTTACATTTTATTAATTCAGTATAAGAAATTAAATTTTATACCTCATAAATAAATATAGTATACCTCATAGTAAAATATTTTATGAAATGATATGTATATGTTTTTAGGACATTTATGTTCTTTTAATTAGTATTTATACCTCATATTAAGAACAATGAAATGAGTCTGTTATTGGGGTTTAAATTTAAATAAAATAATTTCGACTTGAATAATGATAATTAAAAAAAATATGCTGTCTTATAAATATAAAGACAAATTTGAAACTGCTTCATATGCAAATTTTTTCGAATGCACGCTTATAGAAATAATGCGCGTGCGCACATATGTTTAAGTTACCCAAACAAGCAAAGTTGTTTGACTTGTTTCAATTGTAAAGATGCCACGGAACATTGAAATTTCTAAAGATGAGATTAGCAAAATACATGGATTTAAAGCTAATGGCTTAGCACTTTCTAAAATATGTAAAAATACTGGGAGAAGCAGAGCTGCAGTTTATCAAGTTTTATCAAAAACTTACAATTTAAATTCGAGAAAACGATCCGGCAGATCGAGAAAGACCAGTGAAAGACTCGATCGCAAGATCATGTGACTTGTTTCGTTGCAAAAAATATCACTCTGACAAGCTTCTGAACGAGTTGATAGTATGGTCTCAAAGGACACAGTACATTGGCATATAAAGAAAAGCAAAAGTATTGTGTGCCGGCATATGTGCAAATTCCCTTTAATGAAAAAACCCCACAAAGAACGGAGGCTACTCTGTGCTTAAATATCATATGCATTGGAAGGACGAATGGATGAAAGTCATTTTTAACACTTTCCAACCTAAAAGTGTTTATGGCTACGGTTTGTCTGTCATCTGTCCATGCTCGAACTCGCATAAATATACTCTCTGATTACCCTGAAATTTTTGCATGTTATTGTCATTTACTACAGCATGTTCCCTATTGAAAAGGAAGCATGCAGCACTTATACTTTTTTTACAGGGACAGTCAAAGTATTCCGTTACATTACAGTCAATGGGAAATAATTGTTTCAAGTGTATTTTGTTGATGCTACTACCATCTGAAACATGATGAAATGGATATATAATTATGAAGTGCATTAAAACATGCTTTTTGTAGAATATGGGGTTCAAAGCATTTATTATTCATTTACAGGGTCAAACAAAATAATTTTGTTTCACATTGTTCTACGGAGAAATATCATTTGCAGTGTAATTCAAGTACTGTAATTCACTATATTAAACATAATGAAAATTATATATATATTACTGAGGTGCTCTATAAATTTCTTGCTTAAAAGTGTGCATCGCGTTTATCATTCATTTACAGGGACACACAAAATATATCGATTACAGTATATGTGCAATAATTACAGTCTATGTGTGAAAAGTGCATTTTCAACTTTTTACGTTAAACTAAATTTTTTCATAGTATGTGGTTTGTATAAATTCAGTTGATCATATACAGGGCTACACAAGGGAATTCCTAAGTATTACAGATTATGGGAGTGAATTACTTAAGGATAGTTTTTAATTATGTTACACATTTTCCTGCTGAACTATATTTTGTAGACTAATAGAAGTTTGTAGAATATAAATAAATTCATATACTACACAAAGAAGAAGATACTTTTTCGTTAACGGTCGGTAATTGCAGGAAGTGAGTATCAAGTTGCCTTATGTGTGTTTACCTGAATGTGTTTTTTACCTTTTAGTTTAATATGTGATGTGTTCAAAGTCTTTAGATAGTTTACAGGTCTGTACAGACAATTTTGAGTGAATTTCCCTCGATTGACGAAAATTGCTAAATGTAAATTTTCTAACTAAACTAAATTTTATCATGCAATGTAGTATATATCCAAATCTATAGATCATATACAAGGCTGCACAAAATAATCGACTACTTTTTGACAATGGAAAGTAATTTCGAAAACCGCATTTTTCAATGTATTATACAATATGTTTTCTAAACTGTTTACTTACATATCTTATTTCACCTTATTTAACGGTGAAGTTTCGTTACAGTTTTCTGGATGCATTGGAAAGTGTTTCATAACTTATGCTTGATGTATGATTTTTCGTTCTTGTTTCAGATGAAAAGAGATTTAACTTGGATGGCCAAATAGTAGGAATTCCTACTGGCACGATTTAAGAAGTGAGCCTCTTCAGTAGGCAGAAAGGGGGAGGTTCTGTGATGGTTTGGGGTTTCTCTTTTAATGGAACTATAGATATTGCTTTTCTGGAAGGTAAACAGACATCTAAAGAGTATATATAAATGCTTGATGGTCACTTGTTGCCAACTGCTGAAACTGTTAGTGGTTGGAATTATTTGTACCAACAGGATGCACAGATTCACACATCAACACTCACAAAAAAAATGGTTTGCTGATAACAATGCTCATGTCATAGTGTGGCCCACACGTATGATTACCCAATAGGTTTAAAAGTTTCCAAATATGCCTATTTTGGAAGGATTTTAGTATGCTATGGCTATTGAGTAGATCAGGATGTACTTAGATAAGATCTTACATCCAAATATTATATAGAATGACCATCAAAACTGTTTTTCCGAAAGAAAATTGTAAAAACATTAGATTTCTAAAATAGATATATGTGAAATATAGCAAATTCAGTTTATATTTCTATAAGTTTCCATCATACATGAGATTTTATTCAACTTATCCATCAGATGCAAGTGTTTCGCAGTTGGCAAGTAAGTAAATATTGCTACTTAGATATTAGAATAAGATTAAATTATTTTCTAAACTGTTGCTTATCCTAATAAACCCACAGTGTAAAATGAAATCAAAGATATACTATAATCATTTGCACAACCAATAGGGAATCACAAATATAAATTTAATGAGATTATTAAATAAATGTACTTTTTTATCTAAAAAAAAATCACAAGAATGAGCAGTTTATAAGAATTTCAGAATATCATTGCATAACATCATGTTTAATTTAATGCTTCTAATATCCAAAACCATCAAAGTATTTTATATACTTATAAATATGTAATTTAAAAATGTAATAAATATGCAATTTAATAAAATTAAATTGTAGATTGTAGGATGTTAAATATTATGAAAAGTCAGATTAAAAAGCAATGACTTGCACAGTTGATGTTGAGGCGCCTGATCTGCAGATTTAATAGTTTATATACATAAGACGGGTCAAATAATAAAATTCTATATGCTTATAAATCCCAATATGAGAACTAGCATAACTAATTATATTAACAAAACACTTCTTATGTAATATTCATTGCTAAAATAAACCATTTTCCCACACTCATATTATGTAATTGGAATGAGCAGTAAGCTGGGAGGAAATTATTTTGATTCAACAATTTATGATAAAAATTTGAGGATAAAAAAAAGGGGGAGGGACAGATAAAATAACTTGGTTGCCTGTGGCTACCATATTTGTCAAGCCATGTATATATGTAACAAACCTGGTGACTGGAGCTCGCTATGATTTGAAGGGTCATTTGAGTATGATGCAGTTAAGTTTCTAAGATCAATGAAATGTAGTCAAGTCTAGGGCTGGATTATTTATCAATATATTGGTCAAGTATTGATATTTTTTAAATATCACAATAACGATATCTAAACTTTGACTCAGCCGATATATCCCAATAACAATAATATTGTTTTACGATCAGCACAATTTCGAGTCCTGAAAAACAGAAACGAATAATCTGTACCAATATGTCCTTCAATTCTTCTTTCAACTGATTCGTTTATTTATTCACTGTCCTGCTTCATCCAAAACAGAAAGTCTACTACCGTTAATTATCTCTCTATTATATCTCAAAGTAAAGAATATTCCAATATATCCCAATACATTCAATCTTTGCAAACCACAGAGTTAGAAATAAATACTGAATAACACTTTTGGTGCTGAATAACACTAATCACATTCCTTGTTTGGCTGCTGTGATTGGTCCAGACATATTGCGATAACTCTCAGCCAGGGCTTGGAAGTAGCACACTACAAGTAGCGAAACTACAGTAGCCGCTACTTTTTCCAGTAGTTTGTAGTGTAGCGTGTTACATTAAAAAAAAGTATAGTGTAGCGAGTAGTGCAATACAAAATATCAGTAGTTTGTAGCAAGCATCGACGCTACTTTAGGGGGGAGGAAAAAAGTGACAATCTTCAAAAACCACGTGATTATAACTCGTTTCTTTTGTGCAAAATATGTTATCTGCAACAATTTGCGAATGTCAGCGACAAATCTCAGTTGCAGTGTCATATATTTCTCCATAGACGACGGCACGGTCACAAATTAACTGTCATTTTCACAGTTTGGGTGTCAAAAACTTCATGTATTATTATTTAAATCCATAGAAATCTTCTCAATATAATGTATTTTTATATGACTACGATTTTTTTTTACCAAAATATAGTCGTCTGGCTATGTTAAGTCTTTATCTGACTAATTTCTTCTCCATTTTGCCTCCCATCCCCAGCAAGCAAAGAAATGTAAAACCTTTATTAAAAAAAAAAAAAAAAAAGAAAGGATTTATCTAAATGTAAATCCTCTAAATTATCCCTAACCTCTCAAATTCACGCTTTCCCCTGATAGCATACAAAGGAGTTTAAAATATTTTAAAATCTTTATTTTTATACCAAAATAAAATCTTTCTCTCCATTTGTTGTTCTCTAATGACAATAAATAAAAATTATTTCCTTGTCCCCAAAATTTACGCTTCCCTTTTTGCCCCTCCTCCAGCATACAGTTTCAAATATTTAAAAGTCTTTATTTTTTTAAAAATGGCCCCATTTGTGTCTACCTAATAATTATATATAAGTAACCATCTAAATTGTCCCCTAACTTCCTTTACTCTTACCCCCTCCCAACCCCCCCTCAGCTAACAAATAAATCTAAAATATTTAAGTTATTTTTATTTATATATATATAAAAAGATCTTCTGCCCTAAATAGTGTTCTGTAGTTACTATAAATAATGAGTATTATAAATTATCCCCCTTCTCCTAAAGTCTCTCCCACCTTTCCATATACAAAATTTAAAACTCTTCTTTTTTTAAGTTCTGTATTTTTTGCTGTCTGGCAACATTAAATAAATAATCAATCATCTAAAATATTCCCCTTCAAACAAAATTTCTGCTCCCTTCCTGCCAGTTTAAAATCGTTAGAACTCTAATTAAAAATATATATGTATATTCGAAAAAGCACAGAAAAAGAACAAGTACACCATTTTATTATTAAAAGTGCACTAGGAAGGAATGATTTCTGCCTTCAAACAAACTAACAGCTGAAACGTAAAGTGTCAGCATTCCCGTGATCTATTATTTGCTGGATTTGCTGATAAAACCACAAAGTACTCACTCATCAAAAAAATTAATTTTCTTACTGGCAACCCTTTGTCTTCTTACTCATTATTAGATCATGTGTTTTAATGTTGGGATGTTTTTTTTTAGATTAATGTAATAGAATGACAGACAAAAATAGTATAGAACTGCCCTGGTTGGCATATAATGAATATTTTGAAGTTCTAGAACAACAAGAAAGTGGTAATTATTCTGTGTAACATGTAAACTTTGTCCAATTAATAAGAAGTTATCAGTATCAAAATCATCTGCTTACAACTTGAAGTTGAACATATAGGTGAGTTAGCATTTTCATTATTAATAATAATTACTGGATCGCATCTCGCACCGAATATCTAAATCGTTATACACAAAAATTCATAAATCATTAAAAAGAGTATTTTCGAATTAAGATCCCTGGTTCAGAAAATATTCTTATCGAACTGTTTATTATTGCAATTTTTTTTTTCGATAATATGTCTTTTGATCGTTCTGAAATATTTGTCCAATGTATGCATGCAAATTAATTTACTGCATATTTCCTTTTGAAGATTCCAATAGATAAAACAAGGGTGGTTGGAAATAAAAATATATTATTTTTAAAAAATGCCTAAGCTTGCTTGATTTTGTTTTTATGGCTATTTATTTTTACTTTAGCTGCACAGGTTTTTTATCGCTAAAATAATTGATTTGTAATGTTTAATATTTGATTTGATATTGATTAGTTTGGTGTTTTAATGAAATAGCTTTATCTTTTTCTCCAGAATCTATTTAAAGCCTAGTATGTTGTTCCGGTTTTCAAAGGGAAACAAACAAAAAGAGATAGAAAGGAAAAGAAAAGCTAGGATTTAACTTATGCAAGTCTATATGATCTTGTTCAGTTTTTAAATTGCTTTCAGGAACTATATTTAAATTGTAAAGAAATAAGACTATTTAGCTCTATTTTTTTAAAATAATATATATTCAAATTTACCAAGGGCTCTTAAGGTTGTTCTAAAATCCGAACTGGCTACTTTATGACACATTCTTTAATTCATTTTTGTTCAGAAACGCATGAAAAGGCAGGTGTTCTTATTCAGAAACTTTGTAACCGAAAGACGTTCTCCACTATTCATTATTTTATTTTATTTTTTAGTAAAGACAGAAGATTTTTCAGAAATCATGTCAAAGTCAGTGTTTTCAACCGAATTTCCGCCGCCGCAGCAGGGGAAAGGGAAAAAAATGTGACACGAATCGCTTATAACCCGATAAGTAATTTATTTATCAAGAAAAGAAAAACTCATTTCAATTCCAAATCGCTTCAATAGTCCATACTCGCTTCAACATACCTGCCAATTATATGCCTTTGTGCTTAAAAATGAGTCAGATAATGTATCAGAAAGTTTCGCATTGTTGAGCAAGAAATTTGAGAACCACCTTAAACGCTACTGTGCTATATCACTCTCATAAATTTGTAAGATTATTACAATTTTTGTTTTCAAATTTCCTCTTTTTAACACTTTCCAACATATTTAAAAAGTGTCTATGAATTCACTTTGTCTGTCTGTCCATGCTCTAACTTGCGTAAATATACTCGGATTGCCATGAAAGTTTTATATGTTATTGAAGTTTACCATAGAATGTTCAGTATCGAAAATGAAATGTGTAGCATTTATATCTCGCTTACAGAGACATTCAAAAGAATTCTGTTACAATATGGTCTATGGGGAAAAATCGTTTGCGGTGTATTTAATTAGTGATGATAACTAAAGTAGCGAAAAGTAGCGAAGTAGTGACTACTTTTGAAAAGTAGTTTATAGTCGCTACTTTTTAAAAGAAGTAGTTGTAGTTAACTACATTTTTCATAAAGTAGTTGTAGTTCACTACAAACAAAAAGTAGTTTTTCTGACCCCTGCTCTCAGCAATTGATATGTCCTGTCCAATAAGATGAGCTTGAAAATGTGTTGGTAATTGTGTGGTATTAATATAACTTGCTAGTATGCGGTTTCTCAGATTCAGAAGGAATTTATATCTGTGCTTAAAATGAGTGTATTTTGGTTGTCCCATTCATAAAAAAAGCACTTTAAATACATTGAAAAATTTTATGGTGAATTTCACTAGGTTATCAAAATTTAACTTATTGCTTATTCTAGAGGATTTTATTAGGAAATTAAACTTCTGAATTGAGAAAGGAAAATGTCTATCAGTTATTCAGTGAAGCAGACTTTTTTTCTTTCAATGAGAGGTACATTAAATAATTTAAACAATGTTAGATAATAATTAAGGCAAAAAAATTAAAAAAAATTAATTATATGGTTGCCATGATTAAATTCTGTAGTAAATTGTTTCTCAAAGTACGCAATATATTTTTTTTATTTCTTAAATTCATACTTTTAGTAATCCAAGGTAATCCTTTGCTAAATTAAAAATAAGAAGCGATAATGATCTTTGATAAAATGAAGTTATCCGTGATGGAGTAATTTCTCTATGCCAAAGATTAAACAAAGGATATATGATAAAAGGATTGTGATGTACCGATGGTTTGGGCTGGACACATTTCATGTACAGAACAAACGAAATCAGGCTCAGTCCATCCAAACTCTATTCAAACCAAGTAAAATAAAGTTTGATATTTTTAACCAATAATTAAATTCTATGAAATGAAAATTGTACACATTTTTATGAGGACAATTTTGAATTTCATTTTATTAAATGTGCTTTTTAATCACATATTTAATCATATCACAGTGCTGAAAATGAGACTTAAATCAGCAATATCAATATTAGCTTGTTGATATATTACGATATTAATTTTTTGAGATCATCCAGCCTTAGTCAAGTCTGACTAAAAACACCATTATTTCATGGAATCTGACTTTATTCCTTTTTAAAGTCAGGCCCAGGATAATATGAGAGCCAATTGAAGTTAATGTTTCATTACTGAGCTACCGTAGTAGCCAGATGGGGCGGGCCTTCTCACGATGGGCAGAGTGCAGCTGGCCGTGAGTTGTTTAAGCAGGTGATAGACAGAAAAAGGCCATGAGAAAAAGCATGCTCTTTGTTTTTGTCAGGCTTAATTTAGATTTTCTTCTGCTAGAATGCGCCACTGAGAAATGAGAGTGTAAAAACCATCTTATTGGTTAGTTACCTCTCTCATGATGCCTGGGTCCTCTGACGACACCATGCAAACCTGGTTGCATCTAAAATCACAAGCGACTGCAAGAAACCCTTAATCAGTAATTTCCCTTTAAAAGAACAGATTATTTTAAAGCATGAATGTAATAAATGCAAGGCTGTAAAACAAAGATAAGAGGGGCAATTCAGATTTAAGTACAGGCTTTAAAAATTAGAGAAAAATTTTGAGGATTTAAAATTTTTAACTTTTAGTTTTAATTTAGAATTTAAAAAATGTTAAACTTTTTATCTTTTCATTATCTCCCCTCCCACCCACCTTGAAAAATGAGAACCACAGCCCTTGTCTGCAAGGGTGGTGGAGCTCACTCAAATAATTTAACCCTTTATATCCTGAATTAATTTTCCAGCTACTTTTTAGATGCTCAGAATCCTCGATTATTCCCACGAGTTATTTTTTTTTGTAAATATTTCCTTATCTAATCTTAGCATTTTTGCGATTCAATTAGGTGAAAATTTCTCATTTGAAAAACCGGTGGTAACAGATTAAAAATTCTGTAAAAGACGCTCGTCGCGAAGGTGTTAAAGTGGTACTTATAAGTACCGTCAGGATAAAAAGGGTTAAACTAAAACATTTTTTTTCAACTTAATTTCAGACTCTCAAACCAGCTGGGCCTACTTTTACATCTAAATAATGGTAATTTTACACAGAAGAGTATCTGTAACGTAGGAGATTATATGAAACATCAATGCAGCTGCAGCAAAACAAACAAATATAATTTCTCCAGAAAAGTTTATGCTATTTGTAATAGTCCTGAGCACAAAAAGTTTTTCAAGTTAAGCGTGTTTGACACAGTTTGGGATTTCATGCATGTTATCATACTGGAAAAAGTAAAGTAAAAAAAGATCAGGTATAAAATACTGTCAATAATATAAACTCATGTCCAAAATTAAGGTCATAAACATAAAATCTGTGAAAACTGAAGAACTATTCACTGTGTTGCCACGAAATTTGGCACAGAGGTATAGTATAATGGAAGAAAGAATAAAACAACATAACAATATGGAAAAGATTTTAATTGTGAATTACGAAACAGGGTATATCAATTAAATCATAAATCAGAGATAAAGCATGTCTAATATGGTGTGTGACCACTGTGCTCTGTTATACAAGCCTCACAATGAGTTCTCATACTGTTTATCAGGGTGTCAATTTAGAGAAAAATTTTGGAGATTTTAAATTTTAAACTTTTAATTTTGAATTTTTAAAAGGTTTAACTTTTTATCCTTATATATATATAAGGATATGTAGATAATAAAATTAACTACATGAGAATTATTTTAGAAATTAATAAATAACAAGTTTTTGCTCAAGAGATAAATATTCAAAATTCTTCCAAAAAAAATTATCACCTATAAAACATCAATTGTTTCACAGCCTTTATTATCCTTATTCTTCTTTTCTGTTCTCTTACAGTCTGTGACACACCTTGGATACAACAGTTGCAAGATAATTTAAAATAACTTAAAAATACTAATTTATCAAGCAAATTATAACAATTTTATCTGAAATAACATTAAAGTGATGTATATAATTGTAATAGGATCAGTAATAAGATCATATAATGAACAAAAGATTTTTGGCCAATTTTGTTCTGGAAATGATCTGCAGTATATCTCCTAAGATGAACATTTTTATACTTTCAGTTTGTGCTCTGAAGGGAAAAGAAAAACAATAGATACAAGTACAGCAATTGGGAATGTAAAAAAGACATTCTTAGGCACTTGTTTATTTTTTCTAATTTGGCTTATTTGACTAGCCCTATAAAACATGTAGGTTGTTTAAATTTTATTAAATTCTAAGTCAATGAAAAACTACAGATTCCAAAAGAATAAAATTTCAATATTGATTTAAATGAATGGTTTAAAAGATCATGTTGATTCCTGGTTTAAATTGGCATATTCTGACCCACAGAGTCATTTAGGGGCGCTACTATCACCTTCATCTACAATCTTTCTTTTATCATATGTACGAACAAGGTCATTTAAGAGTTTGATAAAATCAGTCCGTTTGTGTTCGATTATACTGTTCACTTTTCTTTCAATATACTCTTCATATTCCTGTTTAAATCTTATCATTTCATCCTTTGATGATATAAGCAATTGAATGAAGAATTTGAGTAGATCTAACTGATGTAGCCTACTTTCACAAAGACCTCGCCCAATATCGCTGAAAATAAGTGCACTTTTTTCTGCAAGGGTTGCATCTTGAATCACCAATTTCAGGCCTTCTTTGTCATTAACTTCAAGCAACAAATTGAGTATACCACCAAAGGAGTCATGCATAATGTGTCTTTTATGAGAATGAGGGGATTGTTGCCAAAGTTCCCTAAATAGCTTTTGATAATTGTAATCAGTACACTGAGATATCACTTTATGGATGACCCCACACAATAAACCATGAAACTGAACTCCAGAAAGACAATTCCACAGACGACATACGGTATTTACAAAGAAACTTTGCCATGGCCATTCCAAAAAAAAAAGCGACATATGGCGAGGCAACTTTTTAAGTACTTTTACTTGTTGCTCATTATTCATTTGTGATAGTAAAAAACAGAAAACTTCAATATAATACTCTTGAGGTGGGTCCGTAATATTTAATTTACAACACCGTCTTATTGCAACATGTACTGTAGTCTTGAATAAGGAAATTTTTCGTCGTACTAATTTCTGCAAAAAGTATTCAGAGGCTACTTTATTACCACCACCTGCTGCAGATCTAAACATATATCTATAGGCAGAACATCTGAGATTTAAATATTTTCTAATTAAATGGCCTAATTTAGGAACTATTTCATGTAAATGCATCCACCAAAAAATCAGCAAATCTGTTTGCATATTGTTTCCTATATCTTGTATACGAACAAAATAGTTTTGATTGCTTAAATACATTCTATTCCATAGTTCTGCAACATCATTCTCTAAGCAGTAGATACAGGCAAATTTATAACGTGTGACAATATCAACACTCTCATCTTTAACCAATACTTCTGCTGTTTTCTTTTTATCCACAATCCCCTGTGGTGTCCAAAAAAACTGATTTGGTAGACCAAAATTGGAATAGTTCATGTATCTGTGGTGGTACTCCATCCATGTTAATATTTGTAAGCCTACTGCTTGAATGAAACCTAATAGTTTTTCCTTCAAAATTGTTGTTATCACAAGCTGTGACACTTTTTTTATAACATTCTCTTCAATCTTCAGCCATGTTTCTTTTCTTTTAGTAGGTTGATTCAAACCAAAAATTTCAGATGGATCCAATTTTGAAAACAATTCAGAATTTCTGAATTCTGTTACTAAAGTCCTAACATCATGTTGATTCCACAGTGAAGCAGCCACACTAACAAGAGCAATATGCTCAAGTGATGGTATAATCATAAAATTCATAGTCAATATGTAATTTGAGATGTAATATGAGTAATTCAAAAGAGGAATTTAAACCACATACATTGTTTTTTAAATGTGACATTAGCTTTGATAACTGATAAATAAGAAAGTTAACATCACAATTAGAATGACAAGAAAGAACAAGAACCTTGAATACTGAGAGAGGCAATTTCTCTAGTTAAGCTTCCAGGGACTATTTATAGGGAATTCCAGAGATCTGATGACCTACAAAAAGAAAAAAAACTTCTATAAGGATATAAAATATTGAAATGTAAAGAAAAAAAAGACAGTTCTTTGTATGAGCATATGTACCAACATTTGGAAAAAGCTCAGTCCATAGCTAAGGAATACCATGGTTCATACACTTGAGAACAAATAAAATTCAAGCACTTTAAAAGGACAGTTTAGATTCATACAATATTACATGCATTAAAATGGCTCTAGAATAACATATAACACATAAGGGAAATAGTCACCACATTGATTGTCTATGTCAAAGATATCTTATCAGACTGTGACAGACTGACAAAATTTTCAATATTTTTCAACAACAGATTGACGAAATTCATGATTTTTTTTATGCTAGCAATAGATGACATTCACTATTTTATTCTGAGATTGATTGATGAAATCTGTGATTATTTTTCACAACTGATTGACAAAGTTCCTTTTTTCCCTCATGGTTAACTGAAGAAATTCACAATTTTTTCTGAGAAAAAATTCATGACTTTTTTTTTAGCATAGGATTGAAAAAATTTTCAATTGTTATCAATGACCAATTGACAAATTTTGCAATAATTTTTCTGCGACTAATTTACAAAATATGCAATTATTTTCAATGACAGATTGATGAAATTTGCAATTTTTTCCACATACAATTGATGGAATTCATGATTTATTTTTCTGTTAGTGATAGAAGAAATTCATGATTTTTTTTCTGTGACAAATTGACGAAATCTGTAATTATTTTTCCCAATCAATTGACGAAATTTTGCAATTTTTAATATCCGATTGATTAAACTTGCGATTACTTTCAGCAACAGGCTGATGAAATTAGCAATTTTTTTCCTTCGCCAACTGAAAAAATTCACTTTTTTATGATTAGTAGACAAAATGCTTCTGAGAAATGTAAAAACTGCTACAAATCTATTTTTTTACTAGTAATTTTTTCTTTGCACCTATTCTAGAATACCAAATTTTGGAATTCTACAAATAAATAAATGATTTGGAGAATTTGGCAAAATACAAATATATATATGTGGAAAAATCACATCACAGATCAGGACTAAGGAACTTCACAGCTTGCAAGAAAACTTAAAATCGTAATTCGATACAGATTTTTTATTTATTTATTTTTTTAGGTGCAGATTTCCATATTGTATCCTTTATTGCCAAAATACTATATTTTATCCTACATTTCCATAGAAATTGCCAGAGATGTTGGTATCTATGTGCCGGGAATCTCTCTACATCATCCGATTTTTACCATGGAACAAGAGAGATAGATAGGGAAGGAAGACGAGATTGTTTACCATAGGAATTTTTATTTGTACTTGATACCTATAAACCCCTTACAGGAAAGGGGAGAGTATGGCATGCTTATTGCTTGTTTGGCACATCTTTCCCTAGATATTTTCTTATTTATTTTAACATTCGATTGATTGCTTTGCATATTGTTTTGGTCGATGTGGGCAGGGCTGCAGAGTCAGTGGCAAAAATGATCGACTCCGACTCCTGAAATTTTAAAGGAACCGACTCCGACTCCGGGACAGCTAAAGTACTAGTATTGCCGGTTGATTCCTATTATTCAGATTACTTCATTGCTGCCATTTGTTTTGAAACAGTAATTGTCGCTTTATTAAATTTGCTATTAAATAAAGGAAATATTACTATTTAAAAAAAGTGGCAGCAATCAAGCAATCAGAATTTAAAAAAATAATAATAATAACAACTGGCAACACTGCAACCTATTGGCACATTCCTGTTTAACCTTGAAGCATATTATTACTGCAACGGCAAACTTCCAACAGTACTCGTATATTAGTATAAAAAGTTTCACCTTTTTTAAATGCAGATTTTTTTTTAAATAAGGCAAAAATACTCTTATAAAATGTGTGTGGAACTTTGCCCCTGCACTAATTGGCTCTGGTCAAAATTGAAAATATTTTGAACATGTGAACCCCTCCTCCTCCCAGATACTCTATGTACAATAACACAAAAACACAATGTGCATTAAATTTTATATATGGTAAAATTTAATTACGTCAAAACTGCAAAAACTGTATGTAAAATATTTATATGCATGCAAATTGCAATTGAAAAGTTAAATTTGAAGCTATTTAGATAGAAAAAACAGTTGAAATCTAATAAATCTCCAAAATTTACTTTGAACAACACACACAAAGATCTATCAATTGAATCCAAACAGCATTTATTATATTGGTAATTCATTTTAAGACAATAACCAAAATATTTTATGCCAAATCAAACATATATTATACCAAAATATGGGCAAAAGGATGTTTAAATTTGGTTTTATATCCATTCCTGCATACCCAAAAAATAGCAGGCGAAAATGTTACAATTTACGCATCATTTGGGGTCTCAAGAACCCGAATAAAAGGGAAGAGAAAATTTACAATTTCGGCGTTACTTTTGGTCCTACAGACCCAAAGAATCTGAGGAAAAATAAGAAAAAAAAAGGAAAAAGGTTTCTATTACAATGATATTTCGGGTTCTGTAAACTCAAAAAATAGCAGATATTTCCAATTTTCGTATTACCTCGAGTTCCGCAAACTAAAAAAAAAAAAATGAGATTAAGGACTCCAATATAAAATACCAACTAGAGGATTCAATTAAAAACAGTTTTCATATATGCTGTACAGTACATTGGGTATGTTTAAACTGGGGTGCCTGGTATGTCTAGTCCAAAATTAAAAATAATAATTCAGTTTATAAATTTAAAATTACATAGAATTGGTTTAATTTTACTTCAAACTGTCTAAAAAACAAGCTGGAGTCAGAGTCGGAGTCAGCCTGGTTTTTAGTGACTCCAACTCTGACTCTTTTGCCCCAAAATGGGCCTAACTCCAACTCTGACTCCGCAGCCCTGGATGTGGGGGATATTATCCAAGGCATGGCACGGAAACATTTGAATGCAATCAATTCAGAGCTTTGATTTTAAAGTTATGTATCTTTTCTGTTTACTACAGAGAGTTGTGTTTAAAAAAAATAATAATTTGTTGCTTTTACAACTATTATTTAACTTGATATTTTCAATTTGTATTCCATTGTATGTTTTATTTTTATGACAGTAAAGACATCTGGTCTAATATCTTTTAAATAACTTATAATAAAAAGAACTTTGTTCAAGAAGTAGTTTAAATTTAATATATTTTTTATTTTATCACTATAAAGCGTACTTACAGAATAAATAAACAAACACACACATCAAGTACCCCAGTCCTCATAATATCAACTAAAAATTGATTATATTATCTAAAAAGATTTTTTTTAAAGGAATCACAGTTTCCCCCAGGTTTAAAAAAGGGCAGGGTGCTGCTAGTGAGAAAAGGACATTTTTTTTTTATTCTTAAGGGCACTTTTCAGATTCTTAAGAGCACTTTTTTAATTGTTAAATGTATTTTTTTTTTGCTTTTTAAAGCCACGTTTGATATTTCAAAGTCAAAACACTCTTTTTAAGACAACATTGAGTCAGTCTTTACTATGAAAGCAAATTTTTTAATGCAAAAAGGAGAAAGCGCACTTTTTTTACTGAGGGCAAGGAGGGTGCTAATTATTTTACTGGAGGAGGCAAGAAGGGTGCTTATTCTTTTTATGAGGGGCAAGCCCAGTGGCAGAAAATTCTGCAGCTGTCTGTGACAAGCTTCCAAAATTTCATAATCTGTCTGCAAATTTTGAGTGTAATTTTAATGAATAAATAACACACTAAACTAGGAATTTTTCATCTTTTTATTTAAAATAGAGTAAGCTTGGTGCATTCTCATTAATTTTGCTTATAACTTTTGATGTTACATATCGTTATCATCTCACTTCTTGTGGGCTTTCTAAAATGGGAAGGATAAGCTTAGGGGGGGGGGGGGTATTTCCCTCCCCTTTCCAAAATTCACAAGTTGCGGACAGTTTTTTAACTTAATTTCATTAGTGCAGACAAAAATTGTCCGCAAGAGATTTTCTTTGTCCGCGACTACGTCGCCGTGTTTCTGATTGATAATATTTTAATAAACATTACATTTGGGTGTCTGACAGTCACACTGCAAATACATGTGTTGGTATAAGAATGATTAAAAAATAATAAAAGGAAGTTCATATTTCATTTGTTTGGTGTGTCATAATAAAATGTATATAAAAACCAAGTAAATGAACAGTTCTCACAAGTGAATGAACATAAAATTTTCCAGTGAATGAACAAACAGCAAGTTAAAAACACTTAAATTTCATGCTATATTATATATTTTACAACTTGCACAAATATCTTATAACACGTTTTCACTGAATTTCGAGTTTTTTATACCCACAATGATATTTTAAAAGTGGTGAGTTTTTCAAACCTTATTCTATTAAATTACTTACTAGTTGTTCATTCACAGGGAGATACTTTCCCTTACTGGTCGGACTTCCCTAACAACTTGTTCATTTAGCATTTTGATGGTCTATTTCTAAAAGAAAAAAAAAAACATTCGAGAATCCGAACCCTTCTGAAACTGTCTGGGGGAAACTCTGAAGAAATTATACATATAACACTAAAAATTATGCAAAAAATATGGTTTTAAAAATACATACAGAGCAGAAAATAAAGACAAATTTTATATTTAGACATGCAGTCAAAACTTAGGTAACTTATTTAAAAAGGATTGAATAAATAATAAACTAAGTGAAGTTATAGAGATGCAGTTCAATGAATTTGACTTAATTTGAATGAATATTCAGTTGTAGATTTTCAATCATGAGTGCCGTCAAGGTGAAGGATGGGGTGTGGGCTCTCTGTCCTTCAAGTGATTTTAAAATTTACACAACTAAATTCTTGTTTCTTTTGATGATTTAAAAAAAAAAAAAAAGGTAAAACTTATTCTCTACAAGTGACTTCAAAATTAAACACTAGGGAAAAAAAAAATTTCTAGTTAAATGGGGTTAAAAAAAGTAATACTGCAATCAATACTACTAGCTTGTGAAATGTGGTTTAGTTTAATTTACGGAGAGTAGCTAAATTTTGGAAAATTTTAAGGAGAGTATTGGAAATATATTACAAAATTTAAGAGGCAATTAAGATATTTTTAGAACAAAGTATACATTTAATAAAACACTGATTGTTATAAAACATTAAAATATATGTATTAAAAAGGGAAAACTTTAATATACATTTGATTTTGAAGCATTTTCCCAATTGCAAATAATGTGAGAGCAATGAAACAAATAGGAAGCACACAACAGAAAAAATGTAACAAATATTATAGAAAATGAAAAAAAAATATTAAAGCATTTTAAAGTTTTTAAACTTTTTGTTGAAATTTTAGTTGACTGATTTTTTTTTTTTCCAACAAAGTAACAAAATAAGTCAGAAAAATTAAAAAAACTCAAGTTTTCAAATTTATTATGCTTTGTAGGGAAGTGGGCATTTCAAAGAAATATTTAGACAGGGTTGGGTTTTTGACGTCAAAAACTGGTTTTTGATATGACAGTGGTAAAAACCGTGTTTTTACCGGTTTATTCCGTCAAATACCTATCATTTTCGATTGTCCTCCAATTTATGGTGTAAGGTAGCATACAATACATTTCTAGATTGATTTTACCTTGTTGTTCTTGTTATTATTATTATTTACAATTACATTTGTTAAATTTATTTAAAAGAAGATCATTTCCTAACATGGGAAAGGTTTAAAAATACAAGATTAAAAGAAAAGAACAATATTTGTCGTAATCTTCACTAATATAGATTCTACTAACTGCAATTAACATTAATATTAAATAATAATAAAAAGTTATTATAATTATTAAATAACATTCAATATACATTTTTAATAAAATACATTAAAATTATTTTAGAGATGAAAAATGCTGTTACATTGTATAATATTAGATGTTAAGCATAGACTGGCAGTGAATAAATCTGAATATTCTTCGATATAATATTTTAAAATGCATATCTTATGTATTCATAAATTCAATTGTGGTGATTTTCATTTGCACTTCAATAAGTAGAATCTTAAAGTTTTATTTTCAACAATGTAATAAATTGTACCGAAATTATACGTACATTGTTTAATCTAATACTTATAGGTTACAGGATTTCTTCAAAAAATCGAATTTTTTTAGACTTTGTATATTGTAGAGATCTTCTAACAGAGATGTTACGTATTATTCAAATGCAATTCTTTTTTGTTTTTCTTGGATGGATAAATATACTTTAGAGTCTTTTTGATACTGAATATTTTATGTAAAACAACTTAATATTAAAGGTACAATCAAAAAAAAAAATGTAAAAACAAACTACTAAAAAATGGGTTTTTGACATTTTTGGCAAGGAGGTTTTTGACATGATGGTAAAAACCATGGTTAAAACCGTCATGCGTCAAAAACTTGCCAACCCTGTATTTAGATGATTTGTATTTATAGAACCTGTAAATTAAGAAATCTCAAATCCAAATAGACTATTTTTTGATACATTTTTATTCTCAAATGCATGAAATTATCAGGTGCTCTTATTCAGAATATATGTAATCAGACTTTTTTTTCCCCGTAAGGGCAGAAGATCTTTCTGAAAATGCTATCAGACACAGTTGGCAAAATTTTCTACCAAATATCTGGATGTGACAGCATAAGAGAGAAAAAATGGTTCTCATAAAACTACAATTGCTTATTAACACAAGATGCAATTAATTTATCAAAAAATAAAAAACTGTTCAATAAGAAATTGCTTTAATAATCATGCTTTTACATTTGAAAATGTCAGGGAAAAATACTTTTCTTAAGAAATAGATCAGATTAATTTAAGAAGTAAGTTTTAAAGTTTGTAAAATTTGTATGCTGGCTGAGAAAATAGGGTAGAAATTTTAACGGGAAATTTATATATAAACTTTAACAACAGAAATCTATTAAAACACTGACAATTTTCTACATTAGGAAAAAAAAAAATTCCTGATTTTGTTTTTCTTTTTTAGAGAGAATGTAAAAAAACTCACTATACATGCCATGTAGTTCCAATAATTCCTGTGCAATTGTAAAACCCTGCTCTCTTTTTCATGAACACTGTTTAAAGCTACTTTATTGTTCTAGTGCTAGTTGCAGACTTTCATATTTATGAAAAATATTCAAAATGAATTTAATCTTAATATTATTTGTGTACTGTGCATGTATTTATTTTATTTTCTCTGTATAGATTTACACATTTCTATTAATTTTATTACAGTTCCTAGATAAAAATTCAAAATAATTTTTAAAAAAATTGTTGCAAACAAATTTAGATTTACTTAAAACTTAAAATCATATTATTCTATTATCATATTGTTATAGATAATATATACCTATGTGTGTTCTGTGTATAAATTTCTATTTAATTTAAGTTATTAAATTTTTCATTAAGATGTTACTCCAATAATATATATAATATCTAATGACATAATAAATGCAGCAGAGAATGCTAAATATATATGTGTATTTCAACCAGGGTTGGCCAATTATTGCCTAGTAACTGGAAAAAATTTTCCTGGCAAAAATACTTTTTGTCCTAATTTTTGCCACTGCCAAAAATTATTAGTATTTTAAAACAAGGTTTTAAGGATTTTATTTTAATTACATGATTTAAAGGCTTAAATCATAACTTTAACAGATTAAAATCAATGGTTTAAATTACAATCTTGGTCAATTTCCATTTTTGCCAATTTTTACTGTTTTTTTTTTCCCTGTTTGCCATTTTCCTGACAAAAATACACTTTTACCGGCAAAAAAAACCCCCAGATTTTAATTGATTCAAATTCACTAATGTCATCTTTATCACATAGACTGTATGTTTCTTTGTGTTTTTTTATTTTTGCCACAACCTCTACCATTTCTACACTACATGGTTTGCATATTGCTTTCACACATTTTCCAGAAATATTTCTTTTGTTTGTTTTTTCTCCTGTAAAATAAAGATATTTAATTGGATCTTTCTTTTTGCCAGCCCTTTTCTCATGTATTAATGTATCCAAAAGCTCTCTGTACTGTACCTAGTATATTAGTAAATGATATTCTTGTCCCAACTTGTGTTTCACACCATACTACATTAATGATTACAAAACAGTTGCAAGCAGGGCTGCGGAGTCGGTGGGGAAAATGACCGACTCAGACTCGTGAAATTTTAAAGGATCCGACTCCGACTCCGTGACATCTAAAGTACTAGTACTGCCTGTTGATTCCTATTATTCAGATTGCTTTATTGCTGTCATTTGTTTTGAAATAGTAATAGTCGCTTTTTTTTAAATTTGTCATTAAATAAAGGAAATATTACTATTTTAAAAAAATGGCAGCAATCAAGCAATCAGAATTAAAAAAACTCAACTTGGAACACTGCTACCTACTGTTACATTCCAGTTTGACCTTGAAGTATATGTGTATATTTTTGGATGAATTATGGGTATAAGCTGTGATAGGTAGTCAAGACTAGGACTCATTCATAGTTTCACCCTTTTTCACCAAAATATGGGTGAAAGGATGTTTAATTTTGGTTTTATATCTATACCTGCAGACCCAAAAAATAGGAGGTGAAAATTTTACAATTTAAGCATCGTTTGGGGTCTCCAAAACCCGAAAAAATACGGGAGAATGCAAGAAAAATAAAAATGAAAATTTTACTATTTTAGCAGTAATTCTGTTCTCACGGCTTCGTAAAAAAGGGCCGCAGAAATTTTATATTTTCAGCATTATTAATTATATAATTTTGGGGTCCTGCACACCCGAAAAATCCAAATATTGAAATCTAAAGATGTAAATAAAATGGAAATTTTACTATTTCAGATCCCACTGACTTGGAAAAGAAAATGCAAAATGCTGTAATTTTGGAGTTATTGTGTCTTTCAGACCCGAAAAATTCAGATTTCAGGGAAGAAAAATAAAGAGGAAAATTTTGTATTTCCTGCATTAATTTTTATAATTTTGGCTTTAATTCGGGTCTGCAAAACCTGAATATTGAAAGAAGAAAGATAACTGAAATTTCACTATTTCATCATTATTTTGCGTACTGCAGACAAGGGGAAAAAATTGTTTCACTCATTTTTTTTTTTTTTTTTTTTTTTTTGAGGTTTTATGCACACGAAAAAAAGGAGAGAAAATTTACTACAATTTCAGCATTACTCCTGGTCCTACAGACTTGAAGAATCTGAGGGAAACAAGAAAACAAAAGGGAAAAATTTTCTATTACAATGATATTTCGGATTCTGTGGACTCCAAAAAGAGCAGAAACTTCCAATTTTCGCATTGCCTCGGGTTCTGCAAACCCCAAAAACTGAGAGAAAGTACTGCATACTAATATAAAATATAAACTAGAGATTTCAATTAAAAGCACTTTTCATATACACTCTAAACTGGACAGTATATTGGCCCTGTTTAACCTGGGTTTCTTTGTATATATAGTCCAAATATAAAAATAATAATTCAGTTTATAAATTTAAAATTATATAGAATTGGTTTAATTTCACTTCAAACTGTCTAAAAAACAAGCTGGAGTCGGAGTCGGCCTGTTTTTTAGTGACTCAGACTCTTTTGTCCACAAATAGGCCTGACTCCGACTCCGCAGCCCTGGTTGCAAGACACAAAGTAATCATATAACAAAAAGTACAAACTATCAATGGGGAAATTGCACGTTTTTCAATTTAACTTGCATCTGATAGAGTGTAAAAATACGAACATTTTGATACCATTTTTACCTATGGTGGAAACTTGTATAATTCATTAAAATAACTTTTAAAACGCAGTTTTTGTCGTCGCGGGAAAAAGCCGCGTCACGTGATAAAAGCTGTTCTGACGTCACTACACATGTAAACAAACCCTCGCTGTATTTCTCCCTGTTATTTTCTATGGGGAATGGCTTGCTATAAGCTGAATGATTTATTTCTTTTCTTAAAAATGATTAGTATAACAAATTAAAAGTATTGTAAATTGCTGTAATGAATAAATAATACTGTGAATTCCAGGTGAGATTTTTATTTCATTACGTTTCCAAGAATTTTCATTTCCAGATCTCGATGTAGAAATAAAGTATCGGTACAAGTTAATATTCGTACTAGAATATTGTATTTTATAGAAAAATGTATAATTTTACTTATTTATTTTTGGTATTAATATAGCACAATATAAAATAAACTGGTACAAATAGAATTTATTTCATTAGGGAGAGCTCAATCAACTTATAAAAAGGTTTTTGTATTTATATTTTATACTTGAATTAAGAATTTGGCTTGGTTTCACTATATGTTTTATCTCTTCAATTGCTAAATAGTTTTGAATCTTTGAAAACAGTTAAACTTATTAGAAAGAGCGAAATGTGCTTAGGTAGCTTTAAGACAGCATTACAGAATTTTTACATAAATATACACGGGAAAAGTTTAATCATCTTTCAAAAAATGTTTCCAGGTGTCTATCCAGATTTTTCTCACAGGCAGGGTCCTGTTTTTATGAAATTGTGAGAAGTATTTTATATTTGTGAAAAAACTAATTATAATTTTGTGAATTTAAAATAACTGTTACATTCAGGTTCTTGTTTTTAATTTTGTGATATTATAGCATAATATCTCTTAACATAACTCCCTTCTCTTATGATACTAGTGCATTGTTCAAACAAAGAATGAACCTTGGATAATAATATATGTTTATTTCTTTATATGTCACTATAAAAAGTTTACGTGTAATGAGAGGACTGTTTTCGAAAGTGAAAAGAGCGGGATCTACTTTACAACATATTCAAATTCTTAGCACATCTTGCTCTTTTTTAAAAAAGCTTTGTACAGTATAATGCTTATTTTCAAAATTAAGATACTGCTTTCTTTAGCAAGATATTCATATATTTTTATTTATTTTTTATTTTTTACGAAAGTTAGAGCATTGAGGAAAAGACTGATATAAAATTTTTAGAACCTGATTAATATAAAATAGGATATTCTGAGAAACCATATTTCAAACAAACAAAAAGTACTCCATCCATTCAAAAATTATACGTAAGCAAATAATAATAAAACAGTAATTAAATTATTTTTACACTTTTTTATTTAACTCAACTTGGTTTTTGTATATAAGTATGGAATCATGTTATCGGTTGTTTACTCACTTTCTGATAAATTAAGAAACATAAAAATTATGTGCAAAGGTGTGTTTCCGATGACAGTACAACATTTTAATATTTTTAGAACTTAATTATAAATTAATACATTAATTTTAACGCGTTTTTCCGTTAGCCACCCACAGTTGATAAATCGAAAAATATTCTTCGTGGTTACAATTGTATGCGACTTAGAACAAAGGTGGATTTATTATGCATTAAACCACTGTCGCAAAAAAAAAGGCAAAATGGGTGTGAAGCTGCAACTATTTTACATACTAAAAAGTAGAAAATAATAAATAAAAACTGTAGAGTGTAATATACGTTTAAATTATTAATTAAAAAAAATACGTTCTAATAAATTAAAAGTTTCTTATTTGAGAAATCAATTTAGAAATCCTAAAAAGATAGTTTAAATAATTCTTTTATTTTATTTTTCCTCTTTCCATACCTTAATACAGAAATAAAGCAAACATTATACATTTATTTTAATAAATTTACTAGCTCACATTTTCTACCAAACGTAAAAAAAAAAGTGCTGAATTTTCCATGATCGGGTTCGGTGGCCACGCCAAATTATATTATTATATTGGACATTTTTTGGAAAAATCATGAATTACAATCATAAAATGAGGCGTGAGTATAAAGATAAACATTGGATGCTTATAAAAGATGGTGTATTTAAAAAATATATTTTTACTTTTATACTTATTTTTAAGTAAACACATAAAAAGAGAAAATAAAAGACAATAGTGATAAATTTACTCACGTATGTTTTAGTAATTGTTTTTCTGATCGGTGAATACACAATTATTATTGTCAGTAGTTAATTTAATGTTTTTATTCAATAAATCAGTATTAAATAAAGATTTTTTGTTTTTGTTTTCTGCATTATTGCTCAAAATTTCGTTTTCTCATATATAATTTGAGCCCATTTTCATCCTTAATATAACCTGCATAACACTAAATTATATTCATATCAAAACAAATCATTAAGCATTAAAATGAATTAAGAAAATAATGCATTTCAAGAACTATACAAATGCGATTTTAGTTACGATTTCTTTTGTAATAAAACTATCATTCTTTTTTCCGTTTAAATAAATAAAAGTAAGTAAAAGATATACATCCCTTTTAGCTTTAGTTTCCTGTATTTTTACCCACATGAAATGCAGTTTTTCTGTCCTAAAAGTAAATTTGAAAAAAAAAAAAAAAAAAAAAAATCCGAAAGACATAATTTTGTATTTTTCGAATCCGACCAACCTCATCACTTTTCTAAATGATAATTAATGCAAATGTATAAATAAATAGTGCATTATATTTAGATATGTTAAAATAATCTTTTGACTTTAATTTTTGTTTTTGTTTTTGTGTAAATGCGTCTTTAAAAGACGTTTATAATAAATAGAAAGTAATGCAAGACAGCCTGCATTAGACTCTAAGCAGATTCCGCGTTTCATGTGTAGTGACGTCAAACCAATCCCGTCGCGTTTTCAGATCATGTGGTTTTGTTTTGCTTTTAGCGGAGTTTAAAACTGCAATAACTAGTTATTTAAAATTATTTTTGCGTTTCTGAGTTAAGTTTTGAGGAATGTCAAGTCATCTTCATCAATTAAACATAAAAGAAGGCATAATCTAGAATGAGTGCAACTTCCCCATTGTCAGTGTTATCCAGCCCTCAGACATTGACAATTTCAGCAATCAATCATGCTTACTTAACAGTAGAAATGACTTAAGCTTAGAAATAAGGTATAATAACATATCTTATATTTTCTATTGCAGTAAGCAATGAATTCTAGGAAAGGAAAGAGCAAAGGGATCAGTCACAGGTATTAAATAATTTTCAGTTATAGAAGAAACATGAAACTGGAATTCTATAATTGTATGTTAGACAAACAGTCTAAATATTTATTATGTTACAATTTAGTCATTGTATTGATCATATTATATGATCAATACGCCACCCATCAACATATGGATATTGAAATTTGCAGGTCTAAGCAACTAAGCATAAAATAAACTTGTGAATAATATACTTTAGAGGAAGTAACTCCTCACTGAAAATACTATTATACTAAATACTTTTATATTGAATATATTTAACTTTAGCTTCAGCATCTAACTTGCAAAAATGAAGTGATCATCTAGGAAAGATAACAGTTTAAAAAAGAGAGAGCATTTATATATCAGAATTTATTTTGGGATACACTATGGATAAATAATATTTTGAATGTAGTGTTGCATTTACTTTCATAAAATAATTATTTTCAACTTATGAAAGTTTTATTTAACATTATTAAAAGGTAATTTTTAATCTGACATGAATGGTGACATTTATTTGAACACGAATGATTAATTTAATCCTTATTCAGATTGTACAATGTTAAAAATACTGATTTAAATCAAATATTTTTTTTAAAAATCATTTGATTTAAATCAAACAGCCCTGCATTAAACTAATTAACATTTGTAAATAAAATACTAAATGTGAACACAACTTTATTTGACATGCATACAAAATCATGCTACAATGGGAAAATTTTAACTTGTCAAGTTTGACAAGTTTTCATCTAGTGTGTTATAAATATTTTATATTTCTATTATAATGAAAAGTATCAAAAGGGTTAAATTCCACCAATAAATTTAATAGTGAACTTTTTAAAGTTATATATAAATTGTTGCATGTTTATCAGATATAATTTTATAAATAATTGATATTGGTTGTTTTTAATATATATGTATTGATTTGTTTTCTATCACATACTTGGTTGAAATCATTTGTAATTCAGACAAAGCTAAATACTTTGTGTAGAATTTTTTCAAACTGCTGTGATATTTGTCCTTTAAACATGCAGCAATATGAGACGAAAAAGAGAAAAAAATCAATGAATTAGAACACTCTACTAGTAGAAATATTAAAACTCCAATAAATTAATGTACATAAATTTCAGAAGAGATATTACTGCACAAATAACTTGTTTAATTCACTTGTTTAAATGCTAAAATGTAAAATCATGCATTTTGCAAACATGGCTATTGAAGTGATTTGGAATCAAATAGCAATTTTCATTTTTAGATGAATCTATTACATATTTAGTAATAAGCAATTGCTATTTCATGACGACTTTTCTAGTTCAGAAATTTGATTAAAAAAATCAACTTTGGCTTTTTTTCAAAATTTTCTGTTTTTATAAAAAATGAAAAACGCTGTTCCATTTCAGAATTTTGAATAAGAACACATGCTAGTGTTATGCATTTACAAATAAAAATGAATTCAGGAATGTGTTCTAGTTTCACAGATAACTTTTTCTGCATTTTGATAATGTTCCCCTAGGACTCGATTTCAGAGGTACCACTTCACAAAAAGTGCCTATTTAACCTTGCGGTTCGCAGCTGAGACCTTTTTCTATTTGACAGTGTAATCGGTTTTTAAAAATACAAATTGTAACTCTTTTGAAAAAATTCATGACTGCAGATCACTTTGTGCATCCTGAAGACAATTTTTTTCTATGCTAAAAGTAACTAAACATTGGTATTTTGACACAATCTTTTTGGAGCATCTCGCCTGACCAGATATACATCATCTATAAAAATTTCGAAATGTTCGGATAAGTAGAAGTATTTAAAAAAATAAATAAACTCTGAGAAATGTTTCATGAAAGTGCTAAAATGTGGGTTTTTTGGTGCGGATTCACTCGGCTGCGGCTCATGTTTTCACTACTAAACAGGACTGGCTTTTTGCCAGCAAAAATGTATTTTTGCCAGGACAGTGGCAAAAAGTGTAAAAAAAACCAGGCAAAAATGGAAAAAATGAGGAAGAGTGGAAACATAAAATTATGTTACGGTTGGTTTTAGCCATTTTTTTTTATCTACATTAAATTCCTTCATTCACTTTAACATTTATTTAAAAGCACTCTTTTGCTGTTTCTAATAAAAATATAAATAAATAAAAGTAATTGTAATAATAATAATAAAATCAGTTTTTTTTTTCTTTCTTCTTCTTTCTCTTTCTTTTAAGCAATTGCAACTTTTATAGTCTAGCTTAGTTTCCTGTTTTCAAATGCGAAAAATTAATAGCAGGACCACACAAATAGAATTGTGTGGACTGTTTCGCATTTTCCCATGAACGTGGAGTCTGGGAGTTGGTGCCAGGAATTCTGGCCTTTTGTAGAGGAAAGCGAGGACACACCATAAGAATTACGTTATCTTATGAGAGTACTATACATGCAATTAGGCTTTGTAATTTTACGACATGCTACAATAGGCCCTGCTGTCCTGGGCGTCTGTATAACGCGAATGAAAACAAGCATTCATGGGAACTGTTTTCTGCAGCCCGCAGTAAAAGAGAGGCGGGTGCTTTTATCATGAAGCGACTTAGGGGAGAAGCGAGACAGACTGTCACTGGCGTACTAGGCTCGGTCCATTTTGTTATTGTTTTCACCTCCGAAAACCCCTTCACAGATAGCTTTTGGTTGAATCCGTTTTGTGAGCAGCGTAGGAGAGAGAGAATGTTACGACACTTGTAGCTTGGATGAGACACTTGTTGTTTTGATCGAGGACTGGTTGTTTTGGAGCTTGCATTGTGTGGGTGATGGAAATTATTGGTCCGTGTTTTCGGGGTGGCACGTGGAGTGAAACATCCTATTTACTTGTGTGACTTCTAAATTTTATAGTTGTCGATTCATAACAAATACTGTGCGTTAAAAGAAGTAAGGATAAATTCCTCTTAGTGGCGGTATATGCAAGGAGTGATTGAGACCCTGAGAAGAATTCGGATGTGGTGCTCTGCAACTCATCGAATGAATCCTTGACTGTGAGGCCAATGTTTTACACCGTATTATCTTGATGGTCATCTTAAAAGTAAAACACGTTGTATTTAATCCAATATTAAAGCCCAGTAACTCAATGATTGATGCTGTAGGTGCGACTTATAATTCCGGTTGCCAAGTTCTGTGTTGTGGAACAACTCCTCCTCCTGACAAGAACAATCCTAGTAGCTAGTGATGATTAGTAAAGCTCAAATCGATGGGTGAAACGACGACTTAATTTATATCAACGAAGAAGCCTATCGCTTTGTGCAGTGATAAATGATATAGTGATTTCATATAACAATTAGTGAAAGTTTCCCCATCAAAAAAAAATACCATGTTCAAGTTGAATGTCCAGATAGTTGTGAAAAGGATGAAATGTTCCTTAATAATGTTCCACTGATTTAAACGATAGAGTTCTTCGCCTGTTGTAAGTACTTTTTACATAGTTTTTTTTTATTCACATATCTTCCTAATGCAAAAATATGGCTAATATCGTAAAGAGAATATATTTAAATGATGTCAAAGATTTATATTATAAGTAAAAATAGTAAGTAGGTTACTATATAATGTCTTTATATTTATATAATCATTAGATGGTGATATGATGATGATTTTAAAATATGTCTAATTTTAAAGTAATCAATGAGTAGTTTCAATTTAATGGATTATCCGTTATATTGTGTTAATATTATATTTTGTTTGAGAACTACCTTGTTTTTATTATTTTAATCATTCAAATAAAGAAAGTTTTGTTTATTCTCAGAGATGGTATGCTTTTATTAATATATATTTTTTAAATAATTAGTATTTTTATATTTACTGCAAACCTATAGGAGAGGTTTAACCTCTTAATAAATATCTTTAATTATGAAAACTATAATTTTACTAAATTAAAACTTCTGAATTTCTCAAATTCATATTCACGACTGATTGTTTTAATAAACATTAATTAAGGTTTAATCAAAGTTACTCAATTGTTTTTCTTTGTATATTGTTTTAATGAAGGATCAGTTAATAATTGATAAAACAGTAATATTAAATTTGATTTCATAATTGTTTAGATTAAGCCTTAACTATTCACCTCTCAGGAATATTGTTATCTAAAAGAAACATCAAAATGTTTATTTTTAAGAAGTTAAAAAAAAAAAAAAAAGTAATCAATTTCTTTTTATGTCACTATACGATCATACCTTTAACCGATCTGATCTTGTTCAAAATCTCCATAATTATTCTAATTTTTAGTATCTCATCATATCCTTATTTTATTAATTTCTCTCTTTCCCCTTTTGGTCCTCATATTGGAGGAATCTCAGGTTACCTTCATTTTTCCAAATTATATGATGATTACAATTTTGTTAATTTAATGTGTATGGAGATTTGAGCTTGATCAGGTTGGAGTGGAGTTGGGTGTTCTTTATGCATTTCAGTATACTACTACATTTAGTATTGTTCTAAAGTGGTGTTTTCAAAGTTATCGTGTTGTATTAACTTATTCGGATTTTTAAGTTTTGATATTTTGATAAGTTTAATGTAATTTGCTCCCTTTTCCATGGCAACAGATTTCAGTGGAGTTAATCAGGGTATACTTATTTTTAAATTGTTTAATTATCAAATGAGTAGTGAGTTGTATGTGATAATTTTAAATTTTATATTAGTAGTTTAAGTAAGTTATTTCTGAAAGAACATCCAAAACACCACAAGAAATGGAGCCGTAACAATTCGGTCTCTGGGTTATTTATTATTGTTTACTTGTATGTATTTATATATCAAAGAGCAACTGAGTGTTTTTGAAATTAAAATTTTATTTTATGTTGAAGTGTAAAAAGAGGTCTAGGCTCTCTCTCTGCTATTAGTTACAATCCCCAGTCAAAATTATGTCTTGTGAGCATAACTTTTTCTTATTTACAAAAACCATAGTCCTGTACTTAAGTTTTATGTATTTGTAAGGTTTTCCTTTCCCCTCTATTTTTATCATTTTTAAGTTGCCCCCCCAAATTTCCTTTTTTTTTTGTCTGTTTGTCATTTCCTAACTCTAACCATGGCTGATAAACATTCAGAGGCAATTGCCACTATTCAGCGAAAAAATGCATTAGTGGACAATTTGTCAAACATTCCCCCATTCAATGGAGAGGCCAGCTCAGTCTGCTTCTCAGATTTTTCTGAGAAATTTGAGAGTTTTTCCAAATTATTCGACTGGACTGAGGAGGAAAAGAAGTTTGTTTTACTTGCCAGACTATCAGGAGCTGCATCTAGGCGGATAAAAATTCACAAAGCGAAAACATCTGATGAGTTATTGAAAATATTAAAAGAGTTACACTTCACAGGCCACACCAGATGTTGCACTCAGTCATTTTTTAAATTTTAAACAGCCACCCAATATGAGTGTTCAGGAGTTCTACGATAAGGCGTATGATATGTCTCTAAATGCCCTTGTAATTGAAGGTATTCAGGGTGAAGTAGTCGATAAAAGCCGAACGGCTCTACTCCACTCCATGCTTTTGAGCAACCTTACACCAGAAGTGCGAAAGGGGGTAATTGCGAGAAATCCGCAATCCCCAGAAGAAGTTCTCAAAATTGCGCTTCTAGAGGAAAAAGCTTATAGAAGCATTAATCCGTTTTATAACCACCGTGAGGAAATTCTCAACCCTAATTTGACCCAAAACCTACCCTGTGCTGCTGTTTTTCAGCAAGATAGCTCACAAAAGAAGAAGATAGACCAACTAAAGTCACAAATTGATGTATTAGCAGCAAAGATAGACAATTTAGTTGATCTTAGGGATAGGGATGTACAGGAGAAAAACCAGGAAGTAAGATCCGTAACCTGCTATAGGTGTTCCGTACAGGGCCACTATGCCAGAGATTGTCCACTAAATTTTGTCGACTATAATTTTAGAAGGGGAGGTGGTCACAATTTCAGGAGCCATGGGCAAAATTATAGAAACACAAGTGGAAATCCTAGAGGCAACCACAATCAGCGAGGTGGATAAAGGGGAAGAAAAGGTGGTTATTACCAAAACAACAGGAATACAGCTGCGAACATAAATGAGGAGCAGGCGGTAAATAACACCCCAATAGCAAACAGTGTAAATGAACCTTTAAACTATTAGTGGCCGGATCAGATGTGGTCAAGTAGATCCCCCACAGGCCCCTGGACCCCCCCCCCCCCAGCTGTGTATAGTGTTTTTCATCCCTAATCATATACCTTACCGACTGCAAGAATTTACATAAATAAAGTTTGCCTGAATGCATTATGTGACACGGGTTCAGCAATCAACCTTCTGAGTGGTACTGATGTTAACTGTTTAGAGAATTTTGAGACGGAGAATTGCAATACCCCCATTATGACTGTCACCGGTGAGAAAGTGCACCTAAATAGGAAGATATTTTTAAATTTTGTTTTTGATAATGTTCAGTGTCAAGCTGAATTCTATGTAGTTGAAGAAAAATTAGCTGAGGAATTTAATATGATTTTGGGTATGCCATTTTTGAAAGAGTACCGGGCGAGTATAAATTGTGATACTAATGCTGTCGCTCTTAAAGTGCCAGCAGCAGGCCAAAGTAAACAAAGCTTAGAAACCCCAAGTAATACTTCTTCAGGGTCTAATACTTGCCTTGCTACTAATTCTGTAAATAGTTCTAATTCTGTATATAGTGTAAATTCTAATAATAATTGTGTGAATAATGATATTGTTGAAAATAATTCTGTAAATATAAAATGTGTCAACAAAGTAGAGGAAAATACAAAAAGTAGTAATGCCAATAGCCCCCCTGAAAATTTTGCATGTAGTAAAGTTCATGACTCAGTCAGTGTTGAAAATGGGAATCATAGTAGTGAAAATATGGTAGTTCAGGACCCGCAGTTGAGTAATACAGGAAAAGATGTTGAGATAATCATTCAAACTGAGTCAGATAAGGAAGTTGAAAGTGTTGCGCAGAACTTTTGCATGCAAACAATATCAGGCGGTAGCTCTGAGGGTAATAATACTGAAAATTCTTCAAGTATTCAAAATGTCGACAATAATCTATCAGCAGCGAGTCAGGTAACCCAGGGTAATTTAGCTGAAGATACTACTGAAATTTGTAATATTGAGGAAAGTGAAGATTTGGTAAGTATAGAGGATAAGGTACATGAAGTCGAGGAGGAGAGCAATGAAGATAGCAGTAGTGATAAAACCAATAAAAATAAAAGTATAAGTTTCGCTGTGTTATGTAGTAAAATTTCAATTCCCCTGCAGTCAAAAATATTAGCCCAGGTTAAAAAATTATAAGGAAAATTTTATTAAGGAAAATGATATTGTTATGTTAGAACCTTTGGCGAAAAATTTAAATCAAGGTCTCCTTACCTCCAGAGCCATTTGCACTAAAGAACATGGCCTGTATATCTCATTTGCAAATTTTTCAGACAACAATATTCACTTAAATAAAGGAACCTTTGTTGCCAAAATTCAAAAATGTGTAGACAAATCAAATGTACCCGTAACTGAAAATAACCTTACTTGTAATGTAAATTTGGCCCCTCCAATTGGTAACTTTGATCACGCTGATCTCACTTGGAGCTCTGACATTAATTTAGATCATTTAGAACCACCATTAAAACTTAAAATGCAAAACTTTTTAGACCAAAACAAAGATGTATTTGCAGCATCGGTCTTAGATTTACCCGGCTGTGATACAATCCCTCATGAAATTAACTTAACTTCAAATAAACCAGTAAAAGGCAAAGCTTATTCTCCCTACGTCTCCCTCCTACTTAAGTCCCCTACAAACTACATCAAGAAATGGAAGACCAGCTGAATACTTTATTACAGGCAGACATAATTTCACCTTCCATGTCAGAATTTGCTTCTCCGGTTATTCTGGTTCGGAAATCAGACGGTTCCTATCGACTTGCTGTTGATTACTGGAGACTAAATAAAAATCTTGTTAAAGATGCTTATCCAATTCCTAACATTACCGACTCTGTTGATGCTTTAAGTGGGGCTAAATTTTTTTCAACATTAGATTTAACTAGTGGTTTTTTTCAGCAGGTTATTCGCCCAGAGGATAGGCATAAAACTGCTATAATCACCCACAAGGGAACGGAGTGAAACATCCTATTTACTTGTGTGACTTCTAAATTTTATAGTTGTCGATTCATAACAAATACTGTGCGTTAAAAGAAGTAAGGATAAATTCCTCTTAGTGGCGGTATATGCAAGGAGTGATTGAGACCCTGAGAAGAATTCGGATGTGGTGCTCTGCATCTCATCGAATGAATCCTTGACTGTGAGGCCAATGTTTTACACCGTATTATCTTGATGGTCATCTTGAAAGTAAAACATGTTGTATTTAATCCAATATTAAAGCCCAGTAACTCAATGATTGATGCTGTAGGTGCGACTTATAATTCCGGTTGCCAAGTTCTGTGTTGTGGAACAACTCCCCCTCCTGACAAGAACAATCCTAGTAGCTAGTGATGATTAGTAAAGCTCAAATCGATGGGTGAAACAACGACTTAATTTATATCAACGAAGAAGCCTATCGCTTTGTGCAGTGATAAATGATATAGTGATTTCATATAACAATTAGTGAAAGTTTCCCCAGCAAAAAAAAAAATACCATGTTCAAGTTGAATGCCAGATAGTTGTGAAAAGGATGAAATGTTCCTTAATACCCACTGATTTAAACGATCGAATTCTTCGCCTGTTGTAAGTACTTTTTACATAGTTTTTTTTTATTCACATATCTTCCTAATGCAAAAATATGGCTAATTTCGTAAAGAGAATATATTTAAATGATGTCAATAAAGATTTATATTATAAGTAAAAATAGTAAGTAGGTTACTATATAATGTCTTTATATTTATATAATCATTAGATGGTGATATGATGATGATTTTAAAATATGATGTCTAATTTTAAAGTAATCAATGAGTAGTTTCAATTTAATGGATTATCCGTTATATTGTGTTAATATTATATTTTGTTTGAGAACTACCTTGTTTTTATTATTTTAATCATTCAAATAAAGAAAGTTTTGTTTATTCTCAGAGATGGTATGCTTTTATTAATATAATTTTTTTAAATAATTAGTATTTTTATATTTACTGCAAACCTATAGGAGAGGCTTAACCTCTTAATAAATATCTTTAATTATGAAAACTATAATTTTACTAAATTAAAACTTCTGAATTTCTCAAATTTATATTCACGACTGATTGTTTTAATAAACATTAATTAAGGTTTAATCAAAGTTACTCAATTGTTTTTCTTTGTATATTGTTTTAATGAAGGATCAGTTAATAATTGATAAAACAGTAATATTAAATTTGATTTCATAATTGTTTAGATTAAGCCTTAACTATTCACCTCTCAGGAATATTGTTATCTAAAATAAACATCAAAATGTTTATTTTTAAGAAGTAAATAAAAAAAAAAAAAGTAATCAATTTCTTTTTATGTCACTATACGATCATACCTTTAACCGATCTGATCTTGTTCAAAATCTCCATAATTATTCTAATTTTTAGTATCTCATCATATCCTTATTTTATTAATTTCTCTCTTACCCTTTTGGTCCTCATATTGGAGGAATCTCAGGTTACCTTCATTTTTCCAAATTATATGATGATTACAATTTTGTTAATTTAATGTGTATGGAGATTTGAGCTTGATCGGGTTGGAGTGAAGTTGGGTGTTCTTTATGCATTTCAGTATACTACTTGATTTAGAAATCTGTTGCCCCTTACTACATTTAGTATTGTTCTAAAGTGGTGTTTTCAAAATTATCATGTTGTATTAACTTATTCGGATTTTTAAGTTTTGATATTTTGATAAGTTTAATATAATTTGCTCCCTTTTCCATGGCAACAGATTTCAGTGGAGTTAATCAGGGTATACTTATTTTTAAATTGTTTAATTGTCAAATGAGTAGTGAGTTGTATATGATTCTTTTAAATTTTATATTAGTAGTTTAAGTTATTTCTGAAAGAACATCCAAACCCCACAATTAGAATGGCACAATATATTTCAATTTTCACCCCTTAATGAATATATATATATATTTTTTTTTTTTGAAGATTTTTTAACTTAAAAAGTATTTATAATTACTCAATTAATAATAACTGACATGACCATAAAAATAAAAATAAAAATTTACATTTTTATTTTATTAAAGTAAAACATCTAAAAAAAGAGATATTTCAAAGTCAAACAGAGCACAAAATTACTGCATTAGTCTTTTTTTAACATTGCATAGCAAATTAAAAGTTATGTGGAAATTTCCAAAGAAAGTTTGTTTCTGCTATCAGAATGAATAAAAGAAAAACTTGAAAATGTTCTTTTAACAGGCAGCAGAACTTTGGGAACAAATTTGACAAAAATTCTTTGATATGTCACAAACAGATGAAATACTTTCCCACCATTTGTAAGCTGTAACTGATTCGACAACAATAGCAGTAAAGTATGTTTTTGGGGCGATTCTTTCATGTCAAATTTTATAACAAAAGGTACGTAGTCAGGATCTATTTCTTGCAACCACTTTGGAGCTTTCTCCTTTTGTTCATAATTCCCCTCTGTATTTTTGGATGCAATAAATATATAACTAAATGATATGGTAGAACTGCTTGGTTAAAACGTTTTTTGACTATGGCAATATGACTTTGCAAAACAGGATTCTGTGCTAAAGAATACCACAAATGACAAGCATCTGCTAATGTTGAACTATTTTTAGAAGTGGAAAAAATTACATTAATTGTTGATGTTAAAATTTTTCATTTAAAGAAATTTTAGAATGCATTTTTTAATGATTTACAAAAGAAACAGTTGATCAAAATTATATTTTAAATCATTGATTTTAATCATGTAATTAAAATAAAATCCTTAAAACCTTGTTTTAAAATACTAGTAATTTTTGGCAGTGGCAAAAAGTATTTTTGCCAGGACAGTTTTTTCCACTTAGGTAAAAATTGGCCAACCCTGCTACTAAATATGCATACTTTTTCATGAAATTTTTAAAGAGAGCTTGGATAAAGTTATATTTATAACCAATTAAAATTTCAGAGTGCTCAGATAAGAACTTTTTTTTGTTATGTTAAAGATCCCAATGTAACAAAAAACATATTTTTTCTAAAACTAACTTATCAATATTTTTCCATGAGATTTCTACACAGGCTCCAAAACAGCTATATTTATAACTGTAAAAATTTTCAATGAGTTCGAACAACAAGAACTATTTTTCTTAAAACTATGAAACGATCCTATGTGAAAAGACAAGAAAATGTCTTCTAACTACTACTTTAACACTACTAACTGTGCTAACTACTACTTTAAAACTAAATATCAATCTTTTTTTCAATCTTTTTCATTTAAAAACATAAATTCCTACAAAATTGGGTTAAAGATATAAAATGATACAAATTTGAGATTTATTTAAAGTTATTACCATAGGACTGAGCAATGCCGGGTGGATCAGCTAGTTGAAAAATAAATGTATTCAATATACAATGAATGTAATCAGTAATGGCATTCAAAGCCGGCATTTCATGTCTTAGTTCTAGATGATTCAAAAAGTAATATTCCTGAATATTATTTTAGGGAGGGATCATTTAACGTTGACCAATATCAAATTTTGATATTGACCAATATCTATGTGATACCTGAGAACCTCGGCCTGGCCCAGTATAAAAGTTAAATGTTCGGCCTGAGCCTGGCCCGCTCTGTACAAAAACTCTATTGGCCTGGCATAAATGATAAAAATTTATTCTGAGCCCCGCACACAGTAAAAAGAAATTGATCTTCAAGCAAACAGACAAAATAATTAAAAGAAAAAGAATGAAAAGCAAAACCCATTCTTTCCTTAGTGTTAAAAAAATAATTGATATCTCTCTTGTTAATAGAAAGAATTTGTTCAAATTTTCAGCAAGTTGCAATAATAGTAAATTAGGCTGTGTAATAAACTTTTATTAAAAAATATCAGTTAATAGAAAATTAAAGCACCCCCAAAAAAGCAACTGCAAAGCAAAAGGAGAGAATTATCTGTTTTTTTGTTGTTGTTGTTTATTCAACTCTCTGAAGTCAGAAGTCGTCAAACGTTATCAGAATTAGATCATCAGCTTATGTATAAGTTTAATACTGTATTTTTTTTCGGCATGTGCATACATTAAATTTAATGTGTCTTTCGTCAAACGGGATCCCCCCCACCCCTACTTTTAAAAAAAGAAAAAACAGGAACGCTGACATGGTTTCGGCAAAGTTAATATACAATATTCTTTTATATAAATTTTTTCCAGCATTTTAAGTGAAAATATTTTTATGTATATATTAATAATAATAATACAATATTTCTTTATATTTAATTACTTGTTTAATTCGTTGTTTAATTGAAAATATTTATAAATAAATTTGAGTTTCTTCTATGCGGATATATTTTTAAAAAAATGGATTTTCATAGATGCGGTGCTTACGACAGTGCGGCGCACACGTGGATATACTTTTTTTTAAAACAGATTTTCATTAGTGCAGGGCTTATGATGGGTGTGGCGGGTATTCCCAAAAATACGGTAATTGTATATTTTATTTCACTTGCTTTATACTATTGATGTTTTCCTTGATTTTTATATACTAAGATTTAATAGATATTCATACTGAGTTTAAGTTTTATAATTTTGGTTCATATTTCTTTCATATCTAAATTAATTATTTTATGTAAATTTGTTTCATGAATTTGTTATTTTTATTAATGGAATCAATTATTAATGTATCAGAAATAATGGATCTAATTTTTGATGATGAAAATAATGAAGAACTTCTATGGAACCAAGTAGACTTAGCTTCTATGGAAGAAAATTTTAAAAACAAAAAATGTTAATTTGATCCGATTTTATTTTGAAAATTGTATAATCCTGTGAAATTTCATAAATTCCAAACATACTCCCCCACACTCCCAATTTTCCTATCCTTTTCACAAAAGTTCCAATTATAACCCCACTCCCCCTCCTAAAATCATTAGAATTTCCTGTCAGCTAAAGAGAGGCTTACTTTCGGTACTTTACAGTATTTTCTCTCATGATTTTGAAAACAAAATCTTGTATGATTTAAAACAATTAAACACTAAGAAAAAAGAAAACTAAGGATTTTTCTACAGAAAGGGAGGGGTTCCCAGCCTGAACTTCAAATGGAAGACAATGTTTAGATTTTGTGTTTTAAAATTGTCATGGGTGTTCAGGAGAGCAGAGTCCCCTGCTGACAAACATATTTAACATACTTAAAATTTTCAAACAGTTTTACTGTTTCTTAAAAAATGTAGCAGTTTCTTGTAAAATCCAATTATCTATTAAAAAATACTATCAGAGAAAGTGTTTTAAACTGAGGTTTTGGAAAACAGTCATAATACAAAGGATCAAGCACACATTTATAAATATACGCAAAATGCTGGTATTTTGGAAATGTTGATAATAACAAACAATTTCCACTACTTTTGAAATTTTTTTACTGCAGTCAAAATGAGGCTTAAATCATTACCAAAATTATATTTCTTACATATAAATAATAAAAATTTCCTTCTGCAAAAATACATGAAGTTTGTACCTATGTCATTTAAGTAGTTTTCACTGTTACTACATTTTTAATTTATCTAAATATAAATTATGAGTTAAGTAATTACTAATGTTACATATGAAGTTGTAGCTACAAAAATCAACATAGTAGCATCATCTGTTGAGAATTTGAATTACTGATTCAAAAATTATTGATTATTTAAAAAATGAATAGTGAAAGCATCATAGAACAGAGATCAGAATTATGCCTAAAGCTTTTGCTTTAAATTAACGAAGCGAAAAAATATTTCAGAACGAAAAAATATTTCAATAAAAGACTTTTGTACATTCGTACTAGGAGATCGAATGTTTTGGGAGGATCAGAAAGCATGGTCACGCTAGCTTTAGCACTGTGGGACTACAGCATCTTCATAGTTTAAGTTCCTTGATGGAGTGCCATATGAAATCTAACGTCAACTAATGATTTTTGGCTCTTTCCTCCTGCTGCTTTATAAAGAATTACCAAACATGTTTCAAATACAATGTTTTAAACATAACAACACTGTCAGAAATTATAGACTGATTAAATAATCGCATGAGATAATGCTAAGAATTACTTAATTTGAGTTCTGAAAGTGGACTTGTTCAGCCTTATTGTTAGCATGCTTATCACAAAGATAAGAAGCTAGTGCTGAATCAATTCCATGCAAAAATAATGCTGTGAATGTGTAAAGTTTTTAGAGCTCCCTAAAATTCGAATTTGAGCATTTCACCTTCAGAAAGCCCTCTCAAAAAGTATTCTGCCTGCAGTAATTTGATAAAATTTGGCTCAAGCCGAAACACATGTACATATTCATGTTCTAAATAGCAGATAGGGCCAGATAAAAGTATGGGCCCACAAATTAAAGGGGCTTCAAATCTGTAAATAATTTTTTAAACAACTAAAGTAAAGCTCCATGATGTACACAGTTTGATTTTTTACTACAGCTAGATGTAAATACTAGATCATGCAAATAATTTTTTTCTTCGAAATTCTTTAAATAGTTAAGCTGATTCACAAGGTCATATCTAGAAAATAAATTTGGTAGAGTCTGAATTGCAAGTACTCGGCTAATGAGCACCTCTGCTAATGAATGTTTTGGCTTACAAAGATTATGTTTCACATTTTTTTCTGTCTTGGCTAATAAATGTTTCATTGAATGTGTGTGATAACATCATGCACCACTGTTGTATTTTAATTAAATAAGATATCAAATTTCAATTTTCGAAAATTTAGGCTAACAAATAAGATCCAGATTGAATTATTTTCATTAAGTAATGTATTACTGTACAATGAAGCACATATTATAAAATTTAAGATGAGCAATCTAAATAATGTGTAACCAAATACTACATTAATACAAAATTAAAACTTTACATAATAATTGACTTTAATAACATATATCAGTGCATTAAGTATACTTTAATATATACTATTTAATATATTTAAAGGAAATTGAGAGCAATTTAAGTAAAATTATAGCTACATTCTGATACAACTTTGTAATAGACACAATATTTATTTATATATTTCCTGAAACTGATCCTGATAAGCTAGAATTCGGTTAATTTGTGTTTTATTGCATTTCAAATTTTAAAAGTAAAATATTTTTTCACAAAATGATGAGTCCCAAGTTTGTGTACACTGTTATTCTGGAACTGTTTAAGATAAATTTAAGTAATTGTAATTATGCATGCATTTTAGGGCAGGCTACATGCTGAAATGAAAATATTTGCATAAATTTTTGATTACATTTGAAAATTAACATAAAATAAAATTTCACAAATTTTTTTACATTTTTCAGATACACAATTTTTTTTTTTTTTTTTTAAATTCACCTTTATTTCTGGATTTTGCTTTGTTCACCTTTATTTTTGGATCTTGACCTTTACTTCTATGGTTTCATGTGTGCTGTCTTGTGACTTTTTAGAAATGATCTGAGAATGCTGTTATCCGACTTCACTTAGCTTTTTTAAATCTATAAAGAGTAATAATATATATATATATTATATTTATATATATCAAAATTTGCAACATAAAGAATAACAAAAGATATCACCTGTCTAAATTATAGTATTTCAATGAAAACCAATTTTGTATCAATTTTTTTATGCATTAGATTTTTTATTTAAAAATTCTTGGACATTGAATGTTGCACTGGGCACAGTGAAACACTTTAATTTTGTTGTGCCAGTAGCAGGGCCAGATTATGAAATCCAAGGGTCGCTAAGAAATTCACATATCGGCTCGCTACTTAACCATAACTGATTTTCAAAACCTAATTTTAATTTAATTTTTAATGCCACCCCCCCTGTCCCCCAAATCAAAAAAGAAAAACAGTGCATCAGATTTATTGCAAATTATTTTGAAGGATGAATTTCAGTAAGGTTTATAAATAGTATGAGAAATAATTCCTTATCATATAAAATGATGTAAAGATTACTCAAAGTTATATGATATGCTCACTCATGCAAGTAAGGCAGTGCAAAGCTTTGTGCAAAGCATACTACTACTAATAATAATACATGAATAAAAAAATTAAACAAACTAAAATAATTTTTTGTATGGTAACATTTATTTTAGCACTTAAAATGGAGTTCAAGCGATCCCATCCCCCCTTTTGTATTTATATTGCTTTCATTATCTCCCCTCCCTTTCCTATCCTGCATCCATAGCATATATTAAAAAATCCCTGATGGCTTGGCCTACAGGCACACGCAGACTGTGGAGTGCTTATTTATTGTGAATGGCAGAAGAAATGACCTATTTGCCATGATGCGGCAGTTGGGACCGCCCACTTTGAAGTCTACCTGTGTCTGTAGGCGGAGCTGACAGGGACACTTATGTTTTTATTTTTATTTTTTGCTGTAAGGGTTGGTCCTATAAAAAACTTGTCAATATAAAAAATTGTAGACAATATTAAGGGGATTTATAATAAATTTAAGCGGATTTGATATCGTGTAAATTGACAAGGTTATAATTTTTTTTTCTTAAATGAAACATTACCATAACACCAACTTAAACTATGAAATAATGATTAAGTATGTAATAATTAGTTGACAATGAAAGTATTCCCCAACACACTGAATATAGATACCAAAAACTTATTTAAAAGAAGAAGAAATTAAATTAAAAATTGAATAAATGAAATTGAATGAATGAAATGAAATTTGTGGAATTATATATATATACATATATATTAGTAACGAGGCTTCAAATCTATTGAAAAATAAGCTTTATATTATAAATACTATATGTATACATATAAAGCTAGAAAGAAAATTTGGTTCTGGAGAGGGGGGGGGTGAAACAACAGTAATTTAAAATATCTGAGCATCATCGTAGGCTACGCGGAAGACTTGTCCTTAACGCTTCATAATTTTTCCAACATTCTTTCGCGCATGCTTCTGATCTTAGTATCTTTGTAGCTAACATATCGGTTTTGTGCTGCTGCCCTCTACAGACAGGATAATAAAACACAATTATGTCCTAATGCTTCTGACTAAAAATTTATACTGCGTAAATTAACTTGTAAATTAAACTGTGTTTTATAAAATAAATTTATTATACAAATAAAGTACATTTAATGTAAACATTAAATATATTTAATTTCCATTAAATACAATTTATGTAAACTAAGATGGGATTTTCATTTCAATGGGAATCATGTAATGGGATTTTCATTTCAATGGGATTTTTTTTCATGTAATTAATTGATATTTAATTACTATGAAACACTAATTAATCATATACGAGAATTGTTTTAACAAGTTGTATAATATTAATTTATAAAATTTAATGGATATTTCTTTACAGTTATTATAATTTATAATCCATAATAATAATTTATTATTATAATTTTTGCAAAATAATAAAAATAATATTTCCCATGGTGATATTTTTACTCTTGAAAAGTGGTCATGAAATCATGACATGTTAAATTCATCTAAATAAATTTATCTAAATATATAATACTCTTTAAAGTATCAAAATATTGCATTTTTTATTATTTGTCACTTTACATGGTAAAAATAAAAGGTACTGTTTGCAAAGTTAAATGATTTTTTTTTTAAATTCCCAAATGTAGTCTCATGTTGATTGTGCTAGTTTATATCTATCATATAAAGTTGTGAATTAATTATTGGCTTGGTTAGTGGATATATTTTAAGAAGTTACAAACCTATAAAAAAAAAAAAAAAGCACAAAACCTATTAATACAAATCAAATCTATTTTTTTTCTTTTTTTAAAAGTTTGTATAAGCTTGGCAAAAATCTTTCAAACCTGCATTCTTATTGGCTTTAAACTTAAAAAACAAAGGTCATATGTTTTGTTTTCAGGAAAATGTATGTTCTTCTCCTCTATATTAGCAAGAAATATCCTGCAACACCAGAACATATTAGAATTTATTGTTTCTACATGTTGGAGATTTACAGAAATATGTTTATAGATAATTTAAAATATTGAATTAACCCTTATATATATATATATATATATATATATATATGCTCATAAATTCAATATTTTAAATCAAAATTTCTATTTATTTTGTACATTCTGCAATTTACCTATAATAACTTTCAAAACTATAATTAGAACTGTTTTGTCTTGTTTTTTTAATACAAAACTGGTATCATTGTTTATCAAAAATTTAATGATCTTCAGAATTTAATGAAATATTTGTAAATGTTTACATGCAGAAGCTTTATCACCTAACCACTCATTCACACACACACACAGAAAAGCATAATTCTAGAAGACTTGTTTTTTTGTCAAACTTAGATACATTACATGTGTGTTTAAAGATCTCTTTATATTATGATTATCCTTGAAAGAGTGATTAATCAAACTTTTATAATAGACTTTCAGATTAAAAAACAAAATTGTCACCATTCATTGATCAATTTTTGAATAAAAAAAGTTGCATACAAATATTTTGTTGATGATGATTCTATAAAATATTATTAGTGAAAGCTTTTACAATGATAATTTTTTTTTTTCAAAAATAATCAAAACTTTGTGATGTTTTAAAAAGATAAGGGTTATTTGTGTATTATCCATGCTAGAAAGATAGATTACCAAAAATGGTTGTCAATTGCCAGCCATTGTATAACTGTAATTGCATTCAAAACAGTAATTTAACATAAATTTATTAAATACGATTATATGTAAATTCATAGTACATACACAATATGTAAATTCATAGAGTAAACAAAACAAACAAACAAAGATAGAACTGTTGTTCAATTAATTTAAACTTTTAATAAATAAAAAGTTTTAATTTTAGATGAAAATGAAAAGTATAAATTCAGGTGAAATGCGGCAAAACAATTAACAGTCGCGAATCAAAAAATAATAACAGTGGCAATATAACGTCGATTTAATTTTATACACGTTTTTAAAACAAATTACTAATATTATTCAAATTAAATGAATTATACATATTACTAACGTTGGAAAATAATGTAATCAAAGCAAAATATTTCAAGTTCAACATCTATACTTTTTTTCCGAATTTCAAAATATAAATAAATTCTGTTGTCTGCTGAACAGAAATCTGAAGTTGTGTTTGTAAACAAATTATTTAAATTACCAAATTAATAGAAACTCACAGCCTTTCAATCCTCACTATTTACGCTAAGGTACCTATCAACTTGAGACATGTAATTTTCTGATCTTTTTAAATTCCATTTATAATGTTACAAGGTAATAAAGTATACGTTTCTTGCATTAATATGCAAGGGAAAATCCAAAAGCATCCTCTCTCGTAGCCTACGATGATGCGCGGCGCTGTAAAGCCTATCATTTTGAACAAGCCCTTGGGGAATGGAGAGCAAATGATTTGATATTGGCTCTTGGCTCCTAACAGCGCCATCTATTGTCAGCAAATCGAAAACTTTTCTTTTTCTTAAGCTGCATTTAAAAATAAATTCTGTGATATTTTTTTTACGAGTTTTTTAATTAACAGAACAGAAAACGAACTATTTTAAGAGTTTGTAAAATATTTATATTAAATTTTACAAACTGTAAATTATATATTTTTTTCCACTGTATTATTAAAAAGGAACAAAAAGTATTCATTCTCATTCAAAACAAGCCTGGAACTCAGATATATCTTTTTTTTTCTTTTAAACTTGGATATCCGGGATTTATCACGTAATTCTCGTAAATATTTTATAGAATAACTTTTTTTTTTCTAATTAAAACAAATAATGCGGTGTTTTTATATGCTTTTATTTATTTTTTTAAATAAATAAAATATGAAAACCAGGACTATTCAGTTTAAGAATTCGTTAAATATTCATAATAAATTTTACAAACTGCTAAAAATTATAAATATATATATATATATTGTTTCCCAGCTGTATTATGTAAAATGAGCCAAAAATATCAATTCCTATTCAAAACAAGTATTAGAATAAGGTAAGTTTTATAAGCATTAATTTTATTGTACTCAAACTATTTAAAGCGACTAAGACAATAGCTAGATTTAAACAATATATATGCCTACTGCAAATGTAAAATAAATTTGAAACTTGTAGCAATTTGGTCATTGCACGCTAATTGGGCCCTAGGCCCCCAAATTTAGTACGTAATTTTCAGTTAGAGCTGATATTTTATACTATTAGAGTAGAATAATAATAAATATATTTTTCTAAATATTTATTTACATACTCCTATCTATACTTTGCAGCATTAAAAATGCTCAAATTTTTGTGACAATAAAGGAGAGGGGACCCTGGAAAAGAGAAATAGTGTTTCATATATTGCTGGATTATTGTAATTTTATTATTATATTAAATGTAATATAAATACAAATACAACTAGCTTTTCTGTAAATTAATACACATGTATAATATGAATCATTTTCTACATTCAAGACTTGTTGTCAATAACTTCCTATTTGAAATATACTTTTTTTTTTAAATCAAAACATAACTTGATGTCTATGTATTTATTGCATATGATCAAGATATTTTGATAAATTAAAAAACCTTTGTGCCTATATGTGTATATTTAAATAAAGATTACACAAGAAAAATTATATATCTTTATTTAGGAAACAAATATTTATTTAACAGAAACATTTATTTAACAAAGATTAATACGAAAAAAAGAAAAGTGCCTAGTTAAACTGATGGCATCTAGCTCACAGGCTATTCACACTAATTGTATATTATACACTTATTTCAAAGAATAATGCCCCTCGAAAAAGAAAGAGATCGACAATAAATTAAGGGGGAGGGGGATTAGCCCCCCTTTATACTTAACCAATGAACCCCCAAAACTAATCAGGGAAGCGCCTTACCACAATGAATCTATAGGGCAGTTGCAATTGACGTCAGGTTGGAGGTAAACAGTACAAATAGGCAGTTCTGATTGGTGGAATTACCCTTACCTCCAAGTGAATACAATGGTTGATCTGCAACTGCCCTATATACAAAATTTGAAGCAAATTGGATAATTATGCATGAAAAACCCATTTATCTAAATTAAGGGGGGATTAACACCCCCCCTGTCCCCCCTTTGTACTTAACCAATGATCCCCCAAAACTAATCAGGGAAGCACCTTATAACAATAAACCTATAAACCAAATGTTAATCAAATCGGATAATTTGGCATGAAAAACATTTATCTAAATTAAGGGGATTCAGTATCAACATTTTATATTTTATACAACAAAGTTTTAAACACAAAAGTTTTCTTTTTTTAATTGAAACATTTAATCATAAATGCAAGCTTGTCTGCTTTTTTATTCCCTAATATGTTGTGCAGTTTAAACTGAACAAAATCAAAACCAAAATAGATTATTTTCTAATGAAGCTGTAAATAATTTTCTAATCGAGACAGTTTATCTTACAGTGACTGTTCTGAATTAATAATGTTCACATAATGGCTGATTCTACATTTAAAAATTAAGTTTCAAACATAAAGCTTGGAAAAGATATTAGTTTTCATCTTTACCTAAAAATATCACTACTTTGTCTAAGTCAATAACAGTTTAGAAATTCACTTGCACTTGTATTGATGTACTACTTAATGTTTACATATACTTAAAGAATTGAATGTTGTTTTCATTTTATAGAAGTTGTAACAATACACATTCAAAAGTTAATATTATTTACTAGATGTGTCAAGAAAGAGAAAAAATAACTGAAACAAATCAAATATTTTGCAACTGAAAAGAGAAAACAAAGATGCAAACTTATTAAAGCTTTAAATTAAAATTTGGTTCAAGTTGTTTTGTAAACAAAAGAAACATTACATGTTTATTTGCAAACATCAGATTTTAATGAAAGTTTTGTACTAGAACGATGAATGCAGGTACAAAAACAATATTTAGATGTAGACTATGCAATACAAGAATCGTACTGTAATAAGATAAGACTTTTATTTGAATTGCTACTATTCTTGAGCATGTAAATGATTGTAAACAAAAACTATACTCATTCACCTCCTAGTTATAAAGATATTATTATGTAAACATTGCTTAGTGAAAAACAGACAGACAGCACCAATGTATGTATTAAGTGATAAATTACTAATGATAGAAGAAAATATAAAAGCTGAATAAGACTTTTAATTATGCAGAAATATGTAAACATTACGTAGCACAAGATTGTGAAAATTTACCTATGAAAGTTTTATTAAATGGTTATTTACGGTATGTTAATCATACCGTATTAATTAATAATGATACTAGAAATGTTTAACTAAAAATACCAAGAAACGTAGTAATTACAGAAATTGAAAACGCTAAGGAAGGCCTTTAATTTAAACAGCCGAACCAAAGCATCCCCAAATTCAGCGAAACGTTTCTTAAGATAAGACCCAGTTGCCGCTTTCAGCTCTTCGCGCTCTTCCTTGCTCTCGGCTCTCGCTCTGAATCTGATCTGTGTCTCTGACTATGTGACTCTCGAATGCGCATGCGCGTATTAGGAGCCAAGAGCCATCATTTGCTCTCCATTCCCCAAGGGCTTGTTCATTTTGAACGATTTCTGTAAGCGAAAACGGGTCAAGAAAATAGTTTATATATAATCTGGTAGAGGGCGTCATTCCCGGGGAAAGCAAACGTTGAAATTACATTACTTTGAGTTCGTTTTAGCATTGTGTGACGCTTTAATTAGCTATATTTTCGTTAATGTTTATTATATATAATTAAAACCGACATATTTTACTAATGCAAAGTATATTACTAATAGAGAAATTTTGACGTCGATATATAAAGCCAGTGATTAACTTTATGACGTCTCTGGAGAATTTTATAATTTTACAAAAATTTCTGCTTCAATTTATTTTTCTAATTTTTAGTCGTAGATAATAAGTTTAATAAAACATCTATTCCAGTACTAAGATTTAAATATGTTAAGCATTATTAGATTAAACAGTAAGATATATACACTTTACTTCGTCATGGAATCAAATCTTCGTCAAATTGTCAATCTCCAGTATAACTATAGAATTGTAATGTAATCATTGAAAACAATCTCTAAATTTTTTATTTTAATTTTTATAATGAGAATACTGTTGTGACAGAACGATTTGATAGCTTATAAAAGTACAAAATGAAAAAAAACATGATATCTCATAATCAAGTATAAAGTGTTGAAACGGGGGGTAACTCCCCCTTAATATAGATAAATGGGTTTTTCATGCAGAATTTTCCGATTTCCTTTAAATTTTGTACATAGGTTCATTGTGGTAAGGAGCTTTCCTGATTAGTTTTGGGGGTCCATTGGTTAAGTATAAAAAGAAGAAACGGGGGGCTAACCCCCCCTCCCCCTCAATTTAGGTAAATGGGGTTTTCATGCAGAATTATCCTATTTTCTTCAAATTTTGTATAAAGGTTCATTGTGGTAAGGCGCTTCCCTGATTAGTTTGGAGGTTCACTGGTTAAGTGTAAAGGGGGGAAACGAGGGGTAACCCCCCTCAATTTAGATAAATGAGGTTTTCATGCAGAATTACCCGATTTTCTTCAAATTTTGTGTATAGGTTCATTGTGGTAAGGCACTTCCCTGATTAGTTTGGAGGGTTCACTGGTTAAGTATAAAGAAGGAAACGAGGGGGTAAACCCCCCCCCTTAATTTAGATAAATGAGTTTTTCATGCAGAATTTTCAGATTTCTTTTTAATTTTGTATATAGGTTCATTGTGGTAAGGAGCTTTCCTGATTAGTTTTGGGGGTAAATTCGTTAAGTATAAAGAGGGGAAACGGGGGGCTAACCCCCCTTAAATTAGATAAATGTGTTTTTCCTGCAGAATTATCCGAATTTTTTCAAATTTTCTATATAGGTTCATTGTTGTAAGACACGTTCCTGATTAGTTTTGGGGGTGCATAGGTAAGTATAAAGAGGGATACGGGGGTCTAATCCCCCCCCCTTAATTTAGATAAATGGATTTTTCATACAGAATTATTCGATTTGCTTCAAATTTTGTATATATGTTCATTGTAATAAGGCTCTTTCCTGAATAGTTTTGGGCGTTCATTGGTTAATTATAATGAGGGATGAATCCCCTTAATATATTGTCGATTTCTTTATTTTTCGAGGGGCTTATTTCAAATTCTTTGAAATAAGAGTAATAGTATACAATTAGTGTGAATAGCCTGTGAGCTCAATGCCCTCAGTTTAACTGGGCAGTTTTCTTTTTATTATTATATTAATTTATTAACCATATTTAACCAATCTCACTGTCACATTTCCCATTATGAATAAAAATTTAGCTGAAATAACAAAAATAAATTAAAGCAGGTAAAATTCCAGTAATAAAACACCCACTATTCCAGTAATGAACACCCCACGAAAAGGTAATAGATAATTGTTTTCAAAACCAAAATTTAATGAAATAAAATAGTCATTTTCATATAAATTTAACAATAAGGATATCAATAATTAATAAAATATTTATCAGAATAATTTATTATTGTTATCACAAGATCAATATTTTAATTATTTTATAGGGTATATGTGCCAGTAATGGACACCCTTAAAGAATTTCCTTAAAAATTATTAATATAAGATATAAATTAAGAATTAATTATAAATATATAGAAAATATAAATTAGTTTATGTATAACCAGATCTTAGCTTGTTTAGTAAAAATTTCACTGAAATACATTATTTTTGCTTCCTGACTTATTTGATTAAGATTGTCAACAATAACACAGGTTGCAATAACACAGGTTGTAAAACATGCAAGTGAGAGTTATGAAAAAAAAAAAAAAAAGCTGAATTTTTATTGATCATTTATTTATAAACCAAAAACTTAGGAGGGTATCCATTACTGGCACATTTATCATATATTTTAAAAGACATTTATTTTAAATTGATTTATAATGAACAGAAATTTTATAGGTACAAGGTACAGGTAATTGCTTGATCTGTGTAATAGTATTTGAATTTTTACTCTTAAATGTCTTAAAATACTATCTGCTTTAATTTAAAATAATTGTTAGAAATTTCATAACTTTGAATATTGTGTTGAGGGAGGGGGTGGGAGAGCAGAAATATTATATCTAGTTGAAAACTATTAGTTACATTATCTCATTAAATATCTCAAAAAGTATCTAAATAAAAAATGTATATTATGTCCTGTTATTACATGAAAAAACGAAACTCCTTTACTCAGTCTTTGTGTAGGGGAGAGTGGGGCATCTTGGAAGTTTTTTTTTTACAATATTATTTTTTAACAATAATAAAAATAATAATCTTTATTTCCCCAATTAGCCAAAAATTATGTGCACCTCCTACTTTTTGTTTTATAAATTTTTTTTAAGCCAATGAATGCAAATCTTGTTTCATTTTAACTCTGCAAATCAATAGTACAATATTTATAAACACACATTTCTGCTCCTTTCCCAAAAGCATATTTAAATTGTTTTACATTTCATTCTAAAGTGATGTAAATGATCAAGTATTTAAATTACTCTCCACCTCCTCATAAAAGAATGATAAGGAAAAAAGGGGAAAAATCCAGTTTACAATGTTTAAATACCTTATTATAACTTTTTTTTTTTTACTTTTTCTTAAAACTTTTCAGTTGTTCTATTTATCACTTTATTATAACAATATAGAAAAATGATCATCTTAATATCTTCAACTATCCAAAAATAATTTGTGCACATTTTATTCATATGTAATTACGTGTGACTTATAATCACTGATGCGTAAAATTCTTTCAAAGTGTGCTACAAATAAAATTTTAAGTAGGTAACAGATTTATTAAGTTTTCTAAAAAATCCTAGTTGTACATAAATTTTGCAAAATATTTATAATAAATTGTTTTACATTTCATTCTAATGTGATCTAAATGATCAGGTACTTAAATACCCCCCCCCCCAAAAAAAAAAAGAAAAGAAAAGAAAGGTAGGGGGAAAAAAATCTCCAACTGACAATGTTTAAAATCTTTATTATAACTTTTTAAAGAAAACTTTTTCTCTCAACTTTTCTGCTGCTCTATTTATTACTTTATTATAACAGGATGAAAAAAGAATCATCTTAATAGCCTCAACTATCCAAAAATTTTGTGCACTTTTACTTCGTCTGTAATTATGTGTGACTTATAAGCACTGATTCATAAAATCCTTTCAAAGTGTGCTACAAATTTTAAGAAGGTAATAATTTTATTAAGTTTTGTGAAAAATCCTTGTTATACATAAATTTTGTAAATTATTTATAATAAATTGTTTTACATTTCATTCTAATGTAAAACAAATTAATAAATTATCAAGCACTTACCTCCCCCCCCCCCCAAAAAAAAAATGTATTTTTCTTAAAAGTTTTCTGCTGCTATTTATTACTTTATTATAACAATAAAAAATCATCTTAATTTCTTCAACTATCCAAAAATTTTGTGACCCCCCCCCCCTTTTCCCTTTCACACAGAATTAAAATTCTGTATAATTATGTAGTATCAATAAAAAGATGAACAATAATCTAAATTCCTGCCACCCCCTTAGAAAAGATTGGGGGAATTTCTATAACCATGGTTTGCCAGTAGATGGCGCTCGTCCCGGGAAAAATTCCCACTCCCTGTCCCCTACTTTTGAGTCGAAAATGATAGGCTCTACAGCGACGTGCATCATCGTAGGCTACGCCTCTCTAAATGTGAATCCGACTTTGCCCGCGAGAGGGCGAGCATTTCGTTACAAACGTGTGCTTTCCGCCTTCTCGAAACATTGCTTGAAACGGCGAATCAAAACAAAACAGAAATGTCTGTTAGCTGGACGTGTACCGCCATATAGTGGCGAGCTCCGGTATTGTGGCGAAATTTATCGGAGATTCAAATGTTCATAGATGGGAAGAAGAATGCCGATGCAAACGGAAATAAAACAATGTAATAGATGATTAAAAGATTGTAAAAAGGTCAAAAATAGATAAGAGAGAACCAGCCCAACTAATTAAAAGAATTTTTTAAAGGTTTTATTAAAAATACTTTCATAAATTAATGCGCTAAGGAAGGACCTAAAAAGTACTATTTTTGCTATCATACTCGTCTATCCATTCTCACTTGTCTAATCACTCAGGAGGCCGAGTATTGTTAAGTTATGGAATGTGGGTTGCCATAGTTTGGACAAAAACTGTGCATACACATTGTGCATCTTTCGCCATTGTTATGTATAAAGGCATTCTACCTATTCGATAACTTTTCAGGAGCAGCGCCATCTATGAGAAATTTTTGAACTAATTTTTTTATTTGCTTAAACAAAATTTCAGATCATAAGAAGCATTTTTGTCAAAACCACACTCTTGAACACCAATTGCTTGATCTGTTATTGAATTTTAAAATGTGTCAAGGATTTTTGGGACACCCTGTATAATCTTTAGTGGCACAGTTATGTGAACTTTATCCCACAGCTCTTCGATGACTTTTTAAGTTTTTCAATGTACATTAATGTCATCTTCCCAACACTCGCTTTAACAGATGTCTATACGCTGCTAAATTAAAATTTGTGATATCCCTTTTTGAATCGTACATTTATTTAAGTGCTGTAATAAAAACAATAGATTTTTTTTCAATCAAAGAATCTCTCTTTCCCTCCATTTAATTGAAAATGTAGTATAACTCAGTTATATTATATTTTCTACAGTGCATCTCTTAAATATAAAGACACAGATTTTTTTTTAATTACATTTTATTAATTCAGTACTATAAGAAATTAAATTGTATACCTTATAAATAAATATAGTATACCTCATAGTAAAATATTTTATGAAATGGTATGTATATGTTTTTAGGACATTTATGTTCTTTTAATTAGTATTTATACCTCATATTAAGAACAATGAAATGAATCTGTTATTAGGGTTTAAATTTAAATAAAATAATTTCGACTTGAATAATAATAATTTTTAAAAAAATGCTGTCTTATAAATATAAAGATTAATTTGAAACTGCTTCATATGCAAATTTTTTCGAATGCACGCTTACAGAAATAATGCGCACACACAGACATATGTTTAAGTTACCCAAACAAGCAAAGTAGTTTGACTTGTTTCAATTGTAAAGATGCCACGGAACATTGACATTTCTAAAGATGAGATTAACAAAATACATGGATTTAAAGCTAATGACTTAACACTTTCTAAAATATGTAAAAAAACTGGGAGAAGCAGAGCTGCAGTTTATCAAGTTTAATCAAAAACTTACAATTTAAATTCGAGAAAACGATCTGGCAGATCCTGAAAGAGTAGTGAAAGACTCGATCGTAAGATCATGCGACTTGTTTCGTTGCAAAAAATGTCACTCTGACAAGCTTCTCAACGAGTTGATGGTATGGTCTCAAAGGACAGAGTACATTGTCATATAAAAAAAGCAAAAGTATTGTGTGCCGGCATATGTGCAAATTTCCTTTACTGAAAAAACCCCACAAAGGACGGAGGCTACTCTGGGCTAAATATCAAATGCATTGGAAGGATGAATGGATGAAAGTCATTTTTAACACTTTCCAACCTAGTTGAAAAGTGTTTATGACTACGGTTTGTCTGTCCGTGCTCGAACTCTCATAAATATACTCTGATTACCCTGAAATTTTTGCATGTTATTGTCATTTACTTTAACATGTTCCCTATTGAAAAGGAAGTATGTAGCACTTATACTTTTTTTTACAGGGACAGTCAAAGTATTCCGTTACATTACAGTCAATGGGAAATAATAGTTTCAAGTGTATTTTGTTGATGCTACTACCATCTGAAACATGATGAAATTGATATATAATTATGAAGCGCATTAAAACATGCTTTTTGTAGAATATGGGGGTTCAAAGCATTTATTATTCATTTACGGGGTCAAACAAAATAATTTTGTTTCACATTGTTCTATGGGGAAATATCATTTGCAGTGTAATTCACTATATTAAACATAATGAAAATTACATATATTACTGAGGTGCTCTATAAATTTCTCGCTTAAAAATGTGCATCGCGTTTATCGTTCATTTACAGGGACACACAAAATATATCGATTACAGTATATGTGCAATAACTACAGTCTATGTGTGAAAAGTGCATTTTTAACTTTTTACCTTAAATTAATTTTTTCATAGTATGTGGTTTGTATAAATTTAGTTGATCATATACTACACAAGGGGCTACACAAGGGAATTCGTAAGTATTACAGATTATGGGAGGGAATTACTTAAGGATAGTTTTTAATTATGTTACACATTTTCCTGCTGAACTATATTTTGTAGACTTTTGTAATAGAAGTTTATAGAATATAAATAAATTCATATAGTACACAAAGAACAAGATACATTGTCGTTAACGGTTAGTAATTGCAGGAAGTGAGTATCAAGTTGCCTTATGTGTGTTTACCTGAATGTGTTTTTTACCCTTTAGCTTAATATGTGGTGTGTTCAAGGTCTTTAGATAGTTTACAGGTATGTACAGACGATTTCGAGTGAATTTCCTTCGATTGACGAAAATTGCTAAATGTGAATTTTCTAACTAAACTAAATTTTATCATGCAATGTAGTATATATCCAAATCTATAGATCATATACAGGGCTGCACAAAATAATTCGACTACTTTTTGACAATGGAAAGTAATTTCGAAAACCGCATTTTTTAATGTGTTATACAATATGTTTTCTAAACTGTTTACTTACATATCTTATTTCACCTTATTTAACGGTGAAGTTTCGTTACATTTTCTTGATGCGTTGGAAAGTGTTTCATAACCTATGCTTGATGTATGATTTTTTGTTCTTGTTTCAGATGAAAAGAGATTTAACTTGGATGGCCAAATAGTAGGAATTCCTATTGGCACGATTTAAGACGTGAGCCTCTTCAGTAAGCAGAAAGGGAAGGGGTTCTGTGATGGTTTGGGGTGCCTTCTCTTTTAATGGAACTATAGATATTGCTTTTCTGGAAGGTAAACAGACATCTAAAGAGTATATAGAAATGCTTGATGCCAACTGCTGAAACTTTTGGTGGTTGGAATTATTTGTACCAACAGGATGCACAGATTCATACATCAAGATTTGCATTCATCAAGATCACTGCTTCATCATGCATTTGCAGTGTACATCACAATGACTGTAAGTATATTATAAAAATTAATAAATTGTGTGTAAATTTATATTTTATTTCTTAAATTAGTGGCCATTTATGTAAATCCCGTTTAACCAAGTTTTCCGCTTATTCGAGGTGAGCTTGGTCCACATTAACTCGGATAACCGCGACTCTACTGTATGTCTATTTTGGAAGGATTTTAGTATGCTATGGCTATTGAGTAGATCAGGATGTACTTAGATAAGATTTTACATCCAAAATATATATAGAAGGACCATCAAAACTGTTTTTCCGGAAGAAAATTGTAAAAACATTAGATTTCTAAAATAGATATATGTGAAATATAGCAGATTCAGTTTATATTTCTTAAGTTTCCATCATACATGAGATTTTATTCAACTTATCCATCAGATGCAAGTGTTTCGCTGTTGGCAGGTAAGTAAATATTGCTACTTACAAGGGGACCGCCAAACATGATGCACACAAATTTTGATGATTTTAAAGTATGTTGTAGAGGTCATACCTTTAACTATTCAGGTCAAAGGTTTCCTTCAAATGGGCTTTAGTTTTCGAGAAATTTCGGGTTAAAGTTCAGTATGCATTTCAAATAGCCATTAGTTCGCAGTCTTGAACAAGAACTCCGTGGTGCTGAGGTAGCGCTCGCGATTTGAGAGCGGGACATGAGGGTTCTGTCCTCTCTAGTGACTTTAACTTTTTTAATAAATTTTATATATTTATTGCGTTATAAGTTTTATGCAGAATTATGAATTCTGCATCTTTGAACTTTTTGATATTTTCGTAACAATTCCATTTACATTTTCGAATTTTTCGTGAAAAGTTATAGTTTTTGTGCAATTTTTATTTTAATATTTCTGTTGACGAAAATCCAAACTAATTTATGTCTTTTTAAAACTATTATTGTTCACATGTATATATGTATTTACTTATATATTTATCGTATTTATGAAATAATGCATTTATTTTTATTTACATTTTCTATTTAAAAAAATTTTAATGATTAAGAAAAAAATAACAAAATAATATATACTTTTAATATTTGATTTGTTCTAAATATATTGAAATATGTTAACTGCTGAAATACTAAAATATTTATCATCACCGACATTGACATTTTTAGTTTATTAAATATGGAACTAATTGTGTGATACGTATCGCAAAAATATTCTAGACAAATTCCGTATTAAAAATCGCCGTTATATATATTCTTTACGTAAATTGTTTTAACAATATTGGAAGAATGTATAAATTAGCATATTATATCTTCTTTAAATACTTAAATTGTGATAAGTATATTTAAAAATGCATTAAAAGTTGAAAAAGAAATTATTTCAATTGTTATAATTGTCTGCAAAGGAAGCTAAACGAAATGAATAAAAAGAAAATTTTATTTATTCTGATATTACCATAAAAGTCATTGCAGACGATTTTTTTTTTCAGATATTTTTTATATGTATTGTAATTTACAAACGATTTTTCATTTCTAGTTGAATTTTTCTGTATGGCATCGACTTGTTAGAATGATAAAAAAATTAATTGTAATATATTGTTTTTTATTTGTGCAAATCAAAAAATTATGTTGAGTTTGAACTTTACAGTTAAATGTATTTAAATAGCATTAAAAAATATATATATATATAACAGGCTAGGATTTGGATGTAAGCGTTACTCTTTAATATTTTATTACTCCTTTCAAGATATGCCGTTGGAATTACCTAATCATAAATACCTTTAGAAGATTTGAGATAAAAAATATTTTGTATAAATTATAAAAAATGATAAATTTTCATTTAAAATTTCATAAAGTTAAAAAAAAAGTATTATTTTAGAATGGTTATTAAAATATAAAGAGTAAATAATAAAAAAATTAAACAAAATCTAGACATAAATTAGTTTGGAATTTTGTCAATAAAAATATTAATTTCAAAACTTCAAAAAAAAAAATGTGAATTTTTACAAAAAATTTGAAAATGTAAATGAAATTTATTAGGAAAATATCAAAAAGTTCACAGATGCAGAATTCATAATTCTGCACAAAACTTATAACACAACAAATATATAAAATTTATTAAAAAAGTTAAAAAAGCCACTAGAGAGGACAGAACCCTCCTCTCCTGCTCTCAAATCGCGAGCGCTACCCCAGCACCACAGAGTTCTTGTTTAAGACTGCGAACTAATGGGTATTTGAAATGCATACTGAACTTTAACCCGAAATTTCTCGAAAACTAAAGCCCATTTGAAGGAAACCTTTGACCTGAATAGTTAGGGGTATGACTCCTACAACATACTTTAAATCATCAAAATCTGTGCACATAATGTTTGACGGTCACCTTGTTAGATATTAGGATAACATGAAATTATTTTCTAAACTGTTGCTTATACTAATAAACCCACAGTGTAAAATGAAATCCAAGATATACTATAACCATTTGCACAACCAATAGGGAATCACAAATATAAATTTAATGAGATTATTAAAGAAATGTACTTTATCTAAATAAATCACAAGAATGAGCAGTTTATAAGAATTTCAGAATATCATTGCATAACATATTTAATTTAATGCTTCTAATATCCGAAACCATCAAATTATTTTATATACTTATAAATATGTAATTTAAAAATGTAATTAATATGAAATTAAAAAAAAATTAAATTGTAGATTGTAGGATGTTAAATATTATGAAAAGTCAGATAAAAAAGCAATGACTTGCACAGTTGATGTTGAGGCTCCTGATCTGCAGATTTAATAGTTTATATACAGGGTTGTTATAATTAAAGTTCGCCAATCCAGAAGGCTCTAGAGCCGGTTATGGCTCCAAACAAAACAAAATTTCACTAGTTGAAATTTCGTTGTCGCTCTGCGAAAATCGAAAAAAAAATGAGTTAAAATTTTTGTCAATAGGTGGCGCTGCGCCAATATTTAAGCCGATATTTGCAGATTCCTTTATTTTGTAAAAAAAAAAAATACAGCAAATTTTATTTCCCAGTTGGTAAAAGTAAACTTTTTCAGATTCGTTATATCAATTTCGGTCAATCCAGATGAAACACACAAAATCACAATATTTCACCCAACGCATGAAAAAGATCACATTTTATTCAAATTTTTGACGAACGACGTCAAAGTGACGTCGCAACTTCGAAAACTTGAAATACCCTTCTAACCACCTGACGATTTAAAACTAGCTGATAAAGTGTGTTTGTGATTTCTTTGACACTGGAACAGTTGATTGTTTCTGAAAAGCATTTGAATATACGCTTTGTGGAGAATGGTAACTTTGAAAGAAAATGCACTTCTTGTAAAGTTATTTTATCAAAATAATAGCAACGCAGCTGCAGCTCTTCGAGAATTCCGGAAACTAAAGGATGTTAGACGTGGACCAATGTCGGATCATGGAGTTCACAAAATGATTAAAAAGTTCGAGGAAACAGGAAAACTCGACATTCTTCCTGGCAGAGGACGAAAAAAGGTAGACATTTCTAGCATTGAAGATATTGCTACTGCTGCCGTGGATTTAGCAAGCCAATCATCATTTGGTAATGCAAGTGTGCCAGCTATTGCGAATGACGTCGATATGCCGATCTCCACTGTGAGAAAAGTGATGTGTCAAATTTTGCACTACTATCCATACAAGATTCAGAGGGTGCAACAACTAATACAGGGTGATACCAAAAGTCGGCTATCATTTTCACTACAGTTTCTTGCACGAATGAATGTGGACAATTCTTGGCCCTGGAATATTCTATGGAGTGATGAAGTGCATTTTTATTTAAACGGACAAGTGAACACACACAACTGTCGAATTTGGGTGAAAGAGAATCCTAATGTTGTCCAAGAAGTTCCATTGCATGCAACTAAAGTGACGGTGTGGTGCGGTTTCACAGCTACGTTTATAATAGGGCCATATTTTTTTGAGGAACTAACATCCACAGGACCCATTACATGTTCCGTAAATGGGAGAAGGTATCTCAATATGTTGTCTTTCTGATTCCCGAGCTGCAACAGCAAGGCTGCCTTCAAAATATCGTATTTATGCAAGACTGTGCACCACCGCACATTACTAAAGCAGTTCGGACTTTCTTAACAAGCCATTTTATAGAAGACCGCATCATAAGTCATTATTTTCAAACAGTCTGGCCACCATGATCGCCTGATTTAACACCATGGGATTTTTGGTTGTGGGGATTTTTGAAAGATTCCGTATCTAAAGACAGATGTCAGACAATCTCTGATCTGAAAGACAGTATTAGACTTCATATTCGCTCAATCTCACAAGACAGTTTACGCAATGTTGTAGAAAGCACAATTCTGAGAATGGAATGAGTTATTGAAAATGGTGGAGGATTCATTGAGCATGCGTAATGTTATTTTTCGTTATTTCCTCGCTGCCGAGCAACATGTTTTATTTTTGTTGATGCAGATTACATCACAAGAAATTACATTCATTTTTCTGTATTTTTTGGAGTCATAGGTCAGGCTCCAGAGCTGTCTGATTAGGTGAACTTTAATGGGGAAATTTCACGTTTTTCAATTTAACTTGCATCTGATAGAATATAAAAATACGAACATTTTGATACCATTTTTACATATATTTGAAACTTGTATAATTCATTAAATTAACTTTTAAAACGCAGTTTTTGTCGTCGCGGAAAAAAGCCGCGTCACGTGACAAAAGCTGTTCTGACGTCACTAGCCATGTATACAAACCCTCGCTGTATTTCTCCCTGTTATTTTCTATGGGGGATGGCTTGCTTTACGCTTTTTTCTTTTCTTAAAAATGATTAGTATAACAAATTAAAAGTATTGTAAGTTGCTGTAGTGAATAAATAATTCTGTGAATTCCATGTGAGATTTTTATTCCATCGTGTTTCTAAGAATTTTCATTTCCAGATCTCGATGTAGAAATAAAGTATCGGTACAAGTTAATACTCGTAATACAATATTGTATTTTATAGAATAAGGTATACTTTTTTTTTTTTTTTTTTTTTTGCCCAATATTTCAATGCAAAGGTGCTACGTATTTATCAGATCTTAAAAAATTGGATTTGTCTTTTGTTAAGTTCATTGTAATCTGAAAGCTTACATGTATTTTTTTATTTGTTTTGTGTTGTTTTCTTGAATAATAAATTGTTGCATTCATTGTTTCCGGAAAAAAAAAATAACTTAACTTTTTCTGAAATGATTAATCTTCCTGAATATAGCATCCAACTTTTAGCATATATGAAACTGTGAGCGTCTGTGAATTTAATTTATTATGATGTTAACATGATAGAAATGTTTTTGTAAACTTTTAATCTGCTATTCTTCATTTGCATGTTTATTTATTGATTGAATCTAAATAAAATTTTAATAAATGTTTTTTTTTTTCTTTTTTGGAATATATGAATGAGAATAATCACATATGAAACAGAAAGAAATATTTATGTATCATACATATAGTCATTCATTTTATTTATGCATATTAAGAAGTGTCTGTAATAAATGTATATATTCATTATTTAGTAATCATAATGCAATTTTTGGAAACCGTTAATTTTGATATCCATCCTTAATGTATAATTTTATTAATGACAAAAAAAAATGCAATCACTTATGAAAACAAATTTTAACTGAAATCATACATTCTGAGCGAAGCATGTTCAGAATTTTTAATAAGTATTTTTACAGTAGTAGCATAGCCAGAAAAAAAAATGGGGGGAGGGGGGGGGGTTGGAAAATGTTTGCTCTATATTAATATTACAGAAATTTAAATATATTGGAGAATTCATAGTTTTGGGGGGTTAGAACCTCCCTTAAAATTCTCCTAAACACCCTTGGCTATAGAATGACTTTGAAAAAGAATATTGTTCAATGTTATGTTTATGTTGTGTGATATTATTAAATATTAAGAAATAATATAGTGAAGGTTTGATAATCTTTAAATAACTAATAAATTTTTAAAATTTGCAGGACTTAATAAATATAAATTGTTAAACAAACAGGCAAAGAAATTCCTAAGCAAAGAATGAATCTTCAAAATATGTACAAATAAAAAATATATGTAATTAAAAATGAGGACTTTCTAATAACTTGCCTCTGTTACATCAAACAGCACAAGAAATTTAAGCGGAGTATGCCAAAAATAAGGTCTCAGAAGATTTTGTAATGAATTTGCTGACCATAAATGATAAAGCACTAACTACTGCACATATAACAGATGCTGAAATATTCTCTAGTGTTTCAGCTACTGACTATAAATCAAAACTAGTCGGATGTGCCAATCCCAAAACTTTCTTCTATCTCACACTGGTTTCGCATACACTAAAAAGAATCAGCACCAATTTATATCAAGATTTAAAAAGGAGCGTCAGATATTATGAAAAACACCTTTACTCAATAGATGGCGCTGACTTTCGCATGGGCGAAAAACTTCTTTTTTTGGTAGCCCTATTTTCTAGGAAACGTCACTTCCCGTTTGAAGCCGATTCTGAGTAAAGACAGAGGCTCTGTGCCAAAGAATTGCCAAGTAAATGTAAGTTAGACGATTAGAGATTAGCTTTTGGTTATAGATCTGTATAGTGGATGGGTTTTGGTTTTGGACTTTACTTTCTGGGGACTCCGGAACAAGATGGCTTCATTCGGGCCGGGCCCAATTGTAAAAATTTCAGCCCATGCAGACCTCCAGCGCGGTTTAAGCCAGTTTTTTTTTTTATTTTTTTTTTTATTTATTTATTTAATAGATATCGATATCGACTAGTCAATTGTAATATCATGTTATTGGGAGAAACACGTGGTTTAGCTATAATTAAAAAGGGATTTTGTAATGTAACAGGAGGAAAATAGCTGCGCTAAATAACGCTTTTAAATTAAAGGATCTAGATTCAGAATTTCCGAAATATTGATATGTTTCAATTATATAACTATGTAATATATATATTTTTTCATTTTCCTGTAAAGGCAAAAGATTTTCAAATAATGCTGTCAAAGTTGTCATTTTTAACTGAATTTTACGACGTGACAGCGCAGGAAAGGAACAAATTGCCGTCCTGAGACAATAATAGCCTATGGCTCAATATGCAATTCCTTTATTTGAAAATAAAGAACTGTTCAATCATTTCAATAATCATGCTTGCAAGTATTATGCTTTTATGCTTAAAATGAATCAGAAAATCGCTAGCAGCAATACATTTACTAACAGTACCATTTGATACACGTGAAAGCTATATTCTACGATGTTTGCATAGCTGCCAGCTTTTACGCTGTTTTCCTTCTACTATTTTTGAACATCAAAATCACCTTAAAGTGATAAAAAAAATTAAAATACAGTTTGATTTATTGCACGAATTATATAAACTAAAAATAAATTACAAAATAACTGTGATAAGAGACCGATTTATTTTTTTCATATATAAATTACTTGAGTTGCAGTTATACCTAATTGTATGTATTTTAATATTTTATATAGGCTTTCATTTTAAGAATAAAAATTTATTTATGTAATTTTTCATATTAAAAGTTTTAGATTTATCATACAATAAGTTATCATTTCTGACTTCCTTGTACTTACATATGCTTTAAAATTTTACATGAGTTAATCATATGTATTATTTCTGTTGCCAACATCCCTTTGTCTTTGCATTTACAAAATGCACAAAAATGAATGAGCTATCATTCGAAAGGTTTTTGAACAGGCTTCTGACATAGTATACTCACATTTCTGACTTCCTTGTACTTACATATGCTTTAAAATTTTACATGAGTTAATCATATGTATTATTTCTGTTGCCAACATCCCTTTTTCTCTGCATTTACAAAATGCACAAAAATGAATGAGCTATCATTCGAAAGGTTTTTGAACAGGCTTCTGACATAGTATACTCACATTTCTTTAAAACATGTTTTTTGATTAAAAATTACAGTTAATTAAAAATTAAATCAGCAATTTTTTTTTTCTCAAATCATTGTTGCCACAAATATATATATATATATATATATATATATATATATATATAATATACTACATTATATTGTGCTCAACAATAATAAAAAAATAAATAAATAAATAGCACAATAAAAGATAAAGCGGGACACACGGGTTTATTTTATATTTATGATTAAAAAGCAAAATTCAAATTCAAATGTTTGGAGAAAAAGACACCATCGATCGATCGAAGCAGTGGTATTTTATGTGTAGTCTAAAATGTATGTTATGTTATATTATATTAAATTCTATTTTATATGTGCTCAATTTTTTTTTTTTTTTTTTGTCCCGTGTTTTTCCCGAAGTGGAGGACGTCATCTTCCAATGAAGTTAAATTACGATTGTTATTTTTTTTTTTTCTCGAGCGTGCCTCTTGCTATCTTTGATTCGTTTTTACTTCAATTTTGTTGGGATGAATAACATGATATTCTGGCTTGACTAATGTTGTTTGCAGATATTTTCGTCCTTAATTTTTCTTTAGAAATTTAAACTTGCATCTAAAAAATATTAGACTGTAGTGCGAAATCATCGCACAGGTGTACTGGTAAATTTATAATTACCTTATCTGTAGAATTTATATTTTCTTTGGTATACGTACATTTTATGATTGTTTGGCATCAATTCATGTGTATATTATATCATATTTAAATCTGCCAAATTAATTTTTTTTATAAAGAAATCTTAATGTTACTAAGAACATAACTGATGTGCCCAGTGATTCTTAGTTTTTCATTTACATTTTTACTTTTCGATCACATCTTAGTGCTGGGAAAATGGTTTTAATCATTATAAAAACCTTATTATGGAAATATTTATATATCTTTACATTTTGAGGATGTCTTTAAATGTTGAAGGTTTGATATTTTTTACAATTATTCCGTATGTATACGTGAATGTTGGTATTTTTTTGTTTTCAGACCATCGGTGTCCTTTTTATGGTACTTTTAGGATGATGCCTATATGTATTTGTATATATGTGAGTGAACACAATAGTGTCTAAACGTTGCTTTCTATTGAGCTGCCATTTGGCGCATATAATATCAACTGTCGTAAGAACTGTACTCATTTTTATCGGACAACGTGTTTAGTGTTTGATCATTTTTTTTAAGATTTCGTAAGAAATACTACATATTACATTCTCCACTATGCTGGAATTTCTGGAAAATTCTTGCAGATCTACACCGATTATGACTCCCAGAACTCAAAACCACCCCCAGTTCAAAACTTTATATCTATCTATCTATCTATCTGTCTATCTATGCCACTTTTTTATGGACACGATAACTTGAAAAATTCTACATAAATCTCGTCCAAACTGATACATAAAATCAAGGGGCATAAAATCTCGGTCAAGTTTGTTAATGGGCAAAATCGAACCAGGGGGGGGGGGGGGACTTTCTCTGAGAACAGAAAAATCCCCATAAATCTTAGTTATGATACGTATCGAATCCGTTTAAAGTGATTATTACTTCTAGGAAAAGGGCCAAAAATTTATGTATGACAGATTTTTGATATCATTATAAATGGCCCCAAGGAGGGGAAAAAGAGGGGTTTCACAAGAAAAAAATTCATAACTTTGTTAATTCACAAGATATCAAATCCGCTTAAATTTATTATAAATCCTCTTAATATTATCTACAACTTTTATACTGACAAGTTTTTTATAGGACCAACCCTTGCAGCAAAATAATAATAATAGTAATAAATAAATAAATAAAAACAAAAAAAAATCTGCCGGCTCCGCCTACTTGACACAGGTATATTTTGAAGTGGGCGGTTCCAACTACCGCATCATGGCAAAAAGGTCATTCCTTCTGCAATTCCCAATAAACAGGCGCTCCACGGTCTGCGCCTTCGAAATCTACCTATGCCTGTAGGTCGAGCCGTCAGGGATTTTTTTATACGCATTGTATCAAGTTGCAACGACGCAAGACGTCGTTTTATCTTTATAATACCTCCTCAATAATAGCAAAAAAATCTATATCGAAATAATGAAAGGAATTTTTTAGACAATTCTAATACTTTTCTGTTCTGTGCATAAATTCTGGAGAATGATTATCTGCAATTTCCACCGCCGGCCCAGTTCCTAGTAGAAGTGGGGACATGATATGTTATATTTCAATTACCCCCGCGAACTAGCCTTTTCTGTATGTATAGTCCTGGGTCAGTAAATATAATTTTCGACAAGGACATTTCTTCCATTGATCACACTTCGGAAAATGACTCGAGAAAGAAAGAGAAAGGAATTGGACACATTGCATATCCAAATATGCAGTATCCACATCATATACCCGAAGAAATCCTTCTGAATATTTTTTTTTACTTCCGCTGTTGTGCAAAATGATACAACAGGAGCGCTTTCCGGTATTTAGACGTAGATATTTGTTGAAAATAATGAAATTGTTTGGAAACTAATGTTCCCGATCCCGATATGAGTATTTCAAGAATACACGAATGGAAGAAAGAATATTATCATATATTTTACACATATTTTCTCATATATTTTACGAATATTTTACAGAAATCAAAACAAAATATTTTACAAACGAAGCTTATTATGAATCTTCATTCAGGGTCGTACAGAAGTAATATATATATATATATATTTTCATCGATATAATAATTTTACTAAATTTGGATATTCTAATCATTTTGCATTAAAAAATGGCGATATTTGATAATCATTTGCTTATTTCAGTTGGAATATGGAAATTTTCAGATTTTGATGTTATGAATTGTTTTTTTCTTTTTTTCTTCTTTAGTGATGAAAGACATAAAATTTGAAGAAAAAAATTATTGCAAATTCCAATATATTTTATTTACAAATTCATACATTTAACACAGTTAAAATATTTACGAGTAATGAATAACTTTTAGTAGGCATTTATATTGTTAAAATAGTTGAGTAATATATGAAAAATATAACTGTAATTATATTTCAAAAACAATTTACAAACAATTTAACAGTTATGGGATATTTCATAGCTACCGTTTATTGAATATGTAGGACAGGAATTTTTCACTTTTTCACTTTTATATTGTTGTGAGCTCGGGGTTCGAAAGGACTGATGCCAATATATAAGAACAATAAAAAGGCTTTATTCACTATAAACAGTGCAATACGAACACCAATATCTTCTGAAAATTACAAGATATTCAGTAATCTTCAAATCCAATAAAAGCACAGCAAAATTTCACACAGAAACAATGCGTTCAATACGACGTATCAACGACAAAATCAATCCGAGAAACACAGTTCTCAATGCAAAGCCTCTCGTATGAATTCAATCGCAGTTGACAGACAACTAACTAACTGGACTGGTGGAGGTCCCTTATATAGGCTTCAGAGATCTTTCCAGATTATTCCAGAGCTTTCAGATGCTAGAAATTACCAGAAAGTGCTTTAACTTTCGATAGAGAACCTAAGCGAGAAAGGATCCCAATGTACAGGTATAAGGGGGGGTGGTTGCCCAAAAAGTCGCCAAATCCGTCGCCAACTTGGCGACATTTGGCGACAAAAATAAGTCGCCAAAACCATCGCCAACTTGGCGATAAACCCATTCCTTGGCGATTTTCCAATAGAACTGATTATAAAAACCGATGCTGTAAGGTTGTTTTCCTTGCAAACCACCTGAGGCTTTTAGCATTGAGTTACATAATGCTCAATAGGAAATACATTAATAATACTGCAATTTTCACAATAATAAAATAAAATAAATTTAAACAAATGGAATATTTACAGATATATACAAAATTCATAACATTGCCCCCCTCTCAAGGACTGCACGTCCCGGGCAGTTCAACCTTTGATCGGAAAGCAAACCCGTTACCAACAAATGCTATACTATTCAAAACACATTCATAATGCTGAATTATACAAAATATACACTTATTTAAAAATAAAATAAAATTAAAGCATAGACATTATTACATACAAGTATTTAAATAATAATAACAATAATAATGATAATGCTAAGCAAAATAAATAATTACATTAATTTATATACAAGACCATGGTCATACTAATTTACATTATTTACATTACACTATTTACAATAAATGAACTAAGTACTATGGGAACTATGTACTATGGCCATAGTATGGAGCTAGCCTGTCGTAATGAACGACTCTAGGCTTCGAATTTGGTGACTTTCGGATCCGAATTACGACATCGTTCAGTCTGTTTAGGACTGTATAAGGACCGTCCCAGTGCGATTGCAGTTTGGGAGAAAGTCCTTTACGTCGAGTCGGATTATAAAACCAAACCTTGTCACCTTCTTTGAATTGATGTCCCGTGGCTTTCGTGTCGTACCTGGTCTTCATCATCTCCGTCTGTATATTGATCCGCTCTCGAGCCAAGTTGTGGACGTCTTCAAATCGTGCCTGGAGATTCTGCACGTATCCCTCTGGCGATGAAGGCGCATCTGGAGGGCGACCAAAAATCAGATCACAAGGTAGACGAAGATCACGACCGAAAAGCATCTGAGACGGGGAATAGCCGGTTGTTTCATGGACGGCGCTGCGATAGGCGAGAAGAAACAAGGGAAGTTTTTGGTGCCAGTCTTGTTGATTTCTTGAGACTAGCAGTGAGAGATTGTTGAGGATGGTACGATTAAATCTCTCAACCATGCCATCCGATTGTGGATGTAAAGGCGTCGTCCTAGTTTTGTCCATTCCGAGAAGTTGACAGAGACCCTCAATCACAGCAGAGATGAAATTTCTCCCCTGGTCAGAATGCATTTGAAGGGGGACTCCATACCTTGATATCCACTGGTGTACCAAGGCATCCGCAACCGTAGAAGCTTCTTGATCAAGGATGGCATAAACTTCAGGCCATTTCGTGAAGTAGTCCATGACAACAAGGAGATATTTGTTGCCATCAGCACTTCTTGGCAGAGGGCCTTAGGATGTCAAGGGCGATGCGTTCGAAAGGTGCTCCTACATTGTAGAGATGTAGTCTTCCTCGGCTACGTTTCTTTGGTCCTTTTCGAGCTGCACATGCATCGCAAGATTTGCACCATTGTTCGACGTCAGCTCTCGCTTTTCCCCAGAAGAAGCGCTCTCGGACTCTGTGTAATGTTTTCATGACTCCAAAATGGCCACCAGTGGGACTGCCATGTAATTCTTCGAGGACCTCTGGGATTCGAGATCGAGGAAGTACCAACTGCCACCGAGATGTCTTCCCATCTTCCGATTTGAATTTTCGGTACAGGACACCATTCCTGACGTGGAGGGAGTTCCAAAGAGCCCAATATTGCTTCGTCGTAGGACTATAAGTCGAGATGTCTTTCCAACTGGGCTTCGTGCTAGAAGATTCTAATAACTCCAAGATTGGTTTGATGTCAGAGTCTGCCATTTGATCTTCTCGAATCTTCTCATCACTCCAGGGATCTGGTAGCGTTGATAGTGAAGTCTTCGTCTGGCATATGACATGTTCGGGATTATACTTGTTCTCCGCTCTGGAACAATAGCGACAACTTTCGGGACACGGTCTTCTTGATAGGGCATCGGCGTTTCTATGCGATGAGCCTTTACGATGCCTGATGTCAAAGTCGTATTCCTGGAGTCGTTGTATCCATCTGGCTACTTGGCCCTCTGGGTTCTTAAAATTCATCAGCCATGTTAGGGATGCGTGATCAGTACGAAGGAGAAATTTCCTGCCATAGAGATAGTGATGGAAGTGTTCTATGGCTTTTACTATAGCTAATAACTCCTTACGAGTGACGCAATAATTCCGCTCTGGTTTCGATAAACATTTGCTCCAGTATGCTACGACTCGTTCTTGGCCATCTATTTCTTGGGAAAGTACAGCGCCGACACTTTCATGACTGGCATCCGTGTCCACAATGAATTGTTTGTCGGGGTCTGGATAGGTAAGGACTGGAGAGGATGTGAGAGCTTCTTTCAGCCGCTGGAATGAATTGTCGCATTCTTGTGTCCATAGAAACTTCTGTTTGCTTTCAGTGAGCCTATGCAAGGGTCTTGCGATGTTGGAGAACCCCTGTACAAACTTTCTGTAATAAGTGCATAGTCCCAGAAAGCTTTGCAACTGATGGACATTTTCCGGACGTTTCCAGTGCTTTACTGCAGACACTTTTTCAGGATCTGTTCGAACACCTTCAGCTGAGATGATGTGTCCTAAATAGTTTACTTCTCGTTGGAAGAACTTGCATTTCAAAGGGTTCAGCTTTAAATTCGCCGCTCTTAGCTTCGTTAACACTTTTCGAATATTTTCTAGATGTTCTTCAAACGTGCGGCCACCAATGATGACGTCGTCTAGGTAGATGAGACAAGCTTCAAAAGTCAGACCTTTTAACACTGTCTCCATGAGGCGCTCGAACGTTGCTGGTGCATTGCAGAGCCCGAACGGCATAACTTTAAATTGCCAAAGTCCTTGTCCAGTAGTAAATGCGGTCTTCTCTTTGTCATCAGGATGGATCTCTACTTGCCAATATCCACTCTTCAAATCCAGTGTGGAAAACCATTTATGTCCTGAAAGAGTATCTAGCGTGTCGTCTATTCTTGGTAGAGGATAGCTGTCCTTCTTCGTGATATCGTTAAGTTTACGATAATCCACACAAAATCTTGTGGAGCCATCTTTCTTTCGGACCAACACGATGGGAGAGGCCCACGGACTTGATGACGGTTCGATGATGTCACTATCCTGCATCTGTTGTAAGAGCTTAGACACCTCTTCTTGTTTAGCGAACGGCAAACGTCTGGGATGCTGTTTAATCGGTGGATGGCCGGCAGTATCAATTCTATGCCGTGTCAGTGAAGTGCGACCAATATCAGTCTCGTTTTGAGAAAACACATCCTTAAATTCCTGGAACAGTCTTTCTGTGGCATGTCTCTGTTCAGGAGATAAATTTTCATTTCGTCCAATTTCAGGTGTTAAACTTGTAGGCGGCTCCAACAACATCAAGCTCGGGTCTTTGCATACACAGGTGACTGGAGCACAGGTTGCAAGCACTTCACCCTTCTGGATAATTCTAGACTTTTCACTTACGTTTGCAATTCTCACGGGTATCACATCTCTCGACAGATCTACCAGCGCTGATGCTATTAGCACTCCCTTTGGGCTCTTCTCAGGATATCCAGTCAAGCCATACTGGAAAATTCTTTCGTTTCCAGTTACCCCAGGTATCATCATTTCGGTTCGAGGAGGGATGATAACATCTGCCTTGGCTGTGATCCGTTGAATGGACCCGGACTCATTTCCAAGTTTAAAAATAGTGACATCTTCTTGAGCAGAGCGTAACTCATTATTCTTAAAATCCAGTGTAAATCCATGCTCTTTTAAAAAGTCCAGTCCGAGTATGAAAGGATCTGAAATATCGGCCACATAGACTGTATGATGGTAAGCGGCGTTCCCAAACTTTATTTCCAGTGTCATTCTTCCAAATATGTCGATCTTATCACCGGTCACAGTTTGAAGGATAACACGTGGCGGGGTCCAGGTGAGTTTTTCTTTCAGCCGCTGAGCTAGATCTTTCCGAATGATGGTCACATTGGCTCCTGTATCGATGATCATATTACAGGGCAAATCATTCACTTTTCCGACTAGAAAAACTCCGTTTTCGCCGCAACTTCTTGCAGAAATTTCACATACTTGAAAATGAGGCTTCTTAAGATCTGGCAACCTCCACCCCGTGAGATGACCATTAATCAGTTTTCCTGCTCCTCCGTTCGCGCGTGAGCTATTACCTTCAGTGCTGGGTCGTCTTGGGCAGTCGATTTGGATATGGCCTTCTCCACCGCATTTCCAGCACTTGATCTTCCTGTAAGGCTTGTTGGCCATTAAGGAGTTCATCTGTCTCATTATGTCCTTCATCTGCTGCTGTAAGCGCTCCACAGCTCTATCGGACGTCTCAGGCAGGTTGGCTGCTCGCACAAAGTGTCGATCTTTCCTAGTAGCTTGCTGGGCTGCCTCGAATTTCAGAGCGTAAACCAAAGCCCCTTTTAGATCATTGAGATCTGCAATCCGGAGTGCTGTCTGGATCTCAGGGTCACGCACACCATCGATAAAATGTTGCAGAGCTAAACTTTCTCTAATTTCAGTCGGACAGCCAGGATAAGCAAGGTGGGAAAGTCTCTCGACATCCGTAGCAAGCTCTTGCAGGGATTCAGTGGATTTCTGCTGTCGAGATTTGAGCTGGAGTCTGCTGTATTCTTTCATGCATTTCTCGCCAAAGCGTAATTCTAAGGCACTGACGAGCGTTTCAAAATCCAGCGGTTCATTTGCAGGCAAAGTCTGTAGGACGTCGGCAGCATCAGCTCGTAGAGAAGCAGCTAACTGGCAAGCCTTTGTCTGGGAATCCCATCCATTGGCGTCCGCTACGATCCCAAATTGTGTCTTAAAAACTGGCCATGAGGATTTTCCGTCATAGGTCGAGAGCTTAATAAAGGCCCGAGGAAGCATATCTGGATACTTGATTTCTTCGGAATAGTTTCCGGCAGTTATCTTCTGTTTCTTGACCTTTTCCAAATCTTTTTTTACATTCTCTATGCTTTCTTCAACGGTCTTGGCGATCTTTTGAACTTTTTCTTCTACTCTTTCTTCTACGGTTTTGGCTGTCATTTGAACATTTTCTTCCATTTCTTGAAATCTTCCTTCAAATTTGTTTTCTACGGAGTCAATTCTGTCATTCAAAGATGTTATTTTATCCTCTATTAAGTCTTTCAACTGACCAAGGTTGGTTGACATATCCTTCTTCATTTCATCTTTTAAATCGCCAAGGTTGGCAGTCATTTTCTCATCCATCACTGACATATCCTTCTTCACTTCATCTTTCAACTCGCCAAGGTTGGCAGTCATTTTCTCATCCATCGCTGACATATCCTTCTTCATTTCAGCCTGATTCGCAGTCATTTTCTCATCCATCTCTCCTAATTTCTCCAATAATTTAGTCAGTTGTGCCTCCATTGCTCTGGTAATCGGCATTCAACCCCACTCCTGACACCAAATGTTGTGAGCTCGGGGTTCGAAAGGACTGATGCCAATATATAAGAACAATAAAAAGGCTTTATTCACTATAAACAGTGCAATACGAACACCAATATCTTCTGAAAATTACAAGATATTCAGTAATCTTCAAATCCAATAAAAGCACAGCAAAATTTCACACAGAAACAATGCGTTCAATACAACGTATCAACGACAAAATCAATCCGAGAAACACAGTTCTCAATGCAAAGCCTCTCATATGAATTCAATCGCAGTTGACAGACAACTAACTAACTGGACTGGTGGAGGTCCCTTATATAGGCTTCAGAGATCTTTCCAGATTTACCAGAAAGTGCTTTAACTTTCGATAGAGAACCTAAGCGAGAAAGGATCCCAATGTACAGGTATAAGGGGGGGTGGTTGCCCAAAAAGTCGCCAAATCCGTCGCCAACTTGGCGACATTTGGCGATATATTGCCAAATTTGGCGACAAAAATAAGTCGCCAAAACCATCGCCAACTTGGCGATAAACCCATTCCTTGGCGATTTTCTAATAGAACTCATTATAAAAACCGATGCTGTAAGGTTGTTTTCCTTGCAAACCACCTGAGGCTTTTAGCATTGAGTTACATAATGCTCAATAGGAAATACATTAATAATACTGCAATTTTCACAATAATAAAATAAAATAAATTTAAACAAATGGAATATTTACAGATATATACAAAATTCATAACAATATGAATCTCAGTGCAAAGCGATTTTTCAAAGAAATTGAAAGCAGTAACAGTGTGTAAAAAAATATTTAATGGAATTAAAAGTACGTATCTTCATTACTGGAATTAAGATCAAGTAGAGCTAATTAAAATTAAACTAGTCGGATGTGTCAATCCCAAAACTTTCTTCTATCTCACACATGTTTCGCATACACTAAAAAGAATCAGCACCAATTTATATCAAGGTCTAACTGAAACTGAAGTTTTATTAAATTCTGTGCATTATTTCTAGAGATATGACTATCGCTAAAGTCCTGCAAATCCTGCAAAATGCTGCATAGCAGCACCACCTGCTGGGCGATTTTTACCAAAAACTAATCAGCACCCATTTATATCAGGGACTAACTGAATAAAAAGTTTTAGTAAATTCCGAGCATTAGTTCTTGAGATAGAGCGCCCACTGTCAATTCTGTCATTCAAAGATGTTATTTTATCCTCTATTAAGTCTTTCAACTGACCAAGGTTGGTTGACATATCCTTCTTCATTTCATCTTTTAAATCGCCAAGGTTGGCAGATAGCAGAAAGTAAAAATGCTGTGAAACTATTCGCAGTGTATATTATATAAAAAATTAAACTCAATTAACCATAGTGATTAAAATACAAGAAAACTTTTTCATTGAAGGATTCAAAAGTGCAGCCGGTTATAAATAAATAAGACATGATACATTTTACACATTTTACGCAATTGAAAAATCTACAAAGAATTTATAATATAGGTTATACTTTACAGTTTCATTCAAAATAAATGTCCGTTTCCTTCGGGAATGAAAAAAAAAAAATGTTGGAGGATTCAAGAGTGCAGCTGATTATAAATAAGGCGTGATACAGTTTACACATTTTGCGCAATTGAAAAATCTACAAAGAATTTATAATACAGGTTTTACTTTACAGTTTCATTCAGACAGTTTTTGTATAGGAAACCAGGTTCTAATCCATTTATTCAAATACAGAGTATTTCACTTCAAGCCGAACTTGAATTTTTTTCCCCAACTTTAATTATAGTAAAGATATTGTTACGATATTTTTATCAGACTTACACTGCTTTATCTGAAATATGATATTATGAAAAGTGGTAGAAACGAAATTTGTATTAATTTATTTTAATTCACAGAGAAAGCCAATGTTAAAAGCGTTATTTACAGGTATTAAAATTATAATTTTATTTAATAATTCGAAACAGATTTTTTTCCCTTCTCTTTTTACTGTGAAGTTTATTTGTGAGAAAGTAATGTTCATAAAAATAGGAATAAAGTTAAAAGTTAAGAGAAAAAATTAAAATTGAGGCAGCATTTGTATTAAATAAGAGATAAAACTATTTTAATATTTAACCTTTTAATATTTTAACCCTGGAACATTGGAGTATTCAGCCGACCAAATATTCGGTATTCGGCTTACTTGTGTGTGTCAAATTTACATTAGGCGCAATTTACATTGTTTAGACGTTAAATTCTCTTTCACACAAAAATTTACATTAATTTCTTTCAATTAAAAATTGTATACATCTAATGCAATGTCAACTAAAGGTAACAAGGAATGAAAACTATTTTTTTAAAGGGAAAAGTTATACAACGAATGTATTTGAAGGGAAAAATCAAAGAAACAAAAATCGCCTGCTTCACTTTATTTTTAGAAAGTAAAACTTTCGCTAACAGAAAGTTACCCATTTTGAAGATATCCCTTCCCAAACATAGTGATACTCACGGTAGCTAGAATTCTAGTTACCGTAGTGATACTGAAAATCAGACATAGAGGGTGGGTCAGGGGTCAACCAACAGTTCGCTTTCCCAAATTCAATAAATGCTTCCTACAAAGCAGACAAATTTCCTTTTACAGAGAGAAAAGCAAATGACCACAAATGTAACCCCCCCCCCCTCCTCCCGTTCCCTTCCCTTTCAAAGGCAAGCGTAGAGAAAAAGGTGATATCGGAAATCTCATCTCAACCCGCCTGCTGATTTGCCTCAACGGAAGTGTTTTAGGGTTGCTGAAAATTTGGAAAAATTTGTGTTTCTGACATGGCAGCTGGGAATGAAATTACTGCAGCAAAAGCAAAAATGCTTGTTGAACGATATTTTTTATATAATATCGTGTAAAAAATACCCCTTATTAAATTTATAACAAGATAATGACAACAATTAACAAGAAAATATATAAAAACTGCCTGAAACAATCGTTTTGTTACCTATGCAGAAAATCTGCAGCACCCGTAGTGCCCTCTGGTGAAATCTATTGGAAACAAATTAAAAATTTTAAAATTTAAATTAAAAAAAGGGTAATTACATCTCACTTATGAAATTTGTGTCGTTTCAAAGAAATAAGTCATATTTATCACCAAATTTTTTTTTTAAATAAATCGGTTCAATAGTAAATGCACAGTTCTGATGTTAAAAATATAGCATTAGCAGTATAAGGGAAAATATAAGTGATGATCACCCTTAACTGAATCTAAAGTTTTATTAAGTTTCATGCATTAGTTCTTGAGATATGACTTCCTAAAATCATGTAAATCCTGGAAAATGCAGAATAGCAGCACCACCTGTTGGGAGATTTACGCCAAAACCTAATCAAGCACAACTTATGTCAACGTCTAACTGAATCTGAAGTTTGATGAGAATCCATGCATTAGTTATTGAGATATAGTTATCATGATAATAATTAAACAAGTACCATAGCAGTGCCACCTGTTGGGCTATTTACACAAAAACGTAAGCAGCATCTATTTATGTCAAGGTCTAACAGAATCTGAAGTTTGATGAAATTCCGTGCATTAGTTCTTGAGATATAGCTATCGTAAAAGTAATGAAAAAAAGTAGTATAGCAGCGCCACCTATCGGGATACCTACACCAAAACTTAATCAGCGTCCATTTATGTCAAGGTCTAACTGAATGTGAAGTTTGATGAAAATAAGTGCATTAGTTCTTGAGATAGAGCTATTGCGGAAATCTCAATAAATGCAGCATAGCAGCGTCACCTGTTGGGCGATTTTCACCAAATACTAATCAGCGCCAAATTATATCAGGTACTAACTGAATATAAAGTTTTATTAAATTTCGTGCATTAGTTCTTGAGATAGAGCACCCACAAAATTTTTGTCACATACAGACAGAAAAAAACGAAGACTCACAGACAGACATTTTTTAAAAACAGTCAAATCGTGTTCAAGACCTTCTAAAACGTATAAATCTGTCAAAAACTGGAAATTTTCATGAATCCAATACTTTCTTCTTGTAAGACAGAAGAAAGTAAAAATAGTTTTTTTTAATAATATATATATATATATATATATATAATATGAAGCAAAAATTGGCGGCTTAAAAAAAAAAAAAAACCCTTGAACTTTTGGGGGGTGAAAAATATGAATAAGTAAACATATAAATGCTTTAGGATAAAAAAAGGAAGGCCATGACAACAAAACTTTAATTTCATGGAAACTTTTGAAAGATAGAGCAAAAAGGAATGTCAAAGAATGAATGCAATATTTTAAAGTTTACAGAGAAAATTTTTGCTCAGAAAATATATATTAAGTACTAACTAAATAAAATGCCTTTCTTATTTCTCAATATTTTATTTTATAACAAATATACTTTATCAGTATTGTAAAATAATTAAAATTTCATTTAAACTAAAATATGATGAAATAAGAAAATAATTCATTTCAAGAACAACAATCAAGAATCGCGTACTATTACTTTAGCTTTTAATCATTATTATTATTTAATAAATCAAAGTAAATGTAGAACAGAAATCCATAACTTTTAGATTTAACTCCTCGTATTTCTGCACCCATGAAATCAGAATTCTTTCCTAAAAAAGCAAACATGGAAAGAGCATCTATTTTGGGGAGATTGACCGAATGCCCTTTCACATATCCGGCCGAAATCGACATTTTCTAATCAAAATTTTAATGAAAATAAAAAATAAATGATATATTTTATATTAAGATAAGTTAGATCTTACTTTTTCACAAATTTGTAGTTGATAACGTTAAATAAATTTTACGAAACAAATGAAACAAGATTGCAAATAGGAAAAGCTAAGGCTCCTATATATAGGTATTATAGGAGCCCTAGGAAAAACAATTGGAAAAAGTATACGTGCAAAGAGTGAGCATTTCAGTTTAGCAGCAAATGACGTCACAACCAATCACGTCACGTTTTTGTATCACGTGGTTTTGTTTATGTTTTTGCATTATTAAAAACAGTAATTCAAAGTTATTTTTTATTATTTTAACGATTCTGAGTGAATTTTTGAGGATTTCAAGATAAACTTTATCAGTTACACGCAAAAGAAAACGTATTCCTCCCGAGTGAAATTTCCCCATTATAACAATTCGCAGTTCGTCGAAGTTTGTTGAAACTTTTAAATTTGTGTGCTTCATCTGGATTGACTGAAATTGATATGATGAATCTGCTATTATCGCCTTAAATATTGGAGCAGCGCCACCTACTGACGAAAATGTAACTATTTTTTTTTTTTCGATTTTCGCAGAGCGCATCTCTTCAACTACGTACTAGTGAAATTTTGTTTCATTTGGAGCCATAGAACAGTCTCTAGAGCCTTCTGAATAGGCGAACTTTAATTATAACAACCCTGTACATAAGATGGGTCAAATAATAAAATTCTACATGCTTATAAAATAAATCCCAATATAAGACATAACATAACTAATTACATTAGCAAAACAACACTTATTATGTAATATTCATTGCTAAAATAAACCATTTTCCCACACTCATATTATGTAATTGGAAATTATTTTGATTCAACAATTTGTGATAAAAATTTGAAGATTAAAAAAAAGGGGGGGGGAGGGGGACAGATAAAATAACTTGGTTGCCTGTGACTACCATATTTGTCAAACCCTGTATATATATAACAAACCTGGTAATTGGAGCTCACTATGATTTGAAGGGTGCATTTGAGTATGATGCAGTTAAGTATCGATCAATGAAATGTAGTCAAGTATAGGGCTGGATTATTTATCAATATATCAGTCAAGTATTGATATTTTTTAAATATCACAATAACGATATCTAAACTTTGGCTCAGCAATATATCCCAATAACAATAATATTATTTTACGATCAGCGCAATTTCGAGTCCTGAAAAACAGAAACGAATACTCTGTACCAATATGTCCTTCAATTCTTCTTTCATCTGATTCGTTTATTTATTCACTGTCCTGCTTCATCCAAAACAGAAAATCTACTACCGTTAATTATCTCTCTATTATATCTCAAAGTAAAGAATATTCCAATATATCCCAATACATTCAATCTTTGCAAACCACAGAGTTAGAAATAAATACTGAATAACACTTTTGGTGCTGAATAACACTAATCACACATTCCTTGTTTGGCTGCTGTGATTGGTCCAGACATATTGCGATAACTCTCAGCCAGGGCTCGGAAGTAGCACGCTACAAATAATTATCTCTCTATCATATCCCAATACATTCAATCTTTGCAAACCACAGAGTTAAAAATAAATACTGAATAACACTAATCACATGTTCCTTGTTTGGCTGCTGTGATTGGTCCAGACATATTGCGATAACTCTCAGCAATTGATATGTCCTGTCCAATAAGATGAGCTTGAAAATGTGTTGGTAATTGTGTGGTATTAATATAGCTTGCTAGTATGCGGTTTCTCAGATTCAGAAGGAATTTATATCTGTGCTTAAAATGAGTGTCTTTTTGGTTGTCCCATTCATAAAAAAAGCACTTTAAATACATTGAAAATTTTTACAGTGAATTTCACCAGGTTATCAAAATTTAACTTATTGCTTATTCTAAAGGATTTTATTAGGAAATTAAACTTCTGAACTGGGAAAGGAAAATGTCTATCAGTTATTCAGTGATGAAGACTTTTTTTCTTTCAATGAGAGGTACATTAAATAATTTAAACAATGTTAGATAATAATTAAGGCAAAAAAATGAAAAAAAAAATTAATTACATGGTTGCCATGATTAAATTCTGTAGTAAATTGTTTCTCAAAGTATGCGATATATTTTTTAAATTTCTTAAATTCATACTTTTAGTAATCCAAGGTAATCTTTTGCTAAATTAAAAATAAGAAATGATAATGATCATTGATAAAATGAAGTTATCCTTGATGGAGTAATTTCTCTATGCCAAAGATTAAACAAAAGATATATGATGAAAGGATTGTGATGTACCGATGGTTTGGCCTGGACACATTTTGTGTACAGAACAAACAAAATCAGTTTAGTCCATCCAAACTCTATTTGAACCAAGTAAAATAAAGTTTGATATTTTTAACCAATAATTAAATTCTATGAAACGAAAATTGTACACATTTTTATGAGGACAATTTTGAATTTCATCTTATTAAATGTGCTTTTTAATCACATATTTAATCATATCATAGTGCTGAAAATGAGACTTAAATCAACAATATCAATATTAACTTGTTGATATATTACGATATTAATTTTTTGAGATCGTCCAGCCTCAGTAAAGTCTGACTAAAAACACCATTATTTCTTTGAATCTGACTTTATTCCTTTTTAATACATGTTGATCTTTTTAAAGTCAGACCCAGGATAATATGAGAGCCAACTGAAGTTAATGTTTCATTACTGAGCTACCATAGTAGCCAGATGGAAGAGTGCAGCTGGCTGCGAGTTGCTTAAGCAGGTGATAGACAGAAAAAGGCCATGCCAAAAAGCATGTTCTTTGTTTTTGTCAGGCTTAATTTAGATTTTTTTCTACTAGAATGTGCCACTAAGAAAGGAGAGTGTAAAAACAATCTTATTGGTTAGTGTCTCTCATGATGCCTGGGTCCTCTGATGACACCAAGTTCTGCAAACCTGGTTCCAACTAAAATCACAAGCGACTGCAAGAAACCCTTAATCAGTAGTTTCACGTTTAAAGAACAGATAATTTTGAAGCATGAACGTAATAAATGCGAAGCAATAAAACAAAGATAAAAGGGCAATTCAGATTTCAGTACAGGCTTTAAAAATTAGAAAAAAATTTTGAGGATTTAAAATTTTTAACTTTTAGTTTTAATTTAGAATTTAAAAAATGTTTAACTTTTTATCTTTTCATTATCCCCCCCCCCCCTAGAAAAATGAGAACCACAGCCCTTGCCTGCAAGGGTGGTGGAGATCACTCAAATAATCTAAATTAAAAATTTTTTTTTCAACTTAATTTCAGACTCTCAAACCAGCTGGGCCTACTTTTACATCTAAATAATGGTAATTTTACACAGAAGAGTATCTGTAACATAGGAGATTATATGTAACATAGTATAAACATCAATGCAGCTGCAGCAAAACAAACAAAAATAATTTCTCGAGAAAAGTTTATTCTATTTGTAACAGTCCTGAGCACAAAAAGTTTTTCAAGTTATGAGTGTTTGACACAGTTCGGGATTTCATGCATGTTATCCTACTTAAAAAAGTAAAGTAAAACAAAAGATCAGTATTTTTCAGGTATAAAATACTGTCAATAATATAAACTCATGTCCAAAATTAAGGTCATAAACATAAAATCTGTGAAAACTGAAGAACTATTCACTGTGTTGCCACGAAATTTGGCACAGAGGTACAGTATAATGGGAGAAAGAATATAGCAACATAACAATATAGAAAAGATTTTAATTGTGAATTAAGAAACAGGGTATATCAATTAAATCATGAATCGGAGATAAAGCATTTAACTTGGGAAAAGTCTAATATGGTGTGTGACCACCGTGTTCTGTTATACAAGCCTCACAATGAGCTCTCATATTGTTTATGAGGATGTCAATAAATGTTTGTGGCAACAAAGCCAATTCTTCCAAAAGTGTGGCTTTTACTCCTGGCAGGTTCTGGGAGGGGGGTTACACTGTGCAATGGCTTTTTCTAGACCATATCAAACATGTTCAATAGGATTGAGGTCCGGAGATCTCAAGGGCCAATTCAAAGGGTGAATATCCTCTTCAAGAAAATCATCAACAATGTGAGCTCTGTGTGGCCTTGCATTATCATCCATAAAGATAAAGTCTGGGCCTACAGCACTACGGAGCAACCTCACACAGGCTTCAAGGCCCTCATCTTTATAGCAATGTGCGTTGACAGTACCCGCATTGAAGACGTACAGTGGTGTACAACTGATTAATATTATGCTGCCCTAGACAAGGATTCCTTTGCCAATAAATGTGTCAATTTCTTTTACGTAGGAGGGTTGGTAGCGAGCTCTACGTTCTCTCCAGATGAAGATTCAATGAGAATCACTCTGTGTGGTGAATCTCGACTCATCATTGAAAAGAACATGCCCCTATTCTTGTTGTGTCCAAGCAAGGGTCAATCCAGACAAAATTTGGGGCCTATTTAGGGGCCCTTCACAAAAATCAATTTGATAAAATAGACCCTTCACAAAATTCCTTTTAACAAAATAGGCCCTTTCACAAAATTCCATTTCATAAAAACTTACTATTTATTATTTTGTGACTTTTAAAATATGTAATTTGTAAACAAGCAAGTTCACCGGAGAGGAAAACTTCAGCAAAAGTATTTAAAAAAGTTTTTGTTAATAAACACTTGGTTCGAATTTGAGTAGCTGGATTTTGACTTTCATTACAAAATGTTATTTTTCACAAAAATATAATAAAGTTTCACAAAAATAACTTTTACTTTTCACAAAATGCCCCCCCCCCCCCCCCCCCCCGCCTCCCAAAAAAAAAAAAAACTTGCATCGACCCCTGCCCAGACTGATGTCTTTGACTCCACAACAACCAGGCTCTCCTGTTGGATGCAGTGAAAGGGATACACACGACTGGATGCCAAGCGTAAAACGCCCTCTCTGCTAGACGTCTATATACTGTTTACCTGGAAATTCTTATTCCAGATACAACACTAAAGCTCGTATTCACGAATAACTTCGACCCCAAGTTAAGCCAAAAACCCAGGTCAAAAGTTAAAACAGTATTCATCGTCTACCTGACTGGACCGGTTTGAAGAAGAAATCTAACGCTGGGTTCAGTTACTGGACCTGGCTTTACAGAGGGTTGAAGTTCAAGTTTTTCAACCGAGCATGCATAGTTAACAAAAAACAAGATGAGAGAGCAAGTCGGGTCACATTTTACAATAATGGCGGCTTATGTACTGAATCAAGTGTCTGTGTATAAGATATAATAGAAGTTTAATACTATTATAAAACAGAAGAGCAACATGCAAAGGTATGTGATCTCATATATATGTATTAACTTCAATTTTTTTTATCTGGTTTGTTTATATTTATATATAAATCCTCTATATTTTATGTTCAATTGTTTGTTTACATAAATACGCATGGTCGTGAAGAATTTTGTTTGCCAAAGAAATAGTCAACATTACATTAATGGCAGATAAATTGCTATTAAAATAAAAACTGTTGCATTTAAGGTTATTTGTTTTTGCAATTTTGATCTTAAAAAGAATTTATGAATGTATTTTAATAGAAGTGAAATAAATGTCATACTTACGTAAGTTTTAATTAAAATTTGAGACATCAGACTAATTTGCATTTTTCTTTAAGTAAAAAAATACTTAGATTATGTTCAAGTATCCATCGACTCAATGTGGGTTTTCGATTTTGGTACTCGTAGAATATGGGAAAAAGTTAAATTTTGGGTCTTGTGTGAAAGATACACTATTATTATTTATCTACGATCTGTTATATAAATATAAGATTAGCTCTATAAATTAGATATTGTGGTTTAAAATTAAACAATATAGCATCTGAGTTGTATTTATTTATTGAAGATTTTTAGTAGGTTTATTCTTTTTTTAAATCACGAATATCTTTACATTAATTAAACAACTCTATCATTGATTAACACTGTATTATTGTTATTTCTGTTTTTGAGCTTTACGTTATATTTCCCAATTTTTGGGAAATTTGAAATATTTATTTAATTAAATTTAAGTTTCAACTGTGTTTTCATTTCAAAATTATATATAATTTAAAATATTACAATAGAAGTAAAGGGCTGAAATACATTGATAAAAAATTGTTCATTTTTAAAATAACACCAGGCAAAAAATCCAGAAACACATTTGCTTTAAAATAATGCTTCTCTTCAAATAAACATTTTGTCACTTTTAATTTTGTCTATCATGACAGAATTGATATGACCTAAACCATTGATTGTACAGTATATAAAAAGTTATAACAGCTGTACATGATGAACTTTCATAATCAAACTTACCCCCTCCCCCTTTTCCCATCATGTTTTCACTTATACACATACTAGGGGTCAATCCAGACAAAATTTGGGTCCTATTTAGAGTCCCTTCACAAAAATCCATGTAAAAAAACAGGGCCCTTCATAAAATTCCTTTTAATAAAACAGGCCCTTCACAAAACTCCTTTTAATAAAACACACCCCTTCACAAAATTCAATTCACAAAAACATACTCTTCATTAATTATTTTATTGTGTTAGCTTTTAAAATGTGTAATCCAGTGCTGTAGTTGGGTGGGAACATCGTTCCTAGAAATATTTGGTTTGTTACTGTTAAAAAAAAATAATGCGTACGAGCACAAGCGTTTTTTTTTTCTCCAGACTGTGAAAGCTATACCCATTTCAATGTTTGAATGCGAAAGAGCATTCATGTGTATGAATAACATCATGACCGATGCGAAAAATTCACTCCTTATCTACCCTATGAAAAGGTGAGTTCCCACAAATATTTTTTCCAACTACAGCACTGGTAATCTACTAACAAAACAAATTCATCAAAAAGTAAAACTTTAGCAGAAGGACTTAAAGAAGTTATTTTTAATTAATAAATAAATGCTTGGTTGAATTTGAATAATTGAATTTCCTCTTTTGTTACAAAATAATTTTTTCGCAAAAATATAATATATTTCACAAAAATAACTTCTTTTATTTTGGGGCATTTTTGTGAAAAAAAACGTGGATTTTTTACTTTAGCTGGTAAATCAAAAATACTAATTAGTTTGATATCTGAAATTTCATTTATATAAACAGGAGTCATTTCACTACTGTCAAAATACATTCGTTATTCCTGATTTTTTTTTTAATGAAAATTTGAAAAACATAAATAATCTTAAATGCAAAATATTTTATTTTAGTAATATTTTATCAGCCCTTTAGGTAATGTTGACAATTTTTTAAGGCAAATAAACTCTACTCTTATGATCTTGAATGTTTATGTAAGCAAATAATTAAACATATAATATATGAGTTGTATGCATATAAATATAAACAAACCAGCTAAAAAGTTTGCAGATAACATATATATGAGATTACATACATTCTATTTTCAATACTTTAAACTTTCTTTTTATTTCTATATCTTACACAAAATCTTGAGTCGCGTTTTAATTAACTTATCACACTGACAAAAAAAAAACCAGACAGATAGATGGAGAGATGCATGGGTAGGGTGGGGCAAATGGGGCACTTATTCTTCTCCACTAAGTCACATTCAAAAAAGTTATATTCCTTAAAATTCGGTACTGTAAAAGCATCTGAAATTATTGTTAATAAATTCACATTGTTTTATCAGATTACCAACTATCATTATTGCAATCTATCGCCATTCATTCATAAAAAAATATTTAAAAATCTCTTTTTTTTTTCTCTCTCATAAATAAAATTGTAATTGAATCTATGAAGTGACATCTAAATGAGTGAAAAAAATAAAATTTAAAAACTAGAAAGAATACAGAAAATGAAGTATAATTTCCTATATAAATACATCTTTTTCAATGATGCACTGGATCTAAAAATAGGTGTCTGTATGCATGTAAAAATATTTTGCAATAACTTAGGTTAATTTATTAAAAAATATTCAAGGGCAGTCAAGTGAATACTTTTGAACTTGTAAAACTGATAATGGAAAAATTATTATACAAAAGGCTAAGGGGGGTGGGGGCTTCTAAAAACTACAAAAAAAAAAAAAAAAAAAAATCAACTTTTTGTAATATTTCAGTTTTATGTCCGGGTAGTATACAGAATTCATTTACCATTATTTAGAAAAGACTTTACTCGATTCTGTGTTGAATGAAAATTTATATAGTAGCCTTAAAAGGTTTAAAATATTAGTGTTCAATTACATAACATCTAATAAAATAGCAATATATCCATGGTAGACTGTTTAAACGAAAAACAAGTTTGGAGTTTATTATTTAGCGACTAGTTAAAATAAAATGTTAACCGATCAGAAGCGATAATTGAATGCGCTGTTGGAGCTCCTGAAAAACTTGGGTGCCTGGTGCCAGGGCACTGCTACAACCACAAACACCACCTTTTAAGCAGTTCTGTTGATATTATTTCCACTCTTTTGTTGTTGTTGTTTTTGTCAATGTGCATATTAATTACTATCCAATTCAATTTGAATTAATCATTTTAATTAGATTACTGAAAATAAAAACTATCAAATCAATACATCTGGATATCATTTAATATATAAATTGATTTGACAAAATAAAAATAGTACTAGCGGCTACTTTCTGTATTTTTTTCTTTTTCTCCATTTTAATATTTTCTTAATTAGAAATTGTTTAATTACTAATTATAGCTATTAATAATAGAAATCAACATAATTGCTGTTGAAATAAAATTTTCATTTTGATCAAATCAAGTTTTCATTTAACTACTAAGCTAAATTTTATTTGAAAAATAAACTTATGAAATTTACTTTAGCAATTAACACATTTCATATCCCTTTCCTAACTTACATATATGTTTAAAAGTAATAATAATACATAAAATATGAATAAATTGTTTAAAAAAATATTAAACTTTACAAGAAATTAAAATAAGTTGTATATAACTTGTAATAACTCCATATTTAGTAATTACAAGTTTTTATTTTGTGCATATATTTTGTAAAAAATAAAATAAGTACTACATTTTATTTCCTTTTTTTTTTTCCCGACACTTTTCTTTCATAATATAAACAAACAATGCTTCAAAGCGAAATCAAAAAGGTCATCTGATTTTTTTAACCAATTAGCACGCTTTATTTAATCGGGGTCGAGGAACTCTGAGTTGAGTAACTTTTCGTCCGAAGTAGACGGTGAATACGAATATTCAACTCTCGGTTGAAAACCTCAACCTGGGGTTACTGGACCGTCGGTTCAACTCTCAGTCGAAGTTATTCGTGAATACGAGCGTTAGATCACAAGCAAACTGAGGAGCCATTGCCGGCCTATGTTGTTGTGCTCTTAACACCCAGTAATGATCCTGTGCAGGTGTCATTGCTCTGTGGTGACTTTTCTGGTGACAGTACCACTTGTTTGGAATTGATTCCGCAACCTGGATACCCCTTTCGGTGCCACTTGTAACCATCAAGCCACCTCTGCTTGAGACCAGCCAGCTTCAAGCCTGCCAGGGGCTCTCCATCTCAAGGAATCATCTAAAGGATTATGAGAACTCATTCTCACTGCAAACAGGCTAACTTGTTCATTTTGATGCAATATCTACAAAACTGCAGGCAAAAATCACAGATGCTTAAACTGTCTAGTTCCAGTAGTTCTCCAAATACTAATACTAAACAACTTCTTTTTCTAAACTGAAAAACTATTGTACTACCAGTTCTTCAAAATATATACATTACAAATTCTATCAATTTTTCTGGTGGATATATACAATTATTTTGAAAAACATGTTTGTGACCTTTATTTTGGACATGAGTGTATGATATATTACACTAGTTCATGTAGAAATATAACATAAGATATTTTTTAAATTATAATTCAAAAGTACATAAATACAGTTAAAATTATAAAAATATTCAACTATAACATGATATAAATATTAGTTAGAAATATTTTCAAAATACAGTATAATTGCAAATCAAGTAAAATTCAAATAAATGTAACTAAAGACAGAACAAACATAAAAATACAATGTATGAGCAGCTACAACCTATGCTACTACCCCATATAACTTATTTGCAAACATATGGTTGCTTGCAGGATGCATTAGTAAGGATTAATCATAGGAGAAAAAAAAATTAATTTCAAAAACTTCATAAAAGTAAGCAACTATAGCCAAAATTAAAAAATGGGTGACTAACATTTTCACCATGCTTAATGAGACATGGATTTCTAAACTCTGAGGCGACTATCATCCAAAAAATGTGTCACTTGCACAAGAGAAAAAGGAAAGTGGATACCTGATATAAACACCTACAGAGGGAAAGCAAAGCAGACTTGCCAAATTCTCCATTCAACATGGAAAGAGAAAATGGGAAAACTATCCGGCTACAGAAAGGAGGTTATGGAGTGGAAGACTCCAACAGGCTTAATGAGTACTTTCATACTCCTAAGTAATAAAAAAACAAAAATACGAGCAGTACTTTTAAACTGATCCATCAACTTACATTGCTGGGGGTTGATTTTAAGTATCCTGCTGGGTCATCTTTGAAGCACTACAATGATAGAGGTCCAAGTAAAATAAAGTTTGATATTTTTAACCAATAATTAAATTCTATGAAACGAAAATTGTACACATTTTTATGTAGACAATTTTGAATTTCATTTATTAAATGTGCTTTTTAATCACATATTTTATCATATCATAGTGGTGAAAATGAGATTTAAATCAGCAATATCAATATGTATCAGCAATATCAATAATATGATAGGAAAACAAAAATAAAAAATTGACAGATAAAAGAGATAGATGGGGCTTATTCATGGTAGATTTTTAAATTTTGGGGATGGTTATAGAATCTCAACTTGGATCATTACACAATTTCTGAGTTTCTTTTAAAATGTGAATTGGGTTTGTTAATTTAAAAAATTTACCTCAGGTAGTTCTTTTAGGATAGTATATGGACCAGAATATGGTGGACTTAATTTACAGGTAGTAGGATAACAAAATTCTTCATAAGTAACAGTGCCACCAACATTAAATTTTACAGGTAGAAAACGAGCATCATAACAGATTTTATTTTTCTGATGGTAAGTAATTGTTCTTTTCTTAGCCAATTTTCTAGCTTCCTCAATGGGAGGATAACAAATATCTGGCAAAAGAAGATCATTAGTTAATTTTCCAAACAAAAAATAATTAGGGACAAATTGCGTTACAGAATGTGGAGTAGCATTATATTAATACAAGACATCTAAAAATTTAGTCCATGATAATTCGGTATGAAGTAACTTTGATGATGTAACTGATGAAGTAACTTTACAATTTAACTTAGTTATGAAACAAAGTTCTGCAAACCTGGTTGTATCTAAAACCACAAGCGACTGCAAGAAGCCTTTAATCAGCAATTTCACTTTTAAAGAACAGATAATTATGAAGCATGAACATAATAAATAGGAGGCTGTAAAACAAAGATTATAGGGGCAATTCAGATTTAAGTACAGGCTTTAAAAATTAGAGAAAAATTTTGGAGATTTTAAATTTTTAACTTTAACTTTTAATTTTGAATTTAAAAAAGGTATAACTTCTTATCCTTTCATAATGCCCTGCCCCCCTCCTCGAAAAATGAGAACCACAGCCATTGCCTGCAAGGGTGGTGAGCTCAATCAAATAATTTAAACTAAAACATATTTTTTTCAACTTAATTTCAGACTCTTAAACCGGCCGGGCCTACTTTTAAATCTAAATAATGGTAATATTTTACACATAAGAGCATCTGTAACATAGGAAATTATATGAAACGTAGTATAAACATCAATACAGCCGCAGCAAAACAAAAAACAAAAATTGAGAAAAGTTTATGCTATTTGGAATAGTTCTGAGCACAAAAAGTATTTCAAGTTAAGCATGTTTGACACAGTTTGAGATTTCATGCATGTTATACTTAAAAAAATTAGTAAAACAAAAAATCATTATTTTTCAGGTATAGAATACTGGAAATAACATGTGGTACATTACACTAATTCATATAGAAATATAACATAAAAAATACTAAGAAAATAATTCGAAAGTACACAAATACAGTTAAAATTATAAAAATATTCACCAATAATATGATATAAATATGACTTAGAAATGTTATTTTCAAAATACAGTATATTTACAAATCAAATAAAATTCAAATAAATGTAAATAAAGACAGAACAAACATAAAAATACAATGTACAAATATGAGCAGTAAATACAATGTATGAGCAGTTACAACCTATGTTGCTACTCCATCTAACCTATGTGCAAATATATGATTGCTAATAGGGCACATTACTGAAGATTATTGTCACTTGCACAAGGGAAAAAGGAAAGTAGATACCTGATATAATCACCTACAGAGGGAAAGCGAAGCAGATTTGCCAAATTCTCCATTCAACATGGAAAGAGACAATGGGAAAACTATTTATATTTCCACATAGGTTAATTCACTTTTAAAGAACAGATAATTTTGAAGCATGAACATAATAAATGCGAGGCTGTAAAACAAAGATTACAGGGACAATTCCGATTTAAGTACAGGCTTTAAAATTAGAGAAAAATTTTGGGGATTTTAAATTAAACATAAACTTTTAATTTTAATTTTGAATTAAAAAAAGGTTTAACTTTTTATCCTTCCATTATCCCCAGCCCCCTTCCTCAAAAAAGGAGAACCACAGCCTCAGCCTGCAAGGGTGGTGAAGCTCACTCAAATAATTTAAACTAAAACATTTTTTTTAAACTTAATTTCAGACTCTTAAACCAGCTGGGCCTACTTTTGCATCTAAATAATGGTAATATTTTACACATAAGAGTATCTGTAACATAGGAAATTATATGAAACTTAGTATAAACATCAATACAACTCCAGAAAAACAAGCAAAAAAAATGTTTTCTTGATAAACTTCGAGAAAAGTTTATACTATTTCGAATAGTCGTATTTCAAGTTAAGCATGTCTGACACAGTTTGGGATTTCATGCATGTTATCATACTTAAAAAAAAATTAGTAAAACAAAAAATCAGTATTTTTCAGGTATAGAATACTGTAAATAACATGAGGTACATTACACTAATTCAAATAGAAATATAACATAAAAAATACTTTAAAAATTATGATTCGAAAGTACACAAATACAGTTAAAATTTTAAAAATATTCACCAATAATATGATAGAAACATTACTTAGAAATATTATTTTCAAAATACCGTATATTTGCAAATCAAATAAAATTCAAATAAATGTAAATAAAGACAGAAAAAACATAAAAATACAATGTATGAGCAGTTACAACCTATGTTGCTACTCCATATAACCTATTTGCAAATAAAAAAATTAACTTTAAAAACTTCATAAAATTAAGAAACTATAGCCAAAATTTAAAAAAAAAGGGGCGACTAACATTTTCATCATGCTTATTGAAACATGGATTTCTAAACTCTGAGGTGACTATCATCAAAAAAAATGTGCCACTTGCACAAAGGAAAGTGGATACCTGATAATCACTTGTAGAAGGAAAGCGAAGCAGTTTGCGAAATTCTCTGAACAACATGGAAAGAGAAAATGGGGAAACTGTCTGGCTACAGAAGGGGGGCTATGGAAAGGAAGACTCCAACAGATTTAACAAGTACTTTCATACTCATAAGTAATAAAAAACAAAAATATGAGCAGTACTTTAAAACTACTCCATCAACTTACACAGCTGGGGGTGTAAGCAGTGTTGAATTCAGGGGGAGGCCCGGGGGGACATTCCTCCCCCGGAGCATGGAAATGTCCCCCCCCCGGAAGATTTGAGATTTTATGCTTTCAATGGGCAAAAAGTGGAATTTCCCCCCCGGAGCTACAGAAATCCCTCCCGGAGAAAAGTGTCTGAATTCAACACTGGGTGTAAGCATCCTGCTGGGTCATCTTCCAAACACTACAATGGATAGAGGGATGATAGCAAAGCAAAAATAAAAAGTTGATAGACAAAAGAGAGAGACAGGGGCTTATTCATGATAGATTTTTAAATTTTGGGGAGGGTTATAGAATCTCAACTTGGATCAATGCACAATTTCTGAATTCTTTTAAAATGTGGATTGGGTTTGTCAATTTAAAACTTTACCTTAGGATTAATGGACTAGAATATATGGACTTAATTTACATGTATTAGGATAACAAAATTCTCCATAAGACAAAATTTTAGCAACATTAAACTTTACAGGGAGGAAACGAGCATCATAATGGATTTTATTTTTCTTATGGTAAGCAACTCATCTTTCTTTAGCAAATTTTCTAGCTTCCTCAAAGGGATGATAACTATTATCTGACAAAAGAAGATCATAAGGTAATTTTCCAAACAATAAAGAACTAGGGGGAAATTGTGTTGCCGAATGTGGATCATATTGCAGGGATGAGTCTGAGAAAAGAGCAAAAAAGAGGAAATGATGCGAGAGGTGAAAATTGAACAAAATAGTGAAACCTGTGCGCGGGGTAAAAATCGAGCAAAAAAAGTGAAATGATACGCAAAATAAAATTTGTCATTATTTGAATTCAAATTGAAACATATATACATGTAATACAAAAATAAGAAAACTAATAAATATAACAAAAATGGCTAATTCAAAATTTTATTCAATAATTATCTGATATAAATGACAAATATTAATATGAGAATTCCTCAAAATTGTAAAACTATTCTTTAAAATTTTTATAAGCAAATACATTTAAAAACCTACATGCTTTCACTCAAAACATCAGTTAATACATATGGCTAATGTTTAACCTGCCACAGCTACAATAGCATTTGGTGAGAAGATAAATGTTGTAGCAAATTATTTATATGAAGGTCTAGCTATATTTTCCTACATAAAATTAGTTTTTAGGCAATGAAACTGAAAATACTACAAAAAAAAAAAAAAAAAAGATTTTAAAAACATTTTTTAAATCGTGCTCTCTAACAACACTAGCAGTCACTAAAAGTTTATTTTTAACATAATAGGTAATACAAGAGTAAATAGTTGCTGGATATATCTTCAATGCAGAACTCTATCATGTGCAGATATTTACAATTTATCGGCCATTTCTTTCACAATTGTGGTTCTTTTTGTCCTTGTGCATAACTATTTTTACAACAGCACCATTCAGGAACATCTTTTTAAATAGGAATACTGCATGTTATAAAGCATTTAATGGTAAACTATGATCCACTAAAACTAAAAAAGACAAAAATAAATATTCCGATTTAATGATTCTTTGATCCATTCCATCAACAATTAATTTGATGGGTTGTAGATTATCTATATGATTTTGGGCGTTACTATATCTGGCAAAATTGGAAATCAAAACAACGTGCCGTGCATTCAGTATACGGACTTTTTTTCACCCATAATACTTATTACTATCAAAATCTGTCTTTTGCGGCGCAATAATTAAATATAAATCAAAAAACAAATGACGAGATTAAACACTTAATCCATCATGAGATTTCAAATCTTACTATCTATTTCCGCGCAGCGTCGGTAAATTGTAAACAAACACGGCACAGCTCATCTACACTACTTATCGAAAGCCACGACACTTCGTGCTCATTGGTCAGTTGAATCATGACTACTCCAACTGACGATGTGACGTCAAACGTACTCACCAATCACAGAGGAGAAAGTGTTCGGGAGTTCTTCCGACAAATGGGTTGGTTGGTTGGTTGGTTCCGCTTGATGCATTAAAGAGAAATGCGTCCGAGAAATAAGAAAAAAAAGCGGAAATCCGCGGATTTTGAAAATAAGCAAAAAAGCGGAAATCCGCGTTTCCGCGGAAAAGTGGCATCCCTGATATTGATACAAGAATTCATCTAAAAATTTAGTCCATGGTAATTTTGTTGGTGATAAATTAACTTTACACTTTAACTTAGTTACAAATCAAAGTTCTGCAAAACTGGTTACATCTAAAACCACAAGTGATTGCTAGAAGCCCTTAATCAACAATTTAATTTCCAAAGAACAGATAATTTTTAAGCATGAATGTAATAAATGTGAGGCTGTAAATCAAAGATAACAAGGGTAATTCAGATTTAAGTGCAAGCTTTAAAAAATAGAGAAATTTTGGAGATTTTAAATTTTAAACTTTTAATTTTAAAAAGGTTTAACTTTTTATCCTTTCATATATATAATAAAATTAACTACATGAGAATTCTTTTAGTAAAGAATAAATAACAAGTTTTTGCTCAAGAGATAAATATTCAAAATTCTCCCAAAAAAATTATCAGCTATAAAACATCTATTGTTTCACAGCCTTTATTCTCTTTATTCTTCTTTTCTGTTCTCTTACAGTCTGTGTCACACGTTAGATACAACAGTTGCAAGATAATTTAAAATAACTTTAAAATATTAATTTATCACGCAAATTATAAGAATTTTATCAGAAATAGCATTAAAGTGATGTATATAATTGTAATAATGATATCAGTAATAAGATCATATAATGAACAAAAGATTTTTGGCCACTTTTGTTCTGGAAATAATCAGTTCTGGAAATGATCTGTGATATATCTCCTAAGATGAACACTTTTATCCCTTCAGTTTATGCTTTGAAGGGAAAAGAAAAACAATAGATACAAGTAGAGCAATTAGGAATATAAAAAATACATTCTTACACTTTTTTTTCTTCTAATTTGGCTTATTTGACTAGCCCTATAAAACATGTAGGTTGTTTAAATTTTATTAAATTCTAAGTCAATAAAAAATTACAGATTCCAAAAGAATAAAATTTTTCAATATTGGTTTAAAAAATCATGTTGATTCCTGGTTCAGATTGGCATATCCTGACCCTGTGTGTCTTTTATTAGAGATATTATTATTATAAATAGAGAGAGATATATCATTATTTCAAGGGTATCATTCTGCCCAAAGAGAAGAAACACATGGGACAAGAGCAGAATACTTTTGTTGGGGAGTTTTAAAGGTCAGGCATGTCAAAGCAAGCAGTAAAGAAAATTTTGGACCAATATATAACAGATTTTAGGTTTACATTTTTGGCTTCATGCCAAAGAGGCACATTTCCTTTCTATTTTTCTTATACCTCTATTGTTTCTTTAGGCTCAATATCACTATTGTATTATGAATTTTATCATTGTATTTTTATTATTTACATAAATCTTAGTCATATTTTCCTCACCATTATCAAAGGAAATGTATAGCTGTTCAATAATTGTTTGAACTTTTAATTAATTTTTACTCTGCCCTTATTTAAATACTTAAGTGAAATGGACGCAATCCAAAGTGGTGATATATTTTTACAATAGAAGATGAAGTGGAACCCATATGCATATTTTTATCTTTTGATTAATTTTCAATGTACTCCTGCTAAATGACTTAAGTGAGTTATGAACATATTCTCAGGTGGTAACAAATTTTTACACAAGATGAAATAGAATCTAAATGCATAGTTTTACAACAATAGCTTCACCTTTAGATTCATTTTTACTTTGTTCAAGCTAAACTATTGTGAAGTGAATAGATTCCTAAGTAGAAACACTCTTTCCTACTGTAAGACGATAATCAGACTTCTCATAATAAAACATCCACTCTCTTTTCAGCAAATCCCACTGGCATTCCTCAACTATGTGATATTATTAAGGTCAACTTTGCCAGCATAATTTATTTTCAGTAAAAATAAAATTAGTTCTGGAAAGTGTTCAAATGCTTCGTATCATGTGTCATGTCGTTTAAATCAATACTACAGAGTCGTTTAGGTGTGCTACTATTACCTTCATCTACAATCTTTCTTTTATCATATGTACGAACAAGGTCATTTAAGAGTTTTAGAAATTCAGTCCGTTTGTGTTCGATTATTCTGTTCACTTTTCTTTCAATATACTCTTCATATTCCTGTTTAAATCTTATCATTTCATCCTTCGATGATATAAACAATTGAATGAAGAATTTAAGTAGATCAAACTGATGAAGATTACTGTCACAAAGACATCGCCCAATATTACTGAAAATAAGTGCACTTTTTTCTGAAAGGGTTGCATCTTGAATCACCAATTTCAGGCCTTCTTTGTCATTAATTTCAAGCAACAAATCGAGTATAAAACCAATGGATTCATGCATAATTTGTCTTTTATGAGAATGAGGGGATTGTTGCCAAAGTTCCCTAAATAGCTTTTGATAATTGTACTCAGTACACTGACATATCACTTTATTGATGACCTCGCGCAATAAATTATGAAACTGAGCTCTAGAAATAAAATTCCACAGACGACATGCTGTATTTACAAAGAAACTTTGCCATGGCCATTCCAAAAAAAAAAGCAACCTATGGCGAGGACACATTTTAAGCACTTTTACTTGTTGCTCATTATTCATTTGTGATAGTAAAAAACAAAAAACTTCACTATAATACTCTCGAGGTGGATCATTAATAGTTAACTTATGACACCGTTTCTTTGCAACATGTAACGTTGTCTTATATATGGAAATTTTTCTTGGGACTAATTTCTGCAAAAAGTATTCAGAGGCTACTTTATTACCACCATCTGCTGCAGATCTAAACATATATCTATAGGCAGAACATCTGAGATTTAAATGTTTTCTAATCAACTGGCCTAATGTAAGAACGTGTCCGTGTAAATGCATCCACCAAAAAATCAGCAAATCTGTTTGCATATTGTTTTCTATACCTACTATATGAACAAAATAGTTTTGATTGCTTAAACGTAGTCTATTCCATAGTTCTGCAACATCATTCTCTAAGCAGTAGATACAGGCAAATTTATAACGTGTGACAATATCAATACTCTCATCTTTAACCAATACTTCTGCTGTTTTCTTTTTATCCACAATCCCCTGTGGTGTCCAAAAAAACTGATTTGGTAGACCAAAATTGGAAAAGTTCATGTATCTGTGGTGGTAATCCATCCATGCTAATATTTGTAAGCCTACTGCTTGAATTAAACCTAATAGTTTTTCCTTCAAAATTGTTGTTATCACAAGCTGTGACACTTTTTTTATCACATTTTCTCCAATCTTCAGCCATGTTAATTTTCTTTTATTAGGTAGATTCAAATCAAAAATTTCAGTTGTATCAAATTTTGAAAACAATTCAGAATTTCTGAATTCTGTTACTAAAGTCCTAACATCATGCTGATTCCACAGTGAGGCAGCCACACTAACAAGAGCAATATGCTCAAGTGATGGTATAATCATAAAATTCATAGTCAATATTTAATTTGAGATGTAATATTCAAGAGAGGAATTTAAGTCACATACATTGTTTTTTTAAATGTGGCATCAGCTTTGATAATTGATAAATAAGAGGCAAGTTAACATCACAATTAGAATGACCAGAAAGAACAAGAACCTTGAATGCTGAGAGAGGCAATTTCTCTAGTTAAGCTTCCAGGGACTATTTACAGGGAATTCCAGAGATCTGATGACCTACAAAAAGAAAAAAAACTTCTATAAGGATATAAAATATTGAAATGTAAAGGGAAAAAAAGACAGTTCTTTGTATGAGCATATGTACCAACATTTGGAAAAAGCTCAGTCCATAGCTAAGGAATACAATTCTCAGTCCATATCTAAGGAATACCATGGTTCATACACTTGAGAACAAATAAAATTCAAGCACATTTTAAGGACTGTTTAGATTCATACAATATTACATGCATTAAAATGGCTCTAGAATAACACATAAGGGAAATAGTCACCACATTGATTGTCTATGTCAAAGATATCTTATCAGACTGTGACAGACTGACAAAATTTTCAATATTTTTCAACAACAGATTGACGAAATTCATGATTTTTTTCTACATATAAAATTGACTGAATTAATGATTTTTTCATACTAGCAATAGATGAAATTCAAAATTCACTATTTTATTCTGAGACTGATTGATGAAATCTGTGATTATTTTTCACAACTGATTGACAAAGTTCCTGTTTTTCGCCACGGTTAACTGAAGAAATTCACGATTTTTTCTGAGAAAAAATTGACAAAATTCATGACTTTTATTTTAGCATATGATTGAAAAATTTGCAATTGTTATCAATGACCAATTGACAAATTTTGCAATATTTTTCTGCGACCAATTTACAAAATATGTAATTATTTTCAATGATAGATTGATGAAATTTGCAATTTTTTCCACATACAATTGATGGAATTCATGATTTATTTTTCTGTTAGTGATAGATGAAATTATGATTTTTTCTGCGACAAATTGACAAAATCTATAATTATTTTTCACAACCAATTTAAGAAATTTTCAATTTTTTAATATCCGATTGATTAAACTTTCGTTTACTTTCAGCAACAGGCTGATGAAATTAGCAATTTTTTTCCTTCTCCAATTGAAAAAAATTCACTTTTTTTTATGATTAGCAGACAAAATGCTTCTGAGAAATGTAAAAACTGCTACAAATCTATTTTTTACTAGTAATTTTTTCTTTGCACCTATTCTAGAATACCAAATTTTGGAACTCTACAAATAAATGATTTGGGGAATTCAGCAAAATACAAAAATATATGTATGTGGAAAAATCACATCACAGATCAGGACTAAGAAACTTCACAGCTTGCAAGAAAACTTAAAATCTTAATTCAATACGGATTTTTTATTTTATTTTTTTTTTTTAGGTGCAGATTTTCATATTGTATCCTTTATTGCCATAATACTGTATTTTATCCTACATTTCCATAGAAATTGCCAGAGATGTTGGTATCTATGTGCCGGGCATCTCTCTACATCATCAGATTTTTACCATGGAACTAGAGAGATAGATAGGGAAGGAAGACGAGATTGTTTACCATAGAAATTTTTTATTTGTACTTGATACCCATAAACCCCTTACAGGAAAGGGGAGAATATGGCATGCTTATTGCTTGTTTGGCACATCTTTCCCTAGATATTTTCTTATTTATCTTAACATTTGATTGATTGCTTTGCATACTGTTTTGGTCGATGTGAGGGATATTATCCAAGGTATGGCACTGAAACATTTGATTACAATCAATTCAGAGCTTTGTTTTTAAAGTTATGTATCTTTTCTGTTTACTACAGAGACTTGTGTTTTTTAAAAATAAAAATAATTTGTTGCTTTTACAACTATTATTTAACTTGATATTTTCAATTTGTATTCCATTAATTGATATGTTTTATTTTTATGCCAATAAAGACATCTGGTCTAATATCTTTTAAGTAACTTATAATAAAAAGAACCTTGTTCAAGAAGCAGTTTAAATTTAATTTTTAATATTTTTTTTAATTTTATTAATATAAAGCTTACTTACAGAATAAATAAACAAACACACACATCAAGCACCCCCTCTCCACAATATCAACTAAAAATTTATTATATTATCTCAAAAGATTTTTTAAAAAGAAATCACAGTTTCACCCAGGTTTAAAAAAGGGCAGGGTGCTGCTGGTGAGAAAAGGGCACTTTTTTATTCTTAAGGGCACTTTTCAGATTCTTAAAGCACTTTTTTAATTGTTAAATGTAATTTTTTTTTTTGCTTTTTAAAGTTACTTTTGATATTTCAAAGTCAAAACACTCTTTTTAAGACAACATTGAGTCAGTTTTTACTATGAAAGCAAATTTTTTAATGCAAAAAGGAGAAAGGGCACTTTTTACTGAGGGCAAGGAGGGTGCTAATTATATTTATGAGGGGCAAGAAGGGTGCTATTTTGTAAACAAAAGGGCAGGCAGGGTGCAGCACCCTTCTGAAACTGTCTGGGGGAAACTCTGAAAAAACAGTACATATAACACTAAAAATTCTGTAAAAAATATAGCTTTAAAAATACATACAATACAAAGCAGAAAATAAAGACAAATTTTATATTTAGACATGCAGTCAAAACTTAGGTAACTTATTTAAAAAGGATTGAATAAATAATAAACTAAGTGAAATTATAGAGATGCAGTTCAATGAATTTGACTTAATTTGAATGAATATTCAGTTGTAGATTTTCAATCAGGAGCGCTGTCAAGGTGAAGGATGGAAGGCAGGCTCTCTGTCCTTCAAGTGATTTTAAAATTTATATAACTAAATTCTTGTTTCTTTTGATGATTTAAAAAAAAAAAAAAGGTAAAACTTATTCTCTACAAGTGACTTCAAAATTAAACACTAGGAAAAAAATTTTTTTTAGTTAAATGGGGTTAAAAAAAGTAATACTGCAATCAATACTACTAGCTTGTGAAATGTGGTTTAGTTTAATTTATGGAGAGTAGCTAAATTTTGGAAAATTTTAAGGAGAGTATTGGAAATATTTTACAAAATTTTAGAGGCAATTAAGATATTTTTAGAACAAAGTATACATTTAATAAAACACTAATTGTTATAAAACATTAAAATATATGTATTAAAAAGGGAAAACTTTAATATACATTTGATTTTGAAGCATTTTCCCCCTTGCAAATAATGTGAGAGCAATGAAACAAATAGGAAGCACACAACAGAAAAAAATGTAACAAATATTATAGAAAATGAAAAAAAAATATTAAAGCATTTTAAAGTTTTTAAACTTTTTGTTGAAATTTTAGTTGACTGATTTTTTTCATCCAACAAAGTAACAAAATAAGTCAGAAAAATTCCAAAAACTCAAGTTTTCAAATTTTTTATGCTTTGGAGGGAAGTGGGCATTTCAATCAAAGACGTATTTAGATGATTTGTATTTATAGAACCTATAAATTAAGAAATCTCAAATCCAAATAGACTATTTTTTGATACATTTTTATTCTCAAATGCATGAAATTATCAGGTGCTCTTATTCAGAATATATGTAATCAGACTTTTTTTCCCCGTAAGGGCAGATCTTTCTGAAAATGCTATCACAGTTGGCAAACTTTTCTACCAAATATCTGGATGTGACAGCATGAGAGAGAAAAAACTGTCCTCATAAAACTAAAATTGCTTATTAACACAAGATGCAATTAATTTATCAAAAAATAAAAAACTGTTCAATAAGAAATTGCTTTAATAATCATGCTTTTACGTTCGAAAATGTCAGGGAAAAATATTTTTCTTAAGAAATAGATGAGATTAATTTAAGAAGTAAGTTTTAAAGTTTGTAAAATTTGTATGCTGGCTGAGCAAATAGGGTAGAAATTTTAACAGGAAATTTATATATAAACTTTAACAACAGAAATCTATTAAAACACTGACAATTTTCTACATTAGGAAAAAAAAAAACATTTCTGATTTTGTTTTTCTTTTTTAGAGAGAATGTAAAAAATCTCACTATACATGCCATGTAGTTCCAATAATTCCTGTGCAATTGTAAAACCCTGCTCTATTTTTCATGAACACTGCTTAAAGCTACTTTATTGTTCTAGTGCTAGTTGCAGACTTTCATATTTATGAAAAATATTCAAAATGAATTTAATCAATTTTATTTGTGTACTGTGCATGTATTTATTTTATTTTCTCTGCATAGATTTACACATTTCTATTAATTTTATTACAGTTCCTAGATAAAAATTCAAAATAATTTAAATAAAAAAAATTGTTGCAAACAAATTCAGATTTACTTAAAACTTAAAATCATATTATTCTACTATTACACTATAATGCCATAATTGATGGGAACTTTCAGTTTTAGACATTTTTTCGAATATTTTAAAATATACATGTCAGATTCTTTTGGGGTATTAGGATTAAAAAGAACAGGTTTGACTTCATATTTATCAATGTTGATTTGATAAGTAGGACAATTAGGGGACCAACAAAAAATTAAAGAAGAAAAATAATACTTGGGATCACCCTGTAAAATAAAATGCACGAAATGATTTACCGCTACAGAATATACATAGGCAGACATTGTATAATATGTGTACTCATTTGTGTAAGAATAGCATGCATATTAATTGAGATATAGCGATTTTTTAAAAAAATTAAAAAAATTCTTGCATGTTTTTTGCTTATAAAATACAGGGTTTTTAACCAAATTTAACGTCAGTTTCAGAAAAATTGACAAAATGTAGTAGAAATCATATAGTGTGATTGAAATATAAATATATTAAATATTTAAGGAAATATGGGCAGTTGTATGAAATAATTTTTATCTGCGCATGCGCGAACGATAACAAAAAACTTTTTGCCTAATTTAATACTCAACACTATGGAGCAACTTATTAAAAAAAAAACAGTCAAATATCGTAAAAATTCAGAGAGATATCGGCGTTAGAGTGAGCTGTTTTTTAGTTTCTGACTAAAACTCGCTGAATGATAGGGGATTGTCCACAAATTGATATTTTTAAGTTATCTGGCAGTGTTCGGAGAAAATTTTTAGAAAAAACAATTTAATTATAACTTACGCTTATGTTTAGGAAGATTTTGACTCTAAACTACGAAGAAAAGGAAAATATAGTCCATACATTGATTACATCTAGGTAAATTGAGGAGTTTATGGTAAAATTTAGTGAAATTTAGCCCAATAAGCAAAACACTCTACAGTAAATTTTCGAGAAATTACATTTTGCGTATTAGACCAGTAAAATTAGGAAAGTTTGCCATAATAAATGCTAGGAGATAAAAATTAGTACAGTTGTTCATTGATGGCTACTGATGACTATGTAAAAAGTCCTGATGGATAGGAGGTGAGTGGGGTTAAAATAAATTACTTTTTTTAGTTTTTTACAAAAATCTCAGAAACTGTTGGTTTTCATGAAAAACTTACTCCGATATAAATTAAAGAACATAAAATTCTCTACAAATGAGAGTTATATACAGTAGAACCTCGATTATCCGTCAGCCAGAAAACCGGAGATTTGACGGATTTTCCGCAAAAAATTCACTTTAATTTCAATTTTATTTACTTAATGTCGCCATAATAAATTCTACAGAGATAAAAATTAGTACAGTTGTCCCGTGATGACTATTAATGAATATGTAAAAAGTCCTGATGGATAGGAAGTGAACGAGGGGAGGGAAGGGGGGAGGGGAAATACTTTTTTAGTTTTTTAAAAATATCTCTGAAACTGTTGGCTTTCATCAAATAATCACTCTGACATTAAAGAACACAAAATTCATTACAAATGACAGGTATTTACAGTAGACCTTCGATTATCTGTCATTCAGAAAACCCGAGCCTTGACGGATTTTCCGGAAAAAAAATTACTTTAATTTGATATTTATTTACTCAATGTCTATTCAAATTTATTAAATATTGTTGCAAAATAAAAAGGAAGGCAGTAAACACTTCAATACTGCAATATTGCATGAAATAATGCCAGGTAAGTTGTTTATGAAAGAAAAATATTTATTATCAATGAAATGTTTATGAATGTGAAACATTATAATTGCAAATATAAAACTTGGAGAAAACTAAAAGTAGGTACATATTAATTTATAATTAAGTAAATATTGTGTAATTATGAAAGTGGATGGATTGTTAGGATTCATAATCATCACCTCATCTTCTTCCTTGTCCTGTTGTTATCACCCTGGTACTGAAGACAAATATTTATATTTATTATTAATAAAATGTTATTTCACGTGAAACTATGTAAGCGCGACAAAACATAATTCAGAACAATGAAAGTAATAATTTATCATTAAGCAAATACTTACTAAGTCATAATGTTCTTTTTTTCTTGACACATCATCTTCAACTGAAGTGGACGCTACATTAGAAGGCGTTCTCAGCATGACTGAATCCATAATCACATCTTCATGGTCTTCCTCATCCTGTTGATCTGTATTTATAGCTATAAGTGTAGCATTCAGACAGTCATCATGGCAAATGTTGCAGATGAGTGTGCAGTTAATGGCTGCTTTCCTGTACCCATACTTATCTCCACACCCAGTGATGCATATGCAGAAGATGGTATTTAAGACAGCCTCAGGTGCGATCAGTTCCTTAGTTGTAATAAGAACCAGACGATTCTGCTTTTGTTCTCAGCCCCAGAGTTCGGCATGTTGTTACTGGCCAAACCACAGCTGCACCTGATGGTACACCCGGATAGAATATTTTCTAGCCACTACTTCTGTTGGTGGAAGGATTGAAATGTCAGGTTTGACATTCGATTTAGATTTGGCGAAAGAATGGTATCGGAAAGTATTGAGAGATGTAGATGTGGGAGGTACTTCATACAATCTAAAGAAAAAAGTTGGTTTCCTGCTTCTACAACAGCATCATGGTCAGCAATTTTGTGTACCTCTTCACATTGCTGAAACAGCTGGAAAATTTTTGTTTTCCACTTTTTGAATTCGGCTGACGTCGTATCACATCCAGTGAATGCATAAAGGTCTAGAATGATGTCTTGTTTCTTGAATTAACTGTTGTGAGAAAATAATATTTTTTTCAATTCTTCCACTACTTGGCTTAACGAAAATTTCTTGTTCGAGCGGAGTTAGGGTGATTAGGAGGACAACAAGATTAACATCCTCACCAACAATTGCCACTCTGCCACTAGAAGAAGATATTTCAATGGCTGTTGTTACAATTAGGGTATCTGCATTGCCAGTACTCTCCCGGCAAGATATTCCATTCTCCTTCAATTTGGAAGAAAGCACAGCTGTTAATCTTGATTTGTTCTTTTCATTTGAAAGGAAGCTCTTGGTTGACGGAAACCTCTGTGTTCCCTGTTGAAATTAATATCCACGGACTTCTTCAGTGCACATCTTCGGTTTTGCTCTGCTAATTTCGTGCTGTTGGCAATGTCGGAGTAGCCATCAAAAACCACTGAACAGCATTTTCCTTTATGATGTGTAGAGATTTATACTTCACAAATTGAAATAAAAGTGGAACCTTTTGACCAAGGGACTTTGTGAAGAAAGAAACCACGATCCATAATAATATCACAGTATTGGAAATCAATGGGCTGTTTCAATAGTAACTTTGATGTAATAAATTAGATGATATTCTGGCTTGACTAATGTTGTTTGCAGATATTTTTAGTCCTTAATTTCCCTTTAGAAAATTAAACCCGAGTCTAAAAAATATTAGATATTGTTAAAAAATATTAGACCGCAGTGCGAAATTTTCGCACGGATCCATTGGTATTTAATAAATTTGAAATTAGAAGATTTTTTTTTTTTTTTGCGGAAAATCCGTCAAGGCTCTGATCTTGTGACTGACGGATAATCGAGGTTCCACTGTATATACCTGTCATTTGTAGAGAATTTAACGTTCTTTAATTTACGTCAGAGTAATTTTTTCATGAAAACCAACAGTTTCTGAGATATTTGCAAAAAACTAAAAAAGTATTTTGACCCCTCCCTCCCCTCGTTCACTTCCTATCCATCAGGACATTTTACATAGGCATTAGTAGCCATCACGGGACAACTGTACCAATTTTTATCTCTGTAGCATGTAGTATGGCGACATTAAGTAAATAAAATTGAAATTAAAGTGAATTTTTTGCGGAAAATCCGTCAAAGCTCCAGTTTTCTGGCTGACGGATAATTGAGGTTCCACTGTATATAACTCTCATTTGTAGAGAATTTTATGTTCTTTAATTTATATCGGAGCAATTTTTTCATGAAAACCAACAGTTTCTGAGATTTTTGTAAAAAACTAAAAAAAGTAATTTATTTGAACCCTCCCCCCCATTCACCTCCTATCCATCAGGACTTTTTACATAGTCATCAGTAGCCATCAATGAACAACTGTACTAATTTTTATCTCCTAGCATGTATTATGGCAAACTTTCCTAATTTTACTGGTCTAATACGCAAAATGTAATTTCTCGAAAATTTACTGTAGAGTGTTTTGCGTATTGGGCTAAATTTCACAAAATTTTACCATAAACTCCTCAATTTACCTAGATGTAATCAATGTATGGACTATATTTTCCTTTTCCTCGTAGTTTAGAGTCAAAATCTTCCTAAACATAAGCGTAAGTTATAATTAAATTGTTTTTTCTAAAAATTTTCTCCGAACGCTGCCAGATAACTTAAATATATCAATTTGTGGACAATCCCCTATCATTCAGCGAGTTTTAGTCAGAAACTAAAAAACAGCTCACTCTAACGCCGATATCTCTCTGAATTTTTACGATATTTGACTGCTTTTTTTTTATAAGTTGCTCCATAGTGTTGAGTATTAAATTAGGCAAAAAGTTTTTTGTTATCGTTCGCGCATGCGCAGATAAAAATTATTTCATACAACTGCCCATATTTCCTTAAATATTTAATATATTTATATTTCAATTACACTATATGATTTCTACTACATTTTGTCAATTTTTCTGAAACTGACGTTAAATTTGGTTAAAAACCCTGTATTTTATAAGCAAAAAACATGCAAGAATTTTTTTTAATTTTAAAAAAAAATCACTATATCTCAATTAATATGCATGCTATTCTTACACAAATGAGTACACATATTATACAATGTCTGCCTATGTATATTCTGTAGCGGTAAATCATTTCGTGCATTTTATTTTACAGGGTGATCCCAAGTATTAATTTTCTTCTTTAATTTTTTGTTGGTCCCCTAATTGTCCTACTTATCAAATCAACATTGATAAATATGAAGTCAAACCTGTTCTTTTTAATCCTAATACCCCAAAAGAATCTGACATGTATATTTTAAAATATTCGAAAAAATGTCTAAAACTGAAACTTCCCATCAATTATGGCATTATAGTGTATATTGTTATAGATAATATATACCTATGTGTGTTCTGTGTATAAATTTCTAGTTAATTTTTCAATAAGATATTACTTTAATAATATAGATAATATCTAATGACATAATAAATGCAGCAAAGAATGCTAAATATATATATGTGTATTTCAACCAGGGTTGGCCAATTATTGCCTAACTGGAAAAAAATCGTCTCGGCAAAAATACTTTTTGCCATAATTTTTGCCGCTGCCAAAAATTACTAGTATTTTAAAACAGGATTTTAAGGATTTTAGTTTAATTACATGATTTAAAGGTTTAAATCATAACTTTAACAGATTAAAATCAATGGTTTAAATTACAATCTTGGTCAATTTCCATTTTTGCCAATTTTTGACTGTTTTTTCCCCCTTGCCACTGTCCTGACAAAAATACATTTTTACGAACCCAGATTTCAACTGATTCAAATTCACTAATGTCATCTTTATCACATAGACTGTATGTTTCTTTGTGGGTTTTTATTTTTGTCACAATCTCCACCATTTCTACACTACATGGGGTTTGCATATTGCTTTCACACATTTTACAGAAATATTTTTTTTTGTTTGTTTTTTCTCCAGTAAAATAAAGATATTTAATTGTATCTTTCTTTTTGCCAGCCCTTTTCTTATGTATTAATGTATCCAAAAGCTCTCTGTACTATACCTAGTATATTAGTAAATGATATTCTTGTCTCAACTTGTGTTTCACACCATACTACATTAATGATTACAAAACAGTTGCAAGACGCAAAGTAATCATATAACAAAAAGTACAAAGCTATCAATTGTCAGTGTTATCCAGCCCTCAGCCATTGACAATTTCAGCAATCAATCATGTTTACTTAACAGTAGAAATGACTTAAGCTTAGAAATAAGGTATAATAACATATCTTATATTTTCTATTGCAGTAAGCAATGAATTCTAGGAAAGGAAAGAGCAAAGGGATCAGTCACAGGTATTAAATAATTTTCAGTTATAGAAGAAACGTGAAACTGGAATTCTATAATTGTATGTTAGACAAACAGTCTAAATATTTATTATGTTACAATTTAGTCATTGTATCAATCGTATTATATGATCAATACGCCACCCATCAACATATGGATATTGAAATCTGCAGGTCTAAGCAACTAAACATAAAACAAACTTGTGAATTGTGTATAATCTACTTTAGAGGAAGTAACTCCTCACTGAAAACACTATTATATTAAATACGTTTATACTGAATATATTTAACTTTAGCTTCAAACATCTAACTTGCAAAAATGAAGTGATCATCTAGGAAAGACAAAAGTTTAAAAATGAGAGAGCATTTATATATCAGTATTTATTTTTGTGATGCACTATGGATAAATAATATTTTAGGTAGCTTTCAATACAAAAAAGTATAAAGCTACCTATTGCAGCCATTCGGAGGAAAGCAGTTCCAGAAAATTTCGAAATATTTTCACCGATCATGACCCCCAGACCCCAAAACCACCCTCCGTTCAAATGTTGATTTATATATATAGATATATCCATATATATATATATCTGACCTATGTCATACGATAACGCCCGTATTTATGAATCGATTTTGATGAAACTAATTGTGTGTATTAAGGTCACTAATGTCTCGACCGAGTTCGTTGGCCAGCTTGGTCTGCCATTTTGTTTCAAGATGGCAGCCATTTAAAAATTTAAAACTAAAATAAATATACAAAAAAAATAATAATTCAAATTTATTTTTTAATTACATGTTAGGCCTTGATACAAGGATTCCAGAGCATTTTTTGGTTTACCTCTATCTTAAAAAATGGCTGAGATAGAGCAGTTTGAAATTCTAGGGTGGCTGACATTTTGAAACAAAACAGCACATTAACGCGATTACTCGCAAATTATTTTCTTTCATTGTTGTAATAATTTTCCCAATCATACGCATAAAACTATATATTCATATCCGTTAGCGCCAAATTTGGCAACATCTGGCAAAATATCGCCAAATTTGGCGACTAAAATAAGTCTTCATAAATGAATCCAATTTGGCTATAGCTCAATTGGTGAATTTCTTATTCAAATTCAGTATTAACAAATCTTTTGTAAACGTTTCTTTGCATTTTAGCTTGCTGTTTTCGTGTAACATTAGCTAAAATTTTAAAACGAAGATATAGGAAAGCTACCTTTTCCTCCCGGTACAGGCCGGAAGGACTTTTTAATGTAGTGTTCCATTTACTTTCATAAAATAATTATTTTCAACTTATGAAAGTTTTATTTCACATTATTAAAAGGTAATTTTTAATCTGACATGAATGGTAACATTTATTTGAACACGAATGATTAATTTAATTCTTATTCAGATTATAAGCATAGATTAAATACTTTGTGCTAATTTTAATTCATAAACTAAAACCAATAACAACGTTGTAACGCACAAATATGAAAAATTAGCACAAAAAAACACATACGGCCGTTTCAAGGATTCCTCAATCTCCTTCCTCAGTGCGAAAAAAAAAAAAAAAAATTAATTAAAATTAAAAAATAAAATGGGTTCAAAAAACCCCTTGGTTATAGCCCCAAGTTTTATAGCCCCCATTTTATTTTTTTATTGCACTGAGGAAGGGGATCGAGGAATCCTTGAAACGGCCGTATGCAGTTTTTTGTCCTTATTCAGACTGTCCAATGTTAAAAATACCGATTTAAATAAAAAAAAAAAACTAAAAATCATTTGATTTAAATCAAACAGCCCTGCATTAAACTAATTAACATTTGTAAATAAAATACTAAATGTGAACACAACTTTATTTGACATACATACAAAATCATGCTACAATGGGAAAAATTTAACTTGTCAAGTTTGACAAGTTTTCATCTAGTGTGTTATAATATAAATATTTTATATTTCTATTATAATGAAAGGTATCAAAAGGGTTAAATTCCACCAATAAATTTAATAGTGAACTTTTTAAAGTTTTATATAAATTGTTGCATGTTTATCAGATATAATTTTATAAATAATTGATATTGGTTGTTTTTAATATATATGTATTGATTTGTTTTCTATCACATACTTGGTTGAAATCATTTGTAATATATGTATATATATATTTATATAAATCATTTTTCAGACAAAGCTAAATACATTGAGTAGAATTTTTTCAAACTGCTGTGATATTTGTCCTTTAAACATGCAGCAATATGAGAAGAAAACGAGAAAAAAATCAATGAATTAGAACACTCTACTAGTAGAAATATTAAAACTCCAATAAATTAATGTACATAAATTTCAGAAGAGATATTACTGCACAAATAACTTGTTTTATTCATGAAATGCATAAATGTAAAATCATGCATTTTGCAAGCATGGCTATTGAAGTGATTTGGAATCAAATAGCAGTTTTCATTTTTAGATGAATCTATTATATATTTAGTAATAAACAATTGCTGTCTCATGACGACTTTTATAAATTTGATTAAAAAAATCACCTTTGGCTTTTTTTCAAAATTTTTTGTTTTTATAAAAAATGAAAAACACTGTTCCATTTCAGAGTTTTTAATAAGAACACATGCCAGTGTTATGCATTTACAAATAAAAATGAATTTAGGAATGTGTTCTAGTTTCGCAGATAACTTTTTCTCCATTTCGACAATGCTTCCCTAGGGCTAGATTTCAGAGGTACCACTTCACAAAAAGTGCCTATTTAAAGCTGAGACCTTTTTCTATTCGACAATGTAGTCGGTTTTTAAAAATACAAATTACATAGTTTCCCCTAGACAGTTTCAGAAGGGTGCTGCACCCTGCCTGCCCTTTGGTTTACAAAATAGCACCCTTCTTGCCCCATCCAGTAAAATAATTAGCACTCTTCTTGCCCCTCATTTAAAAAAAAAGTGTCCCTTCTTTTTGTATTAAAAAATTTGCTTTCATAGTAAAAACTGACTCAGTGTTGTCTTAAAAAGAGTGTTTTGACTTTTAAATATCAAAAGGGGCTTTAAAAACCAAAATAATAACCTTTAACAATTAAAAAAGTGCCCTTAAGAATCCAAAAAGTGCCCTTAAGAATAAGAAAGTGCCCTTAAGAATAAAAAAAAAAGTGTTATTTTCTCACCAGCAGCACCCTGCCCTTTTTTAAACCTGGGCAAAACTGTGATTTCTTTTTTTAAAAACTTTTTAGATAATATAACAAATATACTTTCCCACCATTTGTGAGCTGTAACTGATTCAACAACAATAGCAGTAAAGTATGTTTTTGGGGCGATTCTTTCATGTCAAATTTTATAACAAGAGGTACGTAGTCAGGATCTATTTCTTGCAACCACTTTCGAGCTTTCTCCTTTTGTTCATAATTCCCCTCTCTATATTTTTGGATGCAATAAATATATGACTAAATAATATGATAGAACTGCTTAGTTAAAACGTTTTTTGACTATGGCAATATGACTTTGCAAAACAGGATTCTGTACTAAAGAATATCAGATATAATTTTATAAATAATTGATATTGGTTGTTTTTAATATATATGTATTGATTTGTTGCATTTTTTTTAAACTATGAAACGATCCTATGTGAAAAGACAAGAAAATGTCTTCTTACGAGTGCTAACTACTACTTTAACACTAAATATCAATCTTTTTTTTCAATCTTTTTCATTTAAAAACAAATTCATACAAAATTAGGTTAAAGATTTGAAATGATACAACCACAATCACACGAATGATACAACCACATACTACAAATGACAAGCATCTGCTAATGTTGAACTATTTTTAGAAGTGGAAAAAATTACATTAATTGTTGATGTTAAAATTTTTCATTTAAAGAAATTTTAGAATGCATTTTTTAATGATTTACAAAAGAAACAGTTGATCAAGATTATAATTTAAATCATTGATTTTAATCATGTAATTAAAATAAAATCCTTAAAACCCTGTTTTAAAATACTAGTAATTTTTAAAAGTGACAAAAATTGTGTCAAAAAGTATTTTTGCCAGGACACTTTTTTCCACTTAGGCAAATATTGGCCAACCCTGCTACTAAATATGCATACTTTTTTATGAAAATTTTAAAGAGAGCTTGGATAAAGTTATATTTATAACCAATTAAAATTTCAAAGTGCTCAGATGAAAAGAACTTTTTTTTGTTACGTTAAAGATACCAATGCAACAAAAAACATATTTTTTCTAAAACTAACTTATGAATATTTTTTCATGAGATTTTCACACAGGCTGCAAAACAGCTGTATTTATAACCGAAAAAAATTTCAATGAGTTCAAACAACAACAACTATTTTTTTTTAAACTATGAAACGATACTATGTGAAAAGACAAGAAAATGTCTTCTTACGAGAGCTAACTACTACTTTAACACTAAATATCAATCCTTTTTCATTTAAAAACATAAATTCATACAAAATTGGGTTAAAGATATAAAATGATACAAATTTGAGATTTATTTAAAGTTATTACCATAGGCCTGAGAAATGCCGGGTGGATCAGCTAGTTGAAAAATAAATGTAACCAATATACAATAAATGTAATCCGTAGATGGCATTCAAAGCCGGAATTTCATGTCTTAGTTCTAGACGATTCAAAAAGTAATATTCCTGTATATTATTTTAGGGAGGGGTCATTTAATGTTGGATAATATTAAATTTTGATATTGACCAATATCTTTGTGCTACATGGGAAACTTGGCCTGGCAAGTATAAAAGTTAAATATTTGGCCTGAGCTCGGTATAAAAGTTAAATATTTGGCCTGAGCCCGGCCCGCTCTGTACAAAAACTATTGGCCTGGCATAAAAGATACAAATTTATCCTGAGCCCTGCACACAGGAAAAAGAAATTGAGCGTCAAGCAAACAGACAAAATAATTAAAAGAAAAAGAATGAAAAGCAAAACCCATTCTTTCCTTAGTGTTAAAAAAATAATTGATATCTCTCTTGTTAATAGAAAGAATTTGTTCAAATTTTCAGCAAGTTGCAATAATAGTAAATTAGGCTGTGTAATAAACTTTTATTAAAAAATATCAGTTAATAGAAAATTAAAGCACCCCCAAAAAAGCAACTGCAAAGCAAAAGGAGAGAATTATCTGGTTTTTTTTGTTGTTGTTGTTTATTCAACTCTCTGAAGTCAGAAGTCGTCAAACATTATCCGAATTAGATCATCAGCTTCTGATGTATAAGTTTAATACTGTATTTTTCTCTGTTTTGTTATTGCTCCAGTGATGAAAAGCTGTTGTTAGCAGTAGTCTGAGGAGTTAACACAAAACTATGTATTTTTAAAACATTTTCATATAACTATATGAATTATTACACAGCATTTTCAGTAATATTTTGCTTGTTTATATTTTTTCGGCATGTGCATACATTAAATTTAATGTGTCTTTCATCAAATGGGATCCCCCCCCCCCCTTTAAAAAAAGAAAAAAACAGGAACGCTGACATGGTTTCAGCAAAGTTATTATACAATATTCTTTTATATTTTTTTTTCAGAAATTTTAAGTGAAAATATTTTTATGTATATATTAATAATAATACAATATTTCTTTATATTTAATTACTTGTTTAATTCATTTTTTTGTGTCGTTTATTTGAAAATATTTATAAATAAATTTGAGTTTCTTGTGTGCGGCACTTACGTGGATATATTTTTAAAAAAATGGATTTTCATAGATGCGGCGTATACGTGGATATACTTTTTTTAAAAAACAGATTTTCATTAGTGCAGTGCTTACGATGGATGTGGCAGGTACTCCTAAAAATACGGTAATTGTATATTTTGTTTCACTTGCTTTATACTATTAATGTTTTCCTTGATTTTTATATACTATGATTTAATAGATATTCATACTGAGTTTAAGTTTTACAATTCTTGTTCATATTTCTTTCATATCTAAATTAATTATTTTATGTAAATTTGTTTCATTAATTTATTATTTTTATTAATGTTTATTATTTTTATTAATTATTTTTGATGATGAAAATAATGAAGATGGAACTTAGTCTATGGAACTAAGTAGACTTAGCTTCTATGGAAGGAAATTGTAAAACCAAAAAATGTTAATTTGATCCAATTTTATTTTGAAAATTGTATAAATCCTGTGAAATTTCATAAATTCCAAACATACTCCCCACCAGGGTGGTGCAAAATTTTATTAGATTAACTATTAAAAACTAACGATTAAAAGTTTAATCATGACTAAAGATTGACGATTTGATGCAAAATTTTAATTAGATTAACTATTGAAAACTAACGATTAAAAGTTTAATCATGACTAAAGATTGACGATAAAGTTCAATCGTCAATCTTTAGTCATGATTAAACTTTTAATTGTTAGTTTTCAATAGTTAATCTAATTAAAATTTTGCACCACCCTGTTCCCCACACTCCCAATTTTCCTATCCTTTTCACAAAAGTTCCAATTATAACCCCCCTCCTAAAATCATCAGAATTTCCTGTCGGCTAAAGGGGGGCTTACTTTCGGTACTTTACAGTATTTTCTCTCATGATTTTGAAAACAATTAAACACTAAGAAAAAAGAAAACTAAGGATTTTTCTACAGAAAGGGAGGGGTTCCCAGCCTGAACTTCAAATGGAAGACAATGTTTAGATTCTGTGTTTTAAAATTGTCATGGGTGTTCAGGAGAGCAGAGCCCCCCTGCTGACAAACATATTTAACATACTTAAAATTTTCAAACAGTTTTACTGTTTCCTAAAAAATGTTGCAGTTTCCTGTAAAACTCAATTATCTTGTAAAAAATACTATCAGAGAAAGTGTTTTAAACTGAGGTCATAATACAAAGGATCAAGTACACATTTATAAAAAATATGCAAAATGATGATAATAACTGACACAATTTCCGCTACATTTTGAAAAAATTTTACTGCAGTTGAAATGAGGCTTAAATCATTACCAAAATTATATTTCTTACATATAAATATTAGAAATTTCCTTCTGCAAAAAAAATATGAAGTTTGTAGTTAGCTATGTCATTTCAGTAGTTTTCGCTGTTACTACATTTTTAATTTATCTAAACATAAATTATGAGTTAAGTAATTACTAATTACTGAGGTTACATATGAAGTTGTAGCTTCAAAAATCAACATAGTAGTGTCATCTGTTGAAAATTTGAATTACTGCTTCAAAAATTATTGAATTTAAAAAATGAATAGTGAAAACATCATAGAATAGAGATCAGAATTATGCCTAAAGCTTTTGCTTTAAATTAAACTTAAATAGAAAAACAAAAAAATATTTCAATAAAAGACTTTTGTACATTCGTACTAGGAGATTGAATGTTTTGGGAGGATCAGAAAGCGTGGTCACGCTACCTTCAGCACTGCTGAACTACAGCATCTTCATAGTTTAAGTTCCTTGATGGAGTGCCATATGAAATCTAACGTCAACTAATGATTTTTGGCTCTTTTCTCCTGCTGCTTTATAAAGAATTACCAAACATGTTTCAAATACAATGTTTTAAACATAACAACACTGTCAGAAATTAGACTGATTCAATAATTGCATGAGATAATGCTAAGAAGTACTTTAATTTGAGTTCTGCTAGTGGACTTGTTCAGCCTTATTGTTAGCATGCTTATCACAAAGATAAGAAGCTAGTGCTGAATCAATTCCATGCAAAAATAATGCTGTGAATGTGTAAGTTTTTAGAGCTCCCAAAAATGAGAATTTGAGCATTTCACCTTCAGAAAGCCCTCTCAAAAAGTATTCTGACTGCAGCAATTTGGTAAAATTTGACTCAAGCTGAAACACATTCATATTCTAAATAGCAGATAGGGCCAGATAAAAGTATGGGCACACAGGGCATGGGCCCACAAATTAAAGGGGCTTCAAATCTGTAAATAATGTTTTAAACAACTAAAGTAAAGATCCATGATGTACACAGTTTGATTTTGTACTACAGCTAGATGTAAATACTAGATCATGCAAATCATTTTTTTCTTCGAAGTTCTTTAAATAATTAAGCTGATTCATAAGGTCATATCCAGAAATTAAATTTGGTAGAGTCTGAATTGCAAGTACATGGCTAATGAGTGCCTCTGCTAATGTTTAAGCTTACAAAGATTATGTTTCACATTTTTTTCTGTCTTGGCCAATAAATGCTTCATTGAATGTGTGTGCTAACATCATGCACCACTGTTGTATTTTAATTTAATGAGATATCAAATTTCAATTTTCGAAAATTTAAGCTAACAAATGGGATCCAGAATGAATTATTTTCATTAAGTAATATATTACTGTAAAATGAAGCACATATTATAAAATTTAAAAGGAGCAATCTCTAAATAATGTGTAACCAAATACTACATTAATACAAAATTAAAACTTTTACATAATAATTGACTTTAATAACATATCTTAGTGACATTAAGTATACTTTAATATAAACTATTAATATCATATTTAAATGAAATTGAGAACAATTTAAGTAAATTTATAGCTACATTCTAGTACAACTTTGTAATAGATACAATATTTATTTATATATTTCCTAAAACTGATCCGGATAACTAGAATTCAGTTAATTTGAATTTTATTGCATTTCAAATTTTAAAGGTGAAATTTTTTTTTCCCAAAATGATGAGTCCCGAGTTTGTGTACACTGTTATTCTGAAACTGTTTAAGATAAATTTAAGGAATTGTAATTATGCATGCATTTTAGGACAGGCTACATGCTGAAATGGAAATATTTGCATAGTTTTGATTACATTTGAAAATTAACATAAAATAAAATTTCACAAAATTTTTTACATTTTTCAAAAACACACTTAAAAAAAAAAAAATTCACCTTTATTTTTGGAGTTTGCTTTGTTCATCTTTATTTTTGGATCTTGACCTTTGCTTCTATGGTTTCATGTGTGCTGTCTTGTGACTTCATAGAAATGGTCTGAGAATGCTGTTATCAGACTTGCACTTAGCTTTTTTAAATCTATAAAGAGTAATAATATATGTCAAAATTTGCAACATAAAGAATAACAAAAGATATCACTGTCCAAATTATAGTATTTCAATGAAAACCAATTTTGTATCAATTTTTTTATGCATTAGATTTTATATTTAAAAATTCTTGGACATTGAATGTTGCACTGGGCACAGTGAAACACTAATTTTGTTGTGCCGGTAGCAGGGCCAGATTATGAAATCTAGGGTTCCCTAAGAAATTCACATCTTAGCTCGCTACTTAACCATCACTGATTTTCAAAACCTAATTTTAATTTAATTTTTAATGCCACCCCCTGTCCCCCAGATAAAAAAAGAAAAACAGTGCATCAGATTTATTGCAAATTATTTTGAAGGATGAATTTCAGTAAGGTTTATAAATATGAGAAATAATTCCTTATCATATAAAATGATGTAAAGATTACTCAAAGTTATATGATATGCTCACTCATGCAAGTAAGGCAGTAAAAAACTTTGTGCAAAGTATACTACTACTAATAATAATAATAGATGAATAAAAAATTTAAACTAAAATCATTTTTTGTATGATAACATTTAAAATACAAATTTTAGCACTTAAAATGGAGTTCAAGAGATCCCATTCCCCACCCTCTTTTGTATTTATACAGCTTTCATTATCTCCCCTCTCTTTCCTATCCTGCACCCATAGCATATATTAAAAAATACCTGATGGCTTGACCTACAGGCACAGGCAGATTTAGAAGACGCAGACTGTGGAGTGCCTGTTTATTGGGAATTTCAGAAGAAATGACCTTTTTGCCATGATGCAGCAGTTGGGACTGCCCACTTCAAAATCTACCTGTGTCTGTAGCAGGGCTGCGGAGTCGGAGTCAGGCCCATTTTGGGGCAAAAGAGTCGGAGTCACCGAAAAACAGGCAGACTCCGACTCCAGCTTGTTTTTTAGACAGTTTGAAGTGAAATTAAACCAATTCTATGTAATTTTAAATTTATAAACTGAATTATTATTTTTAATTTTGGACTAGTTATACCAGTTAACCCAGTTTAAACAGACACAATGTACTGTATAGCATATATGAAAACTATTTTTAATTGAAACCTCTAGTTGGTATTTTATATTTAGTATATAGTCCTTTATCTCGTTTTTTTTTAGTTTGCGAAACTCGAGGTTATTCGAAAATTGGAAATATCTGTTCTTTTGGAGTTTACAGAAACCAAAATATCATTGTAATAGAAACCTTTTTCCTTTTTTTTCTTATTTTCCCTCAGATTCTTTGAGTCTGTGGGACCAGGAGTAACGCCGAAATTGCAGATTTTTTCTTCCCTTTTATTCGTGTTCTTGAGACCCCAAATGATGTGTAAATTGTAACATTTTCGCCTGCTATATTTTGGGTCTGCAGGAATGGATATAATACCAAAATTAAACATCCTTTCGCCCATATTTTTGTATAATATATATTTGATATTGCCCCATATTTGGCATAAAATATGTTGGTTATTGTCTTAAAATGACATACCAACATAATAAATGCTGTTTGGATTCAATCGATAGATCTTTTTGTGTGTTGTTCAAAGTAAATTTTGGAGATTTATTAGATTTCAACTGTTTTTTCTATCTAAATATCTTCAAATTTAACTTTTCAATTGCAATTTACATGCATATAAATATTTTACATATAGTTTTTGCACAGTTTTGACATAATTAAATTTTACCATATATAAAATTTAATGCACATCGTGTTTTTGTGTGATTGTAGATAGAGTATCGGGGAGGAGGAGGGGTTCACATGTTCAAAATATTTTCAATCTTGACCAGAGCCGATTAGTGCAGGGGCAAAGTTCCACACGCATTTTATAAGAGTATTTATGCCTTATTTTAAAAAAAAATCTGCATTTGAAAAAGGTGAAACTTTTTATACTAATATACCAATACTGTTCGAAGTTTGCTGCTGCCGTAATAATATGCTTCAAGGTTAAACAGGAGTGTGCCTGTAGGTTGCAGTGTTGCCTGTTGTTTTTAAAAAAAATTCTGACTGTTTGATTGCTGCCACTTTTTTTAAATAGAAATATTTCCTTTATTTAATAGAAAATTTAATAAAGCGAATATTACTGTTTCAAAACAAATGACAGCAATGCAGTAATCTGAATAATAGGAATCAACAGGCAATACTAGTACTTTAACTGTCCCGGAGTCAGAGTCAGAGTCTGTTCCTTTAAAATTTCAGGAGTCAGAGTCTGAGTCGATCATTCTTGCCACCGACTCCGCAGCCCTGGTCTGTAGGCAGAGCTAACAGGGACTTTTATGTTTTTTTTGGTTTTGTTTTTGCTGTAAGGGTTGGTCCTATAAAAAACTTGTCAATATAAAAGTTGTAGATAATATTAAGATGATTTATAATAAATTAAAGCGGATTTAATATCTTGTGAATTGACAAAATTATGAATTTTTTTGTTTAAACCCCATTCCCCCCCCCCCCCCTCCAAGAAGCCATTTTTATTGATATCCAAAATCTGTCATACATAAATTTTTGGCCCTTTTCCTAGAAGTAATAATAACTTTAAACAGATTCGATATGTATCATAATTAAGAAGTTATGGGTTTTTTCTGTTTTCATAAAAAGATCCCTTCCCCCCCACCGGTTCAATTTTGCCCATTAACAAACTTGACTGAGATTTTATGCTCCTTGATTTTATGTATCAGTTTGGAAGAGATTTGTGCAGAATTACGGAAGTTATCTTTTCCATAAAAAGTGATATAGATAGATAAAGTTTTGAACTGGGGGGTGGTTTTGGGTTCTGGGAGTCATGATTGGCATAGATCTGCAAAAATTTTCCTGAAATTCTAACATAGGGGAGAATGTAATAGGTAGTATTTCTTACAAAATCTACCTAAATAATGTATTTTGTATAAATCTGTGAAATATTAAGGAAATCAGGTGAAATGTCAAAGTTTACAAATGTTTTAAAGCTTGTTAACTTGAAAATTATTAGACACATTTGTACAAAACTTTAAAGTAAAGAAATACTTAAACAATTCTTCTCTTCAGAAATAGAAAATTACATAAACTAAATTTTTGTTAGTTTTAAGTCATAATTAGATGCATATATTTTTAGGTGCGTCACAATAATTACAGCATAAGTCATATGAACTAATTTTTCATTATGGTCTAACAAGTCTTTTGATAATAATGAAAAAAAAAACCCATAAATACCTTAATACTTTTCAAGAATATGAACTGAAATATCAAAAGTTAATTATTAGTGGGGCCATTTCATAGATATTAGTGATGCGTAAATGGAAGTTCCTGAATGTTGTCTTTGTGGTCTCTGGGGTGATGTTTTGGCTTTTCAGCAATAATGTTTGCACATATGAATTTTTAGGGAGAGACTGCTGTTGTACTTTAGAGCCGGCATGGCATTTTTTATGTACTGCTGGGATAACACTACAAAAATTTATGTTGAAATATTGCTGAAATTTTATCTACATAATAAAAACCTAAGAAAACGAATACAGGCTGACCATTTTTACACAAAATTATTCTTTTGAATAAAAGTGCATAAAAGTTACATTTTTAGAAAGACTGTTAAAAAAAAAAATATGTTTCAGATGAGTTATATTTAAATTTGAATGTATTCTGATATAACTGCAATTGAAATTAGGTTAACAGTCCACTGTCTCATTGCATCAAAGTAAACAAACACAAGGGGTTCATTCACCATCAGCAAAAAAACGTATTAAACCATGCAGGTATTAATTTGCAAAGCAAGTTCTCCACAATAATTTGTGCCTATAAGCCAATCAAAGTTCAGCATAATTCTAATAAGGTGAAATGCTATACAACTCAACTTCCTTCATATTTTTGTTATGTAAGTTAAATACAAATGTTTCTGAAATAACCCAACTAATAAACTCATTTGGTGGTACTGAACTTAAAAAATTATCCTAATTAAAGAAAAGAGATAACTTTATATTACCCATCAACGCATTGCTCAGGAAAATACTGAATAATCACGCCAGAAAAAAAACCTTTTCTACATCCGTATGCAAAAGGGAAGCAATGAACTATGATGTCACAGGTATTTCTCGTATTAATGACTTTCTGAACTCTCTTTCACAAGAACTAAAAAACTTTATAGTCATCATAGCAGAATGTATGTTAAAATGTAGGAGCAATATATCCAAAGCTTTGCGTGTAAATGTTATTACGTATTATGCTTTAATTGTTAATATAAGTATTAATCAAACTTAAAATGGTGTGGAGTAGAATAAATTTAACTATAATACTAACAAAACAAGTTCTTTTTCAGCATGAAGGATTTATAAAATAATACAGTACAAACATATAAATCTCAAAAGGATACATTGAAAAATAATTGAGACGCATCTCGATCGAAGTTCAGGTAAATAATATATAAAAAGGTAAGAGTAGAGGAATGCTTACTTACCTTATCTAAACTGTTACTATTTTCTACAAATGAGAATTGAATATTTCAATACAAAATAAACTGTGCGACCATTGTCAAAATGAACCTAACTCATGTAATAATAATAATGAATCAATTTTTAAAAAGAATCATCAGTTAATTTGGTATTTACGTATTAACTCTGCCAGGAAGATAGATCACCAAAAATGATTATTATATGACAATAATATTTACAGGCTTGAATAATATTTACAATAATATTTTATATTATCCTCAATGGCGTTCAAAACAGTAATTTGATATACAATTATTAAATAAGTAAGATCAGATTGATGGCTTTTTGCTAAGATATTTACTATGGTAGTTTTATTTTTTGTTGCATGTTCTATCCACCGGTATGAATATAAGTTATATATTCTAATCACATACTATATCTATAAATATAATATACATATCTATATTATATAGGTATACATAAATGCTTCTGTGCAATTGTTTTTAATGTATCTGCTAGCTACTATTAACTATAGAGTTACAATGTAGAAAAAAAAAAAAAAGGTTACTGTGTTAGTATTTTAGGCACCATTTTTGGTGTGGTGTATTTAAGTGGTAAGGATCTTAAAAATCAGTAGACATTAAGCTTAAATGGCAAAGTCAGTGAGTTAAGCAGTTGTGAAAACTATAGTATGCAGCCCAATTATGACACATTATCCAAAATGATTAGAGGACAATAATTATAGATCTTCTAATCTACTGTAATCAAATCTACTGCCAAATGTTAGGGTGAAATAAAAAAAGATATTAGCTACAGTACAGTTGATTGCAAATGTGGATATCATTAATCACTTTTTGCAAAAAAAACCACTCCATTTCACCAAATTACAGAAGATTACTTCATAGGTTTCAAATCGCTGCATTAGCGAATGTATTGCAACTGGTAAGCAAAAAGACATGAAGCATAAATGCCTAAATGAATTAAGCAATTTTTGTCAAGAAAAATAATATACATAACAAAATACATATGAACAAAATACAATAATATTACATACAAAAATATAGGAAATGCTGCCATGATCGCAAATATTTCTTGATTTCTCTATCAGAATTTTCTGATTTGACGAATGATTGAGCAAGTAAATTAAATTATGAATAAGAGTAACATATGCAATGCTCAGCATACTTTTAAGGGAGACCAAACTGGTCGCCAGAGGTGGCTAATCTTTTAATATTAAAACGTATGCAGTGTGCAATTATACGATCTTTATTTTTTAAAAAGGCCCTCTTATTAAAGAGAATATTATCCTATTATAAAGATAGAATGAAATACTCGCTTTATTATCCTCAAATATTAAAAATATTATCATTAACCAGCATCAGCAAAACAAATATTTTTTATATATTTTATCTTGTACTATGGATCTATACTATGGACATACGCATCATTTTTGCTAGCGGGGAGGGCGTAAATTGGCTACATTTGGCAAAAATATCCAAAATTGTTACTTTTTAAAGATTTAAATGGGCATCCCTTACCTGCACATGACCATGTCTGCGCATACTGAGTAAATAAATGTGATGATTGCAAGATTTGTTAATTTCGATTAAGAATATAAAATTGAAAGTACATTGAAATATATGAGCACTTATTAGCATTTTATATAACCTTAGATGCTACACAGACTGGAGTGACATAAAAAGTTAAATTTAGACATGAATAACTTAGGAGCTACAATGCTGGCTGTATTATTATAAAAGTACCAAAAAAAAAAAAAAAAAAAAAAGATATAAAAGTTTTAAATTTCTGTGTATTTTATATCATATGTACAAATCATAGTCTAAACTCATAGTCAATGATGCTGCAAATATCAATCATTAAACTATTCACTTCTTTATTGTTGTACAAGTTATTCAGTTCTTTTCCTCTTATGTTTACAAATAGAATATTTACTGTTCACGTAGCTGAGTAAATTTTAGTAAGTAGTTATCCGAAACATTGTGATTAAGTAGAATTGATGCTATAAAAAATCTTTAAAATTTTATGCAAAGTAATGCTTCAAGACTGAACAGTCCAAATGCAGGGTTGATAAAAATCACGATATAAGAAGGGAAAAAAATCTGACTTATTTGATTTAAATCAGATTTTTTCAAATTTAAATCAGATTTTTTTTATTAATATTATTTGTGTAGTGTGCATTGTATTTATTTATTTTCTCTGTATAGATTTGCACATTTCTATTAATTTCATTACAATTCCTAGATAAAAATTCAAAATAATTTAAATTAAAAAAAAAATTGTTGCAAACAAATTCAAACTTAAAATCATATTATTTTACTATATTAAATTGTTATAGATATACCTATGTGTGTGCATAAATTTCTAGTTCCTTTAAGTTATTACATTTTTCATTAATGTATTACTCCAATAACATATAATCAGGGCTTTACAAATTTGATAAAATCTGGTAACCAGCAAAAAATTCTAGTCGCCAATAAAAGATATTTACAACGAAGTACCCAGACACTTTTCTTCAAACCAGAGTGGCACCAATCTATTTTGCACTATGCGCAGTGCTATCATAGTAAAGTCGCCACTTATAAAGCATTTTAAGAGAGGTAGAAATATTAAAAAAATACATATTATTCTTTAATATAACTAAAATTAATTATTCTTTAAGTTTTATAGACCTACTTCAAATGAATTACTTATAATCACTTATTAATCTTTAATATGAATGTGATAGAGTGATCAGTTTTAATTCTGGACACAAAAATCTGATTTGAAACGTGACCATTTTTTAGCATTGTATCCAGCTTTAGATGACAGAGAGTCTGAATTGACAATATTTCTTACTGTTGTACTGAACATACCTTCTAACCCCCCTCCCACATTCTAATCATGTGACATGCTAGCTGGCTAGAGTGGAAAGCATGGAGTTTTCTGTGCATGAGTTTGAAAATGCCTTTTAAACTTGGTTCTTCCAATAAAAGTACGAGAGAAGAAGAAGATTACTGCTTGCGGCACACGAGTAAGGGAGGGGGGAAAAAGCGCTGTTTGAGCTTATTTCTTATTCTTAAGTCAATGTTTATACAAAAATTAAAAAACTGCAAGATTAAATAACTTAGTCACCAATAGGGCTGGATTATTTATCAATAAATCAGTCAAATATTGATATAGTCTGACATGGTATGAATGATTAGAAAAAGTAAAATATTCATGGCAAAGTATCAAATATGCCTTATTTGACACTTTGATATTGTAACTTGAAAAATGTGCATATTTGACACTTTGAAACAATCATTATCTAAGTTTGTAAGTATGCTAGAAAAGCCAGAATTTTACAATATACACAATATAAGAAAATCACACAGAAAATTAAAAATGCATTTTTTCACATTTGATAGTTTGACATAGTAGCGACGATATATACATAGATAATTCTAAGCAACTCAACAATATAAAATGGAAAATCTCCCCCCCCCCCCCCGAATATAAATAGAAATTGATTACCAATACAGATAATCCATGCCTATCAAGTTGTAAATTTCCAACTGGACGAAACATGTCCGGGCCAGGATTCGAACCTGGGATCGCCGCCAAGCGATTCCAGGTTCGAATCCTGGCCCAGACATTTTTCGTCCAGTTGGAAATTTACAACTTGATTACTTTACCAATTGGAAATAATTGTGTTAAAAAAAAATCTAATCCATGCCTATATTGAGAAAAAAGCTCTGCCATTTTATAATAGTTGGTTAGCTGACTTCAAATTTTGATGTTTCCCATGTTGTGATTTACTTTATTAATTAGCACATGAAGTAAGAGCAGCATCTTTTATTCATCTAAGTCCTAAATTAAAATCTTTGTGAGATGTTGAATTATAAAATAATGTAATATAAAAGATTTTTAATTCAGCAAAAATAACTTTATCAAATACAAATTTAATAATTATAAAATAATTATTTGACAGTCTTCCCAATGACAAGAAAATAGTCCAAAATATCATTTTTCTGTTATATCGATGCACCCCCTCCTTCTTTTATGACAGATTCTGTAGCGTTCAACTATCCGGGCTTTTCAAGTATCTGGCAATTAATGCTTCCTGAGCATGCTGGTTAATTGAGTTTTTACTGTAGATTATTTCTTTACTGTTACAATACAGTATTAAATAGGTCTGAAAAGAAATTTAAAAGTAAACGGTTATAAAAGTTAAACCATAAGTATTTGGTACCGGGGCAAAGACAGTAAGCTGTAATTTTGATGGGGGGAAGGGGAGTTAAGGTGATTGATTATTTATTTTTAGAATAAAGTAACAATTAACAAATAAAGAAAAATTTGAGTTTTTTTTTTTTTAAAAAGAATTTAAATTGTGTAATTTTTTTAAGAGGGGGGGGGGGTGAATGAGGGATTTTTTTTTTCTTTTTAACTAGCGAAAATTTGTCAAAATACAGAAGATTCTGATCCCCTGTATTTATCTTTTTTTTTTTAATTAATGATGCATATGGATTTTTTTTAAAGATCTTGATTATATTTATAAGCCCCCCCCCCTCCCAAATTTAACTGTTTTAGCTTTTGAAAAAGGGTTGCTTACAATTGAGATTTTATGGTAAATCTGTTTTAATATGAACAGAAAAAGACATTAAAAAACACATTTTCTCTCATAAAGCTGTTACATTTCAATATTTTTTTCATTCCACTGATACTAAGTGAAATTGACATCATACTAAAAATTAAACACATATTTTCTTTGATAAAACTCAATATTTTACTATGAATATGTCTAAAAGAATAAACTTTGTTGATACTGAGATAAGATTCTCAAATCAAGTATGCGAATGTTCACATGCCAAGTTGTAGCTGACAAACATGACATCAAGTTTGGAAATATATTTATTAATGATCTACTGCACGTTAAAATATTTTTAAAATAGTGGATATGAATCTGAAAAGTAAAGTACACATGAAAATTGTGTGATGGTGAAAAGGACATTATGTTTAGATTTCGTTGAACAAAAATTTGCATCAAAATCTTGCAATTTTTCATTTCATAATACCAAAGATTGAATTGATAATTGCTTATCTTAATTAAATGTTACTGATTACTTATAGTAATAAAATTTAACTTTTTCAATAATTTGATAAGCTGAAGTTAATGGAAACAGCAATTTAATAGCTTTAGTTTAAAATAATATTTGTTTTAAGAGTTAGGCCAGCCAATGTATAAGATTGATTTTTTTGTGGTAATATTTTTTTATAAATTCAATATAACAGTTCCTTTAAACATTTTCATTCACCGGGTTCTGACCCTATATTCTTATAATTTTATATACAAAAATAAAATATTATTTGTCATTGTAAAGCAACTGAGTAAGTTGTCATCAGACACTCTGGTTACAGACTAAGTCCCAAGCCCAGCAGCAAGAATTCTTTTTTAACACTTTCCAACCTAGTTGAAAAGTGTTTATGACTTCGGTTTGTCTGCCGTATGGCCGTCTGTCGGTGCTCTAACTCCCGTAAATATGCTCGGATTGCCCTGCAATTTTTATATGTTATTGTCGTTATCTATAGCATGTTCCCTATTTCCACTGAAGTGTGTAGCACTTATAGTTTTCTTACAGGGACACTTAAAAGAATTCCGTTACATTACGGTCTATGGGGAAAAATCATTTGCGGTTTATTTTAATGATGTTACACAATTTCAAACACATTGTAATTGATATATATAACTAAGGTGCATTACAAGAAGCTTAATATGGAATATGGTGTGCATAGCACTTTTAGTTACTTTACAGGGACAGTCAAAAGAATTCCTTTACATTACGTTTATGGAGAAAAATCGTTTGCAGTTTAATTAAATAATGTTTCACTGTTTTAAACGCATTGAAATTTATATATATCACTAAGGTGTATTACAAGAGGCTTACTACAGAATATTGTGTGTATAGCAGTCATCGTTCATTTACAGGGACACACAAAAGAATTCTCTACTGTCTGTTAACAATAATTCCTGGAAGTGCGTTTTAAGTTGCTGAAAGTGATTTTAAATTTAACTCACTTTTTGTCTATTACTTGGTGTGTATAAATTCTGTAGATCATATACAGGGCAGAACAAAAGTGTGTGAACACATTTCCGTTTATTGACAGAAACTCCAGAAGGAGAATTTCAAACTATGCTATGCGTTTCTTAACTGAACTAAAATTTAGCATCCTATGTAGTATATATACAAATCTATAGATTATATACAGGGCTGAATAAAAGTATTCAGATATTTTTCCGAATATTGTATATGTTGGACATTCCTGAAATTATGTTTTTAAATATGTTATGCGTTTTCCAAATTGTTTACTTCGATGTTATCTTTCAGCTTATTAAACGGTAATGATTTGTAAAATTATTTTGGAGGCGTTGGAAAATGTTACACAATCTATGCTTGACGCATGATTTTTCGTTCTTGTTTTTTTTCTAGGTCCAGCTTGCACTCAGTAGTGTACATGTGACTCAACCACTTGAAACTTAGCATGCCAGAACAGAAGCGATAAGGATATTGTATGTTAAAAGAAGCTATTTATTTTATTGTTTATGTAGTAGTATATAAACCATGTTAAAATGAAACTCAGCTGAATCTTTTACTGCCTCTAAAAGGAAATTTGACAAAAAAAATATAAAAAATGTTTTTTTTTAATCCTAAATAAAATCCAACTAATAAGGTCTCTTTATACTATAATATTAAATGAATCTAACTATTGATAATTACAAATTATAAAAAAAAAAAAAAAAAAAAAAAAAAAAGTAGCTTTTTATTTTGAAAAATATTTTTTAGCTTTAATTTGAAATTTAAGAAAACATTTTTAACATAATACCCATTATGTTGCATTATCATTAAAAGTTCATAAAACAAGCTTTAAAATGATACTAAAACTGCTCTTTAGCACAACTGGATTACTTGCAACAATAAGATAAAGAAAATCATCTCTTTCTTAACCAATTTTGAACTAATTTTTTGAATTGGCTGTAAGTTTTTAGCCTGTGACTTCAGGCATCTAGTTTCTAAATTTTTAATAATGCCATGATACTATTAAGTAACCCAAATTCCATTGAAGCATTAAGAGGTTAGGTTTAGGTTGTCTGTGTTGATTTGATGTGGAATGATTTAGTAGTTTGTTTACTAAGATATAGATTTACTTGCTCTATAGTTACAAAACCTTCCTCAGCCTCTCCCTCTCCTCCCCCCTTTCACAAAAAAAGAAAAGAAAAAATTTATTTTTTTGACTTTACAATGAAAAACTTTCTTTTTTTCATTAATACTTACTTACATGAACACATAAGTTATACAGATGAATAGTTATATACAAACTTAAGCAGCCTAAATTTGTAACTTGAAATTAGTACAGAAATTTGCATTTTAATTTACTCAGCATCCCATGAATGTCCCAAAATAATACTCTCAGATATTATAGAAAATAAGTATAATAACATACATGTATTTTTTTTTAATTAAAATGTCCAATTTCGAGATAGGAAAGGTCAAAGGTAAAATTTTTTTATCTTGAAATAAAAAATATGTGCATGTGATATATCATAAAAGCCCAATTCAAACACTTTCTAGATTTAGTAAGTAAAATAAAGGAAATAACTCCACTTTTTCATGCTGTAGTTTGTGTATTATGAGCAAATATACAGTAATGATTTCTGATGTCCATAAATATACAATAAAAAGGTGTGAAAAATACATTGAAGAAACTTTATTTTTCTATTTGTACATTTTAACTTTATTTTTATGTTATCCTAGTCAGAGCTGAGGGGCAAAATCAGGAGATACAGTAATTAATGTTCATGAGAGAAAAATGTTGAGAGTCAAGATTTATAGTTTTCTTTCAAATTTCTAAGTTTTCTGCCATAGCATGATGTGCTGCACATTATGGGGGAGACCGGTACACACTGGACCTATGGGCACAGTAGACCACACCCTAATATTTTATTTATTTAAATTTAGTTTTAAGCTTCTCTTCTATCCTAATAGACAACAACACTGCAATGATTATTTATAGCCTTCAGAAAATATGTTTAGCTCAAATTGAACTATTTTATCCTGATTGGTTGTTTTGAGCTTCTAAATGTAAAATCTTTCATCATCATATTTTTATTTTTTTTAGTAATTAAAGGTTGTAGATAAATAAAATAAAACAACTTTTTTGCAAAGCTAAGATACTTGTTTTTATTTTACTTTAAAGTTAATATGTTTAAAAGAGAAGCTATAAACAATATTAATATGATTATTTATTGAACTTCAACATGGGGCACAGTGGACCACCCACTCATGGGGCACAGTGGTCCACAATCCACTCTGCTACTGTAATGCAGAATGTTCAGAATATTTAATAATTGCTTATTTTCTATAAAGAAAGATTGTTTTAAAGTAGATTTAACTGTAAAATAAAGTAAACAAATAAAAAAAACAATTTATTTAACATAGTAAGAAATATTTTGTTTTGTATTTACTGCCTTTGATAAATATAACTGTAGTCTAATTGGTGATGATTCTATATTCAAGTAAGATTCATGAGACACAAATTGAATGGAAATCAGTTTATTTCTCCCGAAACTGTAGATGTCAATGATTTCATAATGTTGCAATCAGACCCAAAATTATTTCTTGAAAATTCCAGGCTCAATCTTACTCATTAGTACTTTGGAATTTCATTTGATAATTTTAATGTGGGCTGATTTTTTTGTACTTAAGTCCTGTATTAATCTGTTATTATTTTCAAAATATAATTTTTTTGTTTTTGTTTCAAAATTTATATTACTATTTATATTACCCTGTCATACCAACATAATAACCGATATCACCCCCCTCATTAACATACGGAATCTCATATACCCCTGAAAGATCCTCCTGTTTAACCGGGTCAAACTGTCTATAAAGTAACTCTTTTAGTTTATGTGGTGGTTTCGCAATTAAATCAATGTCAAACTTTTTTAATTTAAACTTTAACCTCTCAAAACTACCCTTCATATAAGGAAAAGAAACTCTTAACTTTAGAACACTCACTCTCACCCTTGTAATTTTTACTTACAGCCTGATCCCTCCCCCCAATATTTTCATTTCTATAGTAATTAATCAACTTATTGATGCTACCCAATTTAAAACCATTACGCTCAGCTAAATTACGGATAATATTTAATTCATCATTCAAAAACTCTTCAGAACAAACCTTAAAAGCCCTATTAACTAAAAATAGAAAAGTGGAAAACTTATAACTAAAAGGAGAATACGCCGAATTTGGGATGATATGCCGACTATTCAAACTCTTCCTATAAACCGTTCTCTTCAAATACTACCCCCCTCTAGTTAAAAAGGTATCCAAAAAAGGGAGACTACCTCTTTCCTCTAATTCATAAGTAAATTGAATGTTACTATCCAAATCGTTAACATTCTTAACAAAACTAACGAAAGACTCCACCCCCCCAACCCCAAATCAAAAAAACATCCTCAACATACTTCCTCCAAAAAACCGGCAATTATAAATATTAAATAAATAAGCTTACATAAGCTATACACCGTATCACCGACTGTCAACTGACTGACTTTCAAAACATTTTCGAAGCCAAAAATAATCGCCGCAACAGACTGAGACAATAGAAACTTGTTGTTTACTCTAGCGTTTCGTGTTGAGTTTAGTTGTCTCGCGACAGCAGATACATGACGTCCAGGGAGATCAAAAATAGATTAGGAGAATTTTCCCCTATGGTATCTTCCACGGAGGAAGATAGATGGAGGGGAAAGTAACGTTGAAATTTTACTCCTTAGTTTACTCTCCCAGTTTTTCTCCTTATAGATGGCGCCACGGTAAACGGAAGGCTATCCTAACCTGCTTCTGCAATGCTTTTCAATGCGAAAAGCATTCATTTTTTAAATGTTTTTGATTGAAAATTTGAACTTTAAAAAAGTCAAACAAGTAGAAATTTCATTAACCCATTAAGCGCCAAGTCTCCCATTTTGGGAACCTTTGTTAAGATTTTTTTTCTCCACAAGTAATTAAGACACATACATTTTATATTACTTTTATTGAATATTGAAGTACTTAGCATGGTTGGAATTTTTTTCAAAAAGTTTATAATTTAAATTCTATTTTTTAAAATTTTTAAAATTTAAGGAAAATTGACTATATTTACTTCATAAGAAAAAAAATCACTAAAAATAATTAATTCGACGGCGAAAGTTTCGAAACATTGAATATGAAAAAAAAAATAGTTATTTTTTTAAATCATAACAAACATAGATCAAGAAAAATAATTTAAAAGAGTTTTACAGTTGTTTATTTAGAAAGGTCCCAAAATGGGAGACTTGGCCCTTTCTGACTAGCAAAATAAAGTCCTCACCCCTTTTCCATGAATACATCTGTTGACCTCTCTGCTGTTTATTCTTTACTGTTGAAGGTCAGGCTCTTTTGTTATTGAACATAGTAACCCCTCTTTTGTTGCTGAAGTCCAGGTGTTTTTATCAAAACAGTTGATTCTATTCATAACGTTCTGGAGAATGTTCTAGATAAACGTGTGATAAATTCTTGGTCAGCAGTCTAAGCTAGGCGCTCAGTAAGCAAGGTTCATTTTCAATAGAGAAATTTCTGTACTTTTATTTAAAGTGTAAAAATGGCGTCTAAGTTTTTAACTGTGCAGGAAGCCTTAGACTATATGGAAACATTAGATTCGGACGAATTCTCAGCAGATGAGTGTACAATCACTTGTTTGCCACCAAATCCTGATCAGATAACTGATGAGGAAAATTTTAATGAAAATTATTTAGATGAAGTAGAACCAGTGGATGTATGCGGAGAAGTCGAACTTAATTTAAAACGTCGTGAAACACTAGATATTTCAAAGAAGAAAGTAACATATAAAAAGAGGAAGAGGTGTCCAGAAGAAAATTATTTTTCAAGTGATGAAGATGACTGCAACAAAAGTCAAAACCAACAAACAGAGTCCAAAAAATTGACAAAACGGAAAAAAAAGGTTAAAATAAATAAAGCTATTAGGACAAAGAAGGAGAAAGAGCCAAAAACGAAACCATATGTTTGGAAAAAAGTCGATAAATTAGATCCAATTAAGTCTGAAAAAACACCAATTTTAGAAGAGATCCATCATGAGTTAGCAAGTAAAACTCCTTATGAATTATTCAAAATGTATTTTGATTCTGATATCATGAATCTTATTTTAGAAGAAACTTTAAGGTATGCTACGCAAAACAATAATTATACCTTTTCATTATCTGAAAAGTTATTGGAAGTATTTCTCGGAATTCTGTTGTTTAGCGGATATCATTCCTTGCCTCAAGAAGATTTATATTGGAGCAATTCAGAAGATTGTAATCTGCCTTTCATACAAAATGCCATGAGTAGACAGAGATTTAGAGATATAAAGAAGTATCTCCATTTATGTGATAATAATTCTATTGATGGCTCTGACAAGTTGGCCAAAGTTAGATGTTTTATAGAGTTGTTTGGAAAAAAACTGCAGCAATTCGGAACATTTTCTGAATCTTTAAGTATTGATGAGGAAATGATCCCTTATACAGGCAGACATTCTACCAAAATGTATATGCGTGGAAAACCAATAAAATTTGGTTACAAATTATGGATTCTTGCTTCTTCTCAAGGTTATCCATTCAATTTACAAGTTTATGTGGGAAAAGAAACAGCAGCCGAAGACAAAACTCCCCTTGGAACAAGAGTTGTCTTGGATCTAATAGAATGTGTAGAAAACTGTAGAAGACACAAAGTGTATGTTGACAATTTTTTTAACTCTCTGCCATTGCTTGAAGAAATGCGAAGAAGGGAATTCCGTCTAACTGGAACGGTGAGAGAGAACCGACTGCAGAACTGTCCTTTACAAGATAGTAAAGTTTTGGTAAAAAAAGAAAGAGGGACATTTGACTACATTATAACAAAGGATTTAAGTGTAGTAAAATGGAAAGACAATAAAGTTGTATGCTTAGCATCGAATTTTGAATGTATGGAGCCTATGGGGCAAGCAAAGCGTTGGTGCCGAAAATCTAAAAAGAAGATTGATTTGCCTCAAACAGGAATAGTTGGATCTTACAATAAAAATATGGGCGGCGTAGATCTTCTTGATCGATTTTTGAGTAGTTACCGACCCAGAATAAAGGGTAAGAAATGGTGGTGGTCATTTTTCACCAACACACTGAACATGGCTGAGGTAGCGGCTTGGAGAATCCATCGTGAGATGAATGGACAAATGTCTCAGTTAACATTTTTACGAGACATTGTGATGGGTTTGATGAAATCAGACAGACTGCAATCGTTGCCAATACCTCAACTTGGACCACACACACAGTGAACTGTAACATACGCTTTGATGGTGTAAATCATTTTATCACACAGGCAGGAAAGCAATCAAAATGTAAACTTTGTAAAAAGAATACTCGTGTGTGGTGCGAGAAATGTAAGGTAATGCTCCACAAAAATTGCCTAATACCGTTTCATACAAAAATGTAAAAGAAAAAAGATATTAAAAAGGTAAGAACATTTACGAGTTCTTCATTTTATGGCTTGAATATATTTAATATGCAATTAAGGTATTGATAATTAACTTTATTTACCATATACAAATAAATTTGGGGATTTATAACTCGATTTCGAAATATTTTAAAACTAAACATTCAACTCTAAACATTGTGGTGGAGGTTTCTATTTTATCCCCATTAGGCGCCAAGTCTCCCATTTTGGGACTATATCATATCTTCTAACCAAATAAAGATTTCTTAAAAATTTAAACTGCATATGATTAGAGACGTATATTAAACCTAAAAAAATATAAAAATTATAATTTTTGGGATGCGGTTCATATAGCGGCGTTTAATGGGTTAAATAAAGTTTTCTTCACACAATGCATATATTTTAATAGATATTTGGCGTTTCGATTGCTTTTTATAACTCTTTAAATAAGAGTTCATCCTGACAGAAGCATCTGAATAGTAGTCATTTAAAAATAAATATCACGGATATTGTACTGCGAAGAAATACGGAATGGACGTATAATTTTTAGAGATTAAAAGTATTATTCAAATAAAAATAGCTTCAGATTACAGCCAAACAAATAGCACTCTATAAGACAATTTAAATGGCCATGTCAATTAGCCACAGACATTCGTATTCATTAAGTATAACATTTTAAAAACATATACACTAAGATCGATATACTAGAATAAAAATTTCTTAGTTTAAAAATGCTTACATGCATATAACTTTAAATTAAAGTATAATAAAAAGCACTCATCTTTGGAGCTATAAACATACTTAAAAAAAAAAAAAAATTCTTCGATTTTTCTTTTGTTTATCTCATCATCATAGCCCGATCTACATCCCGGAATAAAACATTTATATCCCATCTTATATTTATGACATATAATTGCTATAATTAAAAATAATCGAGTAAAATACTTTCGGAATTTAACATGTAATCTAATGACATTCTGTTTAAAGGCAGCCGCCAAATTTTACAGCGCCCTCTTTCGTTAAAAAAATATGACTTGCATTTTCGATATACTCGCCTATTCTAGTTTCCCCTCCAGGTTCTTTCTCCGTGGTATCTTCCTTGCAAACTTGAGCCTAACGCCGAAGTGGCCGCATGAGGCGCGGCGATCTGCACTCGCGTCAAAATAACATTGTTTGCTATAGGAGTACATTATTATTTCTTTTATAAAATATTAATTTTGCATTATATTTTAATATGTCTCAGAACTGTTTTGTATATGGATGTGACACAGGCTATAGGAAAGTCGAAAGACGGAATAAAAAACTGCGTATAAGAAAAATTGTCAAACAAAAAGATTATGAAACTTTTCCCAACACGTTCAGAATACTATAATAGAACTTCCCTTTTCACAAAGGTAAAAAAATTATGTCTAAGTAAATAATTTGTAAAATGCATAGCATATTTCAACCCTAATTTCATCAATTACGATCTACAGTCAGAAAAATATTGGAATTCTTCTGTGCATCTCTGTATGATATAAATAGATTTTTATATATACTGTAAAAAATGCCAAAAATTTAGTTCAGATAAGAAACACACAGTTAAAAGTTATATTTTCACCAATTCAAAAAATGAATCCACCACTTCCGGGAAAAGAAAATAAAAGGGGAGGGGGGGGCAACAGATAATTTAACTGAATAAAATGGATGGCCTTTGTGCGTCTTTTTGAAACTATAAGGTTTTTTTTATTTATTTTTTTTTTATCTAAGATGAATGCTGTGATTGTTAAATGTTGATAGCCGAGTAAGTCTTGAAATTATATTTTTAGCTCACAGGCTATCAAAGCCTGAGAGCTAATGTGTCCGCCGGTTCTGTACGTACATATGTACGTAACGCGATAACTCTTGATAAAAATATCCCTTTGGCTTCAAATTTTGGTTATAGGTTTATAGTGATAAGGCACTTCACTGATTAGTTTTTTTTTTTTGGGGGGGGGGTTCATTGGTTAAGTATAAAGGGGGGAACTGGGAACTAACCCCCCCCCCTTAATTTATATAAATGGGTTTTTCATACAGAATTATCCGATTTGATTAAAATTTTGTTTATAGGTACATTGGGATACGGCGCTTCCCTCATTAATTTTGAGGGTTCATTGGTTACTTATAAAGGGGGGGGGGGGCTAATCCCCCCTTAATTTAGATAAATGTGTTTTTCATTCCAAATTATCCGATTTGATTAAAATTTTGGTTATAGATTCATTATTATAAGGCGCTTCCCTGATTAGTTTCGGGAGTTCATTGGTTAAGTATAAAGGGGGAAACGGAGGATTAATCCCTCCCTTAATTTATATAAATCAGTTTTTCATGCAGAATTATCCGCTTTGATTCATATTTTGTTTATAGATACATTGGGATAAGGCGCTTCCCTGATTAGTTTTGGGGGTTCATTGGTGAAGTATAAAAGAAGAATGGGGGGGTTAATCCCCCCTTAATTTAGATAAATGGATTTTTCATGCAGAATTACCCAATTTGCTTCAAATTTTGTATATAGGTTCATTGTGGTATGGCGCTTCCCTGATTAATTTTGGGGGTTAATTGGCTAAGTATAAAGGGTGTAAATGGGGAGCTAATCCCACCCCCTTAATTTATTGTCGATCTCTTTATTCTTTGAGGGGCATTATTCTTTGAAATAAGAGTATAATGTACAATTAGTGTGAATAGCCTGTGAGCCCAATGCCATCATTTTAACTGGGCACTTTTCTTTTTTCTTTTTTTGTATTTGCCTTTGTTAAATAAATGATGGTTAGTTGTTTCTGTTAAAAAAATGTTTGTTCCTTAAATAAAGATATATAATTTTGCTTGTGTAATCTTTATTTAAATATACACACATAGGCACAAAAGTTTTTTAATTTATCAAAATATCTTGATTATATGCAATAAATACATAGACATCAAGTTATGTTTTGATTTTTAAAAAAAGTATATTTCAAATAGAAAGTTATTGACACCCCCCCCCCCTTATTGGGGTCTACACTATAACGGCAAGTCTTGAAGGTAGAAAATGATTCATATTATACATGTGTATTAATTTACAGAAAAAGCTAGTTGTATTTGCATTTATATTATAATATAATAATAAAATTACAATAATCCAGCAATATATGAAACACTATTTCTCTTTTCCAGGGTCCCCTCTCCTTTATTGTCACAAAAATTTGAGAATTTTCAATGTTTCAAAGTATAGATGGGAGTACGTAAATAAATATTTAGATAAATATATTTATTATTATCCTACTCTAATAGTATAAAATATCAGCTCTAACTGAAAATTACATGCTAAATTTGGGGGCCTAGGGCCCAATTAGCGTGTAGAATGACCCAATTGTTACAAGTTTCAAAATTATTTTACATTTGCAGCAGGCATATATATTTTTAAAATCTAGCTACTGTCTTAATCGCTTTAAATAGTTTGAGTACAATAAAATTAATGCTAATAAAATTTAACTTATTCCAATACTTGTTGTGAATAGGAATTGAAATTTTTTGCTCATTTTAAATAATACAGCTGGAAAACAAACAAACATAAAAAATTATATGTATATAATAATTTTTAGTTATTTACAGTTTGTAAAATTTATTATGAATATTTAACGAATTCTTAAACTGAATAGTCCTGGTTTTCATACTTTATTTATTTTAAAAAATAAATAAAAGCTTATAAAACTATTGCATCATTTGTTGTAATTAGAAATAAAAAGTTATTTACGAGAATTACGTGATAAATCCTGGATATCCAAGCACAATAAAATTTAAAAGAATAAAAAAGATATATCTGATTTCCAGGCTTGTTTTGAATAAGAATGAATATTTTTTGTTCCTTTTTAATAATACAGTGGAAAACATATATATATTATTTACAGTTTGTAAAATTTAATATAAATATTTTACAAACTCTTAAAATAGTTCGTTTTCTGTTCTGTTAATTAAAAAACTCGTAAAAAAAATCACAGAAATCTTTTTAAATGCAGCTTAAGAAAAAATAAAGTTTTCGATTTACAGAACTTCGATTGCTGACAGTAGATGGCGCTCCGGCCAGTAAACGAGAAATCGCGCATTACCAAACTTCTTCATTTCGGAGTCAAAAACTTAACACGGCGTTCCCCTACCTGAGGTATTCTATTACCATGATGATGTCCATTGGGACTTAAAACGGCCTATCGAGGCGCTGATCGTAGCCGATGGTACAGGTCCCTTTAACTACTGCTAAAGTGTATGATTTATGAATTTCACCTGCAGATATAGTATTCCTTTCCTTCTACCACATCAGAATACTATATCTGCAGGTGAAATTCATAAATCATACACTTTAGCAGTAGTTAAAGGGACCTGTACCATCGGCTACGATCTACTGATAAGATAGAAGGAAGATGTGGGGTGTTTTCGCCCATCAATTGCTGCAGGGGTTATGGGAAGGTGTTCAAACAGAATGTTCGCAAATTTCCCGATATTGCCGAAAACTTGGTTTTTATCTTGGCATAGACGTTCCTACTAACCGTCGCCTCACATGATGGGTTGCCGGTATTTCCGCTTTTGTCATTCTCATATCGTGTCTTGACTTGTGCCCGTGAAATTCGCTCTTCGTCTTTTAATTTTTTTAATTTCATTCTGTTAATATCATTTATTTTTTATTTTAATAATTTTAATCGTTTTTTTGGCAACGCTTATTTGAGAAAAACTTTTCATTTCATTTATGAAAACAATGCTGATTTAATTTTTAATTAAATGTAATTTTCATCAGACATGTTTTAATGAAATGTCAGTAAACCTGGTACTTATATTTTACTTATGGTATTAAAATATAAGTATGGTATTTTACTTATGGTATTATACTTTTTTTCATTTATCGTTTTGCATTTTTTATTTGCTTAGAAAAAGGGATGTTGACAACAGAAATAATAAATATGATACATTTTATTAGTATTGCCTAATTTCATAAAGTTAAATGATTACTTTAAATCCTTTTAACTTAATATATATATATATATATATATAAGTCATGGTTGAGTTTCATGCTGGTTCTTGAGGTGCAAGGTATCTTTTTTAATCTTTATGGATTTTATATTTACTGACTCTATTAAATGTTTTCTCAGTAAATTATAAGTATGGCTTCTTTCCTTTTTAATATTGTATTTTATTTTTCATTTTATCACTGGTTTGCTTCATTGTTTATGAGATGTAGTCCCAAAATTATATTATTTAGCAATGTATGGCTAATATGATGATGAAACATCTCATTTCATTTTATTTGTGGTATTTAGGCATTTGGGACTTGATAATTCTGTCTAAATTCCACAAATTCCATTCCATTTCATTCATTTAATTCCATTTATTCAATTTTTATTTAATTTCTTATTCTTTTAATATGTTTTTGTTTCCATATTAAGTGTGTTGGGGAATCTTTCATTGTCAACTAATTATTTCATACTTAATTATTATTTCATCGTTTAAGTTGGTGTTATGATAATGTTTCATTTATGGTTATATATATATATATATCCTACTGTTTAATTATTCAGTCCTTTATAAAGAATAAAATTTACTTTTTTTCCCCCATCAAAAGAGAAGGGATTTTAGTTAAATTTATATAAGGGTTTGGTTTTAAATTTTAAAATCAGGTGAATACAATCAATTCTTAGTTGATATTACGAAGGTGAAGGGGGGGGGGATGTATGTGTATATTTTATAAGTAGCCAGCGATTGATTTACAAATTTGTGGGCCCTGGGCACAGGTGCTTTAATAGTTTTGTGATATTTAATGATGTTTCTTCTCAATTTTTTAGCAGTAAAAGTTTTTATAACATCCTCATAATCTTAAGTGTTCTATCTCGCTGACGATTTTTCAATCTTTCGTCAATTTTAAATATCCAATGATAAAATTTATTTTTAAATATTGAAATGCGAATGAGATATTTTTAAACATTTCTACCATAGGATTAACATTAGTGAGCAGGCGTTTTCGCATGAGTGATGTAGAGACTAAGGAAGTGACGATTGACGAAAATAAAAATGAAACTGAACTTTCTAAAAATTATGATAAAGTGAAAATAAAGGAAAACGTGAAGAAGAAACAGTATACACGTGACGGCTTTCGCCGAATGAACAATACATTTAGTACGGGCAGACGGCGAAAACGAAAAAAAATAAAATTTCTTGATCATGTGGTAGGATCCGGTATACATGCACCCGATCCCGACAAAATATCAGCGATACAAAACTTAGAAGTTCCCAAGTCAAAGAAAGATGTCAGAAGCATATTAGGTCTTTTATCTTACTACCGATCCTATGTTCCTTCATTCTCCGACATAGCTCGTCCATTGATTGAACTTACCAAGAAACGTGCCCCTAATGAAGTCATCTGGTCTGAGGATTGTGACAAAGCCTTTTTTGAGTTGAAACAGGCGATCAGTAAATCGCCCATCTGTTATTCCCCGAACTTTCAGAAACCAGTTATTATACACGCAGATGCTTCTTCGTATGCGATAGGCATGTCTGTCTCAAAAAGATGACAATGAACAAGAGCATCCCATTGCTTTTACAAGTAAAAAGCTCTCCAAATGCCAAGAAGGTTATGCTACCATCGAAAAGGAAGCTTATGCTGTTATCTTCGCCCTGAAAAAGTTCGAACACTATATTTATGGTTAGCAGGTAACTGTGGTGAGCGACCATAATCCTTTAACCCTTTCCGGCACAGTGGTCCCACTCCGGGCACACCTAATTTTAATTCCAAACTTGCAGCGGCACCAAGAATATTTTAATAAAATTTTGTTTCTATAATGAAAACTTAAAATAAGGAGTTCTTATTTTCTAAAAATGTCGTTTGTAAATTCTGGTGTCAGACAGTAATTTCTCATTTTACGAACATAATTTGTCTGTGCCGGAAAGGGTTAAAATTCCTCACAGACTGAGCACCTCAAATTGTCGCGCCTTCAAAGATGGGCCCTTGCACTTCAGCGCTTTCAAGCCCAAATAACGTATCGACATGGGAAACTCCACGCGAATGCTGACTCTCTAAGTAGGCAACATGCCTCACATTGGACTTAAAAACTTTGAACTTTTTTTTTTCTGTGTGTTGCAGTCTGAACTTTAACTTTATCCTAGAACTTTAAAATATTAGTATTAGTGTTATAGTGTATTCTATTTGTTTATTTTCTTTGATATTCCTTAAATATTTGAATTTTTTTTTTGTATTAATATGCTTTACTTGTTTATTTAGATATTGACTAGATATTGATTTGTCTCAAAAGACTAAATTAAATTCTCGAAAGGGGGAGGTGTGAGGACTCCGCATGACTTTTCTTGCTCTAGTAGCGCCCCCTTCTGGAGAAACGAAAGAGCGCGGCAGTAGAATTTGGAATATCAGCGGCGAAGAACGTCGTTTGTGATATGAGAAACCAGAATTTGTTATGAAAATGGCCGCGGATGTTACCGGTCATGAATATTGAAAAATATGATTAATCCTTTATGTTTATTACATGTCGTGTAATTACTTCAGTTTGTCAATCAACTAATAAATGAGAGTAATTGCATGATAGTGGGCTGATCATTATCACTTTCCAAATATAAAAACACAAAAGTATACTTTTGTGTCTTTATAAAGACAACATAAAAACTAAGACATAAACAATTCCAAACTCAGACATTTAAACTATTGTGAAACTTTCCGGATAATGTAGTAGGGCTTCAGCAAAAATATAATATACAAAAAAAATTTCTTGTTGCCCGAATTCACTTTAAAAGGAAAATATTATCCCCGGTATATTTTAGACTATTTTTAAAACTGATTAATGGTAACAGATACAAAAAAATTAAGTTATCTATTTTAGTTAGTTCTGTCAAACTCAAACAAAAGTTAGAAAACTTCTGTAAAATTAATCCTCACAGTTCATTCTAACAAAATGCATATTAGATTTAAAAAATTTTAATGTTATCAACAATTAATATATTTTTTTTAGAAGCAATATATTAATTAAAATATAAAAAATAAAATATATTCAATTTTTAGCAATTACATAGAAAAGGAATTTTAGCAAATAAAAAAGAAATATATTAATTAAAATATGTAACTTACTATGATTTCTTAAATATAATGTGGGCTAATAAAAATCCTTATTTTCCATTTTTTTTCTTCAGTACATAAAAATTAAGCTAAAATTTAGTTTGTAACAGAAACAAAGAAAATTTCTAAGTCAGGTTATTTTGATGAAAACCTAATGCCTCTGTCAATTAAGATTTAAAACTAACAGATTAATCAAAACCTTTCTCATTTCCTTTATAGATGCTTATAATAAAAGCATTATTATCTACCTTTGATTGTAATTCTTATTACAATGGTTAATAAGAAATACTGTAACTAGCCTTACATTTCTACCTTTTGGTATGCTTGTCCTAAAACACTTACAAAGTACCTCAGATTGTGTCAACTAGCAACCTTTTATAATCCTTTTTACAATGTTTGCAAACCTTTCAGACAAAGCCTTTAAAAAGCATCTAGTCATTTACATGTTAAGGTCAGAAAAATGTTTTAAAAATCAAAAATTGTTATCTGGGTGGTGTTTTTCTTCTCTTTACCCACAGATGACGTGATATGGGTAAAGTCCAAAAATTAAGGCCAAGCTATCTGTTAAGAACGGAATTTGTCTCCACCTTTTCAAACAGTTTGGTCGCTCATGGAGGGAGTCCCATGTAGAATGGTCTCTTAATAGAGGTAAAATTATCATTGAGCCTATGGGATTAAATTTCATTCCATGAAAAAATGGTTGTTTAGGGAAGTGGTCACACAAGGAAGTTTCACTATAATTTATTTCTAATTTATTTAATAAGGAAAGGGCAACCGACGTCACTGTTGGTTAAATCACTGTTGGTTTGGGAGAAAAACCTGTTCGTTCTTTACGACTCCTACCGTACACATGAGATGGAGCGATTTGATTGGTCTACGTTAAACTGGTCTGTGATATGATTGGCCTACGTCGCCATGACGATTCCTTCAACGATAGCTGCGACAAAAATGCAGTGGTAGATTGGTTGGTGGAACTGTTTGTTTGTAAACATGCCCTTTCCTTATAGCTTGAACAAAAGAAAATCAAGTAACTTAATTGCAAAGCTAAGACTAAGAAATACAAATTTTCAGTGAAAATAATCATAGGAGAAGGAATAAGAAGAAGGAAGATGTGGGGTGTTTCGCCCATCTTCCTCTTTCGCCGTTTGCCACAGATTTTTTTATTTACGCTGTTTTTCGAAACTATTTCAAAGACGGGGAATAAGCAGGGGAATAGTATGGCGTACTTATCGCTGTCTTGGCACATTTTCCCCTCGATATTTTCTTATTTATTTAAACGTTTGACAGGATTGTTTTGATTTTTGCTACGTCTGTTATGCGAAGGATATGTTATCTAAGGAGTGTAAACATAATGCAATCTACTTAAAGCTTTGTTTTTAAGGTTACGTATATTTTCTCTTTGTTGTGGAGGGGAGGGGGGTATGTTTTTCCTAAATACCAATAAAATAATACTTAAAAAACAATAATTGGTTGCTTTTATAACTAATATTTAATTCGATATTTTCAATTTTCCGATATTTGATATCTTTATTTTTATGACAATAAAGAACTCCGGTCTAATTTCTTTAAATAACTCATAAAAAAAGAACTTTGTTCAAGAATAAGTTTAAATTCGATATATTTTAAAACTTTATTACGCTTTCTTACGTAATGCAGCTACTTTCAGTGCCTGATTTATGGCAAGTCATTCGGGGCACGGTCCCAGGGCCCTCGATTTTCCGGGGCCCGCAAATGCTACTGAAGATTTTTAAGTTATTAACCAAAATCTGATGAAGTTTTAAACTATTAAAAAACAAAATTAATATGGAAAGTTTTTTTTTCATGTAAAAATAACTTTTAAGGGCTACATCACTCACGCGAAAACGCCTGCTCACTAGTATTAATCCTATGGGAGAAATGTTTAAAAATATCTCATTCGCATTTCAATATTTAAAAATAAATTTTAACATTGGATATTTAAAATTGACGAAAGTGTGACGTCTCTTCTGAATGTGGGAGTGTTCTTATTAAATACAGGCATTTCTAATGACGAACACAAGTTTAATTAAACAGCGACGTAACGATGACAAATACAGATGAGAAGGACAGGTACATATTACACGACATGTAATAAACATAAAGGATTAATCATATTTTTCAATATTCATGACCGGTAACATCTGCGGCCATTTTCATAACAAATTCTGGTTTCTCATATCACAAACGATGTTCTTCGCCGCTGATATTCCAAATTCTACTGCCGCGCTCTTTCGTTTCTCCAGAAGGGGGCGCTACTAGAGCAAGAAAAGTCATGCGGAGTCCTCACACCTCCCCCTTTCGAGAATTTAATTTAGTCTTTTGAGACAAATCAATATCTAGTCAATATCTAAATAAACAAGTAAAGCATATTAATACAAAAAAAAATTCAAATATTTAAGGAATATCAAAGAAAATAAACAAATAGAATACACTATAACACTAATACTAATATTTTAAAGTTCTAGGATAAAGTTAAAGTTCAGACTGCAACACACAGAAAAAAATAAGTTCAAAGTTTTTAAGTCCAATGTGAGGCATGTTGCCTACTTAGAGAGTCAGCATTCGCGTGGAATTTCCCACGTCGATACGTTATTTGGGCTTGAAAGCGCTGAAGTGCAAGGGCCCATCTTTGAAGGCGCGCACTTTGAGGTGCACAGTCTGTGAGGAATTTTAACCCTTTCCGGCACAGACAAATTATGTTCGTAAAATGAGAAATTACTGTCTGACACCAGAATTTACAAACGACATTTTTAGAAAATAAGAACTCCTTATTTTAAGTTTTCATTATAGAAACAAAATTTTATTAAAATATTCTTGGTGCCGTTGCAAGTTTGGAATTAAAATTAGGTGTGCCCGGAGTGGGACCACTGTGCCGGAAAGGGTTAAAGGATTATGGTCGCTCACCACAGTTACCTGCTAACCATAAATATAGTGTTCGAACTTTTTCAGGGCGAAGATAACAGCATAAGCTTCCTTTTCGATGGTAGTATAACCTTCTTGGCATTTGGAGAGCTTTTTACTTGTAAAAGCAATGGGATGCTCTTGTTCATTGTCATCTTTTTGAGACAGACAAGCGCCTATCGCATACGAAGAAGCATCTGCATGTATAATAACTGGTTTCTGAAAGTTCGGGGAATAACAGATGGGCGATTTACTGATCGCCTGTTTCAACTCAAAAAAGGCTTTGTCACAATCCTCAGACCAGATGACTTCATTAGGGGCACGTTTCTTGGTAAGTTCAATCAATGGACGAGCTATATCAGAGAATGAAGGAACATAGGATCGGTAGTAAGATAAAAGACCTAATATGCTTCTGACATCTTTCTTTGACTTGGGAACTTCTAAGTTTTGTATCGCTGATATTTTGTCGGGATCGGGTGCATGTATACCGGATTCTACCACATGATCAAGAAATTTTATTTTTTTTCGTTTTCGCCGTCTTCCCGTACTAAATGTATTGTTCATTCGGCGAAAGCCATCACGTGTATACTGTTTCTTCTTCACGTTTTCCTTTATTTTCACTTTATCATAATTTTTAGAAAGTTCAGTTTCATTTTTATTTTCGTCAATCGTCACTTCCTTAGTCTCTACATCACTCATGCGAAAACGCCATAAGATTGTATTTGTAATGATAACTTTTCTTTCAACATACCTAGTTTATGGGATACATTTTTAACCCCTTGTTAATTCCTTGTTTTGTTTTTCGCTCTTTGGCAACAGAGAGCGCCCGCTTATTTTATTTAAATTTTTGCATACTGTTGATTTCAATTTTCTCGTGTCGAAAATTAAAAGATCAGTAGTCGTTTGTGTTGTTCCTCTTCCCCGATGATGGCTTTAAGTTTAAAGCCGAAACATGTAGGATTTTAGCTCTTTTATGAGTTTAAAACAATTTTTACACTGATTTTAGCAACTAATAAGCACAATTTGTGCAATTTGTGTTTTTAAAATAATTTTTTTAAACTTCATTAAAATAAAATGTATTAAACAAAGTAATAAAAATAACAATATTTAAAAATTTTGTAGCAGCGCATGCAATAAAAATTTTATATCTTAAACGTACATAATATAAAAACAATTGTCATTGAATATTTTAAAATGAAATTTTATACAACATAAATTACTAAAATATAAGAAAATAAAACGTATGCGTAAAAATAATTAACTTTGACTAAATTACAGTTTAAATAGTAGTACAAAATCTATTATTATTATTATTACGCAATATTTAAAACTTTTGATGGTAATTTTTAAGCACATGAACTATAAGATGAATATTTTAAAATTGGGGAGCATCAATAGATAACATAAACGATAATAATATATTGTAAAAGATAAACAAACAAATGCTATTCTCTATCTATCGTATTTTGCAATGAAAATATGGTTAAAGAACTCGCATTAATTCGTTAAGAATAAAAAACATATTATAAATGGAAATTTCAAGAACTACAACAGAAATATGCGTATGTATGTAGATCTTACAATAAGGTACATCTTTATGAAATTAAATAAATACAAAACAGTTTAACTTACTTTAGTTGGAACATGATTGCACATCAAATGCAAAGCCGGCACTGGCAGAGAGATGCTATAGTGACCTGCTCGCACGTCAGTCACCTTCAATGAGTCATGAGTGAGTAAAAGTAAACGCAAGCACATGGACGCATGCACGAAAAATGAATGAGTAAAGATGATTTTAGAACGTAGGTTTTCTGACGGTTATTTCAAAAATCTAATATTGAAAACATTACTGTGACCGTGATATAAGGTAAAGATAATATACCTTTGCAGAAAAATTGAAAGAAAATGAAAAAAGACCGTTTTCGGAACCCTGCTTGCTATCTTGTTAGTCTGATATCTTTGGCTCCACAATAACCAGGCTCTCCTGTTCGATGCAGTGAAAGGAACACACACAATTGGACACCGGGCATAAAGGGCACTCTCTGCTAGACGTCTATATTTTGTTTGCCTGGAAATTCTTATTCCAGACGCAGCAGTAAGGTCACGAGCAAGCTGAGGAGTCGTTGCCAGCCTATGTCGTCGTGCGCTTAATGCTAAGTAGCTATTCTGTACGGGTGTCGTTGCTCTGGGCGGCCCTTCCTGGTAACATTGGGATGGTCTAGGAAGAGCCATTGCATAGCGTAATCCCCCTGCCATGGCCCGCCAGGAGTTAAAAGCCGTGCTTTTCTAAGAATGGGCTTTGTTGCCACAAACATTTATTGACACCCTAATAAACAGTACGAGAGCTCGTTGTGAGGCTTGTATAGCAGTGCACAGTGGTCACACTCCATATTAGACATACTTTTCCCAATATAAATTCTTTATCTCTGAATCATGATTTAACACTTTTTAATATACCCTTACCTTAATTCACAATTAAAATCTTTTCCATATTGCTATGTTGTTATATTCTTTCTCCCGTTGTAACATACCTCTGTGCCAAATTTCATTGCAACACAGTGTATAGTCCATCAGTTTTCACAGATTTTATCCCAGATAGCACAAACCCTTTTCAAAACCTTGTTATAGCCTTGTTTCAACCTTAAAACCCCTTGAAACAATGTTATTCTAAGCTTATGACCTTAATTTTGGACATGAGTGTATTTAGCATGTTTTGGGTAAATTTTCTTTGATAATTCTGTGGATTTAATGCAACATAAGAATTTAAATTTATAAAACATTTTTTTTTATTTGCACAGAAATTCTTGTTTTTCTTTGACACAAGATTTTTTTCACAAGAAATTTGATGGTTTTTTAAATCTTGAATTATTTATTATATTCCCTAGGATGCAACTGTGGTTATAACTATTAAATCTGTGATTATAACAACAATATATTATTATAACTATTAAATGCTTGGCATTTAATAGTTATGTATGTTTTTATGTCAATTTTATGCTGTTTTATTTTTTTCGCGGGAGTCACGTGATGCTCGAATGCAGGTTAGGGCTCCTTTAATACAGGCTGAATCATCAAGCATTTTGTTGCCCACTTACTGTTTGTTACGTTTCTTGCCTATGAGGCGAGAAACGTTTAAATGATTATTGAGTTAGAAAATCATTAAAAATGGACGGTTGTTTAGCATAAAATTGTTGTTATCTGTCAAGGAATGGATTTAGAATATTTAGATTCCATATAAATGAAGAATAATTTGTCCATAAATGCTAGAAAAACAGATCAGGATTGAAGGACTTCGCCAAATGCTATGCCAACCAGATCACTTGTATACAATAAACCGGTTCTTCGAATCCGATATAGTAACCTCAGACATTTCTAATGGGTGAGAAAAACCTAATCAGTAAAGAAAGAGGAAAAATCTTATTCACCCCTATGTCTAAAAAGTTCACCTTATTTATTTTTTGGATGGGTGGAGGGGGTATTTAGATGGTTGAATTCATTTACTGTTGTTAAGTGAAGAAGAGGGACTTTCTTTAATCAAATTTTAAAGATTTTTCACTGTACACTTTGTATTCTGCACACGCGAGGCGGGGAGGGGGGATTGAAATGATTATATATTTATTACTTGAAAAAAGTAACAAACACATAGAAATAAAAAAAAAATCACCCCAGAAAGGAGAGGGGGAGGGGTGGCAATTTTCATTAATTTTTTGCCGTGAAGGGGTAATTTTGACGATTCATTATTTATTTACTGTTATTATATAATTACAAATATGGCAGAAAAAATTTAAAATGAAAGAGTTTTGTTGAAGGTAATTCTCAAATTTCCTTTTCAACAGCGCAAAACTTTTTGATAACTTTTCTGACTCATTTTTAAACGTAAAGGAATAAAATTGGCCGAAATGACTATTCAAGCGATTTGGAATCGAATAGCATTTTCCAGTTTTTGACAAATAAATTATTTATCTAGTTATAAGCGATCATCGTGACGTGACGACAAGCTTCTCCCCTATCTTGTGCTGCCACGTCGGGAATTCAGTTTAAACCTTCTACTTTGACAGTATTTTCTGAAAGATCTTAAGAACACCTGCTATTTTCATGTGTTTTTGAACAAAAATTAATTCAGAAATATGTCAGAAAGTAGTTTCTTTGGATTTGAGAACAGCCTTAACAATTTTAAACTTTGAATGCTCAGTTCAAAATGGGGAGGCGAGATCGGTAATTTCAAAAAGGGGGAATTTAAATGATTATTTATTGTTGCAATAAAGTAATAAATGAACAGACAAAAAAAAAATAATAAGTTTTACAAAGGTTAAACTTTACGTGCTGGGTTGGTTGAAATTTTTGGATTGTAGGGGGTGGGGGGGGGGGTGTATTGAGATAAAATTAAAAGAAAACAGAAATAATTCGAAATGCAGAAGGTTCTCATTCTTGATAATTAAATTGTTTTCTTTTTTTAAAATTTAATAAGGATTATTTTACATGCGATTAATTTGTAAAACTGAATATTTAACTTAAGAAATTTATTCTATAGAATATTAGCATTTTAAGATTGTTTTATTAATAACAAATTATATCACAACTTAACTTCATACCGAAAGTAATAAAAATAAAAGAATCCAATCCATGTGAATATATAATTTCACATTAAATCAAACTTAGTTAAATTAATATTGTCATTCTTAATTATTCATGTAAAACATAGCAATAAATATTAATTGATGAAAATGAATTTTTTATTTTAATATAGTATTATACAAAATGAATTTTTTATTTTAATATAGTATTATACAAAATGAATTTTTTATTTTAATATAGTATTATACAAAAGCATAATTACACGTACTTTTTTAAATTTTTTAATGCATGGCGCCATTAAATATCTTAGCTATTTATTCTTATTTTTTTTGCATGTGATTAAGTTACTAAATTCATGCGCCATCTTAAGCGATAAGACGCCAAGTCAGGCATCCGTTTGAGCAATTAAATGGAGGCGTGAGCCATCCCGAGTTCTAGGAGCCTTAATGCAGGTGTACGAAAAGAGCACCATGTTACTCTAGCGGTCTGTAACAAAAGATAAGTGGAATGCACCGCAGTAGCCAGTCCTTTTCATTAGCCACGGTTGCTAAATAATGATATAATTCAAACTTTATTATTGCTTATTATATATATATATATATATATATATATATATATATATATATATATATATATATATTGCTGTTTCCCGAAGCAGTTAGAAAAAAATTGCCATCTGACTGTTTAGTTATTAGTGGGGTAAATTTATTAGTGGGGTATTGTTAGTGGGGTAAGGTTAGACACAATTGCTGTAAAACATTTCATATATATAGAATAATAAATTTAATTTTAAATATAGTTCCAATCTTTTTTTTTTTCAATTTAAACTATTGTTTAAAAAATATATATATTATGTATACGTTTTGAAAGTGACAACAAAGGTGAATTTTCAACAATCTTTTATAATGTTGCTTAAGACCTTTTATTTTAAATTTGTTTTTAATATGGTAATTTATTTTAAGATTGTATCGGAAGTAACACCATAATTAAAAAATGAATCATAAATATTTATCAGATACGAATTTTTTAAGTGTACTGAAAAATGTTTATATCTAGAATAAATAAAAAAAAATCACGTTTTAATGTTAATAATAAATTAAAAACAATTCACTCATTGTGAAACTTTATGAATTTATGAACTACCCAAATTTATTTCAGTCTTTTAACTTTAACAAAGAAAGTTCCAAAAACTCTGTATTTTTTGTTTTGTATTTGGGTCTAACTCATGCAGTTTAATTACATTTGGTAACATCATCAGATTTTTCAGCTTATAAATTCCAGCATTAATATTTTACGTTTATTAATTTTTTAATGTGGACTTTGGTTTTAGTCTACAGAATTTTCAATTTCTAGATAATCCAAAAATCGGATTAAGCAGGATGATTTTTAACCCCCTGATTGTTCCACAAAATATTTCTTTCTGTTTTATTAAAATAAAATTAATGTTATATAAATATAATTCTTTAGAATATTATTAACCTTCCAATGCATTATATTCAGTAAAAAAAATATTAATGTAAATAGTGCTTGTATTGCAGTAAAACCTGGAATTTAATTTAAACATTCTATACCATACACATCTAATTTAAACCATTTTATTCACGATTGGCTGAATTTTCAGTGGTGTAACTTTATATAAAGCTAAAATTTTTAGTGTATGTTTTTTGTTCACAGACTATGCCTCGGGGACTATTGTAGAATGCAATTTTTTTTAAATCTAAAAAATGTAAACTATTTTAAAAGAATCATTATCACAGGGGTCAGAGTTGTCCTATATTTTTAAAAAATAACTTTAACAAATATCCTACATTTCTGTTACGGTCCTATATTTCTCCACTTTCTCATATATTTGGTATTATTATCGTCACTTGCTAGCAATTGATTGTTTCTGCTGTTTTGTTTTGCCATATTACCATAATTATGCACATATTTTTAGAAATTATCATTTGTAACGTTAGAATTTTGAGATTTTGGCACCAAAGATATCGCTAAATTAGAAAAATATGGGACTCGCAAATTATTGGACTTAAAAGAATGTACTTGATACCATTCGATTCAGCATATAAAAATACATTAAAATATGTATTTGACACATAACTATAATATCCTATTTTTAATAAAATTAAATTTTTTTTATTTATTTTAACCCCCCTTAAGGGTCTAGTTTTGGAAAATCATTTCTTAGCATTTGTCTACGTGCTAAGAAGTATTTTTTCTGCAATTTTCATGTTTCTAGGTTCAGTAGTTTTTGCTGCGTGTTGAGTTTATGATCTCCCAGTAAAGACTTTCTTTTATATAGAGATATATCTTGATTTAATATTATTAATTAGTGAACATTTAATAAGTAATATAGATTACGTGTTAAATACATTTTTTATTGCTAAATATTTCCTATAACTCTATTAAATGTCGTGAAAATTGTCCTATATTTTATGAATTGGTCACTCTGACCCCTGCAATCACTCCTTATCATTATAGCTATTTCTTGTTCAAACTTATTTCAATAATTTCTTTTAACACAGGTAATGGTGACCTCATGGAGGAGTGCAGTTCAACCTTATATAATTACTCAAGGATGTTTAACAGAAAAAATACTTTTTTTCTTGTCTTAGACAAGAAGATTTTAAATGTTGGACTTTGTGGCATAAAAGCAGTGGACAAGTTATATATGGCTCATTATGTATTTAATGTAGAATATGAAAAACAATTTTCTTTGTTTTTTTCCTTTCAGGACAACTATGTTTTTCAAATATATAAAGGTGGAGTGGAAGGAACTATTGAAACACTCCATCTGTTGTTGGAAAGGATTGTTATTGATTAATGTTAAGTTTGTTTGCTTTTTTTCTTTTTATTAAAAAAAATTCTTAGTAAATAATTTTGTATTTTTTTCCCACAACATTCTAAATTGCAAATTTGGCTCCTGCTTTTGACATAAAAAGCTACAATTTTATGCCATTTTAAAGTTTACATTTCTTTAAAAGTTAGTCGATTTAAGAATAAAATCAAGGATTAATTACAATAAGATTAATTAACAAGGAATAATTACAACAGAGTACCTAATGGGTTGGTGAAAAACACCTGGAATAATCCATTCAACATATTGTTCCTTCTAATCATTGACCAGTAGCTAAATTTGAAACTGTTATTCTTGAACAAAAGTTCAAGTTTCAACAAATGTTTTAAATGATATAAAGAATTAAGTTGCACATTGTTTGAGTCAATAAATCCATTTCTCAGTTATTTATGCATTTAACTTTTTATACTACAATATTTAGTGGAAGGTTCTTCATAAACTGGCATACAAAATAAATTAAAATAATAATTCATGACCAAAATTCTAGCTATAAGACTAGTTCTCGTTTTAGTAATTATTCCAATAGTATTTGAATCCAAATCAAATGAAAATACACATTATTTGAGTATATGAAAAATGGATAAAATTCCTAAAAGTTGCATAGCAAGACACATTTGTATGTCTATTGGTTGTTAAAAGGCCATTTTAGTTTTTCATTTGCATTAAATAGTTCTTTTCAAATGTTAAATAGTGCAAGACCTAAAATATTTTCACTATATGTATTGCTTAAGTGGTGTGGAAAAGCAAACACATTTTATTTCATCCTTTTAGAAGCTATACATAATTTAATTAATCTCTCTATTTGCCAAAATGATTAAAACAATTTTCTTTGCTTTTTTTCAATGGCATCCCCCCTCCAATTGCAATGTACTTTTTTTTTCATAAACTATAGGTAACAATTAGAGATTGACCAAAATTTCGGTTTCGGTGCAAAATTGAAGTTTTGCCGAAACTGCTGCCAAAATTTCGGTCTGACCAAAACTCAACTGAAACTGTCTGTATTTCAAAATCTTGTTCCTTCTTTCGGAAGTTTTCAACTTTATTCATTGGTATGAGTTGTATCGGCTCAAATAAGACACTGTTTATCATTATCCTTCATCATGCGAGTGTAAATTATAAAGCAAGCAATGCATATATGACTAAACTTAAAGACGCTTATCACGTGATCTTTAAAAGCTGGAAACTTAACAGTAATAGAAATTTTTTACTTTGAAACTCCAGATTGTTTCGAATGCTTTATCAGAAAGGTGTTGCTAAAACATATGAAGATTAATGAAATTTATTACAAAAGATATACTTAAAATATTCTTTTATTAGATGAAATTCGTATAGATGGAAACTATTTCTGTCTTATTGATAAATTAATTACATTTTTTTAGTATGAAAATAGATAGTTTTGGTTAGAGGCACAGAGAGTCAACTTGGCACTGGAGATAAAATATTCAAACAGGGTGCCATTTCTATACTTTTATAGGGAGGCAGGGAGTGGCAAAGCTTTTTTTGGGGGGAGAAGAGGCAGTGAGTGAGCTAAGATTTATTTTGATCTTATTGTGCACATCCTAAAACTAAATTGACAACTGTTACATATTTATCCTTATATATATATATACATTGGCTGTTATAAAATAATAAAATATAAAAGTTGTATTATTTATGTTTCATGAAATTTATACACACACACATATATGTACGTTTATTCGTTAGAAATGTGGTTCGATACATGTATAATAAATTAATTATTAACGTAATTATTTGTTATTAATTAATCAATAATTATATGCAGTTAAGTATATATTAATCAGTTTTTTACACTTTCGGTTTCAGCCGAAAGTGGGAAGATCACCAAATTTGGTTTGTCTTAAAAACCTGTTTCAGTCGATCTCTAGTAACAATTATAGGTAAAAATTGGATGTCAACGATGATTTTGCAGCCATTTCAAATGACCAGGAATTAGACAAAAAATAGGCAGCCATTTATGATATCAACTGGGAAAAGTAGGGCCATTGTATCAATAATGAAAAACATTGGATAATTGTAAAACTTTATGGGATCATGAAAAAGTCAGCAAACTGAATTTCTCGAATTTGATAGATTCCCTGTGTGGTCCAAATAAGAACCATATTCATCCTTTAGAATATTGAAAAATAATGTTTTAAGATGTGTCAATGTTTAAAAAAAAGCTAAACAATTAATATATCTTTAAAAGTTAGTCAATTTAAGAAATAGTATGAATTAAATCGAGGATGCAACAAAGTGGGTTGGTGTTTATTTATTTTGAAATATTTTCATTTTTACTTAGGCCCTATGTGAGCGACCCGGAAGATAATGTTAATCCTATGGGGAAGTTATTTTCAACTATCTTGCTTCAATTTTAATATTTGAGCAGGATTCTTTTTTCATAGGATAGCCGAAGACAATCTATGTGCCGGCTAGTTTTTACTTTTTTATTTAGGTGTATATTTATTTTAAAAAATACTTTTATTTTTGGAACCGGTTCTAAAATTGATATCATCTTAATATAAAAAAAACTGTAACCAAAATCAGAAAAGTAAAAACTGGCCCTCTCACAGATCATTCTCAGTTATCCTATGCAAAAAAAAATCATGTAAAAATATTAAAGTCCAAACAAGATATTTGAAAATAACTTCCCGATAGGATTATCATTATCATCCTGGTCTTTTTAAGTGACTAGAGCAGGCTCTTAAGGAGAAGGATCAGTCAGCTTCTGACATTGTGGCACTAATGTTAAGTCAATGGGATTTTTCCTTCCTATCTATGAGGATTTAAAGTTTACATTTGGATATTTTTTCAAACTTTTTTTTTAGTAAGACGCTTAAGATTGGTTTATATAATTGTAATTTTTATTTAATTGTAAAATGACATTTATTTTTTTAATCAAAAAATAATTGTCATTTACAATTAAATAAAAAAGCGAATGAAAAAAAAACAATTATATAAAGAAATCTGAAGCTCTGAAGTATCATATTGGAAAATATCTAAATGCAAACTTGAAATCGCCAAAGAAAAGAAAAAGGAAAATTCCCATTGACTTAACATTATTACCGCAACATCAGAAGCTCACTGATCCTTCTCATTATGGAGAAATATTCTGTCCAATGTTATTTGGGTGCTGTTGTACAGCTATGAATTTTTTATGTTTCTTCCATTTGAAAAAAGTGTGGTAAACTCCTGATTATCTGCAGGATTGGGTCTCGAGGCAACCACAGATAATCTAAAAATGGCTGAAAAAAGACAGTAATCAAAACAAAAATGCTTCTGAAAATTTTTTATTTACATTATTGTCCCTACATATGATTTTTATAAGAATTATGAACTGACAGAGTATATTTTTTCACAAAAAAAAGGTCATCTGTATTTGATTTTTGTGTTAAAACACCTATTCTTTATTTCTGATTGTTGGTTTTTAAACACTTTGTCACAAAGTGATATCATTAAAAAAAAAAAGAAGAAAAAAGGAAAAATGACTGACCGCGGATAATCAGGAGTTTACTATATGTTGAATATTCTCTTTTCAAATTTGCAATTTTTAGATTGTCAGTAGTTTTTATTAAACTTTAATAAATATATGTACTTATAAAATTAAACTAAGAAAATACTGATGTTAAAAATTCAAAAGTTAAAACATTTCTGATTAGAGAGAATAGAAATGAAAAATTCGTGTAAGAGGGCATTTTCAAAATTTGCTTACATATGCTGTCCCAGAGGAAAAAAAAGAAAATTCAAACATACGTTAATGTTTAATTTGAGCATTATATAAAAAAGACTATATTAAATATTTCTAGCATTGAAAATTAAAAAAAATCAATGAAAATTATTGAGATATAAATCAGTATAAATGGATTAGTGTCAAATCAGTTACCATACAAAATTACTGAAAATAGTCACCTTTAAATATAGTTCAAAATTCAACTTACTTTGAAGTGACTTATGTCCCTAAATTTCAGAACATGATACTTAACAATAATACTTTAATTAAATTCAAATAAAAGATATTTATAACCACAAATTTTGACCACATAGAAATTTATACAAAACTTTTTCTAATAATATATATTTTGTAAATTATTGAATTAAAAAAAAATTATATATATTTTTTAGTTGAATTGCGAAAAAATTATATTAATATTAAAATACATTTAAAAAACGTGTGGTAACAGACTTGACATTTGGTAACAAATTTGACACTAATCCATTTATACTGATTTATATCTCAACAATTTTTATAAATTTTTAATGCCAGAAATATTTTATATAGTCTTCTTTATATAATGCATAGCTCAAATTAAACATTACATATTAATGTATGTTTTAATTTTCTTCTTTTTCCTCTGGGACAGCGTATGTAAGCGAATTTTGCAAATGGCCCAATTTCTATATAACTTTGTATGATTCAATCACTTTTTTCCAATTGAATTGACGTAGGAAACAGTTTACCTCAATAAATAGAGCTGACAGATACAAAAGAAAAAAACATTTAAAAACATTTTTTTTGTTTTCATGATTTATAAAGCCGCTATCAGATTCACCAACTTTTCGAGCAACTTTCGAGCCAACTCTTGATTTGAGCCGATTTTCCGTGAAAAATCGTCCCAACACCCAGTGTGATAGCAAACAAGAATATCCCCAATTTATTTGCCACAGCTCTAAAAAATCGTGGCTAGGAGCGACATTTCATCCAATCAGAGGGAGGCGTTTGGAACGCCTCTTTGCTATGAAATGAGGTTGGCGTGATTTGGCTTGCCTAGTTTGTAAACATTACAGGGGTTGATGCAGGGTTTTTTTCTTGGGGCCCATTTTGTGAAAAGTAAAGGTTATTTTTGTGAAATTTATTATATTTTTGTGAAAAATAACTTTTTGAAACGAAAGTTACCTAGTTGCTCAAATTCGAACAAAGTATTTATTAACAAAAACTTTTTAAAATCCTTTTGCCGAAGTTTTCCTCTCTGGTGAACTTGTTTGTTTACAAATTACACATTTTAAAATGTCACAATGTAATAAATAATTAATAAATAGTAAGTTTTTATGGAATAGAATTTTGTAAAAGTGCCTATTTTATTAAAAGGAATTTTGTAAAGGGGTTGTTTTGTTATAAAAAAATTTGTGAAAGTGCCTATTTTATTAAAAGGAATTTTGTAAAGGGGTTGTTTTGTTATAAAAAATTTTGTGAAGGTACCCATTTTATCAAATTGATTTTTGTTTGGGGTCCTATTTTATTAAAGTGATTTTTGTGAAGGGCTCTCTTTTGTTAAATAGATTTTTGTGAAGGAGCCCTAAATAGACCCCAAATTTTGCCTGGATCGATCCTTGCATTACAGGAATAGCAGAAAGTGTTCATTTTACTACTTTTGCCATGTAATGATTTCTGCATAAAAAGTATTGCTCTGTATTGATTTTTAAAGCTTCTAGTTATGAATCTCTAGAGTGTAATCAAAGTTTTGTATGTAGTTATTAGTCCTACGATATAATTATTCTGGATGCATACAAAAACATTGTAAAATCAGTTATAGGTATCCTATTACATGTTTTTAATGTTTAATTGCTTGTTTGTATAAGGTTTTCCATATTTTCAGTAAAAAATTATATAGATTAATTTTAACTTGGAATTAAAAATCAGTTAATATATAAATAATCAGCTTAAAAAATTAGTTCAAACATCTGATCCTCAATTTAAGTATAATATTTAAATAAATTTAAAACCCATTTTCAAAATTAAAATACTTCTTTTATAAGAGAAAAATTTAGAAAATTTTTTTTTGTTCTTGTGTTTGTTGATATTTAAATTTTATCACAATTTTGTCGTTGAATGCATAAATAATTTAAAATATTTTATTAAGAAATGTAGAATAACAGTTTTTATGTTAAGTGAAGTATTTTAATTTTTAATTCTTGCTTGTAAGTTTAATAGGTTGGCTAACCTATTGAAAATATTATTCAATATCAATCAAAATATTGGATTTGTTTGATATTTTTGAAAATAGCTTGGTATTTACGTACTTTTTTACAAAGGCTGTCTGTATTGCTTCATCAGTGAAAAACTTTTCTAATTTTGGTCAAACAAGCCTCTGCACAATTGACTAGAGACTGAAAAAGCCAATAAACTTTTATTTGTGTTTAAATATTGAGAAAAATAATAAGAATAATTTGTGTTTTTAAAATCTTGTTATTTTTATATATATATATATATTTAAAATTTAATTCCGTGTTTTATAATTTAAGAAGGAGTACAAAAATCAAAATATTTTTTTAATATTTATGCGTTGTGTTTTTCTTATTAATTGCTAAAATGGGTTTAAAATGTTTTGTTATGAACAAATATGACACTGTAGTTTTACATTAAACAAGTAATATAAAATAAATTTTTTTAAAGTCAATTCCTGCTTAGGTCATCAAAGAAAAAATTTATTTTAGTTACTTTTTATTAAATAATTACAATTAATATAAATATGTATATACATATGACAGAATCACAATATTAAGTGGCAAAATAGAAATGAAATTTAATTAATGAATTATTATTTGAAAAAACTGTATTAACATAAAGTGTCATCCACTACAAGTTTAAAACAAGAACGAAAAATCATGCGTCAAGCATAGATTATGTAACACTTTCCAACGCTTCCAAAATAATTTTACAAATCATACCGTTTAATAAGCTAAAAGATAACATCTAAGTAATCCGAATAGTTTTATTCAGCCCTGTATAGGATCTATAGATTTGTATATATACTACGTAGGATGTTAAATTTTAGTTCAGTTAGGAAACGCGTAGCACAGTTTAAAATTCTCCGTCTGGAGTTAAATAATACGGAAATGTGTTCGCGAACTTTTGTGCTTCCCTGTATTAGGATATACAGAATTTATACACACCACATAATAGACAAAAAGCGAGTTAAAATTAAAATCGCGATCAGTAACTTAAACACACTTCCAGGAATTATTGTTAACTTACAGTAGAGAATTCTTTTGTGTGTCCCTGTAAATGAACGATGACTGCTGTACACACACTATTCTGTAGTAAGCCTCTTGAAATACACCTTAGTGATATATATAAATTTCAATGCGTTTAAAATAGGGAAACATTATTTAAATAAACCGCAGACGATTTTTCTCCATAGACGTAATGTAACAGAATTCTTTTGACTGTCCCTGTAAAGTAACTATAAGTGCTATGCACACCCTATTCCATATTAAGCTTCTTCTAATACACCTTAGTGATATATATAAATTTCAATGCGTTTAAAATAGTGAAACATTATTTAAATAAACCGTTAATGATTTTTCCCCATAGACCGCAATGCAACGGAATTTTTTGAGTGTCCCTGTAAAAAAACTATAAGTGCTACACACTACCGTTGAAATAGGGAACATGCTATAGATAACGACTATAACATATAAAAATTGCAGAGCAATCCGAGCATATTTACGGGAGTTAGAGCACGGACAGACGGCCAGACAAACCGAAGTCATAAACACTTTTCAACTAGGTTGGAAAGTGTTAAAAATGTATTTGAACTTGAATGGATGAATAAAAAGTATTTTATTAACGATTGAAAATTTGGAAATATAAAACTAAAATTAATTAATTTAATTACAAACATAAGTTGGAAATTGTACATCAAATGTGACAAATGAGGTGCATTCGTACTATAGCTAGTTATATAAATATTCAGATCTTGATGATTTTTAATTCCGTGAAATGAATTATATCATTTGCAGATTAATTTCTGTAATAAAATACGTATCTCGGTCGCTTGACTATTAAACCTTGGAAGCTCGTATAACAAGAAAACACAGATTTTTTTTATAAATATAAAACTAAAATTAATTTAATTACTGAATTAATATTTGAAAAAACTGTATTAACATGAAGTGTCATCCACTACAAGTTTAAGAAAATGTATTTGAACCTGAGTGAATGAATAATAAAAAGAAAAGTGTCCAATTAAACTGATGGCATTGAGCTCACAGGCTATTCACACTAATTGTATATTATAGTCTTATTTCAAAGTATAATGCCCCTTGAAAAATAAAGAGATCGACAATAAATTAAGGGGGGAGAATTAGCCCCCTATTTCCCCCCTTTATACTTAACCATTGAACCCCCAAAACTAATCAGGGAAACGCCTTACCACAATTAATCTATATACAAAATTTGAAGCAAATTGGGTAATTCTGCATGAAAAACCCATTTACAAAAATAAAGGGGGAAGGATTAGTCCCCCATTCCCTCCTTTATACTTAACTAATAAACCCCCAAAACTAATCAGGGAAGCGCCTTATCACTATAAACATGTAACCAAAATTTGAAGCAAAACGGATATTTCTATCAAGAGTTATCGCGTTACGTACATACATACGTACATACAGAAACGGCGGGCACATTAGCTCCCAGGCTTTGTTAGCCTGTGAGCTAAAAAGTATTTTATTAAGGATTGAAAATTGGAACAAGATATATAAATATAAAGAGTGTGTGAACTAATAGTAGGAATTGAATAAAAGATATCAGGTATTTGCAAATTCCGAGTGCATTACTTATTGTAAAAATGAATAAATATGAAAACTGCTAAAAGCATTTTAGCTATTGTATGATAGTTTTTCAAATTAATAATAGGGAAGAGGGGAGGGGGGGGGGCACATGAGAATAATTTTTCCATTTTTTCCATTTTACATACAACTTCTAATCCAAACTTCTGTTTTCTGTTTCTTCTTTCTGCTATCTGAATCTAATAATAAAATTGCTAAACACAACTTTTTTTTATCCTTCAACGATAAAAATTTGCTGTTTACCATATTGTCGATACAAAGATTGGAACAAAAGAAAGCAAAAACAATTTGAAGAAAACAAAACGTGTTTTGCAGCAAGTCCGATAGTACGGAGCGATTTATTTACGCCAACAAAAGAATGATAAATAGTAACAACTGGTACTCGTAGTAACCGGTTTTTTCTCCAACTTTATCAACGACAATTGCAACCCTTCTTTCACTTTGAGCGCGAAAAAGTTGGGGTTAAATTTGGCTGAAAAATTGGTGAATCTGATAGCGGCTTTAGAGGATTTTCAGTCATGTAAATTCTATGGTTTAAGTCTTGTTAATTAAAAGAAGACATGGAAGAAACATCAGAAAATCCATGTCACAACACCCATATAAATTTGTTTTTATAATGTCAATAAAAAGAAAAAAAATTAACACAGGGGTAAGCATTAAATTGTTGAAAATGCATAAAAACTGCAGAAATCAAGGATTGAATATTACAATTGTATACAAAGTATAGTTTAAATATTACACTCTAAAAACCATTAGGAAATCCTTATTTTTCCAAAAATAAAAAAAATTCCTTTATAACTACTTATTTTAAAAAAATTAACAAGTCCTTATTTATTATACTTTTTAAAAATCAATATTTAATTTACTTTCATTGTTGTCTGGTGAGAAATATTTTTTGTATTAATTTCAATATTGAAAGTTTTCATTCACAATTAAATAAGGCATAATGAAGATATTTCTAATAATAATAAGATTGGAGATCCAACAGATAAAGTTTAAAGATGGGTAATAATAGAGCAAACACTGAAAGGGTGTGAATCTTGCATTCATTATTAAATAAGGCATGAAGCAATTTCCATTAATATGATTAGAGATCTAATAGATTAAGTTTAAAGAAAGCCAGTGATAAAAAAGGACATGGTGGCAAATAGTGAGAGTTTTACTAATTAAATATTCAGAGGTATAAATAATAAAATATAAATTTTACAGAATATAAAATAAGTCATAAGTTATTTATCATTATTATTATTTTAATTTGAAAATGTGGCAAGAATTGTGTGTTATTTTGAATTTCGTTGATAAATAAATCAATCAAAGGTTACTGAATTTCATTTTAAATGGCCTGATTTTATTTAGTCAGTAGATTAGAAATCACTCAAGTTTTTTTTTTTTTTTTGTAATTTTAAGTGAGTTGACTTCTCTTAAGCATGAGTTTACAGAAATAACCCAAGGGGTTTGGGATTAACTCTAAAATGAGTCGATTTCACTCAAGTTTGGCAGGATTATAAATCACTCAAATGCTATTGGATTTAGCCTTAAATTACTTCATTTCACTCAAATATGAGTTGGCAGCAGATCACTCAAGTGCTACTGGATTTAAATGACTTCATTTCACTCAAGTATGACTTGGTTACAAATCACTCAAGTGCTACTGGATTTAACCTTCATCGATTTGATTTCACAGAAGTATGAATAAAATAGAGATCACTCAATTATAAGTTGCTTATAAACAACTTGTTCACTCGAGTTGTTTCAACTCTTTATGAGAAGCTGCCTTTCAAATTGTGAGATGAGTGGATTTCATCTCAACTTGAGTTATTTTGGCTCTTTCGTTTTAAGGAGAGTCTTCACTCACTTGAAAACACACGCTAGCTAATGTTAAACCTATGGCCAGGTTGTTTTCAGATTTCTTGATTAAATTTGAATATTTAAAATTTTTTTTTTTTTTAGGTCAATCCCTAATAGGGCTGTTTTTTACTTTTTCGATTTCAGTTGCAGATTTTTTTAATAAAGGTACTTTCACTTTCGGAACCGGTTGTGAAATTTTTTTCTTTTTTTCATTTGTGAATAAATAAAATTTTCCTTTTGACCATAAGCCTGAAAACAAGACTGGTATAAAAAACAGAATGTGAGCCCATATCTTCTCTACTGAGATACTTTTTTTTTTTTTTTTAATGAATAAACAGGCAAAGTTCTGTTCATTGTACATTTATCTTTCTAAATATTTAAGTGATTAAAAAACAGTGGATCAAAGGTCTTCAATCTCATCTAAAATTTAATGATCCTGTGACCTCTACAAAAAAAATCATGCATAAAGTGTAGATTATGAAACACTTTCCAACATATTCAGAATACTGTAACAAAACTTCACATTATGATATGAGGGGGTTAAAATGACAGTGGAGCAAGTCAAAAATTTGAAAAATCTAGATAACTATATTTTTACTGAACATATATTAATTTCTGTTCAGTGCAACAGTCAAATAAGTCATAGTTAGGGAGTCGCTAGAAGGCAAAACAAGTTGGACCACTTAATGCAACCGCAATACAAGTTTAACAAAACCCTTCATTTCTCAAATTACTAAATTTGTTTTACTCTGTCATTCTAACCCCCTCATATTGTAAAAGATATCTAAATATATGATTTGTAAAATACGTAAAACATATGAAAACCTATTGCCAGCAATTACCGTCAATAATCAGAAGAGTGTCTGGATTCTTTTGTGCAGGCCTGTCTACCATGTATAGATCTAGAATTTATCTCAGTTCAGAAATGCATAACACAGTTGAAAATATGCATACAGCAAATTCTGCCAATAAACAGAAATGTACTTAAGATCTTTTGTACAGCCCTGTATAGGATCTATAGAATTTATACACACTAAGTAATAAGCAAAAAATAAGTCAAATTTAAAAATACACACTACAACCGAAAATGCACTAAACAGCAGCTATTATTTAATTATTATTGACAGACAGTACTATAACTGAATTATTTTGTGTCCCTGTAAATGAATAATAAATGTGCTATGTACACCTTATTCTATAGCAAGCCTCTTGAAATGCACATAAGTGATATTTTTCAATTTCAATATGTTTGAAATAATGTAATATTATTAAAGTACATCACAAACTATTTTTCCACATAGACTGTAATGTAACAGAATTCTTTTGAGTGCCCCTGCAAATGAACTATAAACGCTACACATTTCATTTTCAATTCTAAACAAGCCATAGTAAACATCAATAACATAAATCAATTTTATGGCATTCTGAGTATATTTATGTTACAGACAGCAGACAAACCAAACTCATAAACACTTTTCAACTATGTTGGAAAGTATTAAAAATGAGCTACAAATGTAAAAAATACATGTTCATCTATCCAAATATTTTAAGACATTAAAAAACAATGGAACATAATAAATGTTTTCTATCTCATCTAAAAGTTAATGGTCCTGTTACTGTGACTCCTACAAAGAAAAGAAAAAAGATTTCTAATAGGTTAAAAAAATAATAATAAGGCAGCAAATTAAAAAAGTAGATTACCATACTAAAACCTAAGAAAAGTAGTTGAAAAAATATACCCATTAAAAATTTATAAAATATTTTTATTTAAAAATGTACATAAAACTTGTAAGTTTCCATCATTTTATGTGTGTAGAAAAGGACAAAACAAGAATGTGTTAAGTCATGATAAAACATTGTATAAAATCCAGATAATAATAATGAACTCAAGTACTGATTATGACCGTTATTAACACAATTTATAATCTTCTTTGTCTTCAGCTTGTTCTTCCTTCACATGACCATTTTCAACTGGAGTGAAAGCTTCATTTGTAGGAGAACTCTCCACATGGCCATTTTTTATTAATCCTTCCAACATTGATGTTTCTTCATGACCAGCTACTTCAGACTCTGCAGGTTCTGGTTTCACATCGACTTGTTCAAACGATTCTGGCACTTGGTTTTCAGCGAAATCTTCTGTATCTAACTCATTTAGAGCGCCTTCACCAGTTTCCATTGGTTCTGTAGACGTGGAAGTATGAGTCGTCCTTTTCTCGACCATCTTGATAATGTACCTACAATATAAAAAATATATACATGATTATAGATAAATGCCATGGATGTATAATAGATGGATACAGCACGCTTTTAACACTATCTGCTATGGATTGAGTTAGAGAGGGGAATCTTGGGTAGTTGCAGGCAAAGCAGGTGTACAATAATAGACTGCTTATCACACTTTGGCGTAGTTTTCTGTTTGAATATTTCTCATTTTGACCGAAACAATCGGCGGTGTAAAACTAAACAATATGGAACGAACGTTTAAGGTTTTTACTTGTGATGATAAATTTTCCTGTGCCCTTAAACATTCATTATTCTCTGCTTCCTAATTGGGTGTTGATTGCCACATTATAAAATATGCAAGGCACTGTTTAAAAAATAATCTCAGTACAATCTTAAAAAGTTTATTAATTAGGTGAAATTAATAAAAAAAAGCTATTTATTAAAAAAAAAAATTATACTTATTACATTCTGATAAGTGCAATTAAAAAAATTAAATTTGATTACTTAGCTTTTCAATTAAATCAAAAAAGTTATGCACTATGAATATTACTGAAATTGCTTTTTTAGTGATGTCCACATGGGGTGTCCATTACTGTAAATTGACTAATTAAGCATTCCAGTAATGGACCATGGTCCTAAAACCTGAAAAATAAATGAAATTTTGACCTATTACAAGATATTTTATGAAGAAAAATTATTTAATTAAACAAAAATGCATTTTTTTAAAAAATTAATTAATTTTTTAAAACAAAATTTTAAAAGTTAGATTTTGATCTTATTATTATTGCATGCTTTTTAAAATTTTACTTTTATATTTTTGCTTAATCTAAAACTGCAAGGATCATATTTTCAAAAAATAATCAGTTTAAGAAAATAAAATGTTATTACATATGTAACATTAAAAACGACACTATTTACTTAACATTTTTATTTGTTAAAAAATACATTTATATTACTGTAAATCTGATTCTTAATTCAATTAGTACCCTAATAATTGAGATTAAAAAAAAATAATAAGTCAACTGAAAAATGTATGTTTAAGTTTTAGCCATTTCAATATATCAAAATATTAAAAAAAAAAAAAAAAAAATTAAGGATTGCAATTTTGAAATATTTAAAGGAAAATGTATGCAGTACTAAACCTTTTCACACATTTTTAATTATCAGATCTTTGCAGCACTTTTTTAACATATTCTATATATATTTAAAAACATTTCAAGCTATAAGTGGGAAAATTTATATTTTTTCTATTTTTTTTTAAAGAGTAAACTGAGGGTAAGGGAACGGCTTAAATTTAAAAAATACATTTGAATTAGCAAACAAGTTGTCAAATCATCATATTTATCCTTTTTTTTTCTCCTCCTCCTCTCTCTCTATTGCACACTAGGCTAAACAAGTGCAAGGAATACGCCAAAGGGTTGAAATACTTGCACCGCCAATCGCCAAGTTTTAGCAGCCAACAGGTGACATCGTATTTCCCGGCATGCAACACGGTCGACGTTGTCGCTTTCAGCCCGGCGTGCTTTATCCAGTTATAGTACATCCATGATAAATGCATGGTTTATTAACAGAGCACTAATCTGAGCTACTAACCCAGGGCTGCTATTGAAAAATATTTTCTGATTAACTTGTCTACCACTTTTTTGAAACTTTTATAGATTATAACTGATGTCTTGCCCTAAATAGTCTGACAAAAAAGGACGTCGTTTTTTTGACCACTTAGAAAATCTGGCAAGTTAACTTTTTGATGTTTGAAGCCTATTAACAAGAATTTCTTTATCTTACATTGATTGTTGTTCTGAATTTTCATCCTCATCTGAAATTGTAATCACATTTATCAAAACAGATAAATTCTGATCATCATCTATTTTCAATCTTTTTCTAAGTCCTTGAAACATTTCTTCCAAGTCTGGCATTCTTTTATTTGGTAGCTTTTCATGATTCCAATTTTGCAGTTCAGATGAATCTTCATTATTTTCCTCATCTTCTTCATCTGATATTGTAACCACTTCAATCATTGGAAGACGAGTTTTTCCTGAACTCGAGCTCGGTGCTGGCTGTTGAACAGGAAAATTAATATCTTGTGAAGAAGACACATCTGCAGATTTTCCTTTGGAGTTTGATTCTTCAAGTTGAAGAGGAGAATTAGAAGTAGAGGCTCTTTCTTTATTAGAGTCTTTTTCAGTTATTATATTTTTAAATAATTCATCATTTGTCTTAATTTTACTTTTTTTTGTAAAGTGGTGTTTGATTTATATTTTGATAAATATTCTAAAGAAGTGTGGCAATCATGTCTGTCTAATTCAGACACTACACTAAAGTATTTTAAAACATCAGTTGAAAACTTTTTTTTGCCTTCAGCATGTTCTTCCTTCGCCTGACCATTTGCAACTTGAGTGGAGGCTTCATTTGTAGGAGAATTCTCCACATGGCCCTTGCCAGTTTCTATTGGTTCCGTAGCCATGGAAGTACGATTCTTCCTTTTCTTGGCCATCTGGATAATGTATCTGCAATATAAAAAAATACATATGAATATAGATAAATGCATGGATTATTAACAGAGCACCTAATAATAATAATCTACATCGAAATTCACAGAAATCTACTACAATGATTGTTGTTTGGAGAAAGCAGTGGACAAAATAACAAAAGTTATTCTCCAGTGGCAGTCTGGCACGATTGTAAACGATTCTGGCATTACCTGGTTTTCAGAGAGATCTTGTGCACCTGGAAGAAAAAAATTAAGATTTGATGAAATGGAGGCTCTTTCTGTATTATAGTTATATTTCTGAATAATATTTCACCTTTCAGAGTTACTTTTTGCCTTTTCTTCTTTTTCTAAGATTGGAAAATTTTTTTATAAAAGTGAATTTGTTATTAATTCTTCTAACCTTGATGTTTCCTCATGATTCAGTTATATTTTTAAATTTTACTTTTTGACTTTTCTTCTTTTTTTTATTTTGAAAATTTTTTTTGTGAAGTGGTGTTTGATTTATATTTTGATAAATATTCTAAAGAAGTGTGGCAATCATGTCTGTCTAATTTTTTGTTAAGTGGTGTTTGATTTATATTTTGATAAATATTGTAAATAAGTGTGGCAATCATGTCTGTCTAATTCAGACACTACACTAAAGTACTTTAAAACATCAGTTGAAAACTTTTTGCCTTCAGCATGTTCTTCCTTCGCCTGACCATTTGCAACTTGAGTGGAGGCTTCATTTGTAGGAGAATTCTCCACATGGCCTTTGCCAGTTTCTATTGGTTCCGTAGCCATGGAAGTACGATTCTTCCTTTTCTTGGCCATCTGGATAATGTATCTGCAATATAAAAAATACATATGAATATAGATAAATGCATAGATTATTAACAGAGCACCTAATAATAATAATCTACATCGAAATTCACAGAAATCTACTACAATGATTGTTGTTTGGAGAAAGCAGTGGACAAAATAACAAAAGTTATTCTCCAGTGGCAGTCTGGCACGATTGTAAACGATTCTGGCATTACCTGGTTTTTCAGCGAGATCTTGTGCACCTGGAAGAAAAAAAAATTAAGATTTGATGAAATGGAGGCTCTTTCTGTATTAGAGTTATATTTCTGAATATTTCACCTTTCAGACTTACTTTTTGCCTTTTCTTCTTTTTCTAAGATTGGAAATTTTTTTCACAAAAGTGAATTTGTTATTAATTCTTCTAACCTTGATGTTTCCTCATGATTCAGTTATATTTTTAAATAATATATCATTTTTTTAAATTTTACTTTTCTTCTTTTTTTTATTTTGAAAATTTTTTGTGAAGTCATGATTGATTTATATTTTGATAAATATTCTTGAAGTGTGGCAATCATGTCTGTCTAACTTTTTGTTAAGTGATGTCTGATTTATATTTTGATAAATATTCTAATGAAGTGTGGCAATCATGTCTGTCTAATTCAGACACTACACTAAAGTACTTTAAAACATCAGTTGAAAACTTTTTGCCTTCGGCATGTTCTTCCTTCACCTGACCATTTGCAACTTGAGTGGAGGCTTCATTTGTAGTGGTGTTTGATTTATATTTTGATAAATATTCTTAAGAAGTGTGGCAATCATGTCTGTCTAATTTTTTGTTAAGTGGTGTTTGATTTATATTTTGATAAATATTCTAATGAAGTTTGGCAATCATGTCTGTCTAATTCAGACACTACACTAAAGTACATAAAAAAAAAGTTGAAAACTTTTTGCCTTCAGCATGTTCTTCCTTCACCTGACCATTTGCAACTTGAGTGGAGGCTTCATTTGTAGGAGAATTCTCCACATGGCCTTTGCCAGTTTCCATTGGTTCCGTAGCCATGGAAGTACGATTCTTCCTTTTCTTGGCCATCTGGATAATGTATCTGCAATATAAAAAAAATACATGAGTATAGATAAATGCATGGTTTATTAACAGAGCACCTAATAATAATAATCTACATCGAAATTCACACAAATCTACTACAATGATTGTTGTTTGGAGAAAGCAGTGGACAAAATTACAAGTTATTCTCCAGTGGCAGTCTGGCACGATTGTAAACAATTCTGGCACTACTTGGTTTTCAGCGAGATCTTCTGCACCTGGAAGAGGAAAATTAAGATTTGATGAAATGGAGGCTCTTTCTGTATTATAGTTATATTTCTGAATAATATTTCACCTTTAAGACTTACTTTTTGCCTTTTCTTCTTTTTCTAAGATTGGAAAATTTTTTCATAAAAGTGAATTTGTTATTAATTCTTCTAACCTTGATGTTTCCTCATGATTCAGTTATATTTTTAAATTTTACTTTTTGCCTTTTCTTCTTTTTTTTATTTTGAAATTTTTTTTTGTGAAGTGGTGTTTGATTTATATTTTGATAAATATTCTAAAGAAGTGTGGCAATCATGTCTGTCTAATTCAGACACTAAAGTATTTTAAAACATCAGTTGAAAACTTTTTTTTGGCCTTCAGCATGTTCTTCCTTCACCTGACCATTTGCAACTTGAGTGGAGGCTTCATTTGTAGTGGTGTTTGATTTATATTTTGATAAATATTCTAAAGAAGTGTGGCAATCATGTCTGTCTAATTTTTTTTAAGTGGTGTTTGATTTATATTTTGATAAATATTCTAATTAAGTGTGGCAATCATGTCTGTCTAATTCAGACACTACACTAAAGTACTTTAAAACATCAGTTGAAAACTTTTTGCCTTCAGCATGTTCTTCCTTCGCCTGACCATTTGCAACTTGAGTGGAGGCTTCATTTGTAGGAGAATTCTCCACATGGCCTTTGCCAGTTTCTATTGGTTCCGTAGCCATGGAAGTACGATTCTTCCTTTTCTTGGCCATCTGGATAATGTATCTGCAATATAAAAAAATACATATGAATATAGATAAATGCATAGATTATTAACAGAGCACCTAATAATAATAATCTACATCGAAATTCACAGAAATCTACTACAATGATTGTTGTTTGGAGAAAGCAGTGGACAAAATAACAAAAGTTATTCTCCAGTGGCAGTCTGGCACGATTGTAAACGATTCTGGCATTACCTGGTTTTTCAGCGAGATCTTGTGCACCTGGAAGAAAAAAAAATTAAGATTTGATGAAATGGAGGCTCTTTCTGTATTAGAGTTATATTTCTGAATATTTCACCTTTCAGACTTACTTTTTGCCTTTTCTTCTTTTTCTAAGATTGGAAATTCTTTTCACAAAAGTGAATTTGTTATTAATTCTTCTAACCTTGATGTTTCCTCATGATTCAGTTATATTTTTAAATAATATATCATTTTTTTAAATTTTACTTTTTGCCTTTTCTTCTTTTTTTTATTTTGAAAATTTTTTTGTGAAGTTATGATTGATTTATATTTTGATAAATATTCTTGAAGTGTGGCAATCATGTCTGTCTAACTTTTTGTTAAGTGATGTTTGATTTATATTTTGATAAATATTCTAAAGAAGTGTGGCAATCATGTCTGTCTAATTCAGACACTACACTAAAGTACTCTTAAAACATCAGTTGAAAACATTTTGCCTTCGGCATGTTCTTCCTTCACCTGACCATTTGCAACTTGAGTGGAGGCTTCATTTGTAGTGGTGTTAGATTTATATTTTGATAAATATTCTAAAAAAGTGTAGCAATCATGTCTGTCTAATATTTTGTAAAGTGATGTTTGATTTATATTCTGATAAATATTCTAATGAAGTGTGGCAATCATGTCTGTCTAATTCAGACACTACACTAAAGTACCTTAAAACATCAGTTGAAAACTTTTTGCCTTCGGCATGTTCTTCCTTCACCTGACCATTTGCAACTTGAGTGGAGGCTTCATTTGTAGTGGTGTTTGATTTATATTTTGATAAATATTCTTAAGAAGTGTGGCAATCATGTCTGTCTAATTTTTTGTTAAGTGGTGTTTGATTTATATTTTGATAAATATTCTAATGAAGTTTGGCAATCATGTCTGTCTAATTTTTTGTTAAGTGGTGTTTGATTTATATTTTGATAAATATTCTAATGAAGTTTGGCAATCATGTCTGTCTAATTTTTTGTTAAGTGGTGTTTGATTTATATTTTGATAAATATTCTAATGAAGTTTGGCAATCATGTCTGTCTAATTCGGACACTACACTAAAGTACATAAAAAAAAGTTGAAAACTTTTTGCCTTCGGCATGTTCTTCCTTCACCTGACCATTTGCAACTTGAGTGGAGGCTTCATTTGTAGTGGTGTTTGATTTATATTTTGATAAATATTCTAATGAAGTTTGGCAATCATGTCTGTCTAATTTTTTGTTAAGTGGTGTTTGATTTATATTTTGATAAATATTCTAATGAAGTTTGGCAATCATGTCTGTCTAATTTTTTGTTAAGTGGTGTTTGATTTATATTTTGATAAATATTCTAATGAAGTTTGGCAATCATGTCTGTCTAATTTTTTGTTAAGTGGTGTTTGATTTATATTTTGATAAATATTCTAATGAAGTTTGGCAATCATGTCTGTCTAATTTTTTGTTAAGTGGTGTTTGATTTATATTTTGATAAATATTCTAATGAAGTTTGGCAATCATGTCTGTCTAATTCAGACACTACACTAAAGTACATAAAAAAAAGTTGAAAACTTTTTGCCTTCAGCATGTTCTTCCTTCACCTGACCATTTGCAACTTGAGTGGAGGCTTCATTTGTAGGAGAATTCTCCACATGGCCTTTGCCAGTTTCCATTGGTTCCATAGCCATGGAAGTACGATTCTTCTGTTTCTTGGCCATCTGGATAATGTATCTGCAATATAAAAAAATACATGAGTATAGATAAATGCATGGTTTATTAACAGAGCACCTAATAATAATAATCTACATCGAAATTCACACAAATCTACTACAATGATTGTTGTTTGGAGAAAGCAGTGGACAAAATTACAAGTTATTCTCCAGTGGCAGTCTGGCACGATTGTAAACAATTCTGGCACTACTTGGTTTTCAGCGAGATCTTCTGCACCTGGAAGAGGAAAATTAAGATTTGATGAAATGGAGGCTCTTTCTGTATTAGAGTTATATTTCTGAATAATATTTCACCTTTAAGACTTACTTTTTGCCTTTTCTTCTTTTTCTAAGATTGGAAAAAAATTTCACAAAAGTGAATTTGTTATTCTTTTTTCTAACCGTGATGTTTCTTCATGACTGGCTACTTCAGACTCAACAGGTTCTGGTTTCACATGGACTTGTTCAAACAATTCTGGCTCTACTTGGTTTTCAGTGAGATCTTCTGCACCTGAAACATTAAGAGTGCCTTCACCTGTTTCCATTGGTTTTGTAGCCGTGGAAGTATGATTCGTCCTTTTCTCGACTATCTTGATAATGTACCTACAATATAAAAAATATATATATGATTATAGATAAATGCATGGTTTATTAACAGAGCACTTATCTGAACTACTAACCCAGGGCCGCTATTGGCAAATATTTTCTCATTATCTTGTCTACCACTTTTTTGAAATAATAAATCTACATCAGAATTCACAAAAATCTACTACAATGATTATTGTTTGGAGAAATCAGTGGACAAAATAAAAAAAGTTATTCTCCAGTAGCAGCCCTGCTAACCTGAAGATTTATAGGAGGAAATGCCTCAAGGTCCAGAAGAAATTTTGTAAAAACATTCTTACAATATACAATTAATACAATAACATAATTACACTGCAAATAGAGAAGTCTTAAATTCAGAAAAATATGAGTGAAAAAAAAAGAGAAATTTCAGATATCATAGACATCTGAATTTAAGACACACAAGTGTCTTACTATGAACATGGAGTAAACTAGCTGAGAAAAATGTCTGAATATTGATGATATGTCTGAATATAAGACATTTAAAAATTCAGGCAAAATTAACACACTTGTATTCTACATGCAATGATTGTGATGCCATTGTATCACTGTATACATGCCAGCACCATCAAAGAATGTTTTCTAATTGATGAAAGGAGTTAATTCGACCCAGAAATTTTATTCAATAATTGTAGTTAAATATTTACAGCGATCTTTTAAGTTACATTTTATAAAATAATATTTCTAGGTCGAAAAACGACTCTTTGAGCTGCAGATTATATGCCGGAAATTACGGTACTTTGTAGAAGAGATAACTTGATTAGACAGTAAGATATGTGTCAAAATTTTACAAAGCTATGCATAAATCTGGAAAATAAGTTATTTTTGTGCATTAATTAAAGAATTCTTTTAATGAAAATTTCCTAAAATTACTTGCACTCACAGATGTACGCACAAGGGTGCAGGTGAATGCCCTCATCTAAATATTTGAAAATAGTAAGATATACATTTTTAAATCTGTGCTGAATTCAGAGGGTGGCCCGAGAGAGACCCCCCCCCAGAAAATTTGATATTTTATGCTTTCAATGGTCAAAAAGTAGAATTTTTGCCCGGAAAGTTATAATATCCCCCCAGAGCCACAGAAATTCCTCCTGGATAAAAGTGTCTGAATTCAACACTGTTTGAAATATGAAGAGACATGAGTGCCGGTAGAAAGAAATACAGGGATGACAAGATTTTGGAACAGCAATGCCCTGTGGTACACAGTCTAGATTGATTTTCTAAAATGCAGATTGTAAAGTTTAAAAAAGCTAAACTAAGAATAATTTCACAAACCGCATCATGCAAAATAATTTCGAAACATATCAACTTAAAAAACATTGTAAGAATTTACTAAATCCGATAAATTATTAAAAAGTGTAACGACAAATTCTTTATTTAAAAGCATATTGTAACACATTAAAATACAATATGAAATAAGGAAAAAAAAATCAGTTTGTATTCCCACAATGTTTTTTTTCCCCCGCTGATAAGAAACTAAACTTTTTGTAACTCATTGAAAATAAAGTCTAGTCAGCAACCCAACTTTGGTCAGTGATTCATCATTAGCACAAAAGAAATGTTGACATAGCTGTATAAGTAAGTAATGTTTTCAAATTCTTTCAAGAGTGCTTTGAAGATGAATGTCTGATTTTTTAGTTTAAAATATTGGATGGATGGAAATGTTTTTTTATTACAACATATAAAGATGAACAGAACCTATTTGGATATGCATTTGCATAGTATACATTGCTCTTTTTATGGCAATGGCTTTGCTGTTTATCACTAATGGTTTGCCACCTAGTCTTCTTGTTTATGAAATATAAATTCAGGAGAAACCACCAGATGGCCACCTAAGCTACGCATGCATTTTAGACTTATTTTCTTTGTCCAAACCTCCTCGCATATATTATCTATATATGCGAGTTGTAACTGAAACTGAATTTTTGTTTTTAAGTGCACGTTCGCGCAAATACTAATTAATAATTTAGTTTGATTTGATTGGATTTTTGGAATGTTAAGTTTTCTGACTTTAATTTGCACCCCTTTGTCAAGTCGTATTTTATCTCATGAAAGCTTTATAAATAAAACTTTTTTGTCTCGCTGATTTTTGTCGGAAGGATGAAAGCCTTTCATTCTCCAATATAAATTTACAAGATATTGCAAGGGATTTTCTTTTACAAACATGCAAGACCTGCTTCCTCTCATTCCCTGGTGCAGTACCAACAGAACAATTTATCTTATCTACTTCTTGTTATACTGTTTCAAGTGATAGAATTTTTTTTTTATTATAATTTCTTTTTTTTACATATTGACATATATTTCGGACTAGTATTACATAAAATAATGTTTAAAATGTAATAATAATAATAAAAAAAAATCCTAAAAATATATATTCTTTGAATTATGTACGAGTATTTATATGCATTTAATCTAACTCAAAAACAATATTATATATAAACAGTATACATAAATTGCTTAATTTAGTATATCTATATATTTTTTAATAAAAAAGGAGAAACTGAAAATTGTTGAACCTTTTGCTAAAGAAGAAATACTTTTATTGTTACACTTTTCGTAAAAGAAAAAAGAAGTTCATATATTAAAGAGTTAATGTGTTGAATTCTTTATGTCATTCTCTGTTGCAGTTAAAACAATATTTTATTAAAAATTGATTTTAATTGTTTGTTTGCTATGAAAGACATGTAAATTAATCAATTTTTAATATTGGATTAAAAATATTTAAATGATTAAACATCTGTTGAGATCTAATTGTTATATATATTTTTTAAATGTGCAATTTTTGAAATAAAAACTGTTTTCTTCCCCAGTTTTGTGTCCTAAAAATTATAATAATTGCATTCCTAATTTAAAATTGTCATTAAAACTAATTCTATAAAAAAGTGTCAAATTAAGTTCCTTATTTAATTATTATTATCCTTATTATTATTCCTTAAGGTTTAACCTTTTCCGGCGCGTAATAAATCTGTTTGTAAAAGAATGAAATAATGGACTGACACCAGATTTTACAAACGATTTCCTTAGAAAAGAATAACTTGCTGATTTTCCCTTACTTCATAAAAGGAAAATTTTAATTAAATATTCTTGGTGCCGTTTGTCATTTTTGGAATTAAAATTAGGTGTCCTTTTTTGTGACCACCGCCCGCTAAAGGGTTAAGAGCAAATTTTAAATGCTTTGTTATATCCAAATTATTTCCCATTTATAAATTTCACAATGAAAAGAAACAAATATTTGTGACTTTCCATTATTAATAAAATCAGTATTCAAGTTTCCATTTGTTTAATAGATAATTTTATTTCATGTAACATAAATTAATATTTAAAATAATATGTAAAATAAATTAATATTTAAATGAAATTTTCATTTTTTTGCGATTGTATAATAATAAATGGGAAAATATTAGAATACAAAGTAGGGCTGGTGATTATTCCAGAAACAGAACCTGATTAAAGCATGAACAAACACTGGGCTATGGCAACCACCTGTCCACATGAGTGTTGCTGCAGTTATTTAATTTTACACAGTTTGACAATCTGGATAAGTTTTAAGTGTAATTTAAAAATAACTGCCTGATTAAGAATGCTGCCATTATAAATTTCAATATTCAATGCCATTTCCATGGCAGAAATTTCTGTTCTCATCTCCTACACTAACAATATCAAAACCGAATTGACAATGCTCAGAATAGGACCTTAATTTTGAGCTTGAAACAATTTTAATCAATTTAAATTTTGTTGATATGATAGTTAAATTTCATTATATATACATATAAATGTATATGACAAAACTGTAGCTATACAATTGTATTTATTTAAGTTAAACTTACTTAAAGTAATTAGGTATGGAGAGTAAAAAAAATTTTCCTTAAAGAGTATTTATCATAAAAGTGTATTTTTAAAAAATTTCAATTTGTCACTAACTGACGATAAATCAGAAAAAAAAATACATTATTTTTTTATGGATATATAGAGGTTCTGCAGGAATTTTTTTTATAGACATATATATTCTCATAATAAGAATATTTTGTAATTAAAAAAAAAATTTTGAGTATGCACTTAGAGAAGGAGACCTTCTTTGTCACAGTCATCAAATGGTTAATGAGTATTTCTTTCTTTTTTTTTTATTGCAAAGTTTAAAAAATCTACAAATTTAATAAGATCCAAAAACCTAGAACAGGATGCCATAAATTTGAAGCCCGTAATTAATGCGATTGTTTTCGGGATCTCAAACCAACATTTTACTTAATCTCTCAAAAAATTATAATCATCATTTTCAACATATTTTTCTACTTCTAAGCAGAAAAAACTTTTACTACACACTGTCTCATAATTTAGCCTAATCATACGAGATCAATAAGGACACACTCCATACTCCATATCTTTCAATGTTACTTCTTATCTCTAAAAGCATCTATTATTTATTCATTAGAGATAACAGATAAGCACCTTGGAAAAAATTTAACCCCGACCCGAGTATCTCTGGAGATGAAAAGTGTAGTAGCGTGTGTGCTCACTTCAACTGCAGGGGAGAAAGAAGATACGATTGAAGGACTAGAAAGACAGCATTTTTTTGTGTTGCAATCTATGACATGGTATATCAAACTCTGATATTTTATAAATTTCTTAGCATGTCTAAAATTCAGAGATCATTGACAGGTTGAAAAACACCCATTTCTTTTGTCGATGGCCATAAAAGGATTCCAGAAGAATGGGAAGAGATTTGATTTTTGGCTATATCAGGACAACTTTATCAGGAAGGCACTGAATGCAGATTAAGCGAGGAGGGATGCTGATGAATCCCAGAAAAAAATGAAGAATATATAAAGAGGAAGGGGTTTGTTTTGTTGTGTATTTTTCCCAAATGTTATATTTCTAGCCGTGCGATATCACATGACAGCTGTTATTAAATGGAAGAAAAGAAGAACCAGAAAAAGGAAAGAATTTAGGATGCTAAGAAAATGGACAAAAATCCGAATTCTGTAAATTTTCCCATTTTGTCAGAGATTTAATGACATATTTTCAGTAAAGAAGACCAAAAAGACCTCGGCATAAAAGGCCTTTCCGATTTTGACGGCGGTCAACATGAACTTGTGTTTATTCAATTGCCATTCAACGGTATGCCAAAAAACAATAGTATAGCTTATTTAAAGAAAAATCACGTGTCAAGCATAGATTATAAAACATTTTCCAACACATTCAGTATACTGTAACAAATCTTCACGGTTTACTAAGTAAACAATTCAGAAAACTCATTAACACATTTGAAAAAGATTTCATCAATTACCATCTATAATTAGAAAGGTATTCAAGTTCTTTTGTGATGCCCTGTATATGACCTAACGATTTGTATATATATATATATATATAAAATATAATAGATAATGCTAAAATTTAATTCAGTTAGTAATCGTAATACAACATAGTTGATAATTTGCTTTTAGCAATTTACGCCAATAAACAAAAATGCACTAGACTTCTTTTGTGCAGTCAGGATCTATAGAATTTATATACACCAAGAAACATTCAAAAAATTAGTTATATATAAAAAAACGTACAACTGCTGTTATTGTTCATGTTCATAGTTCATAGATAGTAGTATAACCAAATTCTTTTGAGTGTACATCTGAAAATGAAATAACTTCTCTGTGCTGTGTAATTGCCAAGTCACAAAATAATCATTAACTAAGACATAGAGACTAGGAGTGATTTGTGAATGAAAATTTTAGAGATAATAAGAGAGCTTTTGGCTTTACATGATCTCACAACTTTTTACGAAAGAGTTACAGGACTTCGTTACATTCTTTACATGTGATGTTTTTTTATGGTATTTCACTTTATTTTGTAAGTAATCCTCCTTTACTTGATTTTGGGTTTTTTTTTGACATCATCCACTGGATTTTGCATAGTCCCTACCTGTCTCTATTATTCGAAGGTATGAAAAAATTGGAGCTTTAGTTCCGTTTGCAAAGTCCTCTAGATAAAAAGTAGTTTCAGGTTCTAAGGCAAGCACTAAGTTATGGTTAGGCAACCAAAAGCAGGGCCGAAACTAAGGGGACTAAAAACTAATGGGGGGAAAATACACAATTTTAAAAATACTTTTTAGTACAATTTTTTACATCTAGATCAGGCCTTAGAAGGGGTAAGTTATTAACTAAGAGATACTACTAACTATAAGACTGCTCAGGACCAAATTCACAAAAAAAAAACTTACTTAAAACTTATTATATTTTAAATCTGAGTCACTGTTATAATTTTGAAAATTAGCATTACGAAGCATCCAGACATATCAAATTATTAATAAGAAGAGCAGTATAAGTGATAGTTCCCTGAAATTGGCTGTAGATACTACACAAAAATATTTTAAGTTATTGTAACTCATTGTTATACCCTTATAGGAGAAATATAGTATTTCAAAAATATAGGCTATACCTGCAGAAAATCCCGGTATTGCAGTTCTTCAGGCATAGTGACTAAAATCACTATAACTTAAACAACTGCTCAATTGTAATGTAGCACTACAATTACAGTAAAATATATGAAAATAAAATCTGTCTATGACAGATATTGTCTTAAATGAAATAATTACATGGTCCCATAAAACGGAATTTTTTCCTGTGTATTTCGATTCCGGTTTCACAGTTTTAGTGAATAAATATTTGACAAAGCTGTTCAATATTTTTAACTTTAAAAGAAGTCAGTAATAAAAACTTAGTAAATTTACTTTATGGAGGGGGGAGGGTTCCAAAATCCATATTTTGCCCCCCCCCCATGTAAAAAAAATGTAGTTTTGGCTCTGCAAAAGTACTTTCAATTGTTTCCAGGAAAGATGCTTTCAACCTGAGATATTTTGTATTATACTCGTTAGATACTTGGTATTTGACATAAAAATGCTGTATAAGACATAAAGAAAGACTAAATTTAAAATTCCGGAAAATTCCAATAAATCGAACACTTTAACTTTTTTCTAATTTTCCGATTTTTTTTTAAAATATCCAGATTTTATAACTTTTTCTTTCTTTGTATCCTAAACCCTACCTTTTAGTCAAATTTCAAGTTTCTAGGGCTACAAAATCTAAATATTTTTGAACTTTCAATTTTTTACAAGATTTTCAAATTTTCCGGATTTTCTAATTTTTTCTTTTTTGTAAAATACTACCTTTATGTCAAATTTCAAGTTTCTAGATCTACAGCATGTACCTAATCTTTTTGATGATCAGTGAGTTAGTTGAGTGCCAAAAAATGGAAACTTTGTGTTCATATATCTTCTGAAAGAAAGATAGAAATGTGAAATTTTTGCCTCATTTCAACGCATTCTAGTTAAACAAAGTTTCACATACTTGAGAAACAAAGATATGGAGGGGCTAAAAATACCACGAGTTGCTTCCAGTAACGGAACGGCTGTGCTTTCTCGACTTAGCGCAGGCACTGCCATGCCTCCAGATTAATTACATTTAGTTTTTCATCTCACACAGTGATATCACTCCCTACTTAATTTTAACTCAAATTTTCTTTAACAATAGAAAATTCTCTTATCAGTAATTTTCAATGTGTTGGAAAATGACCCCACAAGTTCAGTGAGTCATACTTATGTTTAACTGTGGTGTAGAGCCCTGTACGGGTCGGGTTGCACCCAACCCGAACCTGCAAATTCCATTTGAATTCAATCCGCAACCTGACCCGAACCTGAAAAAATAATTTCTTCGACCCACAAAAATAATTTCTAGCAACCCGCAACCCAACATATTTCAACCTGCACCCGACCTGAATGTGCAATACCTCAACCTGCACCTGCAATCAAAGGACAATAAATCATGTTTTAATGCTATTATGAAAAGTAGTGTACAATTATATCTCATGTAGAAAAATAAATTTATATTCTTTAATATTCAAATATAGTGAAACATCAGAATAGCGGACACCTTGAGATAGTTGAATACAGTCCTGCAGAGAGTTGGGTTGCTTCTATATATTTTTTCCAGTCAGGATGACTAATTCTCTTTCTTCGAATAAGGTTCAACTTTTAATAATTCTTCCAGCTCATATTTAGGTTTTAGCGTGTTTGATTGTTGGGATTTTCACAAAAGAAACTATGTTTCAGTTGTCATGTAAATAAATATGTATTTGAATATGAACAAGTCAGGGATCGGAAAAAGTGTTTTTTTTTTAGTAGCAAACTACAACTACAACTTTTTTTTTTTATCAAAAATGTAGTTAAGTATAACTACTTATTTTAAAAAGTAGTGACTACAAACTACTTTTCAAAAGTATTCACCATTTTGCTACTTTTAAATTTTGTCAAAAGATTCAATCTACACTCAAAATTGAGGACACGTAATTAGAATTCTGCATGGGTCAGGTTTTGTATCTGACCTGATCTTGAAAATTCTGCTTAAAGTCAACTTGAAACCGACCCGAACTCCAAAATATTTATATCCGAATCCGACCCAAAACCAAAGGAAGAGAAAATTAATCCCTATTTCAATACAATTATGAAAAAGTAGTCCACAATTTTATCTTTTTGTATAAAAGTGATAACATGCACACTCATTAATATTCAAATATATATAAGAAAAAAATCCTTTATAAGAAATAATATAAGAAAATTAAACATATTTTAAAAGCATTTGTGTACTTGTGTATTTTTATTTTTACTCAAAACCTGTACTCATGACTGCTAGTAATTAGAAATATACATTGAATAAACAATATACCCATTACAGTGATTTCATTCAAATACTACAATCAAAAAATAGTTCCCAGAGATGTCAAATATAAATGTACATGTATCCATGACCTCAGTAATTAAGTAAATACAAATTTAATCCCTGTTATTAATGTTTTAATTCATTTGATATTTGACATCTCTCAGCAAGTATAAAGAATTAAACTTTCCACCATTATTGTCAAGGCCTGGTATCATTGTTTCTAATATATCAGTAGGCTGTGTGCCTTGTCATGACCTAACACACTGTCCATTTGGGCAAAATTCTGAAATTTGATTGTGCCAGCCTGGCCAGTTGTCTTGAATTTGTACTTCTGTTCTCGGTACAATTTTTTCAAGACTTTCAGTCAAGTTTTAACTTGAACAGCATTTCTATTGAAGCCTTTCTGCCTCATACTTTTTTCAAGTTTACGATACACTTAACTTAAAACTTCTATGTCTTCTAAGTCTGGCTATCTTTTCATTGGTATGTTCTGCCTCTGTATCACCAGGATCTGTTTTCAATCTTTTTCTAATTTCTTTCAACTTAACTTAAATGTCTTCTAAGTCTGGCTTTCTTTTATTTTGTATCTTTTCATTTTTGTAATTTTCTTTATCCGATACTGTAACCACATCTATGATTTTCTGTACTTTGGGGACTGGTAAAACAGCAATGTCATGATCAATAATCTTTTCACTTGTCTTTTTTGTAATTTTCATCTGATATTGTAACCACATCAATGATTTTCTGAACTTTGAGGACTGGTAAAACAGCAATGTCATGATCAATATTATCTTCTTCCTCTGAATCACACTAATTTCTTTTATTTATACTATATTACGAGTTCGAGCACATTCTTCTGTTAAAATTTTGTACTATATTAGCATAGATACTCAAACTGAAGCAAACATGCATTGCAGCAACAAAATACATTAAAGCGAAAATCAGATATAATGCCATAAAATTTACATGTGCAAGCATTAGGAACAAAAAACACAGGTAATTTATTATGTATTTTAGTTTAGTGCATTTAAAAACAATATATATTTTTTAAAAATCTAGTTCTTTTTTCTTTAGTTCCCCCCCCCCCCCCCATCCAATTTCATTTTACATTTCAAAAAATATTTTGTGAAACTGGGAAAATTAGAAAAAAAAAAAATTTAAGCTTACAATATCAATGGTTTTCGGCACTGCAGTGGAAGCTTCATTTGTAGGAGAGAATTCTCCACATGGCCTACACCAGTTTCTATTGGTTCCGTAGCCATGGAAGTTTTCCTTTTTTCTGCCATTTGGATAATGTAACTGCAATATAAAAACAAGAATGAAAAATCATACATCAAGCATAGATTATGTAACACTTTCCAATGCTTCCAAAATAATTTTACAAATCATACCATTTAATAAGCTAAAAGATAACATCTAAGTAAACAATTTGGAAAATGCGAAACATATTTAAAAACATAATTTCAGGAATTTCCAACCTATACAATATTCGGAAAAATATCCGAATACTTTTATTCAGCCCTGTATAGGATCTATAGATTTGTATATATACTACATAGGATGCTAAATTTTAGTTCAGTTATGAAACGCGTAGCACAGTTTAAAATTTTCCGTCTGGAGTTTGTCCATAAACGGAAATGTGTTTGCAAACTTTTGTGCTTACCTGTATAGGATCTACAGAATTTATACACACCACGTAATAGACAAAAGGTGAGTTAAAATTAAAATCGCGTTCAGTAACTTAAAACGCACTTCCAGGAATTATTGTTAACAGACAGTAGATAATTCTTTTGTGTGTCCCTGTAAATGAACGATGACTGCTATACACACACTATTCTGTAGTAAGCCTCTTGTAATGCACCTTAGTGATATATATCAATTTCAATGCGTTTAAAATAGTGAAACATTATTTAAACCGAAGACGATTTTTCTCCAATAGACGTAATGTAACGGAATTTTTTGACTGTCCCTGTAAAGTAATTGTAAGTGCTATGCACACCCTATTCTATATTAAGCTTCTTCTAATGCACCTTCGTGATATATATAAATTTCAATGCATTTAAAATAGTGAAACATTATTTAAATAAACCGCAAATTATTCTTCCCCATAGACCGCAATATAACGGAATTCTTTTGAGTGTCCCTGTAAAAAACTACAAGTGATACACACTTCGGTTGAAATAGGGAACACGCTATAGATAACGACAATAACATATAAAAATTGCAGAGCAATTCGAGCATAATTACAGGAGTTGGAGCACGGACAGATGGCCATACAGCAGACAAACCGAAGTCTCTACTACAATGATTGTTGTTTGGAGAAAGCAGTGGACAAAATAACAAAATTTATTCTCCAGTGGCAGCCCTGCTAACCTGAAGATTTATAGGAGGAAGTGGCCCAAGGTCCAGAAGAAATTTTGTAAAAACAGACTCTTACAATTTACAATTAATAAAATAACGTAATTAGAACAATGGTGTTTTTACAGCACAACAGTATCTTATTTACATATTAATATATTATCAGATAAAAATTACATAGATATCTGAAGAACTGTAACAATCATAGGCGAAGAGTTGTATGGGCTCGTAGGGCTTGAGCATTAATTCTAAAATGGATACTTTCCTTTTTTAATGTAAAATTTAAAAAAAATTTTTTTTTTTTTTTTTTACTTTCTAGTATTTTATAAAATTTTTAAATGTTCCTTCTTTTCTTTTGTTTAAAGTAGAATGAATGGACAGTTAGGAGGAGAGTTACCTGTTACCATATACATAATCGAGTGGATGCCCATAGGAAAAACACTCACAAGGAAGGTCTTAAAACGCATACTCCGAATATTTTGAAGAAAGTGCTAATGAAACTACTTAGATATATTATAAAGGATCAGTCAAATTTTGCTGCGGAATTCAAATAGAAAATCTGTAAAAAAGTAAAATGCTTTCTTGCCTCAAAAAGACGCGAATTGGTGAACAATGCTTTTTCCTTGCCAAATGCAAGCTATTTTAATGCATTTGGAAAATGCTTGTTAAATGAGTGTTTAAATGTGCAGTACTTAATAAATTCAAACTTAGATGCTGAAATAGTTTATTCTTACTTCTATAAGTTTATACAATATATGTAAGTTCTGTGTTACTGCAGTTATTTAATTTTACACAGTTTAACAGGCTGGATAAGTATTTTAAAAATAACTGCCTGATTAAGAATGCAGTCTTTCGGCTCATATTTAGGTTTTAGCGTGTTTGATTGTTGAGATTTTCACAAAAAGAAACTATGTTACAGTTGTCATGTAAATAAATATGTATTTGAATATGAACAAGTCAGGGATCGGAAAAAATGTTTTTTTTTTTTTTAGTAGCAAACTACAACTACAACTTTTTTTTTAATAAAAAATGTAGTTAACTACAACTACTTACTTTAAAAAGTAGCGACTACTACTTTTCAAAAGTATTCACCATTTCGCTACTTTTAAATTTTGTCAAAAGATTCAATCTACGCTCAATATTGAGGACACGTAATTAGAATTCTGCATGGGTCAGGTTTTCTATCGGACCTGATCTTGAAAATTCTGCTTAAAGTCAACTTGAATCCGATCCGAACACCAAAATATTTATATCCGAATCTGACCCAAAACCAAAGGAAAGGAAAATTAATCCCTATTTCAATACAATTATGAAAAAGTAGTCCACAATTTTATCTTTTTGTATAAAAGTGATAACATGCACACTCATTAATATTCAAATATATATAAGAAAATAAATCCTTTATAAGAAATAATATAAGAAAATTAAACATATTTTAAAAGCATTTGTGAACTTGTGTATTTTTATTTTTACTCAAAACGTGTACTCATGACTGCAAGAAATTAGAAATATACATTGAATAAACTATATACCCATTACAGTGATTTCATTCAATTACTACAATCAAAAATAACTTTCCAGAGATGTCAAATATAAATGTACATGTATCCATGACCTCAGTAATTAAGTAAATACAAATTTAATCCCTGTTATTAATGAAAATGCTTTAATTCATTTGATATTTTACATTATTTGAGATCTCTGAGCAAGTATAAAGATTTAAACTTTCTACCATTATTGTCAAGGCCTGGTATCATTGTTTGTAATATATCAGTAGGCTGTGTGCCTTGTCTATGACCTAACACACTGTCCATTTGGGCAAAATACTGAAATTTGATTTTGCCAGCCTGGCCAGTTTTCTTGAGTTTGTCCTTCTGTTCTCGGTACAATTTTTTCAAGACTTTCAGTCAAGTTTTAACTTGAACAGCATTTCTATTGAAACCTTTCTGCTTCATACTTTTTTCAAGTTTACGATACACTTCAGCATCTCATACAGTACCATCCAGCCCCATGGCAGAATGTAAGCAACGCTGCGATGGGCGTCGCAGTCTTTTTAGGGCACCTGCAGACTAAAAACATATAGCAATGCTGAGGACGCGCTATAGCGCGGATATTACAATTACACAAAAAACGGCAAACTTCCTCGAAGGGTCGCAAATAAAACAGCAAATTTTGTCGAAGAATCGGAGAAAAAACGTGAAATTTATTTAAAGTTCGCGAAAAATGGCTAATTCCGCTGACAGATCAAGAAAAAAAATGCAAATTTAGTCAAAAGGCCGTGAAAAAATGTGAATTTCGTCAAAAAGCCGTCAAAAAACTGAGTTTTTTTGAAGGATCGCGGAAAAATTTGAATTTTACCGAAGGGCATGGAAAAAACGCCAACTTCGTCGAAATATCGTAGAAAAAACTTAATTTCGTCGAAGGATCATGAACAAACGGTCAATTTTGTCGAAGAAACAGCAAATTCCATCATCAGATCGCGAAAAAAATGGAAAATTTTGTTGGAGAATTGCCAAAAAACGGTAAATTTCGCTGAAGGATCTTGAAAAAATGGATAATTTTGTCAAAAGAACTCGACAAAACGGAAAATTTCGTCAAAGCATCTCGAAAAAACTGCAAATTTCGTCGAAATATCTCAAAAAAAAAAAAAAAACGGCAAATTTCGTCGTAGTATCTAAAAAAAAAAAAAAAAAGAACCCAGCAAATTTCGTCGAAAGATCACGGGAAAAAAAATGAATTTTGTCCAAAGGCCAAAGAAAAATCAAGAAATTCATCAAAGGATCTGGGAAAATGGCTAATTTTGTCGACAGATTGCGATAAAAATGGAAATTTCGTCGAAGGGCTGTTGAAAAACTTGATTTTCGTCAAAAGACTAAAAAAAAAAAAAACAAAAAAAAAAAAAACATGAGTTTTGTTGAAGGATTGTGGAAAAAATGCAAATTTCATCAAAGGGCCACAGAGAAAACGTAAATTTCGTCAAATGGCTGCAGAAAAAATGCTAATTTCGTCAAAGGATCACAGAAAAAGTGTGAATTTCGTCAAAGGGCCACGAAAAAAAAAGTGAATTTCGCCAAAGGATCACGGGGGAAAAAAGAACACTAATTTCATTAAAGTCATCATCATCACATCATTTTGTGAAATAGTCCCGGAAAAGATGCAGCATTCCTTTAGAAAACAGCAGACATACAAAGTTCTATGCTTATTAATATAGGCATAGTTTTTAATCTGAAACAATATACTGAACTAACTTTTGAAAAATCTGGTTAACCTGAACCCAATTTGCAAGAATCTACACTCAACCTGAAATCGACTCGAATAAAAAGCAGAGTTAATCTGACATGCAACAAGAAATATTATTGCCGAGAGGGGATTTTCTCTCTCCCTTCTCTGCTGTAACCTTTCAGAATATTTGCTGTGAATTTCAGAATTTATTTTTTTACTCATAAAAGGCAGATAAATGCTGATACCTTACTTAATTAGCACTAAAGCTACAACAGCAGCAAGAATAGATTTATATGATATACAGTATCGAACCATTTATCCGGGATCCAGTTAACCAGAAAACCAGTTATTCAGAATGATATTTCCAACTGACTGATTTCAGAATCTTTCCAGAAAAACGTGCCATGCAGTGCCAGTTTGATATGTGCATTGCTTGATAGATTACCACATGCATTGTACAACTTGACCAATATGTAGTATTTGAAATGAAAGCCTATTTAATCAGACATTGAGCATTTTGATTCTTATGCAGTATTATTATTTCCAAGGTATTGCCAGATATTGCTTTCTTTCAAACTCTGATTAATCTTTGATCTGGATAGGATCTGAGCCTTAATCAGAGTAATCTAATAATTTAAAATCAGTAACAATGTTACAGCCACATTTATTCTACAAATCTCATCAAATGGATGTTGTTTTAATGTCCAACCCGTTATCCGGAATACATCTGGCCCCGACCATTCCGGATAAAGTGTTCTATACTGTATTGCGTATTGAAAGACTATTTTTGAAAACTTTATTAGCGTTGCAGACACTTGAAGATAGTTCTGCCACTGGGCCACCCAGCTGGTCCTGCACGTTTTCCTCGCACCACATACTTAATAAAATTTTCATCTCATCGACCAACCATCTTGAAGAATTTACTTGATTTTCCATTTTAGTAAACAAAAAATAACAAAAAATAAAGTTCTAAAAGAAAAATTGACATTAAAACTATAAATAAAACAAAAAATAACGCAACCTATAATTAAAGAAACAAAGCGATAACTAGCAGTAACTTCAATGAAGTGGCACTGGTTGTTTGTTTACCCAAAAGAAATGATGGGTAAATGATGCAGTATTGCCCTAGGAGCTTGCAGGTTTGATTTCGCGAAAAAAAGACCTAGGCAAGTTTCATCTTCAAACGGGCTTGTACATTGGAAATGGTTTCAGAAATACAATGACGGAACCGACATGGATTGAAACAGGATTCAAGTGTAGTCTGTAAATGATGCTTAAGGCTCCCGTTGAGCAAGCGCTCGGGAATACGGTGCTAATGTTAATACAATGGGGCATTAATGTGCTAATATCTTGCTTGCATTTGAATATTTTTAAACGATTTTTTTTGCACTAGATAGCAGAGATCAATCTCTATTTCCGCCGTTGATTACTTTTTCGATTTTCTTTACGAAGATAGTTTCACTTTCGGAACCGGTTTCGAAAGTGAAACTATCTTCGTAAAAAAAATACGCAAAGAAAATCGAAAAAGTAATCAACGGCGGAAATAGAGATTGATCTCTGCTATCTAGTGCAAAAAAAATCGTTTAAAAATATTCAAATGCAAGCGAGATATTAGCACATTAATGCCCCATTGGATTAACATTAGCACCGTATTCCCGAGCGCTTGCTCAACGGGAGCCTTAAGGTCTGTGGTTGGTATCTTCTGACTCTGTATCACCAGGCTCTGTTTTCAATCTTTTCCTAATTTCTTTCAACTTAAAACTTCCATGTCTTCTAAGTCTTGCTATCTTTTAGTTGGTATGTTCTGCCTCTGTATCACCAGGCTCTGTTTTCAATCTTTTTCTAATTTCTTTCAACTTAACTTAAATGTCTTCTAAGTCTGGCTTTCTTTTAGTTTGTAGCTTTTCTTTTTTGTAATTTTCTTTATCTGATACTGTAACCACATCTATGATTTTCTGTACTTTGGGGACTGGTAAAACAGCAATGTCATGATCAATAATCTCTTCTTCCTCTGAATCACATTAATTTCTTTTATTTATACTATATTACGAGTTTGAGCACATTCTTCTGTTAAAATTTCTGTACTACACTGCTCAAAACAAAGGATATTGCAGTTTTAGGTGGATTTTGTATCTGGGAAACTTTTTAGCTGATTGATACATGGTCGACAGACATAGTAGGTTATATGAGAATAAATTACACATGTTTGGCAGAAAAAAATGCATTTTATTGCACATATTTTCAGTAGGGGATATGGTTTCCACGGGCGGCCAGCAACGTTGAACACCTTTGAGGCATGGACTCAATGAGGCTATTAATGACGAGTTGGGGTATTCGGCCCCACTCTTCCAGAATAGCTCTTTCCAGTTCTTGGAGAGTTTGTGGGGGTTGTTGGCGGCCAGAAACTCGTCTTCCTAGAGCGTCCCAAACGTGCTAGATTGGACTCATGTCTGGAGAACATGCTGGCCATTCCATTCGAATGATTCCTTCCTCCAAAAGGAAATCCTCCACCAGGTTTGCACGATGTGGCCTGCAGTTATCGTCCATTAAAATGAAGTTATCTCCGATTGCTGCAGCGTAAGGGACTACAATAGGTCTGAGGATCTCATCCCTATATCGGCGACCAGTCAGAGCTCCATCTCGAATGATGTAGAGGTCAGTGCGCCCGTCAATGTAGATGCCACCATACACCAACACTCCTCCACCACCAAATCTGACACTTTCGTGCACGAACGCAGGATTATTCCTACTGCCACGGTCCCTCCAGATGAAAATACGCCTATTATCCGGATGCACAGAAAAGCGGGACTCGTCAGAAAACAGAATATTGCTCCATTCATTTCTCCTCCAGTTGACATTCTCGGTTGCCCACTCCCTGCGGTCGCGACGATGCCTTGATGTTAATCTAACACATACCATCGGTCGGCGAGCATACAGACCTACAGCATGGAGCCGGTTTCGGACAGTCTGAGTTGAAATCGTGGTGCCTGTAGCCGAGCGAAGGTGTTGTTGGAGAAGAGTAGCGTTCATGTTTTGGTGTCTCCGAGCTGTTAACGCTAAATACCGATCTTCATTGAACGTTGTTGCCCATCTACGACCTTGCCCTGGTCTTCGGCCTGCACATCCACTCTCCAAAAAACGGTTCCAGATCCTGGAAATGACACTCCAATGGCTTGCGCTACTTCGGCTTCTTGAGTTTGGCCCCTTTCTAACCTACCAACAATTCTCCAAGCTTCTGAATCTGTCAAATGACTTCGCTGAGACATCGTACTCATCGAAACAAAGCAATCACTGAATGCCGATCATCCTTGTCTTCATTCTCTTTTATCCAGTTGAAAGTCAAATTTCATTCGCTGCCGCTGAAGTGACGTTTTTGACGTCGAACTCAAAATTTGCATACTCCACAGTTTGAAAACCAGAAAAATTTGCATTTGTGATTCTCTTCTTCTATTTTCGGCAAAAAAAATTTCGTTTATATCTTTATTTTATATAAAACTTCAAATATCCTTTAATTGTTTTGAGCAGTGTATATTAGCATAGATACTCAAACTGAAGCAAACATGCATTGCAGCAACAAAATACATTAAAGCAAAATTCAGATATAATGCCATAAAATTTACATGTGCAAGCATTAGGAACAAAAAACACAGGTAATTTATTATGTATTTTAGTTTAGTGCATTTAAAAACAATATATATTTTTAAAAATCTTGTTATTTTTTCTTTAGTCCCCCCCCCCCTCCTCCAGCTTCATTTTACATTTCAAAGAATATTTTGTGAAACTGGGAAAACTAGAAATTTTTTTTTTTAAGCTTACAATATCAATGGTTTTCGGCACTGCAGTGGAAGCTTCATTTGTAGGAGAGAATTCTCCACATGGCCTTCACCAGTTTCCATTGGTTCCGTAGCCATGGAAGTTTTCCTTTTTTTCTGCCATTTGGATAATGTATCTGCAATATAAAAAACATACATACGAATATAGGTAAATGCATGGTTTATTAAGAGAGCACCTAATAAAAATAATCTACATCGAAATTCACAGAAATCTACTACAATGATTGTTGTTTGGAGAAAGCAGTGGACAAAATAAAAAAATTTATTCTCCAGTGGCAGCCCTGGTAACCTGAAGATTTATAGGAGGAAGTGGCCCAAGGTCCAGAAGAAATTTTGTAAAAACACAGACTCTTACAATTTACAATTAATAAAATAACATAATTAGAACAAAGGTGTTTTTACAGCACAACAGTATCTTATTTACATATTAATATATTATCAGATAAAAATTACATAGACATCTTAAGAACTGTAACAATCATAGGCGAAGAGTTGTATGGGCTCGTAGGGCTTGAGCCACACTATTAATTCTAAAATGGATTAGTTTTTCCCTTTTTAATGTAAAATTTAAATAAGATTTTTTTTTTTTTTACTTTCTAGTATTTTATAAAATTTTTAAATGTTCCTTCTTTTCTTTTGTTTAGAAAATCTGTAAAAAAGTAAAATGCTTTCTTGCCTCAAAAAGACGCGAATTGGTGAACAATGCTTTTTCCTTGCCAAATGCAAGCTATTTTAATGCATTTGGAAAATGCTTGTTAAATGAGTGTTTAACTGTGCAGTACTTAATAAATTCAAACTTAGATGCTGAAATAGTTTATTCTTACTACTATAAGTTTATACAATATATGTAACTTCTGTGTTGCTGCAGTTATTTAATTTTACACAGTTTGACAGGCTGGATAAGTATTTAAAAAATAACTACCTGATTAAGAATGCTGTCTTTCGGCTCATATTTAGGTTTTAGCATGTTTGATTGTTGGGATTTTCACAAAAAGAAACTATGTTTCAGTTGTCATGTAAATAAATATGTATTTGAATATGAACAAGTCAGGGATCGGAAAAAGTATTTTTTTTTTTTTAGTAGTAAACTACAACTTTTTTTAATCAAAAATATAGTTAACTATAACTACTTATTTTAAAAAGTAGTAACTAGAAATTACTTTTCAAAACTATTCACCATTTCGCTACTTTTAAATTTTGTCAAAAGATTCAATCTACACTCAAAATTGAGGACACGTAATTAGAATTCTGCATGGGTCAGGTTTTCTATCGGACCTGATCTTGAAAATTCTGCTTAAAGTCAACTTGAAACCGACCTGAACTCCAAAATATTTATATCCGAATCTGACCCAAAACCAAAGGAAGAGAAAATTAATCCCTATTTCAATACAATTATGAAAAAGTAGTTCACAATTTTATTTTTTTGTAGAAAAGTGATCACATGCACACTCATTAATATTCAAATATATATAAGAAAATAAATCCTTTATAAGAAATAATATAACAAAATTAAACATATTTTAAAAGCATTTGTGAACTTGTGTATTTTTATTTTTACTCAAAACCTGCACTCATGACTGCAAGTAATTAGAAATATATATTGAATAAACAATATACCCATTACAGTGATTTCATTCAATTACTACAATAAAAAATAAGTTCCCAGAGATGTCAAATATAGATGTACATGTATCCATGACCTCAGTAATTAAGTAAATATAAATTTAATCCCTGTTATTAATGAAAATGTTTTAATTCATTTGATATTTTACATTATTTGACATCTCTAAGCAAGTATAAAGAATTAAACTTTCCACCATTATTGTCAAGGCCTGGTATCATTGTTTCTAATATATCAGTAGGCTGTGTGCCTTGTCTATGACCTAACACACTGTCCATTTGGGCAAAATACTGAGATTTGATTTTGCCAGCCTGGCCAGTTTTCTTGAGTTTGTCCTTCTGTTCTCGGTACAATTTTTTCAAGACTTTCAGCCAAGTTTTAACTTGAACAGCATTTCTATTGAAGCCTTTCTGCCTCATACTTTTTTCAAGTTTACGATACACTTCAGCATCTCATACAGTACCATCCAGCCCCGTGGCAGAATGTATGCAATGCTGCGACGGGCGTCACAGACTTTTTAGAGCACCTGCAGACTAAAAACATGCAGTGATGCCGCGGACGTACTATAGCGCGGATATTACGCGAAAAAAAGGCAAACTTCCTCGAAGGGTCACAAATAAAACGGCGAATTTTGTCGAAGAATCGCGGAAAAACGCGAAATTCCTTTAAAGTTCACGAAAAATGGCAGAGCGTGAAAAAAAATGCAAATTTAGCCAAAAGGCGGTGAAAAACCATGAATTTTTTTGAAGGATCGCGGAAAAATGTGAATTTTGCCGAAGGGCTACGGAAAAAACGTCAACTTCGTCGAAAGATCGTAGAAAAAACTGTTAATTTCGTCGAAGGATCATGAACAAATGGTCAATTTCGTCGAAGAAATGGCAAATTCCATCGTCAGATCGCGAAAAAATGGAAAATTTCATTGGAGAATCGCCAAAATAGGTAAATTTTGCCGAAGGATCTTGAAAAAATGGAAAATTTTGTCGAAGGAACTCGACAAAACGGAAAATTTCGTCGAAGGATCTAAAAAAAAAAAAAAAACCCCGGCAAATTTCGATGAAGTATTTCGAAAAAAAAAAAAAAAAAAAAAAAAAAAAAAAAAAAAACGGCAAATATCGTCAAAGTATCTCGGGAAAAAAAAAAAAAAAAAAAAAAAAAAAAACAGCAAATTTCGTCGTAGTATCTCAAAAAAAAAAAAAAAAACAGTAAATTTCGACGTAGTATCTAAAAAAAATAAAAACGGCAAATTTCGTCGAAAGATCACGGAAAAAAAAGTGAATTTTGTCCAAAGGCCAAAGAAAAATCAAGAAATTCATCAAAGGGTCTGGAAAAATGGCTAAAGCCGTCAAAAAACTGAGTTTTTTTGAAGGATCGCAGAAAAATGCGAATTTTGCTGAAGGGCTACGGAAAACAGGTTTCACAGGTTTTAGTGAATAAATATTTGACAAAGCTGTTCAATATTTTTAATTTTAAAAGAAGTCGGCAATAGAAACTTAGTAAAAATCTGTTAGTAAATTTACTTTATCCTCAATGCCATGAAGGCAAAATCCATATTTTGCCACTCATGAAAAAAATATGTAGTTTCGGCTCTGCAAAAGTACTTTCAATTGTTTCCAGGAAAGATGCTTTCAATCTGAGATATTTTGTATTATACTCGTTAGATACTTGATATTTGACATAAAAGTACTGTATAAGACATAAAGAAAGACTAAATTTAAAATTCCGGAAAATTCCAATAAATCGAACACTTTTCGACTTTTTTTTTTAAATATCCAGATTTTATAACTATTTCTTTTTCCGTATCCTAAACCCCACCTTTTAGTCAAATTTCAAGGCTACAAAATCGAAATATTTTCGAACTTTCGATTTTTTACAAGATTTTTGAATTTTCCGGTTTTTATAATTTTTTCTTTTTTGTAAAGTACTACAGGAATGCCAAATTTCAAGTTTCTAGATCTACTACAGCATGTACCAAATCTTTTTGATGATCAGTGAGTTAGTTGAGTGCCAAAAAATAGAAACTTTGTGTTCATATATCTTCTGAAAGAAAGATAGAAAAAAGATAGAAATGTGAAATTTTTGTCCCATTTCAACATATTCTAGTTAAACAAAGTTTCACATACTTGAGAAACTCTAGCACAAAGATATCGAGGGGCCAAAAATACCCTGAGTTGCTTCCAGTAAAGGAACGGCTGTGCTTTCTCGACTTGGCGGAGGCATTGCTGTGCCTCCAGATTAAGTACATTTAGTTTTTTGTTGGGAAAATATGGTTAATATCGACTGTGTAAATGACGAGGTGGATTTGACTCATATTACAAATGTAGCTAACAGAAATTTTAATAGACCATTTGATCAGAAGCATTAATAGATATGGCCAAAGATATGTTAAACAGTCATTTAACCATGGAAATTACAATAAATATAGATATGGGAAACAGAGTTCCGAGAATTTTTACCAAAATGAATCTGAGCTACCTCAAAACTTTGAGACTAAAGATTCTTCGATACCTCAAAACATAACAGAAAGTGAAGATTTGATTAATAGTTCACTGGATATGGTTGAACCTAATGATGGATCTGAAATGCTAGAAAGTGCTTCACCTAATAAAAAGCAAGGTATCCAAAATTTCCCCCTAGGTACATGAATAGAGGCTACAATCATGGTCGAAATAACTATAATTATGATGCCTGACGATCATGTGAGGCTAATTATAATGAACTAAGAAATTCACAACCATCACATAGGTATAATGACAGTAGAAATAATTCTCATCATAGATTTAAAGGAGCTTATAGTGGAAGAGATGCTTATTCAAATTCTTATAATTCTAGAAGCAATAGGTATACTGATTCTAAAGATAGAGATCAACATTCAGAAAGAAATTACAGAGATATTAGGTATGCAGATTGCAAAGACAAAAATCAATATGCAGAGAAAAATTACAGGGAAAACAGATATACAGCTTCTAAAGATAGAAAGCAATATACAGAAAGAAATAAAAATCTCAAAAAGTTAACTGTTTAGGCATAAAAAAATAATAAGCCAAGATGCTGATGTCGGGACGCCATAACGTCAGGATGACCGATTTGTAGGATTTCAGTTAAACACTTCATTTCCTTTATGACGTGCATGATCATGAAATTAACTGATGCTCTAGTACTATTATTATCCATCATTTAAATGCACGAGTTATAAATATTTTGGATCGCGAGATCAAGATTTGAACATCTTCAAAATTGGGAAAAGAGCCAGTCTTCTAATTTTTATTGTGAAGCAAGCGTCGAAATGAGAAATAGCCAGTAAAGGCGCTATTAGGCCTAGTTGGACTTTAGAGAAAATAAATATATTGTATATGTTGGGATAGAAGTGTATTAGCTGTGAAGAAATTATCAGTAAAGTATTGTAAAATTATCTGTCTAGGACTGTATTAAAGTTTATATTTTGTTATTCAACATCTAGTCGTTCATATAATTCCAGTAAATCAACTGTTTACATATCATTTTCTAACATATATATGTATATGCATGCATATTTTTTTTCACTGGCGCCCGGCTGACCGAAAAAACATGTACATTGTAAATAAATTTATGAGTTTGATGGATATAAAAACTATGTAACAAGAAATCTACTGTTGGGAATGTCAAAACCCAGACAAGCGAGAAGTACCAAGAAAACTAATCTTTAATTATATATCTAAGATTCGAAAATAAGCCCCCCCCCCTCCCCTTTGACAACATGAAATAGTGGCAAAAATGAGGAGAGAGCTTATAAGTAGTATTTTTTTTTCTCGATAATAAATCTTATCGTTAATGTCTATTAAGGCTGTTCTCAAATCCAAACTAGCTAACTTTATAACATATTTTTTAATTCAGTTTTGTTCAGAAACATATGAAATTAGCAAGTGTTCTTATTCAAAAACTTTGTAATCGAAAGTCTTTTTCCTTTTTTTGGTAAAGGCAGAAGATCTTTCAGAAAACACTGTCAAATAAAGGGCAAAACTGGGAAATTTCATTAGTGGTCAGTATCTGTAATAGCAGTTTTATAAGTGGCCACTTTTTCATTTAAAAGTTCTAAACAGTAAACTTGTTAAAATTTCATTTAGTATTCATCTAAAATTAAAAAGCCAAAATAAATATGTTAATATAACCATATTTCAACCAGCAAAAGGAGAATCCTTGATAAAATGCAAAGAGAATTTACCCTTTCCTTGTAGGAAAGTGGCCATAAGGCAGCCGCTGATAGACAATTTTTTAGTAGCCACAATTTTCATTTACTGGCCCTGTGGCCGGTGGCTAGTGCTAATTTTGCCCTTTACTGTCAAAATCAAAACATTCCATCATTTATACAAGTCCATTCTGTGAATCTACATATCATGTATTGCCATTCCTAAAAGCAAAAATCAAATGCAAAACGCCATTGGTTCACAGGTGATGATGTCAAAGCTTACAAGCGACCACTGTGAACAATGATTCAGCAATCAAAGCACTATAGCATGCACAAATCACATGTTTAGCAGAAAACTGGCATGAATTGGTGCTTCAATGTACTTTACTGTAAACTTGGGGATAATAAAGAAACAAGGTATGTCATGTAAATAAAACTGAATTAAGATACATTTGAACTTTAAACTTTAATAAACCTACATGATATAACAAAACGAGAACACTAGGCAAAATGAAAACAAAGAAACTAACCTTGGCACACTTATCGACACCCTCAAAAATTTCATCATCAAGGGGGTGGGTAGAAACATATTCCAACCAAAGATTTTTTGTAGGGGGGGCTTACAACCTGAATTTTTTTTTAAAGTCAAATTTGTCGGAAATTGGAGAAGGAGCTTACATTCAGGTGGGAAGTTATTTTCAGAATTTTACGATATATAGAGAGTGCCAGTGAGATAATTTTTTTAAAGTTATTACCAACCCATAAATACAACACATCAATATTTAGTCATATATACTTTTACTTTCTTCTATATACATAAGCAGACAGCATTGAATCATGAAAGTTTTCAACATCTATTTTTTTATGTATTTGTTTAGGGATGTTCTGAAGGTTCGCATGTGTTGCAAAAGTTCTATGACTGTTCTACTAACTCAACAACTAATGTGCACGAAATTTTATAAGACTTAATATTCAGTTAAACCTTAACATAAATTGGTTCTGGATAGATTTAGGTTATACGTACACATACACTGAACAGGTAGCACTGTTATGCTGTTTTTCTCATGATTTTCATTATACATATATCTAGTGTTGAAATCAGACATTTTTCACCCAGGAGGGAAGCACACTTGAGTTCCAGAAGGGGAGGAGAAATTGTACTTCTAGACCACTAACAAGGATTAGGACTTAAAAGACCCTCATCACAGCTGTCAGTACAGGAAAATTGTCCCTTTAAATAATGCTAAAAGTGCCACTGAATTCACTATTTATTGTAAACGCATTTGAAAGTGTTAGATATTCAAATTTGGATAATTTTTACCAGTACTTCATTATTCCGTTGAAAAATTTTCATTAAAAAAACTTTCGCCAAACTGTAACGCCAATAAACAAATGAAATATCAGTAAAAATCACTTGACTACATAAAAGACACATTGAGCGCAAATGACATCAAGTGAATGTGATGCCATGATTATGCATTTTTAGTGTTAAATCATTTAATTTGGTGATTATTTTTTTTAATAGAAAGTGGTCGACGGGATAATGGAGAAGTACCTTTTTACCTTGTCATATAAACACAGAACACCAATATCACATGAAATCTGAAATTGTGCAAAAAAATAATCATTATCAACAAATTAAAAATACGTGTAATGCAATAGGCTTGCACAGGATTGTCCTGGAGTTAAAAGTTATATCTTTTCTCCACCAGATGGTCTATTCAAGCACTTGAATCGGCAATAAAAACCCAATTCTTCCCCTGGGTAAGGGGGGCGAGGGATTTTAATGCTCCAGGAGAACAACATCTAAAAGTTTTAAATGTTGCATGTAAGTTGTGAAAAAGTTGTGGTGTTGAATGTACCACAAAAGAGAAATAATCTCTGTTATCTTAATCTCTTATAAGATATATAAATATCATATCCTATAATCTATATATTTAAAGCGAAACATGCGTTCTGTCAAATTCACACTCTCTTTTTCATGCGAAAACCATCTCTCTGTGCATGCTTCAACGGTTTTTGAAGGCTTCTACCCTCAGAAACGGGAAATATGTTTAGCCTAGGGGGACAGAAAATGGTTGATTGAAAACGGATGCTGTAATATGGCCATTGCATTGAAAGATTTTTTTTTAAAGAACTTATGTTTTCACTGCTAAATATGTATATTTTTTTGTAAAATTTTAAAGAGAGTTTAGATACAGTTATATTTATAACCGATTGAAATTTCAAACAGTTCGGAAGATGAGAACTTTTTTTTATTGCTATGTTCAAGGAGCTGATGCAAAAACAAACAAAAAAGTGAGAAGAAAACATTTCTTTTACAACTAAATAACAATATTTTTTCACGAAACTTTTACACAGGCTGTAAAATAGTTTTATTTATAACCAATAAAGATTTGAAAAGAGTTTGGATAAAAAGTACAAGAAAATGAGCACATTACTAAACATATTTTTTTTGCGAATTTTTCATTTTAAAATATAATTTCATACAAAATCAGGTTAAAGATATAAAATAGGGATGCACAACCTGTGGCCCGCAATCGGATTACTGATGGCTCGCGGATCAATTTTGATCAGGTACGTAGAAATCGCGAATTTTTCCAAATTTCGCTGATCGGATGCATAATAATCGCGAATTTCACCCACCGGGTGCATATAAATTTGAAATTTTGCTGATTGGGTGCATATAAATCATAAATTTTGCCGCTCACCTGCATAAAAATCATAAATTTTGCCAATCGGGCCCGTAAAAATCGCGAATTTTGCCGATACGGTGCATATAAATTGTGAATTTTGCCGATCATGTTAGGAAATATAACAGTCCCTGGTATATTTAATATCTTATCACCATGCTTATTCCTTTACCTCTCATGCATTCCATAAGTATCATTCATAAAATATAAAATAATAACTTTTCATAAAATATAAAACTTTAAACAAGCTAAAGATAATTACTTTTAACTCACCTTTAATTGCTCTTAATAAATAAACTAGATAAATATCTTTAAGTATCTTTGTTAAATGTCTTTTAATAAACTTGCCTTTAAACTTTTGTTTCATATTTTCAATATTTAAAAGCTCTCTTATTTAATATATCAATCTTTAACTCACGGCATTTCCAGCTATCTTCGTATCGACACATCGGCCACGTTTCTTTTGTTTTTCTGAGTGGTTCTGACGAACGCTCCTAGATGGCAGTGCGATTCAACGTAGCCGCGTTTCATTCTTTGCCTCGTGTCGATGTTCTCAATTTGCATACGACATTCGAGAAGCTGATGGAAGAGGCGATCGGACATGCGTGGATGCTGTTTTGGTAGAATGTCGTGAGGATAAATAGTTCTGTCTACCGGCATTATTGCCGTGCATTTGTTTCTGTTGGTAGTTTTACTTTCGTGAGACGTCGAGCAATATGAATGTAGCCTTGATTGTTTTTCTTTAGAGTTGTGTAATAGATAAAAGTCTAAATTAAGTTTAGTTCCTGAACATTGTTTTGGTTTTAGTTGTGAAAGAAGATAATTTAAAGTGATATTGTGTTTTACTTGTGTGATCATTCTGGAACTGGGGGTTTTCCCTTTTCAACGATGTCGATATATTAGGCATGGTGATTTCTTCGTATGAGCTGAGATAATATACGCAAGATTAACCTAGCTGGATGAGATCGTCATCAAAGTGTTCGACTCCTTACTAAAATGTCTGGAGATTACGTGTTTATGGTTCCAGATGATTAATGCAAAGGCATGCGGTTCAGCGGTTAATGTCATCGTCTATTTACTTTGAGTTCCAGAATATGTGTTTAAAGACGTTTTTGGTTATAAATATTTTGCTTAATTTCTGTGCATGTCATGATGTCTTAGTGTTTATTTAAATAAGTTTATTTCTGCTTTAAGTAAGGGAATCTATATTTATTGTATTTATATGTATTAAGTTTAAATAAATATGTTTGGTTGTTTTAAATAAATTGTCATTAATTCTAATCTTTACAGAACTTCTATATACTCATTGATTAAATGGAATCTTAAATCTAATAGTTTAACTTTTGGGGTTAATAAAATCAGCTATTGCGCTTCTACTGTAATTTCCTCGGCTATTTCTTTAAAAACCCCAGTCAGTACATTTGTACTGACACAATAGATCAGGTGCATATAAATTGTAAATTTTGCCTATCGTATGCATAAAAGTTGCGAATTTTGCTGATAGAGCCCGTAAAAAATGTGAATTTTGCCGATCAGGTGCGTGTAAATTGTAAATTTCGCCGATCGTCTGCATAAAAATCACAAATTTTGCTGATCGGGCGCATAAAAATCATGAATTTTACCGCTCAGGCACATAAAAGTCTCGAATTTTGCCGATCAGTTGCGAAAAAATCACAAATTTCGCCGATCAGGCGCATAAAAATGGCAAATTTTGCCGGCCAGGTACATAAAAATCACAAATTTTGCTGATCAGGTCCATAAAAGTCACGAATTTTGTCAATATGGTGCGTATAAATTGTAAATTTCACTTATCGTATGCATAAAAGTCATGAATTTTGCCGATCAGGTGCGTGTAAATTGTAAATTTCACCGATCGTCTGCATAAAATCGCGAATTTTGCCTATCGGGCGCGTAATAATCATGAATTTTACAGCTCGGGCACGTAAAAGTCTTGAATTTTGCCGATCGGTTGTGAAAAAATCACAAATTTCGCCGATCGGAGGCATAAAAATTGTGAATTTTGCCGATCAAGCCCATAAAAATCACAAATTCTGTCGATAGGGTGCGTATAAATCACGATTTTTTTCAATCAGGTGTGTATAAATCGTAAATTTCGCTGGTCGTATGCATAAAAATCGCGAATTTTGCCGATATGGTGCATATAAATCATAAATTTCGCCTATCGTATGCATAAAAGTAGCAAATTTTGCTGATCGGGCCCATAAAAATCGCAAATTTTGCCAATTGGGTGCATGTAAATTGTAAATTTAGCCGATCGTCTGCGTAAAAATCGCAAATTTTGCCGATCGGATGCGTGTAAATTGTAAATTTCGCCGATCATCTGTGTAAAAATCGTGAATTTTGCCGATCAGGTGCGTAAAAATCATGAATTTTACCGCTCGGGCACATAAAAGTCTCTAATTTTGCCGATCGGTTGTGAAAAAATCGCAAATTTTGCCGATCGGGCGCATAAAAATCGCAAATTTTGTTGGCCAGGTATGTAAAAATTGTGCATTTTGCCGATCGAGCACGTAAAAATCGTGAATTCTGCCAATAGGGTGCATATAAATCGAGAATTTTGCTGATCAGGTGCATATAAATTGTAAATTTCGCCTATCGTATGCATAAAAGTTGCGAATTTTGCCGATCGTGCCCGTAAAAATCGCAAATTTTGCCGATCGGGTGCATGTAAATTGTAAATTTCACCGATCGTCTGCGTAAAAATCACGAATTTTGCTAATCGGGCGTGTAAAAATCAGGAATTTTATCGTTCAGAAATGGAAGTCTTTAATTTTGCCGATCGGTTGCGAAAAAAATCACAAATTTCGTCGATCAGGTATGAAAAAAATCACATTTTCGCTGATCGAGCGCGTAAAAATCACAAATTTTGCCGGTCAGGTACGTAAAAATCGCGAATTTTGCCGATCGGGTGCATATAAATTGCAAATTTCGCCGAACATGTAAATTTTTTTTTATTTCGTCAATCACTAGGAAAAAACTACGAATATTGTCAATCGCACATGGAAAAAAAATTCAAGTTTTTTCCATCTTTGCCAACAGAATTGGGTTTTGCTGACTAAGGAAGTGATTGAGTAGAGGGAGCTAACCCTTCTTTTAAAATTAGCATTTTTATGAACTTTTAGGCCGATCCTCCCTCTCTTTCCCCGAAACAAAATTTTGTCCACCCTATGGATGTTGGCTCTCGACAATCCAGTAATTTTTGTGACTGGCCCTCCCCTGATAAAGGTTGTGCACCCCTACTTGATATTCACATTTTATGACTGAATATGTTAAGAAGTACAATTTAGAATAATATATGTTTCTCGTCCTCCTCACCTTCATTCATGAAAGCAGAATTTTTTTTTGGCACTGGCAATCTTTAACGCTAAATTTACTCCTTCAAATAAAGTCGAGGAGTATTTTCACTCTTTGAAAATAATATGTATAAATACAAATGTAAACTGTTGATATATCCTTGCCAACAGAACTGAATACTCTGACTGGGAAGGAAGGAACCTAGGAGGCTAAAACTACCCTTCCGATTTTTAAAAAAAAATCTGATTGTAGACTTAGATTCCCCCCCCCCCCCAATCACACCTCCTCGAAACAAAATTCTACTGATGGTGGCCCTCGACAACCCAGTCATTTTTTAAGTGGCCCTTCGCTTAGAAAGGTTGTGCACCCTTAATATAAAATAATAAACACATGATTTTTTTTTAAACTTACTATCACGGGCCGGAGCAATACCAGGTGGGTCAGCTAGTTTACTATTGAAGCAACTTTTTATTAGAAAAATCAGTAAGTGTGCCATTTTTTGCCCGAGGGAAAAAAAGCTTGTTATTTCTTTAACCAAAGGCACGCAGGGTATAATATCCTTCTGAAACTGTGGATGAGGAGGACTTAACTTTCTACACGTTCTTTTATTTTTTAAGTGAAACCTGGAATAAAAAAAAAAAATAGAGAATAAAGGTTTTATCACATTTTAAATGTGGTATAATCAGTAACATATAAACAGGATCCAGATGTTGCAGATGCACCAGAGTTTATTTTTGGTGCCAAACTAGTGATTTTTCGCCTGGTGTGGGAACTCAGCGATTTTGGCCAGTAGACCAGATATGTGTTTAGGGAAATCCAGATATATTGTCCTTAAAAAATTAAATTCACTGTGGAATCGCTTTTTAAAAGATTCTGAGTATTTGGCGTTATATAGGGAATTTTTACGCGATTATGAAAGATTGGGTCACATGACAGAAATTTCGGGAGCAGAGGAAGAAGGGGGAATGTATTACATACCGCATTTGGGAGTTTATTGCCCGGATAAAAGTAGTACTACAAAAGCTTTGTGTAGTTTTTCATGCCTCTTCACGAACATTAGGGAAGTCACATAACTCCTTACAATATAATGGTGGGGTGATTCAGGAAGACATTTTTAACATAATGATGAGATTTTGAAAAATTTTTATGTGTTTGTGGCTGACATTAGACTTATGTATAGGATGATTTTAATTGATCCGAGCCAAACTAAACTTTTGAGAATTCTGTAGAAGGAGGGAGTAAATGAACCAGTTAAGACTTATGAACTCAAAACTGGGACCTATGGTACAGTAAGTGCACCTTATCTCGCCACAAGAGTTCTAGTTGAATTATCAAGAAATGAACGTGAAAATTATCCCCTGGCTACACCAGTTTTGGAGACAAATTTTTATATGGATGATGTACTGAGTAGTGCAGACAATATAAGCGAAGCGAAAAAGTTGCAGTACGAACTGGTAAATTCTCTGAAAAGTGCAGGAATGTCCCTGCACAAATGGCATAGTAACACTAAAGCGTTAAAAATGGAGCCTGATGTCAACTATGACTTTCAAGAAGTGACTAAGATGCTAGCTGTGTCATGGAATCCGGCCTGCGACAATTTTACATTTCACATTCAAATACAGAGTGTGATTCTGCCTACGAAGAGGTCAGTGAGGTCAACAATAGCTCGCATCTTTGACCCTCTTGGACTCCTGGGTCTTGTGATAACAAAAGCTAAAATATTCTAACAAAAACTACGGTGCTTAAATTTAGAGTGGAGCGACCCACTTTGTGAAATGGAAGCCCAACAGTGGCAAAACTTCATCAAGTCCTTGCCTACATTAAACAGTGTAAATGTTAAGAGGTGTATACTAATATACAAAGCAGTTCATATTGAATTGCATGGCTTCTCTGATGCTTCCGAATCTGCTTATGGATGAGTAATTTACTACAAATCGACATATGATGGAGCCTTCAAAGTAAACTTGGTTTGCAGTAAGTCTCATGTAGCACCCCTAAAACATGCTTCAGTACCGAGGCTAGAGCTATGTTCAGCCGTTCTTTTAGCAAAATTAATGAGAAAAGTGAGGAGTGCCTTACAACTTGAGACGACTGACATCTACTTGTAGAGTGACTCTTATGATAGTACTTTCCTAGATACGAAAAGATCCATACCTACTAAAAATCTTTGTGGCAAACCGTATAGCAACAATACAGGACTTAACAACAGTTCAACAGTGGTGTCACATATCATCCGAGAACAATCCTGCAGATCTTATTTCATGAGATATGGATCCTGAGAAACTGGTTAATAACAAACAGTGGTTCAAGGATTCTACTTTTCTGACCAACAAAGAGTATCCCAATCATGAAATTCCTACATCCGTCAATTTAGAGACGATTTCACAACATGTGAACTTAACAATTTAGAGGAGAGTGATTTACGTACTTTAATATCAACCCCAAACCCTTTTATTTCAGAGTTATTTTGTATTAGTAATAATTATACAAAAGTGTTGCATGTTTTGAATTATCTTTTCAGGTTCCTAGATAATATGAGGAATACAGCTACAAAGACACTACAGCTACACCGAGGAGATTTCTAGCGAGAAAGATTTGGCAAGCGTTAGTGAGTAGGGGGCTAAGCCACCTAGTTATATTATATGTATAGTTTTGTTTTTACCTAAATTTAAATGTAATTATCAACAATGGATAAAATTTTGTTAGGTTTAATTTTGTTTAACATGGCTAAGTACATTTTTCTATTAATTTCTAAATGTAGTATTAATTAAAAATGCTTTATCGGTTTTACAGTTGCTTCAATTATTATAATATTGTAGATTCAGTAATTTAAATAAAAACAAAATATTCATGCTTTTCTATATGATGATATAGCTATGTGAATTTTAGAAATTGCAACTAGAAATTTTCATTTGACACCTAAGATATTTACAGTAGGCGTCATTTGACGACTACCTTTCATTTCCCAATTTCTATCACTGGTAGTACACGATTGCATTAAATGTTTTAAGGCGAAACCGATAGGAGTTGAGCAATTAATGGGTGGTTTACCAAAAGAGAGGGTCACACCTTACTTCCCATTTAACTACTCAGGCATGGATTTTTGTGGGCCATTCCTGGTTAAGTATAAACATAAATGAAAAGGTGTGTATCATAAAATGTATGTATGCATTTTATATGCTTAGTTACAAAAGCCATTCATCTTGAAATTGTAACCAATTTAACATCGGAGGCTTTTGTAGCCTGCTTTAAAATATTTGTGGCTTGCAGAGGTTTATGTTCAAAATTACGTTCAGATAACGTCACAAATTTCACAGGAGCTAATAAGGAGCTTTCTAGGTTACACAATTTAGTTATAAAACTAGACCATGGCCTTGCTAATTATATGACCAGTGAAGGAATTGAATGAAATTTCCTTCCCTTGAGAGCCCCCAATTTTGGCAGCTTCTGGAAAAGTGGAGAGAATGCTTTTAAATTCCATTTCATAAGAGTCTTAGCAAATTCCAGATTGACTTATGAAGAATTCCTAATGGTAGTTACCCAAATAGAAGGAATTTTAAATTCTAGACCACTTGTACTTCTGTCGTCAGACACTGACGTATATGATGTGTTAACCCCCGCCCATTTCCTAATTGGCAGACCCTTAAATGCTGTTATAGAGCCAAATTTAAATTGATGTTAAAGATAATTGATTATCTAACTGGGAAAAACTCTCAAAAATAATTCAAATATTTTGGAAGAAATGGCATATACAGTACCTCAAGAATTTGCAATAGAGGTCTAAGTGGATTGTAGAAAAAGATAATGTGAAAGTCGATGAGTTAGTGCTACTTAAGGATGAAAATCTACTGCCTTAAAGATGGGCATTAGGCAGGGATGAGATTGACAAAACAGCAAATAAGCTGAAAACTGCACGAACGACATTTCAGCAATAATAGTTATGAATTTCAAGCGCAGAAAATATTATAATTGGCATTAATGTATATATTACATACAATAAATAAATAAATATATATATATATTACATCAATTTAGCTTTGAGTAAATTAAAAAGAAATTATTTACAAAAAGTATATTTTACCAAGATACGGCACATTAATAAAACCCTTCATTGGCATGTGAATATTTTTTTGATTGAAATTTTGAAAATAGTAAGACGGTGTTCTTGAAACAGCAAATCAAATATAGGCTCATAATTGTAACCACATTCAATAAATGATGGAACAGAGTTCTCACTCTTCTTTTTAAATAAAAAATAAGTTTTTAAGAAATTAAAGAGATTTTCTAAGAACATTATCAGTGGCACCAACTAATCAGTGCATGGTTATTCCAGATTTCAGGACATTTTTACCAGTTAGCTTCAAGCCAGTTTTTGGATTTTTTGCATAATTTTTTATAATTTAATTTGTTTTGGAATTTTGTGGTGAATTTTCTATATTACTAAGAGAAATCTGGTACTAATCTTTTAATCCAATGCTGTAAATTTTGAAGAAATTTGTGCTTTTTCATCAATCCTTTGAGAAAATTTGAGTTTTTTTCATCAATCCTTTGACAAAATTCACGTTTTCTCTGACCTTTTGTCCAGTTTTACGTTTTTTTTGGCAAATTTCGCATTTTTTCAGCAATGCTGTTAAAGAAATTCACGTTCTACATGCGATCTTTTGACAAAATTAGCATTATTTTCACGATTTGACGTAATCAGCGTTATTTTCGGGATCTTTTGTTAAAATTGCTGTTATTTCCGTGATATTTTCTCGAAATCGGCGTTATTTCCGCAATCTTTTAACGAAATTAGTGTTATTTTCGCCATCTTTTAACGAATGTGGCATTATTTTCGCAATCTTTTGACGAAATCAGCATTTTTTCACGATATTTTGATGAAATTAGTGTTTTTTCCGGGATATTCCGGTGAATTTTGCATTTTTTCGCAATCTTTTGCATTTTTCACACGATATTTTTTGGCAAAATTCACGTTTTCTTCTGTGATCCCTTGGAGAATTTTGCGTTTTTCACATGATCTTTTGATGAAATACACGTTTTTTCCGCGATCCTTTGGTGAAATTTGCGGGGTTTTTTTTTTGTAACCTTTAGGCAAATTTCGCATTTTCGGAAAATGGCGAAAATTCGGAAAAGTAAAAAGCAGAAAACCGTGGAAAAATCTCATGCATGGATATCACGTACACGGGCACGCAAAGAACTAAATGTATGGCCGCCAATGGATGATAATTTCTGGAACTGTCATTTCAACAATTTTAACCATGTTTTTGCCTGAATTAAATTTTAGTTTCATATTTGGCATGTAAAAATTTTGTAGATAATATACAGGACTGTACAAAGGAATTCTAATATGTTTCCGTCTATTACTAGAAACTTCTGAAGGTGAATTTTCAACTGCATTATGTATTTTCTTATTAAACTAAACTTTAGAATGCTATGTAGAATATGTACAGTTTTATAGGCTATATACACGGCCTTTCAAAAAAAGTGGAGTACTTTTTTGGCTATGGATAGTAATTACTCAAATCTTGTTTTCAAATGTGTTATGTGTTTTCTAAAATGTTTAATTAGATATAGTCTTTCATCTCATTAAATGGTGAACTTATTGTGGCATTTTTAATGCATGGCAAAGTGAAATTAGAACAAATTATTTTGAGTTGTGACAATTTTCGTTTGCATTTTTATGAGATACTTCCTGTTTAGAAGATTTTGATTACTTCTTCTTAAAGCATCACTTGTAAGAATTTATTGCTGTGGTGATTACATTCTTTGTGGTGATCACATTCTTTGAGTTTTATTTAAAAGTGTGATAATAAACAAGATATTTTTACAGTCCACCTTGAGTTCAGCTATTTCCTTCAGAAGACTATCTAAATTCCACTCTACAGAAATTTTGCTTCCCCCTTTTTTTTCTCGCCAAACTTTTCTGCTCTATTTGTATTGTGTTATCATTTTTAAATCTTCCATTCCGTAAAAATTTATACAAATTTACAATATTACATTTTCCCCCCTTACAATTAGAATTTTCATTTCCCATGTATTTAGTTTTAGTATAGCTTTCCAGTCTAAACTTAAACCAACCCTATATGTTTTGTTTTTAGTTTAAGTTTTAGATTCTTAAATATAAAAGTAATATATATACATATGTATATTAGGGTGGAGAAAAATTTTTTTCTCTTCAAATCAAAATTGGGCAGGGTGGGAAAGTTGCTCTATCAGATTCTCATTCTGAATGTAAAATATCTTTGAAAAATATTAATATTAAATACTGTTCCAAGGTCATTGAATATTGAGAAAAAACATAAAAGCACTCGCCTATGGAAATTTTTTCTTCAAATCAAATTGGTGTGGTATGGGAAAGTTGCTCTATCATATCCTCATTCTGAATATAAAATATCTTTGAAAAATATTAATATTAAATACTGCCCCAAGGCAGTGCCGTAACCAGACGGGGGCAAGGTGGGCTGAGCCCCTCCTAGCAACTTCTTGACCCCCCCCCCCCCCCCTATAGACTTCATAATTTTTCAATACGAATAACATCATTTATTACATTTAAGAATTTTATAATCAAACATTTTATGACAGCAGGGACTTGCTTTCTACTTCTGTCTATATTTATATAGCCTTAAAATAGGGGGGGAAGGACGAGCTGTAATAACCCCATACAAATTTTTCAAAGCCCCCTTTGACTTTGCCGACTGGTTACAGCACTGCCCCAAGGTCACTGAATATTGAGACAAAACTTAAAAGTTAAGCATTTTCCCATTTTCTTGTCAAACATATAAAAGCCACAAATATTATTAATATTAAATTAATTTTAAAGTACACATCTTAAATTATTATTATTATATGCTTATAGTAAAACTATGTAATATTTATATCAAATCCAGGTGTCTTATACTGCCCCATGACTTCAAAATTTTGAAAAATGTATAAAAATTGGGTAATTGTACAGCGTAATCAAAGCAACAAAATTGTGTTATATTTTATACTTTGTAAAAATATATTTTAAAAAATTATACTTGAAGATGAAGAATAACAATAAAAACTAATTTATTATTATAATTTACAAGCATTAAAATTACTAATTTTTTAAAGTGGTCTCTACTGTTTTTTGTTTTTAAAAACTGTTTTAAAACTGTATTATAAAAATAATTTAATCTAAGGTACAGTCTTTAAATTGGCAAATCTCTAAAAGATTGTGAACTTCTTCTTGTACATTAAAAGAGAATAAGTTGTAATTTGACAGAAATTACTAATAATAAGGATTTAAGCACGTATCAACTCTATTTGCTTGAAATATGTGAAGCAATTTCTTCGGGATTGTGTCCTGAAAAATTGTATAAAAGAAATCCTGGTAAAATTGTGCATTCTAGGTGGCAAATAGAATTCTTCGGCTATACGTTTCTTCAAGTAAACTGTCTGAAAATTTGTTAATTCTGACAAATTTTATACTAAGAGTTTATTCAACTATATGGTTTCAAATTAAAACTAAGCCTTCATGCATTTACGGAGCTAAGCATTTGCATCAAACAGTTATGTTATCACAATATTTACCAAAGGAATTACAAACAATAATGGATCCCATAACTCAATGAAATGGTTATTTTTGTCACCGGAAAATATTTTGATTGCCATGGTGTCTGACGATAGGGACTATGTAAGAGTGTTGGCACTATGCAGAATAATAAAATCTCGATGTACATAACAAGTTACCCGAGATCAATTTTGAAGCCAAAGATTATATCGATTTCATTAATCGGGCTGAAGTGACCGTGACTGAACCACCAGATTCCTAGGTCATAACATTCTTACAAAGTGTATTCTAAATCCAAAGGCAATAGATGAAGAAATCTTACCTAAGAATCATAAGATTAAACTATTCCCTTGTAACAATCAAGTCAGTGAAAGATGTATGAAACTTGTTACGGAGGCTTCTTCTGCTGTTTGTGGTCCTTTGAGATGCGATGGGTTCATTAAAACTTGTCTGGAGTCTCGGAAAAAAATGCGTTTTTGAAACCAAAAGACAGTATGGACTACTATAAATAGGTAACTTCTTTGCTTGCAAATTGTAATAGTGAATTATTTTTACCTTATGACTATAGTTCTTTAAGAATAATTTGAAATTATCATAGAAACTCGAGAGAGTTTCTCGCCAAGCATAAGAAACAGCAATGCATTGAACCGTAAATGAAAGGAATTTCCGCCAATGGATGCCAAATGATTTTACAAAAAATTTTTAGCACTCTGTCTGGTTTCTATTTTGCCGACAGGACAAAACGGGTTTTTGACACATCTATATCTTGCGTTGTATTTATGATAGAAACAAAATTCTTGATTCTATGGAATGGGGCGTGCCAAGGGACTAAGAATTCAAAAGTAAAGCAAAATCCGACAAATAGGTTTTCAGTAAATGCGATTTTAAAATTGCTATTTTTTGCACTTTTTAAATCTTGTTCAGACCAAAAACTGTTGACAGGGCTACAGCAGTGTGTAATTATCAGATTTTTATGCAGTTTGTACGTTATTTGAATTGTTTTTATGAGTAGTTCGGACCTTTGTGAGTTTCATGTAAAAATATTAATTAGTTTTTGATTTATATCAGTTTAAATTTATTGATTCCTATACTTAACATAGAGCAAAAAACTGTTGACAGGGCTACAGCAATGTGTAACTATCTGATTTTTACACAGTTTACGTTATTTGAATGATTTTTATGAGTAGTTCAAACCTTTGTAAGTTTCATGTAAAAATATTAATTAGTTTTTAATTTATATCAGTTTAAAGTTATTGATTCCTATACTTAACATAAATCAAAAAAATAATAAATGACCCAACTCTTTTAGGAATGGTCGTATACACATGATATTAAGATATGTTATTACACTCGACCTAAGTAAGCTTCCTATTATAAAAGAATCGTAACATTTAAGGTTCGTTTACAGAGTCTCACAAAAGATCTTTTGATATAGGGCTAAAGAGTTGTGTAATTATCCGATTTTTACACGGTTTGCAGCATTTGAATTGTTTTTATGAGTAGTTCAAATGTTTAATATTTCGTGTAAAAATATTAATTAGTTTTTTATGTATACCACTTTAAAGTGATTTATTCCTATACTTAAGATGAAGCAAAAAAAAATATTAAATGGTCTAACTCTTTTCAAAAAGAACGGATGCGCATGATGTTAAAATATGTTACTACGGACGACCTAAGTTAGCTTCCTATTGTAAAACAGAATTGTAGAATTTATTGTTCGTTTAGAGGGTAACTCAAAAGATTTTTTAATAAAACTAAAAAGTTGTGTAATTAGCGAATTCTTACGTTGAAGTACATGATTCCTGTACTTTACACAAAGGAAAAACAATAGTAAATTGCATAACTTTTGTCAAATTGGCTATATACACAATATATTCAAATATGTTACTACATCCTCTCTATTGTAAAGCGGCATTGAAGCATATACGTTTCGTTTACAGAGTCTCTTAGAAGATCTTGATTACATTACAACCGATGTATATTTACTGAGTGAGATGTATTTTAATGATTTTACACTGTTTCAATCTCTGTAAGGTTTCATTATCTTGCTTTAAAATTTAATATGAGTTCATTTTGTCCGTCTGAAATCTCGTCGGTTTTAAGCTCTAAATCTATTAAAATATAGTATTTTCATCGATTAAAAAAACTGTGTTTATTTATAAATATATAATTCTAGCGTATCACGAATTGATTGAAATAGCGATTACAAAATTCCAACTTTACGTTCGCTGAGTAATAGAATGTAAAAATGTTGCTACCCCAAGATTACAAGTTTTGCTTTTAAATATTTGCCGTTCATCGAATCTCTGGCTATGACGAACTTAAAATGCTAAATTTCGTATACAATAGGTGATTGGTAACGAACTGTTCGGTTTACGAACAAATCGGTTAACGAACACTTTCGCGTGAGATTTTTATATTCAGAGAACAAACACCTCACGAAACAAAGCCATGATGAAGCAATGCCGTGTCTCATATTTGCCGAGCTATACTTATTGCCTCTATTGTCAACTTTGAGAACATTTTAACAGTTGCATACATATGTCCTAATTAATTCATGGGCTGCCGGAGATTGGGGACCTATATTTTAGGATTACCGAATTGGAATGAACAGACTATATGAACAGAAATCACTTTAATAGTTTTTATACTTTTGCAAACGTTGCTAATTTATATTTTTCAAATTCTCGAAACATTGAGTTAAAAAACTTAAACAATTAAAAAACTTCCAAGGTGCTCAGTAATTTTCAAAAATAATATATTTAATATGTTAGTATAAGAATATCTGTAAATTTTTATACTAATAGAAATAAGGTTTGTAGAAAAAAAAAATGTTGATTATTCTCGGTTAAGTATGCTCCATGAACTTATCGTTGTAGTTGACCGAAAAAAAGTGCTTCTTATTTTTCCACATTTTTCTGAAACTGTAGTATTTTAATTAGTTAGTAAACTACTGTAAAATTGTCTAATTTTTTGTTTTTGAATGTATATAAACGGAAGAGTGATATAAACAAAAGAAAAAGGAAAATAAATATGTCATAAATAATCTGATGAATACAATGTAAGGAAATTAATATAAAAGTTTCCCCGTTGTTATGGTAGCGACATGTACATTGGAATAAGTCACTCAATAAATTGTATAATTCTGATGTGTAATTCTGTTTATAGCATCACTATTATTTTTTTTGCCCCTTTCATCTTTTCTTTTCTGAATAAAAATGGAATCCGTATAATTGAAATTAAATACCTTACAAAAAGGAGTGATATCTCATCAAAAACAACTCGTTGTAAATGATCCCGCCAAGCCACAAACCTAAAACGTCAGTCACAAAAAGAAGTGATATCACATAAAAAGAAGCGATATAGAAGTGCATACTCCGAGTCCCGTGTAAAAATCTATCACCACTCATAATGTTTCCAAAGGACTCGGAGTGAGGTACAGTATGTGAAAACTGCTTGGCGACCTGCAGGCTTTTATGATGTTTGCGTTTCCTGCAATTACATATGGCTATATTATTTTTATTTTATTTTATTTTATTTATTTATTTTGCTCCCATAAAATTGTAAAAGTTGAAGCTTCTGTGTTTGCATGTCTTTTCTCATTTATGAGCTTGAAAAATCAATTTGTTGATTTTATTTACCATTATTTAAACTAAAAACACCACTCTTACGAAGAGGATTTTTTAAGTAAATGTATAAAGATTTTGAGTTTGTAATATATATATATATATATATATAAACCTTATAATAAACGTTAACTAAATTGAGATATATTGCTGTAATTCTAGCGTATGGGAATGGCATAGATCTGGGGGAAAATCCGTTCTGTCAGTTCTTTCGCATACAAAAATATTTATAAAAGTGGTATAACAAAAATATAAAATTTATTTTTCGATTTTCAAAATTGATATACTACATATATTATAAAAGCAGGGCTAGCACTAGAATTTTTCAAAATTTTAGGGAGGAATTTTAGGAATTTTTTTCCAAATTTTAGGAAAATTTTAGGGGCATTTGCGATATTTTTAACATTACAAGTATGTAATAACAGTGTTTTCGTGCTAGTCAAGCACATGTGGTACACTGCCAAAGAATATTCCCATCATTCCAATGAATTCAGCCCTTGTTCCATGTGCTTGTGTTGTTTGTTGCGAAGGAGGGCATTTAAATTTGCACAATAACCTGCTTCATATTACAAACCATTTTGACAGCTTATGCTTACTGCAATTATATTAATTAGAATTTCGAATTCCTGGATCATTGAGCCCAACCAGAATGAATGCTCTTTCTCTCTATTTTGGATGTTCTCGGTGAACCTAGAGAACAAGAGGCAGGAAGCAGGGGCATTTATGAGAAAAAAAAAATTCTGAAGCTAACAGAAAAACTTCTGAAAGGTTTTTTTCACACTTCTTTGTCGAAATTTGGATTTTTTCAGTGTTTTTTTGACGAAACATGCATTTTTTCGCGATTCTTTCATGAAATTTGCCTTATTTGCACGATGTATTGACAAAATTCCACGTTTTTTCGTGATCTTTTGATGAAACTCGTGATCTTTTGATGAAATTCGCGTTTTTTTCGATAACTTTTGTCTGAATTCGTGTTTCCTTCGTAAAATTTGCTTTTTTCGTGGCCTTTTGACAGAATTTGCTTTTTTTCATGACCTTTTGACGGAATTTGCTTTTTTTGTGACCGTTTGACAGAATTTGCTTTTTTTGTGACCGTTTGACAGAATTTGCTTTTTTTGCGACCTTTTGACAAAATTTGCGATTCTTAGATGGAATTCATGTTTTTCCCTGCAATCTTTTGACGAAATTTGTAATTTTGTGCGATCGTTTGACGAAATTCGCCTTATATGCACGATTGATTGACAAAATTTCATAATCCTTCAACAAAATTGGCGTTTTTTTCCACAATTTTTTGATGAAATTCACGTTTTTTTCCGCGATTCTTAAACAAAATTATATTTTTCCTTGATTTTTGGATGAAATTGGAGGGGTTTTTCATGATTTTTTTTTTTAAATCGAAATTCACGTTTATTCCATGATCTTTTTAAGAAATTCTAGTTTTTTTTTCCCCCGAGATGTTTTTAAAAAATTTACGATCCTTTTAAGAAAGGAGTGTTTGTCACGATCCTTAGATGAACTTTGAGTTTTTTTTCAGGATTGTTTGTCGAAATTAGCCTTTTTTATCCCACGATATCCTTGGATGAAATTTAAGCTTTTTTTCCCCTATTCTTTGTCGAAATTTGCTTTTTCCGCAGTCTTTTGACGAAATTTGCGTTATCTTAGCAATCTTTTGACGAAATTTGTGTTATTTTAACGATCTTTTGACAAAATATGTGTCTTTTTCGGTGACCATTTTTCGAAATTCACAATAGTTTTCGGTGAAATTTTGTCGATCTCGAATTTTTAGGAACAAGAAGAAAATTTTAGGAGAATTTTAGGGGATAAAATAATATTTAGGAAATTTAGGAATTTTAGGGGGAATGCTAGCCCTGTAAAAGCCTGCAGGTCGCCAAGCAGTTTTCACATACTGTACCTCACTCCGAGTCCTTTGGAAACATTATGAGTGGTGATAGATTTTTACACGGGACTCGGAGTATGCACTTCTATATCGCTTCTTTTTATGTGATATCACTTCTTTTTGTGACTGACGTTTTAGGTTTGTGGCTTAGCGGGATCATTTACAACGAGTTGTTTTTGATGAGATATTTTCTTATATAGGTTAAGTAAAACAATTACAATTACCCAAATTTCATATATTTAAAAAAAGTATAGTCGTTGAGTTACCATATTTTCGCGAGTAAGCGCTGCAGCGCATACGTGTTTGAAAGTTCAAAATATCGGCGATGCGGCGCATACGCAAGGGCGGCGGGTACAATGATTTTTTTTCCTCAACATAGCAAAATCTGGATATTATGAAAAACAAGCCTTCATTTCAGGTTTTTTTTAGTCTTACTGCCTCAAATACACTTTTAAACACATGGATTCATTAACATTCATTCATATTTCACCTTTCTTTACATTCATTTAATCTCAGTATAAAGTTCATAAACAGTACATAGTATCACAATATATCTTTATTATAAAAACGTAATTACTATAGTCAAAATATATTTAACTTACCCATATTTCTCTATTTTCTGTTCAATATTAATAGCTCATTCTTTAAAACTATTTATTGTATACTTTACAATAGTTGATAAATTATATTTATTTCATAAGCACACTGCATACGGCGATATTCGATTAAAATGATAATCGATTGGCGTAGTATGTATTTTTTTTACTATTCTATTTTAAGATAACCTGTGTTTTATTGTTAATTCATATATCTTGTAAGATTTTATCGCTATTCTTGTTGCTTTTAATCCAATTTTGCCGATTGTTTTTTATCGTGACTATTTCATTTTTACCGATTTTTCAATGATGCGGCGCTTCTAATGGCTGCGGCGCTTACGTATATATATATATATTTTTTTTTTTACTGATTTTTCAATGATGCAGCGCTTACGATGGGTGCGGCGCATATTCCCGCAAATACGGTAGTATAATAAAAGTGAATTTGATATAAATATTACATAATTTTACTATAAATATATAATAATAATAATTCGATGATCATCCTTTTAAATTAAATTAATATTAAAAATATGTATATTTGACAAAAAAAAAAAGGAAAATGCACAACTTTTACGTTTTTTCTCATATTCAATGACCTTGGGGCAGTATTTAATATTAATATTTTTCAAAGATATTTTATATTCAGAATAAGGATATGATAAAGCAACTTTCCCACACTGTCCCATTTTAATTTGGAGAAAAAAAAATATTTCCATAGGCAAGCACTCTATCCTAAATGTATATTTCTTTAATGAAAGTTATAAAACAGGTGGATTTTTGAATACTTATAAAAATTGTTTTCAACTAAATTTTTCACAGAAAATTTACATTTTCTTTTCAAAGTTTTTTTGTATGCATTTATATTTTTAAAAAAATACAGTTAGACAAGTCTTAGAATGTATATTTTAAATAAAAGGAAGAGAAAAGAAAAAATCTTGAAAAGACTAAATAATTTCAATTGCATGTTATTAAAAAAGAATTTGTTTTGAATAAGAGTTAATCATTTCTGGATATTATCATATAAATACAAGAAAAATCACAGCTATGCCAATAAAAATAAATGCATGTTTTAAATTTTATATTCAATTTTGAACCTATTGGTACTATTGAAATAATTTTGCACACGGATTTTCCTTTATAACATGAGAAGTTGCATGGGTCTGCTTACATTTTTTTTTTTCATGTGATCCTCTTTTTGTAAACCTTTGTATAAAAAATATTGCCTTATAGAAAAAAAAAAAAAAAAAAGGAATGAAGTTCTTCCTAAACTGCTTACAGATCATATTTTTCATGGTTAACATTTTCATGCGAGACACTGAACATGAAAAAATATCGGAATGCAGCCATAACATTTTGAATGTATTTTTTTTATAAATTAAATTTAAATTTTTCCAATTTGGAAAAATTAAAAAATATACCTTCGGAAAAAAGACAGTTTTTTCTCCAAAGTTTACGGTTTTTTCCTTGAGTATTCCTATCTCTATTAGTACCTCAAAGTAATAAATAAAATAACTAAAACAAAACAAAAAAATAAGGCAGTTTAAAAAAAAAAAAAACAAGAATTTAAAAGATTTTTAAAATTGTGTTTTGAGGAGAGGGAGAGAGAATGCAATGAGGAAAACTGGAGAAGGAGGGCAGCAAAAAATCTGCAGAATTGTAGAAATTGCCATCTCTTACTAATTTGGATGAAATGAAATATTTACAGAATTATCATTGCACTATTGTATGGATTTCTTTTTTCTTCCTGACAAATATTTTTTTTTGTTGTTTTTATACAAAAAATCTATTGGCAAGAAATCTCTTCCATTTTGAGACAGTTCCTGCGATTTTGTCACAGAAACACAAATGCACTTTTGCTAGTTTAAACAACAGAGATTAAAATTATTCTTCAATTAATACAATAAAAGGTTTTCATTTAATAATAAGGATTAAATTTGTAAACAGATTAGAAAAAAAATTACTTACAACATTGTTTGTAAGGTTGCAATTTTTTGCATCTGATCCTGCTCTCGATATGATCACATATCTGCCAACATGTATATTTTCAACTTCTTGCAATTTTCCTGACATACATCAATGTGACTAGGGTTTCTTGCATTTGGGTAGGTTGTGGCATTGTTGTCAGAACAGTTTATATCCTTCAAACTTTAATCTATTTGCCCATGCCTGCTGTCTTTTAGATGGCATTTGCAATTCACAAAATGGCAGACACAGACCACAGAAATGCCTCACTCTAGGGTAAAATCGCCTCTCAGCCCATAGAGTGAGACCAAAGCACACATCATCCACTCAAATAGCTCAAAAGCTATCACAACCCACCCGCACCAGGACCAACATGCAGACTATTCTGCAGAGCATAAGACCCATCCAAAAGACAACAGAAGCTGACAAATTGATCAAAATATGAAGGTACGAACAGCCCTGCTGACAGAACATATACCCAGCTATGCCCCACCCAAGAAAGAACCCAGAATTAGGCACTTGCATGCTAGGCAGGGTTGCTACCCATACAGGAGAATGAAATTACCTGTTTCCACGTGTTAACTTAAAATCTACCTCACTGACTAAGGCTTCATGTGTATGGGTGGCCATAAGTCCTGGTTAGCAGGACAGTTCTTTATACATCATTTCGTTTGGCTGCTTCTGCGGTCTTTTGGATGACACATCCAGTTCACAGAATGGCACTAAAAAAATGGTCTACTCTAGGGTGAAATCATCGCCTCTCAGCCCACAGAACAAGACCAAAGCACAGATCATCCAGCTTAACAGCTATCACAACTCAGCCTCACCTGGACCAGCATGCAGGCCATTTTGCAGACCACAAGTACCATCCAAAAGACAGCAGAAGCCGACAATATATCAAATCCAAAGAAAACAAACTGTCCTTTTGACAGAACCCAAGTTTTCTCATAATCTATAAGCTCTAGTCAGTGCTATATAAGCAAATTCCAAACTGCAAAGCCAATGAAATCAGAAGGAACATACAAAAATGTTTAGCTTTTAACTAAAGCTAACCCTTACAAGTTGGCAGATATGTAAACAAAAAAAACCTAGAAGAATCTGTACCTGAAATAGACAAGAAAATGTAAAAAAAAATTAGGTAATTTCATATGTTAATATAAAAACAATGAAAGTGAAAAATGTCAAGCAATTAAAATGTTTATCAAACTGATATGAATTTTTTAAATTCTGAAATTTCTTTTTGGAACAGAGTTTTTAAAAAAAATCGCAATTTTACTAAGTGATGCTTTGAATTGTAATAGAACAAAGCTAGAATTAAATAAAATATTAAGTGCATGGTGTGTTCTGAAAGACACACTAACCACTGTTTTAGTAATTGTATCTGATTACGATTATAGAAGACAGGATTCCTCATTAGTCACTATTTCTTTGATTTGTTGAAAAAAGGGTCACTATACTAGTATATTCCAGCATATAACAGACAATTTTAAAACAAGAAAATTGTTCGATTTTTACAGGTGCACATTATATACCAGATATACAAATGAAAGCTTAAAAATTAAACATGAAGATTTAATAAGTATAAAAATAAAAAGCTCTTTATTCTATTTTCATGCTACATATATCATGAAGGTTTCTTTGAAAAAAAAAAAAAAAGAGTGTGTATAATACAGCAAATATACCAAAAAATAGAAAGATAGTCTCAAATCGAGTGTTATGTATCAGAGTACAGTATGTATGTAAAGTGAGTGTTATGTATCAGAATACATGGTATTTATTCAGTGTTTGATTCAGGCAAATTTTGAGACTATTTAGAGCCCCTCCACAAAAATCCATTTAATAAAACAGACCTTTCCACAAAATAATTTTTAATAAAATAGGCCTCTTTACAAAATTCCATCCTATAAAAACATATTCGTCATTTTTATTTTGCTAGGTTTTTAAATGTATGATTGGTAAACACAACAAATTCACCAGAGAGGAAAACTTTTGCAGAAGGCCTTTACGAAGTTAATAAATGCTTGGCTTGAGTTCGGATAGCAGGATTTAATCTTTTGTTAAAAAATATTTTTCACAAAAATATTATAAATTTTATCAACTTATTTTTCATAAAATGGATCCAAGATAAAACACACTGCATCAACCCTTGTTATTGTATGTGCTGAAATCTGATAATGAAAAGAAAAATTTTGCAATTCAGAGTAGAACTAATTACACAGGAAAAAAAAAAAAAAAAGATACAAAATTAGAGTTGTAGGTTTTCTAGAAAATTTTGAAATAGAAAATTTTCCGGAAATTTTTTTAAGCCACTAAATTAATAAAGTATTGTAAAATTAAACTCTCGTTCACTAGAGGCTACAAGTAAACAAAACTGGAGCATTTTCATCAAAATCCGCATCACATCCATGTCCGCATCACATCCAAATGTGATGCGGTTTTGAGTTTACCCCTACCAACAAAAAACAATAAGCAAAAAAATTAAATAATTAGCAAAGCATAGAAATCATGATTTATAAGTTTTCAATCATGTGTAAAGCTGAAAAGTTAAAATATAATTATTCTTTAAGGTGGTTCTGAAATGATCTGCTGAACAACGCAAAACTTTGACTCATTTTTAAATGCAAAGGCATAAAATTGGCAGGTTTAACTATCGAAGCGATTTGCAATCAAAATGAGTTTTCCATTTTTTGATAAATAAATTACTTATCGAGTTATAGGCAATTTGTGTCATGTGAGAACACATTTTTCTCCTTTCTGGCTCTGAATTATCAAGAATTCGGCTCAAAACGCCAACTTTGATAGTGTTTTCTGTAGGATCTTCTGTCCTTACCAAAAAAGGGAAGACGTGTTCTGATTACAAAGTTTCTGAATTACAACACCTGCCCATTTCATGCGTTTCTGAACAAAAATGAATTAAAAGATGTGCCTGAAAGTAGCCCCTTTAGAGGGATTTGAGAACAGCTTTAATAACTATTATGCATATATAATCAGGGATGATTGTGAATTCATGAAAAAATGCCTGAAATTTTAGTAAGAAAATGTGTCCGTATGGAGAGAGGGGGGGAGTGAACAAATAATTTATTACAGGGAGTTCAAATTAGGAAAAATATGAATTTTAATTATGTTTAGCAATCATATGAAATTGCTATGTCTTATTTTATGAATTTAATTATCAGAAAAAACAGAATTTCTGTATTGAAAATGAAAAAATACCGGAATTCAGGTATATAACCTGAACACAATCACCCCTGTATAATGTCTCAGTAATTAATTAAAGAATACCATATTGGGCAAAATATCAAATAACAAGAGAAATGGGCGATTCATTTTATGTGAGTGCTCTTTTATTATGAAAGGGTGAATGTACTTGTTATAAGTTGCAAATTTTTCTAATTATTTAATATTTTTTTTTTTCATTTCTCTAAATTATGAGAACACATTATTTTTGAGATTATCATTAATTAGGAAATTCTTGCAGATAAAATCAAAGTCCTATAAAAGATGGCTTTTTAATATAATTGGTTAAAGACATCAATTTTTAGAATCTGAACAAAATGATTGGTAACAAGAATTTTTAACTAAACTATGTTATGATGTTTAAATGTGTAGTTTCTGATATATATATATATATATCATTTCTTTGAGCTATAACACATTAGTTTTGAGTTGATATTTATTGATGAATTTCTTGCAGATAAAATGTAAATGGATTTTTTTCCATAAAAAAGCCAATAAAGTCTAATAAAAGCCCCCCCCCCCCCTTTTTTTTAAGTCTGTCTTTTTTTAATAAAAGCCAACCGATCTGGCTTTTTTGCAGCCCTGATCTTTATCAGATGAGTTTTCTTTTCTGTACTTAGGGTAATTTTCAAAACATTAAAATTCTGAGACTAGGTGCACCAGGAGAGGATTATGAATACCCTTACCTAAATTTTCAGACTTCCAGGTGCACTAGATTTTCTTAACCATCACAGACACACACACACAGAGTGAAACTTTCTGTTATAGATAAAAATAAATTTATAACAAAACAAATCACATATTTAATGCATTTCAGTGGAAATTCCATGCAATTATTTTATTATAATATAACAAAAATCTCATTCGCAATAAAACTCAGTCACCCAACCAGATAAAAGAAAACTTTTAAATATTTGATTAACCCCTTAGCCGTTGCGCAATGTTCGAAAAATTCCTTCAAAAATAGTCGATTTTTTTTATATTGCCCCATTTTATTATTCTTAAAATTCCGAGTTAATTAGTAAAAGAAACAATGTAACTTTTTTTTTTTTTTTCAAAATTTAAAGTATTTAGAATGGATAAAAATTTTAAAAATCACAATTTTATTTGCCTTAATATATTTGGCCTTTTTTTTTTTTCGCACTTATCTAAAATTCAGATTGCTTGATTGCCACCACTTTTTTGAAGTAGAAAAAATTAGCTTTATTTAATGACAGATTAAATAATGCGAGAATAAGGCTAATTATACTATTTTAAAAAACTGGTGTGAATCAAACAATCTGAATTTTTAAAAAGTAGCCTACACTGCCCTTGAGGGTCACGGGAGCGACGAAATTTGTTTACAAATGACTGCCTGTGAAGGTATCAGGCGTGATGATTAAAAGGTTTTAAAATAATCTCAGGAGTGACAAAATCATTGAATAAACCATATCGCAGCTGCCACTGGCAACTATTTTTACAATCTATTTGCACCACTATTCTTAAAATATAAACATTATATTATTTCTCTTGCAAGTGCTATTAAAGTGCATAAAAGATTTTTGTTTTGAGAAAGTGGTGTGAGATAGAATTAAAATTATGCCCGTGAGTGTCATGGTCACGACAAAATTTGTTCACAAATTTTACCCGTGAATGTGTCGGCATGACACTTAAGGGGTAACTCTTGAATAACAATAAATTGAAACTAAGGGGATAGAAAAGTAAAATGTATTTGGTCAAAAGAATGAAAGAAAAAAAATCTTTAAATTCCATTTATTTTGATTTTAAAAGCAATATTATTCTTAATTACAAAAAAAAAAAAAATCATGATTCTGACATGGATCCATTTACGCATTTTCTTGAAATGATACAGAATATTTATTTTTAATGTCGGCATTTTGTTTCGAGGGGCCGTGAAAGCATTTTCAAATTACTCTTTTAATATTTGCTTTGTTTAAATTTGTTTTTATTTACAATTGAAAATTTCTTTTTTTTCCCCTTCTATTCATAATTTAGTTGAAGGTGACTCTACACAAGATAAGTACCGTAAAATCCCGAAAGTAAGCCCCCCCCCCTCCCACTTTTAAGCAATTTTGATTTTCTTTTCCATTCTCGAATATAAGCTCCCCCCTCCTCTTCATACACACAAAATTTTTTACGTACAAAAAATTGATTAAAAGGAAATTTTCAATCTTTTGATATTTTTGGCAGATTTCCACTTACGTTTTTATATGATATTAATGACCCCCCCCCCCCCCACATCAAATGTCTGTTTCCTTTTCTCTGCCTACCCCAACATAAACAGTTTGAAAACTTGAGAATCTTAATTCCTTCTGTCCTTCGTCCTGCTCAGTAGTAACGTAACAATTACTAAAAAATCAATCCTCTAAATTGCAATCTCCCCCTCCATCCAAAATTTATGCCCCTCCCCCTCAGTATATAAAGTTTAAAATCTTTAAAACTCTTTATAAAAAATTATGCTCTATTTGTTGCTCTTTTGTAGTAAGGTAACTCATCTCATCTACATCATTGCATATAAGTATCACTCATCTAAAATCATCATCCCTTTTGAAATTTTTGTTCTGTTCTGTTCTCCCTAAGGAAAGGCGTAGATTTCTAAATATGTGAGAGGAAAGCAAAAATTTTCATATTTTTTGCAGTTTGGCTTTTCTTCTCTGAATCACGTGTATATATTATGTTTTGAAATAAGTATGTTCTCTAAAATAACTCCCCATCCATTAACAAAATATGAGCTGTAAGAACAGCCAAACTAAAAAGAAAAAAAAATTCTGCCCTCCCCTCCTCTTCCTCCATGACTAGAAATTCACCCCTTTTTCTGGTGATGGAGAATGGATTTTTAAGGCTGCTTCGTCAGTAAACTTCCCGATTCCCCTCGCTAATGTTATTCCTATGAGCGTAGGATGCATTCGTATTTTTAAAATATCTCCTCGGAAAATTAATATTTTTAACTTCTGTTTTCTTTGTATTGTTCTTAAAGAATGTCTCTTTTTTTTCTTAGTTGTTAATTTTTTTCTAAAATATATACTTAATTTTATATGAAATGTTAAAATTGTATTCAGTTCCGCTAAGATTTAACCCATAAAAATATAAATTAAGCACATAGTTTAGAAATATTTTGATAACTAAGGAAAGAAGAGACATTCTTTAAGAACAGTACACAGGAAACAGAAGTTAAAAATATTAATTTCCCGAGAAGCTATTTTAAAAATACGAATGCATCTTACACTCATCGGATTAACATTAGAGAGGGGAATCGGGAAGTTTACTGACGAGCAGCTTTAAGGGGAGAGTTAGATGATCATTTATTTATTGTTGCTACAAAGTAACAATACAGCATAAAAATCTTTAAAAAATAGTTTTAAAGATTTTAAAGTTTGTGTGCTGGGGGAGGGCAAGGGAGAAGCAAATTTTGTTATTTTTTTTTTTTAGTGTGGGGGTGAGAAGCAATTTAGATAATTATGTAATTATTATTACAAAAAAAGTTATAAATAGATGAAAAAAAAAACTTTTTTAAGACGTTAAAGTATGTACGGGGGGAGGGGGTAAAGGAAATAAAGAGGACTCTTTATGGGGGGGAAGAAGAAATTAATTTAGATCGTTATTTAAATATTGTTGGGAAAAAAATCACAAAAAGAGCAGAGAAAATTAAAATTTTACGAGATTCATTTGGAGGAGGAGGGTCTTCATGAAATAAAATTTGGGGGGGGGGGGGCAGGGGGAGAGAAGCAGAGATTTTAGGAAGAGGGGTTAATTTAGGGTGGTAGATGGGAGTTATTTATTTTTAATATAGAGTATTTAATAAGTCTGAAAAGAAGTTTAAAATAAAAAAAGTTATAAAGGTTACACTATGTGTTTTTGGTACCAGAGGGGGGGGGGGGGGGGGTCAATGAGAGAAGTAATTTTGAGGGATGTTTAGATGATTGATTATTTGTTACAATAAAGTAAAAAATTAAAAATATATATAAAAAAAATTTTTTTTTTGGGGGGGGGGGGGGGGGGGAAAGTGCAGTATTTTAGGGAGGGGAATTTATTTTTATATATATATTTTTTAATCTGCCGAAATAAGGAAGATTCTTGCCCTTTTTTTTACTTCTAAATTAAGGATAAAAACAAGATTTTTAAATGAATCTTTTTTAAAATCTCGATTATAAGCCCCCTCCCAATTTTAACTCTTTTTGATTTTGAAGAAGGGGGGGGGCTTACAATTGGGATTTTATGGTACTATTTTTGTTCATTTTTGTTCAGAAAACATCTGTTCTTCTCATCCCTGTACACATACTTTTTATACTGTTTATCCCCATATCTGGAACTTCTATCTTTATTAGTATACCTGGAAATCTAAAAGCTTCTTACCTCATTTTTATTCTTTAGAACTCCTTTCTTTCATCTATAACTCATTTATTTATATTGTGTATACGTTTATTTCAGCTTCAATCCAATAATGTTTATATATTTAATTCGTTTCCACACTACAATCGTCCGATTTCCAATTGCACTGATTATAGTTCAGTGACCGCCACTAGATGCTATCGTATAATTTTGGTTATCGAGGCTATATTAAGTCATCGATAGATAGCGTGCCTCTTTAATATCCAATCAGCATCTGGCAATTGGGTGCATGTTAGCATTGTGTATCAGCAGCTTTTCCATATGACCTATTCGGATATAAACTGGTTTGCACTTTAAGGCAGTATTCAAAATATTTTTCCACGCTCAACAACTCAAAATTTTGAGGCACATTTTCAGACTCATTTTTAAAAGTAAAAACATGAAACTTGATGGCGTGATTTATGAAGAGATTTATAAGGGACCTATGTTTTTATTTTTCGTTCAATTAATTAGAAATTGATTTACAAACAATTATTTTCACAGTACGAAAATTTTTTTTTGCTTCCAGCACTATCGCTTTGGGAAAGTCGGTTCAAAATGTCCACTTTGACAGCATTTTTAAAAATATAATCTGCCTTTATCAAAAAATCGAGAAAATACGGACATTATAAAGTTTCTGAATAAGAGAACCTGCCAATTGGATGCATTTTAGAGCAAAAATGAATTTAAAAATGTGTCCTCAAAATAAGCAGTTTGGATTTGAATACACCCTTAATAGGTTTAGAAACACAATTTGCCATAAATAATGTAAAGTAAATTATTTTTAGTTTAATAAATTAATGCTTTGTATTTTTCAAGATTAATCTCTAGACCTTATAATCTGGAAGTTTTAAATGAAATAATTTCAGGCCGGATGTACTGCCGGATAATCATAATATCCGGCTACTGCCAATTATCCGGCATAGTGGCCGGACCAGCCGGTTGGTTGGTTGGTTGATTGGAGTTTTATGGCACAAAGTCCCTTTAAGGACATGCTGCGCCAAAAAAAAAAGATTAAAATGAGAACATCAAATTAAAATATAAAATAGATTTAAAACTTTGTCATAAAAACAGGATGAAAGAAAATAACACATTTAAATAAAAACAGTGATATGATGGTAAATGTATAATTAAAATCATTCAATGAAAATATAACACATCGTCTAATAGAAATAAACACATGTTTTCATAATTAAAATAGAAACAATCTTTAAACTAACAATTGGTAAAATTTTCAATTAACTAACAATTGGTAAAATTTTTAAAGTTTCGAGCAGAAATACATTTACAATCACGTAGGCTCGAATTCCTCAAAGACAGTATTATCATCATTATTTGAGTCAGAACTGTAAGAATCTGAATCCATATCTTCCTCTGCATAGTGCAGCAGCTGTTTGGAATTCTTTGTAGTAGGAAGCGGTGTATCAAGACAAAATTTCTTGTTTTTGCCCTTCACAGTTTTCCACTGTGAAGAGGCTTGGATTGAGGTTTTCTTTCCCTCTTTTTGTGTACATGATTTGTGTAGGGGAAACAGGATTTTTCAAATTGTTTGCAGATGAAACAGAGATTTGACCTGTATCATCTTTAATGAACTGGTTAGCCGGACTAGCCGGATACAGTATGTTCGCCAGATATCCGTTGCACCCATATCCCTAATTATTTTTTTTGCATCCAAATCCAGCCTTGGAGCTTAGAGAGGGTGAGATCAGGTGACTGCTCGGGATACTAAAAACAAAAGGTGTGGAAAACATACGTAAAATAAAATACTTAGTAAAATCTTTTTTTTTCTCTTTAATATATATCATTTGTAGGGGTGCACAAAAAAATCCCGTCCAGGATGCCATGGCTAGGAAACCGCCCCTGCCTTTATCATCCCAAATTATTATTATTATCCTTTTGCCATTTCTAGCAGGTGACAACTGAAAAATGTTGCCCACGTCTTTTACTAAAATTACTTATTTTACATACAGATCCAGCCTGAAAGGGCGCGAGGTCGGGCAACTGCCAACGACACTGAAAACTAAGAGGTGAAATAAATAAAAAATAAAACCTTTCTTTGTTTGTTAAGAATATAACCATTTGTAGAGATGCAGAAAAGAAGCTCGCACACAGCACCATGGCTAGTAAGGTTGCCCCAGAGGGGAGCCATTTCCCTTTAGTTCTGGTATCAAGTTTTCGGTTTTTCTGACGTCACTGAGTGTGCTAAGAACGATTCTTTCAATGGGAAAGCACGCATTTTTTCATTTAAAATAGTATTTCTGCTTTAAAAAAGTCGTTTCTTTGGTCATATGAAAGCATACTTCTTCAAACTAAAACATTTTTCATAAGCGAAAGTATTGTGGAGTGATACTACATGCCGGATGAGTATCGTACAGGGTTGGGTTTTTGACGTCAAAAAGTGGTTTTTGACATGACATGTCAAAAACCTGTCGAAAAGTGTCAAAAACTGTCTAAAAGTGTCAAGAACTGTCGAAAAGTGTCAAAAACCTTTTACACATTTTTTTAGCAATCATTAGTGATATTTTATATTAAATCAAGCTAAAAACTGATTAAATAATAATTTATATGTTATATAAATAATTTTTAATTAGTTATGCTATAATTAAGTTGTAATAAAATTATATATCACAATTCGAATTATTTCTCAATTGTCATGCTAGGAAAAATAGCTAAAAATATTGAAACTACTATTAAGTGCATTTTTCAAAGTACTATTTATATCTTTATTACTATTAAGTGTTCAGTTTATTATAAAAAAAAAATTAGCAATCTAATTTATGCTTAAAAATCTTGCGTAAAGCTAAAGCGGCCACTATTCAGTGACTGATCATAAGATACCCAGACTTTTAATGATTCTAAATGTTTGTTTTTGTACATAAACATTAGATATAAAGCACCATTGCAACACAAATGTTCTCTGAGTTATTAAATGAATTATTATGATATGAAATCAGTATAATTAAACATTCTTTAAATCAATAACTTAAAAGAAGATGGTTTGTTATTTTCAATATTTACACATATATAATATATTCTCATTTTATTATGTTAGTTTCAGCTTAATTATTTAGAACAATTTGTTTATGTTAAATTCAATTTTTATACATAATAAAATAGTGCCTTTTTATTTATTTATTGGAACATATTTCAAGTTTGTAGCTGCAAGTCCAACCTTAATCTTTAATCATTTGTTTGTGCAATGTGCATTTACAGGCAAAGAACGGGTGTAATTTTTTTTCTTTGTTTGGATTCTATTAACCTGGGATAAAAAATTAAACAATATAAAAATTATATGAAATTTTATATACATTAAATTATACAAGTATTTAATAGGTTGATTAGTTTATATTTTTAAAGTAACAATATTTTTTATTATTTTTTATTCTATATTTATAGCTAACAATTATTTTCTATTTTCTAAACAACTTGTTAAACCAAAATCATGTTTTGAGTTTTCAAGGGTCGAAGATTTTTTTTTTTTTTTTTTTTGGGGGGGGGGGGGGCATTTTGTGAAAAATAAAAAAAATTGTGAAATTTATCATATTTTTGTGAAATTATATTTTTGTTAAAATTAACGTTTTGTTATGAAAGATGAAAGCTGCTCAAATTTATCCAAATTCAAACCAAGCATTTAATAATAATAACTTCTTTAAGTCTTTCTGCTAAAGTTTTCCTTTCTTGTGAACTGGTTTTCTTTTTGAAATTATACATTGTAAAACCTAAGAAAATAAAAATAATCCATGGAGAGTATGTTTTTATGGAATAGAATTTTGTGAATTGGTATATTTTATTAAGAGGAATTTTGTGAAGGGATAGTATTTTATTAAGAGGAATTTTGTGAAGGGTCCCGCTTTATTAAATTGATTTTTGTGAAGGTGGCCCTAGTTAGGTCCCAACTTCTTCCTGAATCAACCCTGGTTTTATACAGGATATGTGGTTTTTACTGTCAAAAAGTGTACAAATGTGCCTAACACTAAAAATTATGAAAAATTGTAAATTTAATGTTGTAAAAATAACTTTAAACAGTTTTTGAACTCAGTTTGAGGTTTTTGACAGTCATTGTCAAAAACTATGTCAAAAAGGGGTTTTTGACATGACGGTTAAAACCGTGGTTAAAACCGGATAAAACCGTCACACTGTCAAAAACTTGCCAACCCTGGTATCGTATAGTGGCATTGAGCACCACGTGCGTTATCAACGAGGCCTATGCACATGGCGTGGATTAAACACTAATTTAAGCGTACTGCTGAAAAATGCAAATAACCAATTCAAGTTCACAAATCGCTAAAGAGTTCTCTCAAATGGTCTTGACGAAGTTTCACTTATAAAAAGAACGGATATCTCTTACCATGATTGCAGGAGCATGCTGGACCCGCGCGATCATTGTTGATGTCTTTAGTCATAAATCGATGTTACTTGAAATCGTATACAATGTGTGCGACGAATATATATATTATGAAGACAGAGGCCATTTCATTCAGGTTGAATTAATTAGTTTATTAAAAATACTTATTTAAAAGGTAAAGGGGGGAATCCTTGTGACGGGCATCACGAAAACGGGAGCGATCCGAAGACCGACCACTCTACTGCACTGAACCAACGTAACTGCCGATCGGCGCTTCAAAACTACCGGGCTTCCCTACGCTTGGCGGCGGAAACCGGAAGATCGCCAAACAGTGAATGAAAACGGCGTGCGCGCTCCGCGCCAACAAGCGATACGCTGTTCCGCTGGTACAAGATGCACGCGCAATCCATGGCTGTGCCGGGAAGAAAGAGCGGCAATCGCTACGGTGAAATGAAAAGCCAAAGATGGCTAAAACGTGGTTACTGAAAACGGGAAAGATACGCGACGAAATAAATAGAAAAATACGGTCGTCGTGACGTAAGGTCAAAACATGAACGAACCGTTGAAAATGATTAAAAGAGGCGTCAAAAGAAAGATAAAAATATATGCCGAATAAAGGAAATAAAAGATTAATTAAATTTTAAATGAAAATTATTAAAATAGTTAACTTATAGAATTTAATGAGCGCAACCACGTGTAATCGCAAAAGATCGCGATTGAGATTAAAATATGTCGTTTTCTCAACACGACATATTACACCCGGACAAACGGAAATTTGAAAAAAAAAATGCCAAAAGAATACCTATAAAATTAATAGGAAAAAAATTGCAAACCGTAAGAAAAAATGGGAAGAGTACTCGCCACCAGGAAATACATGGGGTTAACAAAATGACTTACAATAAGTCATATCATAGACAAACAACCTATTATAAATTTAATACATATCAAAGTATATTTTAAATAGCATATAAATGATTAATCAATGATGAATTTCCAAAAATTACTGCAATAACATATGATTACATACACACACTACGTGATAAATGTAGTACATACTCTACAAGTGAAAAAAAAATATATAGCTCAAAATTAGCATATTATGCTACCTACTGGCAACAATAATGAAAAGTTATGTATTCAATACTCAAACATTACGATATACCAATATCAATAGTAAACCATGTTATAAAAGCAAAATAAGACATACAACACAAACCATTACTAAAAAATTACTGCAACACAATATTGAGAGTGAGTGTATGTACAGATTGTAAAAATGTATGAATAGAACCAGAATACGTGTCAATTAAAGTAAAAGTTTAGTATGTAAATGTAAGAAAATTGACAGAACAATTAGTTGAACTTAAAAATGAAAAGTGGTGTGCAAAATGTCAAGATCACATGTACTTCAACGACTGAACAGGAAAACAAATGTAAATAATGTAAATTTTATACACTGCTCAACTGACACTTGCATGAATTATGCCACAAAAGTGACAAAGAGTATAGTTGAAAACATGCAACACTTGAATAGGAACTTAAGAGTTCAAGTACAATGAATGTACAGCAAAAAATATAATACACGAACAAACTCGCGTTGAAAACCCTGAATGATAAATATATATATATAACTATACAGTGTAAACCCTGCCAAGATTATATGGAAAGAGCTGCAATGAACTCAACAAAAATTAAGTATTGAAAATACCCTGGAAAACATAGAAAGTAATATTGAGTTGATTGAAAAAAATGTTAGAATGAAATTCATAACAGATGTAAAGTTACAGTATAGAATTGTGAAAATGAAATACATAATAAAATTATGAATTTATCAAGTTTAATTAATGAATTTTACCAAATATGTGTGAAACGTGTGTGCGTAAAAGAAATGTTAAAGTATCGTCATTTTAAATCATTGATTATATGCTGTAAAAAAAAAACAGATTTTGCAAATTTTTACCATAAATGGATCCTACCATTTTTTTTGCAAAACAAATGTTAACTTCACTTTAGTGAGATTATAGCTATAGCAATGTATTTATATAAATGCATAAGATATTGAAAGAAGGTAATGAAATAATTGCATGGTAAATTTTAAAATATTTCATATTTGTAAAATGAGTGTACACATGTTTGAAAAATAAATAGCTAGCATAAAGTAATTAATTAGGTACCATAAATCAATATATGTATATACAAAAAATTTTATCAAGCGCTTAGTATAAAAAATACATAGGACAACACAAATCAAAATGAAAAAGGACGGGGGAAAATAGGGAGCTTGGAATTTAAGAGTTGCAACTCATGAGTAATTAAGGGTTAAGGAACTGGGAACACAAATAACACTTGAAAAAAAATACCAAAAATTGTAATGAAAAAAAATCTGTCGAAAAGACAGGTGCCAATCAAAAAGTAAAAATATTGAAAAAAATGTATACATGACAATATTTTGTCTTACTTGTTTTGCATGTCAAAGTTGACATATTTGTTACACCTTTTCAAGTATTGAAAAGAAATAGTTGAGAAAAAATTATATTTACAAATAAAAACACAAGTATGGTTATGACTTTAAAAAAACTTGTAAATTTACAGATGTTCTCAGCAACCACATCAACAGGGAAATGTTTAAAAATTGAAATTTTAGAGAAAAAACTTTTAAATGAACTATAAGACAGTTCTCAATGAAGATGAAACAGTTCTTTACTTGAAGTGTACACAAAATGAAAAGTCCAAATAGAGAATGATATAGTTCATATGAACAAGATTACTACAGGATTTACATTGAAGAACTAGATGTTATCACTAGATTGAAAAACTAGATGTGCATATATCACTGCTGTTATGGATAAAGGTAAGGATTTAAATTTTTGATGTGTAATTATCTGACAGAAATCAACAAATGTCAAGAGATTTATCTTGACAGAACCACTCCATTGGGTTCTATAAGAGATTATCTGCCAGGCATAGCAATTATGAAAAAAAATATTGATGTGAATCACTGAACTGTAAATAGCTTAAGTTGTATACTTGGTGTTTAATCGAAGACGTACATTCATGATATAATATCGCAGCGCTTCACAATTTTTCGCAAAGGCTGGATGGTTTATATTGAAGTTGTGTCCGTGTAACCGATTGCTATTGATGCAATTGTTGCACCGTGGAGGTTTTGAACATTTCTCTTCGGTACTGTGGTGTTCACTGCACCAACCACATATTTTATTTTTATTGCATGATTTTGCAAGGTGATTAAATCCTTGACATTTGAAACATCTTGTGATACGAATAAATCTTTTAATTGGATATGCTTGATTATTGATTTGAAGAACTCTCTTGCTGGTTAAAAATCTGGAAATGTGAAAAGGGAGTTCAATTAAGTAATTGTAGTTATCAGAATTTTTACGTGGGTAAGTTTTAATGAAATTGATGGATGGGATGGGTTGGTCAATAGAGCTGTATATGGCTTCGATGATGTCTGTTGTATTAATATCAGGTTTTAAATTGTAAATCATAACTTTGGCCACTTTTGATACGTTTAAATTAAATGAACAGTCCATCATGGTTTTAGAAGTAAATGAACAATTAATTGAAGAATTTAAGGTGTATTGATGTGGGGTACTACACACATCCAAGTCATCACAAGGATGAAATTTCTCTGTTTGGGTTGAATTGCAGGAAGTATTTTGTTGTATGGGTAAACTGGTGTCTTCTACCTGAGTAGATTTTTCACAAGTGCTTACAGTGGATGTTTCCTTCTGTTTCTGAAGCCTTCCAATGAGTTTTTTGTTGACCTCTTGGAGGTTTTCTTTATCTTTAAGTACTTGTTCAAATTCTTTCTTCACATTGGCAAATAAATCAAAAAAGTCTTGGATGTCAAAATTTATCAATTTTGAAATTTCACATGTGAGTTGTGTCAAAGCTGGATTCTCTTGAGTACTGTATTGACTAATAGAATATTTTATTGACCTATCAAGCCTTTCAGGAAGATCTGACAACATCATTTCAAAAAATTTGAACTTTGGTGCATTCTGGCAAGGAGTGCTCAAATCTGGAGCAGCATTAAAAGACATTCTGAGTTGTTAAATAAATAAACTTTAAATAATAATATGTTTGAAAAAAAAATTTGATTGGCTTTGAGTTACGTTGCTCAGGCCTGTAGTGAAAAAATTTTGGCGACGTCACAGGATCCAAAAAGAAATATAGTTGTTTGTGGGAAAAAAAAATCTTGATATCAACTTAAATGTAAAAAAATTCTTCAAAGATAAACTTCATTTTATCAATATAAAATATTTTTTTGTTATCTTGAGAAATTCCACTGTTACAACAATCTTCTTGTCACAAAAAATGTAAATTCACTAGTATAATATTTTTAAACACTTGGAAAAATATCTTTTTTTTTTTTTTTTTTTTTTTTTTTTTAAAATTGAAAAACGATCTTGTAATATCTTGAATGAAATTAAAATGTTGACATCGTGCAAAAATAATTAAAATATTGATACTATGCAGAAAAATTTAATAAATACTTCATGTGAATATTGTAGTTATAATTTATTTCATGTTATATTTGAGAGAAAGTGCGAAACTGACATCGGCACCATAATTTATTGTGGAATGATACTACATGCCGGATGAGTATCGTATAGTGGCATTGAGCACCACGTGCGTTATCAACGAGGCCTATGCACATGGCGTGGATTAAACACTAATTTAAGCGTACTGCTGAAAAATGCAAATAACCAATTCAAGTTCACAAATCGCTAAAGAGTTCTCTCAAATGGTCTTGACGAAGTTTCACTTATAAAAAGAACGGATATCTCTTACCATGATTGCAGGAGCATGCTGGACCCGCGCGATCATTGTTGATGTCTTTAGTCATAAATCGATGTTACTTGAAATCGTATACAATGTGTGCGACGAATATATATATTATGAAGACAGAGGCCATTTCATTCAGGTTGAATTAATTAGTTTATTAAAAATACTTATTTAAAAGGTAAAGGGGGGAATCCTTGTGACGGGCATCACGAAAACGGGAGCGATCCGAAGACCGACCACTCTACTGCACTGAACCAATGTAACTGCCGATCGGCGCTTCAAAACTACCGGGCTTCCCTACGCTTGGCGGCGGAAACCGGAAGATCGCCAAACAGTGAATGAAAACGGCGTGCGCGCTCCGCGCCAACAAGCGATACGCTGTTCCGCTGGTACAAGATGCACGCGCAATCCATGGCTGTGCCGGGAAGAAAGAGCGGCAATCGCTACGGTGAAATGAAAAGCCAAAGATGGCTAAAACGTGGTTACTGAAAACGGGAAAGATACGCGACGAAATAAATAGAAAAATACGGTCGTCGTGACGTAAGGTCAAAACATGAACGAACCGTTGAAAATGATTAAAAGAGGCGTCAAAAGAAAGATAAAAATATATGCCGAATAAAGGAAATAAAAGATTAATTAAATTTTAAATGAAAATTATTAAAATAGTTAACTTATAGAATTTAATGAGCGCAACCACGTGTAATCGCAAAAGATCGCGATTGAGATTAAAATATGTCGTTTTCTCAACACGACAGAAAGTATTTTTTTCTAGGAATAAAGCGATTTAAAGGGATTTTTTTTCCCTTCAAATGAAATAGTCGTGTATCTTTTTTGCTAAGATATGGAGCTTTTATTGCTTGTTATCTTTGGTCGATCTTTGAAAGAAACAGGATTGTGAAGTAAACATTTATTGTCATTTTCTTTGACAGTCAGGGCAGTTTTCCCTCACACGAAGCTTTAATTGCTCCTCAGAAAGAGAGACTTCTGGTCAGTTTTGCTAAATACGAAATTTGAAAGCAGAACTTTTGGGTTACGCACCTGCTAAAATAATATTGCATGAAAGTGCTGTGCCAACTTTAAAATTTCCAGAAACATGTGCTGTAAATTTTAAAAAAGAAACTTCACTCGGAATTGATTTTTCTTGTAGCAGTTCCTCTCCAAGCATAAAAGAAACACTTAGACATATTAGGTTATATTTTAATGAGATTCTCGACAGCTCACTTTTGAAAAAAATTAATTTTATCGAAAATGCATGCAAAAAAAATCCAACTGTTTTTTCCAAAAATGCACAAAAATATAATAAATGCACAAAAATATAATAAAAACATTTGTGAAAACAAGAACTTTCATTCGATTGAGACATAGTAATCATATATTCATCAGAAATAAAAAGAGATACGCTGCCAGAAAATAAAAAATGTGGAGTCAATCAACTTTGATTGCACGATAAAACGAAAAATAGCAAATAATGGAGCGCACATCTAAAATGAGTCTTCAAAATGCACCCTCTGATGAAATAAAATTCTTGAAATAAAAGCCTATTCTGAGGGTAAAAACCTAAAATATATTAATTATTAAAATATTTTTATATAATTTTTTCATCCTACAGCATTAAAATATAATTTTATATAACCCTTTTGGAAGTTTTTTTATAAAAGTACATTATTCTGAATTTCAAATATAATTTTTCTATATCTCCTAAATCTGTCAGTTTAAAAAAATAGGTAATTTAAAAATTAAAGTTTCTATTTTTCTTTGTGTTTTAGATCTTTCTTATAAATACTGCTGTCTTCCTTTTTATTCTAATATATATATATATATCAATTTGATATTCAATCACATAAACTATCTGAATGGAATTTGAAGAAACAACATTAAATTTTCAAATTAAGTTTTAAAACGCTAAAAAGAGATGTAATTTTAAATTTTAAATATTATTTGGAAATAAAATAAAAAAGTTGCTTAAACTTTAAACGCTCTTTCACGTATTAATTTACCTTATTTTTTTAAATTATTTTATGTTTATTATGTGCATTTATGTTTATTATATGGCATTAAAATAGCATTTTAAATAAACTTTTCGGAATGTGTTTATAAAATATATTACTTCGAATTTCAAATTTTATTTCCACTAAATCATATAATTATACCGCATGAATATTTTAGTTTAAAAATATTAAATATTCAGCTGTTTACTTATTAAAATTTCTATTTTATTTGTCTTTTAAATCTAATTATGCAAAACTCAATATTGTGTATCTGTGGTGTGAGGTTGAAATCTGAATGATTATTATTTTTTTAAAGTTTTTTATATGAAAGACATGTCGAAATTACAATGATATTAGAATTATTACAGATTTCAAATTGAATACCGATCAAATATTATAAATATACTATACTAAAAATTATTAACCGCATTCATACAAACATTAAATTTGATAGTCTTGTAGGTCTTTAAGATTTTATTTATAAAAATTACTATTTTGCATTTTTAGGTTTATGAAAATGAACTTTTCATACTGAGGCGCAAACGAAATGCAATGATAAAGATAGCCAATTTAATAACCAAATTTCGGCAAATTGAAAAGAGATAATACTTTTAAATTTTAGATGTGATGCAAGTCCTATGTATAAAGAATATATTTTAATTTTTAAATTTCTTTTCAAATGAAAATTTCGACTGATACTTTTCAATTAAAAATAGCGCGTTTCTAATTCAAATCAATTGGAAAAGTGGACAGAGCACGCCGAGTGACGTCAAACAGCGAGGGGCTCCCCATTGGCTGCAGAGGGAAATGGCTCAACCTTATGATATAGTAACCTTGAGGTCGCCCGTCTTTATCTCCCAAAATTATTTTAAGTAGCAGTAAAATAAGCCAGTGTTATAATTTTGAAGTTTAGCATTAGGTTCAGGAAAGTACCTAAACATATCCATCTGTCTGTGAATAGGAAGATGAGTATAAGTGATAGTTTCACGAAACTGGTTACAGATATTTTACGGTATTGGAATTCATTGTTATGCTTGCAGAAAATCATTGTTTTTGAGTTCTTAACCCTCTGACAGTCTTGCAAAAGGGCAAACCTGTAATGTTTTTTTTTCTCTGCATTTAGTTTTAAATGCTATGAAAAACCGATTTTTCAACATTGAATCTTAATTACGAATATGAATGTAATCCTTGAGAGTATTATTCATTGCTCAGCGCATAAAAAATGCATTAAATCAACAGAATTTTATTACTTTAAATAATGCTTATCCTTATATTGCAGTGAAACCTGGAGCTTAGTGAACATATTAACACAGGCTTGTCAGTGAGAGGGTTAAGAACCTACACTATAATCACGTGAAGAAAATCACAAGCTAATATTAAACCTATGGGAGCATTCATTTCAAATTTCTCACTTGCATTTTAATATTTTTTTCTTAGGATAGCTGAGGTTCATCTCTAAACTGGTTAGTGTTTACTCTTTCGATCTTTGTTGCAGGTTTATATAAATAAATATATAAAGTTACTTTCACTTATGGAACATCAACCTCAGATATCCTAAGAAAAAAGAAATATTTAAAAATATTAAAATGCTCTTAAGAGCCTACACTATTCACGAGAAAACACTCACACACTAATGTTAAACCTATGGGAGCGTTTTTTTCTGAATTCTCGCTTTCATTTAAATATTTTTAGGCAAAATCCATGTTTGCCCCCAGGCACAAAAAAGGCTAATTTTGGCACTGCTTATATCTAATCAACCCAAACAGAGTTTCTCCCAGACAGTTTGAGAAGGGTGCTGTACCCTGCCTGCCCTTTGGTTTACAAAATAGCATCCTTTTTGCCCCTCATAAAAATAATTAGGACCCTTTTTGCCCCTTAGTAAAAAAAGCGTCCTTTCTCCTTTTTTGCATTAAAAAATTTGCTTTCATAGTAACAATTGACTCAATGTTGTCTTGAAAAGAGTGATTTGACTTTTAAATATCAACATTGGCTTTAAAAATCAAAAGAATACCTTTAACAATTAAAAATGCTGCCCAAATCCAAAAAGTGCCCCTTTCTCACCAGCAGCACCCTGCCCTTTTTTAAACCTCTGGAAACTTTGCAACAACATTACTTTTGTAATTGTTGTCATAAATTTTCTATTGTTTTCTTTACGATAATATGCTTAAAAATGCCTTTATTGAAATTGATTGAGATTCTGAAATGCTAAGGAAATTACTTTTTTGAATAAGCGATCCCTTTCAAAGCTTAATTTTTACCATATACTTTTTTAAAGTGCTGGTAAGAACACTAAAAAAAACACATACTTTTAAAACAGAAAGAATTGTGTATATATCATGGGAAGGCGTAGAGCACCCCTGACATAAAAATCCTTAGTTAAACATGTTTATCTTCGATTTACAAAAAAAAAATTATATATATATATATGGATTTCATAGAGTTTTGAAAGTGACTGCTATAATGGAAATAGGGTTTCCTCCGGATTTCAGATTGGCGATAATTTTCAAAATGGCATTTTGGGAAAAAGTGGACAAGCTCATATCGTAGACCACATCTGTTCCAAATATATTTTAAGTAACATTTATTACAAGGGAAGTGTGTAATGCATGCTCCCAGGCCATTTTATAGCATTTAAATAAAATACAGCAGCAAAAAAAGGAAGAAAAAACCAAACAACAATCGAATCTGCTCTCTATTTCTAGTCTGAGGTGGTTCTCTGATAAATATTATTATGAATTTCTAAAATTTAGGAGTGTTTTGAATTCGTAGAATTTTTGCCCATTAAAATTGTCACACTCAGTAGAGTAATACGGTAACAATTGTATTCTAACACTTTATATACTTAACCTGTAAAATTCTATTATGCGATTTCTGGCAATGCACATTTAACAAAATAAATTAAAATGCATTCATATACATATGAAATACTCAACAGATCAATTTTTACGATTTGTATTATATTATACATGCTATTCAAATATATTCGATTTGACTAAAAATCATGAGTTAAAGAAATGCTTCATACCCGTTTACCACCCATTCCACGGAAACCTTTGGTAGTTTTCAGCATCAATAACTTAAACTTTCCCAAACAGACAAAGGCGTAGGGCGTTGTTCTTGTTTATATGAATCATTTCCGGCATTTCGTTGTGAGTTTAGTTGTCTCACGGTTGCTTCTATAAATAAGAGGGAAAACTCTATTGGGACTTAAAACGGCCTATAGAGGCGCTGATCGCAGCCGTCGGTACAGGTAAATTGTCCCTTTAACTAATGCTAAAGTGCCATTGAAACCATTATTTATTGTAAACGCGTTTAAAAGTGTTAGATATTCAAATTTAGATAATTTTTACCTTGTCATATAAACACAGAACACAAATATCACATGAAATCTGAAATTGTGCAAAAAAATAATTATTCTGAACAAATTAAAAATTCATATAATGCAAGGCATTTTCCTGAAGCAAGAAGTTATATCTTTTCTCCACCAGATAGCGTATTCGACACGTCACGTTCACGTAAATGTTCTTTTGCAAATGTGAAGCTCATTAATCTTTTATGATATTTTATTTTTGTTATTCTATGGTCAAGCACTGAGCTTTTGGGTATTTTTTTTTTCCTCCAAAATCATAGGACGAAGGGTAGGCAAAACATACCCATGCCTGCTGTATAGTTAGCTGTGTTACATGCTTATTATTAATATTTTTTTATTAATTATTCATATAAATTTGCTTTTCCTAATTGCAGCCACTAGTCTAATGTAGGTCCTGATGCACCTGAGGCTCGGATTTTTAATTTTTTGAGACCCCGGCCCCCTGGGGCCCTTTTAAGATTTTTGTCCTAAATTGTTAATAATTTGGCCAATTTTTATCCGATCCTCTTCGTTTTTGGGGCCTTTTCTCCATTTAGCTTTCAGCCTCATTTCTACGTTCTAGTTATGATCCTGGCCCCCCTAAGGTCTGGTACGGGGCCCGTTGAAGTTTTTGTTTCTTAAACTGTTAATAACTTGCCCCCTTTTAATCCGATTTTCTTAGTTTTTGGGGCCTTTCTCCATTTAGTTATTCCCCCATTGCCACTTTCTAATTAGGACCCTTCATCTTAGGGCCCTGCTCAAAACTATCAGCGGCCCCTTTTGGGCCCCCTACTATAGTTCACCTAAAAATCGTCCGATTCACTAACTTTTTTCTAACAACTTAGAACTTCCAGCTACTACATGAACGACAAAAATAAATTTCGGAGAAGATCCGGGCCCCCTGGACCCCTTGAAATTTCTGTTCCCTAAATTGTTAATACCTTGTCCCCTTTTTATCCGATCTTCGTTTTTGGGGCCTTTTCTCCATTTAGTTATTCCCCCATTTCTACATTACAGTTAGGACCGTTCATCTTAAGGCCCTGCTCAAAACTATCAGCGGCCCCTTTTGGGCCCCCTACTATAGCTCACTTAAAAATAGTCCGATTCGCTAGTTTTTTTTTCTGACAACTTCTTAGGACTTCCAGCTACTACATATGAATGACCGAAAAATTTCTCGGACAAGATCCGGGCCCCCTTAGCCCTTTGAAGTTTTTGTTCCCTAAATTGTTAATACATTGTCCTCTTTTAATCGGATCTTCATTTTTGGGGCCTTTTCTCCATTTAGTTATTCCCCCATTTCTTCATTCCAGTTAGGACCGTTCATCTTAGGGCCCCTTTTTGTGCCCCCTACTATAGCTCCCGTAAAAATCGTCCGATTCGCTAGCCTTTTTTTTTAATAACTTCTTAGAATTTCCAGCTACTACATGAATGACCGAAAAAATTCTCGGACTAGATCTAGGCCCCTTTACGTTTTTGTGCCCTAAATTTTTAATAAATTGCCCCCTTTAAATCCGATCTTCCATCGTTTAGGGGGCCTTTTCTCTATTTAATTATTTCCCCATTTTTACATTCCAGTTAGGATCTTGGGGCCCTGTCCGGGGCAATGAATTTTTTGTGTGCCATGCTTTTCCCACTCCCCTACTAATTGTGTCACCATCTCAATGCAGAACTTCAAAGTTCAGCCTTGGACTATTAGTATTAGTTATTAGACTATTTCTATTAGTAAACTATACTTTCCATTAGTAAAATGTTTCGGTTTTAAATATATACAGGGTGTTTCACAAAGGACCCCTAACTTTAAAAATCAATAACCCGGAAACGGTGATAGATAGAAACATGAAACCAGTGGTATGTTTATTAAAAAAATCGTAAGAATCTTATACGTAAATCTCAAAATTTGGTTAAAAATAGCACCGATAAATGGCGTTGAGAGCGTTAAGAATCCTTCAAATGAGAGTTCAAAAGCATAGAAAGACTAGTTGTCGCAGATTTCGTCATTGAAATCTGGCAATGTGGTCGATGCGAATTATTTTCACTATACGAAAATAGCGGTCAGATTTCAATGGCGAAATCTTCGACGGCTAGTCTTTCTATGCTTCTGAACTCTCTTTAGAACGATTCTTAACGCTCTCAGCGCCATCTATCGGTGCTATTTTTAACTAAATTTTGAGATTTATGTATAAGATTATGATTTTTTTAATAAACATACCACTGGTTTCATGTTCCTATCTATCACCACTTCTGGGTTATTGATTTTTAAAGTTAGGGGTCCTTTGTGAAACACCCTGTATAATAATCATTAACGAGAGCATAGCTAGTTAAAGCATCACACAATGCTAAAACGAATTCGTGTAATTTCGACGTCCGTTTTCAACGAGAATAACGTCCTCTACAAGATCAAATATAAACTATTTTCTTGACCCATTTTCGATTACAGAAATAGCTCAAAATGATATGCTTTACAGCATCACGCATCATCGTAGGCTACGCTAAAAGGTCTATGATTGGAAAAAAATCGACTGTATCATTCAGGAAGATCATTAAATCCAATGTGCCTGATTGGGGATTTTGTCCCCATTTTTAACTTTTAGGGGAATTTTTGTGGAACAAGAAATTTGAGGGGAAATTTTCAGTGACTATCAACATTTTTGGGGAATGAAGAATTTGCACACATGAGGTAATCAATCAATTTTATATATTTCTGATAATTCCAGGCTCATAAATTTCAAAAATGTAAAAAAATCTTTCAATAATAGTTAAATTAAGTTTAAAGTAATGAGAAAACCACGCTGTGTGATTGGCTATGACATCACTGTTCACGATATGCCAATGTTTACATTTTGTTAGCAAGCAGCGTTTTGGTTCTCGGCTCGGGTTATGGAAGCATTTTGAATTTTTTCATCTTGAAATTTATTTCTGCTTTGGTCTTTACAATATTTTTATCAATCTTTCATTTTTGTTTATCTCACTATTCTAAAAAAAAAGCACTTATCTAATGCTGATGCCGCTGACGTAATTGAATTTGTGATATTTTGACTTTCTCGACTCGTAATAAACTTTTGCATATAAAAACATGAAAACTTGCACTTTTATAGAGAAATGTATAATAAATACGATGAATCAAGCACTTTTTAAATCCAAGAATTATTTTATGAGCTATTTAATGTTAAAATTAGTCAAAGTAGCTCATTTAAAAAGTTTTATACGATCAAAAACTATGCATAGTAATTTAATCATCTTTTGTAGGCATACTTGACTAGATTGTGGTGTGCAATGTGCAAACATTTTTTTAATTTGTTAAATTTTTAAAGTATTTTTCAAATTTTTCATTGAAAATTTCATTATCTGAATAAAGATTTAAATCATAACAATTTATTACCCACTGTTACCAGATTTAAAATCACCTACATATGTAATAACATTTACAAATACTTTTCAATCTAAATATTTATTTACACGCGATTTTTGAAAAATAAAGAAACCTTTAAAATAATTCAATTATTACGTGCAAAAAGCAATGAATGGTAAAAATTACTCATTATTAAAACAATATATATTTAATTCATCATATTTACATCATATAAATGATTTTCTTATAGCATGTAAAATAAAACTTCTTTCTAAACATTATAAAACTTCGGGAGGCAGCGACAGTTTTAATTTAAGGCTGTTCTCCAATCCAAAAGAGCTACTTTCTGACACATTTTTAAATTTATTTTTGTTCGGAAACGCATGAAACAGGCATGTGTTCTTATTCAGAAACTATGTAATCGAAAGATCTTTTCCCTTTTTTGGTAGAGGCTGATCTTTCAGAAAATGCTGTAAAAGTCGGCATTTTGAACCGAATTCTCGACACGGCAGCACTAGAAAAGGGAAAAACGTACATCACTTGACACGAATCACTTCTAACTTGATAAGTAATTTATTTATCAAAAAATAGAGAACTCATTTAGATTCTAAATAGATTCAACAGTCATGCCTGCCAATTTTATTTCACGTTGTTGAGCAGGTCATTTGAGAATCACCTTAACCATTTTATAACAGCTAATTTTCAAATGTTTAATTGATCTTTCTTAACGAATCATGAAAACAGCCATCAGCTTTTGTGACAATGGTGGATGCGGTCTGGGGCCCTGAAAATGCCCACTCAAAGGGAAATAAATGGCAACCTGATTACAGAACATTGCCACTTCTTGTGATAAGTCAGTAAAATTTCAGTTCTTTTCCTGTCTAATCCGAGTTCAATAACAAACCTTAATGAAAACATACATCTTAAACTGTACTCACAATATTTTACATTCAGTTCTACAATTTATCGCATGTTATGAGTTCACTGTTTTTGGGTTCTTAAATGAAATAAACTGAGTTCAATAACAAATCTGAATGAAAACATACATCTTACAGCAATAAATACACAAAATTTTTGCATCACTGAATTAGGCCTAAACTTTGAACTGATATGCCTGGCGCTATGAAAACATTCAGTAAAGTGCTAGATATATTCTTACCAAACTCATAATATATGGGGACGACTACACATATGAAGAACGAATACAATTGAAACTAACATATGTGAACTTTAATTAGCAAAAAATATCCTTTTTCTTTAAAATAAAGCTCATGAAACATAAACAGTCAGTAAAATTTAAGTTCTTTTCCTGTCCAAATTGAGTTCAGTAACAAACCTTAATGAAAACATACATCTTAAACTGTACTCACAGTATTTTCCATTCAGTTCTACAATTTATCGCATGTCATGAGTTCACCGTTTTTAGGTTCTTAAATGAAATGAACTGAGTTCAATAACAAATCTGAATGAAAACATACATCTTAGAGCAATAAATATACAAAATTTTCGCATCACTGAATTAGACCTATTCTTTGAACTGATATGACTGCCGCTATGAAAACATTCAGTAAAGCGCAAGATATATTCTTACCAAACTCATAATATATGGAGGCGACTATGCATACGAAGAACAAATACAATTGAAACTAACTTACGTGAAATTTAATTAGCAAAAAATATCCCTTTTCTTTAAAATAAAGCTCATGAAACATCTGCAGATACATTTGTATCACCAGCATTTCTGAATAAAATAAAATTTTCTTACAGCTGGTCCTACAGCTTCCTGTTTTTATTTTCCTTGAAAGGTCTAAAAATTAATTTACATTCATCACTTAGTAACTCTAAACCACTATTTCCTTATATTGCATTTTTGAGGCTTTTTGTGATTTCTTCTTTCCTAATGGTACGATTTCTGCAATTCTTTTTTTGTTCCACAGGGATTTTTTTAAAAGTTTTTTCACCAGTCATCTTTTTTTTTTAGTACTACTCTTTCATCACTAGAGGGAGCTTTTAATTTCAGTTTCATGTTTTTTTCACAGTAATAAATTTTAGATTTTCCTTAGAATTGGTGCATAACTCCCTTATAATATTTCCATTCCATTCCAACACCTTTGGTCACCTACAAATAAGTTCTATCACCACCATTTATGAATAAAAAGCAATTTTTCTACAATTTGACCCATAGCTTTCGGATTTTATTTTCATGTTCTGAGGTCCTTTAAAACCCTAAAAAATGAATAATCTTTGTATTTTATTATCTCTATACGGTGCTGTAGGTTTGTTCAGAAAGAGGTTTGTTTAGAACAAAATGCGTTACCTGGCGGTGGAATTAAAAAATTTTCCATGCAGGGTATACGGTGCGAATGCAGCAGGGATCCAGGCCAAAGTTTCATTTTGTAAGAGATTTAAGTTTATTACATGGTACCGGGCAACGCCGGGCGGGTCAGCTAGTATAAAAATAAAATCAGTAAAACGTGAAAATTCTTCATTTTCATTATTCCACGTAAGACTGACTTTTAATCATTTGGCAACACTGGCTCAGTCCTTGATTTTGATTTGGAAAATGCTTAGACCTTCTAATATATGTCTAACATGGAATTTGACAGGATAGGGAAATAGCGAGATAGAGAAAATGGGCTTTGTGAGAAAAGGAAATTTTCCAGGCATATTTTCTGGCAACTTATTCACTATTTCATACACACAAACTTTTTCAATATTTATACAATTTATTTTATATAAACAAGCCATTTATCTATTTTTATATACAAACAGAAGAAAATTGTATATATATATATATAAAACTATATATATAAACATGTTAATATATATAAACAAGCATAAAAGTTCATCAAGTTTGTTTTCATAGCTGTTTATTATCATTTGGCAACAAATCTGACTTTCTGAAGCCGGAATTGCGTCAAGTTTTCAAAAAAAATGCTGATGCCCCTATACTGAGAAAATACCACTTTTTCTTTTAAAATAAATTTTCACCAAGCTGTTTTTACAATTAAAAGCATGAACTTTTACTGATTTAGCTGTTAATTTTTTCAATTTCGGTATTAGAAGGTCATCTCAAGGCAGAAATAATCAGAAAATTCTTCATCTTAAAAACCCAACTGGCTGTTTTTAACACATTTCTGAATTTTTGTTCATATATGCATGAAGTTGGAAAATACTCTTATTAAAAAATTATGCAATTGAGCTGTTTTCTCCATTTTTTGATAAAGTAAGATCTTTTAGAAAATACTGTTAAAGTTACAGTTTTGAACTGAATTTCCTGACGCAACAGAGCTGAAAAGGACAAATAAACTGCTGTTATGAGAAAATAATAACTCAAGATGTAGTTCATTTATCAAAAAATGAGAAAAAATTTACAATTCCAAATAATTTCTATAATCTTGCTTTCAAATGTCAGAAAAGTTAGCATTGTGGAGCAGGGAAAAATATTTTTGAGAACCGCTTTAAAAATGGATTTTTCACAAATCTCTTTCATCTTCAAAATAAACTATTCACAAACTATTCACTATTAAACTGTAATTGAACTGTCTCAAATTAAAATAATATATCACATTTTCATTAATAATATATATAGTATATATGCACTATTATATATGCATAGATATAAATTTACATAAATAAATTTAATGCATTTATAAATCTATATATTCATTAAAATGGATAATATATATAGTATATATGCATAGATATAAATTTAAGTAAATTTATGCATAAATAAATTTAATGCATTTATAAATCTATATATTCATTAAAATGGATAATATATATAGTATATATGCATAGATATAAATTTAAGTAAATTTATGCATAAATAAATTTAAGGCATTTACAAATGAATATATGTAGTTCTTTAAAATGGACCCTTGTTAAAAATTTCTAAACAGGAAACATCTAATATATTTTTAATCTAAAAAAAGTTATATTTATAATGCTAATTTCAGACTCACAAAATGTGATAAGATTTTTTTCACAAGTACAAAACTTCTCCGAATTTTGCAAATATAGGATCCTCTCAGAACACCCTGGACAGACTCCTACATAACTGAGCTGTATAATCATTTAATAAGCTGTTCTCAAATCCAAAGGAGCTACTTTGACACATTTCTGAATTCATTTTTGTTTGGAAACGCATGAAATTGGCAGGTGTTTTTACTCAGAAACTATGTAATTGAATGATGTTTTCCATTTTTTGGTAAAGGCAGAAGATCTTTTAGAAAATATTGTCAAATTTGGCATTTTGGAACTGAATTTCCAAATGTGATAGCACATGGAAAAAGAAAACCTGCCATCATGTTACACAATCACTCAAGTCGGTAAGTAATTCATTTATCATGAAACAGAAAATTTCATTTGATTTCAAATCTCTACAATAGTCAGGTCTGCAAGTGCCATGCTTTTGAATTTAAGGCATGTTATAACTTTTTTTTTTTTTTTAATTCACTTTTTTGCAATTTTATTTGAGTGCAATTATACAGTAATAATAATGGATATTTGTTGCAAATAAAAGAGCATATCTTGAAATTTTAAAAACAATTTTTTTATTTGGAAATAAGTTTAAAAGTGGTCCTCTGGTGGCCTTTGATACACAGGTGTGAAAAAATTGAAGTGTTCTGCAGTACCAGATGAATAGTGAAATCTGCTTATCTGTAACAAAAAAACCTTAAAATTTACAATATTTTGCAGTCCTCAGATGGGTTTATCAATTTTTTGATCCTGAAGAAAATGGAGGCTGTTCAAATTTTAAGTTGTTGATTTTAGACAATTTTCAGATTTAAAATCGCACAAAGAAGTATTTACAATTCGAATATTGAAAAACACATCTGTGAGGGACTACAAAATAGTATAAAAAGAAAAGCATGAAAAGTTCAACGAAATCAGTTGATTCAATCTCAAGTTCTACCTAGTACTGATTTGTAAAACAGAGTTTCGAGAAAAACAAGTTTAAAGTTTTACAACATTTTTAAACATAGATAATAGCGACAATTTTTTAATTGCATAAAATCATCTATACTAGGCCCATATAATGAACCTTCCTGGCTTTCCTCTTCAATTCTTTCGTTTCTACCTGTGTGCCACACGATATGCTAAAAATGAGAATGTTCACTGCAACATCAAAAGGCGGATAACTTTTTAACCGATACGAATTTCGAAAAAACTGCTTTACAACAAAGTGTTTAAGGAGTGAAAATATACAAAGAAAAAAAAAATTAACATGATTTAAAACAAGTCCATAAATGTGTCAGAAAGTTGTGTTGTTCAGTGAGCAAAAATATTTTCTTCCATTTTCCTTAATCCTGTGTTTCTCAATTGAAGTGGTGCAGTAATTTTAAATGTATTATTAACAAGAAATTTCATCTGCTTTAATCTTTTTACCATGGACCAACAGAAGTAAATTAAATCGCAAAAGATGAGAATGAAACTGAGCAAGTCATACATCAGAAACACACAGGAAAATAGCAATATTAGGTTCTTTTTGCTTTCTTTAAATTATTATTTTACAAGATGCACACTCAGAATGACATATTTAACTGTCTGCAGACGAACAACACATTCTAAGCACTAAATATCCCACATTATAAGAAATTTGTAAGCATGGCGGTGAGTGCTTGAATAAAGTGGCATTTACTACCCCTGGTTCTAAATATGTGAAGTACAAGGATTAAATTTAGAATATGCATTTAATATTTTAATTTTCATTGTTTAATTATAATATATACATTTTATTGCTCAACTTTTGCAATATAGTTCCTAACCTGTTACTTCATCTTTAATATATTAATATATGTATAAATTAAAGTAATTTTAAGATTAAAAATGATGTGCTACCAAAATTCTTATTAAATTCAACATCTGCCAGTAATCTAAAAAGAATGAGAAACACTGCTTTGAAGTAATAATGGAAATCAATAAATCAACATTATCTGATATGCAATATTAAATAAAGTTGTTTCAAAATAACATTTTAACCTGTAGCAATCGGCAGAGGCTATTTTCTTTTGAAACCAAAATAAGGCAAACAGGAGAATCCTCCCCCCAAGTTATGATGGGAGCTTCTTTTGTCTGCCTCCAAGGAAAGTGTAAATCCACGCCTTCTGAGAAAGGTTGCCATGCAACTCTAAGAAGACTTGTATTTTTCAGCTCAAGCTAAACATCTTCTCATGGAATCTGTAGTTTGGCAAACTTAGAAAGAATATAGTTTGAATATTCTTCTTTTTGTTTTTGTCTATTAGGTAAGAATATATTGATTTTTACAAATATTCTGACAGATCATTCGGCGTTTATTTTAACTGTTTTTATCTTTCATTAAAGAAGAAAAAAATATATATTATTTCGCATACTACATTAAAATCATTCATATTCATAGAGGACACACATTTTAGATCATGTTTTTGTTTTTTGAATTTATATTTAGTGCAGGGGTCAATCCAGGCAAAATGTGGGACCTGTTTAAGACAGCTTCATAAACATCCATTTCATAAAACAATCCCTTCACAAAATTCCTCTCAATAAAACAGGCCCCTTCACAAAATTCCTTTTAGTAAAACAGACCCATTCACAAAATGCCTTTTAATAAAACAGACCCATTCACAAAATGCCTCTGAATAAAATAGGTCTTTTTGAAAAATTCTATTTCGTAAAAAAACTTAAGTTATTTTATTTTGTTAGGTTTTAAAATATGTAATTTGCAAACAAAGCAAGTTCACCAGAAAGAAAAATTTTAGAAAAACAATTTTCATAACTTATTAATATTATTAATAAATGTTTGGTCCAAATTAGAGTAAACTTGATTTTATCTCTCATTACAAAATGTTATTTTTCACAAAAATAACTTTTACTTTTCACAAAATGGGCCCCAAGGAATAAAACCTGCATTGACCCCTGAATTGTAACCTATTTTTGGGAGATATTTAAAAGTAACACAGAAATTAATGAAGCACTAAACAAACTGACAAAAATTATAAAAGGTAGTTAGGAAAAGGTAAAAGCAAATATGAAAATAAAAACCTTCACAAAAATCCATTTAATATAACAGGGCCCTTCTCAAAATTTCTTTTAATAAAATAGTTCTCTTGGCAAAGTTTAATTTCATAAAAACGTACTCTTCATTAAGTAATTTTATTTTGTTAGGTATTAAAGTATGTAGTTTGCAAACAAAACAAGTTCACCAGAAAGGAAAACTTTAGCAGAAGACTTAAATTATTATAAATAAATGCTCGGTATGAATTAGAGGAACTTGATTTCATATTTCAATACAAAATGTTATTTTTCACAAAAATTACTTACTTTTAAAAAAATGGGCTACAGGGAAAAAAAAAAATTCTGCATTGACCCCTGAAATGTAATCTATTTATAGGGATATTTATAAGTAATACAGAAATTAGTAAAACAATAAACTGAGTGACAAAAATGAAAGGTTTTTGGCAAAGGCAAAAGCTAATATGAAAATAATTCTTCACAAAATTCCTCTTAATAAAAGAGACCTCCTTGCCAAAATTCTTCTTAATAAAACAGGCTCCTTCACAAAATTCCTCTTAATAAAACAGGTCTCTTCTCAAAATTTCACTTCATAAAAACATACTCTTCATTAAGTAACTTTCTTTTGTTAGGTTTGCAGACGTTTCCACTTCAACTGTGTTTTTATATTGGTGAAATAAACTGATTATTTTGTTATATTTTATGATTCTGGAAAGAATATCCTTTTGTTCTTAAAATAGCATTTTATTCAGTGTTAAACAAAAAATATCTTTCGAAACAGAAGTTTCCACTTCAACCTTGTGTTCAAGTCTGTAAAGTAAAGTGATTATTATTATTTTAATTGTGGAAATAATCTCTTTTGCTCTCAAAAGAGCAGTTTATTTAGTGTTGAATGAAAAACTATATCTTATGATACAAATATTTTCACTTTAACTTTGTTTTTATATAGGTGAAATAAACAGATTTTTTTTTTTTTTTTTTTTTTTTTTTTGTAAGATTCTTGAAAGTCTTTTTAGCACTTAAAAGTATATTATTTTAGTGTGTCAATTAAACGAAAAGTGATATTATCTGATATTAAAGTTCTCACTTCCAAATTGGGTTAAAAGATTTAAAGAAATAAATGTTTTATCAGATAATCGTTCTCCTATTGAATATTAAAATAATAAAAACAGATGGAATCAGAGTATATAAGAAGTATAGTATAGAGTATATACCTCAATAAGGAGATCCTTATTGAAATACAATTTGCCAGTTTTGCCTTCATCATTTCCCATAACAAGAAAAATAATTTTAAATATATAAAAAATTGAAAAAAAAAACAACAACATAGGAAAGACCAGAAAAGAAATATGTATGATAAACGTATGTATGTTAATAGAATGACAGAAAAGACACTCAGTCTGAGAAATCGACAATACAAAAACCTTTCATTCCAGTAATGCACCAAAGCCAAAAATGTTCCTCCTTTCATCCCAGAAAAAGAGACTACCCTCCCTGAAACTCTGAGATGACAGATGATTGATCAGCCTAGCTTTAAAACAAGGGAAGCTAAATTTAGGGTACACCATATGTACCCTAGCCGTTATTTGAAGATTTTTTGGGAGGATACACACGTCATACCTGCCGAATCATAGATGTTAATACAGTAAAATGTTCAGATATTCTAACTATTTGTCTTAAGGGGTCGTTTCACTGAAACTCCCTGATTGCAAAATCCTATGGAAAAACTTAAAAGCATGATTACTCATTACCTAATACAATTATTATTAAAATACAGTTTTCATCATCCGAAAGTGAACTTCAGATGCCAATGATGTGAGTTTTTAAAATTTGTCTTCATAAATTTTAAGTATTTTTAAGAAGATTATAAAAATTTATCAAGTGGAAATTTAAAAGTTTATAAGGATTTTTAAAATACAAAAAATTTAAAGAAACAATTTAAAAAAATTAATAATCAGCATCTGAGGTATACTTTCTGATAGTGAAAACTGTATTTTAATAATTATAATTATATTACGTAATGAGTAATCTCATTTTTTAAATTTTCCCATATGCTAACATGGGATTTCATGATCAGGGAGTTTCAGTGAAGTAGCCCCTTAATACAGCTTTGTTATTCTTTAAAACCATAATAATGCAGTTCAAACCATATAAATGTTTTTAAAAAAATTAAAATTAGATCAGCCATTTTTCTAAAATATTTTAATACAACACATTTATATACAAATTATATTAAAATGAATTTTTTTTTTTTATTTATACAATTTGTTTAATTTTTTATTAATACAATGTCTTATTTTCTAGTCAAATACATAAAATTTGAAGTGTCATAAATTTAATAAAAAGAAATCCCAAAAGGCAAGCAAAAAATAGACACATACATATTCTTGATATTTCAAAAGGATTGTTTACCTTCAATTAAGAATTCTGAATAGAAGAATTACATTTATTTTGCTTTAGCTGCAATATATTTTCAGCTTTAAATATCAGACAAAAAACAAAAAAAAAAAAATCCCAACATAGAATAAATGAGAAAATTTTATTTAAAAAAAGCAAGATTTATTTATACAGTAGACTCCCAAAAATCCGCATATAGTTTCAAATGTAAACAATGAAACTTATAGTTAAGATATAGGTGAAGAATTTAATTTAATTTTTTTTAAATTTTTTTTTATCATTCTGTACACATTTTAATATGTAATTTTGGTTAATATATGATTGAACTCATGTTTTCTCATGAAGGAAGTATATATTTATTTCTGAAAAAAATCAAGGCAGTGCTTGATATCAGTAGCAATCGTGAACATTCTACCAAATACATTTATATATTAATCAAGCTTTTTTGGGTATTAAGTATGGCTAAATATGAAATAAAACTTTGTTATTTTAAGATTTTGATGTGAATTATTAGTGTACATTTTATAAAGAAAGTATCACTGAATAATTCAAGAAAAAATTCTCATCATTATCCATATTTAAGATATGCATTATTAATTTTTTACTTGACCTTGACTTTTAAAATTTTCTTAATTTTCATTATTTTACTTTATTGTAAGCATTCATTATAATTTTGAGTGCATTATTAAATTCAAACTATGGTTTAAAAAATGTAAACAAAACAGTGACCAGAAATCAGCAAAATTCTAAAATCTGCACAACCCCTGGTCCCAAGCTGTGAGGATTTGAGGGAGTACTGTATGTATATATATAATTCTGATTGAATAGGCGACCCTGAGATTATTAATTATGAGATTAAAAGCATATAACTTTGAGCAAAATATTTTGTTTTTGGTAATATTTGAAACTGGTACAGCAAAATGGATTTGGAAGGGATGTTACAACCCACCACCAAGAACAAGTAAAGCTACTATACACAGATATTAAGCAATAAAGCCATTTATAATCTGCAATTTTTATAAATAACAGTTCAACCATCCCAAGCCAAAATCTTGGCTGCTCTACTAAGTTCAACAAAGGTATATACCCATTTGAAGAAAATTTGAACATAAACACTGAATCGTCCAACACATACAAAATATAATACGTAAAAACTAGTCTGATAAATAACAAACAATTGCAACAAAATATTTTGAAGACAAGGATACAAAATTCATTTTAGTTTTGATACCACATTTTTTTTTTCTTTCAAAAACATTAAAAACAAAAAGCACCATTATAATGTACACATTATAAACAACAACAACAAAATAATGAAAAAATGCAAATTGGCATATAATTTTACATTATATCAAAAACGATTTATAAAATATATTTTACTAAAAAAGAAAAAATATAAAAATTTTACTTGTGCAGAAATTAAAAAATTCATAAGCAAACTTCTTAATTAAAATTTTTTAGTACTTGTAAATTTTGCTTAAGAAAAATTAAATAAAATTTTAAAGTGCTGTAATTAAAATCTGTATAAGAAATGCAAGAAGCTTATAGAATGTTTGTTACATGGAGAAGTCCTACTTGAATGTAAGTAAACGTTGTGCAATATGAATATGATACACGTATGATTTCTGTTAACAAATTCTCTATTTTATGATAATTTTGTTTGCATTTTATAAGACATACATAATATAAAACTATAAGTATACTCATTTGTATTAATTCTTGTACAGAATTACAGCATGTACACAGGCTTAATTTATCATGCAAATTCTGGTAAATATAAATTAAACAGTCATTCTATGCTTGTCAAACAAATGTGTTTGAAAACAATTCCCACTTTACAAATATTGAAAGCCTTAGAAAACTTTGATATAGAAAATATATGGAATATTTAAATAATAACTAAGGAATGTTGCACTAGACTGTGAAAGTAAAAAAAAAAAAAAATCTAAAAAGATTACTCTATATAACTATTTTTTTAAGCAGGGAATTATATTGATCTTAACATCTTTACCTCCATGCCATACACTTTGTACGTCATGACTTATTATTCCTAACTGAACTTGTTTTATTTTCTGACAAATGGCTTCTCTCATTAGAGTGGTTTATGGTAGTGATTTGAAGATTTCTAAATCAAAATAGTTTTAAGACTAGTAAATGTATATTAATAAAGTGGTCTGGAGGTGAAGAGGTTAAAGAGGAAAAACAATGTTGCCACACAACTCAGGATTATAAAATAGGCCAAAAATATTTTGTATGAGTGTATGCTTATAAGTATCATGCACATAACTGGTAAATTCTCATAAAAAATATAAGCATAGCAAAAATTATTATTTTTTTTTTAGCTATTAAGAAGATAAGCTAAACCTATCTAGAAAGATAATCAACATCATTTTCAGATTCTATGATGCAGTCAAATAAAACTTAATTTTCAAAATTAGTTTAAATACTGTAGTTAACTTTCATTTTATATGCATATTATTTAAAGAGAACTTCATTGTTTTCAATATAAAATTTTGATATTAAAATCTTGAAAAGAAACTTGCTATATCTGTGTTTAACTAAGTTTAAGATTAGGCATTAAATGTTTTGAACACTTCATGGATAGAATTTTACATGAATTTTAATATGTATAACATGATTTTTATACCACCAGCAAAACGGGTTTCAGTTTGTGCCAAGAACGCTAGCACTATTTTTTTTTCAAAGGAATTGACAGAATTATTAATGTTACCTCCATATTATAGTGAGATATAGTGTGATATAGGCTTTATTTTCTATAAAGAAAATTATGGAACCAAAACCTCTGCTCAAGCTGTCTCTGGTTAAAACCAAGAAAGTAAGTTTAAAATATTGACAGAAAACATATTTAAAAATTTTAAGCAGCAATTTGGCATAGTTAAAATGTCATACAAAAATAACAAGTCAAATCTTGAGCACATTACTAATTTGACAACAAACATTTATATTAAAACAAAATTTTAGAATTATAAAATCAGCAAACAAGATCCATACAAAGTAAAATGCATTTAAATGCTTTTTTCAGTTATTGTTTTAATTAGATAAAACATACCACAAGAATATCTACCAAAATAATTACCGTAATTTCGGGAATATGCGCCGCACCCATCGTAAGTGCCGCATCATTGAAAAATCGATAAAAAAAAAACCAAATATACACGTAAGCGCCGCATCATTGAAAAATCGGTAAAAATGAAATAGTCACGATACGATCGACAAAATTGGATTAAAAGTAACAAGAATAGCGATAAAATCTTAATATGAATTAACAATAAAACACAGGTTATCTTAAAATACAATAGAAAAAAAATTATGTGTACTATGCAAATCGATTATTCGATTATCGTTTTAATCGAATATCGCTGTTTGCAGTGTGCTTATGAAATAAATATAATTTATTAACTATTGTAAAATATACAATAAATACTTTTAAAGAGAGTGAGCTATTAATATTGAAACACAGGTTATCTTAAAATACAATAGGAAAAAAAATACGTACTACGCCAATCGATTATCGTTTTAATCTAATATCACCGTATGCGGTGTGCTTATGAAATAAATACAATTTATCAACTATTGTAAAGTATACAATAAATACTTATAAAGAGTGAGCTATTAATATTGAACAGAAAATAGAGAAATATGGGTAAGTTAAATATATTTTGATTATAGTAATTACGTTTTTATAATAAAGATATATTGTGATACTATGTACTGTTTATGAACTTTATACTGAGAATAAATGAATGTAAATAAAGGTGAAATATGAATGAATGTTAATGAATGCATGTGTTTAAAAGTATTTGAGGCAGTAAGTCTAAAAAAACATGAAATGAAGGCTTTTCACAATATCCAGATACTGCTATGTTGAAAAAAAAAATCATTGTACCCGTCGCCCTTGCATATGCGCCGCATCGCCCATATTTTGAACTTTTAAACACGTTTGCGCCGCGGCGCTTACTCCCGAAATTACGGTACAAATATTCAAATCTAATTTATCGCAGTATACTTAAAGACAAATTTTGTGACAAGTTTCAAAATTGACGTGTTTCTGCCATTCAAAGCAGAATCAAGTACAATTACTAATACAGAGCAAGAATGAAAATTTAAACAGATAACTTCAAAACACCAATGGAAAGCTACATAAAAAATAAGGTTATTAAGAGAAAATAACTGCTTATGAAAGATTACTCCAAGTTCTCTCATTCTTCATGCTGTTTCATCAGATTCACAATAAGGAATAAAAATCATTACTGCATTAGCTCTGTTTAATTAATGCAAGACTTTTTCAATGAATTTTTGGTCTTAATTACAGTTTAGTTTGCCATAATTTTATCGGTCTCTACAGCTTAAGGCATTTCTCAAATCCAAGGGGACTATTTTCTGACATATTTCTAAATTCATTTTTATTCACAAATGCATAAAATTGACAGAGGCTCTTATTCAGAATTACTATTTTTTTTAGAACTACCATTCATTTTAAACTTTCACATCCATGCCTGAATACAATCAAGACTGTCAGAGTTATTTTAAAAGAATCTTTGCTTCATATCTTCTTTCTTAGAACAAGACATTTAAAGCAGTTCATACATCTCAATATTTTAATCTAGTATTTAATCTCTCCCCCAATTTTATCAATCTGTAAAAAACTTTTCAAAGTTTTGTCTAAATAATGTAAATGATTTAAAGATTTCTTTTCTGTTAAGAGGCTACTTCATTCATGCGAAAACACTCGCTCACTAATGTTAATCCTATGGCACAGTTATTTTACAACATCTCATTTGCATTTCATTATTTTTAAATGATTTATTTTATTTTTTATTTTTGGCATTGGATAGGTGAGGTGGATCTCTATGCAGGTGTTTTACACTTTTTTTTATTTTGTTAGCAGGTTTTATTATATTTTTTTTATGAAGATACTTTCACTTTCAGAACCGGTTTTGAAAGTGAAAGTATCATAACAAAAATAACCTGCAACCAAAATCGAAAAATGGCCTGCATTGAGATTGACCTCATCTATCCAATGCAAAAACAATCATTTAAAAATACTGAAATGCTAACAAGATATTGTAAAATAATTGTCCCATAGGATTTACATTAGTGAGCAGGTGTTTTCCTGTGAGTGAAGTAGCCTCTTAAACTGTTTAGATTCTGCCGGATTCACATTCTGAGAATAGATCTGGAGAATTGCAGAATCATAAATTACTTTTTAGGATAAACACACCAACCTATTATTAGAAGATTTGAAAAAAAACATACAAAATTAATAAAAATATACTTCTTCCATGTAATTATAGAGAATGAGCTAAATAGTTTGAGAGACAAGGGAAATCCAAGGTCACTTATGACAGAGCAAGCCAAATTAAAAAAAAAAAAGACAAAAGAATCACCTATTCATTTTCAATCAAAGAAAGAAAAAATATAGTAATATGGCAACTGTTGCAAAAGACAAAAGAATAGTTTATTTCAAAAACATCATACCAGACAAAATATTTGAATATGAGATAACACTGGTTTCCTTCAATTTATTGATAAATACTTTAATTGGTGCGAAGTTTACTAAAATAACATTCTGTAAACCTTTATTTTGCATCCTTAATATATTCTTTTACTCCAGAAACACTACAAGCAATGACACTTAGAGATTTAAATTTCTATTTTAGAGACTTTTAAATTCGTATTTCAGAGAATGCTGCACCTGTGTATAATATATTTTGCTGAGCTATTTTTTTTACATTGTGAAAAGCTCAATTACTTTTTTCCAGTTAACCAGACATGATTGAAGCTAAGGTATATTTGAGATTATTTTAAATTTTGCAACTGACCGCAATAAAGTTCAAGTTTACTACGCCCTCCCTCATGTTCCCCTTAGATTTGTTAGTTTTTACCTAAACTCAATCCAATGATATCATAAAAATAATAACATAAATGAAAATATACAGTTTTTTTTTTTTTTTGGCAGAAACATAACTGCTAAGAGGATTTTTTGTTTATCTTGTACCCTGAAACTTAATGAATAAATTACTTTAACATTTGATGTACAGAACCATTCTTTACATTCTGAAATTTTTTTGTAAGAAAATACCTACATTTAGTTAAGTTATACAGTTTTCTTAAATATCTAAAAATGTGAAATTCTGCACTTGAGGAGTTTCTGAAATAATGCAACTTAAAAAGCCTTTGAACACCATAAGTTTTTAATAACTTTAGAAATAAGAAAATAAGACATTACACTTTTTTAAAGTAAAATAGAGATTAAGGCTGGTCGCAAATCCTAACTGGCTACATTCTGACACATTTATTAATTCATTTTTGATCTCAAACAGTTGAAATTAGCAGGTGGGTTTTCTCCCCAACACAAGAAAAATACAAGAAAATACCTTATTTAATTAAAATAAATAAATAAATGCTAAAATAATTAAAATTATTTTAAGTTTTTCATGTTCTAAGCTAGCTAACAGGTATATAAAAAAATTCGAAAAAAAAAAAACTTTATAAAAAAATATATCAAATATTCAAAAGTTATTATCCTGGCTTGTAACTAGAGCCATCTATGTTGTTCTAAATGTTAAATAAATTAATAATTAAACTAATTTAGCAATGACAATTTAATACGTTCATAATAAAGTATTTTAGACAATGGAAAATAATTTCCTTATTTCTTCATAATTAAAATAATAATAATAATAATAATAATAATAATACTAAAATGGGTGTAACTGAAAAAATATCATCCTCCTGGCTGATTAGATTGCACTCAATATTTTCTCTACAAATAGTGAAGGGATTCTATTTTTGTGCTTATTGCAAGAACTTTTATTTCTTTGGTAAGCTGTGCAAGTAAATATTCTCAGTTGGTGGCATTTTCTATATCATTGAATTTTGAAGTTCTTTGCCTTCAGAGTTATGTTTTATTTTAATCATTTTCTTGGCATCTACAGAAAAAAAAAAACTGGGAGAGTAGAAAATTATCTATTTTACAATTTAGAAAACATAATAAAGTTATATTTTAGAAAATATAAACAGTAACTTTAAAACTCTTAGACAGAATATGCCAGCTTCTAATTACACCAGTTTCATCATTATCCTAGCCATTATTGTCTTGTGACAAAAGAACTAAACAATCACAGAAAACCATATTTCAAAAATATTTTTTCTACCACACATTAAACAGTTTTGTGATGCTGGTATTTTTTCTTCTTGTATAGAGATAAAATAACAAAAGTATATAACAAATTTATAGTACCCTTTTTTTAATGTTTTAATACTGAAAAGTTGTCTGATTTGGAAGAATGACCTAGGTGCTCTTTTTTTTTTTTCTGCTCTTATTTATTCTTACTATGTAGCAATTGAACTGTTTTTTTCCCTTAAAGACAAAGACATTTTCTTTCAGAAAATGCTGTTAAAGTTGCCATTTTGAACCAAATATCTGACAGTGACAGTGCGGGATAGGAAAAAAACTGCCGTCATAAAACTACAATCATTTGTAACACAAGGTGCAATTCATTTATCAAAAATGAAAAACTCTAATGACAAACAGTTCATCACTTCAATAATCATGCCTTTAAGTGCATCATCATCACTTCAATAATCATGAGTGCTTTTACATTTATAAATGAGTTCACTAAAAACTTTGACATGTGTCAGAAAGTTTTGCATTGTTGAAAATAATTTTTTGAGAACAGACTTAAGTAATTAAGCATATTTAACAGCAAAATTAGCAAACAACATATTGCTTTAGCACTTATTTCATATCTAGATTGATAAATATATAGTTTGCAAAATGTGGATTGTAAGATAATCATGACAAACACAAAAAACATTAATCAAATAATTTCTTTAATTTCATAGCTAATGAAGAACACACTCACTAGTATAGCTAAGAGGAGATCTGAAGAAGATATTGATAATTACCATATACAAGTATATATTACAATCTTTGATTAAAAAGAAGAGCTTAGAGTGTTGAATGCTTATTCAACACTCCCCCCCACAACAAAAAATCTTTTTAAAACAAAGAGCAAATATTCTGAGATTAAAAAGGTACATTATTTGTAGAAGGGGTATTAATTTCACATTGCCCCCATGAAACAGACAATGTATTAAGTGATTAACAATGAAAAAAAAAGTGACAGTAATAAGATGACTTCTTCTGTTTCCCACATCTGCATATGAGAGTGATCACATATGAAGAAATGTAAAATAGAAAAATATTGACACTTTAACAATGTGCCAGTTCTTTATAGTAATAAAAAATTTAAATGGTGCCATTTCTTCTTCACGACAAAGGTTTTAATTTATGGCAATATCTTATTTTTGTAGCTGAGAGATAATTTAGACTGTAGAGGGAAGACAGAGTATGGTACCTTTTAGAAAAGCACTGGAATAAAAGCTATTGTGTAAAGAATTTACAAAAAATTAAATTATTTAATGCTTTTCATAATTTCTAAATTTTGTTTCCTGTTATTCTTTAGCAAAGTTGAAACTCAATTATTTTACATTGCACAAGTAAATATTAGTACATGACTCAAGTGCTTTGAAAATTTTAGAATGATTCTGTAATAGAAATCATATATGTGCACATATAATCCTACATACATCACATTCCGATTTCAGAATTAATGCTTCAATAATTATGGCATGAATTATGTAAAAAGTATTCACCACAAACTTAATACATTTTACTTCACATTTTAATTTTTTTTTCATAATTTAATACAAATTCTAATATGTAGCTTTTAATAGGAATTTTAAAAAGTATTGGATTTGGGAATAGATATAAGAATTAAATATGGAAAATGCAACATTTCAAACATTATGTTACATGAGTTTAAGCTCATATCTAAACTCTGATGTAAAAATGTTCTCAAAACCAAACTGGACTACTTTCCAACACATTTTTTAACTCATTTTGTTTAGAAATGTCAAATTAGTACATGCTCTATAATCAAAATGTTTTTTCTATTTTTCAGTGCAAACAGAAAATTTTTCAGGAAGCGCTGTCGAAGTTGGCATTTTGAACTGACTGTAATTTTAGATGTGACAGCATAGGAAAGAGAAAAAACTGCCATCCTGAGACAATAATCGTTTATAACTCTACACATAATTAATTTACCAGAAAACACAAAAAAATGTTTGATGACAAATCACTTCAATAATAATGTCTGCAAGTACCATGCTTTTATCTTAAAAAAATGAACCAGAAATTGTGGCAAAAAGTTTCCCATTGTTGAGCAAGGAAAATGTTTTGAGAAGTAAGTACCTTAATATGGCTGAGATTTTTTTCTTTACAAAACATTTATTATAAGTTCCTAATTTAGATTAGTTTCACGTGACATCTGCCTTCAGCCTTAAGAGACATTTCAAACCATTCCTAAATCTTTTGAGTTAAAAATTTTTAAAGGATAATTTAAATTTTTAAATAAATTTTCTGAAGCTTTGCTATTATTGTGATTCTGATGTTTCAAGAAGAACAACATCCTTACAAACCTTCTTTTAAATATGCTTCTGAAATTCAGGACAAAAGTTGAAGTAATATAAATAGAGTTGAAATAAGTACAGCGAGTTCATAAAGCAGCAATTTTAAATTTGATATTTCAACAGCAGTTGTATTGTCAAACAATATCCAACTAGATATGTCTCTAATGTTCAGGAAAATTGCTATAGTGACACAGACTCAATAAAGCTACAAGAATACATTCTGTGTTAACTCAGTTTTTAAGAGTAATCATAGAAAGGTATATTATAGAAATTAGAACATGATATGAAGGAGAATTCTGTTTAAAAAATATTTTCAGAAAAAAAATCTATATTTAACATGAATTAATTTATTACGAAATAAAAATAAACAAAACAAATAATCTTGCATTTCAATTTATTTTGTGAGTTTCATATTGATTGAAGAGATACTTTGAACTTTATAGGATATAAATAAATAAGTTCACTTAAAATTAATGTTTAACAGATGAAAGAAAGTGTTAACAAATTACTTTTATTGGCATCATGTTGATTTTCAAATATTCAATACATTTAATACAAATATTATAACAACAACTTTATAAAATCTTTGAAAAAATTATTGTGCACAATACACTTTTGTAAAGTAATAATATGAAACAAAATTTTAATATCATACACAATTTTATTAACCCTTTCATGCCCAGAAGTTTCTGGCACAATAAAAATGCTAAGTATTTTAACATTAACTAATACAATTAGCCAAATCTTACACAATCAAAATTTTAAGATTTATAAAATGACACTTTCAAGCAATATAGGAAAAATTTTACGATATCAGAGCTATATATCCAGAATATTATTTAATGAAATATTATGATTTACTTATAAATTAAGATGGCATACCAAATTAAGTAGCAAACAAGAACAAAGTTTATGCCCACAATTAAATGAAATAAAGCATGAAACCATTTATCAAGAAAACCAGTTATACAGAATGGTATTCCCAATTAACCTTCCAGAAAAAGTACCTTACAGTGCTAGTTTGACATGTGCATTGCTTGAAATATTACAACATGCATGTATAACTTGATGCCAACATCTAGGATTTGACATGGAAGCAAATTTAGTTAGATAATTGGATATTTTTATTTTTTATACAGAATTTTTGTTTCCAAGGTATTCCCATAAATTGCCTTCTTTTAAACTCTCATTAATCTTGATGGGATCTAATTCTTAATCTGAGCAATCTAATAATTAATTTGAAATCATCAACAAAGCCACAACTACATATTTTCTAAATATCTGATCAAATGGACATTACTTTAATGCCCAAAACCAGTTATTCAGAAAAACCAGTTATCCAAAATACATCTGACCTTACCGTAAAATCCCGTTAATCCACCCCCCCCTAAACACGATGGAAAATCTTAAAATAAGCAGGGGGGGGGGGTGCTTACACGGTATTAAAACTGTAGTATACGATATTTATGGGTGGGGGGGGGGGGGAAGATGCTACTGGCTGATCATTGCAAAGCATGCATTATTTTAATAAAGTAACAAAAGAAAAACATTTTGAAAAAAAATTATAGACAAAATAGAAAAACAGTATAACTTCACGATTAATGACGATTTCAGATTATAGAAAATTCTGGATTTCAGAAGCTTTGAAACTGGAATGCATTTAGATAAATAATAACACTAATATCTGTCATTAATATGGTAACAGAAAAATAAAAGGAACTTAATAATTTAAAATAATTAAAAAACACTGAGAAATTACAGTTGAAAATGTCCTGAAGTAATTTCGAGATCTAGTAACATTTTATGTGGTGTCGCCATCTGTTGTAAGTTAGGAAGATTAAATAACCATTTTTTTTTAAATCATGATTTCGTATCTATAAATGCTAAATAAATAATACAAGTCACAAAAATTGACAACATATAGAATGAATTGGTAGTGTTGCCAGATTATTAAAACAAAAAACAGTACTACCACAAACAAAGCACAAATTACGCTACAAATTCGACTGTGTATCTACAATTCGATTGATCTGATCAATTAATCGATATATTTTTTTTTGATTGGTTTTCATAATAATGTTAAATACGACTATAAATTCTTTAATAAAATAAATAGATTCTCTTTTAATCAAAATATTTTCCACACAGCATCAAATACACATTTTTTAAAACTTATTTCATGAGAAACTTTCACTATCGATATTTTTATTACCTTCATATCGCCATGGGGATAAATTTACAGCAAAACTAATGTTTGGTTATATTGCTTTTTCAGATCAACAATGTGTTTGTACATGTTTGCGATATATCAAAGAATCGTCACACCTTTCTGATCCGTCGAAAAAAAAAACACTCAGGAGATAAAATGTTTGGTGTTGATCTTGACGTGCACAGTGAAATTTCTTTTGGGGAGGTCGCTTTCTCGGGATTTTTTAAATTTTCCAATTTGTTTACAAAGTGGGAGGGGGGGCGCTTAATCGGGAAGGTCGGATTAACGGTATTTTATGGTAATCATTCTGGATAAATGGTACTGCACTGCATTTTTAAAAAGGTCATTAATTGCATAATTGCATCCTTATATGTTTCTTATCTTAGTCAAGATAAAGGACTATTTTCTCAATTGTTTTGTTTGATTTTTATAACACCAAATAAATAGCAGCAACAGCATTATTCTACATTTCATCTATTACAAAGCAATACTTAAAATCATTGCTTTGCTCAAAATAACTGAACAAAGAACTTTACTTTTTCACTAAAAAATAAGCTAGACATTTTGTGTACATAAAATATGTAAATAAATACATTTTCCACATCACTTTGCAATGATTTTAGTAGTTAATCCCTGTAGATAAATTTCTATTTTCAAGAAACTTGAGACCAAATCAGTTATTTTCGATCTCTTTCAACTTCCTACTGAAAGTTTTCAGAATATTTTTTTTTTCTCCTCCTTAATCCATTCAGGACTGGCACACTGTATATGCACCTGAAAAGGTTCCTCCTCCTGACCAATGTGTTTATATATGATGCACATTGAAACAGTCCATACAGGACCGCTGGTTTAAATATGAATTTCAAAATTGGAACGTTTTATTAGTAATTTCAAACAGTACTAGATGACATTAGAGGACTAAGATTTTTAAGTTCAGTAATCGTCTGAGTATTGACCTACATATCCTACAAGGTTTTTCTTTTCTTCAGCCCTGATAAAGCAGGGGAGGGGTGACCTTCTCTTTACGTAAACAAAGGAACGTGGAATATAATTTAAAATGAAGTGAGTGATTTAAATGATGGGAAAACTTTATTGCTTTCTGTTGTATATATTTTTTTATGTACGATGTGTATCTAGATTAAGCATTTTATCTTTTTAGATTGGGAACGTTGTAACGTATAGAATTACAGAGTCATATCATGGCAAAAAGTCATATCTAACAAACAGATTATAACAGATAAAAAAAAATATGAATAGGACATACAGGCCTGAGGAAACACTTTTTGACTGCATGTGTCAGTCTCAAACAGGTTAAAAATATATTTTAAAAAAAGAAAAAGAAGCAACTAAAATTTTTTTTAAACAGATCTAAAAGAAATGTCTGAATCCAATTTTTAATAAAGATAATTAGGATATAAACTGTATTTATTTAATTTAGTCATGTTACAAGGTTCTCTTATTAATGGTTTATCAATGAACAAATACAGGAGCCAATGCAGATTTCTTCTCTTGGGACTCCATATTGTGAAAAATAACTAATTTAAATGAAGTAATAACTTTTTTAATCCTCCTGCGAAAGTTTTCTATTCTTGTGAACTTGTTTCATTTGCAAATTAAACATTTCAAACCTAATGATCACAACAAAAAAATATGAGGCGTTTGCTTTAGAATTTCAAGAAGGAGCTTGTTTTATTTATTAAGACAAAATGTGTGAAAGTGCCTCTTCTATTGAAAATAATTTTGTGCGCAGTCCTCCTTTACTAAATGGAATTTTGTGAAGAGGCCCCAAAATTTTACCTGGATTGAAGCCAATCAATGATAAAAGATATAATAGTAACTAAAAAAAAATGAGAATGGTTAATATGATAAGCTAAGCTTTATTCATTTTCTCAATATTATTGCTTTAATGACCTAACATGGAAGCGTTATAAGTATGTGATAAGATTTGCTAGTAAAAACAACCAAGATGAAAGGGCTAATTAAACATATTCCTACATTTTTTATTCAAGGTAAACAAAATTTTTTAATGAGTATACAATATGTAAAATTTTTTATCATAATACAATTAATGTGAAATGACTAATTTGAAAAGGTGCATATTAATGTGGTAAATCTTTTTCTTTGTAAAATAAAAAAAATGTTTAAAATGAGTACACATAAAATGAGATTTGTTATAGTAAATACAAATAATGTAAAAGCTTTAATTAGAAAGAGTATTACAATCCAAATCTTTCTTATTTAAGAAACTTGTAAAATGAGTATTCACAATATAACTTTTTTATAGTAAATAAAAGGGTGGGTAAAAAGAGTACATATTAATACATCAAATCTTTTAAATTTTAGAAAGACAAATTTTAAAAGTATACATGAAACAAGATTTCTATACTAAATAAAATTAATAGCAAATTGCTGATTAAGAACAATAAAGTAATAAAAAACTTTTCATTTAAGAAAAGCCATTTATAAACACCAATTTAAAAAAAATAAGATTTTTTATAGTAAATACAATTAGTATAAAAATGTTAGATAAGAAGAGTATATGCTAATAATATACCAAAACTTTTTCTTTTTAGAAAAACATTTTTTTAAAATGAGTTTGTACAGAATAAAATTTTCTATCATAGATATAATTTATATGAAATGGCCAATTTGACAGAGCATATCAATAATATAAATTAAAGAAAAATAAAAAAGTTTAAAATGACTATACACAAATTGTGATTTGCTATAATAGATGCATAAAGTAAAATTTCCCATCCTAAATATGACTGATATGAATAAGCTAACCTGCTTAAAAATCAGAGTATATTAAAATAAGCATACACACAATAAGATTTGCAAAAGTGAATATAATCAATAAAAAAGGGCCGATTAAGAAGAGCGTTGTAATCCAAATCTTCTTCATAAAATAAACAGTATACACAATGAGATTTTCTATAGAAAAACAATTAGTGTGAAAAGATTAGCTAGGAAGGGTATATATTAGTATATCTTTATTATTATTATTTTTTTTTCAGTTTAGAAAAACAAAACTTCAAAATGAGTATACGTACAATGAGGTTTTTTCAGTAAATAAATTTAATGTGATAAAGAGACAGGTAGAGTATAGGTAGGTAATCCAAATGTTTTTATTTAACATTTTCATCATGACTGCCATATATACATGATGTATGCTCAGAATCTTTGATTATTCCTACCAGTATTTTTGAATGGTAAATTTTGCTTTCTATAATCTCAGCAATTAAATTAGGCAAAAATTTCTATTTGGAAATACCAGTGGTAAAAGATTTAAAATTCTGTAAAGGAAAACAAGTGTTTAAATTTTTATTCATAAAATAAGATTTCCTATAGTAAATACAATCAATATAAAAAAGAAGTATGCATTATTAAGAGATAATTAAGGGAGAATATGCATTATTAATGTATATAATATTTTTATTTTATGGAAAATAAACTTATTACATAAGTATACATAAAATAAAATTGACAAAATAAAATATATTAATATAAAAGTACCAATTAGGAAAGATGTAATAATAATATATCGAGTTTTTTTGCATTTTAGGTTAATTAAATCTGAATTAATTATGTAATAATTTAGGCATTAACAAAATTTTCAAACTGAGTATACATAAGATTCTGTTTCTACTAAATACACAATATTTCAACAGCTTCTGATAATATAAAATATTTCAGAGATTCTTTGAGCAAGTGTACCTTTATCTTAATAATGATTATGTTAATGAAATCAAAACATAATGAAAAAGTGAGAACTAAAATAACTTTTTAAGAATCTCACAGTCATGAGTCAGACGAAAAAAGGAAACTGTACAGATGAAAATTTATAAACAAATGCAGCATGAGAGTCAACAAAATGTTTCATCACAAAAAACAAAGATGGATATCTCCAAATGTTTTTGAAAGAGGAACATAATGGGTATGCTTTATTGGCTATAAAATATGTCAAACAAAATTTATAGTCATACCCATGGGGCATTACTGAACTATACATAGAATAAAATTCTATGTTATGATCTGCACACATGGCAACTTCATATATAAAATTTCCAAATAATACAATCTAGGGCTTTAAATAAAAATTTCTAAACTTCACTAACATTTCAACAAAGTATTCACATTAAAGAATCTAAAAAATTTACATCTACAATCATTTATCAGTCATAAAATTGTACCAACAAATTATGCAATTTTGACATGCACATATATCGCTTAGTCCATATAAGTCATTTCTTTAGTCTCAACTCATTATTTTACAAACACAACATTGGTGACATCACAGTAATATCAGCATATAAAATCAACTGTATTTATATATTTGTATGATGGATAAAATGTTTACAAAATCAACAACAATTAAAACAAAAATGGCACAAATATCAATAAATGCAGACACTGCATTTAAAAATTTCAGTATAGCATGCTATAGCACAAAACATCAGGATGAGAACTTGCATTATCTAAAAACTAAGAGATTGATGCAATGGTCCTTTTTTTTTTTTTTTTTTTTTTTTTTTTTTGAAACAGTTATGGTGTTGAAGTTGTACTTGCAGAAAAATGGATTAAATGAAATGCATAAAATGCATTTCCAGGCATCATACTTGTCAGTCATAAAAGGGATAACAGATCCAGCTGTAAAGAACTAAAACAAACATCATGCTACAGGAACTCCAACAGCAGCAGGACAGATATGAAAGACACCATCAACACACGAAAGTCACAGGGGATGTATGGTGGCCCAAAAACCTTTAGTGCCTAACATGATCACATTCAGGAATGACTTTTGGCAATTAGTTGTGCTAGACTCTGACCCTTCAACTAACAGGAGAAGAGAGTTCTTGGCCTGTGGAATTCATACCACTGGAAGCTCCAGATACTGGTAATAATAGCACAGATGAACTAGGTTCTTCAGATAAAGACAACTGAGCATGACTATAGGATGTCTTTGCTTTAGTAGGAAGTCTCCTAAATAAAAAAAAAATTAGTAAATATCACTGTTTAAAAGTATTTAGCCTCATTATCAAAACAAACAATTGTTTGTACAGTAAACAATTATATAATAAAAAATCATTAACTTTTTATCAACTGAATATTTAGTTTTCTTTTATAATGATCTCTTCATCGAAACATTCTTAACTTTGATTATTTTTAAAGCTATATTTAATTTTTGTCAATTATATCAGTTTCTTTCATAAAGGTCAGATTTTGCACATACAAGCAGGGAATATATTAGGTAGGAGTCTGCAAATACTTAACCTCTCCCTCCTTCCTTCCATTTTTCCTTCTCCTCCCTTAAATCCTAAGGGGCTACACATTCAGACACATTTTGTAATTCACTTTTGTTCAGAAACGCATGAACTTGGCAGGTGCTCTTATTCAGAAACTTTGTAATTGAAATATGTTTTCCATTTTTGGGTAAAGGCAGAAGATCTTTCAGAAAATACTATCAAGGTCAGCATTTTGAACTCAATTCCCAATGCGGCATCGCAAGAAAGGAGAACAATGTATCAGTATGTGACACAAATCACTAAAAATTCAATAAGTAATTTATTTATAATAAAAGGGAAAACTCATTTTGATTCCAAATCGCTTCAATAGTCAGGCTCAATTTTATACCATTGTGTTTAAAAATGAGTCTGAAAGTTTTGCATGGTTGAGCAGGTCATGTGAGAACCACCTTAAAGTCCTACAAATAATTTCTTTTGAGAAACTAATTTTTCTTTAAACCATTACCACATTAAGGGATCAACTAGTTATCTACTTATACTAATAATATACTAATTATTCTATAATTATACCAGCCTATGAGGGAAGGCAGGGAAGCAGTAGGATTCTTCTCAAAACTTTTTTTTTCTTTCACTCAAAAGCAGATTTTTCAATAACTACATGTGACAATCAGTAACTTACATCTGTAAATACATAAAAGCTTTAGAGAGACTAATTCAGAGTTAAAATGTGAGAATCTCAGAGGGAGACTGCCACTGCCTTACAGAACAGGCGGTGCACAGCAGAATCGGAGGTCTCTTCCTTCAGTTACCGACCAGAATGGTAGTAGACCCAAACACAGAATATCCCACTGAAAAAAAGTAAAAAGCTAAATTCAAAATAAGAGAATTACCAGGAGGTTCCAGGGCCCGGGATGTTTAATACATCGGACGACCATAATGAGTCACCTTAGAATAATTTTTTATTAATGATTTTTGTAAGATATATTTTTCATTTAATTTTTGCAAAATTTATGTTATATATAGCTTGATCCCTTAAATAATAAAAATTGACTGAAATAGATTGTTTTGAAAACATCTAATTAAAAAGAAATTAACTGTTAGGAAAGTTGAGCACAGACAAATAGTAAAATGTGAGCAAGTCCAAAATGCACAGATAACTTGCAGAAAAAATATTTTACCAAATACTGAATACAAAAGTACGTAAATATGTTATTTTTCATGCAAGTAAATTGTTGTTCCCTATCAAATCAAAGCATCTCTTTTGGAGTTTCTAAGTTCAATAAATTATTAATGCCATTTCTCTTATATTAGCATAAATATCCAATTCTGCTCGCATCTTCATAAAAAATTCATCCCTATTAATCAATGTTTTCAACATAGCCTACAAAAATGTAACTAATTTCTACCAAATTTTGATATATCTGTTATTGTATTGATAGAGAATGATGGGGAATTTTCAGAAAATCTTACCAGCCAGCTAGATATAGCATAAAGGGGAAAAAAGTTATGACAAAATTTACACAACTGCAAAAATAGTTCATTACTACAAAGAATTTTCATACTAACATTTTCTTAACCTTTTTCAATGTTTCTTTATATATATATATATTTTTTTTTGTAGAATTTTAAGACTTTTTTCTTAAGAAATATATACAACAGGGGAAAGTTTAGTGTAGAATAGAAATTGGTGGCATGTTTACATTTTGGCGATTGGGAGAGTTGCAAATTTCATAACAAATAAAAATAAAGATTTTGTAAGTTTTTAAGAGTGCCTAAAAATTCACTCATCCAAATCAGAAAATCCACCCCTCAGTGACAAGTAGAATGATGCAATTCCCCACCTTTGTTGATAGATATTATAGAAAGTTCAGATCTCTTGAGGTACGATATTGAGTAAAGAAGAATTTTGCCTAGATTTGTAGGATGATAAAAACTAATTCTTATCTGTCATCCCATGAATTTTAAAATACACTCAGGAGTAGATTGCACTATAATCTATCTCACTCTATGATTTGTAAAGATGGGTTTGGGCTCTGTTCAATGATTCAATCTGAACCCACCCAAGCCCAAAAAATTATGTGTCATCAGAGCCCAAGCCTAATGCTGAAAGTATGCAGTAGAAAATTGTTAATAACATTTAAAAATTGTTTCAAGATTACTTTTCTCATTTAAAATTCTCTTCTTACACACAGAAATAACTATTATTCTTAAATACTTCCCCATGATTTTGATTTTCTTGAAAATCTGTTTAAAATAACAAATTTGTTATCCATGCCCAACCACTGGCAGAAGTCAACAAAAGTTAAAATCCTTATTCTTTTAAAATATTGTACAACTATGGCAGAAAGACATTAGTTCTGTTTTCCAGTAATTCTGAAAAGGGACTTCAAACAGAGAGGGAGGATAGACAAGAGACATCCCACAGCTCCTTTATGTTATTAACACTGGCCATGCCAAAGATTCAGAATCAGATAAGACTATTTCTCTTTATATCCCCATCAGTAACAATTTGACTCCCTTTCGAACTGATTTTTTGAGGATTTTAAAACATTTTAAGAAACTTAAGACTACACTCTTGTTTTTCCAAAAAGATTCTGGTGATTTTTTTTTTCTCTTTTATCCTTTCGGTAAAAAATAAAATTTTCACTTTGAGGCCTGAGCCCAAATATTGGTACAACAGGTGGGTAAGTGCGATCAAATATCGCACAAAAGGTTTCATTTAATATTCCTTTCAAAACATGTTATCCTGCAATTAATAAATCGAAATAATTTATAATTATTAAATCCTTATATTATAGTAATACACTTTATCATAAGAACATAGATGGCAGCAACATTAAATTTAATATTGAAAAGAATTACAAGAGGAAACTATATTTTAAATGAAATTTAAAATATTCAAGAACTGCTTTTCAGACAATTGTAACAGCATCAGTTTGTATATCTGAAAACAATAATTACATGATTTAATTTTAGCTAAAAAAAAAAAACCCTTTAAATGGCAAAAAAATATGAAAGTTCTTTTAATTAAATTCATCAACAATAAAATGCAGTCAGAGGGAAAAAAAAGTTGAAAATTTCAATTTTTGTCATTGAGAATAGAACCCAGGACCTTTGCATTAGAAGGCAGAAATGCTACTACTGTGCGAGACTAACAAAAAAGCTGAATTTGTGGTTATCTTCTAAAATCTAAATTACAAATAATAAAGAATTAAGGAAAAGCATATCCTGTGAATAATAAAGAATTATGGTTGATGTCATCAATTTAACTGATTTATATATATATATAGAGAGAGACAACACTGTGAAATCTGCACACTTAGGGAGGGACCAAGTGTTTTGCGGATTATAGATTTTTGCAGATTATAGATAATCTATTTGTTTATATTTTATTTTTTAAAGTCTGACAATAAATTAAGAACATTTACACAAAAATTGCAATAAAAAAAGAAAATATAATGCAAAACTGGTTTAATATATTTAATAACTAAGTTAATATAAAGAAAAATTAAATTATTATACAATGCCAATTTTATTTATTAATCATTTTTTGAAACATTACATAAAAATTACAATGGAAATGAAATATATTATACAAAATTGGTTTAATATATTCAATAACTAAGTTAATATCAATTAATTAATATACAATACAAAATTTATTGATTATACATTTTTTTAAACATTGACACAATAGTAGTTTCAATTTTGATTTGTTGTAATTTTTTTTTTCTGTAGTCTATGAACCAGGGCTGTGGAGTCGGTGGGTAAAATGACAGACTCCGACTCCTGAAATTTTAAAGGATCCGACTCCGTGACATCTAAAGTACTAGTTTTGCCTGTTGATTTCTATTATTCAGATTGCTTCATTGCTGTCATTTGTTTTGAAACAGTAATAGTCACTTTATTAAATGTCATTAAATAAAGGAAATATTACTATTTAAAAAAAGTGGCAGCAATCAAGCAATCTGAAATTTAAAAAAACCTCAACTGGCAACACTGCAACCTGCTGTTACATTTCTGTTTGACCTTGAAGCATATAATGTACATATCAACCGATAATTTTTCTTCCACGTTTCATTTTTTTGGATGAATTATGGGTGTAAGCTGTGATAAGTAGTCAAGACTACGACACATTTACTACAGTGACAAACTTCTGACAGTATTTTAGTATAAAAAGTTACCCTTTTTTTAAATGCAGAATTTTTTTTTTTAAATAAGGCAAAAATATTCTTATAAAATGCCTGTGGAACTTTGTCCCTACATTAATTGGCTCTGGTCAAGACTGAGAATATTTTGAACATCCCTCCCCTCCCCTCCCTCCTCCTCCTCCCAGATACTCTATGCACATGCACTCACACAAAAACACAATATGCATTAAATTTTATATGTGGTAAACTTAATTATGTCAAAACTCTCCAAAAACTGCATGTAAAATATTTATATGCATGTAAACTGCAATCGAAAAGTTAAACTTGAAGCTATTAGATAGAAACAACAGTTGAAATCTAATAAATCTCAGAAATTTACTTTGAACAACACACACCTAGATCTATCAGATAAATCCAAACGACATATAATATGTTGGTATATCATTTTAAGATGATAACCAAAATATTTTATGCCAAATCAAACATATATTATACCAAAATATGGGTGAAAGGATGTTTAATTTTGGTTTTATATCTACTCCTGCAGACCCAAAAAATAGGAGACAAAAATTTTACAATTTAAGCTTCATTTGGGGTCTTCAGAACCAGAAAAATTCTGACAGAATGCAAGAAAAATAAAAATTTTATATTTTCTGCATTAATTTTTATAATTTTGGCTTTATTTCGGGTCTGCAAGACCTGAATATCAAAAGGAAAAAGATAACAGAAATTTCACTATTTCATCATTATTTTGAGTACTGCAGACTCAAGAAAAAAAAAATTACAATTTCACTTTTTTTTGGGGGAGGGGGGGGGGGGGAGGGGGGTTTTATGCACACGAAAAAAAGGGGAGAAAATTTACAATTTCAGCATTACTCCTGGTCCCACAGACCTGAAAAATCTGAGGAAAACAAGAAAAAAAGGGAAAAATTTCCAATTTTCGCATTACTTCGGGTTTTGCAAACTCCCAAAAAACCTAGAGAAAGGACTATATACTATCATCAGTCATTGATTGAGAGTTATAGTTGACTCATCTACACAAGCTAGCCATTGAACCAAATTTTGTTCCTCTAAAAATGCAGGAACAGCATACACTGCATCTTTTGCATAATTTAAAAGCTCAGTGGTTTTTGTTTTGCATCTCTAGTATGAAAGCCACTTAAATCTTGAATTTGGCTGCTTTCTTTATAAATGACTAATAACTTGTAAGAAGAATCAAATGTGGCATGAAAAAGTAGGCATAAATATACTCATGGGAATTTTACTGAAAGAAATATTCAACTGTATTGTAAAATAAAAAAAACACAATATTGAGATAAAGTCAGTTAACATTATATTTTCATCAGCGTTTCAGCAAATTTTATGTTTATGTTACACATAACCAACCAACTAAACATCGATGCCTATTTAAAATAAAAATTGCTGTTACGATTTGGTTGTCCCTTTTACTTCGATCAAATTGTTATTTTCGAATGCCAGATACAAAATATATGAATTTTTTTTTTAATTACCATTGATTTCATTGGAAAATTGATAATTCATGAAAAAACACCACATTTAACTTTATGTATGAGCTTAAATGTTAACTGCAATTTTCAACTTTATATTCCAATGTATAGTGTGAATAATAGACTTCTGCAGATTATACATCGGTGGATTTCACAGAGTTGACTGTATAAAACTTTTTCAAAATTTTAGAGGTATTTAGCTATAAGTCTGTGAAATTTCAAGTCTCTTAACTTATACAGTTAGAGCCTTGTAATAAAATGTAATCTAATAATAAAGAATTATGGTCGATGTCATCAATTTAATTAAAAAAATAAATACTTTTTCAAAATTTTATAATTTGCCATGCATAAATAATTGAAAAATTGAGGAGGACATCCCATATAATCCTATGGGATGTCTTCCTCAATTTTTCAATTACTGCTGTAACTTTTTGAGTTTTCACGATATTTCACTGGTCTTTTTATATGAGTTGCCCTATTGTATTGACTATTAAATCATGACAAAAATTCTTTGCTGTATTCCGCACATGCGCAGTTAAAATTTATTTCATAAAAATACCTATATCTCATCAAATATTCAATATATTAATATTTTAATCACAGTATACTATTTCTACGATTTTTTGTCAAGTTTTTGGAAAGCGGTGTTTAATTTGGTTGAAAACTCTGCATGCTATAAAAATAAAAACCTTTTGAATTTTTCACAGAAACGTTAACATCTTCACGAATATATACATGCTATGCTTACACAAATGCACAAAAATGTTGAACAGGACCTACATAGTCATTTGCTACAGTGACAGATCATTTTAAACATTTTCTGTTACTTGGGTGATCAAAAATATTATTTTATTATTAAAATTATTATTTCCCTCCCTAATTGTCCTCGCGACAAAATCTTCACTGAAAAACATGAAGTCAAACATGTTCTTTACATCCTCAAAGTTAGGGCATTTCGGATATTTCCTCATGAGTTTCAGTAAGATATTCATTGAAACATCTGAAATTGGTCACCATACCTTAATTTCTGGACACCAGTGTATAAAAGGATGGATGAGATGATTGCATGAAATTCTGTATAGCATAAAAGAAAAGGAAGTTTCTTTAAACCCAAAGCTATGCTTATAATGGACTCTATGAAAGCCCATATAAGAAAAAAGGTGTTAAGTGCACTTAAAGCAGCATCTGCTAAAGTTGCTACAATTCCAGGAGGTCTGAAGAAAAAAATCCAACTGTTAGATATAGGAATTAACAGATCTTTTAAGAGTAAAGTTATAAATATATGAAAAAAATGGATGATAGATGAAAATCTTAGTTTTAGAAAAAGTAGTAAAATGCACCAAGCTTCATATGCAGAAGTGTGTGAATGGGTTAAGAAGGCATGGGATGATGTCACGAAAGAAACTATTAAAAAATCTTTTCAAAAGGTGAATATAATAGACGGAAATATTGATAACTGTGACTCTGCTTCAGACTCTTTTTCTAACGATGACAAAGATGCTAATTTATTAGATAAGAAATTTTAAATGTATTTAATTCAGGGTCTGATACTCCGATTTTTCAGGTTTTGAATAAATTTTTTTCAATGAAGTTTAATTATGTCTTTAAGCGTGCTTTATATTTATTTTTCCTTTCTATTATACTAAAGAATATTTCAGGTAAGTGATTTTTAAAAATCATTTTTAAATAATAAATAAAGGTAAAAATTTAAAAATATGACTGTAGTATTGATACCAGAAATATAAAATTTAATGCAAAATGTATTTTTCATAAGTTTTTTTGTAATATTTGTTTAGTTAAAAAAATTCCTGTTGAATTGCATTTCTATTAAAAATTTTCCCATTTCTGTTTTTAAATTTATAATTGTTTTGTGCATTTGATGGAAGTTAAAAAAAAAATCACTAGCATTAAATAGTTTAGTGTCACCATCTATTGACCAGTTTCAAAATTTCTTTTCACAGCGTGTATGTGTGGTGCAGATAATAAACTGTGTATGTGTGGTGCAGTGTATGTGTGGTGCAGATAATAGGGCAACATTTATTTTAAATAGCGAAAAAATATGCTTGCAGATTATACGCCACTGCGGATAATAGGCAGAAAGATACAGTAAATTTACACTGGATTTAGAGTCTTTTTCATGAATTTATAGTGTGAGTGAACATCTCTACATTTTGAGTAGCCATTTTAATCAGAAGCTGTTTCACTTTTTAAGAGCCTACATCAGTCATTCGGAAAAATGCTCAAACTAATGTTAAGTTTGTGGGAAGGTTCTAGCTCGATTTCTCGCTAGCATTTTAATATTTTTGAATGATTTTTTTTTTTTTTTGCATAGGATAGCTGAGGTCAATCTCCAACGTTGTTAGTTTTTACTTTTTCGATTTTGGTTTCAGTTATTTTATATAAGGGTACTTTGATTTTCAGAACCAGTTCCAAATTAAAAATGCCTGCTTATAAAAAAACTGCAACAAAAATCAAAAAAGTAAAAACTAACAACGTTGGAGATTGACCTCAGCTATCTTATGCAAAAAAAGCAATTAAAAATATTAAAATGCAAGCGAGAAATCTTTCATAGACTTAACATTAGCTTGAGCGTTTCTTCCCATGACTAGTGTAGGTTCTTAAGCTAGTCTTGTGCTGATGAAGTTCCAAGTTATGATGGAAACAGTTCAAGGTCAACCATGCTAGTCCCTGGCAATAGAATATCATGAATTTTCTTAGACTCGTTTCTTTTATGTTCTGGATTTAAATCGTCTACACTATGGAGTCTCACAAGTTTTATTTTCTTGTTAGGCATTTGCAGTTATTTACTTTACTACATTAAATTACATTTAAAATAGTTTTTTATATGATATTTCATCATTTAGTGACAGGTGACATTCTTCTGAAAGCAACTTTTCTGTATTTTTAGAGAAAGTTGTTAAGTATTTTTGAAATACATTAATCATTTCTCATCTGTCGGAAGTTAATTGAACGTGCTCGTCATGAATATGATGAAATATAAAGAAAATCTGTATCATCATGGACCCATTGACTACATTTTTAATGAGATATATGTTTTTGCCTGTCATGAAATTTCTGGGGAAATTTATTTATAAAATTCAAATAAGTAGATTCTGTTTTACTTTGCTAATTTATGTTAAAACTGATTTTAATTTTTTAATATCTTTTATATTTTTATTTTGTTTTTATGTTAATATTATTCTTTCAATAAATCTTAATGTGTTTTTAAATCTATTTGTATTTATTTGCATCACCACACATAGAAAATTTATTTTTTAATAGATTTTTACTACATTTTTATAGGTCAGGGATACTACAGCCACAAAACATTTCTATTGTATTTTTTGCAATACTTTGCTGATTCCTAACATTATATTTGTTTAATTTTTATCAAGAACCAACTTAAACAATAAAATGGGCAACTTAAAAGGACTCTGTACCATTTGACCTACTTTATAATTTGAAGGTTTTACAATATTTCTATAACATATAATTAACTGACTTTGTGAAGGAAAATATTGTTTAATCAAGAAAAAATACAATTATTGTGATAAAATTGGAAAAATTTAATTAAAAAATATATATTAAGTATTTTAAAACCCCACTTCTAAATTTTTAACTTATTTTTTTCCATACTTTTCTTAGAAGTGTGGTCTATAAATGTAAGGATTTTATGAAATGCACCTTAAGGATTGTCAGTATATAGTGAGCCATTTGAAAAATTTGACATACTCATATACAAAAAGAAAAAAACCAAACATCAACTGAGAAAAATAAATTCAAAAAATTGCAACTCAATCATTTAAAGGGAAATGAATGAAGTGAAAAGCCCCATATTTTTTTAATTATCAGATCTCAGTGAGAATCTACTATGGATGTCTAAATTCATTTTAAGCAAAAAGTTGGAAAATTGATATTTTCATCATTTATCACAAAATGAAGAGTTTCCCATATTTTTTTAATTATCAGATCTTCGTGAGAATCTACTACGGATGTCTAAATTAATTTTAAGCAAAAAGTTGGAAAATTGATATTTTCATCATTTATCACAAAATGAAGAGTACCGAGTGCCCTTAATGGTGAAATATCTTTTACAGAAAAGTAAAAATGTCTTATTAAACTATAAATAATAAAGTAATAGTGCTATTTATCAGAATCATCTTCCATAGCAGCTTCTGAACAGTTCATATTCATTTATCTATCAAAACTTGTTGTGCCAGATGTTGCCTAGATTAAAGTATAACAATGCCTACATACTAAGTATAGGCTACAAATATCACACAATCGAATGAATACTAAATATTTTAGATACTGTGTATTAAAGCTGATCTCAAATCCAAACTGACTACTTTCTGAAACATTTTTGTTTGTAAATGCATGAAAGTGGCAAGTTCTCTTTCTCAGAAATTAAAAAATTTCAAATTTTAATAAAAACAGAGAATTTATCAGAAAAATTTGTCAAAGTTGGCGTTTTTGAACCAAATTTCTTGATGCAGTAGCCTGATAAAGGTCATGGTTGTTATGAGACAACAAATACTTATAACTCAAGATGTAATTAATTTATCAAAAATGATAAAACAGATTCCAAATCAATTCAATAGTCACACCTGCAAGTGTCATGCTATAAACTTAAAAAAGAATCTGTAAATGTGTCAGAAAGTTTCACAGATTGATTTATTTATTTTTCTGGCGTGAAGCCTTGTGTGGTTGCACCTGTCGTACACCTCTAAAGACAGATCTGTTTGTACTGCAACCTCTACCCCCCCCCCCCCCTACAAAAAACAAAAACAAAGTTGTATCAAAGGGTATCCACTTTTCCCCTGCTATTTTAAAAAACTTTTATACTGGAAGTTTGGATACACAATCAAGCAGAGCTTTAGTTTTGTTGTTTATGTTCTTAAAATTTGATAATGAAAATATTGGCAGCAGAAATGAATTTTTTTTTTATTTTGATGATGGTCCACTATGATGTTACAGATTCATGAAACATTGTTGAATGTAGCCAAAACTGTGAACAATTACCAGAAGGGCTTGGAAAAAAGAAAGTTTTTTCCCTAAAGACAACTGAAAAAAAATAATGCATCACAAATTATAAATAATGATTAAATTTCATTGATTTTTGACTGACAACTGAATTGTTTTGTTAAGAGTAGTGATAACAAAATTACCAGCAGAATCTATTACTATCACTGGAATGAAAAACTTTCATTTATGAGTGTGGCTGGCTTTTATGGCTAACAAAGAGAAATTAAAACTTTTCATTTTCTGATGAAATACAATTTCAAATGAAAAATTTCTGAATTCAGCAGGGATTTGTGCAAATAAGAAAGGGTAGAAGATGGAATATATGATAATGAACTGCGTAGAAGATATGGCAGAAATGGAAATAAAAGTGCACTTTTAATTTACGATTCTATGAAAGCTCATTTTTCAGATACTGTACAAAAAAGCTTGAAAAAACTTTCTGCATTCATTGAAATTATATATGGTGGGCTTAAAGTGAATGCAACATGTACTTACTAGGAAAGTTTCCCAACTGCCAGATCGGGATTTTGTTCAGAGCGGTGTCGTTGGAAAACTCTTACCATGGGGATCAAGGAAATTTATACAACTACCCGGCCGAATGCAACTGGTGAAGAGTTATAGGCCGATGTATTTCTTCAATTTATTGATTTCTTCAGGTCGCTAGCTACGCAGGAAAGACTCTTTATGTGGTAAAAAAGACAGCTTACAGTACAGTTATGTAACCTGTTGTTGCCAGTGTGAAGTTGGTGAAGGTTCCATGTTCCCTCTAGTAAGAAACATAATTATTGTGACCACATTTTCACAATCATATTCATATATAACTAATTAGACTGCACTGACTTGGAGTATGCTTTAAAGAACATCAGGAACTAACTCCTCACCTGATCCTATGGGATGAAAAGAGGGCTTGGGCAGGGCCTATGGAGGCAGTTCCTGAGGTGCTCAACCATGAAGAATTTTAGCAGTACTGTTGCTCATGTTTCAGGTTTGCTGGTACAAGGAAGGTGGCACACACCCCTGTGAAATGCAAAGTTGGGCCCAGCTTTGAAGATGTCGCCGGCGAATCTTCAGGTTGTAATGTTATCGCTGACAAAGAGCAGATTCCAAAACTGTCTTCTCTGTAATCCATCAACTTTTCTACCACAGTGTCTTTCCTGCATAGCTAGTGACCTGGAGAGATCAATAAATGACAGAAATACATCGGCCTACAACTCTTCACCAGTTGCATTCAGACATGTAGTTGTATAAATTTCCTCGATCCCCATGGAAGAGCTTTCCAACAACACCACTCTTGACAAAATCCCAATCTGGCAGTTAGAGACCTTCTTTGGTAGGAGGATGAGTTAAATTTTGAAATGGTCTCATACTTACAAAAAGTGTTTGATTGTGCTGTAAATAGATATTAAGGCTGTAGCCTGAGGTTAGGAGGGGGTGCAGGGCCAATCTGATCCTTCTTCCATGTCAAAATAAGTTGAAAAATGTTAATGGATCCTTCTATATATTTTCATTTAAAAGAAAGGCATTGTAGCTTCTACAAAGTTGTCCCTTCTCCCCCTTGAAAGTATATTCTGACTATGGTCTTGTTTGACAATAAATAAATTAATATTGCTTGGGACAAGCTCAAATAATTTTCTTTTCATCAAAATTCTTGTATTTTAGGATCAATTCCTCCTTACTGGTAAGACTTATGTGGCACTTTCGCCAGGGAACACAGATTTAAAGGGCACAAAATTTTCTGGAGTTCCAAATGAATTTTATTTTAAAACATCTCTCAATATAATACAAATTTAATAACTTCTAGATTTATTACACAACTTATGAGGATTAAAATTCTCAGTGACATCATAAGTGTATTTATAATCTTTCAGCACATTTAAAATTTTAAGTTTTTCATAATAAGCCCAGAATATTTCTGATTCTTTGTTTTTATATATGTTTTAAAATGAATGTTTTAATTTTATATCTTATCTATAGAGTAACATTTTCTCTGGAATATGCATGTTTTCAAGTACATGCAGCTTTAGTTCATGTTTCTTTAACATCATATTTGAGTCGGACAGACTGTAGTTTATGATAATTTCAATGCTAATCATAATTCAACTTCAACATTTTCTCTGGAATATGCATGTTTTCAAGTACATGCAGCTTTAGTTCATGTTTCTTTAACATCATATTTGAGTCTGACAGACTGTAGTTTATGAAGAAATTTCAGTGCTAATCATAATTCAACTTCAGTACATAATGATTTTCAGTGTTTCAATTTATATATATGCATTTAGTAATACATAATTATATTTATATACTTCTCATTCACAATATTTGTTAAAATGTTATACCTATGCTTGAGATTCAAAATATTTTCTGTGGACAGGGCCCAAAATTTTGATTATTTGGCCTTGTTTAGGATAAAGGAACTTTCAATCTCTATTTAACAGCAACAAAAAGTTAATTCAAATTCTTAGAGAAAGCAAGAATTCTTACTTGATTCCACTCCCCTCCCCCTTGCACCTCTTTTAGGTGCTCACGAGATTTTGATTATACATATGACTATTAAACTTCAAGAAATACATATTTAAAAGATAGCATCAAATTTATAAAGGGAAGGGATGAATTATTAATTAATTGAAACTATTGATCAAATTTCATTTTTTTAAAAAAGGTTAATTTAATTGAATTACTTTCTTCAATCATGTCTAACAACTTTACTAGATTTTAATGTCTTGAAACCTAAAACTAAAAATACTAACTCTAAAAACTATAAATTTGAATAAAACTGAATATTTCAGAAAATACTTAAGGTGATTCTCAAATGACCTGCTTCAACGACATGAAATTTTCCAATACATTTTCTGGCTCATTTTTAAATGCACAGGCATAAAATTGGCAGGCCTGACTATTGAAGAGATTTGGGAACAAAATTAGTTTTCCATTTTTTGATAAATAAATTACTTATTGAGTTATAAGCGATTTGTATCATGTGGTTTTCTCCCTTTCTCATGCTGAAGCATAGGGAATTCTTTTCAAAACATAGACTTTGACAGTATTTTCTGAAAGATCTTCTGCCTTTAGAACACCTGCCAATATCATGAGCTTCCAAACAAAAATGAATTGCAAAATATGTCAAATTAGCCAGTTTGCATTTGAGAAAAGCCTTAACGAATTATATCCAAAAATGAGTAGTAAGTTATTTGACCAAACCTGGCTGAAAACTTTCCCAGAAGCCAATGCTTTAAAACAAAAATAAAGTATTTCAAAAATAAATTATAATAAATGAAATTGTACCACTTCTCGAAACGGAGCTTAGAAACAGTTATTCTGTGCAGAATAAGAGAACAATATCAAAAACAGTAAATGTTTTAAATTTTTTTATTGCGCTTTTTTAAGGGGGGGGGGGGGACAAGGAGCTGTTTCATACCTCGAATTTTTGAAAATGACAATGTGTAAAATATCACCTGAAGAGAATTTTAAGCATTTTTTAAAAACTTTTATGTGAATAATCAAAAGCTTTTCTATGATATTTTTGACAATGAAACTATTAACAACACTGAAATATAAAAAAAAAAAATCTTCATTTAAATCTAGAAAAACATGTAATGTTAAAACAAAAAGCTAGTTGGCTAATAAAAGGTTAAGGAACAAACAAATCAACAGGAGATAATGGCCTAGTATTAATTCCAGGCATCATTAAAAGGCCTTTTAAAAACTGAAAACCAATAATGTATGGCAAATCATGTGTTAATCGTGTTTGTTTATATATAATCTAAATCATTAACTGAAATACCTCATAAAGGAAGTGCAATCTCCTTTAATTATAAACATATAATTTCAATCCGCCCACACAAGTGATTTCTTGATTACTTGCAATAAATAACTACTATCCACGCGCCAGAATTTTCCAAGGTCTTTTTCCTAAGTGAAATATAGGACATTCCTCTCTGAGACTCAGACTGAACTTCGATACGAACAGTAGAAGTCCTCTTGCACCCGCACAGTTTAGATGTTGTCTCATCGCACAGTGATTATACCTAATGATCACCATACCGCAGCATAATATGCCTTATGCTTACAAGCAGAGTGTCTGCTCAGCTATTTATTAACGCAAGGATACCGCAATAATTGTGTTTTGTACATATTCAATATATGTTTTGTTTGTGAAATTCTGTACAGTTTATTTCTGCTAATCTACACACCTACACGTTCCCCATCTATGGATACAAATCCCCGCAACAATTCTGGAGGCACCGGCGAGATGTAATGTGAACCAGTAAGGATTAATTCGCATCTCTAACGCCACCTGGCTCCATTACAGATAAGTAAACTTTTTTTATTACTATCAGGTTGGCTTTGGTTTTAAAAAACTATTTACACCATTATTTAAATAATGGGAAAAGAAGAGGAAGAAGCTTTGAAAAAGGCTGCAGAAGAAGCCGAAAAGGCAGCCATTAATTCCCGCGGTAGAGCTAAATCTGCTTTGACTAGAATTGCAAATTTCATTAACAATACTGATCAAAATTTCCAAAAAAATGATTTATGCAATAAATTGCAGAAATTAGAAACCATTTATTCTGATTTCGATAAAGCAGATGCTCAGTTAGTTCCAGAATCTTCCGAAATGGAAGAGTTTGAAAAAAAATACTACGAAACTAAAGCCAAACTACAAACAGAACTGGAAAAATTTTCTGTTAATATGCATGTACAGTCTAATGTTTCAAATGAACAAATTCCTATAATTTCTTCTACTGGTGCTAATAATTTTAAATTACCCAGATTGAATATTGAGCAATTTAACGGAAATTTTAAAAACTGGATGTCTTTTAAAGATTTATATATATCTTTAGTGCACAACAATGACAGTATATCAAAAATACAAAAGTTTCAGTATCCTAGGGGTTTATTAGACGAAGAACCGGCAACCATAATAAAGCACATTCCAATTTCTGAAAGTAGTTATTCAGAAGCATGGGAAAAATTACTGTCAAGATATGATAAGAAGAAACAAATAGTTTCTGCTCTAATTAAAACATTTATGGATATAACACCCATCAATCATGCTAGCGCACTTAGCTTGCGCAATATCGCGGATGTTGCGGATGAAGTAATTAGAGGGCTTAAATCGATCGATGAGAAGGCATCTGAAAGAGATATATGGTTAATTTATATCTTATTACAAAAAGTTGATTTTAAGACACGTGAGGATTGGGCCCAATATTCGTCTAAAGATGAGTTTCCTTCTTTTGATCATTTTATTCAATTTATTAATGACAGATGTTTATCTCTAGAATTATATAATAATGAGAATGAAAGTTTTCATAAAAAAGAAAAACAACATAATTTTCCCAAATCTTCATCCGGTAACAATATTAAATGTTCATTTTGTAAAATGGGTCATTTACTTTACAAATGTATTAAATTTAAAGAATTAAATATTAGAGATAGAAAACAATTCGTAAAAAAAAAACAAATTATGTCAGAATTGTCTATCTGACAAGCATTATTCATATCAATGCAACTCCACCTACAGCTGTCATCACTGTCAGCATAAACACCCTCTTATGCGATAACAAACTACAGAATTATGCAATATCAACTCAGTCAAATTTAAAACAGAATCCAAAAAACAAATCTGATTCAGAAGCCATTTTGATTCCCAATGAAAGTAAACGAGAAATTAGCACTTCAATAAATTCTGTACAAACGTCTTTCGCACTTTTACCCACTGCTACTGTATATATTTATGATTCCATGGGTCAAAAGCGTACTTTGAGAGTAATGTGTGACAGTGGTTCGAAATCTAGTTTTGTGACAGAATCATGCATGAAAAAGTTGGGAATTAAAAGAAAAAATGCTAGATTCCCCGTAAAAGGTCTCTCTAATTCACACATCGCGGTAACAAAGGGTTATGTAACGATTGATCTGATATCAATTTATAATGCTGAAACTAAGCTGTCTGTGAAAGCATTTATTTTAGATGAATTAACAGCCCCGTTACCTTCTGAAAAAATAAAAGAGGAGAATTTTTCGCACTTAAAAAATGTCCAATTATCTGACCCGCACTTTGAGATTCCAAATAAAATAAGACATTATTTTGGGATCAAATTACTTTTTTCGATTTTGCTTCCTGGGCAAGTAACGTGTTCAGAGAGTAATTTAATTGCGCAAAATTCAATTTTTGGTTTTCTTGTATCGGGAAAAATTCCGGATTCTAGCGGAAGCTCAAATTCGATTCGTAATTTACACCTTTATGAAACTAACATTGATAAAGAATTAAAGCGGTTTTGGGAAATAGAAGAAATATTTAATCCTAATGAGAAAACTTTGTCACCGGAAGAGCAGTTTGTTGAATCCCATTTTCAAGAAACATATTTGGTTAATTCCGAAGGCCGATTTATTGTGAAATTACCATTTGTCAATTCAAAAACGGAATTAGGTAATTCTAGACCAGCCGCAATTTCTCGCTTATTTGCGATGGAAAAGAAATTTAAAGAAAATCCAGAATTTGAAAAACAATACAAGGATTTCATGCAGGAGTACGAACAATTAGATCATATGGAATTAATTGAGCAAAAGGATATTTCTAATAATGAAAATGAACAATGTTTTCTTCTGCATCACGCAGTAATTAAACCCTCTAGTACCACTATGAAACTAAGAGTCGTATTTGATGCTTCATGTAAAACGTCGAATGGCATATCTTTGAATTCAATTTTGGGTGTAGGCCCTAAACTGCAACGAGACATTTTTGAGATTTTACTTAACTTTCGAGTTCCGGAAATTGTTTTTTCCGCGGACATAGAGAAAATGTACCGCCAAATTTTAGTATCTAATGAAGATCAAAACTATCAGCAAATCGTTTGGAGATCTAATCCTAAAGAAGAAATACAAAATTTCAAGTTAAAAACTGTAACTTACGGTTAAGCACCGGCTTCGTATTTGGCCACCAGGTGTGTCCAACAAATCGCACTCGACCATAAAGAAAATCCTACTGTTTCACGAATTTTAACAGAGGATTTGTACATGGACGATTTATTATCAGGCTCAAGCACTGTTAGTGAAGCAATCGAAATTTGTAAAGCAATTACAAATGCTTTGCACATGCACGGTTTTCACTTAAGGAAGTGGAATTCGAATTCCAGAGAATTTCTTAGTGAATTTCAAGATTGTAGTGCAACAGAATCTAATCTTGAAATTGTTCCCCGCGATAATGCAAGTTCTAAGGTTCTAGGCTTATATTGGAACTCTTCTTCAGACACATTTGTTTTCAAGACTTCCCTAACATTGACGCCACCTCTTACCAAGAGGCATATTTTGGCTGAATCTGCACGAATTTTCGACCCACTGGGTCTAATTTCCCCATGTACTGTAACTTTAAAAATATTTTATCAGAAACTTTGGCTCACAAAAGGGGACTGGGACTCTGTCATACTGCAACATCTTACAGAAGAATTACTCAAATTTCAAAATTCATTTAATGAAATAAATCAATTTTCTGTACCAAGATGTGTTACGCTTTCGTCCGGCAATACATTTGAATTACACGGTTTTTCAGACGCCTCAACGCTAGCTTACGCTGCTGCAATTTATTGCCGACAAACTCATAATGGAAAAACAGATGTTTTTCTTTTAGTTTCTAAAACTAAAGTCACTCCAATCAAACAAATATCCGTTCCTAAATTGGAACTTTGTAGTGCTCACTTATTATCTAAGTTATTCCGTTCAGTTATGAACACGCTAAAGATTTACAATTTTGATATTTTTGCATGGACTGATTCCAAAGTGGTACTTTCTTGGTTATCAGCACACCCGCGAAAATGGAAAACATTTGTTGCGAATAGAACGTTGCAAATAACAGAAGTTCTGCCTACAAAGCACTGGAGACATGTCCCATCTAAAGATAACCCCGCAGATATCGCTTCTCGCGGTATTTATCCTAAATGTCTTCCAGAATGCAAATTATGATGGAAAGGCCCAAGTTGGCTACTTCTAGATCCATCTAATTGGCCAAAAGACGACTCAAATGTTAAGGAATTTGATGAGCAAATCAAATCTGAACAAAGGTCTGATCCAATTTTTTCATTTCACACCCACACATCAAATGAACTATTTGAGAATTTATTTCAAAAGCACTCTTCTCTTTCAAAAATTATCCGCATTCTGGCATATTGCCAAAGATTCATTAGAAAATGCAAAAATGCTAACGAATGTCAAATTTCTTTGACAGCACTTACATTCAAAGAAACAAAATCTGCCGAAGAAGCTATCATTCTTTGGATTCAAAATTCTTACTTTCGTGAAGAATTAAAGTGTATAGAGGAGCAGAAAGCTTTATCTAAGAAAAGTAAATTAAACTCCCTGTATCCGTTTACTGACAACAACGGTCTTTTACGGGTGGGAGGACGTTTACAAAATTCTCAGTTCACATTCAATCGCAAGCATCCTGTAATACTTCCCTCAGAACACAAAATGAGTGAACTCTTAATCAAGCAACAACATATTGCCACTTTACATGCTGGCCTCTCTTTATTGTCACACATCCTCAGGCAGTCTTATTGGATTGTTGGTGGGAAAAAACTCATCTATAAGTGCATTAAAGGATGCTTAAAATGCCACAGATATAAAAAGCCCATTGCAACATCTCAATTAATGGGTAATTTGCCAGAACCTCGAGTAACCCTGGAACGCCCATTTTTCTCCAGCGGTGTTGATTACGCAGGCCCTATATCAATTAAATTTAATAAGGGTCGAGGTGCAAAAACAACTAAAGGTTATATTGCATTGTTCATTTGTCTTGCTACTAAGGCTGTGCATATTGAAGCTGTGAGCGATTTGACAACTGAAGCATTTATAGCTGCACTTCGTCGGTTTAGTGCAAGGCGAGGCGCCCCACGTCATCTTTATAGTGACAATGGAAAAAATTTTGTCGGCGCGTCAAGAAAATTAGACCAAATACAAAAACTTTGGCTATCATTTCCAAAAAATGAAACCATGGCACAGCATTTAAGGGAAAATTCCATGGAATGGCACTTTATTCCCCCTGCTTCACCTCATTTTGACGGAATATGGGAAGCCGCCATAAAATCAACAAAATATCATCTGAAAAGAGTCATAGGAGAGACACTCCTAACCTTTGAAGAATTATACACTTTACTTGCACAGATAGAGTCGTTGCTCAATTCACGACCTCTTTTACATTTAAATGATAATGACAGTGACTGTATAAATGTTCTCACTCCTTCCCATTTTCTTACAGGTGATATGCTACATTCAATACCGGAGGAATCCGCCTCTGTTTCTACAAGCCCCAAAAATCGTTGGGAGCTGTTGCTGAATATGAAAAGGGGCTTCAGTAAAAGATGGAGAAGGGACTACCTCGGATATTTACAGAAAAGATTCAAATGGCAAACTGCCGCGCCTAACATCAAAAAGGATCAAGTAGTGCTACTGATGGACGATGCCCAACCACCAGGCTCTTGGCCATTAGGTCGTATAATCGAGATTCATCCAGGCAGAGATGGCCTCGTTAGAGTGGTCACTGTGAAGTGCAGAAACCCCTTCATCAAGAGACCCATCCACAAAATAGCGGTACTTCCTATATATCAGGACTAATGCCCTGATAGGGTGAGAGTATGTTAATCGTGTTTGTTTATATATAATCTAAATCATTAACTGAAATACCTCATAAAGGAAGTGCATTCTCCTTTAATCTATACTAATATTATAAAGGAGTAATTCTTGTTTGTTTGTTTGTAGAGGGTAATCTCTGGAACTACCAAACCGATTTCAAAAGTGATGGTGGCAAATTGATGGTGACAACCCCTGCTCCAACATAGGCTATATTTTATGTTGGTGCCACTAACCTCAGGGGGTGCAGGAGCAAAAAACGTTCTAAAATTGCGATTTTTCAGTTATCACACTGGCTGTCAAGCCCTGAGAGCTTGGCAGCCGGTTCTGTATGTATGTACGTACGTAACTCTTCGTATAACTCTCATAGAAATATCCGTTTTCCTTCAAATTTTGTTTATAGGTTCACTGTGTTAAGGCGCTTCCCTGATTAGTTTTCGGGATTGATTGGTTAAGTATAAAAGGGGGGGGGATCGGGAGGGGGTAATCCCCCCCTTAATTTATATAAATGGGTTTTTCATGCAGAATTATTCCGTTTTCCTTCAAATTTTGTTTATAGGTTCATTGGGTTAAGACGCTTCCCTGATTACTTTTCGGGATTGATTGGTTAAGTATAAAGGGGGGAACGGGGGGCTAATCCCCCCTTAATTTATATAAATGGGTTTTTCATGCAGAATTATTCCGTTTTCCTTCAAATTTTGTTTATAGGTTCACTGTGTTAAGGCGCTTGCATGATAATTTTCGGGATTGATTGGCTGAGTATAAAGGGGGGAACAGGGGGGGGGCTAATCCCCCCCTTAATTTATATAAATGGGTTTTCATGCAGAATTATTCAGTTTTCCTTCAAATTTTGTTTATAGGTTCACTGAGTTAAGGCGCTTCCCTGATTAGTTTTCGGGATTGATTAGTTAAGTATAGAGGGGGGGATCGGGGGGGGCTAATTCCCCCCCTTAATTTATATAAATGTGTTTTTCATGCAGAATTATTCCGTTTTCCTTCAAATTTTGTTTATAGGTTCATTGGGTTAAGACACTTCCCTGATTACTTTTCGGGATTGATTGGTTAAGTATAAAGGGGGAACGGGAGGCTAATCCCCCCTTAATTTATATAAATGGGTTTTTCATGCAGAATTATTCAGTTTTCCTTCAAATTTTGTTTATAGGTTCACTGTGTTAAGGCGCTTGCATGATAATTTTCGGGATTGATTGGCTGAGTATAAAGGGGGGAACGGGGGGGGCTAATCCCCCCCTTAATTTATATAAATGGGTTTTTCATGCAGAATTATTCTATTTGCTTCAAAATTTGTTTATAGATTCATTGGGTTAAGACGCTTCCCTGATTAGTTTTCGGGATTGATTGATTAAGTATAAAGGGGGGGAACGGGGGGCTAATACCCCCCTTAATTTATGTAAATGGGTTTTTCATGCAGAATTATCCCATTTCCTTCAAATTTTATTTATAGGTTCACTGTGTTAAGGCGCATCTCTGATTAGTTTTCAGGATTGATTGGTTAAGTATAAAGGGGGGGAACAAGGGGCGAATTCCCCCTTATCTATACTAATATATAAAGTAGTAAAGATTGTTTGTTTGTTTGTTTGTAGGGGGTAATCTCTGGAACCACTGAAGCGATTTTAAAAGTGATGGTGGCAAATTAATGGTGACAATCCCCGCTCCAACATAGGCTATATTTTATGTCGGTGCCACCACCCCCAGGGGGGTGCAGGAGTGAAAAACGTTCTAAAATTTAGATTTTTTGTGTACTGAAGGAGATAGAAGTATCAAATTTGGTATGGTAGTTACTTATAAGATGTAAATGCTCTCTAAGAACAAATTATAAAAACATTCGCAATTTAAAAGGGTGAGATGAGGAAGAAGCGTTCTAAAAACATTCTAAATTACAATTTCTATGGAATCTCTGAAACTACAGAACCGATTTCAAAAGTGATGGTGGCAAATGGATGGTGACAGTCCCTGCTCCAACATATGCTAAATTTTTTGTCGGTGCCACTGCCCGCAGAGGGTGCAGGAGCGAAAAACGTTTCAAAATTATGATATTTTCAATAATGAAGGAGTTAGGAACTTGACATTTTGTATGGTCGTTACTTACAAGATTTAAATGCTCTATAAGAACAAAATCTAAAAAAATTCGAAATTTAAAAGGCTGAAATAAGCAAAAAATTTTCTAAAAACATTCTAAATTACAATTTGTATGGAATGTCTGGAACTACTAAAGCGATTTCAAAAGTGATGGTGGCAAATGGATGGTGACAATCCCTGCTCCAACATAGGCTATATTTTATGTCGGTGCCACTACCCTGAGGGGGGGGTGCAGAAGCGAAAAACGTTCTAAAATTGCGATTTTTGCGATGCTGAAGGAGCTAGAAACTTCAAGTTCGGCATGATTGTTATTTATAAGATCTAAATGCACTCTAAGAACAATTTCTAAAGAAAAATGATCTAATGATTCTGCGATTTTTCAACTATTGAATTTCTAAAATTACCAAATTTCACAATAGAGTACCATAGTGAAACCTTCACGCGTAAAAAGATAATGATAAGGGCGACGTGTCCTGACGTGTATATTGACTATAGCATGAGTCACAAATTATAATATCCTTATTATTCTGTTAAAATATAAAAGTGAATTATGAAATGTCAATATTTTGTTTGATTAAAGGTTCGTTAAGAGAAATTGACCAGCGTAGCGTGCTAGTTATAAACATATAATTTCATTCCGCCCACGCAAGTGATTTCTTGATTACTTGCAATAAATAACTACTATCCACGCGCCAGAATTTTCAAAGGTCTTTTTCCTAAGTGAAATATAGGACATTCCTCTCTGAGACTCAGACTGAACTTCGATACGAACAGTAGAAGTCCTCTTGCACCCGCACAGTTTAGATGTTGTCTCATCGCACAGTGATTATACCTAATGATCACCATACCGCAGCATAATATGCCTTATGCTTACAAGCAGAGTGTCTGCTCAGCTATTTATTAACTCAAGGATACCGCAATAATTGTGTTTTGTACATATTCAATATATGTTTTGTTTGTGAAATTCTGTACAGTTTATTTCTGCTAACCTACACACCTACACGTTCCCCATTTATGGATACAAATCCCCGCAACATCATGCTTGACACTGCCATTCATAAATAACTTTCAGAATGTGTATTTGCTGATCAGCAATTTTAAAATAACCAATTTGACAAAAAGTGTTGCATGACACGACACAGCACAAGACAAATAGCATTAAAAAATTGTTGCAATTTGCATAAGTATGTTTTGAATATACACTGAGTATCTATAAATTGGGTCTGAATTACGGTAGGGTGTTTGGGTTATATGTCCTACACACAAGGAGGACTCCTCAAAACTAGAGATGTCTAAAAACAATTAAAAAAGATATACAGCATTCAAATCGAACATTAAGTATTTATCCCTATTAAAAGCAGTTAAAAAGTAATTCATAATTTAAAGGAAAAAAAAAAGGAGCATAGGAGAAATTCTGAAAAAAATGTGTAAAAATAAGTATGTAAAGCATAAAAAATGATGAAAAAGCATAAATTTTACACCTAAAGTGAAGAAATTGGAGCGCATGCTATTTATTAATTTGGAGACCCTAGCAACACTTTGTTTTGGGACTCCTCCTTTGAATATTTATATATATTGTTTAACTGTGTTTTTAGACATTGCTGGTTTTAAGGAGTCCTCTTTGTGTGCAGAACATGTAACCCAAATACCCTGCCATAAATAAAACATAATTTATAGATACCCAGTCTGTATTCAAAATATTCTAATACTTATGCAAATTGCAACATTTTTTTAGATTAAAAAGATTACTGAAGAAAATATTGAGTAATATATATATGTATTTCTTTGTTATAAAGAAAAAAGAATTATAATACATAAATATCAATGTTAATAAAATAGCCTATTTTTTTTGTTAAATTCAAGTGTCTGAAAATATATTTGTACCATTTCAAATTTGAGCAACATTTAATTTGCTTAAAAATAAAATCATAGAAAAATTTATTTTGAACTAATGCTTATTATTAGATGTTTACACTGACTAAGAGAAAATTTTAATTAAATTTTTTGGTTGATAAATATACTAACAATCCCAAATGTTAGAAAAAAAGGAATGTTGATATTAATATGTATTATGGCACAATAAGAGAAAATAGAAAGGAACACTCTTTTTAATAGTGCACTCTCATAGAATATTTAAGAATTTTTATCTTTCACTGGATCACTGATCACTGAAATATTAAAAAAAAAATAATTTAAATCTGGAAAAAGATGTAAGATTAAAAAAAAGCTAGTTGTCTAGTAAACAGTTCAGAAACAAACAAATCAACAGGAGATAATATCCTAGTATTAACACCAAACATCTTTAAAGGCCTTTTTGAAAACGAAAAGCAATAATGAACAGCAAATCTTGCATGGCATTGCTGTTCATATAGAACTCTCAGAATGTGTATTTGCTGATTGGTGATTTTTAAAATGACCAATTTGACAGTAAGGGTTGGGTGACACAAAATAAATAGCATTAAAATATAAAGAATGCATGATGGATATGGGATGAGCAAAAAAGACAAGTTTGTTGCATGACAAATAAATAATACAGTGGAACTCCAGATATACGTTACCTGAGTTGTACGTTTCCTTCAGTTATACATTTCAACTCAGCGGTCCCGACCGCTTGCCATTAAAAATTAGCTGAGTTATACGTTTTGAGTTATGCATTTCCCTCAGTTATATGTTACGTTTTTGTGTTACCGAACGAAATTTTGTCTGATTTATGCATTTTGTAACTGGACACACTAAACACGCGTCGGATGAGTCTAATTTGAAAGATCCCACTCAAATTTCAGAGATGCTCTAAGGGCTTTTGGTGTAGTAAAGCAATTCGTCAGTAGTAAAAGCAGTAACGATAAGGCGGCTGCATTATTAACATAAGTAGTTGTTCAGTGTCGGCTCTGCAAAAAGAAACAACCGAAGATTAGTGATTATTTCAACAAGTTTCAGTAAACTATTGAAATGTCTTTTGATAAATGATTTATATGCCAAGGCCATTCCAATGATTTATTTTAAGTACTCTGTGTATTAAAAATATTTTTAATAAAGCTTTTATGATCGAATAACTTCATGTGTACTTTTCTGATGTACCTTTTTCTACTCTGTCCCATTTCCGAAAATGCATGTCATGGATACAGTAATACTTAGAAAACTTCCGTTTTTGATATAAAAGGTAAACTCTTCAGCAGAACAAAGTTTTTATGATATATTTAAAAAATGGTTCTGATAGACCATTAATTGAGTTGTACGTTTTACTGAGTTATACGTTTTGTTTTCCGGTCCTGGGCAAAACGTATAACTAGAGTTCCACTGTATATATATATACATATATATATATATATATATAATAGAAATTTATCTAAAAAGAGAAATAAATAAATTCAACCATCTTTTCCCATTTTACAGAGGGAAGGGGGCTGTACCCCATCGCCTTTTTGGTGCATGACATTGCTAGATGTCATGCACCTAGCATGACATCATTTCAGGTCAGTACATCCTTTCAGTACACATTTACTGAAAGAATGTGTACGTACCAAGCCTATACAGTGTCTGATTTAACTGAAATCGCAATGAGATTAGTTGCTGTGTCACCCGTGTAATGATATATCCCCTTCAGTCCTGCCATTGCATGTGGGAGACACTCGACTCCTTAAATTAAACTGTTCCTAGATTTGTCGAAATTAAGTCTAGATTCTACCAATTGATTTGAGCATATGATAGATATTCATTTATCCACTAAAACAAGTTTGTAGCTGATTTTTAATAATTTGAAGATGGATTTTGAAGTATAAAGTAATTTTGGTCTCAGAACTGAGAAAACTATAGGACTAATGAGAAAAACAAGTTTGTTGCATGACAGAAAATAAAATAACTTTATCGCAAACAGAAACAAAATCGACATTTTTTTCATTTCACTGTGACCATTTCAGAAGAGGAAGTGGTTGCAATTCTATCAGCACCCCCCCCCACTACCTTTGGATATGCTGTGGTGTTACGGTGCACTAATATGGGATAATGAGAACTGCTAGTCCCTTGTATGACAGAAAAATTATTGCAAATTTATCAAAAAAAATAAATAAAAAAATTACACAGACTTTTTATTTTACTGTGATAATTTTTTTGGGGGGAGGGGAAGGGAAATGTAGCCCCATCAGTCACCCTTCCCTCTTGGGTACATTTATCCATGGATTCTAAAAAACTGAAAGAATGTGAACAGCCTCAGTTTGATGGAGTGACAGAATATGCAAACAAATCACGGAACTCTCTTTGAGTTGAAATATTTGGGGTTTAATTTTATAAGATAAGCATTATTTCTAATTTTAATGAAAATTTTAGCTTAAGAGGAGGTTTCTCTGCTAAACTCAAAAATGACAAATTTTCGAAACATGCACAAAAATTTTTCTTGCATTATTTGAACTCTTAAAGTGTCTAGAATATGCCTGAGAAAGTTTTTGTCTCATCTAATATTTCAGCTGTAACATCCAGCTTAATGGACCAGTGTCAAGCTGACAAAAAGGCTGATGAAAAACAAATGCATTTTCCTTGAAACAAGTTTTTTTCCCCTTCTTAATCAGTATACATTGTCACAGCTTTACCTTTCAAGCTATTGCCATTTTGTTTTTGCAAATTAAACTGGATTTTGTTAATTGAAGTAAAAATAAAAAAAATAAAAAAAATAATAATAACAGTTAATAATTTTGACTTTTTAAATCATTTTGAAAATGGAAAATTAGTACAAAAATTTGCCAGCAAAATTTCTATTATTCTTATGAATTTGAGATTCAACTAATTTAATATATTTTAAGAATCATTTTGAATTTTTTGTTTCAAATGATTAGATAGAGTGCAATCACTTACACTAATTTAATGTGTGCACAGTGCTTAATGAACTTTGGAGGAGTTTAGATTCATGAAATTATCAACATTTTTTTATGAACATTATTTACAAAAACCTTCGAAAATGCCATAAAAATAAAGCTGTATCAAAGAACCTCATCTTAATGTGAAATGATAATGAATATGAGGATACTCATAAAGTGAGATCATGTTCAGATGAAGATATATTGCATTTATTGTAATCAGATTATGAACTTTTATTTTGAGAGATTTGAATAAAATAATTCCTATTATACTGTATTTTAATAGTACGACCAAACTAGAATGAATTCACACTATATAAAGTAAATATGTATTATTTCTTAACATGAATTAAATTATTACAATTATTTAAATATATTTTTATATGCTGCACATATCAATGAAAATTCTGCATCAACTTCAGCTCATAGGACAGTGGCAGTACGTACAGGAATTTAAATTTCTTTTTTCTTCAAATTAGGTACTTGGCAGCTGTTTAATTTTTTTTTTTTAAAGCCTTTTCTTATGGCAAAATTATTTCCTCATATAAAGCATTAATGAGTTAAAATCAATGATGAATTCTGGAGGACACTTGGGGGGGGGGAGGAAATTCTAGTCCCCAGTATACCAGATCTCCCTTACACACATGTCCAACATTCAGCTGAAGTGTTTTTATAAAAGCTGGGTTATTATTAAAAATATACAAAGTTGACAAAAATTAAATTTTTCGGACAATCTTTCATAACAGCTCAAATAGATACAATAATGTATATTACATACAGAATATCAAAAAATAAACTGATGGGTTTTAAAATTCAGTGACAAGTAAACAATGACAACTATTGAATTTGTTATTGCAGGAAAGCCATGTGTGAAATCAGAAATTTCTTTAATATACAACCTTGCTTTAGTTTCAAATATCACTTATAGATGGAGCTGAACTGTCTGAAACTCTAATAATGCTCAAAATAACCTTGCAATTTTGAAAACTCCTTTTTTGTATGTTTTAATAGCTAAACAGAATGAAGGGTAAAAAATTATTGAATTTTGATGTACCTCTTTGTTTGAGCATTCTAACAGTTGGAGGCTATACAGCACCATCTACAATATTTGGAGGTAAAAGGAGGATGCATAGTAAACAAATTCCCAATTTCACACAATCTCCTGCAATAATAATCTTCAAAAGCTGTCCAAGTTTGTTTTTTAATTTTTAAAACTGTCAGTCCATTTGAGGACACCCTGTGTAAATATAGATGTACATATTGGGTCATCCAGAAAGTTCTGCAGTTTTTCAAAAAGCAAAGCACAGTTTAGTCTAGTTATCTTGCTGCTGCTGGTAAGGAACAACTTTGAATGACCCAGATATGCAAATTCGGTCTTTTCTGCTTGCATTACATAATTCTTGGTAGGGTTGTGGCATAATTTTTGTTTTAATGCAGTGGAAAGAATGGAGGACCAAAAAATTGATTTTCATCAATTCTGGTCTTTTATTTCAAGAAAGGTAAAAATGTTTGTCAGACTGCTCGTAAAATTTGTGCTGTATATGGACAAAGTGCTATTTCAGATGACACAGTTTGAAGGTGGTTTGAGAAGTTTAAAGCACAGAAATTTCAGCCTCAAAGATGATGCTCGCTCTGGATGACCATCATCATCTGTAAAGGAGGACCTCTTAAACAAAGCTATCAAATGCTCATATACACTGTACTTTTTGGAATATTTAGTCTGTGTGATAGCTTCTGAATTGTGTAACAGGATTTTCAACAATTGCTTCTTTTAAGGTGTCTTCTTTTACAGATGATGGTCATCCAAACTGGCATCATCTTTGAGGCTGAAATTTCTGCACTTAAACTTCTCAAACCACTTTCAAACTGAGTCCTCTGAAACAGCACTTAGTTCATATACAGCACAAATTTTATGAGCACTTTGACTAACATTTTTACCTTTCTTAAAACAAAAAAATTTAAATGAGAAAAATGAATTTTTTGGTTCTCTATTCTGAGAAATGCATTGAAACAAAAATTATGCCACAGCCCAAGCAAGAATTACGCAACGCAAACAGGAAAGGACTGAATGTACATATCTGGGTCATTCAAGGTCACTTCTTATAAGAAGTAGCAAAATAATTAGACGATACCACACTTCTCTTTGGAAAATTCTGCAGTTTTTCAGATGACCCAATATTTATGGTATGAATAGTAAAGATTTGTAAGGCAACATAATATAATCCCCCATACAATCTATTTCCCATTTTCAAAAAATGAAGCATGAATGAATTTGAAAACTAAGGCAAGTTGAAAAATAAGGCTCCATGATACTTTCAAAAGTGTATTATATAAATTTTGGTCATAAAAAATTAGATATATTTTCTGTTTCATTATTACATATAATAATGATCAGTTTGAAGCTTACATAAGTGATTAATGGGCCATCTTGATTGGATATGGAGCCTTCTTTTCAATGGCTCAATTTTCAACAACGAAAACCCCTAGGGGAAAAAAAAACAAGTTTCAGATATCGAACAGTAATTAATGAACAATAATTCATAAACTGAACAAATAAAGATATATAACAAAAACATCCTGAAAAATATGAATAACATGAAAACAAATAAAAGAAATTTTTTCTTAAAAGATGAAAGGAATTCTTTGGGTTTGAATACTTCTCCAGAGTTTTGAAATTAAATTATCCCACTAAGAAACACTTTTACTAGTTTTCAGAAATAAATTGAAGATTGCTTTTCTACTTACTTAAAGCACACATTAGTATAAAGCCTGCACTATTCGTGTTTACAGTTTAAGATTAATTTCAAATGTATATTTACAGAGCTTTATTTAGCCCACCAATTGATTTTTGCTTACTACAAAACATAGACCTTAAGCATGACACTGCAGTTACAAAATTATAATTTTTATTTTAAGGCTATTCTCAAATCCAAAGGAGCTACTTTCTGGCATATTTTTGAATTAATTTTTGTTCAGAAACACATGAAATTGGTAGGTGTTCTTACTCAGAAACTATGTAATCAACAGGCATTTTCCATTTTTTGGTAAAGGCAGACGATCTTTCAAAAAATACTGCCAAAGTCTGTGTTTGGAACCGAATTCCCAACACAGCAGTGCAAGAAAAGGGAAAAACTTCGTGTCAGATGAGAAGAATCACTTATAACTCATTAAGTAATTTATTTATTAAAAAATAGAAAATGTTATTAGATTCCAAATCACTTCAATAGTCAGGCCTGCCAATTTTGTGCCTATTTAAAAATGAGTCAAAGTTTTGTGTCGATCAGCAGTGAATTTGAGAAAACACCTTAAATATTTTTGTAATTTTTAAATGTATTTTGTTTATTTCTATATATATGTATACAGTCAAACCTGGTTAAGACACATTTCAAGGGACTACACAAAAGTGTATTAAGCGAGATCACGTACTAAACATGATGAGCATAATGTTGTAGGAATTGAGCTCATTTACACAACTAATCTTTTAAATGAACTTAAGCTTTCATTTATATGATTAGGGTCGAAAATTTTATCTTTTATGCAGATTTAGATTAAAAGTTAACTTCATTCAAGTTTAACTCATTGCTTTTATAGGACCGACTGGAATAATAACTAGAAATAAATATGGATCCAAATATGGCTTAATTGTCTATTAATACGTTACAACTAAAAGTAAAGCAACAGCAACAAAAAAAAAATCTGCTAGCTTAATTCAACACAAACCAAAATAATTAAATCTTTGCAGCACAATCCAGTTATTAAAATCAGGTTTAGTACTTGTGATAATGAGTACCCTTATACTGAGTCATTATTTTTTAATATAATTAGAAAGAAAAATTCATATTAATTTTAGTGTAAAAAATATTGTTAGGAACACAAAAAGGACACTGACAACACTAGAGAACAGAGTAACAATTAGTCTCTTAGATCGAAGAAGTCACATCTTAAATGAGATTTTCTGCTTCTAGAGACAAAAATTATTGTGTATTAAGCAGGATCATGTAATAATCATTTGTATATTAAACACGATATTTTTACATTAGAAATTCAAGGGTCTGGAAAAAATCTGTGTATTAACCGTGAGAGTCTTAACTGGGTCCGACCATATATATATTTTATGATGGATGCAATTTTTGTAATAAAATTCATAATTTTCATATAATTATCTATTGGATTAAAAAAAAAAGTTGCCATTTTCTTTCTTATTTCACCAGTACAGCATTTTATAAGGTTTCAGACCAAAAGGTTGTATTGCACAATAGAAAAACTTTTGATTACAGATAACTCAGTTTTAATCTTCAAAAAATTGATTTTCTCTTTTTCTATTTTTTAACACGATACACTTAATAAGCACATTTAATCACAACAAATAAAATTTGCATAGTTTAATTCACAAAATAGTAAGTGGAGATCGTAGGTATGATAATTTTATATGCATCTGTGCAAAAAAAAACTGAACTGTTTGCATTTTTTTTTTTTTTTTTTTTTTTTTTTTTTTTTTTTACAAAGCATGCAAGTAGCAAAAACAATTTTGAGAAAAGTGCATATAAAGATGAAATCAACTGGAGTCTGTATTAAGTGAATGCAATTTCAATTTTGAATTGATCTCATTCTAATTTGACTACTTTCATGTAGTTTGTTTCCTTTGATTCAGAACTGTATAATTTTTTTTTTTAAATATGAAAAACAAAAATTAATGTTTGAAGGTTTAAAACCAACAAATCCCTTTAAACTATTTTTAAGTTGAATGGTTCTAGAGAATTTTTCTATTAATGTGGCTGCTCTCTTTTTTTTTTTTAATTAAGGCATGCTTAAAACGCAACAAATTTTTCTTGTCTTTAAAGAAGTGTTTGAACAATCCTTATTTAGTTGAGAAATAGTTTGATAGCTGTACATTTACATGAATTTTGATGAAACTATTTCCTTTTCATTTTCTTTAATCTGATACTAATTGTTTGACTCTCGATGAATATCTTGCCTAGAGAAGGCACCAAAATTCAGTCTGTTTTTCCTTTTCTGAATCCCTAGTGTGTGTCATGGTTCACTTCGAGTCAGTTGAATGTAAAAATCTGTTTGGTGAATGTGGCTTTGAGCTGCAAGCTAATTTTAACTGGAAATGCTGCATTTTAAATATTTGTAATTATGATAGAATTAAATTAGTTAGTTTTAAATATGCAGCTATTATTCAAGTTAAGTTTAGTTTACACAAACAAAAAACTTAGTACAGAGAAGTAGGAAACCACTGGATACAGATTAAGACAACAAGATAAGTGAAAGATGTTTACTGTGCAAGAGTCAGATAAACACTAATAAATATTTAACATTTTCGAGTCTAATTATAATAAATCAAGAAAACATTTTCTTTTAAACAAGAAATCTTGTATTTTTCTATGACATAGGTGTTATACATCCAGATTATACGATAAACACCATGTATCAATTTAAAAAAGGTAAAATTTTCATATTCTCACCAATTCTTTGCTTTCTTTCTAAAAGGAAAACACCCAGATGGTTCAGGTGGAGGAGGCATATCTAGCATTAAATCAGGACTTCTTGTACAATCAGGTCCAAAAACATTTAATTCAGAAAAACATTCTGTTTCTATCATCTGTAAAAGAGAGAGGGGAAAAAAGAAATAATGAAATGAAGAAAAGATTTCTGAATATTTTTAACATTCAATGCAGCTTTAGATAAGTCTATCCTTAGGACCTGATTTCTGCAGATGGCCCTGCAAATGATACATGTAGTTTTGATCATAAAACATAAGAATTAAAGACTTTTCATAAAATTAAATGATAGATGGTACTTTTTGCTGAAAATATGACATCCTTTTTTTCATTCATTCTTTTTCTTTTAATGTTGCTTAAATATGAACTCATTTTGTCCAGAAAGGGTGAATAAAAGTAAATGCGGTAAAAAGTGCTGCATGATTTTCTTCAGGAAACCTATCTCCCAGACACTAATCTTTCTTTAAACAATGAAGATATACTCTGGGTCACTGAATATAAATATCTAGGAATTTACCTAGATTCCAAATTAAATTAGGCCAGGCAGATCTTTGACGTCATTGTCAAGACTGCCAATGCCCATACCTTCCTCATATCTTGAAGCTCCACACAGCTGTCTGTCTATTCCTAACAAGTTACTGCTGCTTTGTAAGTCCTTCATCAGAACTATCATGACTTTGGTCAGTAGTTTGAGGATCTATTGCGAAATTCGGAAGCAGAGACTTCCAATAGCCCAAAATAAAATTTTAAGAGATTGTGAAAGCAAGCACATTTATCTGGAACGATGTCGTTCATAAAGATATTAATATTCAGTCTATTTCACAAGTCATTAAAAAACTTAACTCAAAAATTTCATAGAGATTGTGTTCCCAACAAAGCTCTGCAATCTATTAGACAGTACAATATAAACAGTTCTGTTGGTAAAAGAAAGACTGCATCATCCTTAATAGAGATGAGTAGCTGGCTTCGTCTGCTAATGGGCACTTAATTTACATCAAGCCTCGAATCTTGTAAAACCTCAAACCGAACGAACCTCCAGCTCAAGTCCCTGTTGCCTTTGGCACTGTATACCAAGGTGTGCTGCGCACACACTGGAAAAATCCTTAAATTCTACCTCGAATAATATAAACCTCTCACCGAATGAACCTCCGGCTTGGATACATGGTTATAGCAAGCGCAGTGCATGCACTGCAAAATCCATTAGTTCCACCTTCTGCCAGCAGGGGACACAATCTGTCCTATACGAACATAACTGAAATCTATAAAGCTATCGAAATGCAGTCGAATAGGACAAACCCCATTGTAATTGGACCCATAGAACCCGAGATAGGAAAGTGCCACCTGGTGGTGAAACTTGGAACTAAAATCAATCTGTCCTGTCGATGTTGTGTCGAATGAATCAAACTGCACTGTGATGGGACCCATAGAAGCAGAGTTATCTGCAAAATCCGTTAGTTCCACCTTCCACCGCCAGGAGGTGCAATCTGTTCTATACGAAAATAACTGAAGTCTTTGTGGCTGTCGATGTCGAGTCAAATGAACCATACATCATCATGATCGGGCCCATAGAACCAGAGATAGGAAAGTGACCCCTGGTGGTGAAACAGGAACTAAAATTGGTAAGTTCTAAAGATGTCAGGTCAAATGAGCAAAACCGTGTCAAAATTGGATCCATACAACCAGAGATAATGTGAAAAGAAATAGCAAAATCCTTAGCTTTTATTTTTTTCTACCCAAAATAAAATACAAATGGAATCAAAAAAATAATTTATTTTGATGTATTTTAAAACTTTTGAAAAATATAAACAGAGCAATGTATTTGCAATCTAGTAGGTCATTTCAGAACACAAATATCCTAGTAGAATTGAAATTTAACCACGAAGATATTAATTCTTCATACGAGAGGAGATAATTTGAAATGAAATAGTGAAATCCTTAGCTTTTTCTTTTCCTATGCAAAAATCAGGTTTTTGGTAAAATAAAAAATTATGGGCCAATATTGAAAATTTTTTGAAACCATGAAATCCCAGGCCACTATAAGCAAGGTGCATACTTTTCAGATCCGAAAATCCTCTACTTTAAAATTTTTTATATAGCCTATAAAAATTACAATCAATTTAAAATGCATCATTTTATCAAATCACCTTTTTCCTCAGAAAGCGACATGATGTCTCATCCAGAATAGCCAGATGTATCCACTACGAAAGGTTGTGTTAAAAAAGTGAATCAATTAATTAAAAAAATAAATGATATTTAAGGTTTTAATTAACTTACAATATCGAATTTTTGAAACTTATCATTGTGGAGATCAGCTGAACAGCGCTGTATTAATTTTTAAAAGGGTAGGTTAATTAGATTTTGTAATCAGCAACCTCTTTAAAAAACCCAAGTACCCAATTCTTGACTGCAGCCGGAATGGAAATTATCGAGCTGTGGAAACTGTGTTTTGTTTTGTTGTCAGCAGTTCACACCTGCTAGAGTTTTGAACAGGCATGAAAGCGAGAAATAGAAAAAAAGGTGGAAAATATTTTCTATCGATATAACGACAGTAAATTGTTGTAATTTTGACATATTTTAAGAAGTATTTACACAATAAACTGAAATATAAAGTTGTACATATGATTGTTATTTTTTTTAAGAATTTAGAAAATATTAAAAATGGTATATTCAACTAACAAAAAAATGTATAAATTCATTGAATTAAAAAAAAAAGAATGTAGGCAGTTTGCTAAAAATGTAAATCCAAATATCTGATGAAATTATGTGAAGTACAGCTAATAATTTTTCAAAACAAATATTATTCTGGATAGTTTTTGACTGCTTAAGACCCTCCCCCCCCCCTTCTTTTTTAAGGAAAAAAAAATTCTCCATGCTAAATATATGCACATCAAAGTGATCTTTGGTTCAGGAATACATCACTGAAACTACCCAAAAGTGTATAAATGGGACAAAATATACTATTTCAAAAAGAACTTTATGCAAACTTTCTTTCCCTTTTAAAGATTAAAAAACTTCACTCTGGATTGACATTTTAAATAACTTCATTGACATGATTTTCAGATGTTCATAACATAAGCTGACCTTTGATTTGATAGCTCTTCTGTACATCAATTCAAAAACTCTAAGGGTGTATGTATACAAGATATCTGAGGATTAAATTTACCCCCCTCCCTCCCCATATGCTTCCAATATTTTCTTTGCATTTTTGCATCAATTCAGTTAATGTCCAAAATTACTTTCAAAAAGGTGGAATTCTTCCTTTAAGAGAACTCTTTCATGCCTGTTTGAAATTAAAAACGATATTTTGTTGACTTAATTAACATTTTTTAATTGATATCTCTGGTTTCCATGATGAGATTTTTTAAAATTGAGATATTTTTCTACCACTGTATACCAAATTTCGGGTGTGTCGTGCTATTTTTTCAATCTGTTTGAAAGGTGAGGTTTGGAAAAGGCGATGATTGCGGTTTCATGGCTGCTGGGATCTTTCTGGTAACCATGCTAGCCTCGCATCGAGGTATCAAAGTACGTAGGAATGAAGTTCTTTCTTTGTTTTGGTAAAAAGTCACTTTTTGTACTAATTTTTGAGACTTTCTTAATTGAGGACTGAGTTCTTAAATACTGGATATCAACAATTCCGGGATTTTTCCAAATTTTTTAACACCAAGACCGACACTCTGCTCACTATGTGAGCAGAGTTTTTCCAGGTACAGAAGGAGACACACAGATGTTTCCAAACATTAATAATAATGATGGTGGTTTTGCCCTTCCCTCCAAAAGATGGATGAGAAAACCACCTTAAATTCATTGTTGCATTTTTTCAAAATTCTAAATTAAGTCTTATTTTGCCTTTCTGACATTTATATTCACTAATTATGTACCTTATATTTATGATATTGTTCCTGTCTTTGCTTTTAGCATTAGGATTAATTCACCTTCTTATGACATTTCTTATTTTCTATTATTTTCCTTCCAATTCCTCTATAATTATTTTTTCTATCACATTTTTAACCCCTGAAATTTGATTGGCTAAGGTCCTGCAATAGTCCTCTCAGACATCCCTTTTTCTCTTTCTAGTTTTTCTGGCTCTCTGATTTACTGCTCTTTTTCTATTCAATTGGTTGTTGAAGAGGGGCTGTCGGAACAATGATTGAATTGTTCAAAATTTTGCATTTTTTCTTTTTATTATTTTTTGTAATTTTAAGAGAACTAATTCATTTAAAAAGGAAAAAATAATTGCACTTTAACTTTTATTTATTTTATAACATTAATATATTAATAAATATATTTTCAAGCATTCCATAACATGAGAAATAGTATGGTAATTTTACATTCAACAATTTTTTTAAATGAAAAATAAATTTAAAACTGAATTTGTTCTATTGTACTAAAAGAGAGAAAATGTTACAGAAATTAATGGCCAACTACAATTAAAATTACTACAGCAAAAATTAATTTTTGATACATAAGAAGCTTAATGTCATTTTTAGTCTTTAAGCCAACAATATTCAGCTCTTCTGAAGAATCCATAACACATCCATTGCTTCTTATTTTTGTATTTTCATTCCTTGTGTTTAATTTTTATTTCATTTACTGTCACATGATTTCATTATATATATATATATATATATATATGTATATACATCTATTTTGGTGCCATAAATAGTTAAATTTTAAAGAGACTTAAATTTAAAAGAAGATGCTGCGATTAAGCTGAAACTAATTGCAGCAATAAGTGCACTTACTTCTGTTTGCCATGGAATAGATATGCTTCCCATATTGAATTTACTATAAAAAGTATCATCACTAGCATCTAAATTTACTCCTTTGACAGTAGAAAATTGTTCAATGTCAAGGACATCTTTGGCATAAACAGCATGAGGCTAAATTAAAAGAAAAAAATAGGTAAAAATTTACTTAAATAAAGTTTTCAATGAAAGATATATAAATATATAAGTACATACAGATATACAAATAGCATATAACAAGTATACAAAATACTACACATTAAGCTAGTGATGGACAATTCTGGAATAATAGAGCATCGATAAACATTGACATACAACATCAATAACAATAGGAATAGATTACTAAAATCTATCAGATGTTCTAGAATCAATTCTCACATTAATAAGCTATATAAAGTAATTCAAAAACTTAGCGATCAATTGGTAAGAAATTTGAATGTGGATCGTGATAATGGGGCTAGATGAATATTTCTGCTATCGCAATTATTGAGGTTTAAGAGAGAGGGAATAAATAGGAATAGTAGTGATGAATGATTGCTTGTTCAATGTTAAGAGGGGACTATTCAATTAATTTTGCAATAACTGTTTCATATCACCTCTAAAAACATTAGGCTAATTCCATGCATGAATGTAGTGTAAGTCACATAGCCACAAAAGTTTACCACTCTTGCCCACCAGTATTTTTTTTTGAATTCTTCACTGTATTTAATTGTAGATATATGGGATTTAATAAGGCAAATTTTCCTTTACTATAATGCTGAAAGTCAAACACCGTAGCCATTTACATCTCTGTGACTAACACTACATCCACACATGGAATTAGCCATTAGAGATCTTGTTTAAGGTTCGAAAAAGAGTCGAGGGTAGCCAAAATGCTCAAGGGAAGTTTCATTCACCAAAAACCCATCAAAAATGAGAGCTGAAGATAATATAGAAGTTAATACAGTAAATTGCAGTGCCCCTGCTGGAGAGAACCAAAACTCAGGTGCGTAGCTACCATACAGCAGTTGGAGCAAACTGATCCAGGTGCACCAATCCCAAGGGCGCAAAATTAGAGAGCAAAATAAAGATTTGTAAAAATATTTGCTTAAAATAAAATACATTAATCAGATATTATGGATGAATCAAAATTGTCATAATCAGCATATTCCTATGATATTTTATCTTGTTTTTAACCTTAACTATTTCGATTTAAAACATGTTTTTATACTCAGTTAAAAGAAATTACATCTATACAAAGTTTTAATTTTAATTCATAATCCTCAAGTAATTTCTCCAACACCATTTCAGAATGCCTGATTTTTTTTTCATTAAGTTTGTCGCTGACGACATTTGAAGATTTTCAAATCTTACAGTAATCAAAACTTATTAACCCCTTGGGGACGACGTGACGCATAAGATGCTCAGAATCCTCAATTATTCCCACCAGTTATTTTTTATTGAAAGCTTTGCCTTCTTTAATCCTCGCATTTTTGCGATTCAAATAGGCGATAATTTCTGTTTTGAAAAACCGGTGTTAAAAGATTAAAAATTCTGTAAAGGACGCTCGTCGCGAAGGGGTTAACAGGGTTCTCAGCGGTCACTTTATTAGCTAACACTATTTCCAAACAATAATCTTCCTCTCTCTGGCACATTTCTGTTGAAAATGTTGTAGAAATTTATCATGATGATTAGTGTACGGAAATAACGATAACCAACAAAGTAATCCCTGAGAAACATATATTTAAGATGTAACAGCAATGCCTTAGCTATTTAGCTACTTTACAGATTGAAAAAACAATAGTTTCACAAATTCAAGAAAATTATTGACCATTTTAGAAACAAAAATGCAACAAAATGAAATTTTTTTTTCTTTTTTGGTAACTAAACATGCACATGCTTTATCAAACCAGATTATAATAAAATAATAAGAACCAGAAATGGGCATATTCTGCATTCGCATGAGTCCATGGCAATGAAATTTAGAGGGAGGGGAGTGATAAATGAAATTTTGTGCATATTGTTTTCTAGAATTTTAAAATATGGATAAATCTCAATTGTAGAATTTATAAGCATTTTTTCCCCAAAGAGAGATAAGTTAAGTATCAAAGAAGAGTTCCCTACTTACGACATGATTATAAAATACCAAAAAAATTTGAAGTTTCTCCAACCGACTTTCTGAACACTTTACAGAATACTATGTGTTCAAATAAACTGTAATATAACAATAAATTAAAACTTGGATCCTAATTTTACAAAGGCAAAATATTACCATTGGTAATAAGGACATCATTTTTTATAGAAAACTTACACTTTCATCCATAAAGCTTAAGCACTTTCCTAATGACATAATTTCCAATAAATTTTCATTCCGCTCGTGCCAATAAGGTCTATAAATTAACAAAAATAAGAAACAAATGACTTTACTAAATTAAGTCACGTTTAGACAGGTTCAGACTGGCCCACTGGGCAGCTGGCCCATGGGTCGGTGCATCTTCAACCAGGTAAAGCTGTACCTTCTCTCAGTGAAGCTAATTAGTTACAAAATGTGCTACAAGCCTTTGACTTGGACACTTAAATTATTTAATAAATTTTTTTTTTAACTTTCACTTCTTTGAAGCATTTTTTTTTATTAGTGATTTTTTTAACACTTTCCAACCTAGTTGAAAAGTGTTTATGACTTCTGTTTGTCTGGCCGTCTGCCATCTGTCCGTGCTCTAACTCCCGTAAATATGCTCGGATTGCCCTGCAATTTTTATATGTTATAATCGTTATCTATAGCATGTTCCCTATTTCAACGGAAGTGTGTAGCACTTATAGTTTTTTTACAGGGACACTCAAAAGAATTCCGTTACATTGCGGTCGATGGGGAAAAATCATTTGCGGTTTATTTAAATAATGTTTCACTATTTTAAACGCATTGAAATTTATATATATCACTAAGGTGCATTAGAAGAAGCTTAATATGGAATAGGGTGTGCATAGCACTTATACTTACTTTACAGGGACAGTCAAAAGAATTCCGTTACATTACGTCTATGGAGGTTATTCTGCGGTTTATTTAAATAATGTTTCCCTATTTTAAAAGCATTGAAATTTATATAAGGTTCATTACAAGAGACTTACTACAGAATATTGTGTGTATAGCAGTCATCGTTCATTTACAGGGACACACAAAAGAATTCTCTACTGTCTGTTAACAATAATTCCTGGAAGTGCGTTTTAAGTTACTGAACGCGATTTTAATTTTAAATCGCTTTTTGTATATTACGTGGTGTGTATAAATTCTGTAGATCCTATACAGGGAAGCACAAAAGTTCGGGAACACATTTCCGTATTATTTAACTCCAGACGGAGAATTTTAAACTGTGCTACGTGTTTCCTAACTGAACTAAAATTTAGCATCCTATGTAGTATATATACAAATCTATAGATCCTATACAGGGCTGAATAAAAGTATTCGGATTACTTAGATGTTATCTTTTAGCTTATTAAAGAGAATATCAGTAATTCAGACAATAATATCAGTATCAGACAATTCGTAAAATTATTTTGGAAGCGTTAGAAAGTGTTACATAATCTATGCTTGACGCATGATTTTTCGTTCTTGTTTTCTTTGCAAAGCAAAAGAATTGCACTTTTTTCCCTTGAAAGTTTTTCAGTAGACCATTCAAAACTTTTAAAACCTAATATATAATTCTATCTGTTGCCCCCAAAATCTTCAGCCTATCTGGCACCTAAGAGCATCACTTCTATTTCAAAATATTCACTTTTTTTTAAAATTTAGTTTTATGCAAAATCATTTATTAAGAATTTTTGTCTGAAATGTATAAGCTTTGTGTATTCATATACCAGAAATTCAAATGTTGTGATGGTAATTTCCACAATATAAATGTTTATTATATAGGTTTTTGTGCCTGATGCACAAAAATATTTACATAAAATATTTTTGGTAAAGAAAAGGTAAGTCAAACTTTCGTTTCTGTTACAAATTGCATTTTAAAGTGAAAACAGGACTGTTTTAAAATTGTCTATAAAATATGACAATCAAAACACTGGTAACCAATTTTGCATATATACGTTAGAACAGGTGCCTTTTGAAGGTTCTTTTCATGACCCTTCGATGGATTTATTTGTCGTAGAAACATGAGCCGAAGTCCTGTATGTTCATGTTTTGAGTGAAAATTTTGCAGATATATATTTTTAAATATCTCTAGTCTTCTGAATGTTTGGAGATAGGTTATGTAAATCCAGCGTATAAAGAATATGTAAAGAGATTGTGTCGAAATACTGTTGTTTAGTTACTGTAAGATGTACTTTGTGACACATTTTGTGGTTTTTCTCTCACTACCAGTCTGTTTTATAGGTAATCCAAAACTGACTATTGCTGAACATTGATATTAGCCTTTTCCTACATAACATATTATGCTAATCTAAATCATTAATATCAACTGAGAAATTTAGGTTTAATGATGTCACAAAGTTACCCCAACGGTTGGGGTTACTTTGTGAGAGGTGTGTTTTTGCCTTGAAATAAAAGAAAAAAAATATTGTCAAAGTTATCCAATTAAAAGTTTATTAAAAGTTTTATTTATATAGGGCTTACACATTTTTTAGCAGATTCATCTAAGTCTTTGATCATAAAAAGCCCTCATTTGCCCACTGGCATTTATGGATCAGTGATAAAACCTCGCTCCTTTCATAAAAATTTCACACAGTTCCCGATGATTGCCTTTGGACCATCTTGGCCTTCCACAGAATAGGAAACATCAGTGATATAAATCAGTCCTCAAAAACTTGGCGGTTGAACCAGCCTGATTATGTTCGATTGAATCTCCATCCAAACTCTCTCCAAGTGGACCACAATTTTTCAGATTTGTAGTTGACATAAAATGGTGCCAGTCCCCCCCCCCCCCTCAATGCTTCTGCATACCAGTGTACCATGATTGAATTACAAGCCTTCAACAAGTTTTGAATCTCTTTAGGATATTTTGCTCCTCTTCAAATGATCACGTTTTTACTTCCAGGGTATCTCACCTAATTTGTGGCATCGTAATTCGATTGATTCTCAAGAGAAATATCCTCTAATTTCTTTTCCAAGTTCATAAGGTATATGTCAATTACTTCTTGATCCATCTTGGTCCTGCCATAGCTGAAATTTTTGGATGTCCGTTGAGTGAGCATTGCTTTGTGACAGTGTGTCACAAAGTAGACCCAGCAAGTGCCTGCATTTTGGCTATGTTGCCACATCTCATATAAATAACACTTGACAAATATTATATTACTCAACAGTCTAACATAATAACAAATAATATTTATTTACCTGTGTTAGGTGGTTCTGATTTGCTTTAAGCTTTGGTACACAAAATATCCGGATTTCGAGACAATAACGCAAGAGCAGGTTTCAACAATACACATGCTAAAGAGAACAAGTGAGGGGTTGGAGCTCCAGAAAATGATCGTTAGGTGACGCGACACACCATACTAGGATGTGGCATTGCTGTTTGCTTTCCTGCCATCGCGAACAGGATGGAAGATTCGAAATACAAAAACTAGACCACGTCTTGCGGTACTTTTAGCATACAAAAAGAGTATCTCCAGGAGGCACAAAGTGACCTGCAGTCATAAATTTTTTCGAAAGCGTTAAAATTCGTATTTTTAAAAACAAATTGCACTGTCTTAGAGAAGATTCCCCCCCCCCCTTTAAGTGGGTATTTTTGTTAATCGGTATCTCTGAAATTGAGCCCGATGAGAGCTTCAGTGAGTGACAAAAAGAAAACGACAAAATCAAAATTGTTTGAAAGGGTTAATATTAGTTTTTTTTTTTTTTTGAGTGGACAGTGACGTTTTAAATAAAAAAAGTACAAAATTTAAGAATTTGTCTTCCCGTTTTTTCATATTTCCAACGGTTTGCCTGATGTGCGTTTAGAAAAATGAAAAAAACAAACAAACTATATAACCCTTTTTAATCTTCTCTTGCCGGCCTCGGAAAACTCAGAACTTAGCAAGAGTGGTAAGTCAATTTAAAAAATAAAGAATCCTTCTTGATTAGTTTTTAATTAATACCTTGGCTAATTATCAAAAAATTAAAAATCTGAGCCTCAACAGTATTAGGGCTTGCCTTGGACTATCCTCATCCAAATTTTCAGACTTCTACAAGGGGTAGATTTTCCATCGCACACACACCGACAGACAGACAATAACTTCTTTTTTTTATTGATATAAGTTATTTGTTTTTTATTATTTCTATTTAATATGTTGAATATATGGTTGTTAAAATAATTAGACTTTCAAATGGAGTTAAGGTTTTAAATCGAAATAAGAATATATAATTTTTAAACTTCAAAACAAAATTGTGTTGAACTCTTTCGAGTAACAACAGGGTACAACAATTTTACTTGAATATATAGCACTGAATATATAGCTACACCACTGCCAGAATTAAAATGGTGGTGGTGAGGAAATAAACCAAGACAAATGGCCACAGTTGGGTAAGGATCAGATCCATAGAACCTAAGATATTGAATAAAGTAATGTAAACTATGCGGGATCCCCCGGCAAAGAGAAAAAACTAAAATGGTGGTCGTGGGGAAGGAGAACAAACCGAGACGAATAGTCCAAGTTGTGCAAGAACCCATAGAGCTTGAGACATTGAATAAAGATGAATACACTATACAGCACCCCCTCCCCCGGCAGAGAGAACAAAAACTAAAATGGTGATGGTGGTGGGAACAAACCAAGATGAGTAGTCCAAAGAACCCAAGATATTGAATAAAGAAGAAATGTACACTATACAGCAGCGCCACAAAGTGGATGGGACAAAATGCTTAAAAAGATAAGATAGTAACTAAAATTATATAGAAGTTAGAAACTTAAAGGACACCTAGTAATGATAAAAGAAAGGGTTATAGAGTTCATGGTGTGCATGGAGGGAGGGAGGAAAATGAGAAAAAATGCCTGTTTCTACAAGAAGTATCTGAAAGACTCAAGCTTAATAATATACATGTGTCAGTGTGGGTGCTAAAAACATATTTCAGAGGCCACTGGAAGTGGTTGAAATAGCCAAAAGACTGCCTAAAACAGAAAAGCTGTAAAAAACCCCATTCATATCATGGAAACTAAAGGGCCCCAGAATAAGGGTTGAATCAATGGTACAGAGTTGGACAAAACCATGGATATAAAGTTTGTGCATATAAGTGTTATAAGTACTGAGATACTGTGTGAAGCAGAAAATAGCAATAACTCTCGAAAGAAACCACTTAAGACTAAAAACGGTAATGAGGATAGGAAAACGAGCTAATAAGGGAACCTAAAATTGTTACCAAGGGAAGCTAAAATACCCAAAAGGGGCAGATAGAGCCAGAGAGGGAGGAGCATCCCAAAAATAACGCAGATATACATACTAAATGGTGACTATATAACATGTATATTACTTAAATGAAAAGCTGTACACAGTGGATAGCAGAAGTCCTAACAATAACAGATAGACTTCATCTCTAATAGACTAAGTCTCTAAACATAACAGCGGTCCACAGACCCTCCCCAGAGAGACACTAGCAAGCACCTCTATGAAGAGGAAAGGTACTATTATATTAAAGTAAGATGAAATTTTAAGTTGGAAAAGACAACAGGCGCACAACAGCTTCTTGTCCATTGATCTCAATACCTATCGGTCATCTTTATTTTCTTGACATTGTCATTGTAATGGATAGTTTGATAGCAGAATTATAGATTTATTCCTATGACTATGGCAGATGAGCAATATACTGAAAAATAATAAATATGAACAATACATTGACATTGATAGACAGAAGTTAATTTGATAAGAAACTGGCCATAGTGACAGGGATAGATAATTCCCTTTTCAAACTATCGACAGCAATGATGATTTAACGATATTACCAATGAACGATATTAACCATATTGAAGTATCAACTGCAATGACAATTTGAATGAAAATAATAATGAACGATACAAACTGAGAGGATCTCTAGTGTATATTTATTCTTTATTCAATATCTTGAGTTCTATAGGTCCAATCCTCACACAACTTGGCCCATTCATTTTGGTTTGTTTACTACCACTATCATCATTCAGGGCTGCCAACTTCTATGCCTTTTTAAATCAAGGTTCACGTTTTGAACCAGAAAAATATTTAATAAATTATATACTGAGTTTAATGACATGCAGTACTTTATTGTGTTTGTTAAGTGAAATTTCCAGTACTAAAATAATTATTTGATTCAAAATAAGTGTAGAAGTTGGCAGCCATGCATCATTTAAGTTCTGGTTCTCTTCACCAGGGGTGCTGCAATTTCCTGCATTTCAGTTCTGGTTCTCTTCACCAGGGGTGCTGCAATTTCCTGTATTGTCTGCTGCATAGTGTACATTTTTTCTTTATTTGGTATCTTAGTTCTATGGGTCTGATCCTCACACAACTTGGACCATTCATTTGGTTTGTTTATCATCACCACTATCATTTAAGTTCTGGTTCTCTTTGCCAAGAGCACTGCAATTTCTTCTGTTGGTTGCTGCATAATGTACATTTCTTAATTGGATATCTCAGGTCTGATCCTCAAACAACTTTGACAACTGTCTTGGTTTGTCTCCCCCGCCCCCTCCCACCAACCTCTACCATTTTAGCTCAAATTCTCTCTACCAGGGGGTGCTGAAATTCCTGTATTGGCTTTTATATTGCCTTCAGCTTTCATTTATGACAGGCTTTTGGTGAATGAAGCTTTCCTTAAGCTTTTTGGCTACCCTCGGCTCTTCTTGAAACCTTAAACAAGATCTTCAATGTTGTGAAGCTGATGTGAAACTGTCAATGCAAAATTAGTCATATTACAGCGGAAGTAATCTAACAGCAAAACTAATCTTAATTCTTTTATGATGATTCTTCATAAAATTGGATGTCAGTTAAGAATAACAATTTATGGACAAGTACCATCAATAAAAAAATTGATACTATCAATAAAATTGAGTTGGCCATAGTATGGATAAAAATATTGACATTGCCCATCACTACATTAAGCATAGCATAACTATTACTTTATGATAAGCTAACTAATATTAAGTATTACTTTTCTATTTCACTTTATTCTAAATATGATATTCAAGAATAAACTATACTAAAAAAACAAAACTCCACAGCACTATAGTAATTCAAGAAGGATCATGGCCAGTGGTGCCCAACTCTACTTTCTACCACAGCCTGAGATGCTAGACTGCAGGTCCTGAAGTGTTATGGGTAGAATATGTCCCAGTCAAGAGTTCAACCCTATACAGAATCTCCTATAACAAAGAACTTTGTTATCTATATATGTTTTTGCTGCAACATCTTCCCCCTGCCCCCTAAATATAAGAATTTAATTTAAATATTCCTTTTCTAAACCTAGGTATTGTAACTAATGTGTTACTTTTTTTCAAATTTCAAACCATTTATTGTATTAACCAAATTACTTCCACGCTAAAATCCTCCTTTTTAAAATGATATGAAAAAAGAAATACTTTCATAACCTGAAATTGAATCACATATCACCGATGCTAAAAATAGTTTCAATGGCATGTCATCTACCTTAATTTCGATGCTCTGTGGATTAAAAAAAATATTTTTTTGCATTCATATCTACTCAGCAGTTATAACACACACACACATTTTACATTCTTCTCATGCAGTTTGTCTGTAAAGATCCATAGATGTACATTTGCCTTCTCAAATTAGCATTCATTCTGTTTCATAGCTCTAACGAATTTTCATATACTTCACATTTTCTATTCTCTTATTTGGTGATGTTCTATTAAAGTTTCTCTCAGACCAATCTCAAAAGCCACATATATTTCTATAACTTTAGCCGACATATGTAAACCAGTATACGAATTAAGCATTTATTACACCAATCCCTTTGTTTTCTTATTTGTCACCGCCAAATCCTTGGCGAGTTTGTGACATTGTTGCCAAAAACTTTTCTCAAAACTTAATTTGATTCCACATTTCCATCCTGGTGAGCTTGCCAGTAAGACCTACACACCCCATCTCCTCTTTGTTCCCATAAGGTGCCTCTCCTCAGAACACAGTCATCTGAGAGGCTATGGAAGTATTTTCATAAAATAAAAAGTATTTTTGATCTATGGGAATTTGAATGGAAGTTTTTCTCAGCAACACTTCTTGGGTTTGCATTATCACAACTTCATATGCCTACAACTCACGGCTGATGAATAACAAATCTTCTTCACATCCCCGTCTTTAGAGTTTCCAAGCATGACACTTATTTTATAAACCCCAAAGAGTTGAAAGGTTGAGGGAACCTTGCCCAAGTCTGGAGGCATAAATCTCAGACCTGAAGTAAGGCAGTATAATATACTAAACCACAAATCATCAGCCATTTTTTAAAAATGACTCGCAACATAAATCTGACTTTTTTTTTAAAATTTCAAATCTAAAATTTATTAATGCCTCCTCCATGAGGAAAAAAGTCCTAAAAATAATATGCTACTTATGTAAACAAAACATACACTCTGCACTATGAATGAATACATTAATAAAAATAAAAATTTTACTTTGCTGATTCATGTAATTTCATAGTAGAAAAATAATTGTTTAAACAGCTGTAATTACTCTTCTTGGAAGAAAAAAATATATTATAAGGTTAAGTTTAACATTTATAAAGACTGCTGTTAAATTAAAATATGCTACTTTGCAAATAATTTTTTAAATAAATTTCAAAACATAAAATTTTGAGATATTCCAATGCAGATTCCAAATAAATGAATGGTTTCTTCTTTTATTATTTACTTATAAAGTAAGATGCTTAAAAAAAATACAGCCAAAGTGTTTTGGGTAATAAAAATAAAATGAAGAGGTAGGTCATTATCAAAAAGCAAAAGAACCTAATAAAAACTGCATCGCATTTACATGTATAAATGCTCAAAATTTTTTAGATTAAATTAAGATGTCAGACTTTTATTATAGGAATGAATATTATCGCATAACTATGGTGCAAAACTCTCATAAACATGTTTTTAGTAAGAAAAAAAAAATTAGGTTACCTGACCTTAATTCAAACAGGAAAGAACATTTATATAGGAATGTTGAATTTTAAAGAAACAAATAACAGTTTTCAAAGTAGCCAATATCAGAAAAGATATAAATTAAATTTTTCCTTCGAAATAAAATTGATTTATTAAATTTTAAGATTTTTCCATCACTACTTTTAACCCTCTCACTCACCTAGACCTCATATGAGGCTCTTAATTCAAGTAATAAACACATTTTTTTTTTTTTAAAGATTCTTCCGACTTTTACTTAGAGTGGCATCTCTTAAGGTTTCAGATTTCAAGTTTCAAAAGATTGTCTGAATGAGTTGTGTTATACAGGTAGCTCAAATGGCAGAGAAGTGACAAAGCTAAAAAATGTCCTGGTTTCGACTACCAGCCTAGACACTTTTTCACTCAGTTGGAAAAATTACAAATCATATAAACAAATATTTCTTATATACTACACAATCTAGATCCACATTTTAAGTATATTAATACAAATAATGATTTGTTCTTTTATTTGTAACATTTTCCAACAAAGTTGAAAAGCGTTTATGAATTTGGTTTGCCTGTTTGTCTACCACCTGTCTGTGCTCCAACTTGCATAAATAAACATGGATTGCTTTGAAATTGATATTTGTTATTGGGCTTTACTATGGCATGTTTGGTATTGAAAGTGAAGTATGTAGCATTTATGGTTCTTTTACAGGGACACTCAAGATGATTCCGTTACATTACGGTCTGTCAGGAAAAATCTTTTGTGGTGTATATTAATCATGTTACACTATTTTAACATATTCAAATTGATCCATATCATTGAGGTGCACTACATGGCACTTACTGTAAAATATGGTGTATATAGAATATATCGTTCATTTACAGAGGCACTCAAAAAATTTGGTTACAGTCCTGTCTAGGAACAATAATTGCTGATAGCTCGCTTACAGTTGTGGTACACATTTTTAAATATAACTAAATTTTTGCATATTAATTGGTGCATATAAATTCCATAGATCATATACAGGGCTGCTCAAAAAGTCTCATGTACATTTCCATTTATTGACAGAGATTGCTTAAGCGAAAATTTCAATTAGGCTATGTATTTCTTAACTAAAGTAAATTTTAGCATACTGTGTAGTATACATACAAATCTACAGATCATATACAAGATATTTTGTTTGGCTATTGGTAGTAATTGCTGAAATGTGACTTTTAAATGTGTTATGAGTTTTCTAAATTGTTTACTTAGTAAACTGTGCAGTTTTGTTATACTATTCTGAATGTGTTAGAAAGTGTTTAATAATCTAAGCTTGATGCATTTTTGTTCTTGTTTCATAAGTCCTGAGTGCAAGAATTAATGCGACAGCATGAAAACTAGTACAAAATGCATTTGTTGAAGTACAATATTTCTTTAAAAAAATCATAACCATCCTCTTTCAGACAATTTGATACATATGTACTTGTGCCTCAAATCAAGATAATTACTGAAATAAACCACATTTAGATAACAATAACATACATAGTTCAGTTATTTAGATAATTTTTATTTTCTTAAGTAAAGGACAAAGAAAAATATGTCTATAATTTTGAGACAGATTATTATATACTATTCATATATAACTAACATTTACTGTAAAGAAAATATCAAAAGATCAAAAGGAAAAATTGGGATACTTTAAGATTACATGTTTAAAAAATAAAATCTAATCAATTTAATTATAATATAGGAATATTATAAATGCCTTACATTTTCTAAACTTTTGAGATAGACAGCAACAGTGTCTGCAATACCAATTTTTAATTTCAGGGTAACATTCTATTACACTGGTGTACAAAATTAAGAGAATTTGCATATTTTGTCAAATTTCATGAAAAGAACAGAACTGAAATATAAAACCACTGCTTCAGAAGAAAGATGCAAATATTGTGTGTTGAATACGTAAGCATAAATGTGTGTGTGGGAGGAGATAGTAGAGGTAGAGATTTTATAAGCGCAGGTGGCAAAATCCACATTTCGTTCGCTCGCACACCTTGGTGAATTTCTGAGTGGTTTTTTTTGCAGCAATTTGTTGAATTCAAATTCTAACAGTCAAAATGAATAACCACTGACGTTTAGATGATGGAATGAGGTGGTGAATTGTGGCGAGGTTAGAAGCAGGCCAGTCTTAAGTCCAGATTTGCAGAGTGTTCAATGTAATACACAGTGTTGTGTCCAACTTATGGAAACAGTTTCAGGATGCCGGATCCATCAAGAGAAAGCCTGGCCAAGGTCGTCCAAGAGCCACACTGGCCAATGAAGATTATTATTTGTCAATTACAGTGAGGCATAACAGGCATGCTACAGCTTCTCAGCTCTCGTGACCTCTATGCGGCCACAGGAAGCAAAGTTTCAAGGGTTACTGTTTCCAGAAGGCTTCATGAGAGAGGCCTGTTTGCAAGAAGACCTGCTGTTTGTGTCCCACTCACTTCTGTAAACAGGAGCGTCCATTATGCATGGTGCAAAGATCATAGAGATTCGTGAAGAGATCAATGGGCAACCGTCCTCTTCACTGATGAATCCCGGTTCAGCCTAACAACTGATTCTCACCATACTTTCATATGTAGAAAACTAGGGACCTGCTACCTTCCCTTCAATGTCTGAGAAATTTGACCATTATGGCAGCGGTGGTTTAGTGGTCTGGGCAGGCATGTTGGGCAGTTGCACAGACCTCCATGTCTTTGAAAGAGGCACTGTGACTGCTGTGAGGTATAGAGATGAGATCTTGGAGCCCTATGTTTGCCTTTTCAGAGGTACAGTTGGTCTTGATTTCATTTTAATGGATGACAACACCTGGCCACATAGAGCTCATCTGGTTGACGATTTTCTGGAAACCGATGATATTTGCTGGATGGATTGGTCAGCCAGATCTCCAGACCTCAACCCTATAGAGCATGTTTGTGATGCTCTGGGGAAGGCAATTGCAACTCGTAACCCCCTCTGAGAACCATCCAGGGCCTGAAAACAGTGTTGCTGAACGAGTGGGAACAATTGCCACAGGAACTCATAAACTGCCTTATTTCCAGTATGAAATCATGGTGCGAACCTGTATATCTGTAAGAAGGGACCATACCCCCTATTAAACTATTTTTTTGTTTGATTCCTTAACCACTGTTTTTTTTTTTCCAATGAGTGTTACACGCACAATCATACGTGTGTATTATAACTGTTGAATAGTTATTTTATTTGCATTATATCAACCTATGCTCATACAAAATTTCATTAAAATCTGTCCAGTAGTTCTGGAGGTAATTGACCAAATCTGAAATTTCTCTTAATTTTGTACACCAGTGTAGGATTCAAGTGAACCATTTTATAATTAAACAAACTAGAGCATGGTTGTCATACACATTTCTTAGATAAATACTTACATCAGGCTCGAAAGGTGGGTCTAACATACCGGCTTCTAATCTCTTCCAGTTCATACTTTTAAAAAACGGATGTGCTTTTACTTCAAGTGAACCATATCTTCCTCTATTACAGCCTAATCTTTCTTTTACAGTTTTTTTGAGCAGCTACAACAGAGAATTTACTATATAAGTAAAACTTGGGGCCAAAAAACAATTAAGACATTATGCTCCTACTATGTAGAGAGCAGTAATTTTAATGTTTAACAATTTGGAATTAAAGTGGTTCTGAAAAAAATATTTTACCCTGCTCAACAAACACAAAACTGACACACTTACAGACTCATTTTTAACCATAAAAGCACTTGCAAATTCCATGCATTTGCCAACAAAATTGAATTCAGAAATGCCTCAGAAAGTAGCCAATTTAGATTTGAGAACAGCTTTAACTTATTAAGTAAATTTTCATTGTGCAAAAATTTAGATATCATTTGGTTACCAAAGAATAAAATATTTCTATTTACTTTTTCCCATAAAAGTAAAAAGCAAAGAAATAAGTTTATGTTTGCTATGCAAATGCACAAATTTTTGTATTAAAATTAAATACCTGACATTCAAATTGATATTAAAACAATCATTTACAAAAATTGTAAATGTTTCTTAAAATTTAGTTTAAAATATGTATTTTGCTAAATTTATGCTGGAGCAAAATAAGAAATCAGTAAATATTTTGAAACCACGGCTTGGATATTTTCACATATCATTTAACAAAGCATTTAAAAGAGATTTATTGTGCATTTGTTTAGTTTCGAAAACTTTTTGATGTTGAGGAGAGGAAAATGCTTTCAGACTTCAAAAGACACCAAATTCTAGCTTATAGCAGCATCAGAATGTCATTTCAAAGAATTGCTGATAAAATTACATGCTCAAAGACTGTTATTTTTAATTTATTACAGAATCCAACTACTTATGGTACTGCAAAATGTACAGAAAAGCTAAGAATTCTTTTGAAATGATCCAAAAGTTTAATTGTTCACACGGTCACAAGCAAAAGAATGACAGAAAAGGAAATTGGAAGCCAGGTAAAGACACCAGCTTGAGTACGGACTATAAGAGTAATAGAAAGGTGAGAATTCTTAAATATGTAAAACCACATTGGTGTCTGCATTTAACTTTTGGCCACAAAAAAGCGTGCATTCAGTTTGTAGAGAAGCAAACATCTGAAGCAACAAATGAATTGGTCTAAAATTATTTTCAGTGATGAAAAGAAGTTAAATTTCTATGGTCCTGATGGTATTCATTCATATTGGCATGACCTTTAAAAGAAAAAGGACGAATTTTCCATATGTCAACTAGGTGGAGGTTTGGACTGCTTTCTTTTCAGGAGGTAAACTTAGAAATAGCTTTTTTTAGAAGGACGACAAAATACATACCTATAGACATAAATATATTCACATGTTAGAATGCTATTTGTTGAACTATGGTGAAAAAAATTGCCAGCCTTAACAATATGTTTCAACAAGACAAAGAAGAAGTTTGAAGATAACATTCCCACACTTGATTGGCTGGCCAATAGTTTAGACCTAAATCCCATGAAGAACATGTGGGGTATTATAGTGTACAATATCTACTGAAAAAAAGTGGTCCAGTATAACCCAAAAGAAGAATTAAAATCTGCCATTTGTGAGGTATGCATAGCTGCCAACTTTAACGCTTTTTTCCGTACCACTAAAATTTGATAGTAAATTTTATCCTTTTAAATCGACAAAATCGTGTGATTACATAAGGGAAAAATTTTTATTAAATTTTAGTGGTAACAAAAAAGTGTAAACGTTGGCAGCTATGGGTATGGTATGTTTTTTCACCACAACAAGTTCAAAACCTTGTAAACTCTATGCCAAAATGCTGCATTGAAATTGTTAAACACAAAAGGAAGCACAAATGATGTGTCATATTTATATAATTTAGAAAAATCCATTCTGTTCTTATCATTTTGCTCCTATTACATATCTAGTGAAAATTCAATTTATTATATTGTAATAACAATTGTTTCACAATGTTTTCTTTATGTTTATATTGCCTATTTAGTTTGATAAAATCAATGTATATGGCTTATACAGGGATTAATATGTTTATTATTTAGTCAATTAAATGATCGTTCCTATCATTTTACACCCCGGTGTACTATCAAAATTATGTTATATTTACACCAATTCTCATGACAGATAAATCCTAAAACAGTGGTCATCAGCTAGCAATAGGCTTTATTGAAGGTGTACCACATTTATGGAAAACTAAATGAAGAATAAAAAGCCAGAATGAAATTATTTCAAAGCTTCAACAAAAGTAAGAAAAAATGAAAAATATTCTCTGAAGAAAATTCATTTTTGTAATGAGGAATGAAGCAACACAGATCAAGAAGATCATTAAAGATCAAAATCTTGTCAACAATAAGGTCTAACAAAAAAGTAATGATATATGAAATAAGAATAGAATAAAAGGTTTCTGGAAACTAAAACACTTTCATTCATTACATGTTGAAGACCTCAAGAATCATCTTTATAAAAGATAAAGCACACTAAAGTACTTCAATAACCATAGGGACATATTCTTTCTTTTAAAAAAATCTCAACAACAGACTATCTTGAATAATATATACAGGATGTCTCAAAAAGATTGAAACATACTTTAATGTTTTACCTGTTGAAGATACAATTGCAGAAGTGTTCAAATTAAGGTAGGAATTAAGATTATATTGATCAAGTAGTCTTGCCATTAATTTTCAAAAAATTACCATTTTTAACACGGGAGGACGTGTACCACTATTTGTTACACAAGAGTGTGTGCCAGATCTTTCAGGCCAGGGACTTTTTTTCTCAAAATATGCAGGAAAATATGCCTTTTTTACCAAATTATTCTGCACAGGAGTTCTCATATTCTAGATTGGTAGCTTTTTTACTCTGTGTAGTAATTCCACCAACCCTACACCAATCCACAAATGTATGATTCGTCACGTGAATCTAATTCCCTTTCAGAATTCTCCACAGTCTTTACTTAATCTTCATCATTAAGGAATTCCTCAACTTCACCTAAACTAATAATACCTATAATCACTTCACTTCATCATTATAATTCAAATTATACATTCGATTCTATGTAAAACAAGAGCACATGCAATAGGTCTAAAACACTCGAAAAGTTTATTTTCTCTCAAAATAACAGAAAGCAAAAACAAACATGCCTATGATTGCATTCAGATAAACTTGAATGCAGCTAATGAACAAATGGATCATTTTGATTGAAAGGATGGATTACAGGTGTATTTTTACAGCATCAGACTGAAATCTGTGCTTGCGGTTTAAATTTTCATATTGTCTCTGAGTCGTCCTATAAGTTATATTTATAAAAAAAATTTCTCTATGCTTTGACAAATTCAACAGTAGAAAATCTATTTTTCTACAATCTAAATTTATCAAGTTATGATACTTTGAAATTTATGAAATTTCAGAGGTTTCCGGTACTAAAAACAGATAAATACATTTTTAATCCTGGAAAGCTCTCAAATTCTATATATTTAAAAAGTATTACCTCTGTTAGTTTTGGTCAGAGAAGAATGTAATTTTTACTGTTGTACTTATCACAATAAGGAGAAATTTTTTATAAATATAACATAGGACCTAGGGACCATATAAAAATTTAAAAAGTAACATATTATATATATATATATATATATATATATATATATATATATATATATATATATTGTATCCTAATGATAGCTCATCAATAAATTTTACATTTTTTATTTTGCACTTAGGTTTTTTCAAACAAATGCCTTAATTTTTATTATGATAGAATTTTTTTTTTTTACTTCTTGGCATAAAGATTTAGCTTCATCACTAAATTTCGATGAGTATCTTTCTTTATCTTCTTTAACCCTTCTTTCTACTTCTTCTCTTTTTACTTTTTCTTTCCTAGCCCTAAAGGGAGCCTAAATAAATAAATTTCAGCATAAATGTCATTATTCAGAGAATCTATATTTTAAAAATACATTATTAATATATTTAAGAACAGATCATACCTGACCTTCAATCATTTCATATATAAAGCAACCAAGGCTGAACCAGTCAGGACTAAATGTATATTTTTCATTATCAATGACTTCAGGGGCTAAATGAAAGATTCATAATTAAATCAGTATGTACAGACAAGATCTGAATAAAATCATCAATAAATCTATTAAGCTATATGATCAAACTAAATATTCTATTTATTTAACTGTTCATTATGTCTGGTCTTATACAGTGACACAGCCAGGATTCTCATCTGGGAGGGGTTTTGAACCATTGTAACTCATAAAATGAACAATTTCATTGTTACATGTCCATAAGGTAGTGTTTAGTAAATGACACACATAAAAACCAATATAATGAATAGAACAAACAACCATAATTTAGCATTTATGTTTCATAAAAAAGCATCTCCTCTAATCTTCAGTGAAAGAAAAAACAAGAATGAAAAATCATGCATCCAGCATAAATTATGAAACACTTTTCAACACTAAACAGATTAAGAAATTTACTTATTTCATATGATGAAATGAGATATTTAAATAAGCAATTAAAAAATATAAATAACTCAGTAAAAATCGATTTTCAGAAATTGCTCCCATATTCGAAATACTTTGTGCAGCCTTGAATATGATCTACAGAATTTGTAAACAACATGCAATACACTAAAAATGACATAAAATTGCTATCCCAGTAGAAAGAGCACTTCTAGCAATTACCAATCATAGTCAGTCCTTTAACCGAATTCTCTTGTGCATCTCTCTACATGAATGATAAATCCTACACACTCCATAATCTATAGAAAATAAGTTGTACTGAATATTAGTAATCCTTTTAAATGTCATTATGTTTCAAGTTCAAAATGCATCACAAATGATTTTCCCCCATAGATCATAACATAATGGGATTATTTTGCGTGTCCCTGTAATTGAACTATAAATGCTACTAATTGTAAACTCCAGTTAAAGGATACTGTAGTCCACCTCAGTAATGCATATTAATTTCATTGTTTGAAATTTGTTCTTCGAAATAGATTCAAATCCTTGTACTTGGGTCAACTATGGCAGCCACTCAACATACCAAAACTGAGAAACTTTATAAGATTTGAGTTTCAAAGCCTGAAACTCAAAGGTGGGAGGATGTTGCAACTTGGAAAATAGTATACGTCATACAGCCACCTATGTTATGATATTGCAGTGTAGAAATTCACTCTTCCATCAGTGACTTACCCACACAATGGAGAAAAACATTAACACATCATTAGAAGGTACTTTCTGATCTTATGACCAGGAAAACAGACAATTAACAAAAGGCGTAGGTATGTGCTGTGAACATCAAACTTTTTCTAATACAAGGACTCATTCTTTCTTAGACTTTTAGACCATGCAAGACTGTAGAATATAGATTTCAGAGCATGTCGCTCTTTTATGATATTTAGAAAATTAGGAGATCTATTAATTAATGATTAAAATTAAGAGCTTGTCGCTCTTCAGAAAGTTTTGTAAATAGATTAATGCTTTTGTGAATTTAAGTTTAGTTTAAATGTTAGTAATTAAAGTATTTAGTTAGTTAATAACAGCAATTAATTTTCATCTTAGTAGTGAATCATTTTGTGAACAAGCTGTGGATTACTACACACCGTTCTATGGAACATGGATAACCTTGGATTAAAACATTTCCTCCTCCTAATCCTGACTTTTGGAATCGAGAAGGTAAGATCATGCCTATTTTTTATCTTACCTATTTTTAGAGTATTAGAAATCAGGAAAGAAACCTGATTATCAGTGATATGTGTTTAACTCTTTATTGAGTTGTTAGTAGCAGTTTGGAGTTGCCACAAACACATTTGATGCCCACATCTTTGAAGTTTTGGCATTGCTTTGCTTAACTTTGCAGAATAAAACATCACACTCATGTGAAGAATGCTACCTCAATACTAAACTTTCTAAGAAGACCTTGAACTTCACTTCTAACATTACTGTTTTCATTTTTTAAAATCATTTATAATACAGGCCACACTGGCTCTAAATCTGCATTTCAGCAATTACAAGCATCCTCACACCACCATGCTGTTCATAATGATTTCAATCCTCAAACCCTCAAATTTAAAAAAGAAATATTTTAAACGTGCTCTATCTTCGTATAAAATCTACAAAATAATTGTGTAAACTTTATATTAACATAACAAAGTATTCAGGTTACAGAGCATTGCACTGTTCATGAGAAAACTAAGTGAATGATCTGAACACTGAAGAAGAAAATAAGAGTTCCTGTCCTTGAATGCTTTAATATATTCCAGTCCTTGAATGCCTTAATATATTCCAAACATGTTAGCTGAATTGTCATATGATTGACTTCTACAGTTGTCAAATTTCACACCATAAAGCTCTAAAGAATTTAAAACTGCTTCAGAAAAATTTTGTTTAGAATATCATATATATGTATGTATTATAAAACAACAAAAATCTTTCAACTGAGAGTCATCTTCAGTTATATATCTAATTATTAGACTTAACTGGTCATTATGGTCTAAAATTCAGTACGACTGAAAATATTTAGAATAACTAACTTCGTTATCAATTATTTCACTCACAGAGCTCCCCATAAAATAAATCTTCAACGAAATTGGTTGAAGATCTACTTGTCACTAGCAACATATTACTTCATACGTTGCTGGTGACAAGCAGATCTTTCTACTTGGTCACCAAACTGTGAAATATGATCAGCCAAAGAATAAATATTCTCTGCAATTCCAAATGCACCATGAAATTTGGTACATGGTACATCTGACCAGGTACATGTTCATCCTCATAAAATGCCAGAAATCAAAAAAACTCAGAGAAACTCCTAGAAGCTAATTATATTAACTATAGACAATTTTCACAATTATAGAAGTAATAAAAAAAATCTGTCTTCTTCAAATTTTTGCTGTCTTCAAAATTTTGCCATCCCGTATGGCTGCACATGTTGCACATGCCTAAATACAGCCCTGCATATGTACATACATACATATTTATAGCCAGTAAAATTGGAATCAGCCAATAATGGAAAAATTCCGTGGGTTTCGGTGAAATGAATACTGTATAATTAGACCTTCTGAGACTGGATTTTTCATCAATCTCTTGTAATTCTGTCTTAGCAGGTTTTACTGTATATACAGCCTGAAGAAAAAATAACCCTTTCCAGCATGGAGTAAATCGGTTTTTAAAATGATGAAATTATGGACTTACACCAGAATTTACAAAAGAATTCATTAGATAATAAAAACTTGCTTATTTTCCCATACTATATAAAAGATAAATTTTAATTAAATTTTCTTGGTGCCATTTGTCAGTTTTGGAATTAAAATTAGGTGTCCTTTTTTGTGGACCCCGCCCACTAAAGGGTTAAAGAAAACCAAAACCAAAAAAGAAATCCTGGCTACGCCACTGTAGTAGGCCTTAACATAACTTCAAGTGATTCTTTATATGGTGGTATGAAACTTTATGCTGTATTCTTAAGTTTTTTTAAAGAATAACCTTTTCAAATCCTAGAGGGAATTTTCCTACATACTGTATTTATAACAGCTTGTTGCTAGTCAATCATCCCTAAGAAAGGGGCAGAATATTTTGAATTGTCTTGGAGTATTCAAAACCCATCCTAGACCACCGAGTATAAGTTATAAAATAGTAAACAACATACAATTTGGTACATAAATATCGCTAATTGTTACTGATATAGAATAAAATTTGTTGATTTAATAACACTTTCAAGGATGCAAAAAGACATGGAAAAATATTGCATTATCTGCCACATTCAACGGTTGTTACATATGCAATAACTAAACTGTATAAAACTGCAATGAAATGTTGTAAATAAGTGAAAAAAAGCATATATAATATTTCTTATTCATATATTATGTTTTTCTGAATGAATTAATGAAAATCTTGGAACACGATTTACAGAAAAATGAGAGTAACAAAAAGCAGTGCTATATATATATATATTAAAATAAAAAGACTGACAATAAATAAGGCAGAAAATGAGCCACACAATTTTAAAAATCTGTTTTGTGTTAATATCTGGAAGCACTAATATTTTGTGGGACCATTCCTACTTTGGTTAGAAGTTATAGAATAATGTGGGATACACAAAACGAAATTTTGAACCAGCTCATTACATCATGGAACTCAACTTTGATTTTTTTAAAAAACATTTCTCATAGCTGTTCAAGGTAGCAGATTTCCATTTGAACACAGTCAAACCTGCCAAATTTTCATTTTGGTTCTAATCCATACTATCAGAAAGTTACTGCAGTAAACAGATATTGTTTTGCAGCCATTTTCTGACCTGTAATGTGGCAAGTGAACCAAAATACACAAGGAATGTCATATAATTACAGATGCATGATGATTGTGAATACAATATTTAGAAGTTTTTTTTTCTTTTGGGTTGAAGCATTGAAATTTATAATAAAATTAATCTTGAATTATGGGTAACAACACATAGCAAATTACAATGCTCTCAATAACCATTTTATAGGTAAAATAATATGATTGTAAAACAATGCACTGCCATGATTTTATAAGTTCTAGATTTGAACCTGAATAAAAACATTAGGCACTAAGATGAAAGGAAGTACAAACAATTGATACAAGTACCAATTCAGTTCTATAATGCATTCCATGACACAAAGACAGATTTTGTCCATTTCCAAAAAATATCTGCCTTTGCTGATAGTAGCTAATCAATTTATCAGTGTCTCTGCATGTATTTTCAAAATTCTTTTTTTAATTGATAAATACATTGCTTACATTTCTCTTTTTTACAAGCTGTGTTTTCATTAATTTTCATTAATTCATACAAAAAGAATAACCAGTTTATGAATGCAAAATGATACATATAACTTATTTTATAAAATTATTTACACAACAGTTTTTATGCAGTTTAGCTATTGCATTATTAAATAAATTTTGAATTCAACAAGTGATGAGTACTTTTTTTTCTTCAAAACAAAATATCTTTCTAATAACATTTTGATGAATAATATCAGCTTTGTATATAAATATAGTAGTAATAAGTTTTCTAGACATTTAAGAACAATAAGCATGTAAAATTGAAAATTTCTGTATACAACCAAGCACTATTACAACATGTCTACAAGCCAAATATTTAACTTAAAGAGCACAGAAAGATACAGAAAATCCTTTGCACTAAACAGAAATTAACAAAGTATAAAATTAAATAAAGTTTTATAAAAATACTAGAACGAAATATCACTAAAAATGCAAGTCTGGATTTATTTATTATTATCATGGTGTTTCTCGTTAAAAAGCATCCAGCTTCTAGCAAGCGATGAATGAATATTTTAAAGCTTTGAAATGTCAATTACTTTTAAAATATGGAAAATAGAAATATGCAAAAAGCCATTGATCAAAACCATTCTAGACTAATACTTTTCACGAAACATAACATACAAACATAAGAAAGAATTTTGCTTTTGACTAGAAGGATTGAGATATTTTTTTGTATTTAAGTAAAACAAGAAAAGTACAAGTATAATAACTAGAATATGGAATAATCTAATAGAAGATATCTTTTTTAAGAAAAGGAAGAGGGCACATATTAAACTTACCCATATAACCAACAGTTCCAACACGACCTCTGACCATTTCACCTTCATTTATTTCTGTTGCTAATCCTAAATCAGATATTCTAACATGCCCTGTATAAGTAAAATATAACTTTTAACCATATTAAAAAATATAATCAGAGAATATGAGACAAATTTATATTGAAAACACATTTACACTAAATATTACATTTGTAGATAAAATATTCAGCATCCCAATTTTTAAAAGTTTAACCAGGCAATGAATATTTTTTTTTATAATAATTTTAAAAATAACATACATTATCTTTTAATTAAACACATTGAAAAAGTAATTATCATATTTGAATATTTTTTTACAAAATGTATGTTATATTATATATATATATATATATCTTAAAGTATGTTAAATATATACATATTAGCTAGCCCATCAAGTATTGTTACTTACTATCTAGCTTCAACAGTACGAAAAACAGGAATTGTTACTGCATATCTTGAGCTCATAGAATGAAATGAAAGTGTTGTGTTCAAATATTCATTTTCGAAAAAAGAAGAAGAGGTTAGGTGGCTTTCATTGAAATAGCAGCAATGAGCTTTCCAGATTAAAGAAACAATTTATAATTTTGGTTTCTTATGTTACATGGCTATAAAAATAAATTGTAAAATCCCAAGTATTCTGATACTCTTATATTTCAAAGGTTTCTCTCTAATTTTTCACATGAGGTTTAAGGTGATTCACAAATAATCTGCTCAACAATACGAAACTTTTACACATTTTCAGACTCATTTTTAAACACAAAGGCATAAAATTGGAAAGCCTGACTATTGAAGCTATCTGGAATTGAAATGAGTTCTCCATTTTTTTTAAAATAAATAAATTACTTATCGAGTTATAAATGATTCATGTCACGTGATGACATGTTTTTAACCTTTCTACTGCTGCTGCATCAGAAATTAGGTTCAAAAGTCAAACTTTGTCATATTATCTGAAAGATCTTCCACCTTTGCCATAAAATGGAAAACCTCTTGCAATTACAAAATTTCCAAAAAGGAACACCTGCCAATTTCAAGCATTTTCGAACAAAAATGAATTAAAAAATATGCCACAAAGTGGCCAGTTTGGATTTGAGAACAGTCTTACTTTCAAAGAAAGTAAAATGTATTTATTTTCCCTCTGTCATATCAAATTGTTAATGTTCCATAACTTTTTATACACGATAATCATGTCTAAACTTGATAATTTTGTTCTCTTCTACCCTGAAATTTTAAAATATTGAAAATAAATTGAAACATCAATTTTTCTTCCCCATACAAACTTTTAACCACATATAAACATTTTAAATTTGGTGTACCTGGAACCCTCTCCTTGAGGCAAATATTACAAAATGTCAAAAAGTTTTTTGGAATTTTAGAGTTCTATGTATTCACTAAACTGCATTCCTAACTTAAAAATATTCCAAAATTTAGGAAAGCAAAGGAAAGAGAATTTCCAATACCCCTCCAAACTAAAATTTTAAAAATAACCAAAACTGTTTTATTTCAAAAGAACATCCAACTTATTGTTGCTTTTAGCTTTCACACATCCATGATATGCATCAACACCTATCACAACTTTCACCCTAATATAAAAAATAGGACAATGAAATTCACTACTTAATCCTCCAGGACATTAAAAAGAGGGAGAGAGTAAGTTTTCAACTTTTAAAAACTTTTCTCTATGCCTCCAGACTCATAAAATTGATAAATTTCCCTGTCTTCCATAATGACTAATTCCAAGATCTGCTGACAGACCAATACAGCTTTAAAAAATTGTTAAAAATTAGCAGTAAAAATCATGAAAATAAGCTTTCAAGCTTCTAAGTAAATTATTTTCTTAACATTAATGTATCAATTTCTAGAGAAATGCATCTATTCATGTTCAATATAAGTGACAAAATGCATTATAACTTTCAACACATGTAATGAAATATTTGGCAACCTCTTTCCCATCTTTCATGAAGAAGGAATGAAAGAAGTGGGAGCCTTGAATTGTAAGAAGAAAAAAAACAATTTTCAATGTATGTGCTGAAAAAAATAAAAATAAATCAGGAGTGAAAAGAGACAAATTGAAAAAAAAAAAAAAAAAAGAGTAAAATTTTGGCTTTTGTTTCTCTTACATCTAGGAATTCTCTCTTTTGCTTGGGTGAAATTTTCAGGAGGGTGAAGGAATTAAGTTGATTGAATATTTATTTATTATTACTACAAAAAGAACAAATAGGGCAAATTTTTTTTATATTAAAGTTTTAAACTCAGTGTGCTGGGGAAAGAGGAAATTTCAGAAATTGGAGGGGGGGGGGGGTCAATTTAGATGATTGATTTATTTATTATTACAACAAAATAATAAACAAGGGAGAAAATTGAAGCATTTTAAAAACTTTGTGTATTGGGGAGGCAAGCAAATGGGAGAGCTGATAATATTTGGAGGTGATTTAGATGATTATTTTGTGTTACATCAAAACAACAAAAATAAGGAATATTTTTTAAATATTAAAATGTTTTAAGATTTTAAATTTTTTGTGCTAAGGGAGCAAAGCAAAATTTAGATGAGTTGAGATAATTTTTTAAGAAAGCAGATTTTCACAGGAATGAGAATCATAACAATATAATAGATTAGAATATATTCCTAGATATTTTATTGACATAATAGATTCCAGGTGTAATCTTTTCTCCCAACCTACTGATGGAGGGAGCAGAGAATTTTTTTTAAGTACTTTTTCTTTTTTGATAATACCCTAATTCAATCCCCATTATTACTAAAGTAAGATTGCCTAATTGAGAACCCACAAGTTTCCTTTGAGGTTCTGCTGGCATTCCTTCAAATGTTTCCTGTTACTAGTTTTAATATAAAAATGGAAATCCCATTATAAAAGATGCCTTGATTAAAAAGTCCCAATGTTTGGCATGCCCTTTCTTTTATTATAGGCAAAATTAAGGCATTTGGTTGCTTTCCCAGCAAAATTTATTGGGATAGCCCCAGTTCTTCGGGGCCTCAGCTTTACCCATCAGAATATCTAATGCTAAATTTACTATGACTTATGCTTCTCCCAAATTTTACTTTTACATGATGTCACTATATCATAGGATTCTCATAATTAAAACTGTAGGTTGAATCTATACTGTATAGACGTGTGTTGCTACTACACATTATAGAGAGCTAATGTTGTTCTATACTTTCAGTATCTTGAATAATGTCTTCATTGTTCCCCACTCAGGAGCCCTTCTACTTAGTGAAAGGATTGACCGGCCTGTAATAAGGTTTCTTAATTTCAACTTATTAGCTTAGTTGTTCATTCACAGTAACAATTTTTTTTTAAATGTTTTTTTAAATTATAAAGTTGGGCTTCAAGATTTTAAAATGAATGTTGAAATGCATTTAAGTGCTAAATTTCTAGAATGGCCATGCAAAAATCATTGTGCAATCATGGTATAAAATAATTATTCACTTCTCTCAATGTTTTCCTAACAGAAAACAAGATACTGAAGTGGCACAGGTTTGATATAAAATCAGCAAAAATAGCTGTTTTAGGGATCGGAACAGCTAAATTGCAGAAAAAGAGGAATTTATTTTGTTTTGCATCCTTCCATATCTAGAATTATTTATTTTTCTGGGCTACAAAATGAACAAAATAGGGCCAAAAATTTACAATTTTGTGTGCTGATTTAAAGAGACAAAAGGGAGAAACAGAAATTTTGGAGGATGGGAGGGTAGAGGGTAATTCAGATGATACATTATTTATCGGTTCCTACAAATAGGACAGAATTTAGAAAAAAAGAGTATTAAAGATTCAGAAGAGAGAACAGTCAAACACTTGGGAGAGGGGGGGGGAGGAAAATGAATTGAAACCACATGAAAGATTAAAAAATACCATTCACACACAAAATTCTTTGTTCAATTTGTAATTTATGTCATGAAAATTTAGAGCCAGCTTTAGAGTGGGGAATCAAAGGCAAGTTGTTTAAAAATTGGCAATTGTGAATAAGGAACCATATATCAAATTAGAAATTTAAATCTGTAAGATATGAAATAAAAACAGATGGCAATACAAATACAGTTGACCTTAAACAAAAGATGACTGCTTGAAACAATATTAGTGATGAAAATTTCCAAAATATTTACAGAAGCATTATTAGAACTCAGTTAGGTATTCTTGGTGAGAGAAAACAGTTCAAGGACACAATGAGCCCTAAAGCCACCTCTGTGAAAATCAATGTGTTTAGAAATAACATGAGATACTTGCAAAATATATGTTATTTACAATGTCTGAATTCGCCCCTGATTTTAAAGAGTAACCTATTTTTGTACATCTAGAACACCGAGTTTCATATATATCAGGAGATCTGTCTTCCTATTCCCCAACATGATTTCCAGCTGTCAGTGCAGAAGGATACAGTGACAATAATTTTAGTTTGCATTCATACCAAAACATTCTGTTTATCACACTGTCTTACATGATTAAAGAATTATTTATTAATTAGATAAGCATAAATTAGGATAATAGTAAATGAGAACACTGATATCTAACATTAACAAGATGACTATTTTATTCCTTTGCCTTGCAAGCTCCTGACTGCCAACTCAGAACTCCTGTTATATACAGAGCTCTGTAATCTAGAATGAGCCCCGTACATTATATAAGTGAAAGCTAAATGCTGTTACTGCAAGTTTATGATGATAATGTATTCAGTTTTTTTTATTGATTAAAAAAAAGTATATGAAAATAAACTTTCACAAAAACATACATACCATGATCATCTAATAAAATATTCTCTGGCTTTAAATCCCTAAAACAAAGAAAAAAAAGAATATAAAGTATTACAACTAACCCATATTTAAAAACACACAAGTCCACACATAAATTTCAAAAATTTAAATTATTGATAATTAACATAAAATACACTTAATCACCATGTATAAAAAGATGAATCTACTCATTCCATTAGAAAGTATTTTTTATCAATATCAATGCTACATAAATGAGTTCATTTTTCTTACATTAAAACAGTCAATAAGTTGTTTTTTTACAGCAATAAATCTACAAAGTTGATCATTTTCATTGAAGAACAGGAAAATGGTAAATTCTTTAAATGTAGTTTATAATTTCATGCACAAAAAAAAAAATATTTTATTGTCAAATTATAGTATGATAATACAATCAAAATTTCATTATCTCAAACTTGAAGGGAAAAAAAAATTTGAGCTATAAAAATTTGCTATAACAAAAATTGTGCTATTTTTAACATTTTAGTCAGTGCTGTGTTATCAGTTAAAAAAAAAAAAAAAGGTTATACAGTATTTTGGAACATGCAGTTGCTTCAAGAACAGAAAAATAATAAGAGTCAGTTATTTATTGTGGTAACATTACATTCATTTAAGGAAAAAAAACAATATAATTTGCTGTATGTTTTTCTCTATTTAAAGTTACATTATTACAATTTCCAAATTTGACAATGGTTCATGTGTTATGCCGAGCTTAGTTTCATTCAATAAACTTGTGTACAATGTTCATTGTTGATTGTGTTTCTTTGTAATTTGCTATTGAAATAGTGTTGAATAATGGGTTGCAAGAGAACTTTTTTTAACTATATTTCTGTATGTCAAGAAGAAAGAAATGGATCATAAAATTGACCCAAGAAACACCTGTAAGAACAGATTATTTTTGATTGAAGAAATTATTTGAATATATAAAGGATTTAACAAAAAATACAGCCAAAATGTTTTTTCACCTATTATTAGAACCTCAAATGCATAGGGAAATCAGTTTTTTTTTTTTTTTTTTTTTTTTGGGGGGGGGGGGGGAGGGGAGAGGAAGCGATATTTAAAAAAATTGTGATATAAAAATTCCACTAAATGAGGGTAAATATTATAAAATTCATGATATACGAAAGAATCAGTGTTTTCTAGCTTATGGTGTCATTGGCATCACATACACAATGTAATTTAAAGTCACAAATGTGATGTTACATGTGAATATGAGCAGAACAATTTCATTTTGTTTTAGATTTATATTTACATCAATGGTTAATTATTATATTAATGGTTAATTAAAAAACATAATACTTACCTATATACAATTCCTTGAGCATGTAAATGTTCTAAACCTTGAGTAACTTCAGCAGCATAGAATCTTGCTCTTTCTAGTTCAAACCCTGGGTCTCCACCCATGTTGTATATATGAAACTTCAGATCACCACCATTCATTATAGTTAATACCAAGCAAAGTGCATCTTTAGTTTCATAAGCATAGGCAAGACTGACCTGGCATCAAAGAATTAAACTTCATTAATTAAAAGGAAAATATAAGTTCAGGTTTCAGAAGAAAAAAAATAATCTAAAATATATTTGAACCCCCAAAATAGAAAAATTTCCTAAGTAAGAATATGAAATAATTGTACAAAAATTAAAAAGCATTTCAGAATAAAAAATGGTATTTATATTTTCATGTATTGCAACATATTAAATTTACTATTATAAATTAAAATGTTATCCACATGCACAATATCAAACAGGCAAAAAGTAAATTATATGTCAGTAAATGAAATAAAATTATATTTGTAATCCTGGTTAATTTGCTGATATCTACTCATATAATACAAAAGATTTAAAGTACCTATCACATTAAGTCTTACCATTTAAATTCAAAATCTAATTTACAGTTTTCAAAAAGTTAATCAACAGTGTGCCACTCACAGTTACACTATATGGCCAATGATGACCGGTCACTTGAGATTTCAGACATTTTGTTAAATATCTGGAAAGATACATGAGGAATTATCCTGAAACTTCAGGAGTGTAAACAACATGATAGACGTCAAATATTTCCAGGAAGATTTCCCCCGAAACCCCATAGGAGACCGTCAACAAATTGAAGAAAAACTAATATAGCAAAAGCATTGAAATGGAAGCACATGCTTAGGAGGCTTCTTTTAATAAACTATGCTCATTTTTATGAGGCAAATTCAATCAAAATATACTGTGCATAATATATTAGCTAAATGTACAGACCAACTTTTATGAAAATCTCAAAAACATAGCTTAAAAATTCTGATAGTAATCGTCGATAGAATAAGCTTGAAATTCTCTGGTCCCAAAAGGAAGCAAAAATATAAAGGGTTGTATCTAAATATACTAGCTTATGAAAGTGGACGTAATAAGAATGAAGTGTCTCTCATTGTATATTTGGGATACCCACCCTCATCTCTTTGCTTCCTTTTGGGAACAGTGAATTTCAAGCTTATTCTATCCACTATCACTAGCTCTATCCACTATCAGAATTTTCAAGCTATGTTTTTGAAACTTTCACAAAAGTTGCTCTATACATTTAGCTAATACATTATGCACAGTATATTTTGATTGCATTCGCACATGTGCAGTGAAACAATATTTAGTGAGCCTGCTCATTTTTCATGTAATATTTATTATTTTTTAATTCTGATTCCAGATATTGTATATAATGTTGTTTGTCATCGTTCCTGAAAAGAACATTCTTTTATATTAAGAACTCTGAAAATTATATGCAAAACACTTGGTAAAATTTGGGATTGTTTTTATAAAAACCTTAATTTCTCCCCGAGTATACGTGCTATCCTCATAAAAATGAACACACTTTATTAAAAAAAGCCTCCTAAGCATGTGCTTCCATTTCAACACTTTTGCAATATTAGTTTTTACAGGGTTATCCAAAAGATATTCATTTTTCTTCAATTCATTGACAGCTCCCTATGGGGTTTTGGGAAAAAATTTTCAATAAAATATATGACGTCGACTATGCTGTTTACATGCCTGAAGTTTCAGGATAATTCCTTATGTATATTTCTAGATATTGAACAAAATGTCTAAAATCGCAAGTGACAGGTCATCATTGGCCATATAGTGTATATCTCCCATCCCAAGAGTATCTGTAACAGACAGGACAGGACCAAACAGGACAGACAGTCAGAGAGATAGAGAAAAATGCTGTGCAATTTCAAGTTGCTTACATTTTATAAACAATTTGATTCAGATAATATGATACAGTCTAAAATCTGCCAGATCTCAGCAATTCTGGATTTCGGAATCTTTCGAATTTTGGATCATTTTCAGTTTGTCAAATAAAGAAAATAAAAACTAATCTAACACAACCTCCCCCCTCCCATCATCCTGTGAATTATTTACACCAAGGAAGCATTTGAATTACTAAAAGAAGACGATACTAAAGCAGATATTTTAATAGGGGAATATTATTTTTTTTAAAAAGGTAGAAAAAAAATCATCACCATTATAATTTTTAAATTTTTTTTATGGGATTTTTAATGCTTATTCCAAATTTTGCAGAAATTTAAAAACATCGGTTAGTAAAAAGTCTGGATTTTGTAGAATTCTGAATTTTGGATGTCCGGATTTGAGACTTTGTACTGTACATAGAAAATAATACTAATAATAATGCATGTAATATCAAGTATAATGTTGCATAATAAACATTTTTATTACTTCAACTATGAAGTAATAAATATGCACATACAGTAGTGTAAAAACATCGCACCATTTGTTAATTTTCTAAATTATATAAAGAAGCAAAAGTAATAGTTGAATTGTTCTTTAACTTCAACTTGCACTTTCTAGTGAAGATTCAGTCACAAGTGCATTTAGCAGACCAACAACAAACTGAATAATGATAATAAAAAACATTTGTATAAAAGAATTTTTATATAAGTTGTCCCTACCAACTTAAGAAAGAAAGCATTTGTTATCTTTCACACATGCACAGTTAGAAATCATTCAAAAAACATTCATATCTCATTGAATATTCAATTAATTCATTTCAAATTTCAGTCACATTTTTTTGTGTGAATATTATAAAATTTTCTGCTAACCTCTGAATATTATGTGCAAAAAACATGAAAAAAAGGAGGGATTTTTAAAAGAAACATTTATATTATCACCAATATACATGCTTTATATTTTTACAAAAATGAATACACACACTGCACATAGTAGGTAAAACTTAAAGTTTCAAATTATAATATTTTATGATACAGAGTGTGTGCTCCCTCAATTCTCCTCCCGTCCTCACTCATTCACTTTTCTCTTACACACACACTTATTCAGTTTAGTTCCCTAACTGCACCCGTGACTGAATCTTCAATGAAAAGGTCTTTACATGGCCAAAATTTAAGAACAATTTATCAGACTTCAGACTCTTTATATTTTGGAAAAAACTACAAGTGATGCAATAATTTTTCGCCATTAGTAATGGACAAATATCAATGATTTACAAATTATTTAATTAAAAATTAATCTTACAAAAAACCTCAAATTATCATAAGCTAAAAAATTTGTCACTTCTGATTTTATAAGCATTAATAAAAGCTTGGATAATTTTTCCTTGTCAGTCTCTTAAATGATTGTTTTTTTTTTTACTAGATTTAATAAGGAAAATGATCCATCTACATTCTTATTAGCAATTAGCACAATCAAAAAATTTTTTTTAACCCTCTGTTGCATATTTTCCCCAAAAGGGAATACTTTATTTTAAGAGAACACATTTTTATGTATCGACTTCATATAGTGCATATACAATGCTTCCAGTGCACAGTGTTCTCCTTTGGTCATTTACAAACCACTAATAAATATCTTCAATGGTTGGAGTAGCATAGTTGAGATTTTTTTCCAACAGAGCGAAAATATGCCGGAACCAGGACTCGAACCTGGGTACTTTGGTTTGCCATACCAACGCTCTTCCTACTGAGCTATCCCGACGATATCCTGGACTGGCATATCTCACTCTTAATTGTTGGACAAGGCTGCAAACTGCAGCACTAATTTCATTCATCTGAGCTATAACTATAGCATTTACATGATGAATCTTGAAATAGCACGGAAACTCCTGTATACCATGTAATTAGGTCATAATGAATAGAGGAATATACTTTCCTCTATTCATTATGCACTAATAAATATTTTGATGAAAGCCGTCCTAACAGATGTAAGTACCTTAAAGATATTTTTCAAAATTTTTTCGAATTTTGAAAAAAATCATGTTAAACAGTTTTGACATTTGAAAAAGTACATCAAAGCCATCATTTATCACTGTTTACATATAGTTTATACTTTTAATGTTATCTTCCTCTACATATTATAAACTGAGTCACTTCTTTAAATTAAAACAATCACCCCCAATCTCTGCACACAACTTTAGTCTTAATTTCTGAGACTATGTTCTACATATACAGTAGAAGATCTTTATAACGCAAACCTAAAAATGCGAGATTGTGCATTACATAGAATTTTGCAATATATAGATCACATTTTACACATTATTAAACTTACCTTGTAAACATTGCCAAATATGTCTGAAACATATCAAAATACCATAGAGTATCTTTATGCTGCATTCAATGGGATCAGGAGTTGCGCAAATTATAAATTTTTGCAAAAGTCATTTCATACATTGTTAAATTTACTTTATAAACTTGGTCCAAATATGCCTGGGTCAAATCATTCATTCTCAAAATTTTTATTGTGATAACACCAATTTTTTCATTAAAAAGCTATGAATTAAGGAGATAAAGATGAGCTGATGTATTAAATTTAGTCCTCCAGAGAGTACCAATTTTTGTTACAATGTGGAAAGCATGAGCTTCTTAGCTGCAAAATTCATTGTTTACATCTGATAAGTTGTGTTATACAGAGAATTGCATTAACGTAAAATCTTGATTGTAAGCCTCCCCCCTACTTTTAAACAATTTTGATATTCTTTTCCATTCCCAAATATAAGCCCCTCCCCTTTACATGCACAAAATATTGATTTGAAAAACCTAAGGTAGAGAATTTTAAATCTTTTGCCTTTTTGGGCAGATCTCCACTAACGTTTTTATATAACGTTAAAGAAATCCCTCCCCATATGAAATATCCACTTCCCTTCACAGCTATCCCCAACACAAAAAGTTTAAAATCTTGAGATTTTAAATTCTTGTGTCCTTCTTGTAACATAACAATAGGCAAAAAATCAATCCTCTACACTACATTCTCTCCCGACTTCCATCCAAAATTTATGCTCCCCCCTCCCAACTCCAGCATATAAAGTTTAAAATCTTTAAAATCAGGCTTTATTTGTTCCTCTCTAGTAATAAATAAATAATCAGCCATTTAAATTATCTCTTTATCCACAAGACACCTGCTTCCCATCTTTGCCTCACCAGCAAAAAAAATCTTTAAAACTATTTAAAAAAAAAAATCTTCTGTTATTTGTTGCTCTCTAGTAACAATAAGTAAATAATCAATCATCTAAATTTTCTCCTTCCTCTCCATCTGAAACTTTCACTTCTCCTCCCCCCCCTTCTCTCAAGAGACAAATTAAAAAATTTTTAAAACACTTTATTAAAAAATATATGCTCTATTTGTTGCTGTCTAGAAACAATAAATAATCAGCCATTTCAATTATCTCTCTACCCCCAAAATTTCTGCTTCCCCTTCTTTGTCGTTGTCCTATTTCTTGCTCTCTATTAACAATAAATAAATAACAAATCATCTAAATTATAAACCCCTTCCTTTGAAATTCATATTTCCCCTCATCCCCCCCCCCCCCAGAATACATGCAAAACTCTTATTTGAAGAAATCTTCTGTCCTATTTGTTGCTCTCTAGTAAAAATAAATAGATAATCTGTCACCTAAATTTTCTTTCTACTCCAAAAATCTGCCCCCCCCCCCCACACACATACAAAAATTAAAATATCTCAAACTCTATTTTTTTTTTTTAAATCTGCTGTATTTGTTATCTTTAGTAACAATAAATGTATAATCAGTCATCTAAATTACCCTTCTTTCTCCCAAAAGTTTCATTTCACCCTCTGTCCCCCACAAATATAATAGTTCAAAATCTTCAATATTAATTTATTTTAAAAATGCTTCCCTACTTCTTATTGTGTAGCAAGGTAACTCATCTGCTCTACATCCTCAAATATAAGTATCACTCATCTAATATTATCATCATCCCCTTTGAAATTTTTGTTCTGTCTTTTCCTCCCAAGAGGAGGGTTTTCAGGGTGAATTTTTAAGTATCTGAGAGAAAAACAAAAATTTTCACCCTTGAATCACGTGTTTATTTTATGTTTTAAAATAAATACTAGCTGACCCACCGAGGCAGACTGTCATTAAAAAATAACAAAAAATTAAATATGAGCTAAAATTTCAAAAGTATAACAGTTACGTTTAAAAAATGAAACAGTTAGGGAAAATTATTACATTTACTTTTAAAGAATGAAAAGGTCAAGGAAGTTCTTACAGTTGAACCTAAATGGCATATCGGTATAAGATCGAGGTTTGATATATGGCAAATTAAGATTTGTGAAATGCTAATGTGATGCATTTTATAAAACTTCATTATTGCCATTAAACAATTAACAAATAATCATGATTTCTGTAAAAAAAGTCTTGGCAGAAATTGCACGTTTCACTCATTAAAAATTTTTAAATCGTGGGAGGATAAATTTGCTATATTCGGCCACTATTGAAAATTTGCTATTGAAATTGGTTTCTTATTTTTAACAACATGTATTTAAAATAAATGTCAGGGAGATGGTGCCACATGCCCAAACAGAGATTTCCAAACGAACTTGTGGCTTGAATCTTCCCACAAATTTGTTTATTCTGAATGAAAGCGATAAGTCATTATTTTTATATCTGTCTATAAATATGTTGAAAATTTAATTTATTTAAACTAAATCCGTGGCAAATTTTGTATTACAAAACGTCTGAATCTCAGAAGAATTTACCTTGGCCTAAATCCTGCTAAAGGACTTTTACACAATACCCAATGAGATGCATTTCATTAGGACGTTGCCATTAAACAATTAACAAATAATCACAATTTCTGTGCCACGTACGATAGTGTAATATATATATATATATATATATAGATATTCTCTAAAATAACTCTGCCTATCCATTAACAAAATATCAGCTCTGAGAACATCCAAACTACAAAAAAGACAAAATCTTCTCTTTGCCCTCCTCTTTTCATGTCTAGAAATTCACACTTTTTTCTGGAGACAGGGAATGGAAATTTAAGGGTACATTTAGATGAACATTTATTTATTTATTGCTGCTACAAAGTAACAATACAGTATAAAAATCTTTAAGAAAAATGGTTTTAAATACTTTAAAGTTTTTGTGCTGGGGAGGAGGGAATGGGAGAAGCAGAATTTGTTTGGGTGGGAGGTGAAGCAATTTAGATAATTATTTAATTATTGTTGCAAAAAAGTTATAAAATAGAGCAAAAAAAAAATTTAAAGCCTTTAAAGTGTGTACTGGGGTGGAGACAAAGAAAAAATTAGGACTTTTTTTGGGGGGGAAGGGAGAATAATTTAGATGGTAATTTAAATACTGTTACAACAAAATCACAAATAGAGCAGAAAACAATTAAGAACTTTAAAGATTTTAAATTTTAGAAACGGCAAATGGAGGGAGGAGGGTCTTCATGAGATAAGGTTGGAGATGCAGGAGAAGAGAAACTGAGATTTTAAGAGGAGGGGATAATTTAGATTCTGCATTAGATTTATTTATTGTTAGTACACAGTATTATATAAGTTGGAATAGAAATTTAAAATTAAAGAGTTATAAAGGTTAAACTATGCATTTTTGGTACAAGAGGGTCAAAGGGGAAAACAGTAATTTTGAGGGGCATTTAGATTAGTCATTGTTTGTTGCTATAATAAAATAACAAAAAAAAATATGATTTTTTTAAAGATTTTCAATTTTATGTGGGTACGGATTTTAAGGAGGGGGAAGGAATTTAGATGATTGATTCTTTCTTTCTTTTTTTTTTTAAAGTGAAAATCTGCCGAAATATGGAAGATTCTTGCCCCTTTTTAACACTTTCCAACCTAGTTGAAAAGTGTTTATGACTTCGGTTTGTTTGCCGTCTGTCTGTGCTCTAACTCCCGTAAATATGCTTAAATTGCTCTGAAATTTTTATATGTTATTGTCGTTATCTATAGCATGTTCCTTATTTCAACTGCAGTGTGTAGCACGTATAGTTTTTTTTACAGGGACAGTCAAAAGTTTTCCGTTACATTACGGTCAATGGGGAATAATCGTTTCAAGTTCATTTTGATGACACTACGTCATTTAAAACACAATGAAATTGATATATAATTATGAAGCGCATTAAAACATGCTTTTTGCAGTATCCGGGGTGCAAAGCATTTATTATTCATTTACAGGGTCAAACAAAAGAACTATGTTACACATCGTCCTATGCGTAAAAATAGTCTGCAGTGTAATTTAGTGATATTTCACTATTTCAAGCATAATGAAAATTATATGCATTACTGAGGTACACTATAAATTGCTCTCTTGTGTGCATTGCGTTTATTTACAGGGACACACAAAATATATTGGTTACAGTACATGTGCGATATTTACAGTCTATGTGTGATAAGTGCGTTTTCAACTTTGTTTTGCGTTTTTAAGTTTAAATTTTTTTTTTTCATAGCACGTGTGTGTTTATAAACTTGGTCCATCATATACAGGGCTACACAAGGGAATTCATAAATATTACAGACTATGGGGACTAATAGAAGACTAGATTCATAAACAGGGCTACGCAAAAAAGATACATTGTTGTTTATGTTTGGTAATTACTGCGAGTGAGTTTTAAGTTGCCTTTTAGCTTAATAGGTGGTGTGTACAAAAGTCTTCAGATAATATACAGGGTTGTACAAAAGATTTCGAGTGCAATTCCATCGATTGGCAAAAATTGCTAAATGTGAATATTCTAACTGAATTAAATTTTATCATACTAGATATCCACATCTATTGATCATATACAGAGCTGCACAAAATAATTTGACTACTTTTTTGACAGTGGAAGGTAATTTCGAAAACTATATTTTTTAATGTGTTATATGTTTTCTAAACTGTTTGCTTACATATCTTCTTTCACCTTATTTAACATTGAAGTTTCGTTACAGTTTTCTGGCTGTGTTGGAAAGTGTTTCATAATCTATGCTTCATGTATGATTTTTTGTTCTTGTTTACTTCTAAATTAATTATGAAAACAGATTTAAATTTTTTTAAAATCTGGATTATAAGTCCTTATCCCAAATTTAATCCTTTTTGCTTTTGAAAAAGGGAAGGGGCTTATAATCGAGATTTTACAGTATATAGATCTTCTACTGTATACAGTATCATAAAGAATAATCTAGCAGTACAGCAATACATATTTATAAGCAATCTAAAATATGAAAACAAAACCAAAAAAAGCAACGTACTGTGACAGTGGGGTAGTTTTTAGACATTTTCAGTTACTTTAATTAATATGTATGTTTGTTTACACTGTTTATTTTAAGACTTGTCCTTTTTTTTTTACTTTTGATACTAAAATGTTTTATTCATATGAAACAGTTAAACTGATTTTATGAGATTCATTTATAGACTCTTTTTAGAAACTGAAAGTTATCTAGAGTCAGCAATTTTCTAATTGAGGAGCCCAAAAGCCAAGGGGTACAAGTGATAAAATTGAAAAAACTGAGCTAAGTGCACAGGCGATCTGGAAATAATGCTATTTGTTTGTACTAAAAAATATATAAGTGATTTTTTAATTGTGCTGCATTTTGGAGGTCAACTACTTAAGCATTCAAAACTTGTACCCCTTGTTACCAATATTGATTAACTATAAATTAAAAAAAAATGTACTCCCCCTTCTTTACACAGTTATTGAAATAAGAGTTCAAAAGCCACTATGAAATAAAGCAACCGTTTCTTAATTATTTTAGTTAATTACTATTGACTCAAAACTTTCAACTCAATTTACTCCAAATTGAAATTTTGTCACTTGTATTCCTTGGTTTCTAGGGTCCTCAATTAAGCTATATTTAAGGAAAACAATTTAATGTCTAAAATGTAATACAGTAGACTCATGATTTTGCGACCACCCATTTGGCGATAACTCGTGATTTAGTAATTATTGGATGAGGTCTCAACCATTTTCCAATACTCACAATGTTTTTCCTTGCTCATTTTAACAACTTACATAATATCCGCATCTTGATTTAGCAACCTTTCTGAAAGCATGGAGAAACTGAGCATTTTACTAAGAAAACGAGTCTAAAAGAAATAAGTCTAAAGAAAAACTAACTAAACATTTCTTCTGACCTTTCAGATGTCTGTCAGCTTCCCACCCCCCTTTTCCTGCATGCTATAAGAATGACAATGCACCTAACAGGCGGCTCTGTAAAATTTCTTGGAAATTTCTCTCACCTTTCACCTGTAGCTTTGCAGCACATGTTCACTGGAATCTTTATTTGTAATTGGCTGGCTAGTGATTGTCATAAAAGTAGACATATCAGGCAAATGTGCATGTCACATGAATAATCTCTCAGTTCCAATGTGCAACCTTTTTGTAGTAATTTCTCTGACACTAAACAATTTGCATAGTCTATACTGGTATTATGCTAAACACTTTTATTTTTGAATGGATCACTAACTAAAGGATAGTCCATATTCATCAATATGAAGATTAAAATTCTTGAATGTGTGGACAAGCATCATATAGGAAAATGCCTAACATTCTAAAAAGCATCCTTTTTGCAATCATAAAAAATTGGGATACCAAAGTGAAAGCAAAAGAATCCATTCCGCCAAACCAACTGCATAACAAAGATGCTAAATATACTCTAATAGAGAGAGCTCTTGATGAGTGTATGAAGAATAAGGTCGAAGAATATGCCAATCTATGGTAATGTGTTACAGGGTGATCAAGCATTTGCTGAAAAGCTGAATGTCAATGAAAAATTCAAAGTCTGTAAAATGTCAACACATGGAATGGATTAATCTTCAAAAGGTTGTGCTCTTCTTTAAATCTTGAAATAGTAAGTCAGTAGAGAGATACAATACTGAAAAAACTTTTAAATTAATACAATGAAGATAACACATTTAACGCTGATGAAACTGCTTTCTTCTACAAGCTGCTACAGGAGAGATCTTTAGTTTTTAAAGCTGAAAGTTGTTTTGGAGCAAAGCAGGCAAAGCAAAGAATAACTGTTCTAGTAGCAGCTAACATGTTTGGAACCAAAAAACGTCCTCTGCCTGTCATAAGAAATTCTCAAAAACTACATTGTTTCAAGGGAATCAAAACCCTGCCTGTAGTTTACAAAACCAATAAGAAAGCATGATGATGTTGGAAATTTTTGAAGAGTGGATCAAGAAGCTAGACAAAAAAAAATAAATAAATAAATAAATAAATAAATAAAGGAAGAAAGATTCTATTAATCAATGATAGCTGCATGGCACATCCCCCAGAAATTAAAAAACTAGAAACAGTAAAGATTTTATTTCTTTCCCCAAATGTAACATCCGTTTTACAGCCTATGTATGAAGATGTGATAGTGTGTTGCAAAAAATGTACCAAAAGAAACTAGTCAATGACATTCTAATCAGCTTAGAAGCAAATAAGAGGCTATTCATATAGCAAATCCTGCTTGAGAAGCAGCTTCTCAGGACAATTTCCAAATGCTTCCATAATGATCGATTTTTTAAAGAAACAAGCTTGTGAAACTGAACCTGCTGCCGAGAGGTCCAAAAAACTGAAGATTTCAATCATCTAATGGGAACATGTTGTTTTACCGGAAAATCTCGCATTTGAGGATTATGTTGCCATGGATGATAAGTTAGAAACTAAGTGCGAATTTTCATATGATGACTTAATTTGCAGCTTTCTCAATCGTGAACAGGACATTCCAAATAATGCTTCTGATGAGGAAATTGAAGTTTCAGAAGCACATTCCAAATCAAAAGAAGCAAAGTATGCCATCATAATTCTATGGAACTTTTATGAAAGTGAAGAAAGTTCTAACAACTACTTACAGATGATCAATATCCTCGAAAGTGACATTCTGGAAGCTTCCAGCCACCATTTGAAGCAAAAAAGTACAACATTTCCCCCAAAATGTTAATTAACTAACGTAAGTCATTTTTCATTTTATAAAATGTTTAAATTAATTCTTATAACACTATTCCATAATTTTAATGTATTTTTTAATGCTAAAAATTCAGACAAATTACAACAAATATTTTGTAAAAACTTGTATAAATCAATAGCTTATTACATTAGAATGTTAGATAATTTTCAACTGCATTAAAACCAACCAATGTTAACAACTTTTGATTTAACAGCCATTCAATTTAATGTCCTATTTGCTGAAGTCCCATGAAGGTTGCTAAATTGTGACAGGGGTCGATGCAGGTTATTTTTCTTAGAGCCCATTTTGTGAAAATTAAAAATTATTTTTGTGAAATTAATCATATTTTTGAGAATAACAACATTTTGTTACAAAAGATGAAATCCAGCTACTCAAATTCCAACCAAGTGCCTTAAATAGGTCTCAAATTTTTCCTGGATAGACCCCTGCATGAGCCCACTGTATTAGAAATCATAATAACAAAACAAGTTAATAACTTGTCAGTTGCATAATAATTGATCAGTCAATGTTTTTTTCTCTTCTTTTCATCCTTGTTTAATAAACAAATATATTTTGGTCTTTGATAAACTATTCCACAATTAAGTACTATAAGAATGTTAGAATATCTTTACATCTAAATTTTCATAACTGACTAACTAGGAAAGAGTAACTTTTCGTTAAGAAATCAACAGATATCAGAAGTAAATCTAAATATTACCATGACATTAAATTATTAATCTATTTGTTGTTAATACAACAAGTCAAAACAAAAGCCATACAATTAATGTTGATATTTTTAAAAATCATTTTGATATAATGAAATAACACTACATGCAAAACTGAACATTTTTATCATATTATGAAATTGATAAATTCAGGTGATATGCTCAAAATCTCCCTCACACATAAGTGAATATAATATCTTTGTGGAAGATATTAGATTTTCCGTTTATTGCCTCCCAAAAAATTCTACCTGGAGATTCAGAAATCTCCTATGAGTCAATACTAATCATAAAATTACTCAAATTGTCATGAACGTTTAATATTTTTTCAGGTCAAATACAATATTTTTACCTTTGAAACTGATTTTTGTATTTAACAACATTGCATAATAGAAATCAAATAATTGCTAAATCATATGAAAAGCAACATATGTTGCAAAGGATAAAATGTTGCAATCTATGAAAAGCCAATTGATAAAAATTGAAAAAATAATTTAAAAAAATCAGTAAGCTTTTCTTTGATACAACAATATTTTATACTGAATTACTGTTAAATATACAATATTATTTTTAGAAATGCTAAGTACTTTATGCAGTTTTTAAAAACTAATAACACAGACAACAAAAACATATTGCATAATCCTTTATATGTAACAAAAAAAAACTTTTTATTATATTATTACATAAAGTTCTTCCCACCAAAATATCTAAAGCAAGAATTTTTGAGAAAATGAGATTTCATTGCAAATGATGTAAACAAAGGTAAATATTTTTAAGAGTTGATTTATGTGGCTAGGAAATCATGAAAAACAATTGCAGTGCAAATTAACAGTATTATCACTAACAGTTTTTAAAAACTTTCATGCAATATTAAAATTTCATCAATTAGAATTAAAAAAAATTGTAGCTTACAATACTTTGGTAGAAAGGACTCAATATGGTAATTTAAGTGTTGCAAAGTCTTTCATTCAACTTAAGTTGATCAAAAAATACCTGTAAGTCAAGCCCACAGACTTCAATACCTATCTATGTTTACATTAATGTGCAATACATTTTTTAAAAAAATTATAAAACATTCAGGGAAGAAGTAAAAAATTCCGATTTACACAGAACTTAATAATAAGAATACATAGAAAAATAATAGCAAAAATGAGGGTATTTTTAAGAAGAGCCCTTAAATCATTTTCTCAAAATCCTCATGAATAAAAGACAAATGCATTAATGAATGAAGCCTTAGCCTCCCACTTTTTAAATATCTCAAAGTCATGTGTATTGGAGAATTTGAAAGATTCAAAATAGAAAACAGAATTCATATGAGAAGAAATATACAGTAATGATGTATGCAAAAATTTAAGAGTCAAAAATAAAAGAATAAGAAAAAGAATACATACGACAAATCTTGAATTAATTTTCTGAAGTATATTTTTTTCAATCAAAACCATAGATTCACCTTTCCTTTTCTTTATTCTTTTCTTCTCAAGTTTCTTGCAAGCGTACATTTTCCCAGTTGCTCTCACTTGGCAAGCACAAACTTCACCAAAACCACCTTTCCCTAACACACGATACATACGAAAAGTTTTTGCTGTAACAGGCAGTCTATGAAAAAAAAAGAAAGCATGCTTGATTCATACACAGATGATACTTCTGTGAATTAAAAAAGTTTAAATAAAAATCTTAACAATGGTTTCTTTAACTGTTACTTATGTAACTCATTCGAGACCACAGCATGCAAATCTTACCTCCATGGACCAGGCTGATTTTCCAAGTTAAGCCCAATGTGTTAAAAAAAATTAATCTTTGTATTTCACTTATAAGAATACACAATGATTTAAATATTACTTCACAAACTGTATACTAATACTAGTGAAATTGACAGAGTTATACTTAAAAATTTTATTATATTTATGGACATTTTAGACATGTCTTGGATGTATATTAGAATTCTTATATTTAAAAAAATATTTTTTTAGTTATACAAAAATGTACCAAAATCACTGCATTAAACTAATAACAAATATTTTCATTAAAGTTTAAAGGCAAAATTGTAAAATGAAAAATAACTTAGGTAAAATAGCTACATTATATACTTCTGTCAATTCAGAGTCACTGGAATCTGAAAAGCATAAACTACAGCAGACTCCCTCAAATCTGCAAATCCGCACATAATTGCAGATGTAAACAATGAATTATATCATTCCATGCACATTCTAATACGCAATTCTTGTTAATATGGCTGAACACATGTTTTTTCATCAGGAAGTATAACTTTATTTCTGAAAAAATTTAAGACAGTGCTGTTCCGAGTCTTTTTACCAAATACATTTTGGTATTAATCATTTTTGGATATTAAGTTTGACTAAGCATGAAATAAAACTTTTTTATTTTATGATTTTTATGTAAATTATTAGTGTACCTTTATGAGGCAAGTTTCATTGAATAATTAAATATATATATATATATATATATATCATCATTATTATGCCTATTTAGTTATGCATTATTGTTTACTTGATCTTTACCTTTAAAATTTCTTAATTTTTATTACTTTCATTACTTTACTTAATTATTTTAATATTTCACTTTTTTGTAAGCATTCATTATAATTTGAAGTGCATTATTATATTCAAATCTTTTAAAAAGTGTAAACAAAACAGTGACCAGATATCTGCAAAATTCTAAAATCTGCACAACCTCTGGTTTCAAGCTATGCGGATTTGAGGAAGTCTACTGTATTTATACATTTATCATCAACTCTATTACTTTTGAGTTCATTCATAACTTCTGAAATTTTGCTTTCAATAAGATATCTGGCCTTTTTTCAGCATGAATATTTGCTTTTGATAAAAATTTAAGAGTTATAATGTCCCTAATCTGAAAAAGGTAAATTTCATCCCCATTCCCGTAAAATGCATTCTGTCTAAAGTATTCCTCATAAATGAATACTCAAAACAGAAAGCAATAAAACATTGCCATAATTTAAATCACTTACATCTCTTCAAAGCATACTCTGAATGCTTTTGTTTACCAAAGACTGACACACCACCAAGCTTTATCTATAAGAACTGAAAAACAACCTTGTAGGATATGAAGGTCATGTTAATGGGATTACTGAACTTGAAAATCTTAGTCATCTAACACCATCTAGTATTATTTAAAATTACTAATAAAACGTTCTAATTCCAAAGTTTATGTTTAAACCCATGGTCCTATATGGAAGGTTTCAATGCGCATTACATATGAACCTGCAGACCATGGGGGAGATACTTTTTTGAGTGCATACATCCTTTTTGGGTGTGCTGGTTCTGAATGGGATAATGTTACATTAGAATTTTTTTTTTTAATAATTTCATAGGCATTTGATGAAGCTTTATAGGATTTAGAAAGGTTAAAGAGACTTCGAATTGAGGTAAACACATTTAAAGGCTTCCTTCAGTATAACAACAATTGTCAGGTATTATGAAAAACAGCTATTGCTAGCTGACTAATTGAGATACAACTAAGATTTTGCTGTGATGCAATTTCAGACTATTTAGTAAAGTTCAAGGTTGCCAAAAGTGACTTTTTTTTTCGGCTGCAGCCGATGAACAAATCATTTCCTCCTCTCCTAGGACTCTAATGATCGTAAGCTGCAGCACAGCTTGAGTTGTCAGGGAAGTGCGCAATGTAGCCTAGGACCCAGTTCCCTCTTTAGGGTTCTGACTACAAAGCCGCCCGAGGACTCCAGCATCTCCCCATGTGTTTTGTGGTGGTGTCTTCGAAGTTTGGGCTCCACCACATATCACAGCAATCTTTGTCATCAATCTACTTGAGTTAAAGGGAATAGTGCGCAGGTGCACCGGCTGTGGAGAACTCTCCTGGTTGATGAGATTACCAAAGGGTAATCCAATAGTTAATGTAGCAGACATAATTCTATACGCAGGTGGAAGAGAATGTGCAGAAAGTTTAAGCCAATATGGAAAAGTAAAATGTAAATTACTTTTTAAGCTGAAATAGAAATCAATGTATTTAAAGAATAACAAAGCCAGGTATTAAAACGAATACAAGTTTATTAACGATTTAAAACATAAAATAAAAGTAAAAATGATGAAAGATATTAAATAACCAAAATCAGGATTTTATATTTAACTTATACAATGAACAAACAATTAAGTATAAATAGACTGGAATGTAAGTAAACTAGATTTGATAAATGGAAAGTTTACTTTAGAAAAAGCAAATTAACTTTATATATTACACAGGAAAACAGATTAACTTTAAAGAAATTAATTAGTAGAAGTAAAATATAATCGTTACGTAAATATCAAATAACTTTATTTAGATAAACTTAATATAAGATTTAGATTAACTTGATATGAGATTTCGATAAACTTCATACGCAATTTAATATATATACTTTAAATGTAAAACTTAATCAGTATTGGAAGGTGAAAGACAGCTTACTTTAATATATATCAAAAAGGAAAACAGTTCAAACTTTAAACATAGAATCAGCATGTCAGAGAGACACTAGAATAATTCAGGAAAACATTTCAGCTTTATATTCGATACACAAAGATTCAATTCATATTCTATACACATATGAGCTTTCCATATTTAACTACTGCAACTTTAGCAAACATCATTAACAGTCTCCCATGATAACTTCCTTTCTAAGATCTTAAATGAACATTACCAGGTGTCACTTTAACCAGACTGATCCCATAATTAAAAGTAAATATTTCACGGCTATTCGTCAACAAGACAGACAAGTATTTAAACAGGGAAAAATATGATGTAAGGTAAAAGAGTTTGAAAAAGTAAAACCAGATGTTAAAGGGTTGGAAAGAACATGAAAATGATGAATAAGTAAAACGATGAAATAAAATCCTTGATAAAAACCTTTAATAAGAAAAACATTGACACTTATGGACGCACATTGAGCCAGCTTTCTAAAACATCATTTATATGTCACAAGCCTTCGTGGTAAATATGCTGGAGATGATGAGAGCTAAAAACACGATGAAATCACTAAGCAGCTTTTAGATTAATGTCCATACCAGAAAAAGTTTTACAGGCATTCACATGCAGAATTCCACAGGCATTTTCGCTTAGAGGTTTATCAAAAGATTGAATGTCCAAAAGCACATACGACCAAACTAAACAAAGCTAATGAGCTCTTCTCAGCTCGAAGTACCCTACTCATACTAAAAATCCCTTCATTATGCAATTCCATGTCCAGCACATGTACATCACTTCCGGATATAAAATGTCTGGAAAAGGAAAATCAGTGACAGTCTATCATGGGAGGGAGAAAGTGAATGACGTCATACCGGCTTTGCCGTATGTCGACACACATTCAATCCTCCTCGTAACCACGTGATTTGGATGCCAATTGCACGTGCATTAGAATTGTGAAATGTAAATAATGGCTGGACAAAAATACTAATCAATATCAATGAAAAACCAGTGAAGAATTTAGAACTGGATACTTGTTCAAGAGTGCCTGGATATAAAAGTAAGTAAAAGTAACTAAAGTAACACATAACTTAAGGAAATAAACTACAAGAACTCATAAATGATATTGGGTTTTATAGAAATAAAAGAAAGTAAACTTAAAACCAAGGAGTAAATTAGGGTTTAAAGTGGTAGAATGGTTATAGAGTGATGAGATACAGGGAAACTGGGCACATTTTCCTGTCAATGGTCAGGTGCATTATAAGTCTCTCAGGACTTTGGTGCGGCAGTTGACACACCCGACAGCACAGTCTCATTTTACAACTACTTCCAAATTTCTCATATTCAAAAATTTGTGACAAAAATTGTTTGGAAAATGTGGTAGACAAAATAGTAAAATTTACCTGTAGCAGCCTTGCTAGTTAGGAATTATCAAAACTAATATTTTTGTCATGCTGAAATTTTTTTTAATTACTAATTCTCCTTAAAAGAAAAAAATTAGGAAAGTAGGCAACTATGTTAAAGAAACATCGGTATATATAAATAATAAGCATTACCTTTCGAGCCATTTCCACTGTAGATACCGATGAAAATACATGCTATCTTCAAATTCTTTAAAAGGTTCTCTAGAAAGAAATTCCTTTACAGCCCTAGATATAAAAAAAATAACAGTTTAATTTGCTAAATTTCTACAAGTTTTGTTATTACAAAAAAATGGAACATTAGTTTTGAAATCTCTAACAATTAGAACTTTCCAAGAAATGAAAACTAAACAGGTTTCCCAATTGTTGAAGTATGAAAAAAAATAATAATAAACATGTTTTTCCTTTGAAATAAGAAGATGTGAGTCTTTCTCTGGTAAAACACTTTCTAGCATCAAACAGTCAAATTAATGTAAAAATAAAATAATAAATAAATGGGAAAATCTCTAATGGGGAAAAACACCTTGCTTTTCTTTTTCCTGGAAATTTTTAAATCGGCTAAATTCAATTAAAATACAACTTTTTTGTTTTTACATTATTGTTAAAATTTCCAAAAATGAAATTAAATTGCCATATACTTGAAAAGTGTGTTTTCATACTTCTTAAAGAAAATAGCATATCTTAATGTATTTCAAATACGTTTTTCTCAAAATAATTTTTTTTAAGTCTATACAAATTTAAAATTCTCAATATGTAAACAAAATAACTATATTTAATGTAAATTAATCTTCAAATGTACAGTAATATCACAAAAATAATTATGTAAAGTAAACACCATCAATACTCCTTATAAGTTCTTGGATGCTACCAAAAGAGAATGCATGTAAAGAAAAATAATAAGAATTCGTCTATTTCTTTTGACAGAGTCAAACTCAAAACTTATATGAAATTTAACAGATAGCACAAATGGTTAGATTAATATGCAAAATAACTTTCAAAGTAATTACTCTATATAAAAGATGCTCAAAAAAGTTTTTTTTCAAAGGACTTATGTGTGCAAACACAGAATTCTATTTATCCCTATGATAGTACACTGAAATTTATACTAGACTTGCACTACATATTTTGCAAATGCAAGCAAATAATTTTATGTTTCAGCTAAAATAATTCCATTAGAGTACAGTAATTTACAAGCTACATATCATACATATGGATTAAACACATGTATACATTATTGTCAACTTGTGTAAATTGACAAAAATTAGATGATCAATTTATTATGCTCAAATTATTGTTCAAAATGCAAGGAAAAAGTTTTTACTATTAATTTCTCCTAGAAAGAAATTATTCCTAAGAAAGAAAATTACCATACACTAAACAAATCAGAACAGATTTTTTTTATTTTAGGAATTATATGAAGAACAATCTTATTTATACTTTTGAGTGCAATTTAAATAGGAATAAAAAATGTAAACTTCAAATTGATTAATAATACATGCATATTTACAAAACAGTTTAATAGGGATAAAAATTAGTTTTACAAAAAAACTAATAACAAAACTATCAAATTTATTAATTTACTACCAAGATAAGTCTTTCTAACCACTATAAGCCAAGAATAAAGAGATTGGAGTTTAACTGTAAAAAGCAAATAACATTATCGAGGAAAAAGTTTATAACAAATATCTTTCTTACCGTGCACATTCTGCAAATAAGTCTCTGCTGGCTGTTGATAAATTTGAGCTACATCTTTCAATCAAATCTTCATTAACAACATCTACAAATTCATTTGACTGGAAGAAAATAATAATAATATTCAATTTGTTAATGTAATTTTTTTACATAGTCAAGCTTATGAGATAACTTACATCTTTCAATAGGTATTTATTAAATACTTCTTGAGCAACTTCTGCTCTATCTTCATCCAGTTGTACTTCATATATTTCCTGCAAATACACAAGAAATCTATAACAGCTTCATATAGATATGGGACAAATTGCAATATTTGACTTCATAGCAAAAGAGTTTACACAAAGTTAGATTATTATGACTTGGCAGAGAAAGTTCTTGTCAGCCATTTTGTCCGGTGCTTATCTACTAATAAATCTTCAGATCAGAGGCCTCAATATCAGCCCTGCATTCTACTTTTATTCTAAACTTGTTCTCTTTAATATTTGAAACTTTCAACATACAGTTTCATATTAGTATTACCATAAGTAACATTTCAAGTAGTTACAGTTTGTAAGAGCTGAATTTTCTAAAAAATGAAATATAATTACATGTACTGATATTCAAGGATGGTTTACTTTAGCAAAGAATGTTTAAATTTAGAAGAAATATTTTTCAATTTAGTGAGGCAAAAGTTCAGTTGAGGCATTTTCTTAATACTAAAATTTCCATTGTTTCATTAATATGATAATCATAATTCTTTGGAATTGAGGATCTTAAATCTCCAATTTATAGATTTCCAATTTTCATTATGATTTTTAGTTTTTTTTTTCTCTGGTAGGCAGCTTTATACTTTTGCGATCAATTTTAACATCACAGATTTTTGTACAATAGACTCCCTCAAATCAGCAACCCTAAAATTCACAAACACTTAAAATCCGCACATTGTTTCAGATGTAGACAGTAAAACTTACAGTTAAGATGCATGGAGAAAATTCAAGATTTTTTAAATTTTTATATTATTCTGTATATATTTTAATATGAAATTCTTGTTAATATCATTAAACTCACACTTTCTTATGAAGTATAAATTTATTTCCAAAAAAATTCAAGATAGCGCTGATATCAGTGGCAATCATGAACTTTTTATCAAGTACATTTATGTATTAATCTTTTTGGGTTATTAAATCTGGCCAAAATGAAATAAAATTTCATTATTTTAGATAAATTATTAGTGTACCTTTATGAGGTGAGTTTCATTGACTAATGCAAGAAAACTATCTCATTATTACACATATTTAGTCATGCATTATTAATTATTTAATTTATTTAACCTTTACTTTTAATATTTTAATTATTTTTTAAATTTTATTATTTTGCATTATTATTTTCCTTAATAATTTTAATATTTTACTTTATTGTAAGCGTTCATTATAATTTCCAGTGCATTATTACATTCAAGTTACTGTTTAAAAAATGTAAATAAAACAGTGACCAGAAATATGCAAAATTCTAAAATCTGCACAACCTCTGGTCCCAAGCTGTATGGATTTGAGAGAGTCTACTGTATATATGTCAGATTAGATGGTACAGATAATAAGACTACCATTCAGCTGGAGCACCATTAAGGGATATTGCCATAGCAGCATAACACAGCTTGTTGCAAATCAAACTGAATGGCATCCCATTTGCAGATGTTATCCTAGGGGATTTCAGTCATCCATAATTGGGATATCATCCTTTTAACTTGTTTATGCTTCTAAACAGGCTGTGCGATGTTGCCATGCCCATACATTCCTTCCACTGCTGCATCAGCTGATTGATTAGATAACACAGTTAAAAAATCTGTCAATCATATTCATATATGGAAAAATCAGTGATCCCAAACTTTAAATATTCTAGGAGTCAGGCACCTCTGAATATTTGTATGAAACAAATGCAATTTACCTTTTTAAAATTATCGATTTCAGTCTAAATTCAATGTAAATTCACAATATGGAATATAAAATAAAATGAATGCAGAAGCTATTAGATTTTAGCTATGCACCAGAATGTCTTGTACAGATAAATGCTTATTACTTGTTCATATACAGCATAAGCAACAACATAGAACAATTATACTATGCTCCTATCCTAGAATTTTTACTGTAAATAAATATTTATTCACACAACAGCTTTATTAAATCATAGAATTACAAATCCATATATTTTTGCATTATTTTTATGCAATTGGACAAATGCTATTTTTAGTGGGCAGTGCATAACTAACTACTTCAATGGGCGCGGAGATAGGGAAACAGTGTTATAACCCCTGACTTATCTCGAGGCTGCCATTGAAGTGGTTAATCTACCTTATGATAATTATTTCTCTATTTTATAGGTTTATGAAATATTTCACACCAAGATCAAATACTTTTCAATTTTTAGCTCTAAATCATCCTGTATTTATGACCAATTTTAACACTTTCATTAATAACATAAAATGCATTTCCATTCCTCAACATTTCAGTTATCTCCATCATTCAACTTTGCTTTAACCATTTGATCATCATAAAATAATAACAAGAATGAAAAATTATGCATCAGGCATAGAGATTGGAATGATCAGAAAAAAAAAAAAAAAAAAAAAAAAAAGGAAAAAATGGAGAAAAAAACTTTTTTTCTGAAGGGTTATTTTTCAATTTTTCCAAATTGGAAAAATTGAAATTGAAATTTATAAAATAATATATTCAAAATGTTATTATGGCTGTATTCTGATATTTTTTCATGTTCAGTGTCTCTCATGAAAATGTTAACATAGAAAATATGATCTGTAAGTAGTTTAGGAAGAACTTGAGTTCTTTAAAGGATCCTTTACAATTTTTTCGCCTTACAACATAGGACCTTTCAAAAAATTTGGAAATTTTTCCAATCTCCATGCTCAATCCTCCAGAAATGTGATGATTTTACAATAACAAAACATGTCGCATATCAGCTGAATTAGCCAATGAATCTCTTATCTCACTGTATATACAGTAGTGACCAAAATTGTGGAAACTTTTGGGGGGGAAAATGTTTTTTTGAAGTTTGATGGCTCATAACACCCAATATTTCTTAGTTATACCATAAAAGCTATGTACCACGGGAAAGATTATTTAACAGAAAATATCATGCAATACAGTTTGTTCAATTCTAATTAATTTATCAAACGTTATAGCCAAATAATCAGAAAAAGGCAGTAAAATCTGGTTAGGTTGATAATTATTTTTCTTTGTCTTGAATGTAGCCAATGCTTATGAATGTTTGGAGTGTCAGACAGATTCCATTTTATTTGGTAATGTGTCAATCAAAGCTAGGGTAGGATTTTAAAAATATATAAATGCTATATTTTTGTACTTATAGGAGGACTTTTATCACTATTTTTTATGACTGCTATCAAGTTGCTAAAGTTCTTTGCCACCTTTCAATTTTTGAGCTAGTAAAACATAATAAAATTAAAAAAACATCAAAGAGTTGATTAGTTACCCAGAAATCAATGTGTAACAATATTTAGTGTAGAAAGCTATGGCTATGAAGAAATTGGAAGTAAAATTAGAAGTAAATTAACAAAGGAATGTTTAAGTCAAGCAAAACACGACTGGTAAAGGCTGGAAAAGGTTCAGGAGAGCAATTGGTGGTATACTAAAATGTGGAGTTGAATCAAAGTACAGTTCTGTAGAGAATGCAGTATTTTGGTCTAAATGTTAGAATTTCATGAAAAAAAAATTATAAATCAAATAAAGGTTGAAAATATTAAACTGGGCTAAAAAGCATGTTTACTAACCAGAGAAATAGTAGGGTCATGTTATTTGGAGTGTTAAAATGTTTTTTTTTTTTTTAATGGCATTCTAGCATTTAGACCAAAATACTGCACTCTGCACAGAACTGTACTTTGTTTCAGCTCCCCATTATAGTACATCATTTCACATTGCACATACCGAGATGATTGTTTTCTGCGACCTATACACAGGGACCTTACTCTTCTACCGCCAATTGCTCTGCTGTACATTTTCCTGCCTTTACCTTGTTTTGCTTGACTTAGACATCCCTTTGTTTATTTACTTCTAATTTTACTTCAAAATTTTCTTCATAACCATAGCTTTCTACACTTAAAAATATTGTTACACATTGATTTCTGGGTAACTAATCAACTCTTTATGATGTTTTGTTAATTTTATTATGCTTTACTAGCTCAAAAATTGAAAGGTGGCAAAGAGCTTTAGCAACTTGATAGCAGTCATAAAAAATAGTGATAAAAGTCCTCTTATAAGTACCAAAATATGGCATACTTTTTTTAAAAAATCCTACCCTAACTTTGATACATTACCAAATAAAATGGAATCTGTCTGGACACTCCAAACATTCATATGCATTGGCTACATTCAAGAAAAAGAAAAATAATTATCATCAAACTTAACCAAGTTTTACTGCCGTTTTCTGATTATTTGGCTATAACGTTTCATAAAATAATTATAATTGATCAAACTGTATTGCATGAGATTCTTCAGTAAATTATCTTTCCAGTGGTATATAGCTTTTATGGTATTACTAGGAAATATTGGGTTCAATGAGCCATCAAACTACCAAAAAATTCCAAAAGGTTTCCACAACTTTGGCCCCTAATGTATTTATGAAGGACCTTCTTAAAAATGTCTAAATAAGAACTTAAATATAATGATAATGTCCAATTCACAAAATTTTGAATATATTTTTTTTATGACAATTTTATATAATTTTTTTAATAAGGCAATATTTTTTATATTAAAATGTTTACAAAAAGAAGATTGCGTGAAAAAAAAAATGTAAGCAGATCCATGCAACTTCTCTTGTTAAAAATGAAAATTCATGTGCAAAATTATTTCAATAATATACTAGAAATTTAATATAACATTTGAAACATGCATTTATTTTTATTGGCATAGCTGCAATTTTTCATGTAATCAGATAATAATCGCCAGAAATATTTAACTATTATTAGAAGAAAGTTATTTTTTAATAACATGCAATTGAAATTATTTAGTCTTTCAAGCTTTTTTCTCTTCTCTTCCTTAACCCCTTGGGGACGAGCGACACGTATACGTGATGGAGAAGATGCTCAGAATCTTCGATTATTCCCACCAGTTATTTTTTAGTGTCAGCTTTGCCTTATTTAATGGCAGCATTTCTGCGATTCAATTAGCCGAAAATTTCTGTTTTAAAAAACCAGTGGTAAAAGATTAAAAATTCTGTAAAGGACGCTCGTCGCGAAGGGGTTAAATACAGATTTTAATACTTGTTTAATTATATTTTTTAAAAATTATAAATGCATACAAATAAACTTTGTTCTGGTTAAATTTCTTCTGAAGTGTTTGTTTAACATTAAAAGTTTTTCAATCAACAATATCATGTAAAGTTTCTGTGTCATGATAATGGATTACCTGCAATAGTATGAAATAGTTCAGATAAGTGTTTTTCAATAATGTTAATGTTTTTCTAAATTAAATTTTCATTTATTGTTTTAGTTTAAAGTTTTTAATAAATATTATTTGATTTTTAACTAATTGTTTTTCATTTAATCCACCAGCATAGTTTAAGAAATTTCTTTTTCAGGTTTAATTCTATTTTTATCTTTAATCTCATTCACCAAGTCAGTTTCATTTAATTGAGATTTAAATCAGTATATATGTTTCTTGCTGCCTAAAGCTACTCTGCTACTTACTTAACCCCTTGGAGATACATCTATCTCCTAATACAGTACGCATGTATATGGTGCTGAAGGCAGCAGAGACCCAAGCCAGAGGTTTGTTCGGTTTGAGGCTTGTCATATTTGAGGTTTTATACAATTCGAGGGCTTGATGTAAATTAGGGGCCCTGCTAGCGGGCGAAGCCAGTTAGTTCATTTTTTAATGATCACAATGTAGGAGAAGGTGGTTTTCTTGAACAAATTATTTGTTATATTTAATACGAATATGGCTAATTAAACTAAAGCAGAGTTTAAAACTTGATATGTAAATAAGATAACATACACAGATTGGAAGGATTAGCTAGAAAAAGTTCAGTGTGTACCGGAACAACAAAAGTTTGATGCAGATTCAGTTCAGGTGTAGCATGCAGAGGAATAACAAGATAGATTTCAGGAAACTCAATCTGTCTATTCAGATGAAACATATGTAAAAGTTATTTCCAGATAGCATCGAAAAACAACTGTAGATTTAGCAATTCATTTAACAGTGTAAGTTTTCCCTTCTTCATTGCTAAATTTACCACATCAATTTTCAACTAGCAGATTATCAACAAAGTATCACTTGAAAAGTATGTGTAAAAATAAAGGGGAAAGTAAATTGTCACAAAATGGTAATTCTTGATATTTATTAATCCTGGAGGAAACATAACAGATCTGCAGTCATGATTTGATATGTTCAAACATTTAAGAAAGATTTAAGATTAATTTCTGATCTCAGAAATGAGCAAAAGAAAACACAGCCAAACAGATTTAACTATCATGGTATCATGAAAGAAAAAAACCTCATCAAGCATCTTCACTAGCCCCCCCCCCCCCCCAAGGGTAGATTAAACACAGCAAGTCAGAACATACAAGAATTACTGTGTAAACAACTTTTAAAGGGCTGGCTATTTAACATCAGCCAATCAAAGCAAAGAATCGCGAGTCATTCATCAAAAACTCATGAGCATATGCAAATCATTTTGATTTGCATAAAATAAATTTGCCTATAAAATAATTAACATATAAAAATTAGCAGAATAACTTAAACTTTTAAATCTACTACTACCAAAAATTTTTTTTAAGAAAACGTGACTTCAAAAGATTACATTTCACAGTTTGTGAAGATGCATATGAATTGTGATGCTACGTGAAGTGAAGTTAAGAGATGGAATGTTTTGAAAACAAACCATGGCTGTCTGTGCACTAGAGTTGAAAATTTTGAAGGGAAAAAAAAGGTAAGAAAAAAATTTCCTGAGATCAAATTAATACATAAATTTATGAAAATAAGAGATGGACAGGAAACAAACAAACAAACAAAAAAACACATCACAAATCACCCGCCTTTTCTGCACATTTCTTTTAAAAAAAATTACATTTAAATTTAAAAAAAAAAAAATCACTGAAGCTAAATACATTCAAAAAGAGGGTTTTTTTTTTTTTTTAGATATTGTGTCAAGAAAGCTCACAGTTCATTCAAAAGAGTTCAAATTGAACACATACACTATATTGCCAAAGGTGATTGGTCACTTGCGATTTTAGACGTTTTGTTAACTATCTAGAAAAATACATGAGGAATTAACCTGAAACTGCAGGTGTGTAAACAGTATAGTATAGGTTATATATTTCCGTGAAGATTTTTTCACGAAACCCCATAGGGGACTGTCAACAAATTGAAAAAGAACGAATATCTTTTGGATAACCCTGTAAAAACTAATGTAGCAAAGGTGTTCAAACTCAAGATTATTAATAAGTGGCTTATTGTAATATACTGTGTTCATTTTTATTAGGATAGCATGGAAACTCAGAGAAATTAAGGTTTTTATAAAAATAGTTCCAAATTTTGCATAGTTTTTTGCTCATAATTTGCAGTTTTCTTAATATAAAAAAAAGTTCTTTTCAGAAAATATGACAAACAACATTGTACATAATACTCTGCAATCAGAATTAAAAAATAATAAAAATTGGATAAAAAATGAGCAGGTTTACTAAAAAAGGTTTCACTGTGCGTGCGCGAATGCAATCATGTTAGGAATCTGTAACCCTTGGTCTTGTCCCTGTACTCGCATCTTTATATATCCTACCATATGCTCTTTATTTAATAATATTCATTCATCTTAATTTACAATAATCCATTTAAATATCTTTCCTTTATTTATATTTCATATCTTAAATCTTATTTATTTAATATCTAAAGTTTACTTACAGTACTTATTCTATTAAAGTTTATTTCTTTTCCCAGTCTACGGTTTGTTTACATCACATTTCTAAAAACGTCGAAAAACGTCACTTCGTATCTTCCTTTCACCCTCTTCTGGAGTGGTTCCGATTGTCGATACCAGATGGCGGTAGCGGATTGTTTTAGTTGTGATTTGCATAAGCAATCGTACATATCCACTCCACTCTTTTAGGAACATTCTGGATGCCAGAAGAGGGTGTTGTTTTTGTTATGCATAGTTAATCAGCATGCGTCAGAGACCAGTGTATATTCTTCGCTGACTATGCTTACGATGCATTTGTTCTTTTTAGTTTTTCAGAGGAATTGTAGTTGTTGTTTTTCGTTTGAACTGTTAGCAGAAATGGTTTGATGTTATTTTAAAATGTTTGACTCCATTCATTGATAATGATAGCTCGTGTGTAATAGTTATGAGTCGGTCATTAGTTTTACAGTTGTCTTTTGGAAATGAAGTTCGTCATTTATCAAGTTCATCAATTTTCTTGTTCTTGGATGTTTTGTCTGTGAACTGAAATAGTGTTAGACGAATAATGACTGATATTTAGACCGTCTTCATAACGTCGTGAACAGTTTTAGATTAGTGACTGGAGCTGTTGAACCAACGAGGATAGTATGAAGTCTAATCAACTTAAACTTGTAGCCGTTGTAGTTTTTCATCTTAAATTATTTGAATTAGTTTTCCTAAAGATGTTTAAGAAGTATTTTTGTTTTGAAGGTTGTCTACAGTTCATCTGAATTCTCTTTTAGTATCAATTGAAGTTCTAATTGGATCGTGAGGTTCAGAATGAAATTTGAACTGTTTAATTCTATTCAAGACAACGTTGAGTTCCGGTTACATCAGTTTCTAAAGTGATAATTAAGTTTTTCAGTCAATCAACTCTATTGTGTAAAGTACCTGTGTCATGATAAATGGATATGTTATCGTAATGAATTAAGTCAGATAAGTGTTTCAATAATGTTAATATTTTTCTTAATTTATTTTTACTTGTTGTTTTTATTTAAAGTCTTTAATAAATGTTATTTGTTTTTAATTAGTTGTTTTTCATTTAATCCACCATCATAGTTTAAGCTACTTCTTTTCCAGGTTTAACTTCATTAGATATTTAAGATTTATTTACTTGGGGTTTAAATCAGCTTATACGCTTCACACTGTTTAAATGTACTCTGCTAATTACTTAACCCCGTGGGAGATACGTTGTATTTCCCAACAAATCAAAATATAATATGCATAATGTATTAGCTAAGTATATAGAGCAACTTTTGTGAAAGTCTCAAAATCATAGCTTGAAAATTCTGAAAATTATCGTCGATAGAATAAGCTCGAAATCCGTTGTTCCCAAAAGGAAGCAAAAATATGAGGGGTTGTATCCAAATATAGTAGTACGTGAAATATTGTGTATGCTATCTTGGCACTAATCAACAGATATTTGATACAACCCCTCATCTTTTTGGGAACAACGGATTTCGAGCTTATTCTATCGACGATAATTTTCAGAATTTTCAAGCTATGATTTTGGGACTTGCACAAAAGTTGCTTTATATATTTAGCTAATACATTATGCATATTATATTTTGATTGCATTCGTGCATGTGCAGTGAAATATTTTTTAGTAAACCTGCTCATTTTTCATCTAATTTTTATTAGTTTTTAATTCTGATTGCAGAGTTATATGTACAATGTTATTTGTCATATTTTCTGAAAATAACTTTTTTGTTATGTTAAGAACTCTGCAAATTATAAACAAAAAACTAGGCAAAATTTGGGACTGTTTGTATAAAAAACTTTATTTCTCTACGAGTATACATGCTATCCTCATACAAATGAACATAGTATATTACAATAAGCCACTTATTAATAATCTCGAGTTTGAACGCCTTTGTTACATTAGTTTTTACAGGGTTATCCAAAAGATATTCGTTCTTTTTCAATTTGTTGACAGTCTCCTATGGGGTTTCATGAAAAAATCTTCGCGGAAATATATAACCTATACTATACTGTTTACACACCTGCAGTTTCAGGTTAATTCCTCATGTATTTTTCTAGATAGTTAACAAAACGACTAAAATCGCAAGTGACCAATCACCTTTGGCAATATAGTGTATAAGCAGTTCTGAATTTTAAGAAAACTTCTTTAGGTAAAGTCTTTGTTAATATGTCAGCAGGATTGTTCTTGGTTGACACATGGAGTATGCTAAGAACATCATTTTCAACTAGATTACGTACAAATTTGTATTTTAAGTCAATGTACCGATTTTTCATATTTTCGGCTTTGTTCTTCATGAAGTGAATGGCAGCAGTATTGTCACAGAGTAAGATCAGTTTTCTTAGACTTAATATTGAATGACCAAGAGCAATTTGCAGTTCTTGTAGACCAGTGTCAATGTGCTTGACTTCATTGCTGGCTTCATATGCAAAAATTAATTCTACTTCCATAGGTGATAAGGCAACACAGCTTTGTTTTATGACTCTCCATATGACAGGGAGGCTGTTTAAAAAAAAATAGAGTATGATGACCAAGACTTTCTGTCTGCTGGATTGCTTGCCTATGAGGCATCAGCATAAGCTGCGAGCTGGAGTTATGTGAAGACCCAAAGATTTAATAGAGGATAGATATAATAAGATCTGCACCAGTCCTTTCCAATGTTCCGGTCCAGGTCTTTCAGAGAATTGCGAGAGTAGAGCCACATTGTATGCTACATCTGGATGACAATGGCTGGCTATGTATTGCAAGCACCCTAGGAGACTCCGGTAAGGCATGTCCTTCATTGGAGACTCAGCAACTTCTTCGTCTGTTTGTGTGGAAGGCAACAGTATGTATCCAGGTGGGGAAGGAAGAGAAATATTAGTTTTATGAACTATATTAAACTTTTTCATACATTTTTCTATATACTTAGCACAGTTAATATTCCTGGATTTGCCAGTCTCTTTCACTTTTAAAGTCTAATTCCTAATAAAGTTTTTATTTGCCCAAGATTTCTTACTTCATAAATACTTTCAATTACCTTTATTACCTCTTCTAATATTTCTTGATTTTATGCAAAAATGGGCAAATCATCTACATAGACTAGTATAATTGCTCTCTGTTTATAGGTATACACACATCATACCTTCAACTTCTAAAAACCCATTATTTATCAATTTTGAATGAAGGTCAGTATACCAGAAATGACCAGCTTGATGGAGACCATATATTGCTTTATTTAATTTTAACACAAAATTTTCCTTGTCATGGATAACATAACCTTCAGGTTGTCTAATGTACGTTTCTTTGTCTATATATCTCCATACAGGTATACAGATTTTATATCTAAAAGGCTGTGAGCCCAACCTAGGATACAGATAAAATAACAATGCAGAGGTGAATAAGTGAGAAGGTAAGTTTACAACTGGACTAAAAGTCTCTTCATAATAAAGTCCTTCACACTGATTATTCCCCAATGATACCAATCTAGCTTTATAAGTATTCAACACTACCTCAGCATTCCTTTAGATTGTATACACCCATTTAGTGCCTATTACTTTCTGATTAAGTGTTTTGGGGACAAGAGCCTATACCTTTCTTTCTATCAAAGTATTTATTTATTGATCCATTGCTTGGATCCAGCTAGCTGCTTGAGATAATGTTTTTGCTTGTTTTGGAGATTTTGGGATAATCAACTCAGCTACCATGGCTTCATTACTTATTGATGTTTCTGCATCTACAATTAACTTTAACTGAATGGGACCTTGATAATCATTATTCAATGTAATATGAGCTTTAGAGCTATGATAAATTATTTTATTTTCCTTACAATATTCTTTTTATTCTAAATTACTTCTTAATCTTTTTTCACTAGGAGTAATAATATAAATGTAAGTTTTTCCTTTACTTGCTAATTTTCTTCTTATAGTAATATACCTTACGAGAGTTACTGTCTCTTGCTCCTCTAAAACCTTTTATTGGTTTTGGGCATCTGCAGGTTCATCCTTCACATCTGGAAATTTCTGTGCTTCAGTTGGATGTAGTCTGTGTCTGCTCTCCTTCTGTCTGTAGGAAGCTATGACCTGAAAAACCAAATTCATCATCAAGATTACTTATCTTATGTGGAGGATTTCTTGGTTGCCTTGCCATCAAAAACTCAAAAGGTGACATGTTTTGATTCAATTATGCTATCATCTTCAGGAAACCATACTCTGTAACTGCTTGTGCCATAACTGTAACCTACAAAAATAGCCCTTCTTGCACCAGGTTGGAATTTATTTTGCTTCTGTTTGGGTATATGTACATACACCCAGAAAAAAGTTTTGTTGAATCAACAAAAATTTGGTTGACCCAACAAAACTTTTTGTTTAAATATAGGTCAATGGAAATTTTGTTTGAATCAACAAAAACAAATTTTTTTTGAAATTCCAAAAAAAAAAAAAAAAAAAAATTGTATCGTCAGCAAAAAATGTTTTGTTAATTCAAGTAAAATAGTTCAATTTTACTTGAATTTTGCTAAAACAACCAAAATGTACTCAACAAAACATGTTTTGTAGTTTTAATCAATTCCTTTTCCTGGGTGTATGCTATACAGCCATAACGTTTTAGATGTTTGATGCTTGGTTTTCTTTCCATACCATCTTTCAAAAGGTATGGCACCTATAGCTGTACGCAAGATCATGTTTCAGGTATAATTGGTGGCCATCACTGCCTCAATCTAAAGACGGTTAGGTAAATTTGCTGCTAGTGAAAAAGTCCTCATTCCTTCAAATAAAACATGATTGTATCGTTCAGCACATCCATTCATTTGTGGACTATATGTTGAAGTTCTTTCATTCTTTATTCCCTGTTTGTGTAACATATTCTCTATTTGTTGATTACAAAATTCAAGGCCGTTGGCAGTGCAAATGGCTTTTACCCTTTTCCTGATTGTCTCTCTATCATTTTAATGAAGTCTTGTAATTTATAGCCCACTTCATCTTTGGTCTTTAACAGATAGCATAAAGCCTGTCAGCTAAAATCGTTCAAAAAAAGTCAAAACATATCTATAATCTTCTTTAGAAGTTACTGGGGTTGGTCCCCAAACGTCAGAATGGATTAACTCCAAAATTTCCTTGGAGTGAATATTTTTCAACTTAGGGTGAGTAGCACATGTATTCATTGCAAGAACACAAACTTCACAATGAATTTCTTTACCTTGCAAGGCCCCACAATTTTCCATTAAATTTTCTCTAAACATTTTCTTAATTATATTTGTATTGCAATGTCCTAAGCATTCATGCCATAACATTACATTATTTCTTTCAAGTGCATAAGTACTATTATAACGACTCATTACAAATGTTTGTACCTTTACATTAATCTCTAGTTTGCTTCGGTTTTACTGCATGCAACACATAAAAGTTACCTTTTAACCTTGCTGTATATAAATACTCCCATTTCGGGAAAAAGATTATAAAACCCTTATCCATTTTAGCATGCACACACACACACACACATCCCTGCTTTATCCATCTTACACACTGAGATTAAATTTCTATGTACTGTACATAAAGTACACTATGAAGATTCGCTTTACTAACTTTCCCTTGATGTACAATGTCAAAACTTACATATCCTATACCTTTTACTAAATGAGGGGTTGTACCCATTCTTACTACTGAACCAGGGGGAGGATGTCAGTGAAGTGAAAAATTGTTTATTCTCACATACATGAGAAGTGGATACAGAATCTAGTATCCAATCTCAACTAGCAGATAGAGTTTCATTTACATAACATCATTCTTTAACTTTATATTCAGTTACAAAAGAACCAGTACTGTTAACATTTTCATTTTTATAACCACATGCATTAGCATCATAAACTTATTTTTTACTTGAAGCACAGTTCTCTATGTTAAGTTTAGAGGGAGTTACTGGATTAACTATCATTAAACTTTCTTGTTTTTGCCTTTCTCTAAAGTTACGTCGGCACTTTCTTTTAAAATTTTAGACTTAACATAATCAAAGGTAAATTTACTCTCGTCTAAATTATCGAATTCTCTGATGAGATATTCAAATTCCTCGGGTAAACTCTGTATAAGTTGATAACAGCGATGGGTTTCTGAAACCGTTTCCCCTGCACTTAATACCTTCCTATAAGACTCTTCATGCAATAAAATAGGAAAGTCTTCATCATGACTTGGCTTTGAATTACTAAATTCATTTATGTAAAATGACTTTAACCCTCGCCCAGGTATTTCCAAAGCTTGTTTTAAATTTTCTCATATTTCAACAGGTTCAGATAAATGACCTACTGTTAGTTCAACTTCTGTGCTACAAGTAAATTAAACCTGCAGCTCTTTCCTTGCTTTGCTATAATTTAAATACATCGATTTCTGATAATTTATAAAGTTTAGGCCATTTACTTTTATCTATATAAACTTTCAGTCTCTCACATTGTAAAATTCTGGTTATTTGATGCACCTATTCTCTATAGTTATCTCTTGTCAACATCATGGGTGAATTTACCAAAATGGTCATTTTCAAAAATTTCATAGAAAATAAACACAATATTTCAATATATTACTGTATTAATTTGATATATATTTCATTTTTAAAGATAATCAGTACATCTCCATTATAAATATATAAATACAATAATAGCTTAAAACATCTTCCACATGCAATACAAACCATTTTAAATATCTTCAACATGCAAAATAATCTATAAAATCGATAAATTTTTTAAATACATGCTATCTCAAGAAATTCACAAAAACCAACAAACTTTTTTCTTCGAGTGATACCTAAGCACAGTGGAATAGTTCCTGGGCCACCATAACCCTGTGTAGATTTGGCAATTGGTTTAACAGTGTAAGTTTTCCCTTTTTCATTGCTAAATTTTCATAAACTTTCAAGTAGCAGATTATCAACAAAGTGTATCACTTGAAAAGTATAAGTGTAAAAATAAAGGGGCAAGTAAATACTCACAAAATTGTAATTCTTGATATTTATTAATCCCTGAGGAAACATAACAGATCTGCAGTCATCCTTTGACATGTTCAAACATTTAAGAAAGATTTAACATTAATTTCTGATCTCAGGAATGAGCAAAAGAAAACACAGCCAAACAGATTTAACTATCATGGTATCATGAAGAAAAAAAAAACTCATCAAGCATCTTCACTAACCCCCAATGGTAGATTAAGCACAGCAAGTCAGAACATACAAGAATTATTGTGTGTAAACTTTTAAAGGGCTGGCTATTTAACATCAGCCAATCAAAGCAAAGAATCACGAGTCATTCATTAAAAACACATGAGCATATGCAAATCAAAATGATTTGCATAAAGTAAATTTGCCTACAAAATAATTAACCTATAAAAATTAGCAGAATAACTTAAACTTTTGAACCTTCTACTACACAAAAAAAATATTAAGAAAGCATGACTTCAAAAGATTACATTTCACAGTTTGTGAAGATTCATATGAATTGCGATGCTACATGAAGTGAAGTGAAGAGATGAAATGTTTTGAAAACAAAACATGGCTGTCTGTGTACTAGAGTTGAAAATTTTGAAGGGGGAAAAAAAGATAAAAGAAAAAAAATATTCCAAAGATCAAATTAATACATAAATTTATGAAAATAAGAGATGGGCAGGAAACAATAAAAAAACACACTACAACAACTTACGTACTTGATTATCGATGTACAAACAATGGTGGTTCACAATGAGATTTGCAGGATGACACATAATATGGTTGCAAGATGAAGACAATATATGAAGTTAAGATACTAGTCAGACATTCGCTTTAAGTTAAAACTGTTTAAAAGTAAATATTAAGAAGTTTGAATTAAACATTCAAGGCGGGACCAGCCACACCTATTTTTTTTATATGTTTCTCCATGACTAGAGTATGAGAAAAGCAACTTAATGGCTATGGTCATCGCATATTTATACAATCCTAGAACTCCTTACTGGGCAACACCCACCGTCTGGACCAATCACAGATGAGTATCGAGATCAATATATACGGTGAGTCTATTTAAACCAACTGATGTACAACATCACCATCTGGCAGAAAGGAAAATATTACGGAAGTGATTATTGTTAGTATGGCTATTGAACTAGTGAAGATAGGTTGTGAAAACTTACAATATCTGAATGAGAAAATGGCAGAATGTTGGAACGGCGCTATTTATAACTGAAAGATAGCTTCTGAATAAATTGAAATAAAGTAATAAAGTCCTATTAAGTAAGTTTAGTTTATACATTAATGAATTATAATAAATAAAGTTAATTTATATGTGTAAATATATCTGAATGTATGTTTTGATAATAAATGAGTGAATGGGATTATTGAATGACCTGATAATATATTAATATGTGCAAGAGGTGATGAGATATGCTAATAAATAGCTATTTTCTCATTAATATTTGCAGATATGGGAAGGGAGAGGGGGGGCCTTGCTCCGATTTATACAAAACAAATTTCATTTAAGAAATTTAACATTTTTAGCTTCTCCTATAGTGGTTTATAAATGTTATATAAAGAGAATACTAGAAATTTCAAATAACGATTTTTGTAAAAATTTAATTTATGTTCTTAATAAAAATACACAACACATATTTACTGATGTATACTAACAATCAAAGTAAATGATTTGTTGTTGAGCACTTGCATTCTTATCTTGGGTTCTATGGGCCCTGATCACAATGGCGTTTGGATGATTCAATTTGGTTTTCGATCGAATTGCACATTTTAGTTCCACCTTCCACCGCCAAGAGGTGCATCAATTTCTCGTGTTCTATAGGCCTGATTTCAACAGGAATTGGTTCATTCAACTCCCTTGGTACAACAGGTACCATGTCGGATGTTCGTGTAGAACAAATTGCACCCCCTGGAGGTGGAAATTGAAACTGAAGGATTTTGTAACACGCGTGTAGCATGCCTGCTTAATGGTGCCAGAGGCAGCAGGGACACGTGTTGGAGTTTTGTTTGGAGCAGAGTTCACCCCTGGCAGCAGAAGGTGGAACTAAAAGATTTTGTAGTGTGTACACTGTATGCCTACTATATGGTGCTGCAGGCAGTAGGAAGTGTCAGAGGTTCGTTTAGATGAGAATGTACCCTTTATCGGCTGAAAGTGGAAATAAAGGATTTCCTCATGTGCACAGCATTTTCAAATAAATAATTTCATACTAAATCAGGTTAAAGATATAAAATCATACAAACTTTAGGTTTGTTGCATGTGCCCAAGCAATGTCGGGTGGGTCAGCTAGTTATATTAATTAGTTTAAAAGAAGCCCACCTCACAAACTTTAGAAATTCAATGAAATTTTAGCAATTTTACAAAACTTGTTAGACAAGAGATTGGAGACAAATTTAAATCAACATTTTTCAAATCACTTAAAAAATAAAAAGGACAATTTATTATTATTATTTGTAAACCTTAAACACTTTTCCTGAAACTTGTTATTCTCTGCACTTTTAATGCTGTTAATGCATCATACATGGAAACTTATGCTATTTAGTAGATAAACATTTTTTTTCCTGTAGTTTACAGCATTTTAAATCATTGACAAAACCCCACAATACATTCAATGAGCCCAGTGATGAATTTTATTATTTATCAGCATGATGAAAAAGATATCTAAAAAAATTAAAATATAGAAGCAAGAAAGATGGAGATGTTTTATTTCCTTTCAGGTTTTAGACTTTAATAAAATAAATTTAACAGAAATTTTGACATTCATATTGTGGATGGAAAAAGATAGAACACTGTAACCCTCATTGTGACTTTTGTGTGCAAAAAATAATAAAGGATATTTTTTTTTTTTTTTTTAAATGGTAAAAAAATAATGTGTGGAGATTTACAAACGATTGCCGAATTTTTTCTGCAACCTCTTGATGAAAGTCACACTTTTTTCGACTATTGTTTGACGAAATTTGCAGATTTTTCATTGCCCATTTCATGAAAAATTGATGAAATTTATGATTTTTTTCATAACCTACTGATGAATTGATTTTTCAGAATTTGACAAAAATAAATAATTTGTAGAAGAATCACATGCCCATATCTAGTGTCTGCCTGTAAAAACATTGCTGAATGATCCCTGAGCTACAAATTTAATGATTGAGACCCAAAATTATTCTCTTCTCGACATGAATTTTTTTGCTGACAGCTAATTGTGTCATGCTGTCATCACTGACTTCATTCATAGCACATATCAAGGTGAATTATTATCTTTGTTTTACAATTCTTCAGAATTTGCAGATGATTAAAAAAAAAAAGAAGGCAGAAATCCACAAAAAAGTAGCATCCCTAGATAGGTAAATTTCCTTTTAGGGTTTGGTATTAAAATAATTTAACCAGTGTTTTTATAAGAAGTTTCATGAAAAATGAAGGAAAGCCCTCAGATGCTTACAAGGTTCATTATTATGTTATGGTTATAATTATTATCAAATTAATTATTTAGGTATCAACACAAAAACTTTGGAATATTTGGGGTTTTATTGGTTTTCTGATACCTGAATTATATATATCTTTTACATTTCTGAAATGCCTATATTAAATTACTCCTTTAACATAATTTTACTGTTCCAGATGAGTAAATATAGGTTTAAAATTTTTGAAATAAAAATATACTTTGAAACATTTAGAACAAAAGAAATACTTTTCTTGCACAGAACTTCATATACAAAATAACATAACTTAAAGCTTTTTATTTATTTAAAAACACTTAAAATTTTACTTTCTCTCTAAATTCATTTAATTTCTCCATAATCTTAACAATTAATTTATAATACGTTCAATATTTTTGGTTAAGTGGTGAAATTGTCACTTCAGAATTTAATATATTCTAAAGATAACACTTGATTTTTTTTCATTAGATTCAAGCTGATCATCTTTGAAGTAATAAATCAAAAGTTATTATTGTTCTGTTTAGCAATTTCATGCATTTTTTCATAAAGGATTTTTTAAACAAGCTAAGCACATTAGTACATTCTTACAAGCTAAAGAAATTGTAGATTTTTAATCCTTATTGTACACAATTTTTCTATATACATTTTAAACTTTTTTGAAATTAACATAAATTAATATTACTATATATATATATTTTAAATCATATACAGGGTATTCCAAAAAGATTGAAACATGCTTTAATTCTTTACTAGTTGGAGATACATGAGCAATGTAAATTGCAAAACTGTTCAAAAGAAGGTAGAAATTGAGATTATGTTGATGAAAAAACTCTTGTCGGTTACACTTTTTAAATTTTTATACCGTCCTTGAGTCTGACAGTACAACAGTAAAATTTCTAATTTTCTACAACCAAACCTCATTGAGTTATGATACATTGAATTTTATGAAATTTCAGAGCTTTCTGGCAGTAAAAACAAACCGTGGATGTTTTAGTGTCTGCAAACTCCAAAATTTCAAAAAATTCACATATCATAACTCACTGAGTTTTTGTCATAGAAGAATACCATTTATACTATTATACATGTCAGAGCATGTAGAATTTTTTTCTAAATATAACTTGTAAGTCCCAGAGACTATATAAAATATTAAAAAGTAACTTTTCAAAAATTAGTGGCAGGACCCTTTCTTCAGTATAATCTTAATTCCTACCTTATTTTGAACCCTTTAGCAATTTGCATTACCTATGTATCTCCATTAGGTAAAAACTAAAGTGCATTTCGATCTTTTTGGGACACCCTGTATTTACCTTTCACTCAGGCCCCGATCATAACTAATTGGGGCCCTGGGCAAAGATAAATTAGGGAGCCCCATTTGAATCATTGCAACATTGTCAAATGTGTAATGCATAAACAATATATAATAGAAGAAAATTTAATAGAAGAAAAACCAGAAAGGGGGGGGGGGGCAATGAGGATGAATTAAATGAAAGGTAGCCAGACATTTGAAAAATTTGGTGTACTGGACAAATCATTAACCAAGCTGCTCGAATTTTTCCATATGTAATAAGCTTCCCAGAAATTTAGGTCGTAAATTGATGAGCATTTCTGAATTATCGCACCTTCCGAAAAATTAAAACTGTGACTTTCAGACCAACAATGGTTAGCTATTGCAGATCGTTTAATATCACAATTTTTAACAATTTCTAACCTAAATTTCTGGGAAGCTTATTACACATGGAAAAATTCAAGCAGCTTGGTTAATGATTTGTCCAGTACACCAAATTTTTCAAATGTTTGGCTACCTTACATTTAATTCATCCTCATTGCTCCCCCCCCCCCTTTCTGGTTTTTCTCTGCCGTACAAAGCGTTTCAAACGTCTGGCTGCGTTTCGCTTAGTTCATTCTCTTCGTCCCCCCTCCTTTATTCGCCTCCACACTTAAACTTTCCCGGTCGGCGGAGTGTTCCTATTGGTCTCTCTGTCACGTGTGTTTCCTTGTCTCCGCTGTTGTTTTGAAAAATTCAACGCCATTTCATCTGGGCGCGGGGCGAGAGATGGCAGGCAAGCGGTCATGGCCTAGGAGTTTTTAATTCGTTTTTACCTTTTGAGCTGGCACTGAAGATGGAGCTTAAGGGCTCTGAAACAGCTGTTTGCCATTAGAAATGATTTTAATTTGTGCTAATTTAACGTTGCACATTTATTTTTAATATAACGGCACAAAGTTTTAATCCACCTTTTAGATCTCTGCTCTATGTTTGCAGCCAAAGCGAAGCGGTGCTTTGCTACTGAGTGGTTGGGGTTAGATTTGCAAAAACACTGAACTCTGAGTTCAAAATGAAATTTGTTTTTCAGAAAGTTTAGTAGAATCTTTTAAAGATGAAATTTGTATTTTGTATTTGAAAATTTTCAGAGTTGGAATTGGGAGGAGAAAAAAGTAAATATTTTATAAATTAATATATGGATTTGGGGGGCCCTTGAGGTCTGGGGCCCCTGGGCAAAGTTCCGATTTGTCCATGCGATAAGGGCCTGCTTTCACTTTTAAATATCATCTTGTCACATAAAAAGTTAGCTAAATGCAAATTTATTACATATTGTAAATGAAAAACAAGCTTTATAGATGCTTTTAAAATGGCAGATAATGTTCTACAGTCTTGTGTTAGAATTGTCACACATAATCAAAATGCCAGGCTTAATAAATCTTGATTTTGCTGATACTGGAACTTTCATGCATGAAATGGGTAAAGCTATGATGGTAACAGGGAAACCAGAAGGTGAGAAAAAGCTATAAAAGCAGCAGAGGTAGTAATATCTAATTTGTTACTTTATAATACATTAATGAAAGGAGCTAAAAGGTGTGCTAATTAACAACACTGGCAGCTTTGATGAGATATTATTTGAAGTTAAGGTTCTTCATCAGTGAGATTTCAAATTCTCCTCTCTAATGTTAAACCTATGACCATGTGACGCATTCATATTTATAAACTATCTCCTCAGTAAATTATTATTAACTTTTTTTCTGCGTACTCATCTTGAAGGATCTCTCCTTTTTTTGAGCTGTCAAAATATTTCTAAAATATATACTTAATTTTATGTGAAACGTTAAAATCGTGCTCATTTTTGCTAAGATTTTATCACACAAAATTATAAATTTAGTATACATTTTAGAAATATTTTGACAACTAAGGAAGAACGAGACATCCTGTAAGAAGAGACCACAGAAAAATGTTTAAAATACCAACTTCTTAAGAAGATATTTTTAAAATACGAATGCATACAATACATTAGTGAGGAGAATTTGAAATCTTACTGATGAAGAGCCTTAATGAGCAGCTAATTGTATGTATTAAAAAGAGGTGGAGCCTAGAGAAAATAATATATTTGGTTCAGCATTCAGTAGTGACCATCAAGGGAAGTTAACAGAATCAGTAATAGCAACTGTTGTAGGTTCATCAAACAGCACAGTCAGATAATCTACTAATATATTTAGCATAAAAAGCAAGCAAGTTTTAAATACCAATGAAGTTAAAATTTCAAATAACAAGCTAAATTCTTTGCAAGCCTGATATTCAGAAATCCTTTGATTTTAACAGCTAGAAAGAGAACCCAAGTGATAAATAATGAAATAACTTAAACCCTAATATTATAGAGGAAAACTGAAAACTGCTAGCATAGAGGAGGAGAAATTACTAGTACTTGCTGTAATGCACTCAAAGAATCCAGTCACTGAAATTCAAATAGACTTACCACTATATCTAAAAAATTGTTGCATTTGTTATAATGAGGTTTTGTTTCGCAGAACTGTCTGAAAAGTTGACGGCCGATGGGCTGCTGCTCTACAACATAAGAATATCTGCAATCTGTAATATAATAAATAATTCAGCATTAAAATATGTATTAACAGTTTAATCAATCATTAATAACTTTTCAGTTTTTAGAAAGTATCAATTATGATAAATTGTAGACAGTTTGAAAAACATATATAGAGTGTTCCAAAGAGATTGAAACATGCTTTAATTTTTTACCTGTTGGAGATACATATGCAATGTAATTCAAAATAAGATAAGATAAAAAATGATAAATAAGATAAAATAACCCTTTGTATCACCGCGTTGCATATTTGGAACATACCCAAAAGTCAATGTTACTTATACAGTGGGCTTTAAAAGATGATTTTATTTATTGTTGCTATCTTCCAGCACAGTAGTTAATATAAATTGTTCCTAGGATTCTCAACAGGCAGCGATACTGAGTTAATTTTTCATGCCAAAGTTTTATTTATCATTTGAGCAGTTTCACATCGTTTATTGCCAAAATAAATTTAATAAATTTTGTCAAATTAAAAAGGCTAGACATGTCCAAATATAGATTTTTTACGAAGGTAAGTTTGTATACTTTACAATTTTATATTAGAAAATTGACAATATTTATGAAAAGTATGTTATTTTCTTTTTACTGCAGATGTGAAAAAAGTAACTTTTAGTCCTTTTTTTATTTTTATGTTCTAAATTTTTTAAATGCTTAAAATGATGCTTTCTAACATCTGAGTAAATATTTTTAAATTGGAGTTCTTGAGTTACACAAAGGGTTAAGATTATGTTGATGAAATAGTCCTGCTATACATATTCAAAAAGGTACACTTTTAAAACTTTCATATGGTCCCTGGGTCCTTAGAAAAGCATTTCCTATGCTCTGATAAGCAAAACATAATTTTCCGTTACTAAGAACACATTTTTCTGTTTTCAGTGCTGAAAATCTCTGTAATTTCATAAAATTCAAAGCAATCATAAATCTGCGAGTTTTGGTCATAAAAGAATGAAATGTTTACTATTTTACTCATCAGAGCATGGAATTTTTTTTTCTAAATATAACTTACAAGACACAGGGTATATAAAAATTAAACAAAAAAACTTTTTGAAAAACAATGGCAGAACTATTTTATCAACACCATCTTAAATCCTACTTTATTTTGAAAACTTTTGCAGTTTACAATGATGCCTACATATCTCCAACAGGTAAAACAATAAAGCATGTTTCAATCTTTTTGGAAAACCCTGCAAAAACTTTTATCTGATTTCACAAAGGAAAATAAACATTGTTTCACAGAGTGCAGTAGGGTTAAAAGAAATACAACCATAACACGCCAAACTATTTTCAACCACTACTACCAGGGATTTGACAAATGCAGTCACCAGGTCACCGTTGAATAATCAAATGACGTGAGATGTAATCTTCCCTACTGGGCGAAAATGTCCGGGCCAGGATTCGAACCCGGGATCCCTTGCCTGAAGCTGCCAATGCTCAACAAACTGAGCAATCCCGGATGAATATAGCTGAACTAATTCACCTAGTTAACCTTAATGATAGCATCTGGTCTAATATCTGAATCAGAACAACAGAATAAATCACAGGTAATGGGACCTCCAGTAAATGCTGGAAACGTGATTACAGTAGATTAATTAGGACACAATTATTCAAATTGGTAATCTAGTGTAATCACATTCCCAGCGTTTACTGGAGGTCCCATTACGTGTGATTTAGTCTGTTGTGCTGATTCAGATATCAGACCAGATGCTATGATCATTAAGGTTAACTGGATGAATTAGTTCAACCATATTCATCCGGGATTGCTCAGTTGGTCGAGCATTGGCAGCTTTAGCCAAGGGATTGCGGGTTCGAATTCTGGCCTGGACTTTTATGTCCAGTTGGGAAGATTACATCTCATGATTTCTTTGCCAATTTGAATAATTGTGTCATAATTAATCTAATCTAATGATGACTCACTACAAAAGCTCTTCACTTAATGACTATAAACTAGAGAAAGCTATCGATAAGTGGTACTTTAGATAATAAAAAAAAAAATAATAATAATAATAATCAGACATACACATGGAAATATGCCAATAGCTAAGAAGTTAGAAAAATGCAGATTTTGAAGAACCATGTCAGAAAAAGCATAAAAATATATCTAAGATAAAGTGCCCTAAAGCCTTCTTATACAAATTTATGATCTAACTATTAAAAAAGACAACCAGCATAGTATAAAAAACAGTTGTGAATTAGTAGATAAAATACAGGCATTGACTAATATTAACAATATTATTTTAGTGGATTTACATTTTACTATTAACAGAGTTTCCCCCAGGTTTAAAAAAGGGCAGGGTGCTGCTGGTGAGAAAAGGACACTTTTTTTTATTCTTAAGAGCACTTTTTTAATTGTTAAAAGTTATTCTTTTGGTTTTTAAAGCCACTTTCGATATTTAAAAGTCAAGGCACTTTTTTTAAGACAACATTGAGTCAGTTTTTACTATGAAAGCAAATTTTTTAATGCAAAAAGAAGAAAGGGCACTTTTTTAATGAGGGACAAGAAGGGTGCTAATTATTTTACTGGAGGGGGCAAGAAGGGTGCTAATTCTTTTGTGAAGGGAAAGAAGGGTGCTATTTTGTAAACCAAAAGGCAGGCAGGGTGCAGCACCCTTCTGAAACTGTCTGGGGGAAACTTTGCTATTAATACATTTATAGAATTTTCCCCATCATTAGACTTACCTGATAATATTGATAATACTTTCAATCTTTAAAAGAATTTTCACTCTATCATAAGTATGTTTTTTAAAATAATGCTATTTTTATTCAGCATTAATGCATACCATCTGGGAAATAGGAATTGCTAGGACTTGGGGCAAGAGTTGAACTCTGGTACTTTCTAGAACTTTTGCACAAAATTCATGTCACAAACAACCAATCAAGATGGGGTTATCTCTTGCAACCTTTAGAGAGTAGAAGGGGTTGGCACAGGGCTGAAACTGGGGAGTGGGGCAGAGGGAGCATGTGCCCCGGGCAACCAAATCTGAAGGCACAGGGGTGCAAAATGAAGATTTTGTTTGTCGTTTGATACAAAAATATATATATACATGAAATGTGGATAAAAATGTTTTGCAGCTGGAAAGTCTAAAAAGAAAACTGTGCCAAGTGCATTTTAAATTGCCGAATAGATCAAAAGATTGGTGAGGTCGGGTGACTGCCTGGGACACTAAAAACTAAGGGGCGGAAAATACATAATTTTTTTTTAAAACTGCAATTACTTTTTTTACATCCATATCTGGACACTAAACATTAAGGGGTGGGAAATTCACAAAATAAAATACTTAGTAAAAACTCAATAGTTTTCTTTTGTATTTGTTCTAAGTTACTATTATAATTTTGAAAATTAGCATTAGACTCAGGCAAGTATCTGGACATCAGTCTATTAATAGGAAAAGCGGTGTAAGTGATAGTTGTAGATAGCACACAAAGATATTTTACAGTTTTGGGATTCATTGTTTATTACAGAAAATCCTGGTCTTTCAGTTCTTAAGACATTGTGATTCATATCTCTATGACTTTAAATGCCTGCTCAATTGTAATGTAATACTACAACTTCAATAAAATATGTGAAAATGAAATCTGTCTACAACGGAATCTTGTCTTAAATGAAAAGATTACATGGTCCCAACAGAAAGATTATTAACAATTGTACTTGCTAAGATTGAAATCCATATAAAGCAGAATTTTTTTGGGTTCCTTTCGATTTCAGTTTCACTGGTTTTATCAGGGGTCGATGCAGGTTTTTTTTCTTGGGGCCCATTTTGTGAAAAGTAAAGGTTATTTTTGTGAAATTTACTATGTTTTTGTGAAAAATAACATTTTGTAACGAAAATTGAAATCGAGTTAATCAAATTCGAACCAAGCATTTATAAACAAAAACTTTTTAAAATCCTTTTGAGGAAGTTTTCCTCTCTGGTAAACTTGTTTGTTTACAAATTACACATTTTAAAACATCACAAAATAATAAATAGTAAGTTTTTATGGAATTGATTTTTGTGAAGGGGCCCATTTTATCAAATTGATTTTTGTGAAGGGGCTCATTTTATTAAATAGATTTTTGTGAAGGGCCCCTAAATAGGCCCCAAATTTTTCCTGGATCGACCCCTGTTTATTGAATAAATATTTGACAAAGTTCAATATTACGTATTTTATGATTACATATTTTTAATTTTAAAATAAGTTGGCTATTAGAAATTTAGTAAAGGATCATGATGATAAGGGTTTAGGGATGATACAAGACACTTTGAATAAGTATCAGATTTCAATTTGGAAAGAATTCTTGCAGTTAGTTCTTTATAAAATAGTTAATTTAACTCTGAAAGATAACATTGAAACACAATGAAAACTGGTATTTAGAATAATTGAAGGGTGTACTTTTTTTTTTTTTTTTTTTTTTTTTGTCAAATTCAAAAGTTTTACTGAAAAAAAGTGAAAGTTTGTATTGATTTTAATATGGAGATAGCTATCTAAAAAAAAAATTAAATAATAAAAATATGTTAATAAAAAATATATATAAAAACTTGTATTTAGAATAATTGAAGGCTGTACTTTTTTTTTTTTTGTCAAATTCTAAAGTTTTACTTAAAAAAAAAACTGAAAGTTTGTATTGATTTTAATATGGAGATAGCTATCTAAAAAAAATTAAATAATAAAAATATAAAATAAAAGCCTTAATCGACAAGCACAGGTATAATTTTCTACTATTATTTTTTTGGCAGAATTAGTGTATGGAGTGTTTACCCCCCCCCCTCCCCTTCCATGAAATCTAAATTGTCCACATGATCAGGAATAAAGTGCTATGATTTTACTTAACATTAATCCAGATTTTGTATCTTCCATAAGTTTTTAAGCAAAATCAACTATTTTTTAAATGCATTTCTCTTATAGTTTTGAAAAGTATCCCAGCATCTTAATTGCACTCCAGTCTGGAGGAAAAAAAAAAGATACTTTATATGAAGATTTCATAAATCTTACATGCTCACGTGTGACATCGCATGAAAACTTTGCTGGGCTTGAATTTTTTGTCATTAAATTTCGGATTTGTTCGTAGTAATTTAAGAAGCAGTTTAGTTTTGGAAATATGTCAAGTATTTTATATTTATATATAGGGGGAGGAGGGGGAAGGGGAGCGAGAGAAAAAGAATTTTTATTTTTGAAATAGTTAACATTCTGAAGTTATGTAAATGTGCAAGATACTCATTTAATCATTTAAATCAATATTTCAAGCAAGTTTGATTTAATTTTACTTGATTTATTTGTGATATTTCAATAAATCTTTTCAATGCACAAATCATTTTTCAGGTTTCTGCTAGTTGTTACTACTTCTATGGCAGAAAGTAGTTTCAACTGTTTTAAACCAATTTAATCACTTTGGCAGGTACTTGCAAACCCTGGCATTGTTCGGTAAAATTTTAATTGTAAGGTGTTAAAATTTGGGTTTTATCAACATGAATTGTTTTTGTAGTTTTGGGTCAGGTATGGGACTAGTTTGAATGAAGAGTAGAAAATGGAAATATCTGAAAAAAGTATATATCAGACACTATATGAAACCTATGTCTAACTAGATCTAGATTATGCATATAATTAAAGCTTATTCATAATTATATTAACTACAAAACTCAACAGAATTCTCAACAACAGTACAATCAGAAAAATATTTGCGATTGACTTTTATCCTGATGATGGCCTCAAATGTAGGTCGAAACTTGCAGATGTTTTTTTAATGTAGTTTTTATATCTTTTAAAGTGATACATCAGTTTAGCAATGTGTATATATTTTACCATTATTTCATTTATTAAAGTTTTATATGGTGTAAACGTTCAAGACTGATATTTTTAATAACTACAAAACATTTTCCTAAGTACAGTAAAACCCTGATAATTCGGATTAATTGGGACCAGACCTAATCAGGATTTTCGAAAATCCGGATTATCCGGAGAATGAAAAAAAAATGAAATAAAATATACTTACTGAAAATCACCTTTATATTAAACATATTGAATATTTACAAACAGTAAAAATGTTTACTTTGTAATTATAAAGTTTGTAATCTTCTGCTGTGCCAGTTTTGTATATCTTTTGAGGGGCGTACGGTCACGCATCCGCTTGAGCATAAGTATTTCGTTGGGTGTAGTCTCCACCTGATGTTCAAAATAAACCATTAATTGTTCTAAATGAAACGTTGCTTCATTATGGCTAATAACTTTTGGTTGATCATCATTGATAATGGTGTTTTCGTCTGTATAATCTTAATTTCTTGTCCACAAAGCGATTATTTCGTCATCTGTAAGTGAGGCATAACCTTCATTATTTTCTGCTTCCAACCAATTGCTAATGTCCCTGATATCAACATCTGAGCAACCATCAATTTTTTTTTAACATGCTCACAAAATCTTCAGGTGTAATTTCTCTTTCATTCTCGCTTATTCCTTCTTTTCAAGCTTATTATCTGAGAAATCACAATTTGCTGGCAATAAATTCTTCCACGACTTTCGGATAGTACTCTCAGCAAACTGATCCCAAGAATAAGCAATCATATAGATTACATTCTTGAATTGATTGATTTGAGAATCTCTACCACTCCATGTTCTCCATCGTCTAAAAGTTCATTCAACATGTCGTTTGTAAACTTTCTTAATGTTCTGAAGAACTCCTTGGTCCATTGGCTGTACTAGAGCAGTCACATTAAGTGGTAAAAACTTTACCGTTATGTTTCCTTTTGTCAGTTCACTTTCTTCGGGGTGTGTCGAGGCATTATCAATTAGAAGGACAGCTTTGATGGGTAAGTTGCACGATTTTAAATATTTTGTAACACCCGGAACAAAATAGACAAAGAACCACTCTTTAAAAATTTCGCTCTCCATCCAAGAACTCTTCTGGGAACGATAAACTACAGGTAAAGTCTCACGATTTATGTTTTTTAGTGCACATGTATTTTTGGATTTTCCGATTAAAAGAAGAGGAAATTTGTGCTTTCCTGATGCATTGCTACAAGCCATTATAGTGAGGCGGTCCTTGCTCTTTTTATATCCTTTAGCTGCTAAAGTTTTATTTGGCAACATGCAGTAGAATAGTCCTGATTCATCAGCATTGTAGATCTAATCTGCCATTAATTCTTCTGTTTTAATAAATTCTTCAGATTCCTTATTGAACTTTTGAGATGCGTTTTTGTCACTAGAAAAGCTGTCATCCCTCACAGTAAGTTGACGCACACCATGCCGGTTTTTCCATCTATTTAACCATCCTTGACTGGCAGTAAAATCTGGATCACCATCAGGAAACTTTGCATTTAACTTTAAGGCTTTCTGTTGAATTATTTTACCTGATATAGGTAAACCACAATCTCTTTCTGCACAAAACCAAACGAATAACGCTTCATCCAGTGTTTCAAGTTTAGCTTTTTTAACATTCTTCCTATTGTCCAAACCGTCGTTAGAAATTGATTTTGAGCAAAAATCCGATTGTTTTCCGATTTTTCTTCCAATCGGCCACTGTCAAGGTCCCTACTCCTAATTCACAAGCAATCTTTTTTAATGGTTCACCTTTATCAATTCTACTTAATGTTTCCAATTTCTTTTGCATAGTCACAAAATTATGTTTTCGTTTCGTCGCTATAGCTAAAAATGTAAGCTAAAAACACGGCATGGCAAAGGTAGTTGTCTGGTAGGATTTGGGTTGATACATTCTCTCTGAACGGGAGGTCGGATTCTAGGAAACAGAGCAGTGACTGTGAGGTTTCCGCAAATGATACTGTAGAAGCATTTTGTCACAAAGACAAAGAACCAGTCCTGAGAGACCTATGGGCTGGCTGACAAAGATCGGAAAGCGATCCTTATCAGTCAGTGGGTCTATAGGGATTATTTTATGTTGCTTTCTTGCAATGCTAAGTAAAACTTTATTGTGTAGTGAGCTTTTGATGACATTTCTAAATGGATTAAATAGAAAACTGTGAAAATTGGAATTGCCAAACTTAAAGTGATACATTGTTGTTTCTTTGAAAAATAACATCAAAGAGTTTAAATAACAAAGCTTAAGGTATTCTTCCGAAAATATTTCAGAAAAGACTTTTTATTCAGAGTATGAGGATGAAATAAATTAATGTTATGGAAATTTGCCAATCGTTTCTAAAAAAAAAAAGTTAATAACAATAATAAAAATAAAAAAATAAATAAATTCTGCCAGACCAATCCGGATTGTCCGAAGATCCGGATTAACGGGGTCCGAATTAGCGGGGTTCGACTGTATGCATCAAACATTTTAAAGAGAAATTAATGATTTATGTAAAAATTCATGAGTATCCATTAAATTATCAGCTACACTGTATTTACACACAAAGAAAGAAAAAAAAAAAAACTAACCTATTTTGTGTTTCAGATCTATACAATGGGATATGTGTGGAAACTGTAGTATTTTTTTCCATTTTTTACTTTTACCTTTGTTGCTGTCTGCCCCACCTATAAAAAAATGAATAAAATAAGCAAATAAATTTTTGGTAATAAAAACAAAAATCTAACTTTTACACTAATTACACACAAAATACAATACATAATTTCAGCACCAGATATGTTTACAACAAAAGAATCATTGTAGTATTATTAACCATTGATCACTAGCACTGGGATTTGAATAATGTAGCTATTAATGTAGTTCATATACAGGGTGTCTGAAAAGTCTGGAAACGGTCAAATAACTCGAGAAATATACATCAGATTGAAAAACGGCAAAATGCATGTTCAATATTTTTGAAAAATCTATTTAGGGATATGAAAGTTAACCCCCCCCCCCCCTCGGGGGGAAACTTTGAAATCTTAAATCATGACCCCCATTTTTTATTGCAGATTCGGATTCTACGGGAAAAAATACATAACTTTTGTATTGAACATTTTCCTCCAAACATTGTAGATGGCGCTGTAATCGAGTGCAATGCTGTGAGAATCATTACCATTGCAATGTCTGGAAACGCTTGAATAACTCGAGAAATATACATCAGATTGGAGAAATGGCAACTTTGATATCCCTAAATAGATTTTTCAAAACTATTGAACATGCATTTTCGGACACCCTGTATATATATATATAAAACACAGGAAAATAAAACACACTTTTTTAAAATAAAAAATTTACATATAGGGAAGTTGCAATCAGCTGATCAACCACTGTACTTCAATTGGAGGTCAGGGCAGTTAAACCAATCAGAACTGCCTATTTGTAGTGTGTGACCGCCAACATGACGTCTATTGCAACTGCCCTACAGAAGGCTTAGGTTTGTTACAAATAACTTAAAGAAGATGTTAAAGGAAACTAAGTATTACATTTTACATTACATACAGTCACAACACCACCAAAAAATCCCTTCTTATTCACCAAAGACAGCATTATTGACACAGTTTACAAAAATATTTGGCTATTCTATACATAATTATTGAAAATGGAAGTAATATTTACACTTTATTTGAAGTTTATCAAAGCAATAAAAACGACATGCTTAAAAATATATAATTTCAATTTTAAAAATGGAGACAAGTTAATTCACCTGACTATTATCCAAAGTAATAGCATTAATAAAACATTGTATTGGAACAATCTTAGAATCTGAAATTTTGCTTGCACATACATACCCCGATTCTGGTAACCTGGTGCCCCCTTGAACGAAAAGAAGCTTCGATCTTATTCTAATAATAAATTACTTTAATTGCGAATTACATCCATAGATTATATATTTTGAGAGACTCTCCTAATCTAGGGGTGCTGGGCAAATACCCAATTTGCTCAAATGGTAACATGGTTCTGCATACAAATTAAAATCTGCATAACAACAATCTTACAAACAGTGCAAACTTACAATCAGTGTATCCATGAATTTATAGGTGTCTTGTGGCATTGTTAGAGCAAGAGCAGGTGTTTCTTAAAAAAAAAAACAGAATAATGTTCGACAAAATAAAGATTTACTCTTAGAAGTCCTTTGACTCTTCAGGGACTTGAACATTTTGAAGATATGTTCCTTTACTTCTTATCTGAAGCTATCCATAATTAAAAGAAAGTTGTATACTTTCACTTTGTTATATACACTTAGAATAATTATATAAATCATTGTTATAATATTGTTGCTGTATGGCATTCAATATCTGGGATGAAAATATTCATACGCAGGAAAGTTATTGAAGCCTTTTCACATTTACCAGTTTAGTCTATCCAAGATTTATCAGTTATAATGAATGCAACAGAGATCTAGATGTTAGATCTAGATATGGGATCCTACCTCTAGACAGAGATCTAGAGATGGGAAGACAGCCCCTTTTCTATTAATCCAATTCTCAGAAAAATTACTGTATAAACAAATTGAAATTTTTCAAACAGAGTGGAAAGTTGTCCAAAGCAGAAGTCGAACCTAAGACTTTTGGCTTGCAATTTAAGCCAAAAGTTCTAGGGTTCCGACCAGGACATTTTTTTCCCTCAATTGGAAAAAATATCAATGCGTATGACATTTTTACCAATCAGTATAATTAAGTTAAAAATAATAAAGTGTATCTACGTATCCATCATTTAAACTCATTCATCATTCATCATTTAAACTCATCATTGCAATCACTGAGGACTGAAACAGAATTCCATTTTGTAAAGGTTTCCGACTGAGCAGCAATAATTATATTAAATATGTCTACCGTAGGGCCACGAAATTTTTACGTTTGAGACAGGATTCCGTTTATAAATAGATTTCAGTTTCACAGCTCTTACTTAACAAAATACATTAAAACCTGTAAAAACAGAATAGCTCTAGAAACCGGAAAAATATTCCGTCTTAGCAGGTACATTTGTACACTATTCCTTTCAATGGAATCATTAAAAAAAAAAAAAAAAAAAAAAAAAAAAACAGTCATAGAGAAGTTCTGTTTCCACAGGTGTTATCCTATAAAGGTCCAGTTAAGTCAGACTAACGAATAACACGGTACTAAAAGAAATAAAAGAATTTGTGCAACATGAAAATCGGGACTTCCCGCGTAAATCAAGTCACCTGACAATACTCAGGGATGCCACTCAGAAAATATCAAAAAAGAGGAAATTACGGATGAAGTAAAATTTATGACATTTTACGCAACATACAGGCACAAATTTTGTACACAATATTGTATATAATTAACTAAATAAATTATAAAAAAAATTATAATCAAAACTATTTTTCTACTAGCTTAAAACATGGAAGAAAACAAAAGCTTTTTCTTTTCTAAACCTTAATCACTTCTCCTCAAACGTATTATTCTCTTCACTTTTAATGCAACATGCCTGAAAACTTATACTATTTAGTAAATAAGCATAATTTTTCTTTAGTTCACACATTGAGAATTTTATATCAATTGAGGTAACCCAGCAACAGATTCAATGAGCTCAGTGAAGAATTTTAACTCGCAGCATTTTAAATCAATTGAGGTTACCCAGCAACAGATTCAAACGAGCTCAGGGGTGAATTTTACAATTTATTAGCATAACAAAAAAAGATTATATATATATATATATATATATATATATATATATATATAATTATAATATCTATGAATTTCAAAAAACATATACACACAAGAAATTAGGAGAGGTTTTATTTTCTTTTAAGTTTTAGATTTTAATAAAATAAATTTACACTATCTGTCGTTCATATAGTGGATGGAGAAAGATCGAACACTATTTATTAGCCTCGTTGAGACTTTTGTTCGCATTAAATCATTAAGGAATTTCTTTTCTTTCTTTAAATACATTGGAGAAACTAAATTGCAAATTTCGTGTTCGATTACCGATTTTTACCGCGACTAATGGACGAAATCTGTGATTTTTTTTCTGCGAATAAACGACGAAATTAGCCACTTCTTTTCCCGCGACCGATTGACGAAATTCACCACCTGTTTTTCTGCGTCCGATTGACGAAATTCCCGATTTTTCCTACGATCAACTGACGAAATTCGCGATTCTTTCCGCGAAGGACTGTCGAAATTTGCGATTTTTTTTCCATGACCGATTGACAAAATTTACAATTTTTTCTGCGATCGATTGATGAAATTCGCAGGTTTTTTTTTTCCGCAACAGATTGGTGAGATTCGAGGTTTTATCTCGCGATCGTTTGACGAAATTCGCGATTTTTTTCCGCGACAAAATTTATGATTTTTTTTTCGCGAACGATTGACGAAATTGACCCATATTTCTGTGACCAACTGACAAAATTCGCTATTTTTTCTGGAACCATTAGCAAAATTCGCGATTTTTTCCTGCGACCGATTGATGAGATTCGCGGTTTCATTCCCCGAGCGATTGACGAAATTCGCGGATTTTTCCGTGACCGTTTTCACGAAGTTCGCGACCGATGGAAGTAATTCCGATTTCTTATCTTGACCGACTGATGAATTGACTTTCCGGAAATCGGCAAAATAATAATAATTCGAGAAATTCTGCCAATTCGTGGAAGAATCGCATGTCTATATCTAGTGTCAGAACGTATTTGAATAATCCCAGACCTACAAATGTAAAGAGCGAGAACCAAAATTCTGTGTTCAGCCCGAATTTTTCTGCGCCGCCAGCTAATTGCGTCATGCCGCCGACGACGACGACTTCATTCGAGGCGCACATCAACGCACTTTTTTTTTCGATTCCGCGAACATCGCAGATTAATTAAAAACAAGAACACCGGAAATTTGTGGATCCGCGGAAAAGTGGCGTCCATGTTTAATGCATATTTTTTTAAATTATGGTCAATAAGATAAAAAAAAAAGGGTAAATATCGCGGAGTATGGAAGAAAATCAGCAAAAATCGCTGATTTGATTAAAAAAAAAAAAAAAAAAAAAAAAACGGAAACCCTGAATACTAGTCACGTATCTAATCTACTAAAATTTAACTCCATGTTTTTCTGTAAGTTCTTCGTGGCGAGCGGCTCGTAATAGGACACACAAGATCCTTGAATTTAGACACTAGTATTTTCGAACACAAATTCCTGCCTTATTCAATCACAGGGTTTCAGCGATAAAGATAGATAAAAGTTTCTATTTGGAAGAAGCGATGCCGAAAAATTCAAAGAGGTTTACTTCGTCACGAAGGGGCTAAATTTTCTCTATTTTCAACTATAATTTTTCACTAAAGTACCAAAATTGGAATAAATACTATAAAGTTTTAAGATGGTTCGCACGGGCCAAAAATATATATAAATATTTTTTTCTTCCTCCAACACCGACAAACAAAAATTTTTCAAAGAAAATTAAATTATTTATTTTAGTTATGTTTAAAAAAAATGACATTTCTTCTAGAAGAAAAACACTTTTGCATTTTTCTCATCATTTTTAACTTACGGAAAATAAGAAATATTTATTAAAAATAACTAATCTTATAAAGGAAAACAAAAAGGCCACTGAGTTCGAGTACTTTTTTTTACTACGAGAGTTAAAATTTCAAAAATGCCTCTTTAAACAAAAAATACTCTAATCTAAAATGATCTAAACAATGTAACTGAAAATAAATGCACAAAGTCACATAACTTTATTTTTCGTAGAAGTTTTCATATATGAATTTAAATCTTGGAAACAATGTAAAAAAGCGTTATATCTCTTCATCATATTTACATGCGGTTTGCGTCATTTTATTCTAAGAGTATTTTTCTTAAGGCTGTTCTTAAATCCAAACTTTTTTAATCATTTTTTGTTCGGAAACTTATCAAATTGGCATGTGTAAAAAATAATCTCTGAAATTGACAGACAAAAACTGTCATTTTTGGCGCCAGTGGAAAACCGTTCAATTTACAGAAAATATCTGTATATTTTCATTAAAACAGTTTTTCTGTAAAAATTACAAAATCCACTTTTTTTTTTTAACAGGAAAAAACTTTTAAAAGTTTTTTTTCTGTCAAAATTATATATTTTTTACAGTGTATGTAGAAACAATATAATCGAACTTTTTACCCGCTTTTCGGTAAAGGCGGAAGATTTTTCAGAAAATCCTGTCAAAGTTGGCGGTTTGAACCGAATTTTCGGACGTGACAGCGCAGGAAAAGGAAAAAATATCATCCTGAGGCAACAATCCCTTATAGCTCAAGGTGTATTCAATTTATCGAAAATAAAAATAAACTACTATAAATCACTTCAATTCTGCCAGCAAGTATCATGCTTTTATTTTTTAAATGAGTCAGAAAATGTGTCTGAAAGTTTCGCGGTGATTTTTTTTTTTTTTTTTTTTTTTTTTTTTTTTTTTTGGGGGGGGGGGGGGATGACGGCTTCTTTATCAGTAAAATCTCAAATTCCCCACGCTTATGTTAAACCAATGGGTGTGTGATATATTCATATTTTTAAAATATCTCCTTAGGAAATTAATTTTCTTAACTTCTGTTTTCTGTGTACTCTTCTTGAAGGATGTCTCCCTTTTCTTAGTTGTAAAAAAATATATGCTTAATTTTATTTGAAGTGTTAAAGTCTTAATCAGTTTCACTAAGATTTGAACACATAAAATTATAAACTAAGTATATAGTTTAGAAATAATTTGACAACCAAGAAAGAAAGACACATCCTTTAAGAACAATCTGTCCAGAATTTTCTCTCAGGATCATTTGTTGTGAAATTGTGAACAGCTTTTACTTACCCATCATACGTAGTATAGAGTAAGTCTTGTAATCGTTTTGGAAATCGAAAAAAAAAAAAAAAAAATATATTTGACGGATTTACACGTTTCAGACACTGGAGATTCCGAAAAACATTTTTAGAAATTTTTTTTTACGTCTGTGTGTCTGTAAACGCGCTATCTCCCGAACAAATTGAGATAAAGACTTAAAATTTGGTACGTACTTAGTATGTAATAATGGGAAGAAGCTAATCTAATTTCGGAAACCTCGATTATCCGGAACTAATTTTTTCGGACTCTCGAAATATTCGTTCTGATAAAAGATATATAAATTTTTTCGAAATTGTTTATTTTAAGCAGTGGATATAAAAGACAATAAAAAAAATAAATTTTGCATAAAGAATGAAGTTGATCGGATAATGAGTTGCCGAGATATTTGTAATCTTATTTTCCACCCTCTTCTATTTTTCATGACCCTGTATTTCATTCAAATTTCAATTCGAAGATATATTTTAATTGGAAATGAGACGCTTAATCCGACGCAGTAAACCGTTATTTAATAGGATTATCAATTTTGGAGTTATAAGGATGTTTCTTTCACGCAATTCAGTAATCGAGCATTTAAAGTTTATGACGTCATCAAGCCACGATTTTATTGGAATTGCAATGCATTTTATAACTAGTTTACACATGTTTAATTTTCATATTTTATATTATGCATAATCCATGATGAGTAAGTATTACGGTGACCCCCCAACGACTAGTTTTTAAGACAAATAATTTTATGAAGGTCCCTGTTTTAAGATTAAAAGTTATGTGAAGGGACTTGTTTTGAAATGAAATATTTTGTGAAAGGTTCTTTAAAGGACCCGATTTCTTCTTAAAACGATCCCTGCAAGTGCAATTACGAGAAGAATTCTCAACTTCAAGAGCCTATGCTAGTAACGCAAAGACACGCGCAAAAAGTCTTAAGCCATGGCAGCGTTCTTTTCAAATTATTCGTTTGCATTTCAATATTTTAAAAAGATTTTTCTTTCATAGGATACTTGAGGTCGATGACTAACAGGGTACTTTACTTTTTCGATTTTGGTTGCAGTTTATTTTTTTTTCTTTCTGAGAATGCTTTTCTTTTTCGGAACCGGTTTTAAGTGCCCGCAAGGAAAAAAAAAAAAAAAAAAAATCGAAAAGTTAAAAAGTACCCGCGATAAAAGTACATGAGATAAGACCTCAAAGTATCCCATGGAAAAAAAAAAAATGTTTAAAACTATCGAAATGAAATACTTCGCGTTACCAGCATAAGCTGTTAAGAGCCTACACTAGTTACGCGAAAAACTCAAACTATAATGTTAAATCTATGAGAGAGTTCTTTTCAAATTTCTCGCTTACATTTTCATCTTTTTAAATGATTTTCTTTTGTATAGGATAGCTGAGGTTGATCTCTAACCGGGTTTATATTTTACTTTATCGATTTTGGTTGTAGATTTATTTTTCTTATAAAGTTACTTTCACTTTCGGAACCGAAGTGAACCGTTCAACAAAAAACATTAACCAAAATTGAAAAAGTCAAAAAAGTACCCGGTTAGACATAGAACTCAGCAATCCTATGCAAATAAAAACATTTAGAAATATTGAAATGCAAAGGAGAAATTTGAAAAGAAAGCTGCCATTTGTTTAACATAAGCTTGTACGCGTATTCTCTTAAAATGCAAAGAAAAAAATATTTTGTTTGAAAATTCCCCCTCCCCCTTTTAACTCCTTGTTAGCCTGTTTTTCAATATTTTGTGGCTAAAATTTCTTTTTCAAAATAACCTTTCAAATAAATCCATTTGAAATGATCCCGTTTTGTTTTGAAGGGTGTTTTTCTTCCTTAGGCGTATGGCTTGTATGGTATTCAGAGTAAATATATTGATCTACTCTGACCCAATGAACGCTTTTTCCGGCGATGATAGAGTTTCCTTCCGCACCTCCATAACGTCAAAAGAAAGCCGGAAATTCAGCGTTTCAGTCGATTAAACGAGTGACTTTTTTTTTTCTCATTCAAAAAGCTCAATTGAACTGAAGTGCTTTTGGTACACATTACATTTTAAGAACACTGTGTATAAAACTAGTCTGGATCATAGCAAACGATTCACGATTAACGGAGTCTATTTTCGCTCCCCCCCCCCTCCCCGCCCGACACACACACACACACACACACGTACTTTCATTCGCACGCGAGCTGTACTGTGACTTTACAAGAGGGCCATAACCGGCCGACAATGTCAGAGGTCAATGTGTTTTATTTTGAACTAGCTGACCCGCCCGGAACCTTAAATAAACTCCAAATTTGTATGATTTTATATCTTTAACCCGATTTTGTATGAATTTATATTTTTAAATGAAAAATTCACGAACAAATATTCATATTTAGTGGTAAAAGCGCTCTTAAGAAGACATTATCTTCCCCCCCCCCCTTTTTTGTTTATTGACACTTTTCAACATAGTTGAAAACTGTTTATGAATTCGGTTTGTCTGTCCGTACTCTAACACGCGTAAATAGGCTCGGATCGTCATGAAATTGATATATGTTATTGAGGCTTACTGTGGCATGTTCGGTATTGAAAATGGAGCATGGCACTTAGTTTTTTTTTTTTTTTTTTTTTTTTTTTTTTTTTTTTTACAAGGTCACTCAAAAGAATTACGTTACATTGTGGTCTATGGGGAATAATCATTTGCGGCTTATTTTAATGATGTTACACAATTTCAAACATATTGAAATTGATATATATCACTGAGGTGCACTACAAGAGACGAACCATAGAATGTGGTGTGCATAGCACTTATAGTTCCTATATACATGGGATACTCAAAAGAATTCCATTCCATTACAGTCTATGAGGAAAAACCGTTTGCAGTTTATTTCAATAATGTTTCAGTATTTCAAACATATTGAAATTGATATATATCACTAACGTAGATTACAAGAGGCTTACTATAAAATATTGTGTGTATAGATTTCATCGTTCATTTACCCACAAAAGAATTTCGTTAAAGTACTGCTTATTAATAATAATTGCTGGGAATGCTTCTTCAGTTGCTGAACGCGTTTTTAAATTTAACTCATTTTTTTTGTCTATTACTTGGTGTGCATAAATTGCATAGATTATATACAGGGCAGCACAAAAGTTTTCGAGTACATTTCCGTTTACTGTCGGAAATTGCAGAAGGGAAATTTTAACCTGTGCCACGCGTTTCCTAACGGAACTAAAGTTTAGCATTCTATTTAGTATATATACAAATATATAGACCCTATACAGGGCTGCACAAAAGAGCTCGGATATTTTACCGAATATTGTTGGTAATTTCTGAAATTGGATTTTTAAATATGTTAGGCATTTTCAAAATTGTTTAGTTAGATATCGTCTTACACCTTACGGTTTAAATATTTGCAAAATTATTTTGCAAATGTTGGAAAGTGTTACATAATCTATGCTTGACGCATGGTTTTTCGTTCTTGTTTTGTTTCATAGTTAAAAAACACAAGTTCTTGTTTTTGCGAACAATCCACACTCTCATCGTTGACCTGAAAACAAACATTGAACATGAGATTAAAAAAATAAGTGTTCCAACATTGAGAAGAGTAGCCCTTAAATTGGGGGAAAAAAAAAGCATACGTCTTTGTATCCGAGAAAAGGGGTCACATTTTGAATATATTCTGTAACAATGTGAATTTTTGCTCAGTTTTGTGTCTGAGTATTGTTACTCTTCCAGTTTAGTTTATGTTTGTAATTTGAATCATGTTTGGATTTTAGCAAACAAAATATTTTTCAAGGGTTGCGCGACTTTTCGATCACCCTGTGTTAACCAATTCAGGGGCACTACTTCTGTCGCTGAAGTAGTCAAATGATCGAAAGACACCAGGATTGACGAAAAAATTTACTTGAAAATAAGTAAAAGCTTTTCTTCATGTACATTATAAATGCAAAATTTAATTATAAAATTCTGGTGTTACTGTGGCATTTTGGGATAAAAATTAAGTGGTATATACAGGATGAATCTAAACTCTTGGGCAACATTTTAAGGGGTGATAGAACACATCAAGACAAACAATATTAAATAGGAAACTACGGATCCCAAACGTCTTCCGAAGGAGATAGGCACCATTAAAGTTTGGGGTCCAAAATTTCAAATGATTATAAAAAACGGAAGAATTGGTCGATTCGTTTGCGGTTTTCGCTAAAACTATTCTTTATGTCAGTATTTTCTTAAAAATAAATTTTAAAGATAAAGTTCAAAAAATGCCGATAGAGGGTGCTTTAGACTTTGAAGTAACGAAAAACTATTTTTTACCGTTATTTTTTGTATCTCATTAAATGCTTTCAAAAGCTTACACTTAAACTTAAATTTTGAGCTCAAAATCTTTTCTTTGCAAGGGAAAAAAAGAGGTGCGCATCAGACGGGTTATTTTATTTTAATTAATTAATACCGGAAGAAAAAGGTAAAACAGTACCGAATACGAGCGTTTATTACAATGGGCTCTTTATTAAGAGTCCTGCGCAGGCTGGGGTTACTGGTCTGTCCTCCTATTTGTTGCTTTCTAGTAACCATAAATAGATAATCTGCCATCTAAAGTTCTCTCCTTTCCCCAAAAGTTCTACTACAACCCCCCCCCCCCCTGTCCCTCCACCCAGCAAATAGTTTAAAATCATCTTTAATATCAATTTTACAAAATATTCGGTCCAATTTCTTATGTTGTAGCAAGGTTAAATATAAAAATAACGGGTTAACAGTTATTTCAACTCGAACTTCATATCTGTGATAAAATACTAATGTGCGAAGTAAAAATGCGATTAATAATAGTAAATAATAAGAGAAGATAAAACTTTTCTGGGGTATTTCTCCTTCGTTTCGTAGGCTGTTACCTCCCCCCCCCCCAAAAAAAAAAATCATTAACCAAACTAAATTAACATTGGCTTCTATGGGATTTCTTGTAACTTACGTTAATGGATCCGTCACTCAAACATAATTGAAGCCATAGCAAAATATCAAACTATTATGTACCAAATTTTTAATTTTTATAACAAACAATGAAAGAAAAGCATTGTTTGCCTTTAATATTTCAAATTCTCAACAAGACAAAGCATGTACAGAAAAAACAAAACCAAAGAATAAATATTTATACGGAGAAAAGAGCTTTATTTTGTGAAACATGCAGCATGGAAAATGCTGCTGTTGTTGTTAAAATATTTTACTTTCTTGAACACTAAACACAAACATTTGTGTATTGAAATTATTAAAGCCCTGCAGAAAAGCTGAGCTTCAATCTTCGTTTTTTTCCACGGATGCTTTTTCAATTTTGTTGAATTATTGCAATTGAAAATATCCCCTTCAGCAAAAATAAAATAACAAGAAAAATAAAATATTTTTAAAAAATTTGCTGAACGCGAAAAAATACATAAAACAAGAACGAAAAATCATGCGTTAAGCATAGATTATGTTAACACTTTCCAACACTTGCAAAATAATTTTGCAAATATTTAAACCGTAAGGTGTAAGATGATATTTAACTAAACAATTTTGAAAATGCATAACATATTTAAAACCCAATTTCAGGAATTACCAACAAAATTCGGAAAAATATCCAAATTCTTTTGTGCAGCCCTGTATTTGATCTATAGATTTATACTACACAGAATGCTAAATTTTAGTTCAGTTAAGAAACGCGTAGAGCAGTTTAAAACCCTCTTTCTGGAATTTCCATCAATAAATGGAAATGTTCTCGAGAATTATGTGCAGCCCTGTATATGATCTATAGAATTTATACACACCAGGGAATAGACAAAAAAGGAGTTAAATTTAAATCCCGTTCAGCAATTGACAATGCACTTCGAGCAATTATTGTTAACTGACAGTAGATAATTTTTTTGTGTCTCCCTGTAAATGAACGATGAATGCTATACACCATTATACCTAATAATAGACCATATACCTTCTAGTATCTTTGCTCTGAGTATACACACAATATTGTATAGTAAGCCTCTTGTAATGCACCTGACTGATATATATCAATTTCAATATGTTTGAAACAGTGAAACATTATTAAAATAAACCGCAAAAGATATTTTTCCCCCACAGACCGTAATGTAACGGAATACTTTTGAGTGTCCCTGTATACTAGAAGTGCTATGCACACCCTATTCCATAGGAAGCCTTTTGTAGTGAACCTGTGATATATATATATATCAAATTCAATGTGTTTGAAATTGTGTAACATCATTAAAATGAACCGCTTGGGGCTAAGCCGAAGCTGTATGGTGGATGTTGAAGAAGTTGTAAGATGATGTTCACAGATGATGAAAGGTTCAACTTGAAGTCCTGACACAGCAACTCAAAGAATTGTAATGCAGCTGGTGTTGGAGCACTGATAAAAAGGTGATATAAGTGCATAAATATTGGTGGAGAATATCTTGAGAAATAAAAATAGTTTTGAAGTGAATATCATTGTAAGTTAGTATTTAACCCATTTTCGGCCAAAGGTGCGTAAACGCACCATTTCAATAAATATATTTTTATTAACACTGTGACGTATATTTTTCACTAATTTTATTTTTCTGCTATTTCTAAGGGTTCTGGAGACATCTATAAAATATTAGTAATTCAATTGAAGTAATCACTTTCTGTTGAGAAGTTTTCAAAATACGCTGGTTTTTTACTTGAAACGGTTATTGCCAAATTCGACTTTTTGAAAATGTATAATTATTCCACTTGAGATTAATCATACGTTTTTATAATAGAGTAAAGTTGCAAGTTCAGTAAATGAAATAAAAATAAAACAAATGCCATAAGAAAACTTAACATATTTTATTTAAATTTAATGGTAAATTAATAATGGTAACGTCAAATTAAATAAAATATTATTTTTCCTGCACGAAACTTTTTTGGTGTCTTAATGAATGTAATTTAAGCAAATTTCAATGCAAATAATACCACATTTTATAAAATTTCTATGCTTGGCCTAAAATGGGTTAATTATCTTTTGTGGCTTACTCTCGTAATTTCACGAACCGGAATATCTTTCTGGTTTGCTCCAGTACATTTAGAGCTCTGCTTATTGCCTTTAAGTTAGTGTTTTTAAATTGAAGGTTTTATACGGATATAGAGGTAAGGTCTTATTTAGTGTAAATTTTATAGCGATTTGTTTTATGCAGACATGAAAGCAGGTAATGGAAAAAAAAAAAAAAGGCAGAAAACAAATTTCCCTCTGTAAAATGGCGACGAATTTTATAATTTCGACTAATTTTAACAGATATTTATACAATAAAATGAAAAAGAATTGTATTTATGATTTAATTATTTATTTGTAATTTGAAGAATATTAAAAACTAATAATAAATGTATATATATATATATGTTCAAGTTAATTGAATCAGAAAAGTAAATGGACGACAGTTTTCTGAAGCTGTAAATCCAAATAAAATTGATGAATTTATGTGAAGTACAGTAATTAATTTTTCAAAATAAATATTATTCCGGATGGTTGGGCGCTTAATATTTTGTCAGTGATCTTTGCTCTAGAATTAATCTCCAAAGCTACATCACAAATTACCCTAAAGTCATGTATAAACGAGACAAAATATTCTATTCCAAAAGAGAACCTTATGCAAACTTCCTTTCCCTTTTAAAGTAAAACTCAGAAAAGACACTTTAAACAACAAAAACTCAAAAGCTTTGGGTAGATAAAAATGTCCAAAGATTGAATTTTCTAGACCCGCCTCCTCCTTTTTATTGCTTCCAATATTTTCTTCGCATTTTTGCATCAGTTCAGAGAATGTCCAAAACTGCTTTGAATAAGGTGGAATTCCACCTTTTGAAGGAACTCCTTTCATCTCCATTTACTTAAATTTACAAAAAGGTTTATTTTATACTATACTATTAGTGATCACTCTAGGAAAAAAAAGGGCAGGGTGCTAGTCACAAAAAAGGGCACTATTGAAGCATAAAAAGGGCACTAGTTTCAGCGAAAAAGGGCATTGTTTCATAAAAAAAGTATACATTTTCGGAACCAATATAAGAAACTCATTATTGTTCATCATATACTCATCAATGTTTGTACACACATTTAGTAACATAAATTATAGAAATACATTTTTATTAAATTGATATTTTAAGGTTCTAGTAAGTAATTAGGTTAACATATGTGGATATAGAATTATTAGCCGCCTCTAAACTATGAATTTTAAGGGGGAAGCAGAAATTTTGAACTTAAGATGACTAATTTAGTTACCTTACTAAAGATTTAAAAATAAAACAAAAAAATTTAAATAAGAGTTTTAACTTTAAATTTTGTGTGCTTGGAAAGAAGGGGGGGGCAGGGGCATCAATTTTGGGTGAGGGTGTGGAAAATTACTTGATCAATTATTTGCTATAATAAAGTGACAGAGCAGAAAAAGTAAAAAAAAAAAGATAAGGCTTTTAAGCTTGGTGAGCTGGGAGAGCAAAAGATGAGTTTTTTTTTCCAGGGTGTTAAGGGGGGGGGGGGTTGCGTCCCTTTGACGAAATTTGCGTTTTATCGCGATCTTTTGATTAAATTTGCAGTTTTTTCGAGATCTGTTGATAAAATTTGAGGTTTTTTTCGCTATTTTTTTGACGAAATTTGCCGTTTTTCGCGATCTATTGACAAAATTTGACGTTTTTTCGCAATGTTTTTGACGAAATTTGCCGTTTTTTCGCGATCTTTTGACGAAATTTGCCGTTTTTTCGCGATATTTTGACGAAATTTACTGTTTTTCGCAATGCTTTTGACGAAATTTGCCGTTTTTTCGCGATATTTTGACGAAATTTACCGTTTTTCGCAATGCTTTTGACGAAATTTGCCGTTTTCTCGCGATCTTTTGACGAAATTTGTCATTTTTCGCAATGTTTTTGACAAAATTTGCCGTTTTTTCGCGATTCTCTGACGAAAGTCACGTTGTTCCCGCGATTTGTTGACAAAATTTGCAGTTTTTTCGCGATCTTTTGACGAAATTTTGCCGCTTTTCACAATGTTTTTGACGAAGTTTGCCGTTCTATCGCGATCTTTTGACGAAATTTGCAGTTTTTTCGAGATCTGTTGATAAAATTTGCGGTTTTTTTCGCTATTTTTTTGACGAAAGTCACGTTGTTCCCGCGATTTGTTGACAAAATTTGCAGTTTTTTCGCGATCTTTTGACGAAATTTTGCCGCTTTTCGCAATGTTTTTGACGAAATTTGCGTTTAATCGCGATCTTTTGACAAAATTTGCAGTTTTTTCGAGATATGTTGATAAAATTTGCGTTTTTTTCGCTATTTTTTTTTTTTGACGAAATTTGCCGTTCTTCGCGATTTGTTGATACAAAATTTGACGTTTTTTCGCAATGTTTTTGACGATATTTGCCGTTTTTCGCAATGTTTTTGACAAAATTGGCCGTTTTATCGCGATTTGTTGACAAAATTTACCGTTTTTTCGCGATCTTTTGATAAAAATTTGCCGCTTTTCGCAATGTTTTTGACGAAATTGGCCGTTTTTTCGCGATCTTTTGACGAAATATGCCGCTTTTCGCAATGTTTTTGACGAAGTTTGCCGTTTTATCGCGATTCTCTGACAAAATTCACGTTTCTCCCGCGATCTGTTGACAAAATTTGTCGCTTTTTCGCGATCTTTTGACGAAATTTGCCGTTTTTTCGCGATCTTTTGACGAAATTTACCGTTTTTCGCAATGCTTTTGACGAAATTTGCCGTTTTCTCGCGATCTTTTGACGAAATTTATCTTTTTCGCAATGTTTTTGACGAAATTTGCCGTTTTTTCGCGATTCTCAGACGAAAGTCACGTTTTTCCCGCGATTTGTTGACAAAATTTGCCGTTTTTTCGCGATCTTTTGACGAAATTTGCCGCTTTTCGCAATGTTTTTGACGAAGTTTGCCGTTTTTTCGCGATGTTTTTGGCCACTTTTGGCTAGTTTTAAAAAAGGAAGGGCGCATTTTGCCGATTTCAAAAAGGGCAGGGCGCATTTTGCCGATTTTAAAAAGGGCAGGGCGCTGCGCCCTTCAAAAAAAGCCTAGCGGGAACACTAATACTATACTACCTTAAATAAACCTCAACTTTGTATGATTTTTTATCTGTAACACGATTTTATATGAATTTATATTTTTAAATGAAAATTTTGCGGAAAAAAAAAATGGATATTTAGAAGTAAACCCGCTCGAAGACATTCTTGTTTTAAAACTTGTTTTTTCCAAGTAGGGCCGTTTAATAGTTTGTATATATAAAAAGAAAATGGTTCTCCAAACTCTTTAAAATTTTTATTGGTTATAAATTTAACGGTTTTACAGCCCATGTAAAAATGTCGTGAAAAATACTAATATATAGTTGTAAGAGAAATATGTTTTCTTCTCGCTTTGGCGTCGGGTCCTTTAACACAACATAAAAAAGAAAGTTCTTATCGTCCGAACTCTCTGTAATCGGTTGTAAATATAACTGTATCGAAGCCTTCTTTAAAATTTCGTGAAAAAATATGCATATTTAGTAGTGAAAACATGAGCCAAAGCCGCACCGAAACAACAGTTTGCATCGAAAATTTTGTGTTTTTAAAAATACTTCTACTTGTCCGAATGTTTTGAAATTTTTGTAGGTGATGTAAACCGGGTTTGCCAAGATACTCTAAAAATATTCTGTCGATATACGGGCGTTTAGTTACTTTTAGCATAGAAAAAATATCGTCCCCGGGAGGTGCAAAGTGAAATGCGGTCGCGGATTTTTCGAAATGATTAAATTTCGAAGTTTTGAAAACCGATTGCACCCTTAGAAGGTGGTCTCAGCTTTAAGAGCATATATTTTTTTAGGAGTACCTCAAAAATTGCGCCCTGGGGAAGCGTTGACAAAGGAGAAAATGTCCACCGCGGAAACGACCCTTTGAAAAAAAAAATAAATAACAAGGGTTAACAACGGTATTTTTTCGAACTGATTGCGATGTTTAAGACGTAAAAGTACGAAATTTAAGAATATGTCTTCTTTCTTTCCGTATACCGAACGGTTCGACCGTAGTGCGTTAAGACAAATGGCCAAATAAATAAATAAATACAGCATTTGTTTTTTCCATTTAACGCAATCGGGGAAGAAGGGGCAATACAATGACAAAATGGAACTTATATTGTGAAACAGGTTGTAAAGCACAATATTCCACAAAATATGTAAGTTGCAATTATTTCTGTTTGAAATAGACTGCGTATTAAGCAGAAATTTCTATTCCAAATTGCCCGGTCAGCTGCTACAACACATATCAAAATAAAATAAAAAATTAAAAAGGGATAAATCCTCAATGCCATGTAAGTAAAAATGAAATGCAATACTAACATGAAAACATTCGTAATAATAAACAAATTCACTTCACAATTGAAAAAAAAAGTTTTTTTAAGAACTCGTGTTTTCATCACACTAATAAATATGCATATTTTTTCGCAAAATTTTAAATAGAGCTTGGATACAGTTATATTTATAACCGAGATTGAAATGTCAGAGAGTTAGGAATATGAGAACTATTTTTTTATTGCTATGTTAAAGGAGCCGACCCAAAAACAAACAAACAAACAAAAAAGCGAAAAGAAAACATTTCTTTTACAGTTCGATAACAATATTTTTTCACGAAATTTTTACACGGGCTGTAAAACCGTTTTACTTATCACTAATAAAGATTTCAAAGAGTTCGGACAAAAATAATTTTTTATTTTAAAACTATGAAACGACCCTACGTGAAACAACAAGAAAATGAGGCGCTTTTATCACTAAATATCAATATTCTTTTCGCGAATTTTTCATTTTAAAATATAAATTTCATACAAAATCGGGTTAAAGATGTAAAATAATAAAACTTTGATTTTTTAAAATTTATTTATTATCATGGGCCCGGGCAACGCCGGGGGCGGGAGTCAGCTAGTGATAATAATGATTAAAAAAAAATCAAATGTAATCTGTAATTTTTTTATTTGTGCAAATTAGGAATTATGTTGATAACTTTACTGATAAATGTATTTAGAGGTGGCTTTAAAACATCATGGCACCCGTGCGAAGCCGGAGCTGGTTGCTAGTTTTACGAGGGCAGTTTGATAAGTTCTCGGGCCTAACAGGAATGGAACAAGTATGACCAAATGACAATGTTGTTCGTATAAAGTATGATCTTTTAGATGACATGCCGCTGAGTTTCAGAAGCGTGAGTTTTTATTGGTTAAGGCTGGGCGATACAGTAAAGTAAACAAGTTTTGACATTTTCGAAAAATGGAAAAAATTGAAGTTCGAGTTGTCATAAAATACTTTGTTAAAAAATATTTAACCCCCACGAACATACAAAAAGAGTTACAGTCTATCTTAAAGGATTCTTGACCTTCATATTCGACGATAAAAAAAGTGAGCTGCTGAATTTAAACATGGTTAGGAAATCAATTCACGATGATGAACGTTCAGGATGCCCCAAAATCGCTACGACCGACGAAATAGTCTCAAAATTCACAATGCCGAATTGAATGATCGCCGATTGAAGATACACAAATTTGCTGACATTGCAAACCTTTCGATAGACCGTGTCCAGTACATTTTACACGATGTTTTGGGTATGAAAAAGCTTTCCGCTCGATGCGTGCCGCGCTTGTTGAACGTCGACCAAAAACGCCAAAGAATGAACATTTCTCAAGAGTCTTCTGAAATGTATTGTGTTGCAAATTGAAAAATAAATTGAAATATTGTCAAAAATCTTGTATTTTCTTTTTCAGGCCAGGAACTTTTCGAACCACCCTCGTACAGGGCTGCACTAAAGAATTCGCACACAAGAGTGTATCTTAAATGTATTGAGTTGCAAGGGGACTACATTGAAAAACATGAAATTATGTCAAAAACCTTGTGTTTTAATTGTCAGGCCAATAACTTATCAAACCACCCTCGTAATATACACTATTTAAATAAAATTATGGAAAATCTGAACGTGGATTAAATATCTATCTTTCTCAGAAGACTAGAAAAAATTGAATAGCAATTATCAATGAGCACCCATTTCTATTTTTTTTAATGAAAAACAAGGAGTTCTTGAAGACTAAATGATAAAAATTAAGCACTTTCAAGGGCCCTTAAAAGTGAAAATAAGGATTTCTGAAGCACTTTTTACGTACCGCGAAACCCCGAGGATAATATAGGAGCTACTAGTTATTGTATAGAGAGCTGTAATCATTAGGTGCTGCTTTCGGGATAGCAGTTTTCTTTTCTTTTTGCTTTTGTAGCTTCAAAATGATACTTTAAGGTAATCGAAATCAAATCTTGATAAATCAAGGAGAAAAAAAGAAATCTAACTTCCGGGTTAAAACAAAATCAATGACTTTCAAATACTTTATGGATTTCGGATTAAAACAGGAAAGAAAAGGCGGAAAATTGGTTTTTTTAAAAAGGATATAAAAGGATGCAGGATTTTCAAAAGTGGAATAGTTTTTCCTCAGATGTTGAGTAATCCAACAATATTGAATAAAATTTGAAAACTTTGTGAAATTATCATTTAAAAAGTTTAGCATTTTTAACACTTTCCAACGTAGTTGAAAAGTGTGTTATTTTAATGATGTTACACTATTATTGAAATCGACATACATCTCTGAGATGCACTACAAGATGCTTATTATAAAATATGGTGCGAATAGCAGTTATCGTTCAGTTACAGGAACACACAAAATAATTCTATTACAGTACTGTCATGAGCAATAATTGCTGGAAGTGCGTTTTGAATTGTGGTATGTGTTTTTAAATATTACTTGGTGTGCCATAAATTCTACAGGTCATATACAGAGCTGGACAAAAGAATTCGAGTACATTTCTGCTTATTGCTGAAGGGGAATTTTCAACTGCGTTATACGTTTTCTAACTTAACTAAATTTTTGCGTACTATGTAGTATATATACAAATCTATCGATCATTATACAGGGCTGCACAAAATAATTCGGGTATTTTTCTGACTATATAAATGGTAACTGCTGAAATTGAATTTTCAAATGTATTATGCATTTCCCATATTGTTTACTTAGACTGGGCGGGGCTAGTTGAGGTTAAGCCGAAAGGTAGGCCACCCCGCCTGGTTTGACCTTGTTTACTTAGACACTTTTCCCCTTATTAAACAGTGAAGTTTAGTTCAGGGAGATATAAATAGATTAGGAGAATTTTCCCCTATGGCATCTTCCTTGCAAACTTGAGCCTAACGCCGAAGTGGCCGCATGTGGCGCTGCGATCTTTAGCTGAGTCAAAATAACATTGTTTGCTATAGGAGTGCGTTATTATTTCTTTAATAAAATATTAATTTTACATTATATTTTAATATGGCTCGGAACTGTTTTGTATATGGATGTGACACAGGTTATAAGAAAGTCGAAAGACAGAATAAAGAACTGGGTATAAGAAATCCATCGTTGTTTCCGTGAGCATATCTCGTCTAGCACAGTAAAAAATGCCAAAAATTTAGTTCAGATAGGAAACACAGTTAAAAATTATCTTTTCACCAATTCAAAAAATGAATCCACCCCTTCCAGGAAAAAAGAAAAAGGGAGGGAGGGGGGGTGCAACAGATAAATTAACTGAATAAAATGGATGGCCTTTGTGCTTCTTTTTGAAATTATATATAAATATAGTTTTTTTTTTTTTTTTTAATCTAAGGAAAATGCTGTGATTTTTAAATGTTTGTAGCCGAGTAATTCTTGAAATTATATTTCTTGTATTTTTCTTTGTTAAACAAATGTTTGTTAATTATTTCTGTTAAATAATGTTTGTTCCTTAAATAAAGATATGTAATTTTTCTTGTGTAATGTTTATTTAAATATACACATATAGGCACAAAAGTTTTTTAATTTATCAAAATATCTTGATCATATGCAATAAATACATAGACATCAAATTATTTTTTTGATTTGGGAAAAAAAAAAAAAAAAAAAAAAAATTCTTTCAAATAGGAAGTTATTGACAGCAAGTCTTGAATGTAGAAAATGATTCATATTATACATGTGTATTAATTTACAGAAAAAACTAGTTGTATTTGAATTTATATTACATTAAATATAAGAATAAAATTACAATAATCCAGTAGTATAGGAAACACTATTTTCTTTTCTAGGGTCCCTTTACTGTATTGTCACAAAAATTTGAGCATTTCCGATGCCTCAAAGGGGTGGTGAGTGGTGATGGGAGTATGTAAATAAATATTTAGATAAATATATTTATTATTATCCTACTATAATAGTATAAAATATCATCTCTAATGAAAATTACATGCTAAATTTGGGGGCCTAGGGCCCAATTGCTACAAATTTCAAATTTACTTTACATTTGTAGTAGGCATAAATATTTTTTAAATCTAGAGTTTGAGTACAATAAAATTAATCCTATCAAAATTCACCTTATTTCAATACTTGTTTTGAATAGGAATTGATATTTTTTGCTCATTTTAAATAATACAGCTGGGAAGAAAATATATATAATTTTTAGTTATTTGCAGTTTGTAAAATTTAGTATGAATATTTAACAAATTCTTAAACTAAATAGTCCTGATTTTCATATTTTATTTATTTTAAAAAATAAATAAAAGCATATAAAAACATCATCATTTGTTTTAATTAGAAAAAAAAAAGTTATTCTATAAAATATTTACGAGAATTACGTGATAAATCCCGGATATCGAAGTACAATAAAATTTAAAAGAAAAAAAAGATATATTTGAGTTCCAGGCTTGTTTTGAATAAGAATTAATATTTTTTGTTCCTTTTTAATATTACAGTGAAAATATATATTACAGTAGAACTCCAATTATCCGAATCAATTGGGACCGAACCCCATTCGGATAATTAAAAATTCGGAAAATTGGATTTTTTTTCGAAAAAAAGGTCTATTTTAATTAATTACTGTTTGTATGGTGAAAATGGGAGAAAAAAAAACTATTTTTAAAGAAAAACCAAGCTTCTGAGCTAAGATCTGAGCTTTTTCACAAAGGATCGGACCCGAAATTGGGTTTCCCATAGAACGTTGCTGCAAAAAGCACTTGGAAATGGCATCTTCTAAATCTTTGTTTGTTGTCTTCATTGATTTTCTTCAAGAACTTCCATCTTCGTTTTCAAGCACTGACACGAAGTTTAAAAGTGTAGGTTTGCTTCTTTTAATGTCTGAAATCGTTGATTGTCCAACACCGTACATCTCAGCCAACTGTTTACCCGTAACGCTTTTATCTGATTTCTGTATAATGTTTAGTTTATCCGCTAACGATAACACAACACGTTTTATTTTAAAAGCCATGATGAACGACGAAACGCACTCACAAGCAAAATAACGCACCGACGCAAAAGAGTTCCGTCACAGTAACATGTCAAGTATTCAACTAGCAGGTCACGTCACACTGACTGACTAATCAGCAGAACGAACAGTGAGAGGTGGTCGGGCCGGCTAAGGCTCCTATAAAGGAGCTATTATAGGAGCTCTAGGGCCGGCTACCTGGCGACGGACGACAGCCAATAATCGAACTGCACTATGAGACGGCGACTCATCATCCCAATAACGTTTGCACTGCGCCTACACTAGCTTCGGGAAGGACAATAGCGCGCGTAGACAGAATCATTATTTTGCGAATTGGAGTACGTTTCCGTCTTAGTTTTTTTCTGAAATTATGAAAGCGATTCGGATAATCAGTGATTCGGATAGTCGGAGTTCGGATAATTGGAGTTCTACTGTATTTGCAGTTTGTAAAATTTAATATAAATATTTTACAAACTCTTAAAATAGTTCGTTTTCTGTTTTATTAATTAAAAAACATCACATAATTTCTTTTTAAATGCAGCTTGAGGAAAAAAAAAAAAAAAAAAGTTTTCGATTTGCTGAACTTTGATTGCTGACACAGATGGCGCTCCGGCCAGTACACGAGATTTCGCGCATTACCAAACTTCATTTCGGTCAAAAACCTAACACAGCGTTCCCCTACCTGAGGTATTCTATTACCATGGTTTAGTTACAGTATTCTGAACGTGTTGGAAAGTATTTCATAATCTATGTTTTATGTATAATTTTCCTTTCTTGTTTTTAGTTATAAATTTTTATTTATAAATGAATATATGCACCGCGCATTTGAATGTAGTTAACAGTGGGCTCCACTTTCTTAAAATTGATAAATTAAAACATGTACGGTTTTTGTCACCTTCATACTATCAATGTTATATTTGTTTATTAAAATAAATAAAAATTAGCGGAGCTTCGCCCGCTACGCTGGTCGGTTTATTCCAAACGGATCTCGAATTAAACGAACTTAGGATTGGGTGCCCCACTGTCTTCGGATCAGGTCAACTCTGATTTAAATTAAAAAAGAAAAGAAAAGAAAATTTCATTTAGAATCCTGCAGAAACTGCATTAACGTATTTTTATAACCTGAGATTGTTGATTTATTTTTTGTCCGAAGGGTTTCTCTTCAACAAAAATTGACTCAGGCTCCAGGCAACAAAATGGCTGCTTTTAAAATTAATCTGAAGGAAAAACTGCCATTTCAAAGAAATATAAAGTTTTTCTTCCCATTGTAAGTGAGGAGACTGGTGAATGGGTTTCTCATTGTGTTGTGTCCCTTTTATTCAGACCCAGCCCACTCTCAAACTATAGAAGGGGAGAATCCCTTTGGTATTTCCCCTTCTATTCCTGCTTTGAAAAAAGTTTGAGCATGCGCATTGAGGTCAATTTCATGTGAAATCTGAAAAAAATGCTCTTTTAGCTTTAAATATATAGATACACGTTACACACATGGAAGAAAACAATCAAAATTTAAAAAAAATTGTTTTAGGATTAAACATTTATTCAATAAGTCTGAAATTATACCTACCTCCAGTCAAAATAAATAAAAATAAAACGTGAATTGGCATCTATTCTTTTGTTGAATATATTCCGTTTCTTCCCAAAAATTTCCGCTTTGATTTACCCATTTTCCCTCAAGATACAAAAATTCCACCAATTTAACGTATAAATTATCTGAAATCCTCCAATAACAACTGCATTTTCGTTATATCACAAGAGTGTTCGGGCAAATCAGCTGCAATCACTTCTTTCAGTTTATCTACGGAATTTTTAGGTAATATCATTTTCCCTTCAAATTATAAAAACTTCGCAAACCTAAGAAAACTCAAAATTTCCAGAAATTTTGCAGCCAAAATACGGAAAATTCCATAATCAGAAAAATTTCTTCAAATCACAGAGGTGTTAAAAAACAATTTGTTGGCAGTATTTTAGGTAGATTTCGTAAGAAATACTACCTATTACATTCTCCCCTAAGTTGGAATTTTTGAAACATTTTTGCAGATCTACGCCGATCATGACCCCCAGAACCCAAAACCACACCCAGTTCAAAACTTTATCTATCTATCTGTATGTCACGTTTTTATGGAAACGATAGCTGCAATAATTCTGCACAAATCGCTAACAAACTGATACATAAAATATCGATCAAGTTCGTTAATGGGCAAAATCGAATCAGGGGGGTGGGGACTTTTTGTGGAAACAGAAAAAAAACCACAACTTCTTAATTACGATACGTATCGAATCCGTTTAAAGTTATTATTACTTCTAGGAAAAAGGCCAAAAATTTATGTATGACAGATTTTTGATATCAGGCCCCAAGGGGGGGGGAGGGGGGAAATGGTGGTTTTAGAAGAAAAAAATAATAACTTAGTCAATTCACAACATATCAAATCCGCTCAAATTTATTATAAATCCTTTTAATATTATCTAAAACTTTTATACTGACAAGTTTTTTATAGAACCAACCCTTATAGCCAAAAAATCTCTGCCGGCTCCGCCTACAGACACAGGTAAATTTCGAAGTGGGCGGTCTCAACTGCGGCATCATGGCAAAAAGGTCATTTCTTCCGCAATTCCCAACAAACAGGTGGCCCACGGTCTGCGTCTTCGAAATCTACCTGTGCCTGTAGGCCGAGCCGTCAGGGATTTTTTTTTTTTTTTTTTTAACAGTGTGGGTCAACAAGGTCACAAACCTGTTCTCAAAATTGTTAAAAACTATCATAATACATGAACTATGCTTTCATAATTCAATAGAATTTATTTTTACAATTCAATACAATGTAAATTAGAACTATGCTTTTCTTCTCTTCTCAAAAATAGTTAAATATCGATTGTTTTAACACGTTAACTGCGAGGCATTAATCTGTAGTCACGGGCTAGACGCGGTCTGGTTTTCAAGACAGAAAAAGTCCATATGGCTATAAAAATTTAATTACTATCACATAGATGGCACATTAAGAAGGCTCTTCATCAGTGAGAATTCAATTTACCCTCACTAATGTTAAAACCCCTGGGCATTTGATGCATTGGTATTTTATTTTTAAAATATCTCCTTAGAAAATCAATATTTAACTTATTTTTTCTGTGTACTCTTCTTAAAGGGTGTCTTTCTTTCTTTCTTAGTTGTCAAAACATTTCTAAAATATATATACTTAATTTATATATTTTATGTGTTAAAATCTGAGCGAAACTAAGTAAGATTTTTAACACTCTACATAAAATTAATTCTATATCAATTTTGGTGCAAAATATTAACAAAACTACACATTCAAAAATTATTAATTTTTGAAACAAAATTATGAATTAACAAAACTACACATTCAAAAATTACTTTTTGAATGTGTAGTTTTACTAATTTTTAGCGTCAAAATTGATTGTGGGGAATGGATTCCCCTGTTTTATTTCCTCTTCAACAACTGGTCAAAATTCACATGTCACTTCTGGGTTAAACGTTTGGATTTGTTTTGAACTGTCCGGACACTGATCTTGTCCTGGCCAACCAACTGCACGAGTTTTGAGGACAGCTTAATTGGTTTTAAGGCTTAGTTTAAAAATAATGCCTTAAGATGCACAAAATCTCAACATTTGTATCACTGGTTATGCGACATAAAAATGAAAGAAAGAAGCCTTTATGATTCGAGAATATAAAGGGACATACATCCTCTTAAATAACATTTTATCTTGAACAATATTGGTGAGAAAGTGTCAGCTACATGCTTTTCATACACCCTTAGTAATTGTTAATATCTTTGCTTTTTCATGGCAACGTAAGAGACAAAACAAATGTTTCGAGAAACTGTAACATAATAGACAAATATAGACTGTAAGACATTTAGGTAGATTTCGTAAGAAATACCACCTATTACATTCTCACCTAGGTTGGGATTTTTGAAAAATTTTTGCAGATTTACGCAGATTCAAAAAATGGGAGGCTTTTTGTAAAAATAGAAAAAAACCCCATAATTTCTTAATTATGATAAGTATCGAATCCGTTTAAAGTTATTATTACTTCTAGGAAAAGGGCCGAAAATTTATGTATGACAGATTTTTGATATCATTAAAAATGGCCCCAAGGGGGGGAAAAGGGGGGGGGGGGTTAGAAGAAAAAAATTCATAACTTCATCAATTCAGAAGATATCAAATCCGCTTAAATTTATTATAAATCCTATTAATATTATCTAAAACTTTTATATTGACAAGTTTTTTATTAGGACCAACCCGTATAGCAAAAAAAATCTCTACCGGCTCTTCCTGCAAGCAAGTTAGGTTTCGAAGTGGGCGTTTCCAAATGCCGCATCATGGTAAAAAGGTCATTTCTTCCGCAATTCCCAACAAACAGGCGCCCCACGGTGTACGTCTTCGAAATCTACCTGTGCCTGTAGGCCGAGCCGTCTGGGATTTTTTATTTATGTATTTATTTATTTTTATTTTTTTTTCGGGGGGGGGGGGGGCATTTTTTGTATTCCTCAAGTGTGTAGATTGCTGCTCTAAAGCGGTTTTGTGTTATTCCAATTCCCTAAAATATTTTTTTGCTATTTGAATATAACGTCGCAAAAGCCAGAAAACGGCAACTGACAAAAGGTTAAAAAAAGGCGAAAACAATTGCCTTTTTTGTTCAAATGACCGCCATTTTGTCCAAAATAAAGTTTTAAAACTAAATGTTGGTATAAGCTCCAGAAAATTTAATGCCCTTTCATAATTTGGGCGACCATGTTTCTTTCAGATGCTTATAACCGGAGAAAAACGGTCGCGCGATTGGAACGCGCCATGCACTTGCATGTACTCCCCGTCGTACAAGACGTTTGATTATATATATTTTTTGCACACAAAATTATATAAGTGAAATATCAATAAATATAATCCAAAAAGATCGAAGATGATAGCTTTGCTACCGGAATAAAATCGCAAAGTTTGCGTAAATTTAAGGCCAAAGAAGTGCTTCCCCCTAAATGGAGCGAAAAATAGTCTTAGAAAGCAACTAGTCAGATGTGTCAATCCCAAAACTTTCTTCTATCTCAAATATGTTAATATTTCAAAATTTGCTGTCACAGCGCGAATAAAATAAATATTTTTCGTTATTATGTTGTACGTCAGCTGCTCGCGAAGCGCCGGGTTACCTTCGGTGCACGAGCAGCCGATGTACAACAGAACTACGAAAAAATCGTTATCACAGCGCCCCCTTCAGTTGGAATAGCCCCAAATTCAATAGGGACATACAGGCAATAATCAACAACACACACATAAAATTTGGTTTAATTCTATGCATAACTTCATACACTTTTCGATGATACTATAATGAAAATGGCGCGCTATTACAGCTCCCGCTTCCGGCGGAATATCTCTAAATTCAGGTAGGACCTGCTGGTCATAGCCAAAAACCTATAAATGAAAATTGGTTCGATTCTATGCACAACTTCATACACTTTCCGATGAAAAAAATAATGAAAATAGCACAAAAATCGCTATTACAGCGCCCCCTTCCGGCAGAATATCTCCAAATTCAAGAAGGACCTGCTGGCCATTAGCCACAAACCTATAAATGAAATTTGATTCAATTGTATGCATAACTTCATATACTTTTCGATGATACAATGAGGACAGACACATGGACCGACGGACAGATACACAGAAAGACATTTTGTATAAACATGTTTTTCGGGATCTTTGACCCCTAAAACGTGTAAATCCGTCGAAAACCGGAAGTAGAAAAAAATTTCGATTACAATGCTTTCTTCTGTGTTATAGATAAGAAAGTAAAAAGTGCACCGGCTGTTAACGTATCTAAAACTTTATTTATTAATACAGTACATGGCAAATAAAATTTTGAATTAATTATTTTTCTATTGATAAATTTATATATACTGAAATCGTGTTTGATGCAAAGTATAGTTGATTGATCCATATAAAATTGCAGAGACAAAATACGGCGCAACTGCTCCATATCCACTCGCGACAACGAATTGTGACCATAGGATTCAGAAACCATTTTAAAATAAAAATTCATTCATACTAACGTAATATATATATATATATATATATATATATATATATATATATATATATATATATCGCTATAACTAAAAGAAGGATAAATTTTATTTTTATTTATTTTTAACAGATTACATTTCAATCATAAAGGAACACTGTACAAAAAATCATAAAAACGACATGTTTGTCATTTTTCACAATTGGTAGACCGCAGATGTCCAGTCGGAAAAAAAATAACAGAAAAACTAAGGACCGCCCCCTTTCCACCACCCCTCTTAGTCACCAAATTGACCCAAGAAAAAAAAAACGGAAATAAGCCATTCGACTGGAAATTGTAACTTCTTTCAATTTATGTTTTTTTTTTTTCTAAAGGCTTAGAGGGGCGTCTTCATACTGAAATTGTACCAAACTCTGAAATTTTTCGTGCTAACATCTAATTTAGACATCACATTTGGATTCTTCGGTAAATTTTACCTTAGGATTACCAACCGGGAAGTCATTGGGTGTAGTAGTTTAGGAATTATGCATATTTAAAGTTTTCAACTGCTAATGTTAAATTGATTATTATAGCTGCAAAACAAATGTCGATAAATGTAGTTTTTAAAGCATAGCTCAAAACTATACTTGGCGGAATGAGGTGACTTTAGATTCGCACATTGGAAGCTTTTAGAAATACAGTTGGACATCTATTTAACGAACATTCCCTTAGAACGAAGAACATTTTACGAAATTTCCTTGTAAAATAACCTCCAAATAGCAAAGTTCGTTCTCTATTTAAGGAACCTTTTACCGCGATCTAAATTTTCTTAATCCCTATTTCTCAAATATTTCTGGTCATTTCAAACTTATTCTTTATTTTTACACATTTTATACACATACGGTAATATAACAAATAATAATAATAATAATAATAATGCATTAAATTTAAATGTAAAATTATTTTCTTAAGCTGAAAATACAATGTATTTCTTGACGGAATGCCTTTTTTCTTTTGTTTATGAATAAATAACTAAAACAAATGGATGTAATTTATATATATAAAAAAAATGCATTTATACTTTTTATAAGATATTTAGTGTTTATTAATTATAAAATTGTATTTATGTAGTTTAAAATGTTTGCAAAGATGGATATCTGTTTAAAGAATTTTCTATATAATGAATTTTTTGCTGGATGTAGCGACTTCGTTATATAGAGGTCCTAATGCATATTTCTGTTAAAAAATTCATAGGTATTCATATTTTTTTCTAAAATTAATTTCATATATAATATATATATTTTTTTAAATTCATTTTCGAAAAAAAAAAAAAGCTTTGTAACCTATAAAAATTAAAATCGATTTGTAGAAGCTTGAAATACGCGCGCCTAAAATATCACCTCATTCTGCTAAGTAGTTTCACGTACTAAAATTTGTTTTTCAACTATTCATAATGAGTTACATTAGAAGTTGAAAACTCTTAAATGAGCATCATTCCTAAACCATTTTACCGAACGACTCCCCGTTTGGTATTCAGAAGTAAAAATTACCGAGGAATCTAAATACCGGGTGCGCTAAAAGTTCGTTAAAACTTTAAAAATTGATTAAAAAAAAAAAATGATGCGAACAAATTGCGGTTTTCAGGAATGTGATTAGACGGAAATCGGATTTTTTTTTATAACAAAAATAATTTTGGTTAAAAAAACTGCAGATAGATGGCGTTGCATGCGTAACATGAAGCAGATTTATGCAAATCAGTCGTCCATAAAACCGATTCTTCATTCGATGCTATCGTTACCAGATCAAGGGCTGTTGGTTAAACCTTTTACAAGAACAGAGAATCGGCAACTGGCGCATTTGCGAAAATTCTGCGCTGCAAAATGAGTGAAAACGACAAAAGGGTCTGCTGGAATACTGAAGCTTGTCAAACGCTTCGCAAAAATGGGTCTTTTACTATAAGGCTAATATGCACACATCTGCTTCATAGTATGTCTGTCAGCGCCCTCTATCGGTAATTTTTATAACCACAACTTTTTTTGTTATATAAAAAATCCGATCTCCTTCTAATCCCATTCCTCAAACCGCAATTTTTTAAAATTATTTTTAAAGTTTTAACGAACTTTTGGTACGAACCATGGTATGTCGTCAAACTTAGCTGTTCGTATTGAAAATATCAGAGTTCGGTACAATTTTAGCATGGAGGTGGTCCACTAAGACTATTAGTCAGTGAACTCCCCAATTCCCTTCGCTCATGTTAAACCCATGGGTGTAGGAGGCATTCGTATTATTAAAATATCGCCTCAGGTAATTAATATTTTTAAAATTCTTTTTGCTGTGTGCACTTCTCAAAGGATGTCTCTTTTTTTCTTCGTTGTTAAAGTATTTCTAAAATATATACTTAATTATATGTGAAGTGTTAAATCTTACTCAGTTTAGCTAAGATTTTAACACATAAAATTGTAAATTATGTATATATTTTAGAAATATTTTGATAACTAAGAAAAAAAGAGACATCCTTTAAGAAGAGTAGTACACAGAAAAAAGTAGTTAAAAATATTAATTTCCTGAGGAGATATTTTAAATATACGAATGCCTCCTACATCCATAGGTTTAACATGAGCGACGGGGATTGGGGAGTTCACTGACTAACAGCCTTTAGTATGTATTTTTAGTAAATATTGAAATAAATAATTTCCAGTCGAATGGCTATTTGCGTTTTTTTAACACTTTCCAACATGGTTGTACATGGCATGTTCGGTGTTGAAAATGAAGTGTGTAGCATTCATAATTCATTTACAGGGGCACTCAAAAGTATTTCGTCACATTATTGTGTCATGGAGAAAAATCGTCTGTGATGCATTTTAATAATGTTACGCTATTTCAAACTTATTGAAACTAATCTATATCATCACTGAGGTGCACAACAAAATGCTTACTGCTGAATAGGGTGCGCATAGCATTTATTATATCATATACAGGGTTGGTTGGGTTGATTGTCGACGGCCAATTATCTGCACTTGGGATATAGGCCCGGTCATATACAGGGACACACAAACGTTTTCGGTTACAGTACTGTCTATGAGTGATAATAACTGGCAGTGAGCTTTCAGTTGCGGTATAGGTTTTTAAATTTAACAAATGTTTTGAATATTACTTGGTGTGTATAAATAAAATAGATCATATACAGGGCCGTACAAAAACAATTCGAATACATTTCCGTTTATTGACGGTAATTGCTAAAAAGAAATGTTCAACATTGTTAAGCGTTACCTACACTGTTAAAAATTGGCAGCAGACTGTCCAGTCATTTGACCGTTTTTATAGAAAATGGCTACACGACGGTAATTTAACTGTATTCTGACCGTATTATTCCCCATATTATGGTCAGAAAAGGGTTGTTTTTTAACAGTGTAACTGAACTAAATTTTAGCCCAATATGTGGTATATATACAAATATTAGATCATATACAGAGATTCACAAAAGAATTTGAATTCTTTTCCTACTATATAGATGGCAATTGTCGAAATTAAGTTTTGAAATGCTTTATGCATTTTCCGAATTGTTTACTTTAGATATCATTTTTCACCTTATTAAACGGTGAAGTTTTGCTATAGTAATCTGAATGTGTTGGAAAGTGTTACATAAGCTATGCTTGAGGCATTTTTCTTTTTTTTTTTCTGGAACAATTTGGAGATTAAAATGTATTGGGTTATTTTTTCTTTGTTCTTTTTTCTTTGCCGATTGCACTTAATATGATTCACTCTATTAAAAGAACATAAGAAATAAGAAATGCAATTGCTTTAATTCGTTAAAGTTTCACGTTCCCAATTGGGTAAATTACCTCGTAAATGGAAGATAAGCTTGTAATGAGTGCAAGGAAAGAAAACAAAAAAGACTAAGGTTGCTTTCCAATGCACCATAGGTATAATTTTTTTAATGGGTTTGTTCAAAATATCCTTTTAGTTTAATTTTACAAATTACTAAAAACGAATTTTGATGAGATTCAAAAGAATCCCAAGTCTGGAATGGAATTTTTACTGTTTTCCTTTACACGGAGAAAGTTTTTCTAAACATAATTTATAAGACACATGTACCCTATAAACGTTTAACTTTCCTATTTTTAAAAGAAATAACTACTCCGACGTAAATAGATTTCGATATGACAAAGAAAAAACATTTGGAATGCTTTTGCAATTGGAACTATACCTCTAAAACTAACGGATTAGCAATTAGATATTGATCACAACAAGAAGAATGTACACAGCCTGTATACAGGCATGAATAAATTAAACAATTATTTGGTCTTCCAATTTTAACAACATATAAATACCCCCCCCCCCCCCCCCCACACACACCACCCCTAAAAAAAAAAGAAAAGAAAGGAGAAAAGTTGATCCGCTATTAAAAAACACAGATATAATCCACAAAATAAAACGCGTATTAAGCTTGTAGTGACAAATTTATATATTAATGAAATCATAATAAATTTAAAATAGCCGCTTAATTATGCGAAATAAACACTACACAGTTATCGCTAAAGACTGCTTCAGACACTCCCATTTAATTGGTGCGAATGTCCTATGCGTTGCCTTGTCAAAGAGTATGAAGAGTAGATATTCTTTAGCCTTGTCAACCTCAACAGACATAGTACATTAAGGGGTTATATACGTTCTCAACGGCGAAAAATTGACATATTTTGGAAAAAATTTTTTAGAAAGGGAGCAAAATTAATTGAAAAACTAATAATTCCACGTAATTTTTATTGCTTCAAGTATTAAAACAATTTTTTTTTTGTTAAATTTGGTCACATTACGTCTGAAACCTGCAGCCGTGTTTGACATGTACCAAAATATCCGGACTCGATGGGCAGCATCCTAACTTCCTGTAGAAACAAAAAAATATTAAGATACAGGTTTCTTCTTGTAAAATAAGGTTGTAGCTAAGGGCCATCGGCTCAAATTTTTTAAAAATAAAAAAATACGCTATTAAAAAAAAAATCCCTTTTCGTCCAAAATTGACTTTTAAACTTACTGAAAATAAATAAATAAATAAATAAATAAATTTTTCAAAAAAAAAAAAAAAAAGTGGCTCAATGGCCCTTAGACAACTTAATTATGCGTAGATAAGCACAAATTTTATCCAAAAATGTTAAAAATATATACAGATTTTCTTTTTCAACTTACACTTAATTTGCTATTCCTGCGCCATACTGTGGACCCTACTGTGCCATTTGCAGCTTCAATAAGGGAGTAGGATAATTATTAGAATCTTTTCGGCGAGGTCGGTTTTGTCAACCGTGCACGCGCTCACATTTTTGCTCATATCTTTCTTAATAATTGAGATATCACTTTAAATCTGTTTGCTCATAATTCTACACACTATAAGGATTTAATTTCCGTAAAATAAAATAATAATAATAATAAAAAAATTAAGATTATTTGAAAGTTGAGAACATATGTAACCCCCTTAAGATGTTTTTGAAATACTGGATAAGAAAAAAATCTTTAATAAGAAAGCAATTGTACTTTGTTATTTTTACTCTTCCTTTATTTTTTTTCTCACTTAAAAAAAGTAGAAAATACTGTAAATTCTTCTTCACCTAGCATTCAAAAACTACAATTGTTGTAAGCTACAGCAATTACAGCTGTAAAAAAACAACCTCAAACAAACAAAAACAATATCTGTTAGCCTTTTGACCACATCTCAAATGAGGATAGAAAACGCAGACAAATGCAGTCAGAATTGAGCAGTATCGGAAATATATATACACTAAAACCTTCATAACGGAAACCCCTATTTAGCGAACACTTTATATACCCAAGACCTATATATGTTTGTTTGTTTCAACTTCTGAAAAGCGGATAAATTCTGGGTACTTTATTTGAAATTCACTTCCAAAATACTTCTGTACTTTGTATTTTAAACTGGTAAAACTGAAGTGTTTTAGCAATGTATTTTGTAATGCGTTTTCCAAGTATTTTGAAAATATTTTTTTCCAAATTTTAAAAACTGTTGAGCAATCGAAGATTCCCAACAGGGAAATAGATCCATGCCTGTCTTTACATTCGTTTCTGAAAGTTAATATAAATATATTTTTAAAACTACTGATACGAAAAGGGGTTTAATGAATATAATGTTTATTTTCTTCAGAAGCATGTTTGCTGAATGGTTGTAAAGAGTTTTAATAATTTTTAACGTTGAGAATTCTAAAATATTGTTGTGTGATAGAGAGTTTTACTGAGTATTTCATTTAAAAAGTACGTTAGAAATGTACTATAACTTGTAATTGTAAAGGACTCTAAAAAGGTGGTTAATACCTATATGGCAAAAAAATTCAAAATATCCATATACCGACTTTTCGATGTATCGAAATATTTTCATTATTATTTTATGTTTTAATACACGGAACGATTTATTTCTGTTTATGTAATATTATATTTAAAATGTTATACACGCACGTTTTAAACATCAAAATTTTTAAGAAAACCATGAAATTATTTACAGTATTTATGAGGCAATCCAATTAAAAATATTATAAGCATAAAGTATTTAATAAAGCTTTTTTATTGTCTGATCCCTTTGATGTTGAGAGCAAAGCAGTTTCTCGTGATAAAGTATCAGATTTTGTAATATTAATATTTTTCGTTTTTAAAGTGGTCTTTAACAACAATTTTATCAATTTTGATAAAATATCTTCAACATAATTTTTACGAAACATTACTTTTAGGGATTAGAGGGGAATAAAATAAATTTAATTAGATTCATTTAGAAATGTACGTGAAAATGCTTAGTTGATCACATGCAAAATATTAATTTCTAAGTAGTATCGATATATCGGATGTGAAAAAACATATATCGATATATATTGAGAGTCTAACATCCTTGTTAAAAATCGATACTTTTGACCAGATGTTAGCGATATTTTCGATATCTCGATGCCATCGATATGATGCCATACCTGTGCATTCGTTGATAGGGCTTTTAATAATAAATTCTTATACATTGATATAGAATAAAAATGTTGATTAGCTGTAAAATATTAAATTTTTGGATACGAAATATGTCCGTACTTGAAATATACGATTACATCGTGACTTTCCAATTTAAACATTTTAACTCATTTTATCTTTTATTTTGTTAATGGTTAATTAACACAGTAAAGATATAAACCACCGTCCGACGGAACAAATTTTGCAATCCAAAAACAAATATAGTTATTTTTCTCCCCCATTAAAATTTCGGCCGAGTTTACATAGCTGCCAACTTTTCGGTTTTTTTTTTTTTTCCTTACTCAAATCTGAATTTCCACTAAAATTTAATAGTAAGTTTTGTTTTATATAATCGCCGCAATCTGTGACTAAACAGGGCAAATATTTCTATTAAATTTTAGTGGTAATAAAAAGGCGTAAATTTTGGCAAATATGAGTCCAGGCAAAAAACTAAACTCTCTTCGAAAAGAAATTTTAATGTATACAGACATAAAAAATATTATTAATTTTAGCTAATCACAAACGCATTCTACTTTACAATAACACGTATGATTATGCATAAAAAGATATGCGTATATGTTAGCTTCAAATAATTAAAAAATATTATACCATTATTTACACAATATTATTTCTTAACCAATAATGGCAGACGACATTCACTATGTAGTTATTTATGTAATAATTTAAAATTATAAATTAATCCTTTAAATATTCTTTGTTTACTACATAAAATGTGTTCTATACCATAATCCGATTTATTTCCATTTTCAGTTTTGCTTCTGTACTTTGGAAATTTAAAACTTCAAAGAGTTCAAAGACATCAAAACTTCAACCAGTTTTACAAAAGCACTTTGCATTTGCGTAAGTGGAATCGAAAAAACAATGTTTTATTTTCACATTTTAAAATGTATTTTGAAATACTTTTCAATTTTTTCCCCCCTTCAGAATAATGCAAGAGCGGAAAACGTTCTAAAATTAGGGTTTCTTTGAATATGTTGAAGCTAGAAGCATGAAATGTGACACGATTGTTACCTTTAAAAGGTTACATAGTTCTAAACTTGTTTTTTTTTTTTTTTTTTTTTTTTTTCAGAAATTAAATTCTTATAGTGAGTAGAATTATGGGTAAAAAGATTTAAAGTGATATCAAGAAAGATATGAGCAAAAATGTGAGCGCGCGAACGATCGATAAAACCGACCTCGCCGAAAAGATTCTACTAAAGATTCTACACCCTTATTGAAGCTGCAGATAGCACAGGAGAGCCCACAGTATGACACAGAAATAGCAAATTAAGCTTGCGTTGAAAAAAAAAATCTTCTAAAGCTTTAAACGCGATTTTCTGGAAACTACATTTTTCAACACGGACAGCATGATAACTTGAACAATTTTTAACATTTTTTGTTAAAATTTGCGCTTATCTATGCATAATTAAATTGTCTAAGGGCCATCGAGCCATTTTTTTTTAAAGTTTAATTTTTTATATTTTTCCAGTAATTAGGTCAAAATTGTAGACGAAAAATTTTTTTTTCTTTTTTATTTTTTCAAAATAGCGCAATTTTCTTATTATTTAAAAATTTGAGCCGATAACCTTTAGCTGCAACCTTATTTTACAAGAAGAAACCGAGATTTTAATATTTTTTTTTGTTTCTACAGGAATTTAGGATGCTGCCCTTCGAGCTCGGATTTTTTGGAACAGGTGAGCACGGCAGCAAGTTTTCGACGTAATACTCGTATGTGACCAAATTTAACCCCTTCGGGACGAGTGTCCTTTGCAGAATTTTTAATCTTTTACCACCGGTTTTTCAAAACAGAAATTTTTGCTTAATTGAATCGTAGAAATGCTATCATTAAATAAGGCAAAGCTTACAATAAGAAGTAACTGGTGAGAATAATCGAGGATTCTGAGCATCTTATGCGACACGTATACGTGTCGCTCGTCCCCAAGTGGTTAACAAAAAAAAAAAAAAAACCATACATTTAAACACTTAAAGCAATAAAAAACAACGTGGAATTATTAGTTTTCTATTAACTTGACTCACTTCCTAAAATTTTCCCCCCAAAATATGTCAATTTTTCGCAGCCAAGAACTTTAAAGTGTGAAATAAACCGAAAATGCCCTAAAAATTTTCTAAATTACTATTTATTTTTAATTGTTAGGGGCTAGAAACATGAAAATTGCGGTAGTTACTTTTAAAACGTACATACTAGCCCAGAAGAGTTTCTAATATGTCAAAATTTTAAAATGTGAAATAGGCGGAAAACTTAATCACGATTACTTTGGAACTACTGAAATGATTTCAAATCTTCTCTTAGGATAATGATGATGACAGCCTCTGCTTAAAAATAAGCTATATTTTATTTCTGTATAAACTGTACTCAAGTGAAAAATGTTAAGATTTCTTTGAATCTGTTGAGGCTAAAAATAAGAAATTTGATATAGTGGTTACTTTTAAGACGTAAATTTTAGCTAAGAACGCTTGTTAAAATATTCGAGATTTAAAAGAATAATAATGATGATGATTGGAAAACGCTATAATAATCACGATTACTCCGAAACTATTGGAGCTAGAAATTCTAAATTTGATATGCAAATTTTTATTTAGGACGCGATACTCCAAAAGAAAAGTGTTTAAAAATATATAATATTTCAAATGGGTTAAACGGCAGGAAAGCGTTCTACAATTATATTTTCACTGATTTCTCTGAAACCGTCAGCCAAGAACATTTAAATCTGACATAGGGATAACTTCTTAAGACGTAGATGTGCACGAACAAGGTTTTATTTTTAATTTGCATTTTAAAAATTGAAAACAGTAGAAAAAAAAAACAATTACTTTTCATGCCAGTGTTAAATACACCTTTTCTAAGCAATAGGATAAAACACTAGTACCAGTAACTGCTACAATTAATTAAAATGATAGCGATAAAGAAACATAATTGCCAAATTAGTGTATGGAAATACTTCACATTTAGTCTTTCGCTGTCCAAAAATGTCGATTAAATATACTAAACCAGTGTTTTCCAACTTTTGACTGGTTTCGTCAGTGAACTTCCCGATTCCCCTCGCTAATGTTAATCCTATGAGCGTAGGATGCATTCGTATATTTAAAATATCTCCTCGGGAAATTAATATTTTCGACTTCTGTTTTCTGTGTACACTTCTTAAAGGATGTCTCTTTTTTTCTTAGTTGTCAAAATTTTTCTAAAATATATACTTAATTTTATGTAAAGTGTTAAAAACTTATTCAGTTTTGCTAAGATTTTAACACATAAAATCATAAATTAAGCACATATTTTAAAACTATTTTGACAACTAAAAGACATCCTTTAAGAACAGCAGACAGAAGTTAAAAATATTAATTTCCCGAGGAGATATATACGAATGCATACATACACCTCATAGGATTAACATCAGCGAGGGGAATCGGGAAGTTTACTGACGAGCACCCTTAACGACATTATGATTTTTAAGATTGAAACAAGGTATTAACACTGTAAAAAGAAACGTACGTTTGTTTTTCGGAAATAGATTCTGAAACTACTGAACCAATTTTAAAGGGGGGGGGGGGTCACGGGACATTTAAAATATCGAAAAAGGAAAAAAAGTGAGACTATTTTTGTCATTTTATATCTTAAAAAGCATACATTACAAAAACAAATTTTTTAAGGTGGTAATAGATACATGTTTCTTCTTTCATTACATTTTTTTTTTTCTCAGGTCATAATGGGGAAAATTAGTTGTTATAGGGATATTTTAAATTGTCAAGCACAAAATAAATAAATAAATAAATAAATAAAATAAATCACAGGTTGTGCGCATAGTTAGAAAAGAATTTCTTCATGTAAAACAAAATTTTTGTACATAATTACACTTCAAAGTCTTGTGCTTACACCGAACCTACAGAAAGGTGTTTATTTACAGCACTTTTATCTTTTAAAAACAAAACTGTAAACGACTTATATAAAATTTCCAAAAGTTTAGCAATATACCCCTCCCCCCCCCCAAAAATATATATATATATATATATATATATATATATGTTTTCAAAAAAAAAAAAAAAATTAGGTTTACTTTATAGAGATACACTATCCTGAAATTTCCACAAAAAATATCGAAAAGTTTTAACTACTTAGCGCGCAATGCCACAAAATCACATTTTGTGAAAAATGATTTTGAAGTTCATTCATTGAAAATATTCCATATTTAACAGCTTTTAAGAGTGTCCTTCATTTTATTTTAAAGTATTCAGAAATGTTTACTCTTTAATATATATATATATATATATATATATATATATATATATATATATATATATATATATATTTCAAAGATTGAATATGTTTTGAAGGTTTAAAAGTCCTATGACCCCTTAAAAGTTTTTTCACCGTGCGATAGATGATAAACAGAATTCGCAAGTAGTTCTGTAGTGCATCTGTTTTTAGAAGGGGGTGGGCTGCAAATGAATGAAGGTTGGGATGAAGTTTGTTTTAATTTATTTATTCAAGTCTCACGTTCACCTAATGCGGCGCAAGAATTAAGATGCCTCAAAATGAGACTTATTTAGAATATTTAAATTATCTGCAGCAGTATAATCCCCCCCCCCCCCCCTAATGGTAGTATAGTTTCATAAAATATTTGGCATATTTTAACAAGCACGCGCTCTAAGCCGCATGTTTTGCTAGTGTATTAATAATTAAATCCCAGGCCCGGCTCGAACAAAGCTATCTTGGCAAGGCCTGGCCCGGCCCGGTATAATGGCCTGTGAATGAATTAGAACAGCAACAGCATTCTTTTTAAAATGTATATAAAAATTGAATGCGAGAAATTTCAAGTGAACAGAAAATCTCAATTTACTATATCCGAGGTAGAGGTCTGCACGGACAGGAATTCCCAGGACCGGCCCGAAACAAAGTTATCATGGCCCGGCCCGGTGTAAAACCTAAAAATTCGGCCAAAATCAAATTTTTTTTTTCCGAAATTGTTGTTTTTTTTTAGGAAATTTTCAAATGTTAACGAATTTATTGGATAATCGGTATATATAATACATGAAAATTCCACTCCACTTTATAACATATCATGCATGTAACAATAACAAAAAAGTAATACATTTCTCTCTTCAGAATAAATTCTGAATTCGCATTTTTTTGGGTGAATAAACGTATAAGTGGAATTGAAAATTTTATTCAGCGATATCAAAGAAAAATTGTACTATACAAAAGCAGAAAAATGAGTAGGAAAGAGTTAAAAAAACGCATGAATGAGAAATATACTAACAGTGCTCCATTGTATTTTAATTTTCGTATGTAACAGGTGCCATAGCACACAAAGATAAACGTTATCATCGTTGTAAAAATAGTGTCGATGTGTTACAAGAAATGAAACCATATTCTTTTCGATGTTTTTACAAAACACCCATTTAAAATATCATGTTTAACTACGACATAAACATGACATATGATACAGCTGTAACTAACGGTCGCGTTCATAGACGAAAGAGAGGTTTTAAAAGAAATGCATTTAATTTTATTGAAGAAATAGAGAAAGGGTTTAAGACATTGACTTTCTTCTCCCAGTAAAAAAAAACGCTATTTTCTACATTAAAATATATTGGCAATACGAGTGCCAGCACATTTTACTGTAAATTTACGGCAATTGTTTTTTCATGGGTAAACCGCAAATTTGTAAATTTTACAGTATTTTTTGCCGTTAATTTTACAGTACTATTAAAAATACAAATAAAAATTTTAGCGTTTTTTGTTGTACACATATATATTTTTTATTTATTGTTTACGCCTCCCACATAGTGTTTCTTTATTTAAAATTTCTCTTATTTGATACAGAGACATATTTTAAAGACAAAGGGCATTACGTGTTATCTTTATGTTTACTTATATATCATTGTTTAAAAACATTATAATAATCAATTCTGTTATACACATGCAAGAATCAAATTTCGTTTTTCAAAATTAGTTAAGAGAAAAATTTTTGCCAGTTAACTGCAAACCAAGAATACAAATAAAAAATCAAACCTTGACACTCAATGAATTAAAATTATTGTCTCTGATCAGAATATAAACGATCTGAAGTAGACAAAGCTTTATTATGATCACTCACCTAAAAAGACAAGAAAAAAATAATATGCAAAATGTAAGAAAGTTAATGTTAATTATACACTATTTGAAAGTAAAATTGCCTGATAATACAACAAAGAAAATTAAACAAGCTTCAGAAACTTATAATTAATCCAAGGAATGGGGACAATTTATTAATTCTGGAAATATTGTCGGAAATATTTAGATTGATTTTTTTTTTCCTTATCAATATTATATACACTATATACATAAATAATGCAAGATTTCAGTTTTTTCTTAATTTAGAAAATACTAAAAATGAAAATCAAATTTAAACTATCAACGAATGTATAGATCAGTGAATCAAAAGACATTGGAATACAGTTTGTTAAAAGTTAAGTCCAAATATAGTTGATGAATTTATGTAAAGTAAGGTAATAAATCTTTCCGGTCAAATCTTATTCTGGATTGATTGTTTTCTTCCTGTTTAGGAAAATTAAAAGGTTTTATAGCTATATTAGTTTTCTTCCATGTCAGTTTTGTCTTTATCCCAGCAATACATCTTTACTAGACAAACTATCCAAAAGTATTTTGATATGGATAAGCCAAAATATGTTTAAAAAAAACCTTAAGCTAACTTTATTTATTTTAAACAACTTCATTCATATGATTTTCAAATGTTCATTATATAAGCTGATCTTTCAAGAAATAATAGAAACGAACTCTAAAAGTTTGAGATTTAAATTTCTCAGACTCTCTCTCTCTCTCCCCCCCCCCCGCCCCCCTCCAATATGCACAAAATATTTTCTTGCATCAATCCAGAGAATATTCAAAATTGTTTCCAAAAAGGTCGATTTCCGCCTTTAGGTGAAACTCTTTCATGCCTGAATGTTTATCGTATACTTCGTCCAGTTTCTTGAAAGTGGTATTAAATTTGGTTGAAAATCCCGCATGCTATAAAAAAGAAACATGCAGAAATTTCTTGAAATTTTTTAAGAAACATCTATATCTTCATGAAAATACGTGCTATTCTCACATAAATGAACACAAATGCTGCACAGGACTTACATAGTCATGTACTACGTCTACAGATCATTTCGAGGATTTTATTTTACAGAGTGATTGCAAATATTATGTGTTTTATTCAATTTGTTGTTTGTCCGCTAATTGTTCTCGCGACCAAGCCTTCACTGAAAAGCATGGGGCCAAACATACTTCTGAAGTTCCAGAAAAGTTATTTTCTAAATATTCGACAAAACGTAAAAAATCGAGAAAGTCCGGTGAGTTTTGGCCATATAGTGTATATGTATACGGGGTATCCCAGAAGTCCATTCCCATTTCAAAAACTCGTAAAATTGAATAAAATGTCGAATTGGAATGCGGTAAAACTTGTCGAAATATCGGATGTTTTGTGACAAACTAAAATAAAAAAAGTTCAAATTTTCACCGATAAGTGCCGCTATTAAAGTCCACGTTACTAAAGACATAAAAAATATTCGAGATTACACAAGAAGTATTTATTTCCATTTGAGAGTATTAATTTTTGAAATGTGAACTGACTTATGGGACACCCAGTATATAGTTATATATTTAAATCATACAACAAAAGTTGTAAAAGTGCGATTCCACCGTTATACGTGTGTGACTTTCAGAGAGTTTTTTTTTTTTGCAAATTGAGACAAATTTGGAAGTGAAATTATTTAGATAACGTTTTACTTTTTTTATTGCTATTACAGGACACATACATAATCATTTTTGTAGTGACACTTTTAGTCTAAAATAATAACAATTAAAAAAAAAAAAGTAAAGTCATTGTTACGTGTGTGACTTATCCGAATAAATCACTTCCAAATTTGTCTCAATTTGCAAAAAAAAAAAAAAAACACTCTCTAAAAGTCACACACGTAATAGTAAAATCACCCCCAAAAAAATTTTTTTTTTAAATGTTATGAATAATTGCACCGGAAATGCTTTTTGAAGCAAATAAAGTAAAAAAACTTTTATGTTAAACGTTAGAACATAAAAAAACAACATCGTATGGAAAAAAAGAATTGCGTTCAACTAAGAAGGCTTAAAAAATAATAAATGTAAATAAAGTAGTAAAATACAAGCGAATTTGTCCTGAATTCGACTAATAAGTTTCAGGAACACATATTTATAAAACTGTGTTAGTGAAAGGAAACGTCATCTAAATGGTCACGATCACCAAATTTTCATTCACTCGTGCGTAAAAAGAAAAAATCAAATTGAAAGATTCCAAATATCTCACTCCTTCTTTTCTCCCGTTAAATATGACGACTGATTATGCTCGATTGCTCTTTTTGGTTTTTCTTCCTCAAAATTCAGTTTTTGAAATGTTTAATAACATTTACTGTAAAACCCCGATTATACGTCTTTCACGGGATCGTTTTAAAACGACGTATAACTGAGAAAGACGTACATTCGAAATTGTAGTCGCCTAAGCTGTAAAATCTTTGATTGTAGATATAAATGCTGCAATCATACAAATTCAATTTTGCTACCATTTTCGGTTGTTTAAGATGCACTATATATTAAAATTAAATAATCATTTCTAAAATTGAAAAATAAAAGTGATAATAATCAAACCTTATATCAGTTGTACGCCTTGAATTGCACCTTTTTTTTTTATTCCATTACCGAACGTGCAAACCGATTTTAATTAAAATAATCTTTAATCGTCGCCTGACGTTTGTTTGACAAATTCTTTAAAAATTTTAATTTTTTCTTTTAAGGAAAGTGCCTTTCGTTTTCAGGACATTATAAGAGCACGCTAAGCGTTCAAACGATATCGAAAGAAAAATAGAAATCGTGGTCTAAACCGTAACGAAATCGGGAAATGAAGCGATGTTTACTAATCTCAAATTTGTCTCGTGAGCAGATCACCCACTGTTCATTCTTTTCGTCCCATTTCCTCCACAGGTTCCACGAACTTAAACAACCCCTGTAGCAGTGAATTTTAGGCCGAATACAAACTTCTTTTCTTTTTCCAAAATAGAAAATTTGAAAAGAGAAATTAACAGGAATATACTTTTGATCATTTATGTGATTAAAATTTTTAATAGATTAATGTATTTCTTGTAATATTTCAAACAGCTTAATGTTAATAATAAAACAAATTTTACTACATCAAAATTATACTAGTATAATTTTACCTACAGGAAAGAAATGCATAAACCATTTATCTAAAATAAGAATTCATTAGTCATTAACATCGTTAATGTACTTTTTAATTTACAAAATTTATTTTAGCACAAAAAATAAGAAATTGCATTTTATCCTTTTATTTTTAGATATATCAAATTGATTTTCTGTAAATCAGGGTGGTATGTCATTAAAATATAAAGAATGTACTTCACTTTTACTACCCAGATACAGATATTTTTATCCTCTCTTATATTAAAAATCAATGATAATACTTTGTCTCATAATTGACAGCGACATATTTCCTGAACTGAAATAATATGTAGAAAATTTTATTTGTGAAGAGTTTATGTCCATAGTGATCAACAAATTGTAAGAATGAGTCTATGTTCTGAAACCAGTCTGTAGTCTTAAATTACAAATTAAATTAAAGCAAGAAGTGTGGTTAAAGTAGTAATATATTTGTTTAACAAAGTCATTGACAACTGAACTAGCATATACAACATACAACACAAAGTTTTACAACTTACTCAACATGCATGAATATCCGAATAACTGTACATTTTGTGCAATTAAGAATGAAGTGTCAGAAGTTCGTTTGGATTAGAGAAAAAAAATTGCAAAAAAATTATTCTTAATTTCGCGAGATATCTATTACTACTTGGCGAGATATCAGCAATATTCGGGCGAGATATCAGCAATATTCGGGCGAGATATCAGCAATATTCGGGCGAGATATCAGCAATATTCGGCGAGATATCAGCAATATTCGGCGAGATATCTTGCAATATTCGGCGAGATATCTTGCAATATTCGGCGAGATACCTTGCAATATTCGGCGAGATATCTTGCAATATTCAGCTGCAGGTATTCGGCCAACTAGCCTTCAGTATCCGGCTAACCGAATACTCGGCAAAAGGGCCGAATACCAAAGAGTGGCTGAATATTCGTACCATCCCTATTGAGAGTTATTATAGAACATTCCCTAGCCTTGTATATAACATTGATCGTTCGTTTACAAGGGCATACAAAAGATTTCTGTTACACTATGGCCTACAGGGAAAAATCGTTTGCACTGTACTTTAATGATGTTACACTATTTCATACATAATGAAATTAATATGCATTACTGAGGTGCACACCAACACGCTTTCTGTAGAATAAGGAGTGCATATGCATTTAACATTCATTTACAGGGTAACGCAAAGGAATTCCGTTACATGATGGTCTATGTAGAAAAATCGTTTGCAGTGTATTTTAATGATGTTACACCACTTGAAATATAATAAAATTAATATGCATTAATGATGTGCTTCACAAGATGTTTCCTTGTAGAGTATGGAGTACATGACATTTAACGCAAAATAATTCGGTTACAATACTGTGAATAAGGAATAATTGCTGGAAGTGAGTTTTATGTCGCGGTATAGGTTATAAGTTTAACAAAATTTTTATACATTGCGTGGTGTGTATAAATTCTTTATATCATATACAGAGCAACTCAAAATAATTCGCGAAATTACCTAAAGGTGATTTTTAATTGTCAAATGTCTTTTTCAACTGAACTATATTTATTATACTAAGAGATATTTGTAGTCTATATTTTCATATACAGGGAAAACGACTGGAAACACAAAATAATTAGAATATCTTACCGACTATGGACAACGATTGCTAAAAATTTGTTTTCAAATGTGCGATACTTTTTCTAAATTATTTATTTAGATATCTCATATTATCTTATCAAATGGTAAAGTCTCGTTACAGTATTTAGGAAGTTTTCATAATCTACGCATGGCGCATTTATTTATTTATTTTTCCCAAGTGGCGATACGCACTGTCCTTTTTTTAGATGTGCCCTGTGCCATTTTCCAGCATCAATTTTGCCTCGTGTAATTTTTTTTCAAAGTATTTTGCCCCCGCCCCCCTTTTTTTTTTCTATGTAGTTAAATGTTTCAACAAGATAAAAGACAAACAATTAGGCAACACATTATAATTACTTTCAGATTAAATTGTTTATTGTTTTACAATTTAATACATAATGCCGCTTTAAGTACAAATAATCCAATGGAAGCTAAGGAAAGTACCCTTTTACTTACCAGAAAGTGTCCTTTTAATAAATCAACCCTGTAAAACGACCAGTGGAGTATCGTGAAAATTCAGAAAGATATTGGCAATATAAAGAAGCTGAATTTAAATTGCTTTTTAACAGTAGCAGGATAAGGGATTTTCCACAATTTTTCAATCAGCGCACTGAAACGTTGATGTTTTTCTGAATTTTCACGATATTACACTGGCCTCTTTACATAAGCTGCCCTATATATAGTTGATTTCCAAATTATTGGAAGGAAAAAAAATAAAGGTATCGTCCGCGCATGAGCAGTTAAATATTATTTAATCCAAAGGCTCATATCTCATCCAATATATTCAATATCAATTCATACTTTTTAATTGCAGTATAATGTTTCCAGAGCAGTTTTATCAAGTTATCACAAAAATTCAAGTAATACAGAAGATTGTGAAAGTATAAATATTTCCGCAATCCGAATTATTTTTGCTAGAATGGGACGCTTGTTAAAAGAAATCCTTAATTCAGTTAAACCACCAGCTATCAGGAGACACCAGGTGGTAAAGTAAGCTATGCTTGCAATGAAAGCTTTCACCGCAATAGACAAGCTAAGCATATAAAAAAAATAGCTGACGAACATGGGCAAGACATAGAGGCATATAGCCAATCACCAATGTAATTAAAATTTGTACAAACAGTCCTAAGTTATACAGTCACAACTGACGCCAATTGCAGATTCACTGGACTACTTGCAAAGTGATAATGTTACAACTGACGAAGCGTGCCGTGTATTGTTAACATTACTTAAAGTGGTTCTCAAATGACCTGCTCAAAAACCCAAAACTTCCTGACACGTGTTCTGGCTCATTTTTAAACGCAAAGGCATAAAATTGGCAGGCTTGACTATTAAAGCGATCAGGAATCGAAATGAGTTTTCCGTTTTTGATAAATTACTTATCGAGTTATAAGCGATTCGTGTCAACACGTTTTTCGCCTTGTTCGTGGCGAGAATTCTGTTCAAAGTGTTGACTTTGACAGAATTTTGTGAAAGATCTACCTTTCCCAAAAAATGGAAAACGTGTTTCGATTACAAAGTTTCTGAATAAGAACACCTGCCAATTTCATGCGTAACCGAACAAAAATGAATTTAAAATTATATCTGAAAGTACTCTTTGGATTTAAGAACAGCCTTAAACCCCAGCTACCAGGAGCAAAAGTAAGTTAACGCCAACGTACGTTGAAATGTTTCATCGCAATATAGACAAGCTAAACATATACCAATACTTGAAGAATATGTGCAAGTCATAGAGACATATAGCCAAGTTATATTGTCACAATTGAAGCCAATTGCAGATTCACTGGACTATTTGCGAAGTGACAATGCTACAATTGATGAAGTGTATTGCTAACATTACTAAAAGAAGAGTGTTTATAGACTCCAATCGCAGAATTTTCAAAACAGATGAATCAATCTATGCAACCATTTCACTTCCTAGTCTAGTAAACCCGAAATACAGAAGAAAAAGATTATCAATTATTCAAAAAGAAAGTGCCCATTCGTGTATATCGGAAATATCTTGAGAGCACTTCTCCTTTAATTGCACATGAAGCTGTACCATTTCAGCCTACTTATTTTAATGAATCCGGAAGGAAAGGGAGACCTTTTACATGGTGGACTGCAGTAGGAAGATTACTGGCACCAAAAGGACATTCCAAAGACTGTTTAAAATATATTTCGGCATCCATTGAGAGAATGTTCTCAAATTTTGGAGTAAACCATTCAAAAATGACTAAACCCGAAATACAGAGGAAAAGAGTTATCAAATATTCAGAAAGAAAGTGCTCATTCGTGTATATCGAAATATCTTGAGAGCACTTCTTTTTTAATTGCACATGAAGCTGCACCATTTCAGCCTACTTATTTTAATGAATGTTTAAGCAAAGAGAGTCGGAAGTTTGGTAGCTAATATTTATATGCATGCGTTGCAGAAAATTATTTCCTGGCGAACAAAACAGCATAACTTTTCTTTATTAGAACAACCCTAAACTAGTCGTTGGGGGCCACCGTAATACTTACCCATTATGGATATCCATAATGTAAAATATTAAAATAAAGTGTAAACTATTTATAAAATGCATTGCAATTCGAATAAAATCGTGGCTTGATGACGTCATAAACTTTAAAGGCTCGATTACTGAATTGCTTAAAAGAAACATCCTTATAACTCCAAAAACAATAATCCTATTAACTAGCGGTTTATTGCATCTGATTAAGCGTCTCATTTCCAATTAAAATATATCTTTGAATTGAAATTTGGATGAAATACAGGGTCAGGAAAAATCGAAGAGTGTGGAAATAGGATTACAAATATCTCGGCAACTCATTATTCGATCGACTTCATGCTTTATGAAAAATTTATGCTTTTTATTGTCTTTTATATTCACTCCTTAAAATAAACAATTTCGAAAATTTTTATATACCTTTTATCCGAACGAATATTTCGAGAGTCCAAAAAAAAAATAGTTCCGGATAATCGAGGTTACTGAAATTCAATAAGCTTCTTCCCATTATTACATACTAAGTACATACCAAATTTCAAGTCTCTATCTCAATTTTTTCGGAAGATAGAGCGTTTACAGACACACAGACGGACGGCAATTTTTTTTTTCTAAAAATATGTTTTTCGGAATCTCCAGTGTCTGAAACGTGTAAATCCGTCAATTTTTTTTTCGATTTTCAAAACGATTACAAGACTTACCCTATACTACGTATGATGGGTAAGTAATAAAATCACTTGTATAATTAAACCTATAATTAAAATTAAATTAAAAATTATACTACGTTTTGGATGAAATCATACAAGTTAAACAATTTTTCCAATGCTGACAAAATACTAAGAAATTTCACTTTCTCATACAATGAAATGAGATATCTAAATAAGCAATTTAAATAAACTGCACCGCAAGCGATTTTTCGCCATAGACCAAAATATAACGGAATTATTTTGTGTGTACAGGACCCTTCACAAAACTTTTCATCTTAAAACTGGACCCTGCACAAAATTCTTTTTCTTAAAAATAGATCTTTCAGAAAACTTTTCTTGTTCAAACTGAACCGTTCACAAATTTAATCATTTAAAATAAACGAGCAGGGAAGACCGAGCTATGCTCGGTTAAAATTAGCTTTGAGTTCAAATATCCTGACGCATGACCAAAATGATCCACTAATCAAATTTTCTCAAACATGTGACCTAGCCCAACAGTCTTCTCGTGCCCGAAAACCATAGGATGCAAAATTTAGTGTAAATAGTCTGAGCCGTTTTTAAGATAAAATAGCTTGACCCATAACCAAAATGACCCACTAATTGAATTTTCTCGAACATGTGACCTAGCCCAACAGTCTTCTCGTGCTCGAAAACCATTGGATGCAAAATTTAGTGTAAATTGAGCCGCTTTTTAGATCTTGACCCACAATGACCCAGAAATGACCTACTAATCGAATTTTCTCGAACATGTGACCTAGCCCAATGATTTTCGCGTGCCTGAAACTCGTAGGACACAAAATTTAATCAAAATCGTTAGAGCCGTTTTTTAGATAAAATTAATTTGACCCGCTTTGACCCAAAAATGACCCACTAATCGAAAGTTCTTGAACATGTGACCCAGCCCAATAGTCTTCTCGTGCCCGAAAATAGTCGGATACAAAATTTCGTCAAAATCGTTTGAACTGTTTTTTAGATACAATTAGCTTGACCATGACCCAAAATGACCCACTAATTGAATTTTCTCGAACATGTGACCTAGCCCAACAGTCTTCTCATGCCCGAAAACCATTGGATGCAAAATTTAGTGTAAATTGAGCCGCTTTTTAGATCTTGACCCACAATGACCCAGAAATGACCCACTAATCGAATTTTCTCGGACATGTGACCTAGCCCAATGATTTTATCGTGCTCGAAACTCGTAGGACACAAAATTTAATCAAAATCGTTAGAGCCGTTTTTTAGATAAAATTAATTTGACCCGCGTTGCCCCAAAAATGACCCACTAATCGAAAGTTCTCAAACATATGACCCAGTCCAATAGTCTTCTCGCGCCCGAAAATGGTCGGATACAAAATTTCGTCAAAATCGTTTGAACCGTTTTTTAGATACAATTAGCTAGACCATGACCCAAAATGACCCACTAATCTAATTTTCTCGAACATGTGACCTAGCCCAATGGTTTTCTGGTGCCCCAAAACGGTAGGATACAAAATTTCGTCAAAATCGTTAGAGCCGTTTTTAAGATAATATTTGCATATATATATATATATATATATATATATATATACTGATGAAGAAATTGAGGATTTCTATGAAGAAGTAGCTTCAATGCATCAAAAAGGAAAATGCTACATAAAATTAATAATGGGAGACTGGAATGCTAGAATTGGGGAAAAAAAGAAAGGTGAGTTCTCAGTAGGAAATCATGGATATGGGGTGCGTAATGAAAGAGGAAACAGATTGATTGAATTTGCAGAATGTGAACAGATGTATATCATGAACTCATTTTTCAAGAAAAAGCCACAAAGAAAATGGACATGGCGTAGTGCAAACGGCTCAACAAGTGAAATCGACTACATCTTGACAAACAAAAAGCATCTTATTCAGGATTGCAGCGTTCTCAATAACTTCAATACAGGAAGCGATCACAGGTTAGTTAGATGCAAACTGCTTTTAAATACTAAAGTGGAAAGAATGAAGCTTTTGCAATGCTCAAACAAATCAGTCGATATTATAAATCTCCAGAAACATAAAGAAGAATTTAATTTAGAACTTAAAAATCGTTTTCAAGTACTTCAATCAATATTAGAAGAAGAACAAGATGTTACAGTAGTGAACAAGAAAATAACAAATACTCTACAAGAAATTGCAAGGACGATAGCTGGTGAAGCACGAGTAAAGCAAACAAAGAAAATAACAGAAGAAACAAGAAGATTGATGAAGAAACGCAGAGAATTTAAAATGAAGAAAAACTATCCTAAATCAAGAGTTGAATATGCAGAATTATGTAAAAACGGTAAGAAAATGTGTTACAGAAGATATCAGAAAATTTAACTGTGATCTTGTCAAAAAAGTTCTAGAAGATAACAAAAGTTTAAAATCAGCTAAGCGCAAACTGTGTGTTGGAAGAAAAGGTATTTTTGCACTGAAGAGAGCAGATGGAACAATCACCAGAATCAATAATGAAATAGTACACATTGTCGAAAAATTCTATAACGATCTATATAAATGTGAAGATCAAAGGGAAATCAACCTACGTGATCCACTAGTAAACATAACAGAAACTGAAGAGATAATCCCAGTGATGACAGATGAAGTTGTACAAGTCATTAGAGGCATGAAAAAGGGTAAATGCCCTGGCGAAGATGGAATTACAATTGACCTTATCAAAGAAACAGGAGAAGAATTTGCAAAAATGCTAGCCATACTGTTTTCCAAATGTCTCGAGAAATCAGATGTACCAGAAGATTGGAATAATGCTGTGATGGTGTTACTTTATAAGAAAGGAGAAAAGGAAAACATTAAAAACTACCGTCCAATCAGCTTACTGTCAGTGATTTATAAAATTTTCACCAAAGTTTTAACGACAAGACTTGAATCAGCTCTGGACTCAGCTCAACCTAGAGAACAAACAGGATTTCGAAGTGGATTTAGCACAATGGATCATATTCAAACAGTAAGGGAAGTTATAGAAAAACATAAAGAATATAATTTACCTCTCTGCCTTGCCTTTATTGATTATGAAAAAGCATTTGATTCGGTCTACACATCTGCAGTAATTACTTCTCTGGAGGACATTGGTATAGACAAACCTTATATTAATATCATAAAGAAGATCTACAAGAAAGCAATAGCCACCATCCGTTTGGACAAAGGAAATGCGAAGATCAAGCTTGGAAGAGGAGTAAGACAGGGAGACACCATTTCGCCTAAGCTTTTTACTGCTGTCTTAGAAAGTATTTTCAAGAAGCTGGATTGGGAAAACAAAGGGATTAGAATAAATGGGGAATATTTAAGCCATCTCCGGTTTGCTGATGACATTTTAATTTTCAGTAATAGCCCTGAAGAATTGCAAAATATGCTAAAAGATTTGGCAGAAGCTAGCATTAATGTGGGATTAAAAATAAATTTGGAAAAGACTAAGGTGATGTTCAATTCATTTGCATCAAAAAAGAAAATCGTCTACAACAACACTGAGATTAAAGATGTTGAAAGTTATGTGTACCTTGGACAAGAAATATCATCAGACAACAGTATCATGAATGAAATCAATAGAAGAATAAGAAATGGATGGAGTGCTTTTGGGAAGAACAATATTATTCTGAAGAGTAACATGCCTCTTTGTTTGAAAAGAAAGGTGTTTAACCAATGTGTTTTGCCTGCACTAACTTATGGAGCAGAAACTTGGACACTAACAAAACGGATGGTACAAAGATTACAAACAACGCAGCGAAGTATGGAAAGATGTATGCTAGGCATAACCAGAAGAGACCGAAAGAGAATAACGTGGATAAGAAGTCAGACGAAAGTTTTTGACATCATCGAGAGAATTAAACGGCTAAAATGGAAATGGGCTGGGCACATTGCAAGAAGACAAGACAATAGATGGAGCACAAACACCCTACAGTGGTATCCCAGAGATGTAAAACGACCAAGAAGACGACCTCAAGTAAGATGGAGTGACGAAATCAGAAAACTGGCCGGTGTTAATTGGATGACTAAAGCACTAGACAGGCAACAATGGAAAAATCTGGGGGAGACCTACATCCAGCAGTGGATTGAAAACGGTTGATGATGATGATGATGATGATATATATATATATATATATATAAAACCACACACAAGATTTGCTCGTATTAGAATATATGATATAAACGGACTATACATGCTACACACTTCATTTTCAATAGCGAACATTCGACAATGAAGCACATTAACATAAAAATTACATGTCAATTCGTGTATATTTACGCTAGTTATGGGAGTTAGAGCACCGACAGACGGCTAGATGGGCCAGACGGACAGGCATACCAAATCCATAAACATTTTACCAATATGTTTAAGTTTTAAAAAGATAAATCGGATACTAAGTAAGTAGGGTCAAATTAAAAGGGTATGTATCATAAAGAGGCAACTGCTCCTAAATAGGATCTATATGAAATTTTTGGCATTAAATCGATTTCCAGTGGCGAAATACTAGATACCCTTTGGACAGTATTGCCATCTATGGAAATGATTAAAAGTTGCGATGAAATATTGGGTACAGAGCTGATTTATAGAGTCCCGTATCGGGTTGTTTAATCCGATTTTACTCCAACCCAACCCGACCCGCAGTTCGGATCGGATCGGGTTGGCGCTAATTTTTTTCGTTGCATGGTTCACTATAATTATTTCGGTTTGGGTTTTGACTCATGCGGGTCGAGCTGACACCCGATTTTTCAAGAAAAATCTAGCTATTTCCCCAAATGAAGATAACTATATATTTGAACATTAATGAGTATATTAATAATAATGATTATATGCTCATTTTTCAACATGAAAGATAAAATTGATAATAAGGGTATAATTGTATTAAAATACGGATTCATTTTCTTACATTTCGGATTCTGGTCGACTTCAAATGAAATTTTCGGGTTCGGATCAGGTACAACTAGACTCACTATATCACTGTCAGGGATCTGTTTAGAAAAAAATCGGGTCCTTTAAAGGACACCTCACAATTTTTTTCATTTCAAAACAGGACCCTTCACAAAACTTTTCACCTTAAAAACAGGACCCTTTACAAAATTAGTTTTAAAAAATCTGTCACTTTTACATATATAAAGAAAATACGTATATTTTACATACATATATCTTCTTAAAAATGTATAAACAAAGAACCTGGACATGACAATCATTTCAAATTCACAAAATTATGACTAGATTTTTCACAAATGTAAAAAGCTGTTCACAATTTCACAAAGATAGGATTCTGGGAGGACTGTATCTGTGACTTATATCAAAAGTATGTTTCTTGTTACTTAGTGAAAGCGCAATTTTCAGATAAATCCACTTTGAAAACCATTTATCAAAATTTGGACATTCAATGCAGACTTAGTACGTTTCCAAACATTAGTTTTAAAAAATCTGTCACTTTTACATATATAAAGAAAATACGTGTATTTTACATACATATATCTTCTTAAAAATGTATAAACAAAGAACCTGGACATGACAATCATTTCAAATTCACAAAATTATGACTAGATTTTTCACAAATGTAAAAAGCTGTTCACAATTTCACAAAGATAGGATTCTGGGAGGACTGTATCTGTGACTTATATCAAAAGTATGTTTCTTGTTACTTAGTGAAAGCGCAATTTTCAGATAAATCCACTTTGAAAACCATTTATCAAAATTTGGTTAGAACCATAAGGAATTTGACATTCAATGCAGACATTATTTTCCTAAATTTTAAAATATTTGTAAAAATGTAATATTTTTTAAATTCTTGCCTTTTAATTAGACATTAAGTAACCTTTAAAAAAAAAAAACCTTTAGGTTAACATAAAATTTCGCGACCAGTAATAGTCGCGTCGTGTATTTTAGGAAAATAAAAGCTACCTTTAGAAAAGCTTTAATTTTCCATAGGTATATTTTACTATAACATAATTCTTTCATAAATTATACGGGGAAAAAAAAAGCTTAAATTGGTGCGATAGCATAAAGATGATAAAGAAAACAATTTGAAATTTTAAAATGAGATTTTAAAAAAAAATACACTAATTATTTTAACTCAACCTGTACAATTTTGTTATCTTGCATTTGATCAGGAGAACTGGAAACATTAAAACAAAGTCATGACGAATTGCGAAATTAGACTCCCAAAATTTTTCGATTTAAAATAGTTTAAGCGTTGCCATGGTAGCTAGATATTTTTAAATGAATAGAAATCTTCATAACGCTACTTCCGAGAAGAGTTATTGAATGACATACGCGTTCAAAATCGATTTTATTATAGACCAATGTCGTAGAGGGCCTTTTTTCATTTGTAAAAAAACAACCTAAAAATATAATTAGGTTCCCGGAAAGTAATCTATTTCAGGAAACATGAGAGTTCGTGGAATTTCTTAACGAAATTTTTAAGGATGGAAACAGGATATGGTTAAAAATTTTTTTAATCACTATTTAACTTCGATTGTAATCATTAAAATACATCAAGAATTCCACTGAATGCCAAAAATACAGTTTGATAACTAAAAGCACTACTTAAATTTCCTTTATAAAACAGATTTCTCCAGGATCACGAAAATAATAAATCAGGAAATACCTTAGACGAAAGTTCCGGAAATCCGGGGAAAAAGCTGATGAAAACCTGCCACAGGAATAAATAGCATTTTATAAACGAAAGGAAAAAAATTACATCAAAAATTCGCATAAGATGTAGACTTTGCTTAATGTCGGCAATTAATTCGCTGATATCAATTATAAATTACTTGATTTCGTAATTTTACTTGATAGGCGATAGTTAGGAATTAAATTGAGAAAAATACGTATGTTGCTAGAAAATACAATAGATCTATCGAAAAGGGGAAAAAATACAACTAATCAAGAGGGAAAAAAAACTAAGTGATTAGCTGAGAATCATTGAATAGGAGCTTCAATGTAAATTCTTTATTTTTTCAAAACGCTTATAATGTTACTATACTCATATTTTGAAGCTCAAATCCAAATGGGGCTACTTTCTGATACATTTTTAATTCGTTTTTATTCTCAAACGTACGAAACTAGCAGGTCTACTTAATCAGAAACTATGTAATCATACTATGTTTTCCATTTTCGGTAAAGACAGACGATCTTCCGGAAAATGCTGTCAACCGAATATCCGAACCGTGTTTGAACCGAATATCCGAACGAGACAGAGCGGGAGAAATGGTGCAATTTAAAATCAATTACTTCTAACTCAACATGTAGTTCATTTATCGAAAAAAGAAAACTGTTCGATAGCAAATTTTAATAACTATGCCTGCAAGTGTCATGTTTTTGCGTTTAAAAATGAGTTTGTAAATGTGTCAAAGTTTCACGTTGTTAGGCGGAAATTTTTTTTTTTTTTTTTTTTTTTTTTTTTGAGAAAAGCCTTAAGGTAAACGCTATCTTCATACATAAACTATTGGATGTAAACCACTTATGAAATTAAACATATTACATTCAATGTATAAAAAATGAAGATCACGTATTTAAAGTAATTTACAGAAACAAATGAAAAAAATAATAAAAACTAAGTTGTGTAACCCATGTTTTATATCTCATAAATAACACATTTATGACAATGAATATTATGAAGTGTAAGTAGATGCCACATTTAGCCCTGCGTTCTGCATTTTTACCCCCCCCCCCCCTTAACCACCTTTATAGCATTATTATATATCTATTATTGTTCTTGTCTTCATCATCATCATCGAAGAGAATTCCTTTTTACATTATCCGTTTTGGGGGCAGGTGAAAAAAAAAATAGTCTCAATTTAATATACATTTAATGGTCGAAGATTTTTAATCATCATGAGCTCCATTTTTCATCAGAATTTTACAAAGAGCTACAATGCCCAATACACTAGACTTTCGATGACTAAACGAAGCCCACAGAAATAATTTTAACTAACCTTACGTATACTGAAATTTAATAATCATATTATTGCGCACATTATTAGATTTATAAAAATGATTTCTGACTCTCAAAAGAAAATTTCAAGTTGCAATAAAACGAAAAAAAAAAAGAAATTTAGAAAGTTAACACATATTAAATTCAGAATATTAAAATAAAATGATACACATAAATAGATAAAATAACACTTACACTGCAATTTATTTAATTTTATTTTTTTGGTAAAAAAGGTGCAAATTATGTCAAGTATCGAGGATATCCCCTTTGACTTTGGGGTGTCATCCACCGCATCCTGGAGTACTAGGCCTACGCGCTGACAAATGGCGATTGTCGTAGGCAGATTTTTTTCAACGTTTGTACGGTCCCGTAAATTTTAACACGAGCATTTTCTAAAACTACTCTCCGCCTTGCTTGATCTCTGAAAAAGACGACGAAGAAAACGTTTATACAATATTGCAATTAAATTTTAAGCTTCGATAGATATTATGCTTCGAGAGAGGGATCCACGACGTGTGACACAATGTGACATGGGGAGGGCGATAAATAACATGTGACATCAAATCTAAAGTATGAAAACTATTAAGTATGCATTATTTCCAAGCAGGGATAATGAAGTTCATAAAAAAATATGTATTTTTATTCATGTAGTATTAGGTATATTATATGCAGGGTTGTACAAAACCCGGGTTTTTCTTTAAAAACCCAGCCCGGGCGGGTAGATGGGTGGGTACTCGTGCAGCCACACACTACAACCCTGATTATGTGTTTTATTTTTCTTTGAATTACAACAACGTAAGAGCCTACGCTAGTTACTGGAAAACAATCGAAAGCTAATGTTAAACCTATGGGAGCGTTCTTTTCAAATTTCTCGCTTGCATTTTAATATTTTAAAATTACTATTTTTGCATAGGATAGCTGAGGTCGAACTCTAACCGGACTAGTTTTTACTTTTCCGTTTTTGGTTTCAGAATTTTTTTTTTTATAAAGTTATTTTTACTTACGCAACCGGTTCTGAAAGTGAAACTATCCTCGTAAAAAAACTGTAACCAAAATAGAATGAGTACAAAAGTACAACATTAGATATCGATACAAAAAATCATTTAAAAATATGAAAATATAAGCGAGAAATCTGTAAAGATTTACCCCATAGGTTTAACATTAGTGTTCGAGTTTCTTCGCGTGACTCTTAAGGTGGTTCTCAAATCAAACACGCTACTTTCTGACACATTTCCAAATTCATTTTTATTTCTAAAAGCATAAAATTGGCAGGTGCTGTTGCTCAGAAATTATGTAATCGAACAGTTTTATACATTTTTCGGTTAAAGGCACAATATCTTACAGAAAAGGCTGTCAAAGGGGGCGTTCCGAACCAAATTTCCGCTCTCAACAGCGCGAGAAAGGGGAAAAAATTACCGTCATGAGACAACAGTAGTTTAACTCAAGATAGGATTCATTTATCGAAAAAGATAAATGAATTATATCTTGAGTGAAGAAAAATAATTCAGTTACAAATCACTTCATTAGCCATACTTTTACGTTTTAAAATGAGACCGAAAGTATGTCAAAAAAAAAATTGTGCGTTGTTGAGTTCCTGAAAGTAAAATCTCGACAGCTTTATATTATTTATTCCAGAGGTGATATAGTATAAATCGTGTGAATGTATATTTTACATACCATTAGCTCATTAACAGTTGCAAAAATTGTGACGTCACAAGTTTTTTTTGGGGGGAAGGGAGGGAGTATCACAAGGATAACGTGACAAAGTGGAGAGAGAGAGGTAAAAAACACCAAAATTGCGTGACCTGTTTGCAGCTAACATACTGGGAATATTTCACTTTATATCCGAGTATAATACGAGACTTTCGCAGAAGGGCGGAAGTATATGGCTTCTAAATCAAAACAACTTTCACCAGAAATTGAAAAGAGAAAATTTTTATCGAGAAAAGAAAATCTACACTTCAAAAACATCGAATCACTTCTTTGAGATCGATGAAACCCTACCGGCATCCACATCTCAATGCACGATTGTGTTTCTATGGCGATTTTAATTAAAATATTTTTTCCTCGATAGAATTTTTTTTCAATAGAAAGTACGCATAAAGGTGAGCGAAATTTTCAGGGTATTCTACGAGAGAGATTTTTTGTTTATCATCGTATGCACATCAGAATTCTTATTTATTTCCAATTTACGCTACCGAGTTGAAAAAGGGAAAAAGTTTTTTTTTTCTTCTTCGAAACCATATTAGACTATCTTCAAAAGAAGCAATTAATCTGGTATGGTCATGTTAAAAGAATGAGTGATGAAAGACTACCCAAATCACATTTTATTATAGAACAAATCAAAAAAGGAGACGAGGAAGACCACGAAAGAACTGGATGGACGGTATAAAAAAAAGACATGAGGGATAGAGGTCTGGAAGAAGAATGGACCCTTGACCGGAAGAAATGGAGTGGTTTCTTGTAGATTTTTCGGATGGCGGCACCTGACGCCATAAACCTAGTTTATATATATATATATATATATATATATATATATATATATATATATATATATATATATATATATATATATATATATACAGGTGGTTATCAAAATAATGGAAACACTTGTGAATGAAAGGGACATTTAAGAATTCCCTTCGTAAGCATTAAAATATAATCTTAGCTACCAGATTTTTTTTTAATATAAAAAGTACATGTATTAGGTAGTATGAAAGAGCTCTAGAAGAGTTGTCTACGTTTTGATTTTTTTTGTCAGAAGCGTAAAATGTCAAACCTCACAGATTTTCAAAGAGGCCAAATTGTAGGAGCCCGACTAGCTGGAGCAACGGTGACCGAAACATCCCAGCTTTTAAGCGTTTCTAGAGGTACGGTGTCTAAAGTCATGACAGCATACACACAGCGCGGAAAGACAAGCTCAGCAAATCAAAGTAGTGGACGGAAGGAGAAGCTGAGTGAAAGAGACCGACGGGTATTGAAGCGGATTGTAATGTCTAAAAAGAAAACAACTGCAGCCAAAGTGACCGCAGAGCTCAATCAGCATCTGGATTCTCCAGTGTCAACAATTACAGTTCGGAGATACCTTCATAAAGAGAACATTTACGGCAAAACAGCAATTCCCAAGCCACTTGTCACAGATGCTAATGCCAAACGTCGTGTAGAGTGGTGCCACAACCACAAAACCTGGTCGATTGATAAGTGGAAGACTGTTATATGGTCAGACGAATCATCTTTCACACTTTTCCCCACAACAGGACGGGTACATGTCTGGAGAACACCTGCACAAGCGTATGATCCTGATTGCCTCCGTCCAACTGTCAAGCATGGAGGTGGATCGGTCATGGTATGGGCAGCCGTGTCATGGTTTTCTGCTGGTCCAATCGTAACCCTGAAAGGAAGGATCACTGGGGAGAAGTATAGGGAAGTTTTAGCTGACCAGGTCCATCCCATGATGCAAATTTTGTTTCCTGCAGGAGATGGAATTTTCCAGGATGATAATGCCCCTATTCATGCAGCCAGAGTTGTGCAATCATGGTTTGATGAGCATGAGGATGAGGTGGAACCTTGGCCCGCACAGTCCCCAGACCTCAACATAATCGAACCGTTGTGGTCTATTTTAGAGCTTTCAATCCGGAATCGATATCCTCCACCGGCATCTCTCACGGAACTTTCACAATATCTCCATGAAGAATGGTACAATATTCCTCTAAACACTATTCAGAATTTGTATGATTCGATTCCCAGGCGAATCCAAGCTGTATTACATGCCAAAGGCGGTCCTACGCCATATTAATAAAGAATTCCTTCAAAATCTAGGGTGTTTCCATTATTTTGATAACCACCTGTATATATATATATATTGCAAATCTAATATCATCGTTTCTGTGTGCTGTGTAATACGTCATATATGATATAATGGCATGAAATATGGACAATATACACTTCAGATCATGCGCACCAGATTTATTTAATAGTACAAAAAGTGCTCAGCTTAATTTCTGCCGGCGAAACGCTCTCGTCGCAGCAGCGCCGTTCTAGTCATTCTGGGTAAAAATCTCAACTAACTTGTCCTACAAGGTCGGCATGATCTATCAGCGAACTTACTGCTGCATTGCTGTCTTCCCCTTTCATTCAATTAGTCATCTGCAAAAGTTTCACCGAGCCTCCGTTTATGCCCATCTCGTTTTAGAAGATTTTACCCATCTGCAACATTTTGTACTTCTTACATACATGAAATTAGAGTGGAATGAGATTGATGGTGGGGCTGTGATTTGTTACTGCAGATTATCTGCGCTAGGGATATAGGGCTGCGGGGGGTAAGTGCCCTCCGTGGGAGTTTTTCTAAGGGATTCTAACACGTATTTACGGCAAGGTTAGAAGAAAACCACGGAAAACTCCGAACGGTTAGGTTGACGAGCAAGACAGGTGTTTGAACCCAGCAGCTCCCCGTCTACCAACTTCGAGAGCAGAAGCTCCCAGCCAATGGTGGGGCGAAATGAGATTGAAATTAAGCTAAAATAAGCTTGCCTCGTGATAGAAACTTCATATTTTTGGCTATTTTTGGATGAATATAATGTTGCCAGGTTCACTGTCACAAAAAGCGGGACAACTGCTTCAAAATCGAGACATAAAATATAAATTTTATGAACTTAATCTGTCTGTAACGGAATCCTGCATTTAAACGTAAAAAATTCATAGTCCTTACGGAAGGAATCCCAAATAATTATACATGCTAAAACGGAAACTTACTTAACACGAAAATTTTCTATAGTCACTAGATTCTGTCATAATAGGTTTCACTGTACTAAATAAACACATTCATCTTATACAATAAAATCAGAGACCGAAACCGAAACAAAATTCAGTTTTAGAGAGGTAGTTATGATTACATAGTATTTTCCGTATAGAGACTAGGAATTTTTTCATTTAAGACAGGATTCCGTTAGAGAGATTCAGTTTTAACAGGTTTTACTGAACAAAGTACAATAAAATCTGAAAAACAGAATTGTTAGGAAACTGAGAAATATTTCGCTTTCGGCAGGTTTAAGTCTTATCCGATAGATATGTGCTTTGAATGGTAGTATTTCTTTCGGCGGAACATTAAATTTTTCAGTCATAGAGAGGTTCTGTTTTCACAGGTTTTACTACATTAAGGTTCAGTTAATGCAGACTAACGAATAGTATCTTACTAAAACAAATTTAAAAGAGTTTGTGCATCCTGAAAAATCGGAACTTTTGGCGTCCCGTGCAGTGGTTCCGCGGGACGGGTCTTGGAGCCCTTGAAAATCGGGACACCTGGCAACACTGTATGGAAATCAGCCACTGCTAACGTTTCTCATGTTAGCTCATATTATACTTCGTTTCTTTTTGTGTCCAGGACGTCGGCCCGTCTCCAAGTGTCTCCCCTACTGGGTTTCACCGCGTATCGCAACGACTTACATCGTCGACACGTAGGTTTAAGGTTAAAGGGTGCGCAGGTGGCGGTCCTCTGACTGGCCGAAGCGCCGCAGGGAGACAAACCTGCTGGCGCGATAAAAGTCCCTCAGGACTTGGGTTCGGTGGTCGTCTACGCGCCGGGCGCTCCTCAGGGCGTCTGGCGGCGCAGCTTACTTTTTTCAGTCTGAAAAATCGGAACTTTTAGCGTCCCGTGCAGTGGTTCCGCGGGACGGGTCTTGGAGCCCCTGAAAATCGGGACACCGGCAACACTGTATAGAAATCAGCGACTGATGACATTTCTCATAATGTAACCCATATTACACTTAGTTTCATCAGTTCTTGTTGACTCCTTTCTTAATACTTTTCAATACAATTAAAAAGTGTTTTGATCGGTTTATCTGCCATTTGTTTGTCTGAGCTCTAACTCTCGTAAATATATACTCGGACTGCTATGTAATTTTATATATGTTGTTGAAGTTCACTATAGAATGTTTGATATTAAAAGTGAAGTGTGTAGGATTTATGATTCTTTTACAGGGATAGATATCGGTTATTACTGGGTCAAACAGATAATTTTGGGCTGAGATCCGATTTGTAAATTTATTGAGTAAATTAATTTATTTCTCAAGTCCAAAGGCGCTAACTTCTGACACATAGCTGAATTCATTTTTGTTCGGAAACACGTGAAATAGGCAGGCGTTCCTATTCAGAAACTATGTAATGGAATGAGTTTTCCCATTTTTTGGTAAAGGCAAAAGATCTTTCAGAAAATACAGTCAAAGTTGATGTTTGAAAAAGAATTTACGGACGCGACACTACGGGAAAGGAGAAAAACCCATCGTCACGTGACAAAAATCGCTTATAACTCAGTAGGTAATATATCAAAAAATGGAAAACGCCATTCAATTCCAAAAATTGCATCCAATTGTATGCCTTTACGTTTAAAAAAGAGTCAAAGTTTCGCGTTGTTGAGCAGGGAATTCGAGAACCACCTTAAACATTGCAGTAAAAAACACCATAGCTGTTCTCATTCTGAAACGTTTGTCACCCCCCCCCCTCCACACACACTTTTGGTTAAACGTTTCTATTAAGGCTGCTCGTCAGTAAAGTTCCTGATTCCCCTCGCTAATGTTATTCCTATGGGCGTAGGATGCATTCGTATTTTTACCTCGGGAAATTAATATTTTTAACTTCTGTTTCCTGTGTACTGTTCTTAAAGAATGTCTCTTTTTTTTCTTAGTTATCAAAATATTTCTAAACTATGTGTTTAATTTATATTTTTATGTGTTAAAATCTTAGCGCAACTGAATACGATTTTAACATTTCATATAAAATTAAGAAATATATTTTAGAAAAAAATTGACAACTAAGAAAAAAAAAAAAAGAGAGATTCTTTAAGAACAATACAAAGAAAACAGAAGTTAAAAATATTAATTTTCCGAGGAGATATTTTAAAAATACGAATGCATCCACGCCCATAGGAATAACATTAGCGAGAGGAATCGGGAAGTTTACTGACGAGCGGCCTTAAAACAGAAAAGTATGAAAACAAAACTAGGGACCCACTGCCTGAACATACGAACAGCCCAAATCAAAAGGATAGAACTACCGTTACATGATCACTGACCCTACCAGCAGCGAATAAATATTACATCAGAATGCAACAGCAATTATACGCAGGAAATGATGCATCTGATAGCTACGAGACGCACATAAATTGAGGCTACAAACTAGAGACAGTTCGAAAAAATACACGTTTAGCACGTTAAATCAAATAAATCATTTGCCCATACTGCCTAATTCACCAATGAAAGGATCAACCGCGTAAAACGCCCCCGTCCCCAGGTTGCGGGTCGGCTTAAACGAAAAACATTAATTTTACATGCTGAAAAAAAAAAATACATTAAAAAAATAAATAAATAAATAGTCATGAACCGTGTTGCTTAAGTCACCGACTTAAATGTTACATTAAAAATTTTAACTTTCTGATTAATAAAATTTCAAGAGTACGTATACGTAACTTATTTTCCTTCTTTCAGATTGCGAAATCCTCAACCCTTACGGGAGAATTTAAACATGGTATTACTCATTACCTAATTATCAAAATTTGATTTTCAGTATGAGAAATGTGACATTTTTAAACTAAATTATTATTATTTTTTTAAATGACAAAATTTTGAAATATTTACTTGAGCAAAATGTTTCAAAAATTTATTGTTTTTAAAATACTTAAAATTTAAGTCAATAATTTTTGAAAATATATAGTACATACAAACATACGTATCGGATATACACTTTCTGATGGTGAAATTCAAACTTTGAAAATTGTTTTATGTAATGAAATTATGTAATGAAAGTGTTTAAAATTTCCCGATATGCTAACATGAGATATCGCGATCGGTAAGAATCGCTGAAGCGTTCTGTTGAATTAAGATTATTTCTATAATAAATGAGCTACATAACATTTACAAATTTACCCAGAAACAATAAAATTTTAAATTTAATTTCCAGAAAATGTCAATTTTCAGATTCAGACTTTAATGCTAAATTAGTCCATATATACTAAGCATATACAGTACCAAAATTTCACACACATTAGTCCTCGCCTTGTTAGAACGATTATCACAGCTGTTTTTACAGACACCTGTCAACTATTTCAAATACTGAACAAAATCTTTAAATGCATTTTTCACAATTTAATTTTTATCGCCTACAAAATGTTAAGGACTTTCCAATCGGTAGCGAAAATGTTTAAGGCATGTAAAAAAAAATTTCTAAAATTTCTCCATTTTTTTCTTCTTTTTTATGTATCTAAGGCTCGGATTTTTAATTTTTTGAGACCCGAGCCCCTTGGGGTCCCTTTAAGATTTCATCCTAAATTGTTAATAACTTGCCCAATTTTTATCCGATCCTCTTCGTTTTGGGGGCCCTTTCTCCATTTAGCTTTTCTCCCATTTTTATGTTCCAGTTAAGACCATGGCCCCCTGGAGCCTGGTACGGGTGCCGTTGAAGTTTTTGTTTCCTAAACTGTTAATAACTTGCCCCATTTTAATCCGATTTTCTTACTTTTTGGGGCTTTTTCTCCATTTAGTTATTCCCCAATTTCTACTTTCTAATTAGGGCCCTTCATCTTAGAGCCCTGCTCAAAACTATCAGCAGGCCCCTTTTGAGCCCCTACTTTTGTACCCTTAAAAATCGTCTGATTCAACAGCTTTTTTTTCTAACAACTTCTCAGAACTTCCAGCTACTACATGAACGACAAAAAAAAAAAAAAAAAAAAAAAAAAATATTCGGAGACTATCCGGGCCCCCTGAGCCTCTCGAACTTTTTGTTCCTTAAATTGTTAATACCTTGTCTCCTTTTATTCCTTTCTTCGTTTTTTAGGCCTTTTCTCTATTTAGTTATTCCCCCATTTCTACAGTTCAGTTAAGACCCTGGCCCCCTGGGGTCCGGTACAGGGCCCCTTGAAGTTTTTGTTCCCTAAAATGTTAATAACTTGCCCCCTTTTAATCCGATCTTCTTCGTTTTGGGGGCCTTTTTTCTATTTAGTTATTCCCCCATTTCTACCTTCCAGTTAGGATCATGGCCCCCTAGGTCTCTTGAACTTTTTGTGCGCCATGCAATTTCCACCCCCACTCCTAATTTTGTCACTGAGTCTTGGACTTCTCTCCCTGGGACATCACCCTCATATTTTTATTGGGACTCTAGAGCTCCGTTTCAAGCATTTCTTTAAATTTTTATTCTAATGATTAATTTATATTTTATATAATATTTTATTATAATTATTATTTATTGATTATATATAATGATTAATTTATATATCTAATGCTTAATTTCGACTAATTAAAGATCTAAAGCGCAAAGTACTAGGACCTTTTAAGATGTTTTCTTCTTGGGATTCCTGCTCAAAACTATCAGTTGGCCCCCCTATTATAGCTCCCTTAAACATCGCCCTATTCACTAGCTTTTTATTGCTAACAACTTCTTAGGACTTCCAGCTACTATCTGCACGAAAAAATAATTTCTTGGACTTCAGCTGCCACCAATTTAGAATATTAATCTCCTTCTTGGTGCAGCTTCTTTAAAAATTCTCCGAATCTCTAGCGATTTTCATTAACATAGTTCTAGGGTACTCCAGCTTACTTTATAAACTACTAAACATTTCCTGAGACCCTTCCCCCCAACTACCACCTTTTTTAAAAATATTAATCTTATTTTTCGGCATCTACTTACGTTTACTCACTACAGCCGTAAATTAAAAATCGCGTTACTGTTAAAGATAAGTGGTTAAGTTTAGATAGGCGGGGGGGGATTTCATTCGTAAATTAAATATAGCGTTAATGTTAAAGGAAATTCGTTCAATTTACAGGGGGGGGGGCACATTTCACTACCTGGGAGCTTATTCTTTTCTTGGATTCTATGGGCTCGATTTCAACAGGGTTTGGGTCATTTGACTTGATATCGAAAACTTGGTTTTTTTTTTTTTTTATTTATTATCACAGGCCCGGGTAACGCCGGGCGGGTCAGCTAGTAACACATAAAAATTACACAGAAATCCGAGTATATTTACGAGAGTTAGAGTACGGACGGACAGACAAATCAAAGTCGAACACTTTTCAAATACGTTGGAAAGTGTTGAAAAAGAAAGGTCTAAAAAGCCTATTTTAATATTCATTCTGCTAGTCCTAGAACACATCTTTATCAGAGATTAAAAGAGGAAAAATTTCTACCTAAATCTACAGACAAAAACAAAAAAAGTTTTCTTCCCGCTCCATTAAAGAAGAAATGAAAAAGAAATTCACCACGGCTCTTCCTTACAAATTTAATTCTCACAATCACTAATCGAAAAGAAGTCCTCCCCATTACACACTGCACCATTTTTCAAGAGACTAAATCAATAATTGAATCCGCTAAAGTAAAAGTTATGGAAGTTTGGCGTGAGTAGACGGAAAGACACGCAAACTAAGCAAACACATTTCAATTATTTAGAGTTTGTTAATAAATGAAATAATACCCACATTGTTATCTGTTTTTCATCATCTGTAATGTATACCATCCTTCAAACAAAGGTAAATTTGATCGAGTGAGAGAGCTTTGAACTGTATTTAATGGATTGTTTTTCTTTCCTTTGGCACAAGAATGAAAGACGAATGAGATCCTTTAAGTAATAATTCCATTTATTTTATAGTGATCATTTTGATCCAATATCTTTATATTTTATACTGGGTCCAAATCCGACCCCACGTGGGACCTTTCATTTCAAAGAGAAAATCCCGCCTTATTTAATCACAGAAATTCTGCGTTTAAAAAAGTAAAAAAAAATTTTTTTCGAAACAAAGTAGGCGACCGGCTGGTAAATCTTGACATTTGCCATTCAAATGGAAATGAAATTAATGAAATCACCAATAGAAAATTATTTTAATTCTATTGTTGAAGTAATAAAATTACTTCAAAATTGAGCGAAAATTACAATTAAATTTGAATAAATATGTGATTTATTTCAAAATAACTCCCGCAAGCCGAGGAATCACCCCCTACGGGAACACCTCGACACCATTCTACTCCCCTAGATAAGTACAATCAAAACATGGGTATGTCTAAATTTTTCTTACAGGGTCCTGTTTTTCAGAAATTGTGAACAGCTTTTTATATTTGTGAAAAGCGTAGTCTCAATTTTGTGAATTTGAAAGTATGGTTATATACAGGTTCTTGTTTATACATTTAAAAAAAGATCCTTTATGGCTTTCAGTTGTAAAAGCTAGATGATAAATAGCTTCTTTGGAGACTTCAGCTGTTTTGTGACAGGTCAGATTTCACTTTAAAATGATTAAGTTTGTGAAAGGTTCAGTATGGAAATAAAAATAGACTTTTCACAAAAGTTTTCTAAGACAAAGAATTTTGTGAAGGATCCTATTTCAACATGAAAAATTTTGTAAACGGTCCAGTTTCAACATGAAGTTTTGTAAAAGGTCCTGTTTTAAGATAGAAAATTTGTGAAGGGTCCTTTTAAAGGGCCCAATTTCTTCCTAATATATATGTGGTGGATATGTGTGTTCTTCCTAATATATATGTGGTGGATATGCCCTATAAATGTTCCCTAATATGCATAGGTTTGACTTACAGTTCCAGAATTATTAGGGGTAAGAGGGGGTTAAGGAGGCGTTTTAGGGGTCAAGGGAGATTTCAATAATAATAAAAAAAAAATGGAGGAACAACTCTCCCCTTATGTGCGATGCACAATCCAAACTCATCATGAAACATCAACAACAAAAATGTCTGAACATCTCAAACCGAATTGTAAGAGTTACAGGCATTTAGTGGTTCCACACAGACCACTGTTGCCACGGTCTGTCTATATATATATATTAATTCAGTTATTTTTGAAGTTTTTGTTTGATCAAAAAATTTCATCCAGCAAAGAATTTTGCAACGACAGGAATGAAGAAAACCGCGTATTATCAGATCCGGCGAATGCTTAAACATATGGCAATTTGCTAACCGTGTGGATATTGGCACTCCCATGACAAAACATTTTAAATAAATTTAGTATTTTCTGTTTAATGAAATCCAACCATTTATCGATTGGCAGAGGTACATTATTCGAATCAGCTGTTGAGTTTGTTTGCCCCAAATCTATCCGAATGCCAGACTGCAGTGTTGCCCTAATGCCAAGTCGCGACCCGGCAACGAGCCTCGAAGACTTTTTACACTGGATTAAAAAATGGAATATAGTGAAGAGTAGATTAAATAAAAAAGCAAAGTAGTAAGAATTAATGAAAGATTTATTTTTAAATTCAAGAATTGATATGAATTTAGGTGAAAATTTATCAATTTAAATAAAAACATTCTCTGTGAAGGGTTATTTTTATGATTTTCTGTACATTTGCCCCCTTTTGATTGAAATGTGGCTTCTATTCCAAAAAAATCAAGCCATCTTTCCATTATATGTGCTAATTTTTTTCACGTCAATATTGTTGAAATTTAATTAGTAAATTAATTTTCAATTCAATGTTTCCAGTTGGAAACGTTGACCTGCAAAAGGTTATAAGTAAAGCTGGAAATACAGGGTGCGTCAGAAAAATGTATACAGACTTTGAATGATTATAACTCCCATTTTTCTTCACATATAATTAATATTTAAATTGCAAAAGAATCTACATAAAATGTATAACCTTTCATCCTACCGCACATGTTCAAAATGATTACCGTTCTGGTCAGTGCACTGCTGATAACAGTGGGCTATTCATTAACAAACTTCAACAAACATTTCATTGGGTGTTGTGGATCCATTGCGGTTTCGGAACGCCGTCTATGAGCATCCATTAGTTTCAAATTTATCTTTTATCCGATGAATTGTAAATGAAATGAATAAAATTAATTTTTTAATGCACCCTGTATATCTTGTTGAAATATATCACTGTTCTCTAGTTTATAATAAAGAGGGCTGCTTCGAAATACGAATTAAAACACGGATAAAAATGCATAATTATTTCCTGAATAACAAAATAAAATTAGTCACTTTACTATTTTTAAATAACTCAACTTCAGCACGTATTAACTAACTATATATATGTATTTTTTATTTTTGAGAAAAACGTAATATAAGCAAATTACATCAAGTAGCACGTTGGGCAATGCGTTAAAATCGGATCGAAATTATATATTGATGTTGAAGTGTGCTACGCTTCAATAAAAATAAGTTATGTATAAACTTTTAAATATTAACATTCATTTACTAAACATACAAGGAAATTTAAGTTTGGTATATTAGTTAAAGGAAGCGTATGAAAAATTTCTGTCTTAACGGAAGCTTTTGAATAAAAATCGTAAATTTCAAGAAAGAACGAAAATTTTAATTTTTTACCCTTACACGTTGAATGTCAAAAACGAATATTTTCCTTTCCAATTGAAAGAAAAATTCGAATTCAATTTTCGTAATTGATGTTCAGACTTATAACCAAGTCGTTGTGTGTGGCCAGGTAGTGTACAGGACACAGTACTCAGGTACCAACTTTGTCGTCTTTTACATTGCGAGCGTGTGTATACTAGATGTAGCACTAATTTAAATTTGAAAGAAAAATAGGTCTTGTATGATTTCTAGCCAAACTGTGTCAGATTAAGGTTAATTCGAGGACACTCTGAAATGATCAAATTTATTATATGGGTCATTCTTAGATAATAGTAAATTTTATGTCCTTGGCTAAAAAATGTGAATTAAGCACGTCAAACATGAATGTTTAAATTTTCTGTCGTCACTTCTTTTAAGCACTAATTTGTACTCCAGTTTAAATATATATATATATATATATATATTTAATATTTCAGTATTTAAAAAACATTGAAAAGTTATAAATTGCATTACCTTGGGCTTGTACCAAATCTCAAATTTATTTATTGTACCCTTAATTTTTTAGAACTGGAAAGCTTTAGAACAAAATCAACAATTATCTTGGTACATTGCATATCCATATTACTTACCTATCATACGTAGTATAGGGTAAATCTTGCAATCGTTTTAAAAATCGACAAACAAATTTTTTGACGGATTTACACGTTTCAGACACCGGAGATTCTGAAAAACATTTTTAGAAAAAAAAAAAAATGCCGTCCGTCTGTCTGTGTGAGTGTGTCTGTAAACGCTCTATCACCCGAACAAATTGAGATAAAGACTTGAAATTTGGTATGTACTTAGTATGTAATAATGGGAAGAAGCTTATTGAATTTCAGTAACCTCGATTATCGGGAAATATTTTTTTCGGATTCTTGAAATATTCGTTCTGATAAAAGGTATATAAAAATTTTCGAATTTGTTTATTTTAAGGAGTGAATATAATAATAATAATAATAATAATAATAAAAACATAAATTTTGCATAACGAATAAAGTCGATCGAATAATTAGTTGCCGAGATATTTGGAATCCTTTTTTCCACACTCTTCGATTTTTCGAAACCCTGTATTTCATTCAAATTGCAATCCAAAGATATATTTTAATTGGAAATGAGATGCTTAATCCGACGCAGTAAACTGTTAATTAATAGGATTAATATTTTTGGAGTTATGAGGATGTTTCTGTTACGCAATTCAGTAATAGAGCATTTAAAGTTTATGACGTCATCAAGCCACGATTTTATTCGAATTGCAATGCATTTTATAAATAGTTTACACATGTTTTATTTTCATATTTTATATTATGCATATCCATGATGGGTAAGTATTACGGTGGCCCCCAACGACTAGTTTATATATATATATAATATATATATATATATGGCATTTTAGACAAAACAGAAAACATTTCTAGCAATTATCATCCTTATTTAAAGTTTGTCCCTAGAGGAAGTAATTGCCATTACCACCGTACACTGAAATGTTTCATTCAGCTCTCCACTAAATTGCGGTTTGATGCGATGACATTCTTAGATGTTGCAGTTCCACATATTCTTCGAAGTAGTAATGTCTGTTTTTGATTAATTATGCAAGATACACCAATTTTGTTCTCTTGTTCCAAAATTTTAGTCAGCGTATTTATTCTGTGTCATAAAGTTTATTATTACTGAAATGCCTTTTTGATTATTTAACTTTTTAAAAATTAAAAGGTTTGGGACTGCCTTTAGAGAATAAGTATACCCCAAGCTTTCAATTCTTATAGTTCAGCCCTAAAAAGGTTCAACGTTAAAAATGTCATTACCAATGAGTTTTGGATTTATGATTTCAAGGGCAAAGTAACGATAATTTTAGACATCTACATTAATAACAATTTGCAATTTTAGACCATTACCAAACAAAAAAATCTTAAATCTTCCGAGGGGGACATTTTGATGCTTCGGATGGCCCGGGGGGGGGGGGGGTCCTTAGACCACCCCTGAATTTATCAGATTCGGGTTCCATGCGTGCCACAAATGTGATCGTTCCATTCTGTTGCCGTCGTACGAGCCTAGTCGCCCACTGTCTTTTTTTACTCCCAGAAGTTGCTATATTTCCTATTCCTACAAATATTGTTCCTATCGCCGCAAAAGACGCAGTAAATAACAATTTGCATATTCAGCGTCTTAATGAGCGCTTTTAAATTGTGAGATATGTTCGTAGGGACGTTGACACACAATCTAGGTGGGTAGCTGCAATCAAAATCTAATGCAAGTTCTGTCCTTGAAATCGAGTTTCGCTCATTGTACACACTTTCAAGATGAGTTCCAATGCGATTGAACTCCGGTTATTATTCATACTTTAGAAGTTTGGTTATTTAGTGGTATGCCTTTACCAAAAAAAAAAAAAAAAAAAAATCCTCGCGAACATGGCAGATAGTGGCGAGTGGGGGATTTCAGAAAGAGATAACAGACTCTTGATAAATATATTTATAAGAACTTCACTTTGGCTGTTTTAACATGAATCACAAGTGGTTTTTAAACGCTGGACATAATTCTTATTTTAACTCGATCGCAAAAACAATATAAGTATCAAACTTATTGAGAATTTATTTATTTTTTGCGCAAAAATCTTTTGTAGTTAATTGCAAAAATTATTCCTGTATTCCAGTGATGGTGCTCACCACGCCAGGGAATGGTGAATCTTTTCGCATCTGCGTGCCAATTTTTAAAAAAAAAAATAGTTGACATGACCACGACGTGCCACATAAACAATTTCAGTATCCTAAAAATAATGAAGCATAATTACTTTGAATTTTCTAAGTAGGATTAAAAAATATGAATAACATATGTAAGCAGTAATAATTATAGATACAAAATTCCAGATAATAATAATTACAAAAAAACGATTAAAGGAGATTTCTGTTGTTGAATTTTGGATGAAAAATAATGATCAGGTTCAAATTTAATTATTTTTAACAGAATGCATGCTGAACTGAAATCATCTGACGAGTGCTTTCTGTTTGAATTTTTATATTATTCATTTGCGAAACTAATATCTGGCAGACATACATGGGCAGAAAAAATTGTTAAATCGACAAATGCCAGCCTCTTTAAAAAGGTCTGGAATTAAATTCCAACTTTCCACTCTTTTGTCATCGAAATTTTTACTTACAATACCTTTCCTTTTTTACAATTTTCTAAATCTTGTCTTAGTTTGATAAACTTATGGGCACATATTGAACTAAAATGGAATTAATTCTGCAATTAAAATTCAAGCTGCAACTAAAATTTTTCACATCAATCCATTTTAGACTTATCAATTAAAGTGTATTTCGTATATTATTGTCACTATATCTTGATTTAGAACCTCAATCAACACCGTGCCGAAAATATTCTGTAGCTTGCCGCTCGTGGCACGCGTGTCATCATAGGTTCGCCGTTCCTGCACTACGCGGACAGCACGTTGCGCTCTCGAGTTCATTTTATGTGGCTTCGAAAGAGAGGCTATTGAACTAAAATGGAATTAATTCCGAAATTAACATTCAAGCTGCAACTACAATTTTCCAAATCAATCCATTTTAGATAAGTGTATTTCGTCACTATATCTTGACTTAGAACCTCAATCAACACCATGCCGAAAATATTCTGATGCTTGCCACTCATGCCATAGGTTCGCCGTTAACGCACTTACGCAAGAGAGTGCATAATTAAAATATGTAGATAGATATTTTTGTAAAATGCATTTTTTAAAGCGCTCGCGATTATTTTTAAAACTTGATTTAAAAGAAATAATAATAGACAGTTACACAGAACACATATTTTGGGATTTACTTGTAGAATACGTTCAGAGTTTAGCATCTTGTATAAAAAAGATATTGAAACTTTTTAGTTCAACAAATTTATTTGGGCTAGCATTTAATCGATCAAAATAAATGCAGGTCTAACAAATTAAAATCTTGAAAATCTTCTGTGAATTTCGTTGAAAAAGTTATGCATTTTTGATTTTGTAATAAGTATGAGTATTAAATACTACTAATATTTCATTTAATGAAATTAATAATTGCGTGTAACATTAAATAGTTAACGTTGGTTAATAATTAATAATTGCAATTCATAATATATATATATATATATATATATATATATATATATATATAGACGTATGACTGCAAAAATATAATTGCGGCCGCCGAGCTCACTTTTCTATCAGAAGTTACAGTAAGTACCAATGCCAGTGGCGTAGCCACAGTGATGGTCCAAATGCTCTGGATACCACTAATTTGGTAAAGTTATTTTCGCCTTGTTTATTCACTGAAAATTCTGCGATTAGATAAGGCGAAGAATATTCCTTTAAAGACCAAACAGACAGCGTTCTTATGTGTTTCTATGACTATGTTGTGGTAATGTCGGACTCTGATCTTTTATGACTTTCTAAGCATGTCTAAAAGTCAGAGGTCAAGTGCGGGAGCCGTTGATAGGTCGAAAAACACGAATTTCTTTTGTTGAAACTCCGATTTCTTTTACCGGTGAACACAAAATGATTCAAGAGGAATGGGAATAGATCTGATTTATGGCTATCTCAGGATGGCACTGAATGCACTTTTAAAATAGTGGTATCCACCATTTTGGCTACGCCACTGATCACCGTTCTAGTCAAACAAAAATACACCAACGGGAACGAAAAACAAAACTACTGTATAGGTACAGGACGAGATCCGTCTATGCGCGTGTGTGACCTAACAGAAATGGTTATACAAAAATTCCACAATGCTGTAATTCATATTATTGACAGGCTTCTATTATTATTCTATGCACGCATTGCTTTTATTTGCTGAAAACCAACAGACATCGCAATTACGCAGGAAACGATTAGAGTGTAAAAATCGTAATAATGCAGTTACCGGAAAAAAAGCAGAATTTTCCCTTTCAAGAGTAAAACTCTTTGTGAGAAAAGAAAATACTTCCTCAATGCATCAAAGCAGTTTAACGATTTCGGGTTAGTTTATTATTTTTTAATTTTGGGTAAAAATACTTTAAACCTTTTTAATGTAGCTATCCAAATGACAAAAATTAATGTTTACTGAATTCTATCGATTATGTCAGTAGTTATTTGGCATACTATTAATATGACAATAGGTTAAAGAAGAATTTTTGAAGAAAATACATATACTGCAACTGCATTAAACAGACAGTTTTCTTTTGTAATAAATTATTGATTAGGACAAATTTATAATTCAAAGAATGAAATACATGTTTCAAATAAGTCCCATCAACGGCACATAAAGCTTTAAGCGAACTTTCATCTTATAACTAAGTGCTGATACATAAATGAAAGGTACTTTATTATTTTTAACTCAATCATACTGATTGGTGGATATCATTACCAGTAAAGAGCTGTCTGTCTACATGGCAGACCAATAAGGTTATCTGAGTGAAATGTGTCCGTCGGTTGTCGGCCCAGGTAGTTCAATAGGTAGAATGTTGGCAGTTTAAGTGAAAGGTCTTTGAGTCGAATCCCGACATGGCCATTTTTTCACTTAGTTGAATAGAAATAAATTAAGTGGAATAAATAAATAAAAACTATCACAATATTCACATATACACACACACACAAAAAAAAAAAAAATTCCCAGTAATTTTCCAGAATTGATTATTTTTCCATATCAACAATCAACGACAATGCATGCCGAATAGAACTTGAAATATAGATTGAACATTTTTCCCAGAGTAGCTAAATAGTTTTCCAAGGTTTGGTAGAAACTCCCCCCACCCCCCCCTGAGATTTTAAAACAATTTTCCCGGTTTCCCTCAGAAGTATGAACCCCTGTACATGCTAGGGTTGCCAGTTGTACGTTTTTATCCGTAAGTTGTATGTTTTTCAGTCTTATAGTACGATGTACGCTTAAAAATTTCCCGCATTTCTTCCGTTTAAAAAAAAAAAAAAAAAAAAAAAACATATCTGACTTTTACAATTTCAAGAATTTCTATCAGTTTACTTTTTCAATTTGCTGCAAAAATTTTATTTTTGATAAAAATAACTGATAAAAATAACTGAAAAATGTTGATAAAAAAAACTCAATCACTGTGTCAATAAGAATCTCCCGTTTTTTTAAGAAATAAATCTGTCAACCGTACTACGTGCGGATAACAATACTAATTGTAAAGATAAAATAATTTTTAAAAATGTTAAGATGTGTAGTGTTATTATAGAACACTTAGACCAGAAAGATTTAACGAGAAAAGCAATGCACGCTGTGGTGAACTTTCAGAGATGTTTTTGCAGATAATCCTAACGTTTTAGAATGGTTGACTGGTTGTATATTTACACAATTTGGGGCCCAAGGCACATCATGAATTTTGGGAGCTCCACTCGCATTTACTTGCCGTATACGGGGCAGCCACTGGCGACTATTTGTTTTATTCTATTCATACCAGTTTTTCCAAAAAAAAAAAAAATCTTTGCCATACGTTTTTAGGACAAAACAATAACTGCTCAGATTTTTTTTGGCACCTGTAATTTCTAATAGAAATCTTCTCATTTAATCACAGAAACTTACGATTAAATAAGGCGAAGATTATTTTTAGAACATACTGGTGCGAAAAAATTGCCGCAGTTGTCAGCTATGAATTCTTTATGATACTAAAAAACTCTTCTGGCTTCAAAGTGCGGAAGGAAACCATTCAGCTAAAACTGATTTCATTTCATAACAATTGCCTCAATCTCAATTCAACAACCTAATAAGTGGTTCCACACGTTCCATTTCCCCCTCTTTCCTTATCGTTCCTTCCTTTCCTTCTCTACATATTGTTCCCGTCCCCCTTTAGATTTAATTCGTTGGACTTCGACACATTTATTCACTCTTTATTCAGGCTATAGCCCTGCGTCTGAAAATTAATCCATATTTTAATACACATATGGAAAAATAATTTACAATTATATCTTTTATTTTGAAAGATGAACATATACATACTCACTAATGTTCAAATAGAGTTTTTTCATCTCAAAAAATATTCAAGACTTTAAAAATTCGGGTCAACCCGAAACCGAAATTATTAAAGTCAACCCGAAACCGAAACAATTAAATTCAACCAGAAACCAAAACAATTAGAGTCAACCCGAAACGATTTAAAGTCAACCCGAAGCGATTAAAGTCAACCCGAAGCGATTAAAGTCAACCCGAAGAGATTAAAGTCAACACGAAACCATTAAAGTCAACACGAAACCATTAAAGTCAAACCGTCGCGACCCAAACTGCGGGTCGGGTTAAAAAAAAAAAATCAGGCTCAAAATCGTATGTTTTATTTAAGGCTGTTCTCAATTCTAAAGCTACTTTGACACTATTTTGAATTCATTTTTGTTCGGAAAGTGATGAAATTGGCAGGTGTTCTTATTCAGAAACTAAGTCATCGAAATGAGTATTCAATTTTTTTGTAAAGACAGAAGATGTTTCAGAAAATACTGTCAAAGTCGGTGCTTTGAACCGAATTCCTGTGGCAGCAGAGATAGAAAGGGGAAAATAGTGTCGTCACGTGACACGAATCGCTTATAACTCGATAAATTTATTTATAAAAAATTGGAAAATTCATTTCGATTCCAAATCGCTTCAATGTGTCAGTCCTGCCATTTGTATGCTTTTGCGTTTAAAAATGAACCTGAAAGTTTCTCATTGTTGAGTAGGCCGTTTGAGAACCACCTTAAGCGCACACATAAACAAGATAGATACACGCTTTCTTGTATGATTTTTGTGCTAGATCGTATCCGTGGAATTCCTGTTATACACATCATACAGACCCGTGTAGAATATCTTTCACATGAATACATATACTCGGCACTAATAATAACTAAAGAAACCATAATAAATTAGAAAGAGATGACAGTATCAGCAAGGATTAGCGAATCAGTATTATGTAGTACAGTACTAGACATTGTAGGAGTAGAAATTATGTCAAAACACGTATGAAATTGGCAGAGCTTAAGCGTGATTGCATCATGACGCACTAACGTATTTTTTTCATACGTAAGCAGATTGTGGATCTACAATGGGATTAAGAGAAATGGATTTCATGTCATTCCGTTACCGAGCATTTAAAAATTTCCAAATAATATCTTTATACATTTTTTAATTGCTTTAAGTGTTAATTTTTTATTTCTGAGTGTGTACTAATTGTGCTTGTAGAAAACAAAACTTGAAAAATATATTTAACTTTATGCAATTCCAATAAAATTTTACTAGAAGCGTAATCCCGTTACCAAATAATTGCCTAAATCTGTGTTTTCATGAGCCTTAGCAATAACTAACTGCATTACATTTCTACTTAAGAACTTTAAATTCAGTACACAGCAAAACATCGAATAATACTTCCTAATCGCACAACAATTTTTGCAATTCCCATAGTAACGTTAAGAAGTATAGAAACTATTTTCTTAACCATTCGACAAATATGCGTCTCCAGAAGCTTAACATCCCATTCATTAAATCCTTATCGCATCAGTAATTGAAAAAGTGTGTTTATATTCACTTCCAGAAACTAATTCGAGGACTAGACAAAAACAGACAGGCAAAAAAAATCTTAATCAGTATTGGCTATTTAATAAGTATAAAACTATTTTGCTATGACGCTAATACCAAAGCGTAGAATTGCCAAGGTTCTAAAGGAAAATGAAACTAGTCGTTGGGGACCACCGTAATACTTACCCATCATAGATAGGCATAATATAAAATATGAAAATAAAACATGTGTAAACTATTTATAAAATGCATTGCAATCCGAATAAAATCGTGGCTTGATGACGTCAGAAACGTTAAAAAGCTATATCACTGAATTGCGTAAAAGAAACATCCTTATAACTCCAAAAATGATATTAACTAACGGTTTACTGCGTCAGATTAAGCGTCTCATTTCCAATTAAAATATATCTTTGAATTGAAATTTGAATGAAATACAGGGTCATGAAAAATCGGATTACAAATATCACGGCAACTCATTATCCGATCAACTTCATTCTTTATGCAAAATTTATGTTTTTTTATTGTTTATTTTAAGAAGTGAATATATAAGACAATTTCGAAAATCTTTATATACCTTTTATCAGAACGAATATTTCGAGAGTCCAAAAAAAAATAGTTCTCGAGGTTACTGAAATTCAATAAGCTTCTTCCCATTATTACATACTAAGTACATACCAAATTTCAAGTCTCTATCTCAATTTGTTCGGGAGACAGAGCATTTACAGACATACACACAGACAGACGGACGGCAAAATTTTTTTCCTAAAAATATATTTTTGGGAATCTCCAGTGTCTGAAACGTGTAAATCAGTCTTTTTTTTCGATTTTCAAAACGATCACAAGACTTACCCTATACTACGTATGATGGGTAAGTAAAAAACAAGATATTTTCTTTAACAAATTAGACTTTATCTGAATGCAAAAACTCTGACGTTTTTCAATGTAAAATTATACAGATCAAAGTTAATTTTAAATAATGTTGGTGTTGGAAGAATGAAAAATATACAGGGTGGCAGTGCCTCCATTTGAAAATTCAATAATTCATTAACTATAATAAACATGAAGATTAAATAAGTGACATTTATATCTGGTACCTCTGGAATTCTATATGCTGTAACTTTAAAAACAGCTCGAATTTTCGTCAACAGATGGCGCTGCAGCGTCTGATACATTAAAAATGCTCAAATAAATTTCAGAATTCAAGCCTTTTTTCGGGTTTTAATCGCTAAACAGAGTAAAGAATAGAACTTGAGAGATTTTTAATGCAATTTTACGTATGTTAGTTTGAGCCTTCTTACAATTAGAGACAATGCAGTGCCCTCTATTGACTAAAATTTTAACTGTTTTTAAAATTACAGCATATGAAATTTAAGAGCTACCAGATATAAATGTCACTTTTAGAGGGCACTGCACTGTTTTAAAAATTGCAAGAATGCTCAAACTAACATGTAAAATTGCATTAAAAATCTCCCAAGTTTAATTCTTTACTCTATTTTGCTATTAAAACCCGAAAAAAGGCTTGAATCTGAAATTCATTTGAGTATTTTTAATGTATCAGACGCTGCAGCGCCATCTATTGACAAAAATTTGAACTGTTTTTAAAATTAAAGCCTATGAAATTTAAGGAGGTACCAGATATAAATGTCACTTTTTTCATCTTCATATTTATTATAGTTAATTATTGAATGTTGAAATTAAGGCGCGTATTACTTATCACACTGTATACACCATCATTGTAAAACAAATAAAAAAAATTTAAAAATAACTTTCGACTAAAGCAAATGGCATTTGGGATGTTTTAATATAATTTTAAATTGATTATAAATAACAGGGCAGATTTAATCTCCCCATAAAAATATATAAACAATAGTGAAAGACTAAAACAAGTTTTTTTTTTTTTTTTGCGCATTTCAATTTTTTTTATAATTATGGATAAATGATTGCGTGCCCCGGGAAGCACATTTAAGGTCAGCGGGAAGTTGAGTATGGTCGATTTGAGTGAAGCGATATACACCCAAATCTAATCAGCACCTATTTCTGTCAATGTCTAGTAGAATGATGAAATTCCGCGGATTAATTCTTGAGATATAACTATTTTTCATGAAAACGCAGCACAGCAGCGTCACCTGTTCGACGATATATACCCAAACCTAATGAGCACCAATTTATATCAAGCTGTAACTGAATCTGAAGTTTGATTATATTCATTGCATTAGTTCTTGAGACAGAGCGTCCAAAGTTTGTGTTGCATAAGCTGACCGACAGCTATTTTCCAAAAAAAGCCAAATCGTCTTTAAAGCATCCCAAAACGTGTATACCCTCAAAAAATTGAAGTCTAAAATTCTCACGACAGAAACGCTTTCTTCTTATAGGAGAAAGTAAAAACACTAAATTATTTGGTTAAAGAAATTTGCTGAGTAACGTAGGCATGAAATGAAACTAGTTATAAATGCAGGGGTCGATGCAATTTTTTATTGTTGGGGCCCATTTTGTGAAACGTAAAGGTTTATTTTGTGAAATTTATTATATTTTTGTGAAAAATAACATTTTGCAACAAAAATTGAAATCCAGTTAATCAAATTCGAACCAAACATTTTTTAAACAAAAACTTTTTTTTAATCCTTTTTGCTGAAATTTTCCTCTCTGGTGAACTTGTTTGTTTACAAATTACACATTTTAAAACATCGCAAAATAATAAATAAATAATAAATAGTAAGTTTTCATGGAATAGAATTTTGTGAAGGGGCCTATTTTATCAAATTGATTTTTGTGAAGGGTGCCATTTTATTAAATACACTGCTCAAAACAATTAAAGGATATTTGAAGTTTTATATAAAATAAAGATATAAACGAATTTTTTTTTTGCCGAAAATAGAAGAAGATAATCACAAATGCAAATTTTTCTGGTTTTCAAACTGTGGAGTATGCAAATTTTGAGTTCGACGTCAAAAACGACGCTTCAGCGGTAGCGAATGAAATTTGACTTTCAACTGGATAAAAGAGAATGAAGACAAGGATGATCGGCATTCAGTGATTGCTTTGTTTCGATGAGTACGATGTCTCAGCGAAGTCATTTGACAGATTCAGAAGCTTGGAGAATTGTTGGTAGGTTAGAAGGGGGCCAAACTCAAGCCGAAGTAGCGCAAGCCATTGGAGTGTCACAAAGTGTCATTTCCAGGATCTGGAACAGTTTTTTGGAGAGTGGGTGTGCAGGCCGAAGACCAGGGCAAGGTCGTAGACGGGCAACAACGCCCAATGAAGATCGGTATTTAGCGTTAACAGCTCGGAGACACCGAAACATGAACGCTACTCTTCTCCAACAACACCTTCGCTCGGCTACAGGCACCACGATTTCAACTCAGACTGTCCGAAACCGGTTCCATGCTGTAGGTCTGTATGCTCGCCGACCGATGGTATGTGTTAGATTAACATCAAGGCATCGTCGCGACCGCAGGGAGTGGGCAACCGAGCATGTCAACTGGAGGAGAAATGAATAGAGCAATATTCTGTTTTCTGACGAGTCCCGTTTTTCTGTGCATCCGGATAATAGGCGTATTTTCATCTGGAGGGACCGTGGCAGTAGGAATAATCCTGCGTTCGTGCACGAAAGTGTCAGATTTGGCGGTGGAGAAGTGTTGGTGTATGGTGGCATCTCCATTGACGGGCCACTGACCTCTACATCATTCGAGATGGAGCTCTGACTGGTCGCCGATATAGGGATGAGATCCTCAGACCTATTGTAGTCCCTTACGCTGCAGCAATCGGAGATAACTTCATTTTAATGGACGATAACTGCAGGCCACATCGTGCAAACCTGGTGGAGTATTTCCTTTTCGAGGAAGGAATCGTTCGAATGGAATGGCCAGCGTGTTCTCCAGACATGAATCCAATCGAGCACGTTTGGGACGCTCTAGGAAGACGAGTTTCTGGCCGCCAACAACCCCCACAAACTCTCCAAGAACTGGAAAGAGCTCTTCTGGAAGAGTGGGGCAGAATACCCCAACTCGTCATTAATAGCCTCATTGAGTCCATGCCTCAAAGGTGTTCAACGTTGCGGGCCGCCCGTGGAGACCATACCCCCTACTGAAAATGATTTTCTTTGAAGAAAACACCTTTTCTTATTCTTTTTTTCTCATATGCACAAATTGTGTTTTTTTTCCTTTTGTACACAAATGCGCAATAAAATGCCTTTTTTTCTGCCAAACATGTGTAATTTATTCTCATATAACCTACTATGTCTGTTGACCATGTATCAATCAGCTAAAAAGTTTCCCAGATACAAAATCCACCTAAAACTGCAATATCCTTTAATTGTTTTGAGCAGTGTAGATTTTTGTGAAGGGTCCCTAAATAGGCCCCAAATTTTTTCTGGATCGACCCCTGAAATGCAAACATATAACACTATATACTTAACTTAAACATATTGCATTTCAAAGCCCAGGAGAAGAGGGGGGGGGGGGGAGAGAAAGGAGACTTTTCCTATTTCTACAATTTTCCTTTCAATCAAATCAAATCAATTTTTTTTAATAAGAATAGATCAGGATTTCCACCTCATTTCGAAATAAAGCACATAGCTTTGACAAATCTAATAGAACCATGTTAAGCTCACAGATCACCGCTAGGTTTCTCTTCCTAGGAGAATCCGTCCTTAATGGCTAAAGGGATGTGTTCAAACCATTAGGAGGATAAGTTTAGACGCAAGCAGATGAATTTACATTACTCCTGCGCTTGATTGCTTCGAAATAATTCCTTAGAAAGAGTTTCGAGGAGAAAGAGGTAGCTATATATTTCTAGATGTTACAGATGAAATAATTTTCCAGTACAATATTAGTCGCTACCTAAACTAGTAAGTTTTTCAAAATCTCTCTTTAAAAAAGGGCTGACTGAATCTGAACTGTAGTCCTGCACCCGAAATCAAAATTTCTGCTTAGTCAACCCGAAACCAGACAACAAAAAATTGTCAACCCGAACCCGACACACTCAAGACAAACCCGAAATATTCAAACTCGAACCAGATTTGAACCCAAAATGAAAGTGAATTAATCTATATTTTAATATAATTATGGATAAATAGTCTACAAAAACATCTCTAATCTCAATTTTATCTTTTTTGTAAAAAAATGAACACACATATACACTGAATTGTAATATGTGTGTTCACAATAACAATAATTATTACAATTCATATGATTTCTTTACCAATATGAATAATTGTGTTGAAATTAATCGAACATATATACACTCATTAATATTTAAATATATATGTATTTTTTCATTTGAAAAATAATAGGACTTTATTTGAAAAATCGGGTCAATTCGAACCCGACCCGAAAGAGTCGAAACCTGACTCGAACATAAAGTCAACCGACCCGAAACATCTAAAGTCAACCAGACCAGCAACGAATAGAATTAGCATCAAACTGACCCGAACAGCCTATGGGGTCTGGTTATGGTAAAATCGGGTTAACCGACCCGACGCAGGACTCTAATCTGAACTTATATCATTTACTTATTATATGTACATAATTTGTATGTTTATTGTGTGTAGATTCTACAGGAAAATTCAATATTTTTTAATTAAAAATAATAGCTTCATTTTTATAAAAGCCTAACACAGCGCACGTTTTTAATTTTTAAACTTTATGTAATAATTTAATTTTAAAACTTAATGCGATGTGTGTGTGTGTGGGGGGGGGGGGGGGGGCACACACCGCAAAGTACTTATTAGACCTAGTATACCTGGTTAAATTTTAAGTAAGATAAAAATTGAAAGAGAAACTTCAATTCCTGGCATTTTATAATATAAGACTTTATACACAAACGAAATTTCAACATAAAAAAATCAGATAATGAACAAAACAATATGCATTTTTTTAAATTGTTTAGGAAGCTTAGAAAATCGTAAAATGTAATGAATGACACGATAATAAGGGTGTTTCGTATGTTATAATATGTAAACAAACACGATGCAATTTTTTTTTTTATCACGTAACGTCACATAAATACTGTCCATTAAGCCAACGCTAACAGTCAGAAGAAACGCAAATTTTTGCCAATTAACTGCCATTTTTAAAAAATTATTTATAAAGCTTAGATAATCGTAAAATGTAATGACACGATAATAAGAATATTATACAGGGAGTATCGTATGTTGTAATATGTAAACAAACACGATGAAATTTATCAATTGATTACCACTGTGACGTCACGTAAATATTGTCCATTAAGCCGACACAAGTCAGAACAAAAGCAAATTTTTGCCAATTAACTGAAAACAAGAATACAATTAGAAAAATCAAACCTTGACACTTCAAAATTATTGTCTTTAATCTGAATATTGAAAGCTCTGAAGAAGACAAAAGTCTGTAATTTCCACTTACCTGAAAAGATAAGAAAAAATATAATTAAGTAAAATGCAATATACATAATTAATGTTATATAATTATATACTAATGTTATATACCCATGCAAACCCATTCAGAGTTCTCATAGGTCCAAGTCTGCTGAGAAAAATAAGCCCGGACCCGGTCCAAATCTAATGACAGAAAATCGGACCTTGACAGGCCCGCGGGCCGGAGCAACAAAAATAGAGTAAAAATCTAAAAGCGTACATAAAATTAAATATTTTACTTTTTCCAAGGAATTGGGAAAAAAGCAGCGGTCGCAGTCACGTGCCTCAACAAATAATTACCCAACCACGTTCAAAAGGAGGAGGGGGGAGGGGAATAAGAAATTGTACACGGAGAAATAATTCTCTCATAAATGTAAGGCAGCATTCAGATCACATTTTCAAATTCAGCGACGAGAAGTCAAATTATTTATCTGGGCTTTCTTATCAAAAGGCTCTGTGCTGATCAACAAATTAAAAGAAAGGGGACTTATCAACAAAACGGGAGGGGATAAACATGTTAAAGATCCTCCTCTGCGGTCCTCTTCCCCATGGTATCGCAACAGAAGACTCTCCATCATAGAAAGTGAAAAAGGGGCCGCCATCGCAGACTGCGTTCTGCCACAGCTGTCCCTTTGTCTGCTTTCTTGATGTTGTGAGTTTTATGTAGCTCGACAAGAAAGGATCATTCAACACAGGACACTTGCTAACATGTTTATCACTCCCACTTTCTTTTGTTGAAGACCACAGAACCTTTGAAAAAGAAAGACAAGAGAAATAATTTATGACTTTTTGAAGCTGATTTCTGAAAATGTGGTCTAAAAGCAACCTCAAAAAGTCTTCTCCACGTTATCTAGCGATCGGCTACGTGCCTAGCATTGGATGGAAAAAAGAATATAAAAACGAATTTCAGATTTTGTTTTTTTAAATAGTAAATATTCATATTTTATTTTTTATGGAAGGAACTGCTGAGAGTAGAAAAATAAAGGCTACTTGTGGGTATTTTTAGTATTTCCATCCGGGAAATTTAATTATGAGATGGCAATTTAAAACTGCAGAAGAAACGGAAAATATGTATAATAAAAAGAAAAGTGCCCAGTTAAACTGATGGCATTGAGCTCACAGGCTATTTCTGCGTGAAATAACCATTTAGATAAATTAAGGGGGTATTAGCCCCACTTAACCAATGAACCCCCAAAACTAATCAGAAAGCGCCTTATCAGAATGAACCTATATACAAAATTTGTAGCAAATCAGATATTTCTATCAAGAATTATCGCGTTACGTACGTACGTACGTACATACATACATACATACAGAGTCCCGGTTATTGCAGGTGTCCTCAATTTTTTATTTCCTTCGGGTACCGAAAGATCACGATTTTAAACGCTAGGAAAAACGGAACATTCTCCCCTCGCCTGCGAACTATGTGATTGAAAAAACATGCTTCCCTAACCCCCCTCCTCTCTGGACATGCGTAGAAGTGATCATAACACCGGCGAACTGAGGAAAATTTCAGCTTTTTCATTAGCGTTCGATGAGCATTTTTAATTAATATCTCGGATAATTATCAAAAAATCAAAAATGGGAATATCAGAAGCATTGGGAGCTGTGAATCTCTTATCCAGAACGAAATTTAGCAGACCTCTACGGGCGATAGATTTCCATAGCCAACAAAAAAGGACAAAACTTTATTTTATAAATTACAGAGGATGTCCTCTCTTAATAGCTAATTCTTCAACCGTTAGATTTAGAGGTAAGTACCAATCCTTTTTACGGCCACGGTTGAAATATATGGCGCATTAGCGTACATGTTGGTATAACGGAAAATTACCTAATTTTTATCTATTTTTTAAGAAAGTGAATCAGATTTATTAGAACTAATATTGTTTAAATATAATGTTATGTCATCTCAAAAAAACATCATATATGATGAAAAACATCATTTGAATGTTTTTTTTCAATTAATACCTGTATCTCTAAAATTAACTTTTTATCAACGATAAGAAAAGACAACCGCTATATTCTATTCTTCAGTTTGAAACGAAAAAAAAATAAAATACGAAATCTGAAACAGTCTACATTTTATCATTTACATGCCGACATATAATAAATGCAGACCTAAGAGAAGATTAATGAATTTGAACACGAGCGTGTCAGCCGGCTTAGAACGCATATACCCTTCAAGATAATAGACACACAGCCACCTGGAAGGGCTTACCTACTGAACATGCATCAAAAAAATTAATATTTCGCACGGAAAAAGGCGATTCAGAGGTTAGAACTTCTCGCAGAATATCAGAGAAACGTGTTTTTGCGCGCACATAAAAGATTAGAATTCATTATTTCCCAATTTTTATTAGTTTTAAGAGATGATGTCAGAGTCAAATCCGGTCTGTGCCACTTTTTCAAGAACAGAGAGTAAAGCACTAATTATCTTCACTCAACTTTGACCGACTTTCTTATATCGATTAAATGAAGGCACCAGAATTTTTCTTTAAATATACTCAGATATAATACAGTTACTTTAACAAGGCCAACACATCATTGTTAAATTCCTGGCATAAAACTTAACCCAAGCGGTGTCACGTTTGCATTATGTTAAGAATGTATATTAGAGGTTATAGGCGATTTTGGGCTTCCAAAAAAGCACTTTATTTATCAGTAACACTTTTTACTTCCTTCTATCTTTACAAGAAGAAAGTATTGGATTCTTGAAAACTTTCAACTTCCGGTTTTCGATGAATTTATACGTTTTAGAAGGTCCTGAACACGATTTGACTGTTTTTAGAAAATGTCTGTCTGCGAGTCTGTGACTCTCTGTATGTGACAAAAATTTTGTGGGCGCTTTATCTCAAGAACTAATGCACGAAATTTAATAAAACTTTATATTCAGTTAGTCCCTGATATAGATTGGTGCAGATTAGTTTTTGGTGAAAATCGCCCAACAGGTGGCGCTGCTATGCTGCATTTTTCGCGATTTCCACAATAGCTCTATCTCAAGAACTAAGGCACTTATTTTCATCAAACTTCAAATTCAGTTAGACCTTGACATAAATAGACGCTGATTACGTTTTGGTGTAGATATCCCAACAGGTGGCGCTGCTACACCACTTTTTCATTATTTTTATGATAGCTATATCTCAAGAACGAATGCACGGAATTAAAAAAAAAAAAAACTTTAGATTCAGATAAACTTTTTGATGTAAATTGGTGCCGATTCTTTTTAGTGCATGCGAAACCTGGTGTGAGATAGAAGAAAGTTTTGAGATTGGCACATCCGACTAGTTTTGAAAAGTGTTTGTGACTTCGGCTGGTCTAGCCGTCCGTCTGACCATGTTGTAACTCGCGTAAATATACTCGGGTTGCTATATAATTGATTTCTGTTATTGAGGTTTACTTTGGCATGTTCGGTATTGAAAATAAAATGCGTAACATTTATAGTTTGTTTACAGAGACACCCAAAAGAATTTCGTTGTATTATAGTGTATGAGGACAAATCGTTTGCAATGAATTTTAATGACGTTACACTATTTCAAATGCATTAAAATTTATATACATCACTGAGGTACACGGGCGCACTACAAGGTACTTAACTGTAGAATATGGTGTGCATAGCATTTATCGTTCATTTACAGGGCACACAAAATAATTTGGTTACAATATTGTCTATGAGCGATAATTGCTGGAAGTGCGTTTTCAAATGTGGTACGCATTTTAAAGTTTAATAAATTTTTGCATAGTACTTGGTTTGTGTAAATTCTATAGATCCTATACAGGGCTGCACAAAAGAATTAGTGCATTTGCGTTTATTAACGGAAATTGCTGAAGGTGCCATAACTCATCACTGTGTTATAAGTTTCCCCAATGGAACTAAATTTTAGCATACTACGTAACTACGTAGTATATATGCAAAATATACAAGCATATACAGGGTAGCACAAAAGAATTCGGATACTTTTCGGACTATAGATGGTAATTGCTGAAATTTTCATTCACGAGACTCGGGCCAGGCCGCCTTTCATAGTAATCACTCTTTTCCGGACCAAGCCAAGCCTGGACTACATTCGTCCTAGATGTCTACACGCGCCAAAATTTTCAGGCCCGGTCTTGATCCTGCCCGTCCCGGCCTGGCCCGTGCAAAAATCCAGGTACAATAATATATGAAAAAAAAAATATATTAAAATGGCCATTATTCTATACAATTAAACTTCTTTTTAAAGAATAGTGCATCCATTTCTAAGCAATTTTTCATTTAAATACAGCAAAAACCTGTGAAATATAACCTGTCTATGACGGAAACTTGTCTTAAACGGAAAAATGTCTTGATCCGTGTAAAATGAATATAATAATCCGCGCGAAAAAAATATACATTTACAACAGAAGATGTACTTGCTAAGAATTGGAACCTGTCTATAACAACGGATTTTTCTTCTACTGAATCTTCATTTGAATGTAACTAAGTCATATTTTTTAATTAATGTTTATGTACGTAATTGTCTAAGTGGTCATTAATATTGTTGATTATTTTGCATTCCATGCATTTCGAACAAAATCTGAAAATAAAATCTATGCTTAAGTAAGTGTGCTTTTTGAATAATTTTAGTTGTAGGATAATGTTGCTCCAGAAATATCGGCATGTTTTGTAGAAATTCAGCCGGACTTTTAAAATATCAAGTCTTAAAATATTTTGCCAGCAATCTTATTTTATTTATATCTCGTGTCAAATGTTTCATTTTAATCAGTAGTGTGATAAAATTTACTTTCATCAGTAATGTATGAATGTTAAAATAACACATCTTAAATATATGTTAGTACTAAAGTTATGACAAAACTATTAAATTTTGTCACATTAGATATAATATCCTTTAATATTTTAATCAGTAATCTAAGTTGCGACGTACAATTTCAATAGTTTTGTCATAACTTTAGTACTAACATCTAGTTAAGATAATATTATGTTATTTTAACATTCATATATCGCTGATGAAAGTAAATTTTATCACATTAGATATTTTAACAATAAAATATCGCTGATGAAAGTATATCTAATGTGATAAAATTTACTTTCATCAGCGATATATGAATTTTAAAATAACATATTATCTTAAATACATGTTAGTACTAAAGTTATGACAAAACTATTAAAATTGTACGTCACAACTTAGATTACTGATTAAAATATAAAGAACATTATATCTAATGTGATAAAATTTACTTTCATCAGCGATATATGAATGTTAAAATAACATAATATTCTCTTAAATATATTAGTACTAAAGTTATGGCAAAACTATTAAAATTGTACGTCACAACTTATAATGCCCTTTATATTTTAATCGGTAATCTATCTAATGTGATAAAATTTACTTTCATCAGTGATATTATATGAATGTTAAAATAACATAATATTCTCTTAAATATATATTAGTACTCATGTTATGACAAAAATGTTGAAATTGTAAGTCGCAACTTAGATTAGATATGAGCGGAAAATCTGGGCTTTCGTGTTCCAGTGTGCACGCAATGGAGAATGGGTAAACTTTCGAGGAGTTTCCTTATTTAAAAAAAGAGACAGAAAAAAAAAAGAGAATTTAAGTAACTTCCTCTTTCAAGTCCACTCTGAAGCCATCCTTTCCATCGAGTAAGGCAATAAATTGCCTTTGCCTAATTAACTCGCTCGTTCCCTATGACGCAAAGATCTACTGACAGACCGTAAAGAGTACTTTCCTCCAAATAGCAAATATCTCTCATCTTAAGGCTGTTCTCAAATCCCAAACTGGCTACTTTATGACACATTTCTGAATTCATTTTTGTTCGCAAAACGCACGAGATTCGCACGTGCTTCTTATTCGGAAACTATCGAGTTGAATAGCTATTCCATTTTTCGATAAAGGCAAAGGATCTTTCAAAAAATGCCGTCAAACTAGCTGTTTTGAACAGAATTTCTGAACACGACACTCCGTTAAAGCTCGTTACGCGACAATTGCTTATAACTAGTACTCGTGGATATACGTTTATAATACGTTTAAATGTATACGTAGTTAAGCTTTTTTCCCATATTATACCTATCCAAAATCGTTACCGGTTACGACAATACGTTTTAAACGTATATTCGCAAGCACTACTTATAACCCCAAATGTAATACATTTATCGAAAAATGAAACAACACTTAGATTACAAATTAATTATATACTCATATTTGCAAGTGTCATGCTTTTATATTTAAGTATGTGCCCATTAATGTGACAAAGTTTCGCGGGAAAAAATACTTTTTGGTCTATCAATAAGGCTTTCTCAAATCCAAACTAGCTACTTACTGACACATTTCTGAATTCAATTTTGTTCGCAAATGCATGAAATTGGTATGTGCTAATGTTCAGAAACAGTGTAATCCAGCTATTTTTTTTTCTATTTTTCGATAAAAGCAGAAGATATTTCAGAAAATTATCTCAAAGTTGGTGTATTGAACCATATTTTTGGACGCAACAGCGGGGGGAAAAGAAAAACTGCCGTCATGAGAAGACAACAATCGTCCAAGTAGCACGTTTTAAAAAACTTTTAAATTAACCTAATACATAGGTTTAAACAGGGGTCGGAAAAACTACTTTTTTATTGTAGCGAACTACAACTACTTTATCGAAAATGTAGTTAACTACAACTACTTTATCGAAAATGTAGTTAACTACAACTACTTGTTTAAAAAAGTAGCGACTACAAACTACTTTTCAAAAGTAGTCACTACTTCGCTACTTTCAAATTTTGTCAAAGGATTCAATTTACACTGGAAATTGAAGACACGGATTAAATAATTAAACGACTCCTCATTATATCTCATCTGCCGGAATACAATTAAATAAATGCATCACAAGCGAGGATATTAAAAAAATTTAAAAGTAATATACAGGAAAATGTTGTGTGTTTGTTTCAAAAATGTTAGTTTATACACACATCACAAATTTAGTAGCAAAATTAAGAGACATATAATCTAGAAAATTACTGAAAAACAACTATGAATTCAAACCAGAAGTAGGACTGTAAATAAAGAGATTCCGAATAATAAGAAACTCGGCGTAAAAACAGGAAGACCGGATAACGAGTAAATAGACAAGTGTTCCCATTCCCAGCAAGAAAATTTATTCCTTTAGTGGGTTTAGTACTCGATTTTAGCAGCAAGTTTCAACGGAAAAAATCTATGACTTCATGCAATGCGTTGCTATACACTGCAGCTGAGATTTGCCGTTGAGATTCGCAAATTGTTGCTCCTTTTGTGCTAATTTTACACCAAAGAAGCAAATCCCGTCCATGTGATTTGCAGAATAGCGCATTCTTTCCCCTAAAGTAGCGTTAAAAGTAGCGTCGGTTTTCGCTACAAACTACTGTTTTTTTTTTTTTTTTTTTTTTTTTTTTGTATCGCGCTACTCGCTACACTACATTGTTCAAAATGTAGCGCTCTACTTCCGAGCCCTGGGTTTAAATTCGTTTTTTAAAAAGTTTTAAAAGCGTTGACTAACTTTTGGTGGCGCTTCTAACTTTAAGATGCAATTCATTTACCGAAAAATGATTTTAAGAAAAGCAGTTCGATTTCAAATTATTTCCATAATTATGCCTGCAAGTGCCATGCTTTTACGTTTGACAATGAGTCCATAAAAGTGTCAGAAAATTCCGCGTTGTTGAGTACTGAAAAATATTTTTTTGAGAACAACTTTTAATAAGGCAAGAAATTAAGATAAAAGGACTTAGGGTGATAAGATATGAAAGTACATTTTAATGCTGAACATAAAAGCTTCTTCTAAAAATGTATTATATATTTTTTAAATTGACTATTATACTTTATTCTATGTTATATAATATTTAGGTTCACTGCAATTACTAACATGGGCTATATTTTACGGTTTTATTCACATATCTTTGATTCTACACTGAGCGAACACTGTAAAAAAAAAAGATCTCTCAAATTGACCGAAAAAAAACTGTCAATTTTGGCGTCAGTGGAAAACCGTTTAATTTACAGAAAATATCTCTATATTTTTCATTAAAACAGTTTTTTTCTGTAAAAAATAGATATTTTTTGTAAAAATTACAAAATTTACATTTCTTTTTTCACAGGAAAAAAATTCTTTAAAACCTTCTTTTTTTCTGTAAAAAATACATTTTTTTTCTGTCAAAATTACAGATTTTTTTTTTTTCATTTTAAAGTGAAGGAACGTACCATTTTGATTTCGATATATGTTTATGTTATTATCTAACAGGGTGATAAGGATTTATAAAACAAAATAAAATTGGTACCTCACGCCGCTCACATATGAAAAAAAAATTGTTTATAAGTTTATTATATATTATTTTTATACGTTTATTTTAAGCATATATTTATAATGTAGTGAACTCTCGTTAGTGCAAACTCCCAAGGGAGGCCATTTTTCGTTCGTACTAACCGAAGTCCCCATTAAACGATGAGTGGGGTAAAAATAAGTCCTTGCGTTAAATTAATGAAAACCAGTTTTTTAAAGAAATTAAATAGCTTTGCTGAAAAACCACGTTCTTTTTAATTCAGTATTTTCAGCAAAAATTCAAATTAATGACAGTAATTGTTAATACAAAAGAACTAATTCCTGAGGACAAACAAAATATACAAACAAATTGCAGTACTTCTATAATTTAAATTATAAAACAATCATCAGTGAGATTTCAAATTTCCCTCGCTAATGTTAAACCTATGGCCGTGTGATGCATTCGTATATATAAAGTATCCCCTCAGTAAATTAATAATTTAAACTTTTTTTTTTTTCTATGTACTCTTCTTGAAGGATGTCTCATTTTTATTTTTCTAGTTGTCAAAATACTTCTAAAATTCATACTTAATTTTATGTAAAGTATTAAAATCTTACTAAGTTTCGCTAAGATTTTAACACATAAAATTATAAATCTATCTTAAAAAAATTAAATTATAAATAAAATTATAAATCTATCAATTATAATAGTATCTATTTTAGAAATATTTTGACAACTAAGAAAGGAAGAGACATCCTTTAAGAATAATACACAGAAAAACAGAAGTTAAAAATGTTAATTTCTTAAGGAGATATTTTATAAATACGAATGCATCACTTGGCCATAATGTTAAATTAGCGAGGGAAATTTGACATCTCACCGATGAAGAGTCACTTTTCTTTGCGATAGTGGAACAAGTTATCTTTTTACCGCATCGTTTTCTAATTTTAGCGACATACTCCAAAATTTGGTCTTTTCTTGATCGGTAATATCGGCGAACAGCCGGCAGCATTGTTTGAACCTCTCACGTTGCCGGTTGCGGAATGTTATCTTTCTCTTGATCAGAGTCACTAACAATTTCTTGATCTCGCTTCAAAAAAAAAGATGTGGCAACAAAATTGTTTGGAAAAACTACTGTATACTAAACGAGTGTCTTTAGATTTTGCCCGGTTAACTGTGAAACATTTGTAAGCATTAGGCGATGTCCTTAAGAGGCTACTTCACTCAGACGAAAACACCCGCTCGCTAATGTTTAATCCTATGGAGGATATTTTTGAAGATATCTCTCGTTCGCATTTCAATATTTTTAAATGATTTTTTTTTTTTTTTTTTTTTTTTTTGCATTGGATAGCTGAGGTCAATCTCTATGTATGCTCTTTCTACTTTTTCGATTTTTGTTGCAGTTTTTTTTTATTAAGGATACTTTCACTTTCAAAACCGGTTCTGAAAGTGAAAGTATCTTAATAAAAAAAACTTGTAATCAAAATCGAAAAAGTAGAAAGGAGCGTGCATAGAGCTCCGCTATCCAATGCAAAAAAAAAAAAAAAAAAAAATCATTTAAAAATATTGAAATGCGAACGAGATATCTTCAAAAATTCCCTCCATAGGATTGAAAGCACCTGCTCGCTATAATGTTAATCCTATGGGGGAAGTAACTTACGCTATCTCGTTCGCATTCCAATATTTTTGAATGATTTTTTTTTCTTATTTTTTGCATTGTATAGCTGCGGTCAATCTCTATGCACGCTCCTTTGTGCTTTCTCGATTTTTGTTGCAGTTTTTTTATTGAGGATACTTTCACTTTCGAAAAAGAATACGAAAATGAAATTTTCTTAATAAAAAAAAAAAACTTGTAATCAAAAACGAAAAAGTACAAAAGGATCGAATGATATTGAAATGCGAATGAGATATCGCAAATTATTTCTCCCATAGGATTAACATTAGCAAGCAGGTGTTTTCGCCTGAGTGAAGTATCCTCTTAAGCTAAAACCAAAGCAAGAGTACTTCAAAACAGTAAAACAATACCAATAAAACAATACTTCATCAGAGAGATTTCAAATCCCCCTTGCTAATGTGAAACCTATGGACGTGTGATGCGTTCGTATTTTTAAAATATCTCCTTAGGAAATCGATATTTTTAACTTTTTTTTTCTTTTTTTGTGTGTACTATTCTTAAACAATTTCTTTAAAAATGTGTCTTTCTTTCTTAGGTGTCAAAAGATTTCTTAAATATATACTAAATTTGTAATTATGTGATAAAATCTTAGAGAAACCGAGAAAGATTTTAACACTTTACATAAAATTAAGCACATATTTTAGAAATATTTTGACAACTAAAAAAAAAAAAAAAATAAGGAGACATTCTGCAAGAAACGGGCACAGAAAAAAAAAAGTTTAAAATATTAATTTACTGAGGAGATATTTTATAAATACGAATAAGGCACACGGCCATATGTTTAACATTAGCGAAAGGAATTTCAAATCTCATTGATGAAGAGCCTTAACACTAATTTCAAATAGAAAAATGAAACTGAAAACAAAATTGTTCTCGTTAAGCTGAGATAAATCTTAAGCGGAAATGCAATAAGTGGATTCGTCAATCAGATCAATTCTCCTCGCTAATGTTAAACCTACGGAAGTGGAATGCATTCTTATTTTTAAAATATCTCACAAGGGAATGAATATTGTTAACTTCTTTTCTGTGTATTTTTCTTGAAGGATGTCTCTCTCTCATTTTTTTTTTTTGTTTTTTTTTTTTTAACTTAGTTGTCAAAATATCTCAAAAATATATGCTTAATTTTAACTGAAAGTGTTAAAATCTTATTCACAGCTCGTACGATTTTAAAAGATAAAATATTAAGTTATGTATATATTTTAGAAATATTTTGACAACTAAGAAAAACAGACACCTCCTTTAAGGTGGCTCTCACATGACCTGGTCAACGACGCAAAACTTTGACATTTTCTGACTCATTTTTAAACGCAAAGGCATAAAATTGGCAGACCTGACTATTGAAGCGATTTACAATCGAAATGAGTTTTCCAATTTTTTTTTTTTTTATATATAAATTACTTATCGAGTTATAAGCGATTCGTGTCACATGAAGACACTTTTTCGCCCCTTTCGCTGCGACGGCGTAGGAAATTCGGTTCAAAACGCCGACTTTGACAGTATTTTCTGAAAGATCTAATGTCTTTACCATAAAAATGCAAAACGTCTTTCGTTAACAAAGTTTCTGAATAAGAACACCTGCCAATTTCATGAGTTTCCGAACAAAAATGTATTAAAAAATATGTGAAAAAGTACCCAGTTTGGATTTGAGAATAACCTTAAGAAGGGTACACAGAAAAAGGCAAAAATGTTAATTTCCTTATTAAATATTTTAAAAAGTAGGAATGCAGTCCACTACCATAAGTTTGGGAATTTGAGATCTGACTGACGAACCTCCGTAACGAGAGTAAACTGTATTAATGTAAAACTATGGAATTTATGTAATATCAATGAATTTATATTTATGTGGTGTCAAATAAATTTGTTGTATCAATTTATATTAAGTCACTCTTAACTCTAGAAGAGTACGGCAGTCGTAACAATTACGACTATGTTTGTTCGACGCGAAACAGCTGATTGACGAGTAGAGGGATAATTCAGGTGTCGATCCAGGCAAATTTTGGGGCATATTTAAGGCCCCCTTCACAGAAATCCATTCAAAATAACAGACTCCTTCACAAAATTCCTCTTAATGAAGCAGACTCCTTCACAAAATTCATTTTAATGAAATAGATACCTTCACAAAATCCCTTTTCATAAACACAAACACTCCATTATTTTTATTTTGTTAGGTTTTAAAATGAGCAATTTTTGCAAACAAAACAAATTCACCAGAAAGGCAAATTTTAGCACAAGGACTTAAAGAAATTATTATTAAATGCTTGGTTTGACAACTAATTGAATGTGACATTTGGTCACATTGTTATTTCATCTTTCGTTACAAAATGTTTCGCAAAAGTATAATAAATTTAACTTAAATATGAAAAAATTCACTAAAATATAAAAATTTTCACAAAAATAACTTTACTTTTCACAAAATGAGCCCCCAAGAAAATCACCCTGCATCGACCCCTGTAATTATAAGAATATTTGTTTTCTAGGTAAAGTGATATAAAAAAAAATGGTTGAGAAGTATATTATAATCATTTTTAACTCATTTTCCCCATATAAAAATGCAAAATTTACAGAATTCGTAATTTTTACAAGTATTTAGTCTTTTCCACTATCCCGAGTAGAGTCAGGTGGGGTAAAATTACTTTTTTACTCATGCTTAGCTCACAAAAATATATTTTCAATCTGCCAAAAAAAAAGTAGAATTTGCAAATGAACATTGCTCCGAACATTTTAAGGACAATCTCAACAATGAAATTGTAATCTATTATTGATAATGGTATTTTAAAACAGATTGTCAATTAACTATTTTACCTCATGCTGTTTGTAAAATGGGTAGGGGAGCTGGGGAATGAATGGGACAAGGGATGGAATGGATGGGACATTCTCAATATTTCAGGCAAACAAATTTTTTTAATTGCTTCCTATCCTCATAGATGACACTATCCTAGTGTGCTTCAGAACCAAAAGCAAGGCCACATGGCTGTTTTCAATTTCCTTCAAAGTTACATTTCCTGAAAACTTTGCTTAAATGTAATGTTTTTTATGTTTAAAGTTGTTTACATATTTTATACATTATAAACAATTAAGATATGTTATAGTTATTTATTTCAAGGCTCAATATTGGTAATTAAAATGAATGAATATTAACCATTGTGACAAAATAATTTCCGAGAAAAAAATGGCTGACAATTGAATATATGCATCATGGGGATGATTGGGACATTTCAAATGGGGATGAATGGGACTGGTTCATTCATCCCTAGAGGATACTGATTTTTTTTTTTTTTTTATTAACTAAATAATATTATATATGTCGATAAATTAATAATTTATGTTAATTATTCTTTTAACATTTCCTCCTCATTGTAGCCACCGTCGTCTTCAGTCATTGGATGTTTCTGTTTATGGACCTTTAAAGGCAAAGCTGAGACCAGTCCAAGATGATTGGCTGACAAATAATTTTGGAGAGCATATTACAATTTATAACCTCTTAGCTTTTGACAAGTAGGCATTTTTGCCAGCTTTTAGTACTAGCAACATAAACATAACCAGTGGTTTTAGGAAAACTGCCATTTTCCTTTTTAACAGCAATACATTCACTGAAACTGATTTTATACCAGCTTATGCGACTTACAGACCAAATGTAGAACATTTTTAGACAGACCACATTTATTGTGTTAGTGATATTTGCACATCCGTGCAACTTTAACTTTGTAATTCATTAAAATTTCAGTTAAAATATATAATATAAATTACAGTTTTTTAATGCATAATTAACTGTGTTTTCACTTCTTGGATTACTAACACTGTTATATAACAGCCATATAAGATCATATATTACAAATATAATTACATATAAGTTTATAATTATAAATTTTAATTTGGTATCATTGAATATAGAGAGGAAAATATGTGTCCCATCCATCCCTGCTGTTGGGATGATTGGGACAGAGAGGAACTTTTTTTAAATTTCATAATATATTGCTGTATAATAACAATCTTGAATAAATATTGTGCATAAGATGTAGACAAACACCTAATGTATGAAATACGATATATAATATTAATAATAACTTAAATAAATTATTTAAAATAAATATTTTTGTGAAAATGTCCCATTCATCCCTTATCTCCCATATACTTAAGTAAAGAAATGGAAAGCTTTAAATAAAAAAATAAACCTAAATCGGATTAAAAGTGTTCTTTAGAAAACTAAAAATATTAAGCAACAGACTTAACTTGTCCGTCACTATTACTATTTAAGTTAGATAAGTTTTCTAAGGAAACAAAACTTCTTCTAAATTATCAGTAAGTCAGATTTAAGAACTTTAAGATTTTAAGTCTGGATTATGTTTCATTGGTGGATCAGAAAGGATAGCTGCAATTTGTAAATGCATCAAACATGTCATCTTTCTCAGGAAATAGGAACTTCCCTCTCATTTGCGAACTTAACTGTGTATTCCTGATTATTTATGATCCAGAGAAATATCTAATTTGTCTTTTTCAAAAACTCTGACCTAAAACTTAATTATGATAGTTTGTCCGTCACTATTACTGTTTAAGTTAGATAAGTTTTCTAAGGAAACAAAACTTCTTCTAAATTATCAGTAACTTTGTTGGTAAGTCTTTTAGCCTTGATTTAATTAATATTTCGAGTTTCCATTTATCCTGTCACTTTTCAAAATTTCTCTTATAACAATTGGTGATGAAAATTGCATGTTTTGCTTTTACTATATATTAATTTATCAAATTAAATTTATTTGTAATAAACTTATTGAAGTAAACAGTTTTAGAGCACTATATTGTTTTAATATCAAATGTTATAGCAAAAATTCCCCCCCCCCCCTCCAAAATGTTAATTTATGTTATTTTGTAAAAAAAAAAAAAGAAAAAAAAAAAAGAAATTGCAGAAAGTTTAGTTTAATAATATAGAGGGAAACATTTTCGAATAGATATTAAGATATTTTAGATAAGATACCTTCTGAATAATAATAACTTTTCAAACAATTTAAGAAATAGCTATCAACATTCTTGAACGACATAAAGGCGACAAAATGAACCCCACTGAATGATATAGGCTAGTGTGAAATATTTTAAAATTAAAAATAATGATATTTTAGACATGACATTGTCTTCTGAATAACAGGCCTATATTAAAAAATAACTTTTTCCATCAGTTTCTTAATAGAAGGGCTATGCCATAGCGTAAACATTTTTAAACACAAATTAAGTGTCAGGTCTTGCACATTTCAGTAGCCTAATTCCTACCTGAATCAATCTGGAATAAATAAGTCAGCTGTATACTTCCGAGTTGGTTGGTTGGTTGGCTGATTTTATGACGGCCAATTATCAACACGAGGGATATAGGCCCTGGGGGGAGTGAAATCCGTGGGGGGTCTTTCTAAAGGATCCTAAGCCGTATTTACGGCAAGATTCGAAGAAAACCACGGAAAACTCCGAACGGTTAGGTCGACGAGCGCGACAGGGGTTTGAACCCAGCACCTCCTCGTCTACCAGCTTTGAGAGCAGAACCTCTCAGCCACTGGTGGGGCGTATACTTCTGAGAAATGATTAATAAACAAAATGTTAGTAACAATCAGCAAACATAATAAAAAACTACAGTAAAATTAAATCAATTTATAATTAAAATACAAAAAGCACCAAATTACTCTGTTTTTTTTTTTTTTTTTTTTTTTTTACGCGGGCAATTTGGTGCTTGCATCATTATTAATTTTTTTTCCTGGGTCATTTTCACAAGACGCAGAAGGAAGAAATGCAATACTTATTACAGTATACTTTCAACATGCCAGTACAAATTTTATTCGTACGTATATTATCTCGCTTTTGCTGTGGTTTAATGTAGAGAGATATTGAAACTTTGGAAGGTGGTCATTTTGCACAGTTTTTGATAAATTCCAGAAAATATTTTTTTTCGTCCTCAAAATGTGGTACTCACATAATAGGGATATATTTAATGCACAGTACACATGTGTAAGCACTTGTAAAAAAAAAAAAAAAAAAAATTCATACCACAATAAGATCATGATAATTGAAAATGAGGCACCCCAGCATCAAATTACCCCGGCTTATACAGATTGTTAGTTATAATTGCTTTATATAATATACTTTAAAATTAACTCCCGATAGTAGAATTTTCTGCGTCTATCTGCAGCAAATCGAAATTTATCTGCGACTTCAATAATAATGTCCAGGCTAAGCCTACTATGATATGAAATAATAGTAGCCTATAAAATAAGCAAAATTTGCATTTATAAAGATAATAAAATGCAATAATATAGAGATATAAAGCAAATTTTAGCAACATGTTTCTTATTTTTATCCAATATTTCTTTTTAAGCTGATAGATTAATATGTAAGCCTAAAATAATCTACAGCGCCGTCAACCCTCTGGACTGTTTCAAAACATTTATTTTTTCTTAAACTAATTAACTTTTTGGAAAACTTGCTTTTGCAGTTAGTTATATAGAGCACACTTGTAAGTAAAGCAAGAAAAGAAAATTGCAAAAGGTTTTAAATTGCAAGAGAAGTGTGGTTTTAAAATTTTCTTATTTAATTATTTTTTTTCAAATTTTACCACAAGACTTGCATTTTTTCTTGATTAAATCATTTATCTTTATAAAACCGTTTAATAATACGTCAAAAAGGTATAAAATAATCAAATAAAAAAAAAGTATTTCAAAGCCTACTAAGTCTCCTTAAATACTTAAGAAAAATATAAACGGATGAATTTAATGCCCCAAAGAATGTCTGAAAAACAAGTTTCAAAACAGAGAATTGATAAGAGATAATTCTATAATACTTTATTTTATTTATCTTTAAGATTGAGTGAAATACATAGTTACACATTTTGTGAAAAAAAAAAAAAAATAGGTTTTGTGAAATTTATTATATTTTTGGGAAAAATAATTGTTACGGAAGATCAAATCCAGTTACTCTGAATTCAAACCAAATATTTATTAATAATGACTTTTTATGTCCTCCTGCTAAAGTTTTAGTTTCGGTTGAACGTGTTTTGTTTGGAAATTAAGCATTTTGAATCCTAACAAAATTATATATATATATATATATATATATATGAATAAAGTTTGCTTTTATGGTTGGTTGATTTATGATGGCCGATTATCTACTCGAGGGATATGGGCCCTGGAGGGAATGCCCTCCGTGGGGGGTCTTTCTAAGGGATCCTAACACTTATTTAAGGCAAGGCTCGAAGAAAACCACGGAAAACTCCGAACGGTTAGGTCGACGAGCGCGACAGGGGTTTGAACCCAGCACCTCCCGTCTACCAGCTTTGAGAGCAGAACCTCTCAGCCACTGGTGGAGCTATTTAATTTTATGAAGGGGTCTCTTTTACTAAAAGTAATTTTGTAAAGAAGAAGTTTTTTTTAAGGGTTTTTGTGAAGAGGCCGCCTTTATTAAATGGAATGTTATGAAGGCGATTTAAATTAAAAAGAATACCTATTTAAAACACTCTGGAGAGAGATAACCATTGGACGTAACGTCTCCATATTTGGAGGATATACCGGGTGTCCAAAAGTCAGGAACAATAGAAAAATATAATTAATCCAAAAACTAATAAAGATTAAAAGATGCGGTTTGCAAAGAACAAGAAGTTTGATTTTTTTTTTTTTTCAATGGCGAAAGCAAAAACGAATGCTTGAATAGTTCTTTTTTCGGACTAACAGATGGCTTACAAGTGACAAGTCGCTTATAAGCCAAACATAATATTCCCAATCACATACAGTAAACCACCAATTGTCCAGAATAATGAGTTCTGGACGCAATCAGGATAATTAGAGTTATAAAAAGAGATTAAGTGGTGAAATAAAAAAAAATCTTAAAACAATTATTTAATAAAAATGTAGGGGTAATGTATGTTGAAAATAAGATCACTTACACTGGTCAACAAAAAAAATATTTTTGTCAGCTACTTTGACAAATGTAGGTGTTCTAGACTAATTTGAGTGTGCCGATTCCAAATCTGAACTCCTAATTTCTCCATCACGTCAGGATGTAAAGTTGTTGCCATCCTGCTGTTTCAAAAGCGAAAACTGCGTACCATCATTACTTTGGTGTGGAAGTTGGAGAACAGGACAAATGGTGGGCACCACATATATGCTGTACTGTGTGAAATACAGGGGTAACACAATGGTTAAGAGGTAAATTAAAAGCAATATCTTTTTCTGTGCCCATGATATGGCGTGAACCGAAAAATCACCTCTCAGACTGTTACTTTTCTATGACAAAGATATCCTGATTTTCAAAGAAAAATAAATCTAAAATAACATATCCAGATTGTGAATCTGCTCTGAAACCAATAAGCTCAAGTTTCAGTTGTGTAAAATAGACTCATAATGCCAAATTTAAACATTGGTAGTTTCTATAACTCGAGATCCTGACGTGATAGAGAAATTTGGAGTTCAGATTTGGTATCCGCACACTTAAATTAGTCTAGAACACCTATATTTTCCCCAGAAGCAAAAATGTTGTTGACCAGTGTTATTAGAAACAATAAATGAAATACAGTACTCTCATGCATTTAGAGGTATTACTTGATGAACATATTGAACAAAGTTAATTGTTTTGCTGTGATTACCCACTCATTAGATATGCCACTCATTAGATGCTGAAAGTTTCCGCAAACGCTTGACGTAATGAAATCGTTACCCTACTGTTTCCCTTATTTACTTCTACCGTACGTGTTACCAATATTGAAATATGATGTTTTTCACTTTAAAAAAGTCCAAATTCAATATCGAATTGAATTCAGATTTTCTTATGAATTTGAAAATAGAGAAATGCACTGTATATATGAAATCGGTGAAAGACCAACTTAGAATTACCCAAATATATAGACTTTGAGGAATTCAGTTAAACATTAATTTCAACGTTAGTTTAATTACGAGTTTCAAGGAGAAATGGGGGCACAGTATCTGTAAATTTATAATTCATAGAAAATTATATTTTTAAGAACGAATGCATACAATTCGCTTTTAAAAATATATAGGGTCAGGTGGGGTAAAATAAGTCATGGGGTAAAATAGGTCAGTTTTGAAAATATTCTAAAAAATAAACAAATGACTTTTTATTTTTGTGTTGCCATATTTATATAGTAATACTAATACTTGTCATTATTTTACATGTAAAATTAGCTTCAACTTTTACTCTGCAGTTATAGTTTATAACAATTTGATGTTTTGGTGCTTGAAGCTTGCATAAGTTGGTCATAAAAACTTTTGATTTGAGAAAATTTAGAGATAAGTTCACATGTTTTTATAATTCTATTAGATAAAGTACTTTATCAGGATTAATTTTCTACATTTTTAAAAATATAACTTCAAAAACAAATATTTTAGGACAAAAAAAAACTGTGTGGGGTAAAATAGGTCATGTTTTGCTGCAGTTTAGGCTTAGCATACACAATGTATATAATTGCAATTTTTCTTTTAAAATCACTTTTATGGTGATAAATATGTTTGTTCTGATTTTAAAATAGACTGCAGCAAAATTTAAAATGTTGCTTTCAGGTACAATGTAAAATAATTGTTCCATTTTTATTTTTTCATGGTGTGTATGTAGTGCAGCCAAGAAATATAACATACCATATGATACACCTAAAAGATATGTTGTAAACCCACCAATACGTGAAGGTTCAGGACGAAATACATATTTGACCTCCCTAGAAGAACAATGTCTTGTTCGAGCCATGAAGTTCACAGCTTCATGTGGTTTTCCTCTTGATCGAAGTGACCTTGTTAGAATGGTCAATAGAAATTTAGAATATTCAAGTAAGCCAAGTCCTTTTCCAAACAGTACTCCAGGACTCCATTGGGTAAGGAATTTTGAAAAGCAATGGGAGAAAGAATTGGAAAAGTGAAAGCCTGAAATTTTAATAAAATTTAATTAAAAACTGCAAAGAAAAACAGGTGAAATTCTCACAACTGCAAAAACACTGGACAGACTTCATGCTGAAAAAGTCCACAGAAAAAATAAAACAACTACCGATGTCTCTAAAGAAACAGAAGAAAATTCCAACTTTTCTTCAGAAGAAAATACAACATGCTCTGATTCGGAGCAGATTGATAATGAGCATTCTTTAAAAGTTGGGAAATGGCTGCAAGTAGAGTTTTTTGGGGGAAAAGAATGAAAATATTTCATTGCAACATACTATCACAAATTAATTATGCCTACATTGTAAAATTTGCCAAGCAAAGTGGAAGTTCTCACTTTGTGTTCCCAGAAATAGATGATAGAAGTTGATATATCACAAATAGTTAAGGTCCTTCCAGAACCTGAAATGAATCACAGGGGACAGTATTTGTTTATATAAGTGTTCATCCTCATTTTTTTTTCACATTTATATACATATTTACATAAATAGTATTCAGTAAATTGTGCAATCGAACCTGTTTTTAGCATGACTTATTTTACCCCACTACTGACTTACTATGGGGTAAAACAAGTCATAAACAACACATTTTAAATCTTGTTTATCAGTTCCAAAAATTTATTAATTCAGAAATATTTCTCTTAAAATGTAATAAGAAGTGTCCATTTGCATATTCTGAGCTGTTTTTTCAGTGGTGGAATTTTTATTTTTTTTTCCTATAAAGGTGCAATTGTAAAATGTGCTTTTTTTTACCTATTTTACCCCACCTGACCCTATGTACAGCAGATTCCCTCCAATCCGCAACCATAAAATATGCAAACACCTAAAATCTGCATACTGTTACAGATGTAAACAGTGAAACTTTGTTAAGATCAGGGCTGCGGAGTCGGAGTCAGGCCTATTTTGGGGGGCTAAAGAGTCGGAGTCACTAAAAAACAGGTCGACTCCGACTCCAGCTTGTTTTTTTTTTAGATAGTTTGAAGTGAAATTAAACCGATTCTATGTAATTTTAAATTTATAAACTGAATTATTATTTTTATATTTGGACTATATATATATATATACAAGGAAACCCATGTTAAACAGTTCCAATATATTGTCCAATGTACAACATATATGAAAGTTGTTTTTAATTGAAATCTCTAGTTTATATTTTATATATAGTTCGTTACAAGATGTTATTTTTCACAAAAATATAATAAATTTCACAAAAATAAGCTTTATTTTTCACAAAATAGGCTATAAGAAAAAAAAAACCTGCATCGACCCCTGGGTTGATATGCACATCATATGCGTCAAGGTCAAACAAGAATGTAATAGCAGGTTGCAAGTTGAGTTTTTTTAATTCTGATTTCTTGATTGCTGCCACTTTTAAAAAAAATAGTAATATTTCCTTTATATAATTAAATAATTTCCTAAATTTAATAAAACGACTATTACTGTTTCAAAACAAATGACAGCAATGAAATAATCTGAATAATATAGGAATCAACAGGCAATACTAGTACTTTAACCCTCTCAGAGTCGAAGTCGGTTCCTTTAAAATTTCAGGAGTCAGAGTCGGTCATTTTTCTCACCGACTCCGCAGCCCTTGTTAAGATGCAGGGAAAAGTTCAAGATTTTTTGTTTGTTTGTTTTTATACCATTCTGTACACATGTAATTCTGGTTAATATGATTGATCTCATGCTTTCTTTTCTCCCGAAGGAAGTATAAATTTATTTCCGAAAAAAATTAAAGTGAGTGCTGATATCAGCGGTGATCGCGATTTTTTTATCAAATAGTACATTTCTTAATTAAGTCTGGACAAACATGAAATAAAACTTCGTTATTTTACAATTTTGATGTAAATTATTAGTGTACCTTTATGAGGCGAAGTTTCATTGAATAATTCAAGAACATTTTATCTCATCATTATTGTGCATATTTCGTTATGCATTATTATTTGCTTAATTTTTTTAATTTCGTAACTTTTATTATTTTACTTTATTATTTCACTATTTTACTCAATTATTTTAATATTTTACTTAATTATTTTAATATTTTACTTTGCTGTAAGCACTCATTACAATTTCGAGTGCATTATTACATTCAAGTTACTGTTTAAAAAACTGTAACCAGAAATCCGCAATTCTAAAATCTACACAGCCTCTGGTTCTAAGACATGCGGATTTGAGGGAGTCTATAGATATATAATTTAATTTCCTGATATCAATCGATCCAATTGTATATTATATAAAAAAAAAATTCTTAAAATATTTTATAAAAAAATTCCCCTTTTTTTTCCTTATTACACGTATGCCACATTTACAACTGCGAATTTTTTTCTACACCAGATAGCGCGGCAAAATTCACCATGGAGATCTTGCTTTGCGAATGTTTACCTCCATGGTTTAATATTTTTATGACTCATAATGAACGAATCTCCTGTGTTTATTTTACTCTAATGGATTGAGATATTCGGTTAACCTAATTTCCACTGAAGTTAGATCAGAATCTATACATTTTTTAATGTAACTCATCTCTCAAGCAAATAATTTTTTTGAACGATCTTTCTAAAAATGTAACTTTCATGCAATTTTATTCGCAAAAATAATTTTGAATAAAAATAGCCGCCTGGCATATGAAAAAAGAAGTGGTTTGCCCGTATTTGTTTTCCTCAGTCACATGACTTGCGCTTTTATTATACAGATTACGTACTATAAGATTTATTAGAATAAAGAAAATAATTCGTTTTATGTTTTGATTCGATTTTCATAAAATTTGAAATGACTCGACAAAATTAATCAACGATAATATATATTAAATTTCAAACCATTCAGTTGGTAGTTTTTGTACTGTTATATGCGGATAGACGGGCAGAAAGACGGACGGACGGACCAGACGACGACTATAGGATCTACGTATTTATATAATTACGAACGCACCTTAAAAGAGACATCCTTTACTGAGTGAACTACACAAAAAACAGAAGTTAAAAATATTAATATCCTGAGGAGATATTTTAAATATACGAATGCATCCTACGCCTATAGGATTAACATTAGCGGGGAGTATCGGGAAGTTCACTGACGAACAGCCTTAATATGCCTCGATAGCAACCAAATTACATAACACTAAAGTTGGTGAAAATAAGTAATGGACATTTTTGGCGTTTCGTGGCGATACATTAGCATTTGAAGCATTATTTCGACCGTTAAACAAATAAAAGGCAAAATAATAAGCGGTATTCAGAAATCGGGCGTCTTATCAAAAACAACGTCAAGGGCAATTATCAGCAGCTATCACGCACACCCACGGATAGCTTGGGAATGTGGTCTGACCCCGACTACACTGTTCATCGTCTTTCACTTATTTCCATGAATTTGGACTAACTAAAGGAAGAGGAATTCACCAAAAGAAAAGAAATTTGGCCCTTTCAAGATATTAGTTGAAGGAGAGTTTGGATCTCTCTAGGGTCAAGATTGTAACTATTCAATTAAAATTATATTCAATTCTTGATTATATATCAAATATGCTAAATTAATAGCTTGATTATATATTAAATATATTAAACTAATAACTTCTGTACATAAATATATATTCAATACCTTTATACGGTCATTTAAAATATTAGCCCTTAACTGCTGTTAGCGGTCTCACTGACCGCTGTTTTTTTTAATTTTCACAGTTTTGTAATTTTCAGTTTAACTAAGATACTAGAGAAACCTTGTTTCATTTGGAGTTCTAGTATTAACGCTAGCGAATTCTGAATAGGTGAACTTTAGTTATAATAGTCATGTACGTAAAGTTTAGTACAGGAACAGTACCCTATCATTTAAACAAGCCTTTTATTCATCCTTCAATCCAGCGGTCTTTCAGACCGCTGGATCTGTGCCACAATTTTTGTCATAGCAGTTAAGTAACGAGTAAGGGTTAGTACGAGTAAGGTTTAGTTGAATATATACATTGTATATCTATAGGACCTATAGAGATTGTATATCTATAGCTCCTTCAAGATATTAGTTGAAGAAGAGATTGTTTATCTCTAGGGTCAACGCAACAGCAAGCTGGTGGAGTATATAACGGCTCTCCAAATTGAAAATGCGTCATCATCTTCATTATTTTTTTTTTCTCTAGGCTTTAAAAAGGCACATATTTGACTGTTAAATCTTCAATACATTTTTTATCATAACTAGCGTAATTAAATGAATTTTATTTTTATTTATTTATTTTTTTTTTTTTTTTTTTTTTTGGGGGGGGGGGGTGAGGTTTGTTTTAAAATAGCCAAGAAATATTACTTTTTCATATAGTATACATTTTTGAAGAGTTAACAGATAAACACCCTTTTGAAGATTTAACATCCTCTTAAAAATCATCGTTTCTAATAAATTCCAAGTAGAGGTGACGAAACCTGTACTAAAATGTGTTTCATGTTTTATTATAACGAATATGGGTGTCCAGTCCATAAGATTGACAAAATTTTCTTCAAAGATTATATCTATATCTATCTATCTATTATATATATATATATATATATATATATATATATATATTAGTGTGACAAAACGGGATAGACTTAATAAATTATTTACGCATCCGATATTTAAGTTTTCTTACATTTTAAAGACATACTTAAAACTGTTTCTCATCGAATTTCGCATGCAATACATTCATGACAACAGATAATTACAATGACGAGATTTTAGGGGTACCTTTGCACCTTTTTACTCTATTATCACTTTTAAATTCACTTTCCAACGAAAACATTTTCAAAAATTAAACATCTGCCAACTACAATACAAATGTAATTATTAATTCATCCCTTTCCCCGTTTTCGTCACAAATGACAAGGGAAACAAAATATGACAATGGTTTCAGGGACCGAAGAACACTAGACAAATGCAATCAATCATAAAAATTTGCATTACATCTTCATTTAAACAACTCTTAGCTAGAAAACATTATAATTTGCGTAGATAGTGGCATACAGCGTAAAATTGCCCGAAGCTAATGGCATGCACTAATAGTTATTAACAAAATGTAAATTAAAGTCATTGTTGCGCAATACAAGTGAAACTATATCAGCATACATTAAATTTAGGGAAAATGGGGATGTTTCAGGGTCATTTCATGATAACTTACGTTACATTTAGAATAATTTCCTTTAGTAATTTTCATAATATAACACCAAAAAATATTGAAAATGTAATGTTGATATGATTGGTAATTAAACCTATCCAAAGCGAAATTTGGATGAAAATTACCGACCTTTAGTGCTATTTTTTGAACACTGGAAATTATATTTATTATGGTAACTTACGTTCTTTTTGTCAGAAACTTAAGTTACCATAGTAAATATAATTTTTAGCGTTCAAGAAATAGTACTAAATTTAAGTAATTTTTATCCAAATTTAGCTTTGAATAGGTTTAATTAACAAATCATATAAACATTACATTTTGAATATTTTTTAGTATTATATTACAAAAATTACTGAAGTCAATTATTCTAAATGTAACGTAAGTTACCATGGAATGACCCTTGACCATATGGGTTGTTTGGACCCAATGCCTTTATTTTCTTTTTAAAATCTTTTTGCTGATAAGAACAAGTTGGAAGCATTTTATTATATAATGAGCCTTTTATACTAGTTGATATATATAATTTTTAAAAAAGCATAATTTTGAAATTTCTCCCGCAAAAATTAAGTTTTCCTTTTGTCATTCATAACGTCCTCTGCTAGAGGTTAATGGAGATACTTTTGCTTTAAAGTATTTTTCTCAATGAACTAAAAGATAAGATAGCAATATCAAGTTCTAATTAACTATGCGTTTTATACTTTTTTCTTTCAAATGGCAGTTGCGGTATGTTTCACCCGGATCAAGTCTCCTACTTTTCTACCATTGTAATTGGACATATTTTAATAATAAACTGGATTTAAATTTATCAAAAAATAATAATTAACTTATTTCCGTAATAGCATATTAATTTATGTAAATATTTTATGAAATATTTTATTATATTATGTAAATATTTTATTAAAAAATGAATAAAATACTTCAATTTGAAACTGAGTAGAAAAATGGTACCCATTAATAAATGATGGGGAGTATAAATTCAAGCAAGTGTTTTGCAATTCGGTACAAATTATTCAGAATACAGGCTTAAATATATGTCTTATCCATAAAAATATATATATTATAGCTTGTGCTAAATATATTACGTTAACTTCTTCTGAAGGTTTCTTAAGTTACCTACCACATCTAATTCACCAGTAGTAGTTTAGAAAGAGGAGTTTTAAAATTGATACTTGACTTCTCTGCTAATCAAAATATTAATTGATTACTAAAATTAAAATTTTGAAATATTAACATAGTGAAAATCATTAGCTTTACTTAGTGGCCAGGTCAAATAAATAGTTTTCATGCCAAAAATTTTATTTAGTAAAATAAATTAACTAAATACCACGGTACAGATATATTACATTTCATTAAATAAAATGTCGGATGGAAATATATACTTCAAATTTGTAATTGCTTAAAAGGCGTATAGCCGACAGAGTGAAAAAGTATCCAAGCCGGGACTAGAAGCCGGGACTAGAACCCGGGTCATCAGTATAGCACACTGACGTCCAACCAACTGAACCACTTGGATCGACACTCAGCTTCGCACTTCTCACTATCACATGTTGGCAAGGCTACAAACGCAGCACAAGATGGAATATTTTCCCGTGAGCCACCAACCCTGGGGAAACACGAAACACAAAGAGAATCCAGCAAATACAAATTGGAATTATAAATACAATGATTAAGCAATTACAAATTTGAATTATGAATGCAAGGCATGAGAAATTTTCTATGGAGAAATTTCCAAGTATTAAAAATGGAAATATACTTTTAAACACTTTCCAATATAGTTGAAAAGTGTTTAATGACTTCGGTTTTTCTGGCCGTCCATCCGTGCTCCAACCAGGGTTTATGATTTTTTTTAAATCATAAGATCGGATTTTTAAAAATATAAATCAGATTTTTTACTATTTTTTAAATTCAACATATAATTTTAAAATTACACATTTTAAAGTAAAATAACCTTTACTAAATCATTAAAATTAACAATTAGAAAAGCTCATTTAAATTTATTTCAAATAAAAATAAATAAACTCCTTCACTTGGTTAATTTGAAATATTTTAATCATATAAACAGTTAAATATATAGTTTAAAAAATGGAGCAATAAAAACAAGTTTAATTTGAAGATGAATTCTCTTTTACTTTTGAAAACTTGAAATAAATAAAACAAATTGTTTTGTGTTATATATGAGTACTTACACTAACTGCAATTTAACAAATATCCTATTCTATATAAAATATATATACCACCTTAAATTACCCATTTGATAAAATAAAAATCATATGCATCTTTCACTAATAAAAGCTAAAACTTTTTGTTTTAAACAAATTTCATTATCAAAAATCTTAAATTACAAAACATAATGTAAGCATTTTATTCCAAAAAAGCTATACTTAAGAATAAAATTTTAAACATTCTATTCTAAATCTGGTTTATATACAGTATTCCTTTAAAAATATCATTTAAATGGATCTGAAAAAAATATTCCTTCTTATTAAAATATTTGAAAAGAAACACCAATTTTCAAGCTTTATGAGTTCCAAAGCGATTACAGAATTTAAAGTGAATCAAAGTTCGATTTATTTGATTTAAATTACAAAAGATTTAACTCATTAACGCCGGTTGGCAAGAAAACCACTTAAGGCGCACGAAACATTTAAATTTGGAAACCAGTATTTTAGTACGGAAATTTCTCCCTTATCTAATCTGAAAATTTGACAGAATAAATAAGTCAAAATTACAGCATGGAAAAACTGGTGTCAACTGGTGTTGAAGAATTAAAAAAGTGTAAAAGATTCTCGTCGTGAATGGGTTAAATCAGGTTTTTAATCTGTTTTTTTAAACACTTTAAAAACTTCAGTTGTTAATTAGCTTACATTTATAAATCATTAAAATTGAAATTGTATTTTAAAAAATATATAAAAAGTAAAAATATTTCAGACTATTACTAACCATGAAATCATTTTTATTTACTAAATCTTTCCATAAATAAAACACATCGGAATATTGAACCATTTGTTATTTACATAAGGAGAAGGAAATAATGAGATTTTTACATAAATATCAATAAAAAATACCATTGAATGACCTATATTTATTTATTCTAACGTTTTCTATATTCTTGCAGAAAGTCTTCATAATTTTGTATTAAAAAACTTTACATAAGATTTTGATATTTTTAATAGGTTGCATTAATCTTAACATTTTTCAGCTGAGATTCTCTATTTTTAAATTAGGAAGTGCGATATTTGATTTAAATAAAATTCATGTATTTTGAGTTCAGTCTCTCCCACTCCTTAAATTTAAAATGCATTTTTGTCAAAACATAATATTTATTACGAAATATGTTGACCTAAATTTGATATATTTTTTTTAAGTTTATTTAAATTAACGATTTTTTTAAAAAACAAATCAGTTGATTTTAGTCATGATTTAAATCACGATTAAAATCAAGCTGATTTAAATCAACGAACACTGCCTTATAGACACGAAAATCATATTTTATTAGGTAGAAATCAATATTGGAAGGAAAATTTTAGAGCAATTGAAGTAGAGCGCGCCACAGCAAGCAAACAGTCGTGGAAACAGCAATGAGTTTTTTTTTTTTTTTTTTTTTTTTTTTTAACAGAATTAAAAGAACATTTTCAAAATCGACGGACACTCTAGTTCCGCCAATTTTCAATCAATCAATTTTATTTGCAAATTAATAGACACATTTTTCTAGTGTAATATGTGAGATTTTTTCGAAATATTGACATCCTCGCTGTGTAACTTTAAGTATCGAAACTTTTGGTTAAAAAGTTACATGATTAAACTAGTCGTTGGGGGCCACCGTAATACTTACTCATCATAGATATGTATAATATAAAATATGAAAATAAAACATATAAACTATTTATAAAATGCATTGCAATTCGAATAAAATCGTGACGATGACGTCATAAGCCTGAATTGCGTAAAAGAAACATCCTTATAATTCCAAAAATGATAATCCTATTAACTAACAGTTTACTGCGTCGGATTAAGCGTCTCATTTCCAATTAAAATATATCTTTGAATTGAAATTTGAATGAAATACAGGGTCATGAAAAATAGAAGACTGTGGAAAATAGGATTACCAATATCTCGGCAACTCATTACCCGATCGACTTCATTCTTTATGCAAAATTTATGTTTTTTATTGTCTTTTACTTAAAATAAACAAATTCGAAAAATTTTATGTACCTTTTATCAGAACGAACATTTCGAGAGTCCGAAAAAAATAGTTCCGGATAATCGAGGTTACTGAAATTCAATAGGCTTCTTATCATCATTACATACTAAATACATACCAAATTTCAAGTTTCTGTCTCAATTTGTTCGGGAGATAGAGCGTTTACAGACACACACACACAGACAGACAAACGGCAATTTTTTTTTCTAAAAATATGTTTTTCGGAATCTCTAGTGTCCGAAACGTGTAAATCCGTCAAAAAAATTTTTTCGATTTTCAAAACGATTACAAGACTTACCCTATACTACGTATGATGGGTAAGTAAAATGCAAATTTTATTAAATGCCGACATGTTTCACTAGCTTTAGGACTAAAAAACTATTTTTCTATCTCATTGTTCTACGTTTAAATCTACGACGAGCGTCCACCGCCTGACCCCCTTTTCTCCGAAGCGTCCCTGCTCATCAGTTGTCAAGCCGTCAATTTTTAATATATCAGCTAAGAAAATAGTTTTCTACTTTAATATATGCATCACAAATTGGGTTTTATAAATACTCCGCATTTCTTAAATTCCGTAAAAAAGGCCTTAATTTTCAGGGCGTCAAAAGTGGTGTTACACCTTAAGGGGCCGCTACACTGAAACTCCCCGATCGCGAAATCCCATGTTAACCAATGGGAAAATTTAAAAGCGCGATTATTCATTACCTAATATAATTATTAAAATATGGTTTTCAAAATTGCGTTTTTTTTTTTAAATTGTCTCCTTAAATTTTAAGTATTTAAAAATTTCGTATAAACTCTGAAATTTCCGCTTGATGAAATTTCATCTTATTCATAGAAATAATTAAAATTTAAGGGGACAATTTTAAAAAAAGCACAACTTCGGCATCTGATGTCTACAGTCTGATGGTAAAAACCGTATTTTAATAATTTTATTAGGTAATGAGTGATCAAGCTTCTAAGTTTTCCCATAGGTTATTATGGGATTTCCCGATCAGGGAGTTTCAGTGAAACGGCCCCTTAAGAATTGTAACAGGAAGTATGACTACATGCAACAATATTCCAAAACTTTATTTTTTATTATTATTATATTAAATATTTTTTTTTTTATTATTTCTATGGGCTCTGCCTCCTGAACTTCTCGTTGTCTCAATAATATGATAACTTAATTCTCTGGAATTAGGTATTTCACATTTTTTAAATTAAACTACGATTTCGTAATAATGAGATTAATAATTAAATTAGTCTCGTAAATATTTTATCACTTATGGGTAATCATAAGTGTTCAATTTATTTGAAAATGACTAACCGATCTCCTCACATTATTTCCGAATTGCTACGCTACTGATATTGGATGAAATAACGTTAATCACGTGCAACTGCTTCGTTTTCCTTTTTAAATCTTAGAGATCTTCACGGGTCCGGGCCTGAACCGAGGCAAGTAACCGGCCCGGTCCGCGTGGTTAATATTTTCAGGAGGGCCGGGCTCACATTTCTGCATACTCTGGACGGCCCGGAACTGGACGTAATTGTCTCCAGGACGTGTCAGGCAGGCAATTTTTTTTGTAAATAAATACTGATAATGAACTTTTGTTAACAGAATATTTGGAAATATACTTTAATAAATTACAGAATTATTCTCAAAAATCTACTTTTTTATTATATAGCTCAAAAAATTATGTTTCGAACCACATTATCTTTAATTATAAAACTACATTAATTGTTTTAATGAGACTATTTGAATGTAATAGTCCAAAAGTGTAAGTGATCATTAATGGTATGGCGGTTTCGCATAAATGTGTATGCAATATTGTTTGAAAGAATCTTAATTGTAATGATGATTGATTGTGATTTGATATTAAGGAAAATCTGAATTTTTTGTAGAAATTGAGTCGACCCGGGCCTGAATTTATTGAATTTTGCACGGACTGGGCCACAAACCGCGAAAATATAAACGGCACTGGCCTTTCGCGGGCCGGGTCAAGATAGCTTTCTTTTGGACCAGGCCCGGAAATTTTGGCTCGTGCAGACCTCTACTTAAAATACCAATTTTTTCACCCTTCTAGTTAATACAACATTTGTTCCAGGCGACTGTTTTCTTACTATTTTGCCTGCGACTATTTCTATACAATAATTTTCGTCATACAGCAGTAGGAAAAACAATTAAAAAAATAAAAAGTCTCCTTTGGCTACTAAAAATAGTACAAATGTGTACAGTTGGTGGTAGTCAACAGGTTAAAAATATAAACTGTACAGAAACTGTCTTTCATCTAATTATGAAATCTAAATAATTTCTCCTTTCTAAAGAAATATTTATATAGAAAATGAAATTGATAGGTCTTTAGAAGAGATTTGACAATAACAAGACGGCTAAACTGTGCGTGACTATAAAGGAAAAATCCCGTGACGGAGACAATAACAGAGTTATTGCACATTTCTTAAAATAAATTAAATATATCGTACTTAACGTGAAACATATGTTCGGTCAATACATGACGAGGGATAATAAAATGTAATAGAACGTTGCGATTTAATCGCCCTCTGTTGGAAAAGCAGATCGATACAAGGGCAAAGGCAGATTAATCAATACAGACCTGTCAATAGTAAAAGTGCCTAGATAAATAAGAACAGAATATAGATTAAGCAGAGATTAGAGCGCACTGTTTAAACTTGCATATACAGGGTTCCCAGCAAAACATGTCTGGCAATTTCCCTGACTTTATATGATTTTCCCTGACCAAATCCAAAAAAATTCCATGACCAAATGGGCATACACAAAATCTTCTTTAAATAACACAAAATAACAAGCAGCATAAAAAATTTCAGAAATTTGTACCGTAATAAGAGGGTTCATACCCTTTTCCCAGGAGAAAATTCAAGCACTTTTCAAGAAAATTGCAAAATGAAATTCTATAAAATACTATAATGCAAAAAAACTTCATCTTTGCCAGTTTTTAAATGAATTACAACAAAGTCTAGAATGTGAAATGTCATAAGAAAGTCTCAAAAATGTAAAAAACTCTTGTCCATATTATGGTTTTTCTGCATTGCATTTGAAGGAATTTCTCGATCTTGAAACCGACAAGAGTCTAGTGATTTTTCAGAAACGCCATGCAACAAGAAATATAGTAACACTTTTCTGAAAAAGAAATTATTTCAAATTCAAATCCCCCCCCCCCTCCCCTAGACCTTTCCATGACTTTTTAGGAAATATTTGTAAATTCCATGACTTTTCCTATATATTTTCAAATGACTTTCCATGACGTGGGGAACCCTGATATACCAAGCTTGCCAACCTTCCGATTTTTTTTTTCAAGTAAAATAAACATATTTGAGCTTAGAAATTGCACGTAATAAATGAAACTATTACTACATTGAAGGAAGGTAACATTTTATTAAAAACAATTTCTGGTTCACGAGTGTATGCCTGATTAAAAAAGAAAAACATGATGGTTGGCAGCTATACGCATAGTATAAATATTGTTCGCGCTATTTTGATTACAATTAATCTGCTAATAGCGGACGACACGTTTTTTCTCCTCAGCATAATTTCGCAAACCACGCTATTGTTGCGTACATCTAATTTTTGGTATCTACTGTTTGGATAATGCTTATTATCAATCTAAAAAATCCGATTTATTATGCAATTAAAAACGGGACCAGCAACTGGCCCAAACGTAAATGGCGCCTGAAGCACTTTCTTTCATAGGCGCTTTTTATGCCTTAACAGTTTCGATCCCCCCTCCCCCCATCAACACACATACACAAATGTTATCAAAAAATGCAGCATTTTTTGTTCATTTTACATTTCTAAATAGTAAACGTATTAAAATTAACATTTATGATAAATTTAAGCATTTAGAACAATTTTTCACTTCAAATAAAAAAAAAATATATTTCTCCCGGAAGTTGTTTTTTTCGTCCTACAGGTGCGCCTAACAGGAAAGTTACGTTCACAGTTAGTTCTCCATATAAAACATTCCTAAAATCACTCTACAATTATTAACAATTTTAATTATTACAATTACTTTTATATACCTCTTTTCGAATAAGAGTTATTAAACGATCAGTAAAATACATGTAAAATGTTAAGCACTGAAAGATACCAATTGGCCGAGTTTTGCAAGACACGTGAAATAAGTGCGCGTTTTGACCTATCAGAATAGACAAGAACAAAAAAATCCTGCATCAGGTCATAGATTATGAAGCACTTTCCAAACTATCGGAATATATTCTTCACTTCAAATAAAACTATACCCCCCCCCCCCCCCACACACACACACACACAGAGAGAGAAGTTGTATTTTCTTCCTACACGTGCACTTAACACGAAAGTTACGTTTACAGTTCTGCACATAAAACATAATTAATTTACAATTATTCACAATTTGAATTTACTACAATTATTTGTATAGACCACTCTTTCTTTTCTTAGAAAAGTTATCAAGCTATCAGTAAAATACTAAGCACTGAAAAATAATCGCCGAGTTATGGAAAACACGTGGAATAAGCACGCATTGGTGGTGCTGATCAATCAGAATAACCAACCAACACAGGGGTCGATGCAGATTTTTTCTTGGGGCCCATTATGAGAAAAGTAAAGGTTATTTTTGTGAAAAGTAAAGGTGTTGAAATCCAGTTATTCAAATTCGAACCAAGCATTTAATAACACGACAAAAACATTTTAAAGTCCTATTTATTAAAGTTTCCCTGTCTGGTGAACTTGTTTGTTTACAAATTACACATTTTAAAACATAACAAAATAATAAATATTTAACCCCTTAATCGTCGTGCCCGAGACATTCACGGGCAGCCTAGGCTACGCCTGTTTTATTCAGATTGCTTCATTCCCACCAGTTTTTTAAAATAGCATAATTGGCTTTATTCTCGCATTATTTTATCTACCCATTAAATAAGGCGAATATTTCTACTTAAAAAAAAACTGGTGGTAATCAAGCAATCTGAATTTTTAAAAAGTAGCTTACAGTTATCGAGCGCGACGATTAAGGGGTTAATAAAACAGCGAGTTTTTTTGGAATAGAATTTTGTGAAAGGGCCTATTTTATTAAACTGATTTTTGTGAAGGAGCCTGTTATGTTGAATAGATTTTGGTGAAGGGGCCCTAAATAGGCTCTTGAAACAAGAAAAAAAAATCATGCATCAGGGCATAGATTATGAAACACTTTCCAACACTAGCAGAAGATATTTAATTGTTTCACACAATGAAATGAGATATCTAAATATACAGTTTAACAAGAATGAAAAATTATGCGTCAAGCATAAACTGTGTAACACTTTCCAACACGTCCAAAATAATTTTACAAATCTTTACCGTTTAATCGGTGAAATAAGATATAAAAGCAAAGAATTTGGAAAACGCATAACATATTTTAAAACTCAATTTTAGGAATTCACCAACAATATTTCGGAAAAATATCCGAATTCCTTTGTGCAGCCCTGTATATGATCTAGAGATTTGTATATATATTACATTAGAATGCTAAATTTTAGTTCAGATAGGAAACGCGTAGCACAGTTTAAAATCCCCCTTTTGGAATTTCCGTCAATAAATGTAAATGTACTCGAGAACTTTTGTACTGCCTTGTATAGGATCTATAGAATTTCTACACACGAAGTAATAGACAAAAAATGAGTTAAATTTAAAAACGCGTTCAGCAACTGAAAAAGCGCTTCCAGCAATTACTGTTAACAGACAGTACCAAATTCTTTTCTGTGCCCCTGTATATGAACGATAAATGCTTATACGCACAATATTCCATAGTAAGCATCTTGTAATGCACCTTAGAGACATATATAAATTTCAATTCGTTTGAACGAGTTAAACATCCTTAAAATAACGATTTTTAATATATAATTTTAAAATAACGATCCGTAAACGATTTTTCTCCATAGGCCGTAATGCAACGGAATTCTTTTGAGTGTCCCTGTAAAAAAAAAAAAAAAAAAAAAAAACTAAGTGCTACACACATTTCCTATTCAATACCGAACATGCCATGTTGAACCTTAATAACATATATCAATTACATGGCAATACGTATATATTTACGCGAGTTAGAGCACGGACAGGCAGACGGCAGATAGACAAACTGAATTCAAAAACACTTTTCAACTATGTTGGAAAGGGTTAAAAACACATAACGGAAAAAAAAAAAACAATTTCAGCAATTACTGTCCCCATTTGGGTACTCAGAACTGAAGAGGCTAAGAAATTTTGACTACATTCCTGTTTCTCAAATAAGAAGTTTTCTTTTCCTTCAATTTGTGAATAAATAAAACTTTCACTTTGAGCCCGAGTCCTGAAAACTGGTATAAAAATAGAGCCCGACTCATCTCTAAACAGGCATAAAAATGAGCCAAACAAAAAAGTGGATAATTTTTTCGTTTATACAGTGATAAATTCTTACATTTTAACGGATATTTTTATTTTAAAAAAAGTTATATAATGTAAGATTATTTTAGCTTTTTTCTTAATTTAGAAAATACTAAAAATGAAAATCAAACTTAAACGAACAATGAATGTATATCATTTAATCAAAAGACAATGGAATACAGTTTTGTTAAAAGTTAAGTTCAAATATAGTTGATGAATTTATGTAAAGAAGGGTAATAAATCTTCTATGTCCAATCTTATTCAGAATTATTGTTTTAGGACTTTTTCTTCCTCTTTAGCATAATTAAAAAACCTTTTATTTTTCCTAGTCTTCTCATGTTAATTTTGTCTTTGTCCCCATAGCAATACATCGCCATTACACTGAAACTATCCAAAGATATTTATATATAGATGGGCCATAATATATGTTATGTTAAAAAAAAAAGAACCTTATGAAACCTTTATTTTTTTTTTTAATAAAGTCGAACATTTTAAACAACTCCATTCATATTATTTTCAAATGTTCATAACATAAGCTGATAAGCAAGAATAGAAACAAAACTGAATAAATAAAATGTTTTTAGACTTAAAAGTCCTCTCCCCTCACGCGAAAATACACGCTCGCTGATGTTAATCCTATGGGGCATTATTTTTCTAATCTCTCGTTTGCATTTCAATATTTTTAAACGATGTTTTTTGCATTGAATAGCAGACATCAACCTTCATTTCCACCGTTGATTACTTTTTTCGATCTTTTTTGGGGATTTTTTTTTTTTTTTTACGCAGATATTTTCACACTTTCGAAACCGGTTTCGAACCGGTCTCAGTTTCCCAATTCTGATAACAGGGTTGAGGGCAGTATTAGGACTATTTTTAAACAAAAAGCGCTACAATGATTTCATATTTTGTAAACTCTTGTGTTCATTATATAAAAGTTGTAAAAAGACAGTCAATATGTGTTCCAAATGTACTTTTTCTTTCACCCAAAATCAAAGAATATGCAATAATAAGGTAAATGTTCAATTTTCAGATTTATATAATGTATTATTCAGCATATAAGGAAATATAAATTTTATGATCATAAGCAAAGAAAAGATGCTAGAAACTGTTTTTAATAGGAATATATTCAAAAAAGTTATATTCTAAATTAAAATGTTCAAAGTAAATTTAATAGCCTTGTAGCTGAAAACTCCATTTTTCACTTGCCGTGTTATTTTTATTGCAAAGGGCCCCTCAATTTCTTAGGACCCCCCCCCCCCCCTCAACCTTCTAATATACACCAAATATTTTCTTTCCTTTTTTGCATCAATCTATAGAGATTATCGAAAATTGTTTCCAAAAAGGTGCATTTCCTCCTTTAAGAGAAACTCTTTCATGCCTGTAAAAAAAAAAAAAAAAAAAAAAAAAAAGAGAGTTACCTTAACCTGCTCAATTTTTGAACCAAAAACAGTTCAAAAATCGTATATTTTTTTTATTGCGTGTTTTAAATCTACATATATTTGGGAATTAAAATATGCAATTCCTTTTTGGAAAAGGGATTTTTTTATATATATAGATTTAGACTCTGAAAAGATCAAAATATTCCAAAATACTTGCATTGTTAGACATATTCGCAGCCATTCCTTAATTACGCCCAAAAGGAAATGCGACAGGAAATGAAGGAATATTTTCATATCAATTTTGCACCACTGCCTAACGCTTTCCATGGAGAAAGAGTCATCTTCAGATCCATCGCTATCTGAAGAAGAATCTCATAAATTACAATCTACGGGGTATCCGTAACTGGTTTCGAAAACAAAAGTATCCTTATAAATAAAAAAATTTAAAAAAAACCCTGCAAACAAAATCGAAAAAGTAAGAAAAACAGCCTTGCCTTTGTAGAGATCGACCTCAGCTATACAATGAAATATATATATATATATATATATATATATATATTGAAATGCAAATGAGGTTTTAAAAATTTCTTCCATAGGATTAACATTAGCGAGCGAGTGTTTTCGTGTCAGTGAAGTAGCCATTTAAATTACAATTTTGCTATAGATCAGTTTCAACCACGTGATCACCAGCCCACCAATTTTTATCGAACCAATCATAATCAATTTGTAGCTTGTATTATGAGCCAACCAATCACAATTGACCAAATTTGAGGGGCAAACAAAACGCCCATCTGGTTGCTAAGGTGTGTGCTAGGGTGTGACGTCAGTTGAAACAGATATATTGCAAAAGTTTTTACCATGGTGGATTATCACTCAATTACAAAAAAAAAAAAAAAAAAAAAAAAAAAAAAAAAAAAAAGCCGGTGACATGAAACATCTGCGTAAAATTAATGGCGATATAAAAGGTAAAGAATTATCTCCGCTTTCTCATCTGTCTAATCCCAATTCCTTAACCTTTCACAGTATAAATTACAAAACAACATATAAAAGAAAAAAAAGCGACTAAAACAAAAACTTGACTTACTTTAATTAAAGATTCCGAGTACTATTTCAACAATTTTGAGCATAATAAATCACCGCCATAGAATTTTAATAATTTAATCTTTACTGAACTCATGAGCAGGAATCCAAAACACAATTAACTTAATTAAAAATTACCATAAAACGTGAAAGAAATAGCGTCATGCTTTAAAAGGTTTTCCAACAATTTACAGACATTCAAAATACTAGTCCATCAACATTAGAATAATGTCATATTACTGCTGTCTTTTCAGTGCAGCTTCATCAACGCGCTATTTTAATAAATGTATAATTTAATTTCTCCCAAATTTATGAGCAAGCAGCAAAGAGCTGACAATGGACATAAAACGTGCATAAAATAAACGCCACGTCTTAAAAGCTTTCTCTCGCAATTAAAAATTTCTTTCAACCAATTTAAATTTACTGAAAATACATACCACACTCTCATTACACTAGTGTCATATTACTGTTGGTGCTTTCAGCATTCCAGTGATATAAACCACAGCAGAACGTCTACAATGACAAATTAAATTTATAACTCGGTCTGTTCATTACGTGTCCCTTTTTAGTTCCACTACCATTCATTACACAGAGAACCGAGGGTATAATGATCATTTAGAACATAAATCAGTGATTTACGCTTTCCAAATGAACGCACAGGAGATGTTTTCAATGAAAAACGGACAAATTGTTGACTCAAATATGTACCAGTCTGGTGAAATAAAACCAAATGGTTGTTAACTCTTTATTGCCCACGCTGAAAGACAAATTAATGGGGGGAGGGGGGGGGGTAATTTTACTTTAGACTAAATGAAATAAAATAAAAATATTCACTTTTTATGTTTGTTTTTTTTTGTCCTATTTTTTGTCCGTTACAGTTTGTTACTTTCGGCAATTCGAGATGAATTTTTAGCTTTTTTTCCCCTGCTTTTATGCGTAAAACACGATTTTGTATGACATAAAAAGTTTTTGTCCCAAATAAAATATTGGAAAATGGCAAGAAATGTTTATCCTTGAATTGATTCCTACTTATTTTTTTTTATAACATTTTCTGCACGATGAGCTAGTCTTCGTATGAAATAAACCATACGATGGTTGCTGTAATATTTAATTTTAACGGTTTGGTGTTATATTGTGAATTTATGCCCTACTATCATTACACTACTGTCATATTACTTGTTGTCCTTTCAGCATTCCAGTGATCTAAACCACAGCAGAATATCTACAATGACAAATTAAATTTATAACTCGGTCTGTTCATTACGTCTCCCTTTTCAGTTTCCACTACTTCCATTCATTATACAGAGAACCGAGGGTCTAATGATCATTTAGAACACAAATCAGTGATTAAGCTTTCCAAATGAACGCGCAGGAATGGTTTTCAATGGAAATCGAACAAATTATTGGACTCAAATATGTCCAAGTCTGGAGAAATAAAACCGAATCATTGTTAACTCTCTATTGGCCATGCTGAAAGACAAATTAAGGGGAGGGGGATTTCTTTTGCTTTAGACTAAATGAAACGTAATGATAAAATAAAAACATTTAATTTTTATGATTATTTTACTTTCTTCCAATAAAAGAAAATAATGTAATCAAACATTTTTTCGACTTCCGGTTTTCGGTGGATTTACAGGGGTGCACTAAAGAATTCGCGCACAAGAGTATCTTAAATGTATTCAGTTGCAAGGGGACTACATTGAAAAATAATATGAAATTATGTCAAAAATCTTGCATTTTCACTGTTAGGCCAAGAATTTATCAAAGCACCCTCGTACACATTTTAGGGGTTAAAAATTTTGAAAAAACACGTTTTTACAAAATGTCTGTCGTGTGTCTGTGTGCTGTTTTTATCATTGAACACAGTGTGTGAAGTTATGCATAGAATTGAACCAAACTTCATATATTTGAAGTAAACAAAAATATTACGTCTGAAAATATGTATATTTATATTAAAATCATTAAAATTACAGACATTAAATTACAATTACATAAAACATTAAAAACATATTAAAATTGGACGTTTCGGATTTACATGAAAATCCCTCATCCCCTTACGTTAAGAAAAATGTTTGTTGATGAGGGATTTTCATGTAAATCCGAAACGTCCAATTTTAATATGTTTTTAATGTTTTATGTAATTGTAATGTAATGTCTGTAATTTTAATGATTTTAATATAAACTTCATATAGTATATGTATTTGGCTATGATCAGCAGGTCCCAGTTGAAATTGGGGATATTCCACCTAAAGCGGCGTTGTGATAGCGAATTTTGTGGAATTTTCCTTATTGTATAATCGGAAAGTGTGCGGAGTTATGCATAGAATTGAACTAAACTTCATACACTGTAAAAAAAAACTCCACCCACTACCCCGCTAATAGATTTTCGCTTCAGATAAAGTACTGCAATCTTTAAATTTTTTGTGTGTCCCTGTAAATGAACGATAAATGCTGTACACACCATATTCTACAGCAAGTATCTTGTAGTAAACCTGAACTAGCTGACCCGCCCGGCGTTGCCCGGGCCCGTGATTTAAAAAATAAAGTTTTTATTATTTTACATTTTTAACCCGATTTTGTATAAAATTATATTTTAAAATGCAAAATTCGCGAACAAATATTGATGTTTAGTGATAAAAGCACTCATTTTCTTGTTCCTTTTGTGCGAACTGTTTGAAATCTTTATTGTTATAAATTGTTTTACAGCCCGTGAATTTCGTGAAAAAATATTATCTAGTTGTAAAAGAAATGTCTTTCTCGCTTTTTTGTTTGTTTGTTTGTTTACGCTTCGGCTCCTTTAACATAGCAATTAAAAAAAAAAGTTATCTTCCAAACTTTTTGAAATTGCAATCGGTTATAAATATAACTGTATCCAAGCTCTTTTTACAATTTTACGAAATAATATGCATATTTATTAGTGAAAACAGGAGTTCTTTACAAAAAAAGCTTTCAACGCAATCAATGGCCATATTACGCCATCTGTTTTCAATCAATCCTTTTCAATCTCCCTAGGCTAAACACGTTTTTGAGGGTAGAAGCCTTTAAAAAAAAAAAAACGTTGGAGCATGCGCAAAGAGATGATTTTCGTGTGGAAAAGAGTGTGAACTTGACATAATGAGCTTTTTGCTTTTAAATATATAGATGAATTATGTCTGAAATTTCATTATGTCTGAAATAGTGTAACACAATTAGAACACTCTGCAAACAGTTTTCCCCGTAGACCATTAATGTAACTGAATTCTTTTGCGAATGAATAATAAATGCTTTGCACTCCATATTCAGGGGTCACATTCACTCAGGATGAATTGGAGCAGGTTTTGGAGCAGTCAAAAACGGCTTTTGGAGCAGGAAAGTGACTTTTTGGAGCAACAAAAAACGACTTGTGGAGCAGGAAATCGAGTTTTTGCAGCAGGAAAATGAGTTTTCGGAGCAGCAAAAGCTCTTCTTTTGAAAATAAATTCAGTATCACCATTGTACCCAACACATATGTTAAAATCTCATACAGTACAAAATCTATACTCCGGACGTCAGCGATTCCAAATTTCGGAACATTTGCCATAAAAAACAAAGAAATGAAAACTAATTTAACCCCTCCCTTACTCCATGAAATATTTATATCAGGGATGCATTAGCAATACTAACTAGTATGGTGTGGCCATCACAAAATATTCTTCTATATAAATCAAATCGTCTGCAACAAAAATTAAATGCCAATGTATTAGAGCTTGAGATATAGCTATCGCAGAAATCATGAAAACAAAACATAGCAGCGACACTTGTCGGGCAGTATGCACCCAAAATTAATAAGGTACTATTTAGGTCAAGGTCTAACAGAGTCTGAAATTTCATGAAATTCTGTGTATTAGTTCTTGAGGTATAGTTATTGCACAAATCGTGAAAAATGCAGCATAGCAAATCGCAATATTATTTCTCGGTCACTTGCCAAAAATCATGATTTTACTTTAAGTTCGCTTGCTGAAAATTGAGGCTTTATTTTCTGAGAGTCCGATGAAAATCGCCGTTTTTTTCTGTGATCACTTGACGAAAATCTTGATTTCAGATCATGGATTTGATTTTTTAAAATTAAAAAGGGGGAATCTGCCGTACGGCGGAAAAATGGCATTCATGGGAAGAAAATGGCGCAAAGCAATCCGATTTCACCGTAGAAAAGAAAAAACAAAATGCTCGTTTTGGAGCAAAAATAGTAAAAAAAGTGCATTTGTAGCAGATTGTAGCAGATATTTTCATTTGGAGCAGTTTGGTGCAATTGGAGCAGGTCTGTGACCCCTGCATATTAGATAGAAAGCATGTTTCAGTGCGACTCAAAAATGCATATCAATTTCATTATGTTTAAAATAGCGCAACATCATTAAAATACACCGCAAACGATTTTTCCCCATAGACCATAATGGAACAAGTCTTTTGACTGTCCCTGTAAACAAACTATCAATGCTATTCAATTCATTTTCAATAGCGATCGTGGTATAGTAAACGTCAATAACAAAAATTACAGGGCAACTGGAGTATAAGTACGACAGTTAAATCATGGACAGACGGACAGACAAACCGAAGTCAAACTCTTTTCAAATATTAAAAAGGCAGAAACCCAACGTTAAAAATGCACGGATAATACACAAAAAACAGCAAACAGCTGTTTCGAATCTACAAGTGAGATTCTTCTTCAGTGCGACAGAGAGCAAAGTTACAGCGTGCTGGGAAAAACAAGACTGGGCCCTTTTTCTAGCACACTTGCTCTTTGTCGCAATGAAGAAGAATCTTACTTGTGGATTCGAAACAGCTGTTTGCTGCTTTTTGTGTATTATTTGTGCATTTTTAACGTTGGTTTTCTGCCTTTTAATATTCTTGCACAAAAGGTTTTATTTTGTTATTTTTACATTTCAAATAGGTTGAAAATTGTTTAAAACAAATGTTTTAGAAAGGTTTTTTTTCTTTTTTTTTAAAGCTGAGTTTGAAAAGGTTAAATGGCAAATTCATACTTCGTTTTCTCGGCATATAGGGTTCCATATTTTTTAAATGAATGTTCACAATAATTCAATTTGAGGAGTTAATGATATTTAATTCCATCTGAAATTAGAAAAGTGCTTTATTAAATGAAGGGAAGAACAAAATCAACAAGGTTTCTTTATAATGATGCAAGTAGCCTTTCGCCTTGTGCCGCATCCTTCAATCGAGATAAAAGCCGGAACTAATTAACTGGAATAATTGATAGACTAAAAACCCAAACATTAAGCTACGAGGGGAAAATATTATGCAACAGCGACATTATTGCACCACAGGACCACAAATGTATTTGTTTCTAAAGCATAAAAGAAAAATCATGCGTCATGCATAGAATATGAAACACTTTCCAACACATTCAAAATGCAGTAACAAAACTTGATAAATGATATCTAACCTGAAAAATGAAATCTAAGTAAACAATTTTGAAAACAAGTAAGACATTTGAAAAACAAATTTCAGCAATTACCATCTATACTCTGAAAAGTATGTGAATTCTTCTGTGAAGACCTGTATATGATCTATAGATTTGTATATATACTACATAGCATGCTAAAACTTAGTTTAAGACGGCTGAAACAGGATGGTTACAGAAATTGCAAAAAAAAAAAAGTTCCCCGATTTCCTTGACTATACCTTTATCAGATTTCCCATTATTAACGATACACATACGGTATTTTTTAATGTATGCCGCTAACTCGTAACACTTATCCAGCTTGCTAATACCTGATTTGGGAGAAAAACATAAAAATTGCACAATATTCATAAAGTATTGGTTCATAGTTTCATAAATACGAACTCTAAATTTAGTCCAACTTCATATAGTGGCCAATGAATATATAGAAACCAGAAAAATTCCTCATTTTCTGAAGAATATTCAAGATCAATTCTATCTGACGCTGCTAATTGGATTAAGCTGGCCACATGGTCAGCTTATGCTAATGGATCATAAAAATTTCAAAAATGGGTAAATTGCCTTCAATATAAGCACTATACACAGAAAATGAGGATATCTGATCACCTTAATTTGTATTAAATACCAAAAACTCATATCATGCGCATCTTTTTTAAAAAATATATAAATTTTACTTTTCTTTATCGTGATTATTGGATATCACCTGGTTGTCGACGCAAAAACAAATATTTTCGCATGTAAACAAATTTCCCCGATTTTCAAATACTTTTACGAAATTCCCTGACTTTTCCCTGATTATTCCAGATTGATAAACTTCCCTGACTTGTCCCTGATTTCCCGATTGTAGCCACCCTGTGAAATTCCTCTTCAGCGATTTCCGTCAATGTACTCGAATTCCTTTGTGCAGCCTTGTATAGGATCTATAAAATATATACACACCAAGTAATATACAAAAAAATAGTTAAATTCAAAACGCATACCACAGCTGAAAACGCGCTTTCAGCATTTATCGCTCATAGACAGTACTCTAACAGAATTCTTTTGTGTGTCCCTGTAAACGAACTATAAATGCTACACACTTCATGTTCAATATCGAAAATGCCACTGTAAATCTCAATAACGTACGTATATGAATTACATGGCAATCAGAGTGCATTTATATGAGTTAGAGCATGAACGGACAGACAAACCGAAATCATACACTTTTCAACTATGTGGAAAGTGTGAAAAAACACTGCCGTTTATTATCGCTCCGACCCCAACAAAATAATAATAATAATAATAAACAATCTTGATGAATACAGCTAATAAAGGTTGTTTTGAGATTTTAACTTTGAATCAGTGTTGGCAGATTGGGGATTTTTTTTTTTTTTTTTTTTTTTTTTAATTCAGATTGTTTGACTGTCACCACTTTTTTAAATCAGCATAATTCGCCTTATTTTTCAGAATTTTTAATCTGTCGTTAAATAGGCCGAATACTTCTATTTCAAAAAAGTGGTGACAGTCAAACAATCTGAATTAAAAAAAAATCCCCAATCTGGCAACACTGCTTTGAATGAGAAAACTTTCGCGACTTTTACATCGCAATGACATTTTAAAAAGACATTATAGAGTTACGGCTGTCGTCGGTAAACTTCCCGATTCACCCTCACTAATGTTAATCCTATGGGCGTAGGATGCATTCGTAATATATAAAATATCTCCTCCGAAAATTAATATTTTTGACTTCTGTTTTCTGCGTACACTTCTTAAAAGATGTCTCTTTTTTTCTTAGTTGTCAAACTTTTTTAAAAATACATACTTAATTTTATGTGACGTGTTATAATCTTATTCAGTTTCGCTAAGATTTCACCACATAAAATTATAAATTAAGCAAATACTATAGAAGTATTTTGATAACTCAGAAAAAAAAAGAGTGTGCACGGAAAACAGAAATTAAAAATATTAATTTCCTGAGGAGATATTTTAAATATACGAATGCATCCTACGGCCACAGGATTAACATTAGCGAGGGGAATCGGGAAGTTTACTGACGAGCAGCCTTAAGGTGGTTCTCAACTGACCTGCTCAACAACGCGAAACTTTGACACATTTTCCGACTCATTTTTAAACGCAAAGGCATAAAATTGGCCTTCCTGACTATGGAAGCGATTTGGTATCAAAATGAGTTTTCCATTTTTTTGATAAATAAATTCCTTATCGAGTTATAAGCTATTCGTCTCACGTGACCACACGTTTTTCGCCTTTCTCGGGCTGCCGCATGGGGAATTCGGTTCCAAACGCCAACTTTGACAGTATTTTCTGAAGAATCTTCTGCCTTTACCAAAAAATGGAAAACGCCTTTTGATTACACAGTTTCTAAATATGAACACCTGCCAATTTCATGCGTTTCCGAACAAAAAGGAAATCAGAAATGCGTCAGAAAGCAGATTCTTTGGATTTGAGAACAGCCCGTCAGCGTCCCTTGCCGATTGCGAAATCCCATGTTAACCTATGGGGGAAATGTAATTAGATAATGACTCATTACCTAACATAAATAATATCGAAATACGATTTTTACCAACAGAATGTAGACGTCCGATGCCGATGTAGCGCGTTTTCAGAGAAATATTTCCTACATTTTAGGTATTTTAAAGAGAACGATAAATTGTGAAAATTTTGAAGCTCAAAATGTATGTTTTTCAAGCAGTGCAGAATTTTTAAACTTGCGTGTGGTTGTGCACGTACATTCAATTGCGTTTGTAACATTTTCCTTATCTTCGGGGTGTTATCTCTATTAAGCTTGCTTCTTATGTGTGTATGAGTGTTTTTTTTTTCTCGTACACACTACTTCTCGGTATTCGGTACTCGGCCAAAACAGTACTCTGTACACCACTAGTCAAAATCTCCAAAATTAAATAAAATTTGTTTTTATAGGGAAATGTTTCAGGTCCACTAGAATCCTGGGCGGACGACCCGAACCCGCAAATTCTATTTAAAGTCATTCGCAACCAGAAAAAAAAAACGTTCGCTATACTCAACCCGATCCTAACTCGAAATACCTTAACCCGAACCTAATCCAAAACCCACAATCAATGGCAATTTAATGTAATTAAGGAAAAATAATCTATAATCATATCTCTAATGAGATTAAAAAAAAAAAAAAAAAAAAAAAAAAAAAAACATTGAACATGTAAAAAGTCATTATTGATGTTCAAATATACTGTTCTTCATCTGAAACAATACTTGGGACTTTTTTTGGAAAAATCGGGTTAACTCAACCCGAACCGCAGGACGTGTCAGGTGCCTCTAAAATCGGGTTACCCGACCGGATGCAGGACTCGGAACTTGAAGACGTTAAGAAAGTACTCAGGAGAAAAATCAATATATTTCGAGCGAGGCTCTTCGGAAACATGTTGGAGTGAAATGATTGAATTACGACAAATCTGTATCTGGGACATCTTACCGAGAAAATGCCTAGTACCTTTTCCCCCTTCTTTTTAAGGGGCACATCAACATGCCTAGAATTGAGCCCGATACGAATATTCCAGTTTTTAGGAGCTTCATCGCTGAGCCAATGCCACAGTACCAGGGGTTAATTTCTAAACAAAAAAGGCCCAGAGCTCTAATATTCTCAGTAATAACCGTATCCCCCTGCACATTCGCATATTTATATTTCATACATTTGCAAAATTTAAACCAATTCAGTCTTCAGCAAAAGAAAATTTTTAATATATTTTGAGTGTATCTATATGGATTTATACATAATAAACTCCATTAAATGAACAAAGCAAAAATATTAGGAGTGGGGGAATTTTCAGAAAATCCTACTCGCCAAGGACTTTTTTGTATGAACTAGCAAAACACAACACACAGCATTGGGTTTCTAGGCTCCTAACAACCGGAATATTCGTATCGGGCTCAATTCTAGGCATGTTGATAAGCCCCTTTAAAAAACTGGAAAAGGTACTAGGCATTCTCTCGGTAAGATGTCCCAGATACAGATTTGTCGTAATTCAATCATTTCACCCCAACATGTTTCCGAAGAATCTCGCTCGAAATATATTGATTTTTCTCCTGAGATTGATTCTTAACGTCTTCAGTTCTGAGTCCTGCATCGGGTCAGGTAACCTGATTTTAACCGCACCTGACACGTCCTGCGGTTCGGGTTGGGTTGACCCGATTTTTCAAAAACAGTTCATAATATTGTTTCATATGATAAACAGTGTATTTGAATATGAATGGTTCTTTTACATGTTCATTGTGTTCCGGTAGGTTCCTGAGCGCAGGTGAAATCCGACCAATATTTAAATATTCATTAAAATCAAAGTAGTACCGGAGCTCAGTTCCGGCGCAAATTAAGCACGGCACAGTACTTCAAAATTGGATGTTGTGTGCGAACATCTGCGCCCAAACACTTTCTGCAAAAATCTAAATCCAATTCACTCGTACACATATCAGGGGTCTGTCCAGACTTTTTTCACAGGGTCCTGTTTTTGTGAAATTGTGAATAGCTTTTTATATTTGTGAAAAATCTAATCATAATTTTGTAAATTTGAAATGGTCGTTATATTCAGGTTCTTGTTTATGCATTTTTGAGAAGAGATCAGATATGGATATAAAATACATATATTTTCTTTATATATATGTAAAAGTGACAGGTCAGATTTTACTTTTAAAATGATTAATTTGTGAAATGTTTGGTTTAAAGATGGAAAATTTTTGTGAGAAACCTATTTTTAAGACAAAGAATTTTGTGAAGGGTCTCATGTCTTAGGGAAAATAATTTTGTGAAGGACCCTGTTTTAGGAAAAATAATTTTGTGAAGGGTTCTTTTTTTAAATGAAAGTTTTGTGAAGAGTCCTTTAAAGGACCCAATTTTTTCCTAAACATATCCCTGCATATGAATAATTCTAAATTTATCTGTGGATCATTTATGATGGGTTTAAAAAAGTACTGGTTAAAAGGAATCCGACAAATAGAATTGTTCGGGTAAAAAAAATCTGTCTGCCTCGGACCGGACCTGTCACTGCGCCTTGAAATCTTAATTCTAAAGAAAAATAAAAGAAAGAAGAGACTTCAAATATTTTTGAGAGTTTAGAAAAAAAAAAAGATTTCTATATTAAAAAGCATTTTCTAGTTTATTATTTTATGAATAAACATTTCTGAAAGTTAAAAATCGAAAATAAATTTTGCAGTAAAATTACGCATAAGATTTACGCATGCATTTGTCGTATGGCATGTTTTTAAGAGAGAAAACCCTAAATAACAACTAAAAAAGTCGACATCGTTTTCTTAGTCGCAGCTTAACTCAATTGAAAAACAGGCGCGATTCTCATGCGTTTTGAACATGACAAATTTGGTATCATTTTGAAACTTATTTAAATATAAATTGCAATACTGAACGAAATTTATTAGATAAAATGATTAAAAAACAAAAGCCATATTGACAAAAACAAAAAAAAAAAAATTACACAATGTTAATTTCTGTTTAGATAGAAAAAAAGAAAGACAGGGGAGGAGTAAAAGATATCTATCTTATCTATAAAGATCTATACCAAAACCTACTTGACACACAGCCTCCAGACGAATTTGTGACGTAACTGTTCGACGTCCTTTCTCCCCGATGGAACTCCGCGCTTTCTAATGCGTTAAAAAAATAATGAATTTTTATATATCTTATGAGTTTTCCTACTGCATGATTTTATTTTAATGAAAAATAAGTTAAACATTTATTTTTCCTACCACCTCCCCCCCTTCATTTTTTAAACAAAGAAATGTATTTAAGTATAACAATTTGTTTAAAGGTTTTTTAAAAATCTGATAAATTCAAATTTTACCCAATACACATTAGTAAATAAAAATTTAAATATTTTGCTAGAGATTTTTATTTACACTAGGTAAATCACATTAATTAATGTTTAAAGAGAAACTGAATAAAACAATAATGCCGTGAAGAATTGTTAAAAAGAGTAATTAAGACAATTTGTAAATTTATTAATAATAATCCTAGGAAAGAGGTATCTCACAAAAAAAACTGTTTAAAGAATAATCTTTTGGTGAAAATAATTTGTATTTTCAACTTTTTTTATTATTATTGTTAGAAGTTCAATTTATTTAACTTGCTAAGATTGTATACTCATGTTCAAATATAATTCTTTATTCATTTCTAAAGAGTAATAATTAAACCTTCTGAAAATATCAATCTGTTTAATTTTTTTTTTCATGAAAATAGTTTATATTTTCAACTTTTCTTCCTTTATAAAACTATCAAAGTGTTGTTCTTATTATTCGGAAAAGATTTATTCTTCTCAAAGTGAATTAAAAGCTGATAAGATTAGTGTTTTGTTTTGATGCCGCCTAAATCTTTCTGTTTATTTATTTACATCCTGTTCTCCAAATATTTTTTACTTGCTTTTGATAATATTGAACAAAAGTTAGTTTTAAATATCTAAGACATTTAGTAATAACGGTTATTATTCTTAATTTTAGACACAATACCTTTTAATAATCAGTAGTTTGTTGGGCATTATATTTTTCTTTTTACAAACTAAACTTTAAACTAGATTAAATATTGAACAATTATCTTATATTTTTAACTTTTGTTACTATATAATTTTTATTATTTTATTATATTTCCTCTATCTGACTAAAAAACTACTTTTAGTGAATCAATAACGATTTGAAAAAGACTTGTTTTATACATAATATAGAATAATAAATGTAAATTAATTTCGTTAAGTTTTAAAATATGTTGAGGTACTATAAATTGTTAACTAAAATACAAAAAATTATGTTGTTAAAGTTTAATAAAGTTAAAATAAAATCCAGTAAAATAAATGAATTACAACAGTAAAACTATACAACTTTAATGTAGTTCAAAATTTAGTTTGAAAGTTAAAAGAAATATATAATGTACATTAGATTTACCTATCCCACTAGAAAAATTTTTAGAATTTATTCTATAACAAAATTAAAAAACAAAAATATGCTGAAAAAAAATCTTCAAACCATTAATAAAACCATCTCATTTAACAACATAACTGAAAACTATAAAACAATAAATGCATAAATTGACAAAGTCAACTAGACAAGCGAGACAATAAATGAAACTCAAATCATATTCAGAATGATAGTTTAATGATTACATTAATGAATGTTTTATGATCTGAATACGACATGTTTTATACCCATACTAAAATAATAAATTTAAGTTTCATTTGGTTATTTTTTAAGTATGTTTAATACTAAAAATTGCTTTTTAAGAGACATAAAAATTACATCGTTAAAAGTTTAATAACATTTAAAAATACTAGAATAAATAAATGGCAATAATAAATTTATGCATTATTTAAAAAAAAAATGCATAGCAATTATTTAATAAAAACATTCAAGAGCAATGTTGTTATATACATATAGTTATGGTTTAACCCTTTCCGGCACAGTGGTCCCACTCCGCGCAAACCTAACTTTAATTCCAAACTTGCATAAGGCACCAAGAATATTTTAATAAAATTTTGTTTCTATAATGAAAGCTTAAAATAAGGAGTTCGTATTTTCTAAAAAAAAAAGACGTTTGTAAATTCCGGTGTCAATCAGCAATTTCTCATTTTACGAACAGACTTTGCCGGAAAGGGTTAAAGCTCATACAACCAATTTCTTTAACATGCGTATTATGTTGCTTTTATTTTCTTTCTTTCTTTTTAGGTGCATTCGTAATTACCATGCAATAGTTTTATTGTGTGGTATATATTTTACATACCATTTCACATGACATTAGTAAAACTTCAATATCAGAAGCTTTTTCAGAGCTCGGTCACTTTTTTGTGGCTCGCAGTTAGTTTACATTTCTGCCGGTAGTTAAACTACTAACACCTTTTCGGTAGGCCGCCCTGTTCGGTTGAACGTGTAATAAATTCATAAAATTTCTTTTTTTTCTTTTTTTTTTTTATCTTTCTGAAGTATAAGCCGATTTAAATCAGGTTGATTAAAATCACGATTTGAATCATTCAGAGTTCTTTTAACCATTGATTTAAATCAACAGTGAAATTTTATTCTTTTGGAATAATGCAGTTTTGGCTTGATTTAGAATGTAATAAAATTTAAGCAACCTACATGTTATTTAGATCAAAAAAGCCACTGTTTTATTAATAGTTGTGCCGCAGACTATAAAAGCACAGAAAACCAGAATAAAGACAACAGAGGCTAGGAGTCTATAGATTATCAGTTTTTTAAGGGACCTTTTTTTTTCCTTCAACAAATCTTGATTATTGTTTTGGTAACAAATAGATAACATTTCTCACGTAAATAATTTTACCCCCCCCCCCCACACACACACACATATAAAGATAGATTATAAATTTATTAAAACATCTAAATAAAGTACCCAGGGCAAGACATGATCACAGTAGCATCGTACAAAGACATACATGGATGCCTCTATCAAATAAAACAAGTACTAAACGAAAATTAAGGTATATAAATAAATTTCGAATGATTCTCGCCTCAAAGTGAACAAAGTAAAATACAAATTGGTTGAAAAGTTTCTTGAATGTACAAAAAGCTTTATATTACAACCAGATAAGAGCTGACACAAAAAATAAATTTTATTTATGTTATCTTAGTTATATCAAAAGAAAAGATGCAAAAAAAACTGTAAAAAGAACACGCGCGCGTGCATGTGTGTGTGTAAAGCTTGGAAATTGCGTTTGGAAGAGAAAAAAAAAATCGTTTTCTAACTTATTTTTGAGTCCATGGCCCAAAAATAATCATTTTCCAGACTTTATTCTTCATTATGGTAACATATATATATATATATATATATAAAATATATAAAACTTGATGTAAAATTTAAATATATATATATATAACCATTAATGAAACAATATATATATATATATATATATATATATATATATATATATATATATTTTTAGGTAGATTTCGAAAGAAATACTATCTATTACATTCTCCTTTATGTTGGAATTTCTGAAAAAAAATTGCAGATCTACGACGATCATGACCCCTAGAACCCAGAACCCCCCCCCCCCCCCCCAAGTTCAAAACTTTATCTATCTATCTATCTATCTATATCACCTTTTTTATAGACACGATAACTTCCATAATTCTGCACGAATATCTTCCAAATGGATACCTAAAACCAAGGGGCATAAAATCTCGGCCAAGTTCGTTAATGGGCAAAATCGGACCGGGGGGGGGGGGGGGGGGGGGGGTTGTGAAAACAGAAAAAAAAGTACATAACATTTTAATCATGATACATATCGAATCCGTTTAAAGTTGTTATTTCTAGGAAAAGGGCCAAAAATTTATATATGATTGATTTTTGATATCATTACAAAAGCCCTCGAGGGGGGGGGGGATAGGGGTTTAAGAAGAAAAAAATCACAACTTCTTCAATTCACAAGATATCAAGTCCGCTTAAATTTATTATAATTCTTCTTAATATTATCTGCAACTTTTATACTGGCAAACTTTTTATAGGACCAACTCTTACAGTAAAAAATAAATGAATAAAAACAAAAAAATCCCTGCCGGCTCCCCCTACAGGCACAGGTAGATTTCGAAGTGGGCGTTCCCAACTGCCGCATCATGGCAAAAAGTTCTTTTTGCAATTTCTAATAAACAGGCGCCCCACTGTCTGCGTCTTCGAAATCTACCTGTGCCTGTAGGCCGAGCCGTCAGGGATTTTTTGTTGTTGTTGTTGAGGGCACATACATTTGGTAAGATTTTTACAAAAATAGATGAAGTATGAAGACAAATTAATTTTGAAACTTACAACTCTTGGTCGCAATTCAATATTTTAACACGGGAAAAAAAATCAAAAAACCGATTTAAATACAAAAAATCGGATTATTTTGAGTTTTTTTTAATCATGATTTTTTCACACCCTGATTTTTTACACACATACGCCAATATTTGGAAAGTCGACTAGAGCCACTCCAGATTTTTTTTTTTTTTTTTTCCCAAGAGTAACTGAACAGTTTTTTTCCAGATTTTGGGGGAAGATTAGATTTTTGCATATTTTCAGATAAACATTTCCCCTGATTATTCCCCTATTTCCACGTATTCCTGATAGGAAAAAAGGCACTTTTTAGATACTTAAGGCTGCGTTTCAAGGACACTTTGATTTTTCAGGGTATTATTTTGATATTTAATGGCATTTTTAAAACTTAAAAGTCAGAGCAATCTTTTCAAGATAACAATGAGTCAGTATTTACTTAATATTTTTTTTAATTTTTAATACAAAAGACAGTAAAGCGCATAATTTGTTTTGACTGACGGACATGAAGGTCACTGCTTTTTTTTTTTTTTTTTTTTTTTTTTTTTTTTTTTTTTAAATGAGGGGCATGTAGGGTGCTACTTTTTAAATTAAAGGGCAGGCAGGGTACAGCATCCTGCTAAAACTATCTTGGGTGGGGGGGGGGGGGGGGCACTTTGCGTATAAAAATGAGTTCAGGAATGCGTCAGAAAATTTGTGCCAGAGCGGGAAAAATAAATAATTGAGAACATACCCTCAAAAGTTCATTCAGCACAATTTTCCCCAGCCAAGTCCGATGTAAAGTTAACTACTTTCAAATATTAATATTATCTCCGTCGATATACATACCAGACTCTAAATCGAAGATTCTATTTGAAGTCAACCGAAACGAAAGAAAAAAAAAAACGAAAAAAATTCATATTTTAAAGTAATTATGAAAAACAAAATACCCTGTAATTATATCCCTAATATCAATTTTATCTTATATAGAAAAATGAAAACACACTCGCATAAACTTTAGACATTCAAATATACAGTTTTTCATTTTAAACAATATTTTGAACATTCTTTAGAAAAAAAAACTGGTCACGAAACCCGACACGCAAGAATCAAAACAACCCAAAACCAACCCAAACCTAACCAAAATTCATTGGCGAATTTTTTCTCAAAAGTTAAAGCTTAGAACAAGTAAAAAAGGACATGAAATCAGACAAATATAACATTTTTCGATCCTAATGATATTGAAACGGAACCATATGCAGAAAGACACAAAAGAAAACAATAGTATACAAATCGGATCAACCATTCAAAAGTTATGCGTGGAAAAAAAAAAAAAAGTACAAATGAATTGTATAACCAGCTTCGTTAAAAGTCTGTTATAAAAGACTAATTCAACTTCTGTAAGTTAAAATGATTTGAAATCAACATTAACTTAAGCCACTTTTGAAGGCATTCGGTCCTTTTACGGCCTCTATAATGACATCAACTACAAGTCATTCAAATTTATTGGAAAAGCCATTTTAAGCACGCTAAGAATGAAATGACCAATATCGATCAAAATGCCGCTGTTTTATAACGTGTTCCTATGAATAATATATGTCTGAAGAAAACTTAACTATCTTCTAAGATTAATGTTATTTCCATCGATTTACATACAAAAAGCATTTTTTCCTCCTTTCGTAGTTCCCTCGGTGAAAATTTCAGGGAATATTTTCAGTGATTTTTCTGCTATGAGAGTTCATTTTGTAACTGATAACTACGCAGAAAGTAGAGTCCCTGCTAGGGCACTATTTAACATCTTGAGACCTGAAGTTAGTTAAAATAATACAGTAGACTCTCTCAAATCCGCACAGCTTGAAAGCAGAGGTTGTGCGGATTCTAGAATTTTGGGGATTTCTGGTCACTGTTTTGTTTACATTTTTGAAATGGTAATTTAAATGTAATAATGCACTGGAAATAATAATGAATGCTGACAAAGTAAAATATTAAAATAATTAAAGAAAAAAATAAAGTAAAATAATTAAAATATTAAAAGTAAAGGTAAAATAAGTAATTAATAATGCATGACTATATATGCATAATAATGATGAGATAATTTTTCCTTGAATTAATCAATGAAACTCGTCTCATAAAAGGTGGCACACTAATAATTTACATCAAAACTGTAAAATAACGAAATTTTATTTCATGTTTAGCCAGATTTAATAACCAAATAATATTAAGAAGATTTATAATAAAATTAAGCGGATTTGATATTTTGTGAATTGACGAAGTTGTGAATTTTTTTCTTCTAACCCCCCCCCCCCCCCTTGGGGCCATTTTTAATGATATCAAAAATCTGTCCTACATAAATTTTCGGCTCTTTTCCTAGAAGTAATAATAACTTTAAACGGATTCGATACGTATCATAATTAAGAAATTAAGGGGTTTTTTCTGTTTTCACAAAAAGCCCCCCATTCCCCCCCCCCCCCTTGGTTCGATTTTGCCCATTAACGAACTTGACTGAGATTTTATGCATCAGTTTGGAAAAGATTGTGCAGAATTTTTCGAGTTATCGTGTATAGACAGACAGATAACGTTTTGAACTGGGGGTGGTTTTGGGTTCTGGGAGTCATGATCGGCGTTGATCTGCAAAAATTTTAATTTAGGGGAGAATGTAATAGGTAGTATTTCTTACGAAATCTACCTAAAAAGCTCGATTAATACATATATGTACTCATACAAAGATCACGATCAGCACTTATAATGCTATCTTGAATTTTTTTCGGAAATGAATTGATATTTTTTTCCAGCACTGCTGCCCTGTTTCTGCTACTGGGCTTAAAATGTACTTATTTTATTACGGAGATAAATAATATAATAACAGATGATAAATTCATTTTTTCAGTGAAATAAAAACGATGATTTTTTTACGTTGTCTTGTACTTGTACTGGATATTTGCGCATAGTATAATTTTAATGTAACAGAATTGTAATGGTTTGTAAAAGTGTACTGAAACTTAATTCCATTAAATAAAATTAATATCTATAATATGAAAAGTTACACATAAATTTTGTATTCATGCACTTTTGCATAAGAGTGCAACAGCTATTGCACCAAGATCTGAATATTTATAAAACTAGTTATAGTACGAACACACTTCATTTGTCACTTTTGACGTACAATTTCCAACTTGTTTATTTTTGGAGTTCGTCTGTATTATTTACCGTGCCGAAAAATTACGAAATTTCCTTTTATTTATTTATTTATTTATTTTTTTTTTTACCGCTACTAAACACATTTTTTTTTCTTGCAATAATGCCCTTTTTTCCTGAACTAGTGATTTTTTTCTACTTCAATAGTCTCTTTTTTAGTGATTAGTACCGCTCTTTCTTTTTTTTTACTAGAGTGAACGCTGGCAAAAAGTACAATTATAGAGCACAAATACACTAAAAGAAGTTGGGAAAAAAAAAAAAAAAAAGATCAACTTTACTATAATTGGCGTCCCGTTATCTTCTTTATGAAAGAAACGTTCAAGCTTAACAATTAATTAAAAGAACACAAATCAAACATCCTGCAAAACAAAACCGATTACAGTCGACTGCATACCACAGGCAGCTTCCTGCACAAAGAAACCGACACTCGTTTTCTTTCAACAACTTCCTATCAAGACAACGTGCTCGTGTTCATTAATTTGCTGCTACTCATTAATTAGTTCATTAAATAGCCGAATAATACAGTCACTTCAAAAATGGAAAAGACGGCACGCCATGCCACTTACGAAGAACTCGCGATAAAACAAGGAGCTTAGTCTATCGTTGGCGAAGTAAAGCCAGCGAAGGAAAAAAAGTTACAACTAAAAAGGGGGAGGCTTGTTTCTGTTGAGGATTTCAACTACTAAACACGAACTTAAACATCTATGTCATGTAAAAACGAAAACCTTAGAAATACAGTAGTAGGGTCTCGCTTATCCGACACTCCAAAATACCTGCACAAAGAAACCGATACTCATTTTGTTTCAACAACTTTCTATCAAGATAACGTGCTCGTGTTCCTTAATTTGATGTTAATTAGTTCACTAAATAGCCGAATAATACAGCCACTTCAAAAATGGAAAAGACGGCATGGCACTTACGAAGAACTCGCAATAAAACAAGAAAGAGCTTTAGGTCTATCGTTGGCGAAGTAAAGCCAGTAGATTGGTATTGTTTTTCATTTTAGGCCGATTATTTACTCGAGGGATATAAGGCCGAGAGGAGATGCCCTCCGTGCGGGGTCTTTCTAAGGGAACCTAACCCGTATTTACCCAAGCCAGTAGAAGAAAACAAATTACAACTAAAAATAGGGGAAGGCTTATTTCTGTTGGGGATTTTAACTACTAAATACGAACTTAAACATCAGTGTCATGTAAAAACAAAAACCTTAGAAATGCAGTAAGAGTCTCGCTTATCCGTCATTCCGTCTTACCGTGGGGGGGGGGGGGGGTCTTTCTAAGGGAACCTAGCCCGTATTTACACAAGACAGTAGAAGAAAAATAGTTACAACTAAAAGTAGAGGCTTATTTCTGTTGGGGATTTTAACTACAAAATACGAATTTAACATCAGTGTTATGTAAAAACAAAAACCTTAGAAATACAGTAGTCTGGCTTATCCATCATTCAGTCTTATCCGCATTTGTAGAGACAATGCAACAAGACAGACATTTATTTCTATTGAAAATTTAAAAAAAGAACACGAAAAAGTTTCGCATCTGTATCCGTACCTCGCCCTTACACTTATAAGGTCTCCGTGACAAAGACTTTTACCTTTAAAAGTATACACTCCCCCTAAAATTTTCTTTTGCATGGCTCATTTAAAAGAGAAAGCTAGCACTAACTGCAAACCATGATACCATGAAAATAAATACAGGCAGCTGCGGTTGTAATATAATAGACCAGCAAACGGACAACGATTCATATTGATGCAGGCACTCCGCTTTCGTGAACATCTGATTCCGTGACTGGGATAAAAACTTAACCAGAGCTTCATTTCAAGACATGTTCACCAGAAAAATAAAAAATATATATATTATAATACTATTCCTACTATGCTTGCTATCTCTATAATATTTAATAAGACAGATAAGCTACATGTCTGAAGAGAGAAGCGATCATTGAACGATTGAAATTGGATTCATATTATATACGAAAAATGTAATTCTTCAATCATTTACTATTAAACGCTCAAGCTCTAGTTTTCTATGAGAAACTCTTGTTTTCAAGTTTTTTTTTTTTTTTTTTTTTTTTTGGGGTCAAATGCATGAAATTTGCAGGTATTCTCATTAATGTACCACGACATCGACAGCGCTTTCCATTTTCCTTTAAAAGGAAAAGGTATTCCAGAAAATAGCATTAGAAAGACTTTAGAGGAACAATTGACTAATAATTAAAGATGTATCACTTTCATAGGAAAATTAAAACACTGCTCGATTCTGTGATACTTGCGTAATAACGTGTGAAAATGTCATGCATGCTTGCATTTATAGATAAAAATGACTTCATGAATGAGTCAGAAAAATTCACAATCTTGAGAAAGGAATGTAAAAATTTCAGAGCACCCTCAACTGAATCTACACTAGGAATTAGGAAATTTTCTTGGCATTTTCGTAAAAGCTCAAAGTTTATTTTGACCCTTTTGTAATACGTACGTATTTATGCGAAGTGATATTTTTAGCATTAGCGTTTATAAAATCAAAAATCGTTAAACTACGATGTAAAAGTCGCAGACTTGAGTCTTGCAGTATCAAATATCCATCCAGGATTTAATTATTTAAGTAAACAAGAACACCGGTCTCATTAGTATGAATATTTAGATGTTTTTAATAAATCATCAAATCATTTATATGCATAATAAAGAATTGTTTTCAAATAAATTTCCTCTGTCATTGAAGGTAATAGGATATTTTAATTGGCATTCCCAGTTTGATTTTATATATAGTCACGATAATTTTTTCGACCGGTTAAATGGATTTGCAGGTGGAAAAAGTTTGAGAAGCACTGCTTTAGATCAGGGGTTCTCCAAATATTCTCACGACCCTGGGCTATAGAGATGTATAAATTAGGAATATGTGTTAAAACAATCTTGCTATATTAAATCATTAAAAAAAAAATATATATATATATAAAACAATTCTTTAATATACATATGAATGAAATTATCATTAAAGTTACAAAAACTTCCCCCCCCCCCCTTAAAAAAAAAAAAAAAAAAAAAAAAAAAAAAAAAAAAAATCAGTAATTTGATAATTTAGGTATTACATTTTGTTACAGAAAAATGGCTACATTTAAAACTATATACAACTCTCATTAGCATGACTATGTAAATTCAATTTCAGTATTTATTTTAATTTACAGCACGGGCGGAATGATAATTCATGGCAAAATTTACGTCATAATTTTCGAAAAATATTTCAGCTTTATAAATGAAAGTGCACCTGAGGAAATATTTCAACTCTGTAAAATTAGAATCCCAAATTTTTATTTTTATATTACTATTTATTTGAACACATTATCCTGTAAAGTGCTCGGGTGGAGACATTTGACTTTTCTTTTTCTTCTAGGATCAACTCTGTTCATTCAACACAACAATGAGAAGTTGGGTCATCAACAGCTTGAAACGATCGAAAAAACTGCGATAAGTACAACACAGTGGATACTAGAAAGGTTAATAACCAGGTGACACGGAAAAATGGAGAAATAGCTACACTTAAAACTACTTACGACTCTCTCATTAGCATAACTATGTAAATTCAATTTCAGTATTTATTTTAATTTACAAGCTTTAATCTCACCACAGGAGCAACGAAAATTCATTGAAAATGTTAGTCATAATTTTAGAAAAATGTTTCAGCTTTATGAACGAAAGTGCACTTGTGGTCATCAGAGGTCGATGCAGGTTTTTCTTCTTGGGGCCTATTTTGTGAAATTTATTATATTTTTGTGAAAAATAACGTTTTGTAATAAATGTTGAAATCCAGTTACTCAAATTCAAACCAAGTGTTTACTAACAAAAACTTTTTAAAATCCTTTTGCTGAAGTTTTCCTCTCTGGTGACTTGTTTGTTTACAAATTATACATTTTAAAATGTCACAAAATAATAAATAATTAATAAATAGGATATGGAATAGCCATAGGAGTATGGCTATTCCATATGGAATAGAATTTTGTGAAAGGGTCTGTTTTATTAAAAGGAATTTTGTGAAGGGAGTGTTTTATTATAAAGAATTTGTGAAGAGGCTCATTTTATCAAATTTATTTTTGTGAAGGGACCCATTTTGTTAAACTGATTTTTGTGAAGGGGCCTGTTTTATTAAATAGATTTTTGTGAAGGGACCCATTTTAATAAAGTTTATTTTTGTGAATGGGCCCATTTTGTTAAACTGCTTTTTGTGAAGGGGTCTGTTTTATTAAATATATTTTTGTGAAGGGGCCTTAAATAGACCCCAAATTTTGCCTGGATCAACCCTTGGTCATTTTCACCAGTGGAAATATTACTCTTCTGTAAAATTAGGATTTGAGTTTTTATTTTTATATTGTTATTTATTTAAACGCATAGCTGCTGTAAAGTGTTCGGAAAATCGAGTAAAAACACACTTCTCTCTCTCTCTCTCTAGGATCAACTCTATTCAATACAACAAAGAGAAGTTGGGTCATAACAGTTTGAAACGGTCGAAAAAACTACGATACGTACAACGCAATCATAGTAGAAAGGTTAAGAACCAGGTGACAGCATAGTGTCCTTGATAAATAGCATTCATTCGGGCTTAGTTCCTGTCGTTTCATAGACCCACCAATACTAATTAGTTGGAATCAACTAGCACATTTCCATGAGAATTCGCAGACCTCCTGCAACGATTTCAATTTAAAGAACGCAGTTTTATTTCAAAATAACGAATTTTAGATCTGCATACCACTGAGAGCTAAAAAAGTTGCTTACGTCAGGGATAATTTAGAAGAACCACAAAATAAATTTGAAACATAAAATAAATACATAACGTTTTTCCACCCACCCATTCAAAAAACAGCTTATGTTACTCCTTTCGGGTATGACGTCTTAATAGTACAAAATGTCTTTACAATTACTGTTTTTATTGGCATGTAGTAATGAGAGTATATATCTTTATGTTTATTTATAATTTGTGTCTCAGAATTTAGTAAAAAATCAGAAAAAGTTCGTCTAAAGCTTTAAAAACCGTTGCTGAGACTTTTACAGAAAGCCATTCCCAGTCAATAAAATTAATTTTATAAAAATTACTAAATTTAAATTTTATATAGTCCAATAAGTTACATTAAAAAATATTTATTATCTTTGCTCTAACAAGATAGACAAATTTCATTTGTATATGGTGCGGAAAAAAAACCATCACCTCTACTAACTATGGCTCAAATAATCATATAAATATATGACTGCAGAGATTTGTCCAGACTTTTCTCCCAGGGTCCTGTTTCTGTGAAATTGTGAATAGCTTTTTTTACATTTGTAAAAAATTTTGTAATTTTGTGAACTTGAAATGATCTTAGTAATAAGGTTCTTGTTTATACATTTTAAAGATCTGTTTGTAAAATACACATATTTTCTTTATATGTAAAAGTGTCAGTCAGATTTTACTTTTAAATGTTTAAATTTGTGAAAGGTTCAGTTTAGAGGAGGAAAAGTTTTGTGAAAGGTCTATTTTTAAGACAAAAAATGTTGTGAAGAGTCCTGTTTTAAGGAAAATAGTTTTGTGAAGGGTCCTGTTTTGAGATGAAAAATTTTGTGAAAAGTCCTATTTTGAGATGAAAAATTTTGCGAAGTGTGCCGTTTTGCGATGAAGAATTTTGTGAAGGATCCTGTTTTGAGATAAAACAAATTGTGAAGGATCTTTGAACGGACCCAATTTCTTCCAAAACAGATCCCTGGACTGGTACCAATCGATTAGAAATAACGTCTACTAATTAATGCTACACTTAAATTCTGATTAGGAGGTTGTCTAAATATATGCACTGTACTAAACTTTAAAATTTCAATGCAAAGACCGAATTTTGACATATTTGGATTCTTTGGTAAATTTTACGTCCGGATACCAAACTGGAAATCATTCGGTCAAGTAGTTTAGGAATTACGCAGGTTTCAGTTTGGAAATCCTAATGTTAAATTCATTTTTAATCGTTTCAAAACAGATTGGAATGCGGATAGTTAATGTGTAACTCAAACTACTTGCCGGAAAGAGCTGTAATTTTGGGATTCGATATTTGTAGCTTCTATAAATCGATTTTTGACAAACAATTTATAGGTTACAATTCATGTTTTTTTAATTAATTCCGAAAATATATATTTTAAATTATTTTTCGAAAAATATAGGAAACCCATGATTTATTTTTAATAGAAATCTATTTCTAGAAGCTTTAAATATGCGAATCCAAAATTACAGCTAAAATAGTGCATGCAAGTGAAACAAAATTATTTTAAAGAATGAATCGCACTGGCGAAGCAAATACAGAATGCAATTCATCAAGATGGTGGATTTTGTAAAGACAGGAAAATTCAGGGTTATAAAAAAATATAGACAAACTATCAAGAAACTTTAGGGCTAAACAATCTTTCGTCAGAAATATCTCTTATCACTGATATCACGAAACCCCGAGTCTTGACACGTATTTCCTGATACCCTTCCCCCTTCTCAGGGTTCATACTTATTTTCAACACACACAAACAACCCTAATTTTTTCAGAATTATTTTTCCTTACCAACAATCAACAACGAAGCATACCGAATGGTAGTGATTGCTGGATAACGAACTTTAAATATATAGATTGGACTTTTTTCCGCATAGTTGTTGAGCAATATTCCAGGTTTTGAGAAAAGTTACTGCTTTTTCCCCGAGATTTTCTGGTCAAAGCCATTTCCCTGCATTTTCTCAGATTTCCATGTTTGTCTGAGAAGTATGAACTATAGAGTTTATTGAATTAGTATATAAACTTTTTTTAATGTTTTCTGCATAACATTTATCGTACAACACACAAACGAATTCGGTTACAGTACCTGTCTATGAGCGATAAATGCTGCGTAAAATGGTATGCGTTTTCAAGTTTAACTAAATTTTTGCATACTACGTGGTGTGTGTAAATACTATAGATTATATATACAGGGCTACACAAAACATTTCGTAAGCATCACTGAGTACGCGCGTGAATTGCTTAGCGTTGTTTTTTAATTCAATTATGCATTTTCCAGCTGAACTATATTTAGTATATACTAAGATTATTTGTAGAATATATATATAAATTCATACACAGGACTACGCAAAGAACTGGATACATTGCCGTCTATGCATTTCTGAAAGTACATTTTCAGTTGTGTTATGAGTTTTTAACCTTATTAAATTTTAGTTTAATATAATGAGTATAAAAAAACTGTAGCTAATATACAGGGTTGTACAAAATTACTTGAGTGCATTTTCGCCTATTGTTGGAGATTGATGAAGGTGAATTTTCGACTGTGTTATGCGTTTTGTCACTAAGCTAGATTTTAGTACACTATGTCGCGTATATACAGATCTATAAATCAAGTACAGGGATGCACTAAAGAATTAGAGTATCTTTCCGGCTATGGGCGGTAATTGCTAAAATTGGATTTTCAAATGTGTTATGCATCTTCTGAATTTTTTACTTAGATATCTTCTTTTATCTGTTTAAACGGTGAAGTTCAGTTACAGTATTCTAGAGTGTTGGAGAGTGTTTCATAATCTTTGCTTGAGGCATGATTTTTCTCTCTCGTTTTAAGGAAAGAACACCAGTTTAGGTGGGTTTAACTAGTTTTTTGAGGGTGAGAGGGATTAAATAGTTTTAAGATTAATAAAATAATTCTGTTACTAAACCTATGATAGCCTACATTGTTAATACAATCTAAACAAATATTTAAATTAAAAAAAAAAAAAAGGGGGGGGGGGGAATTGACAAAGAAATTTATTTATTAAATTATATATGGAGCAAAACGAGGAATATAACACCTGTAAAAGGCTTAACTCCAAATACTGTTAAAATTTAATTTTTGCAAATAAATTTGGTAGGGATAAAATTAAACAAGTTAATATAAAGTTATAGGAATATTTTTTTCGTTTAAGTATGCAATATTTGTTAGAGCAAGCGAAAGCATTTTTAAAGTTATTCTGAAGAAAACTCAAAATATGGAATAATTGAAATTAAAAAAAAAGAGAAAAATTCGCCGAAAACTAATGCAATATTCGTCATTCTAATTATTAAATAAAATAAAAAGAGAAATTCCTTGTACCTTCAACGATCCTTACACCTGCAATAAGAACACATTCTATGCAACTAATCAAATTCAAAAAAAGGATTTCCAATTCAAAGAGGAATGCTTTTTGAAACACTTCAAATAATACTATGCTAATGGTTATCCCAACTCATTTCATGAAAATAAAGCTGGTGATACTTGGTTCAATGATTTATTCAAATTCCATCCACAGATTAGGAAAATACATGCAGAAAGTATTAACTCAGGGAGACCACGGGTTAATGAGACATCCATACGCAAATGGTGCAGTGACTTTCAGTGTTCCAAACACTCTGAAGGTCGCTACCCTTGGAGTCGCACGGAAGGTCGCTATGTATCTGTGAGATACACATTACGAAATATATTCATCGAAAATATCGACAAAATTCTCGTTCTACGGAGGGAATAATTTATTGGATGTCTTCTTAATACATCTATTTAAGTGAGATACCCGTTTAAGAATACAACTTTGATTTAAAGGGGGGAAAAAGTTTTAGAGAGTTTTGGATCAAGCAACTGTGCGTTTCTTTCATTCCATAACATACTCTTCTTAAAAATGATACTAACTTGATTTCAAATTTTGTGAATATTTGTTCCAAGACTTTCCTTTTCTAATTACTTGCAAACATTTAAAGACACTGCTGCCATTTTTAAGTGCTGAGGCTCTGGTTATTTATGTACTCAGGGTAAATGTGTTTCAATTTTGTTTAATCTTGATTTAATATTTAACTAATTTAGGGAAAGATATTTGAATAAAAGTTAGAAAATGCCATATAAAGTTAATCAACATGCAAAACCGGGAGTTTTTATGGGAACTTACCCTATATGTTATTCAGCTAAAATAAACCAGGCATATAAGTTTTAAAACTATTTCTCTGGTGCTCAATTGCGCATTATAACATGGCTGTAGAAATACAAATAATCATCATCAACAACCATTTTCAATCCACTGCTGGATGTAGGTCTCCCCCAAGATTTTTCCATTATTTCCTGGGCTAAAATGGAAATGGGTTGGGCACATTGCAAGAAGACACGACAATAGATGGAGCACAAACACCCTACAGTGGTATCCCAGAGATGGAAGACGACCGTAAGTAAGATGGAGTGCCGAAATCAGAAAAGTGGCCGGTGTTAATTGGATATATATATAATAATTTACATAGTAGTCTTGTTTAAAAATTCGACTAAAAATGCATAAAATAAATAATACAAATCATTTGTGGAAAAAGGATTTTTTTATGAATATAAGTAACAAATTTGTGTACATTTATATGAAAAAAAAATCACTTCTTCATAATCAATAAAAATTTTGAAAGGCTTTCTTAGGGATTTTCCATAAAACGGCTTATTTGATCTGAGAGATCCAGTTCCTTTATTTTATAAATAAATAATGCAACAGTAAAAATTATTGTAGAATAAAAAATAGGCCAACATATTGTAATATGGGAAGAAAAAATAAAATCGGAAAACCCAAAAATACATATAAAATAGGTCGCTAGGTATCTGACAGACACACAGTCTTGTTTTAGCAAATACGTGTACGCGGCCACGGGATGATATTGGGATGAGAGACCCCACGAGTCAGGAAGATATTGGGACTGGGCAGCACTCCTTTTTTCTCAAGCGATGGAGAAATAACCCCCCCCCCCCCCAAAAAAAAATAAATAAATAAATAAATAAATAAATAAAATAAATAAATAAATAAATAAATAAATAAATAAATAAAAAGAATAAAAAGAATAAATAAAATAAAATAAAATAAATAAACATACATATCGAGTATATATCAGATAGGACGAGACCTTCGAGTATTAATGTTATTTTCGTGAGTCAGATGTGGCTGATTTTGATCAGATGTTATTTGATGCTTTGTAATACTAAAGATGAAATTAAAATAGTTACTCTATACTGTTATATACACTTTCTTTCTTATCATTAGTCATAGTTTTGTATAAAAAATTGATTATATGTGCAGGGCAGAGTTTCCCCCAGACAGTTTGAGAAGGGTGCTGCACCCTGCCTTCCCTTCAGTTTACAAAATAGCACCCTTCTAGCCTTTCATAAAAAAGAATTAGAACCCTTCTTGCCTCTCAATAGAAAAGCGCCCTTTCTCCTTTTAGCATTAAAAAATTTGCTTTTATAATAAAAATTGACCCAATGTTGTCTTGAAAAGAGCGGCCTGACTTAAATATTAAACGTGGCTTTAAAAACCAAAATAATGCCTTTAACAATAAAAAAAAAAAAAAAAGTGACCTTAACCCCTTCGGCCCTGATTTTTTTTTTTTCAATTTTGGAAAAAAATTACTGTTGTGCTAACAAAATTAAAAATAGCTATCGGAATCACAGAAGTTAGGGTTTAATGAAAGTTAACGAATGCGTTCTTTACCAAAACCTCACAAATGTAGTTATTTTGCATGTTTTCATATAACAATAGTCTAAGGAAGAATTTTTGAAGACGTTTGGAAAATGTATTACAACTAAATTAAACAAGCATAAAAATTTTGTAATATTTTTTATCTTTTATCACAAATTACCAATTCGGAAAAGGATTCCCAAATTTTAATTTAACGAGTGAAACGTATGTTTTAATTAATAGAAATGCCAACGGCTTGCTAATAATTATGAAAATTATTATTATTATTACTAAATGCTAAACATAAGTGAAGTCATAATAGGAAATGTAGAGATTCATACTATCACTATTAAGTGCTGGAATTAAGACAAAATAATACTCAATAAAAGATATGTCCTATTAGTAGGACGTCAGGGCCGAAGGGGTTAAGAATCTGAAAAGTGATTTAAGAATAAAAAAGTGCCCTTTTCTCACTAGCAGCAACCTCAGAGGAATAATCTATATATTGCAAGGTCTATGGGGAAAACTGATTCAGTGAAGTCCTTTCTTATCCCCTTAACTTTCGAACTATATGGAGACAAGCCAAAATCAACTGCATGTTATATAGCAGCATCGATTTAGTACGAAAAGACACCTCGAGCACATGAATGTTAAGAATAGTACGCATAGAATGCTCATTTTCTTGTTTACTATTTCCAACATTTTTTATGTCGTGCAACGAGTCAGAAAGGAGATAATATCAACTTCTCTAAACAAGACCATCAAACACTCTTGGGTTGAACACTGACTACAGATTGAGCAACGACGCTAAATGCATCTAGTGACAACTAGTTGCTCCTTTATGAAAACTTTCGTAACGTAAATGTTTTTAAAATCACCAACAAACAAAAGAGCTACTCAAACTCCGCAGTTATGTGCACAAGATATCTTTTCGTACTAAATTTATGCTTGCTGCACAACTTTGTAATTCACTATTGTCCCGCATCTTCTATCATTTTCAAAATATGTATGCTAACACCTTACTTTGCCGCTAGGAGGCGCTGTAAGTAGCTTCGAATACAGCATGGCAAATTTAATGTATAAAGACTCCATATTTATGACTTTAGCTGCTGGCGTTAAAAAGTTAAGGCGTAGCTACCAGCTTTTACGCTTTTTTCCTACCACTATTTTTCAACTGAAACAAAAAATGGTCCTTTTTTAATCCTAAATTTTCGCTGATTATATAACACAATTTTTCTGTTTAAAAATAGTGGTAGAGACAAAAGCGCAAAAGTTGGCAGTTATGGTTAAGAGGATGACAAAAGGCTTTAATGGATTTTGCATTACTGTGTTTACATTACATATACAAATATTAACGTGTTTTGTGAAAAATGTTGCAGAAGGTCAATTTTAAGATTTTCTGTGCATTTCTCCTGTTTGGATAGAATTGTAGTTTCTATTTAAAAAATAATTTAAATCATTTTTTTATATCTGCTATTTTTTCAAGTCAATATTGATTAAATTTAATTTTTAAATGAATTTATAATTGGGAATTCAACTGGGATCCCAAATTTAATTGTATTTCTCAATTGGCAACGTTGGTATTTAAATGGTTAAATAATATGAAAAGATCTGGTTTTTTGACTGAATGTTTTCCAAAATTAATTAAATTTCTTCGGCGGAATCAATAAGGATGAAATGCGACTTAAAAAATGTCGAATTAAACTAACAAATTTCCACGTGTTTTAGTAGCATTTTAATGCATTACATTTTTCCTAGAGGAACCCTTGAGAAAAATAAAATTTACATTTCCAAGGATCTTCTTGAGCAATAGAAACAGGTGAAATAGTAATCTAGCAAGAAGATTAATGGTTGGAAATACTGGTAGAATCACCACGCTGGAAACCCTGATATATATATATATATATATATATATATATATATATATATATATATATATATATATAGATATATATATATATATTAAATAAAAAAGTATTTGTCGCCCAAATGTACAGACATACAAGAAAAATAAATGATAAATAATATTGTATAAAGTATAAATATAAAGAAACTATGTAAGTCGGGAAATACCAATTAAGAAAAAATTATGCATATTTTCTTAATAGAGTTTTACAGAAACTATCACGTTTTCAATGCCAAAACAAACAATGAAAAGAAAAAAAGGTAATTCTATTTTAAAGTAAATTATTTTAAAGTAATGCATTCAACAAATTTCACATCTTTAACTGCTCAAGGTACGTATTGAGTAAAAAAAAAAGAATGATTTTATTGTATTTAATATGCTGCAATTAAAATGACAATTAATACTGAAAATGGCACTTTTCAATCTTCATTAGTTTGTGATTTTTTTTTTTTTTTTTTTTTTTTTTTTTTTTTTTTTTTTTAACCTGTGGATCACCCGATATGTTTTTGAGCAGTAGTTTTTAATACGAACATTTACATTTTGATTTTTACACAAATAAAAAGTGGTCAATTACTGGGTCTAGGTGGTTACTCACTAGTGCAATCGCCTTTTTTAACTCATACTGTTACTAATTTAAATTTTAAGAAAGAAAACGGGATTTCTGATTCTCGTACATTATCTGGTATTTGCGCATATTTGCAGAAAAAGTGTCAATTATATTAAGAAAAAACGAAAAATTTCCAGTGAATGGTCAATTACTGGTGCACTCACTCTAATTATATAAATATTTTAATTGTTATTGAAGAATTACTATAACATCAAAATAGTCCATTTTGGTCAAGTTTTAGTTTCCATATTAATTCGCTATTGTTAAGTAACCTTTCCTAATTCAAATTTCAAAGAATGTAATGTTATTTTAATTAAAAAACGCCATGAATATTTTAGGGTTCATCCATTAATTTCGCACACTTCAATAGAGGGGAGAAGGATCTACAAGGTGTACACCCTTCGGCAGCGTACAACATCGAATTTGTGCAGCTTTATATTTCTAAACGAAATTCTATCCCAAAAGAAAAAAAACCTGGAGTTGGAGGGGGGGAGGGGACACTACCTTCGGCAGCGTACGCACGCTCCGTTCTGTTTATTCAAACGAATCTCCTATTTGTATGATTTTATATTTTTAAATAAAAATCCAAATCCCTCGCCCTTTTTTAAAACAACGAAATGATCTCTCCGAGAAAAGCTATTCTCGAGAAATAAATTCTAATATATCAAACCTTCGCATGCGAAAATGAACGAAAAACCCTAACGCAATTCTCTTAAAACGCGAAATGGTATCTCCGATGTCACTGAGGGGGGGGGGGGGGATATCCCCTATAATCGCGATAAGCGACTTGCAGATATATTTTTTTTTTAATAGTAAATAAATATATACATATATAATGAAAGGTACCGTTGAAAGCAAAAAAGAATTTGCTTTAAGTGAATATTTTTTGTATTTCCATCCGGTACGAGACATTACAAACCAACTTTGTGACCTTGGAGGTGTAAAACGCAATGAGCCAAGAGCGCTAAAAACACTGTACCCCTTATTCCAGTAACAGGGGGAAATGCAATTTCTATTCACTTTTTTGTTCCTGCTATGAAAGAGGAAACACGATTAACTTTCGGGAAAATGCGCGGAGAAAATTAATAAAGTTCTACGAGCAACTGATGATCACTGATGTCTTAATTAAAATACCCGTGGAAAATGTTAGTTTAATGTTTATAAGTTATTTTCATGGTTTATGAAAATTGCTTATGCTGTCTAAGAGCTAAGAGGACTCTTTGTCACTGTTTTTTTTTAAGTGTATGTCCTTCATACATAACTTGTATATGTTCAATATTATAGCTATATCTATTCACGTTTTAAAAAATGGCATGATGATTACTCAGTAAAATACTATGATGTGATGTCTTATGTTTTTATGATTGTATGCTCATTAAGTGATTTGTTAAAAGATTACAAGAAAATGTTTTGCGAATTTCGTTTAAAATAGAAAAACACATTTGTTCGTTTATTTAAAATAAAACGCAAGTTAAAAGAAGAAAAAGTCACCGTGCTGTATTTATGTTAACAATGGAGGACTTTAAAAGTTATTCTTAAAAAGAAATAATAACATTTTAGAGATCATTCAAAAGTAATTTTTTTTTTTTTATCTAAATGTTGCTATTATTCTTCACTCCATTTATCATCTAAGCACTACGATACACAAGACAATATTATTTTAAATTATTGTTGAACGTTTCATCAGCATTTTTTTTTTAATTCAGAGTTAATAATACGACAATTTCCCCATTTTTCTTCTAGTTACTGGCTTGTACGTGAATGAAAAGAATAAGGATATATGTGATGGATCATTGCGACTATTTCACTCTAAGAATGAAACTATTTTGAATAAAATGAGCTCTATTGTTATAAAAAGTAAATTTTATAAAACAAACATTTCAAAAGACATGACAAATGTATAATGACAAACGTGCTTCAATAATTTTCTTTTAATGTCAAATGTTCTATATATCATGAAAAAATGAATAGTTTCTACAGTGAATTGTTTCTGTAGTGGTATTAAATAATTTTCTTTTTCTGTCCCTTAATTTATCCAATTTGCAAATCTCATTTATAAATTAAAGTTAAAAAAGGTAACAAGCTACTCTTTTTACTCATGAATGCAAGAATTATGTTTTCTAGTTTTAAAAAAAATAAGTTATATTGTCCTTGCTCTATCAGATTATCTCAAACGTTGATTTTAATTTACAAGGGATATTTTATTATCTTTCAACTTATTAATCATTAATGTTTAAATCACTTTGCTACAAAATTACTTTCTGAAACAAAACACTGATTCATGCGTCTGAATATAAATATAAAATTGCTAAAATACAAGGTTTATCAATTTGAAATATTAAATATAATCACAAAAAATACCGAATTTAGCTATGTATTTTAAGGGGACAGTGAATTTTCAAAATCACAAAATTCAACTAAGTTTTTTTTTTTTTTTTTTTTTAGAATTATGAAACTAGATGCTCAAATTTATCCGATGCAAAAAGAATTTTACCATTCTGACGCTAATTCGCAGAGATATACACTTTTATATTTGTAAACACTCTATATATTTATAAAATTTTTATCGCTTAAAATGATGTTTTCTCAAAATTGAAAATTTCGCACATATCTAACTTTTGAAACGCTCTAATGCGCATGCCTAATTATCAGATTACTTTGAAATTTACATAAAATAATTAATAAATCCTCTATATAATAATAAATAGCGTAAAAATTTGTATTTCAGGAGTATTTTAGTGTTGAAATTGATGTGCATGTGGAAATATAAAGCTACTCTACTTATACATTCAGCGAACTTCTACAATTCGTGCCAACTTCCATTCGAATATAAAAAAAAAGTATCTGATAAATAAACATTGTCACATTTTATGATATGCGACAGAAATGCGTATGGGACATTTTAAAAATATGACAATTATTCGTTACTTTTTTTTTCTTTCGACGCCGCCCCCCCCCTCCCCCCCCCCCCAGAGCTCGATTTCAGAAGTATTGAAAAACAAAAAGTATGAATTTAAAGCTGAGACCTTCGCTTTGACGTTGCAATCGGGTTTCAAAAATATGAATTTTAACCCTTTCAAAAAAATTCGCGACCGCGGGTCACTTCGCGATTCCCGGAGACACTTTTTTTTCTAAGCTAAAAATAACTAAACGTCCGTATTTCCACACAATCTTTTCAGAGCATCCCGGCAGACCGGATTTACATCAGCTACAAAAAATTCGAACGTTCAGACAAGTATATTAAAAAAAAAAAAAAAAAAAAAAAAAAATCTGAGAAATTTTCGAAGAAAACGCTAAACAGCGTTTTCTGGGCTTCAGCTCAGTTTTTCACAACTTAATATGCATATTTTTTTTTTACGAAATTTTAAAGAGGGCTTTTGCATAGTTATAACGGATTAAAATTTCAGAAAGTTCGGACGACAAGAACTACTTTTTTTGCGTTAGAGAACACGGCGCGAAGAGGAGAAAAAACAAGAACGAAAAATCATGCGTCAAGCATTGATTATGTAACACTTTCCAACACTTCTACAATAATTAAAAAAATCTTTACCGTTTAATAAGGTGAAAGATGATATATCTAAGTAAACAATTTGGAAAACGCATAACATATTTAAACGTATAACAAACCCAATTTCAGGAATTACCAACAATATTCAGAAAGATATCCGAACTCTTTTCGGTAGCCCTCTAAATGGTGTATACATTTCAGCGTAAGAGGGACTGCTCAGATGCTACATAGAATGCTAAATTTTAGTTCTATTAGGAAACGCGTAGCATAAGTTTAAAATTCTCCTTCTGGAATTTCCGCCAATAAACGGAATTGTACTCGAGAACTTCTGTGCTGCCCTGTATATGATCTATAGAATTTATACACACCAAGTAATAGACAACAGATGAGTTGAATTTAAAAAAGCGTTAAGTAACTGAAAACGTACTTCCAACAATTATTGTTAACAAACAGTAGCGAATTCTTTTGAGTGTCCCTGTAAATTAACGATGAATGCTACACACACAATATTTTACAGTAAGCCTCTTGTGTAATGCACCTTAGTGATACATATTAATTTTAATATGTTTGAAATAGGAAACACTGAAATAAACCGCAAGCGATTTTTCTTCAGACCGTAATATAATGGAACTCCTTTGTGTGTCCCTGTAAAAGAACTATAAGTCCTATGCACGCCATATTCCACAGTAAGCCTCTTGTAGTGCACCTCAGTGATATATATCAAATGCAATATGTTTAAAATTGTGTAACATCATTAAAATAAACCGCAAATAATTTTTCCCCATAAACCGTAATGTAACGGAATTCTTTTGAGTGTCTCTGTAAAAAAACTATAAGTGCTGTGCACTTCATTTTCAATACCGAACATGCCATAGTAAACTTCAATAACATATCAATTGCATGACAATCCCAATATATTTACGCGAGTTAGAGCACGGGCAGACAGGCAGACCGACAACCAGTTGAAAAGTGTTAAAAAGCGAGAAGAAAACATTTCTTTTACAACTAGATATCAATATTTTTTCACGAAATGTTTACACGGGCTGTAAAACCGCTATATTTATAATAGATAAAAATTTCAAAGAGTTCGGACAAAAAGAACTATTATATTTTTAACTAGAAAACGACCCTACATGGAAAACGTGAAATATCTTCTTTTCGACTTTTTTACTACTAAGTATCAATATTGTTTTTGCAAATTTTTCATTTAAAAATATAAATTCATATAAAATCGGGTTAAAGATATAAAATCATGCAAATTTGAGGTTTATTTAAGGTTATTATTACGGGCCCGGACAACGCCGGGCGGGTCAGCTAGTAGCTCAATAAAGTTTTAGATTAAAAAGCTCTTTCAGAAAAGTTGACAAAGCACTGCCATTTGCTTTGCACTTTTACAATAGCAACTGACAAAATAGAATGACGGTTATTTAACATAATAAATAGTAGATAAATAAATATAGTAGATACATAATATAAAATATAGATATAATAAAAATATAATAGTAGATAAATTTAGATTTTAAAAAAAACTTAAGATCTATAAATAAGCACTCGGGTATGAATTTAGTTGTATTTTTTTTTTTTAATGTCGTATCCTACTTATAAAATATCAACTAAATTCATTCTTGAGTGCTTATTACAGGGATGAAAGAGAACAAAATTCATTTTGGAACAGAAAAAAAAAAAAATCCAGTTTCAGAGCAGAAAAAAAGAAAAGGCATACAAGAAAAATCCAGTTTTGGAACGGCGAAAAAGTGGTTTTAGTGAAAGTTGAAATTAAATTTCTCCGCCCAACGAAGAAATAAATTTAAAAGAGAAAGGCTTTTTTTGTAATTGATAAAATTGTTATAATTCATAACAAGAAAAAGTTGAACAAATGAAATATATATATATTTATATTATTTAAAAGCCTATCTGAAAAGTAAATTATGCATTTTATTAGATTTTTTTTTTTTTTTTAACTGCACAAGAAATCTTGGAATTTGTTAAATAGATACATACTGACCCTTCTGCTGTTGTCTGGCTGCATTAGTACAAATAGTACGAATTGTTACTGTGCTGGTTATGTTGAACTCGTATAATGAACCGAAATTGAAAGTGTTTATTGGCTGAATTGAAATGGTTATTTAAAACAAGACTAAGAAACTCACAAACTAATGTTAAACGTATATGGGAGCGTTATTTTCAAATATTTCTCGTTTGCATTTTAATTTACTATTTTTTTTCATAGGATAGCTTGGAGGTTGATCTCTAACGTTGTTAGTTTGCACTTTTTCAATTTTGGCTGTAGATTTATTATTAAGTTACTTTCACTTTCGGAGCCAGTTCCGAAAGTGAAAGTATAGCCTCATTATAAAAAAACTTACCAAAATAAAAAAAAAGTTCAATCTAACATCGTTAGAGATCGACCTCAATTATCCTATATAAAAAATTAAATTATAAATAAATACTAAAAATATTAAAATGCAACGAGAAAATTTTAAAAGAACGCTCCCATAGGTTTAAAATTAGCTTGAGAATTTCTTTGCGTGACTTGTGTAGGCTCTTAATCGAAAAAGAAACAGTTTCCCAAATTTTAAAAACATCTTGTAATTTTGTAGCTTTGTGTTTCATGACTACAGACATCTATTGTATATCAAAAGTTTTACATTTCAAAGTCTTTCTTTCAATTCTTGACTTCTTTCCAATGATTTAATTTTAAAGAAGCTACCAAACTTACGTATTTGAAAACTTATTCATGTATTTACTGCCTTGAACGAGTGTATTTTCCCGATAAATTGTCATGATAAAATGATGGATGTTCTATAAGTTTCGACAACGGGAAAATTCTGTGTAAAATATGATACAAAGGAAGAAATTGCAATTTCAAAAGTGGGGCGGGGAGTGAAGGGAATATTTTCGACGACTGATTATTCATTTATTGTTACTACAAAATAAATAGGATAATGTTTTAGAAAATGAAAAAGATATTTTGTAGATTTTAGCGTGTAGGATACGAAAATTTTCAAAGATTGTATATTTAATATTATATCAAGGAAAGGAAAATTTTCAAAAATTGAATACTGATAATTATAACAGAGAAAGAATAAAAAATTACGGGAGGTACTGGGTTCAAACCCAATCGCGCTCGTCGGCCGAATCGTTCGAAGTTTTCCGTGGTTTTCTTCTAATCTTGAATAACCATGCGTAAATACGGGTTAGATCCCCTAAGAAAGACCCCTGCACTTCCCCGTTGGGCTTATATCCCTCGTGTAGATAATCAGCCGTCATAAATCAACTAACATAATAATCTCAGGACAGTTTCTATGACTAAGACTTTGGTAAGACTTAGGCGGCCACCTCGGGGGTCGATGCAAGTTAGTTTTCTTGGGTCCAATTTTGTGAAAAGTAAAAGTTATTTTTGTGAAATTTATTATATTTTTGTGAAAAATAACATTTTGCAGCGAAAGTTGAAATCCAGTTACTCAAATTCGAACCAAGCATTTATAAACAAAAAAATTTTTAAATCCTTTTGCTGAAGTTTTCTTCTCTGATGAACTTGGTTTGTTTACAAATTACACATTTAAAAACATCACAAAATAATAAATAATTAATAAATAGTAAGTTTTTATGGAATAGAATTTTGTGAAAGGGCCTATTTTAGTAAAAGGAATTTTGGGAAGGGTCCTGTTTTATTATAAAGAATTTTGTGAAGGGTCCCCATTTTATCAAATTGATTTTTGTGAAAGGGCCCATTTTATTAAAAAGATTTTTGTGAAGGGACCCATTTTATTAAATAGATTTTTGTGAAGGGGTCCCTAAATAGACCCCAAATTTTGCCTAATCATTTTTCTAATAAAATACGAATATACTGTCTACCATTCCGACGAAGATTTTCTATGCTGTTTATAAATTCAAAAAAAAGTGTAAAACTCTTTTTTTAGCACTATTACAATTTTCGTTACAAAGTCAGTCTTTATTACAAACATTTATAAATTGATAACTTGAGAGAGGCAGGCCCATCTTTAAGTGCTATTGCAGCATAGCGCCCTCAAAAATTTAAGTTTTTTTTTTGCGTGCGTGTGTGTGTGTGTGTGTGTGTGTGTATGTATCTGCACGCTACAAATTTTTATTAACTTTATTCTGTACCGGTACGTAAGTTTTATCTAGTAGCTAGTAGTAGTAGTAGTATTATATACGTAATTATCTAGTAGCATTGCCCAAACAAGTAGCAAGAATAAATACGCGGTTCCATGCTTCTCTGCTACCTGAGAGCTAATGATAAAAGGTAGCGAATGTTCTGTCTGCAGTCTCAGCGTACGGTCTCGTCAAAGAATACAATAGATTCCCACGTATAAAGGGGAAAAATTACAAAAAAAATTAAACAAGAAGAAATTTTTGTATTTTAGGCTTTAAAAAAAAACATTTTGATCGCGCATTATACATACAGATTCTCATTCGGTAACTTTCGTCAACAAACAGAAATGTATTTCATATAGTATTTTTTGCTGCCCTGTATATGATCTATAGAACTTACACACACCAAGTAATATATGTAAAACATTAGGTACATTTAAAAACTGAAAACGCACTTCCAGCAGTTATTGTTCATAGACAGTACTGTAACAGAATTCTTTTGTGTGTCCCTGTAAAGGAACGATGAATGCTATGCACACCCTATTATAGTAAGGCTCTCAGAGTGCACCTCAGTGATATCTATATTTTTCAATATGTTTGAAATAGTGAAACATCATTAAAATACACTGCAAAGGATTTTTGCCCATAGACCGCAATGTAACTGAATTATTTTGAGTGTCCCTGTAAATGAACTATAAAGCTACACACTTCATTTTCAATACCAAACATGTCATACTAACAAGGTTGTAAAAAACTCGGGTTTAAGAAAACAACCGGGCGGGTAGCTGGACGGGTACCCGGGCAGCTACCCACTACAACTTTCAGGGTTGTAAAAAACCCGGGGGGTTTTAAAAAACAGCCCGGGCGGGTACCCGGACAGCTACCCACTAGAACCCTGCATACTAAATCTCAATATCATATATCAATTGCCTGTCAATCCGAGTATATTTACGGGAGTTTGAGCACGGACAGACGGCAGACAGATAAAACGAATTCATAGACTTTTCAACTAATATTTTTTTTTAAACTTTTTTTATAAGCATGATGTCCCACGTATAGAAGTTCTTAGGTCTCGTGTTCTGCGCACCCCTTAAAACTACGCCTCGTGCCCCCCTTCCCTCCATAAGCGAGTCAATGTGCTACTCCCAAAGATAGCTCCAACAATTGGCTTTGAAAATGTATCCCGCTAATAATTCATTTCATAAAAAATTTGAAGAAAAATTGCAAATAAAACAATTAGAAAGAATCGCTCCTGATTTAAATATTACAGAAAATCGGTAGTAGAAAGAATTGTACATACTGTGGACTCGCTGTAATTCAAGCTTTAAGTTAATTCGAACTAATCATAAAGCTCCGAAAACTTTGCTTAGAACTAATGTCAAAACTAGTTCTTTAAATATAATTTATTTTAATCACATCGGTTGATTGGAACTAGAAAATAAAATAAAAAGTCTTAAAAATATTAAAAAATAAAAATAATAATACCCATTGCTAAAGAACTGTGAATATATATATATATTTTTATTTTCTTACTTACAAGAATACATGGCAACATTCTAAATCTCTACAAATGAACGCAAGTTAAGTTTTAGTTTTTAGTCTCCTTTTGAAAATTCCTGGTAACGAACTAGAGAAAAATCTAGAACAGAAGATTTTAATAACATGAAACAACGAATTTCCAACTTCAAAGAAACATTTAGCAGCAAAAAATGTAACAGTATCTGAATAGGTAAATAAGGAAGTAAATAATGATTTCGAAATTTGTGGGAAATTAAGTAATGAGAGGAATTATTAAAACTATTATCAAATTTCCAGGAAAAAAAAACTATTCGGAAGATGACTTTGAATTAAATAAAGACTCATAAAATCCTTATGAAAAATGGATAGTAATGGATGTAATTAATATTTTGAAATTTTTTATTCAGATCAGCAGCAGACCAAGAATTCAAATGCTTAGTCGGAATAGAAAGATTGCATATATATATATATATATTATATAACCATTAAATATCAACACAGAAACATACAACAATTGGAGGGGGGGGGGGATATTAAATATAAAAAGTGAACACGTACCTTTTTTGAATAATATCCATAAATATGTAGAGAAAAAATAAATGAATTTAAAACAAAGATAATATAATATAGATTGAAGTGAAAAATGAAATAAAATTAAAAACCTGAAAAAAAGTGAAATTTTGAAGTAAATGTAAAATATTTGAGGAACTATGGCAGAATTTTCAAACCCAAATTACCATAAATTCCACAAAAAAAAAAATATGATTTCATCTTTGTACGAACTATTAAGTTAAAATTGTACAAAATTTGGGCGATCATGCATGGGGAAAAAACAGAAATAAGATATTAGAAATGAAAAAAATAACATATGAAATATAACTTGTGTACATTAACAACCATTAAATCCCATAGAAAATCGACACTATATGAACCAATAATTATAATACAACACAGAGACATATATCCAAAAATGTAGGATTCTCAAAATGAAATAAGTGGGGAAAAATATAGATATGTGGATTAAAATTTTACTAATGAAAATCATTGCATCATAGGTGCCAAAAAGCAGCTCACAGTAAATGCAACAAAAACATAATTCTTCAAAACATGTAATTTCCAAATCATATTATTTGAAAGCAGGTGTATACATAGAACAATCTAACTAGACTAAACAGTCACCTATAAACGTCAAAATATAAAAAAAAATTAAACTATCCAGATAGTATTCTCATCAGTAAGTGGAAAGGTAGAACCCCCCCCCCCCCCCTATAGAAATCAACTCTTGCAGATTTCGAAAGGCGTGCGCCAGTCTTACATTAAAAAAATGTAGAAACTTAATGTACAGTTTTAAATTGAAAAATGTATATTCTGCAACTTAAAATACACCAAAACTAAAACTCAAAACAAATAAACTCCAAAACAATATTTAAACACGATTATAACAATATTTAAAACGAAATTATTCCACTTATTCAGTTAGGTTGAGACGTAACCACATTGCATTCTATGATTTATTGTTGAAAATAATTAAGTTTAATAATTTTGTTTTAAATATTGTTATAATTTTGTTTTAAATATTGTTATAATTTTGTTTAAATATTGTTTTGAAATCTATTTGTAAAAAATTGGATTTTAGTTTTGGTGTAGTTTAAGTTGCAGAATATATATATTTTTTTAATTTAAGACTGTATATGAAGTTTCTGCATCTTTTTTTAAATGCAAGACTGGCACGCCTATCGGAACCTGCGCAGGAATTGATTTTTTATAGTGGGGGTGGAGTTTTTTTTTTTTGTCTTTCCACCTACTGATGAAAAAGAGGCAGTCTGTTTACCTGGATAGTTTAATGTTAGTTTTTAATATTTTGCCTTTGTAGTTAACTGTTTAATCTAGTTAGATTGTTCTGTGTATACACCTGCTTTCGATTACTAAGATTTAGAAATTTCATGCATTGAAGAATTATATATAATTATTAAAAATTTTTATTTCGCTAAATATTTCAGTTTCTCCAAGCTTTATTTCTGTTACGATTCTACTTACAATAAAAATAATCTATTTGCATTTTAAGATTAATATGATTCTAATAACTTTAATTTTAGAATATAATATGCTTTTATAATTTGTGTTTAAAACAATTTGAATTATAGAAAATGTATTTTCTAATGTTAGATAAGTTTTTTTTTTCTTTGGCGGTGGCATTTTCTTTTTTTAAATCGGATAATTCGAACTTTTTGTTCTCTGTCCCCGCAAGTTCAAATTAATGAGGCTGGATATAAGAGAAAATTGAATAGGAAAGTTTATGACAATATAGTAAAACTTTCTAGAACCAAGGGGGGGGGGGGGGGGGACCAGACTTAGACAGCATTCCATCTTATGGAGCAGGTATATTGTATGGTATTTCTTTACGTCAGGACTATGGAATGCAACTCTTTTTTACTTTTTCGATTTTGTTTGCTGATTTTTTTTTCTTTTTTTTAATGAGGATACTTTTAGTTTCGGAACCGGTTTCGAAAATGAAAGTATACTCATAAAAAACACGTGCAAAAAAAAATCGATAAGTATAAAGGGGGCGCTGTAGAGATCAATCTCAGCTATCCAATGCAAAAACAAAAAAAAAATCGTTTAAAAATATTGAAATGCAAACGAGATATTGTAAAATAACTGTCTCATGGGATTAACATTAGCGAAAGGATGTTTTCGCGTGAGGTAAAGGGTAAAACTGAGAAATCTTATTAGTGGCCAGTAGTAGCAGTGTTATAAGTATCCACTTTCTTTAAAGTAGTGGCCACTTTTTTTTTTATTTAAAAGTTCTAAACAGTAAATTTCTGTTAAAATCCCAATTAGTATGTATCTAAAATTAAATAGCCCAAATAAATATCTTAATATTAGCATATTTCAACCAGCAAAAATTTAATCCTCGATGAAATTTTAAAAAAAATTTTACTCTTTCCTTGTAGGAAAGTGGCCATAAGGTGGCCGCTAACAGATAATTTTTTTAATAGCCCCTTTTTTTCATTTAGTGGCCCTGTGACTGGCGCTAATTTTGCCCTTTAGTCAACGGTAGCCAGACTTCCGTTATAGAAAGGTTTTGTTTTCAAGAGTTTTACGATGTAGTTGGGAACTAGGGTTGCAATGTTAGTGCCCCCCCCCCCCCCCCCGTGCACACGCGACGTGTAGATTATCTCTCTGCATTGCATAAGGCGCGATACAAAATATTTTTTTAAATATAATTTAGTTTGTAGCATTCCCATTATGTTTTTAACACTAGCTACTGCTACTGAGCTAAATTTTATCAGTAAAAGTCAGATGAAAAATACGTGAAAATAATAGTTTAAGGCTGTTTTCAAATCCAAACTCGCTGCTGTCTGACAAATTTATGTAAATCATTTTTATTCAGATAAATGCATAATAATTTCAGACATTCTTATTCAGATTCAGAGAATTGCGAACGACGATTTTTATATTTTATTACAGAAAGAAAGTGTTTCAGAAAACGCCGTCAAAATCTGTGTCAAAGCAATTTTCGGAACATGACAATTGCGAAAATCACAAGGTAGCAATTGTCTATAATAAAAAAGGCCATCGCAATTTATAGGAAGTGGAAGACGTTTTTTAAATTCTTTAGCATCTGATTGAAAATAGATGAAATTTTCATGCATATTAGGAAAACGTGTTTGCAAGTGTGTCTGAGACCTTGAGATTGTCGAGCGGAGAAAATATAAAAAAAATTCGTAAATATCATGATATTTTTCCAAATTATCAAAAATATCCGATATCTTGATATATATCTGATATTTTTTATATGTATCCGATATTTACAAAACAGTCAACTTATTGATGATTATAAATATTTTCAGAGTTAACATAAATTATACATTAAAACATATGTCATTTAGCATGAAAACTTAATAAACAATATTCTAAATGTCTTTTTCTATTTTTTTTTTTTTCCCACTTAACAAAATTTAAGATCAACTAATTGAAAACAGACACAATTTGCTTTTTACACTCACAAAAAACAAACTATTAAGATTTAGTACTCAAGTTAAAAGAAAATTTTATGTTTCATACAACAAAATTTGTTTTTATTGAAAAATTTAACATAAATATAGTAAGCTTGGTCGGCTTAACTGAATAAAACCAAAACAAATTATTTCTAAGGAAGCTGCATTTTTTTTTTTTTTTTTTTTTTTTTTTTTTGTGGCTTCTCTAAGTAAATATTCTCCCACATAATTATTGATTCTACATTTAAAAATCCAGCTTCAAACATAAAGCTTGGAAAAGTTAGGATTTTTTTTGTTGTTGTTGTTGTTTTTGTTTAGAGAGTGGGGGCTAAAAAAGCCACTATAAGAGCAAATATTCTTTATCTACAGAACGACACAGCCAATAACAGTGAAAAAATTCTTTTACACTTGTTTTGACTGAAAATATCAAAAATATTAAACGCAACATTTCGAAAATAAATATCAGATATGTGAAAATATCGAAAATATCAAACTTCATGATATTTTGAAAATAAATATCGGATATATATCCATTGATATATATCAAGATATATATTATGATATATATCACCGAACCCTGGTTGCCAGGGGTCCGATTTACGCGGGACGTCCTGATTTTCAGGATTTCCAAAAACCCGTCCCGCAGAAAGAGATAAGTTCAGATTTTCCATGATGCACAAATTCTTTTAAATTTCTTTTAGTACCATGTTATTCGTTAGATTATTTCGAGTGGAACTTAATGCAGTAAATCTGTGAAAACAGAACCTGTCTATAACGGAGAATCCGTCGGTAGGAACATCGTACAAATATACCTAAAAGGGTGAGAATCTATCTAAGACAGAATATTTTTCCAGTTCCTTAACTATTCTGTTTTCACTGTATTTTGTTTAGTAAAACCTGTGAAAATGGAATCCTGTCTTAAGACGTAAAATTTCATATTCCCAACGGAAGGAATACCATACAATTACACTGCTCAGTCCGAATCTTTTAAACGGAATTTTTTTTAAGGTCCTGGCGATTCCACTTTCGCAGATTTTACTGTATAAGATTGTGTTTATTTAGTACAGTAAAATCTACTAAGGCTGATTATAAAGTGGTCAGGGGACAAGGTCAAACCGTGGGGGGGGGGGGCTACCCTTCAGCTTAAGCTCAACTAGCCCCGCTCCGGTGGTCAGGGGACAACTCTGACAGGTTTATTACCGCCTCTTTCTTTTGTTGAGACTCGCCTTTCTTTTGTTAATGACCACAGAACCTTTGAAAAAGAATGGCCAGTCGAATGATTTACGACTTTCTTACCAAAAAGTATATAAACGGACCTTAAACATGAAAACAATTAGGCACTTTGGTTATTTCCAAGCAGCATAAAAAAAAACTTAATAAACGCCTTATTTTTAGATGGCAATTATAATTAAACAAAAAATAGGCAATTAAAAATTATCCCCTCCCCCCCCCCCCCCTCAAAAAAAACTGAAAGATCAATAATTATCAGAACTGAGATTTATGAAAAGAAAAATAACTCAATATTTTATTTCAAATAAATTGCGCTAGCATTGCAGAAGAAAGTCTGAGCTTATTTTCTTTATCCTTTAATCCTGAGCTTATTTTCTTTATCCTAGAATAAAGTCGTCGTTACGTGTGTGACTCAGAAAAATCGCACGTAACAACGACTTTATTATTATTTTTTAAAAATTGTTATTATTTTAGACTAAAGGTGTCACTACAAAAAAGATTTTGTATGTGTCCTGTAATAGCAATAAAAAAAGTAAAACGTTATCTAAATAATTTCACTTCCAAATTTGTCTCAATTTGCAAAAAGTCACTACGTAACGGTGGAATCGCCCTGCAAATGAATTAAATACTTACTCCGAACGTCAAAACTGTGTTAAATATCTATAAAAATGTGTGCATGGTTTGAAGCAGAAGTGATAGCAGGGACTTGTATAGGAAAAAGTTGGATCCTTTAAAGGACCCTTCACAATTTCTTTCAGTTCAAAACAGGATCCGTCACAAAATATTTCTTCTCAAAACAGGACCCTTCACAAAACTTTTTACTTTAAAACAGGACCCTTCACAAAATTCTTTGTCTTAAAAATAGACCTTTTACCAAACTTAATCATTTTAAAGTAAAATCTGACTGTCACTTTTACATATAAAATGAAAATATGTCTATTTTACATACATATATTTTCTTAAAAATGTATTAACAAGAACCTGAATATAACGTTCATTTCAAATAAAAATTATGACTAGATTTTTCACAAATGTAGAAAGTTGTTCACAATTTCACAAAAACAGGACCCTGGGAAAAAAAGTCTAGACTGACCCTTGTATGATAACATATATAATTTTGAGCAAGGAAGGCGTAAAACCTCTAAGCCGAGGGTTCGGAGATAGTTAATCCGTCTCTGGCCGGCGCAACCATCGGGCAAACGGGCGCGACTGCCCAGGGTCCTGCGCCAGTTGGTGGGGTCCCGACTTTCTCTGTACATTTCGAAATATTTCCTTTGTATAAAATAATATTTGTGCTCTAGATTTGTTTTTAAATGTTTCTTATTGAGAAAAAGTGAGTTTTAAATTTATTTCTTACAGGCAAAGTTCATATAATTGTCGGTGACTATATAGACTTGATTCTGAAAGTAACCATGAACGCAAAAAAAAAAATATCTATATATTTAAGATATCGCAAAGGATAGAAAATTTAATATTCCCTCTGTATAAAATAATATTTTTGCTCTAGATTTGTTTTTAAATGTTCCTTATTCAGAAAAAGTGAGTTTTAAATTTATTTCTTACATTTCTTCTTCTATTTTCTAAATTTATTTATGCACATTAAATGTGAAAGTAGTGGTACTTTTCATACATTTTATTATCTTTATTATACATTATTCTAGGATATATACAATTTAAAAATAAACTTTATTAGCCCAATATTGCAGTATACGTTGGGCCTCACCTCACTAACTGCTTTGCCAGGGCCTTGCGCGACGTTGCGCCGGCCCTGTCTTTAACTATTTAAAGTTATTTTTTATGAAATGTTTTAAACTATTAACGTCATTAAACAACTATTTAAAACAACTAATTTTGAGAAAGAAACCAGTGTTTTATTAAAATAATAACATACACAAATCATACTGGATGAAGATTATTTTAAACCTTGTATATAAGGATAGAGACAAACACCTTTAACTGAAGATCATAACTTTAAAAAAAAAATTGCACTTTTGATATACATATTTAGAAAAAAAAAATCCTAAAATATTACTATGTGAAAAGATCTTTGTTTTATTTCACTAGATTAACACTAGATGGCGCTTGTGTTTAAATTCTGCTATATTTTAACCCCACATACATGCTAATTCATATATAAACAAGCATATGCACTATAAATTGAAATAAACAAATTCCTTTTTAAAAATTTCTAAATCCTACCATTTCTTCAATATTAAATTATTCCTTAAATCAACAGAATCTTTGACAAGCACATATACTCAGAGTTTATATTTTTTTTGTGATTAGCCAACCAAAGATTAAAGTCAAACACTTTTTTGACAACAACTTTCCCACAATATTCTAGAGTTTCCCACAGAATTAAAAAATGGCAATTTTTAGATCATTATGGGCATTTTCTTAATTTTTAAACACACATTTAAAATTTAATAGTCAGGGCACTCATTTCAAGACAACAATGGGCGTTTTTACTAAGCAAGCAATTTTTTATACAAAAAGTAAAGGCAATTTTTTTTTACTGAAAGGCAAGAAGGGTACTATTTTTTGGATGATGGACAATAAAATAAGGATGCTATTATTTGGATCATGGACAATAAGGGTGCTATTATTTGGATCATGGACAATAAGGGTGCTATTATTTGGATGATGGACAATAAGGATGCTATTATTTGGATGATGGACAATAAGGGTGCTATTTTTTGGATGATGGACAATAAGGGTGCTATTTTTTGGATGATGGACAATAAGGGTGCTATTTTTTAAACCATGGGACAGACAGAATGCAGCACCCTCCTGAAACTGTCTGGGGGAACCCGATATTTCAAAAATTTACAGGATGTTATCAAACAAAATAATCTGTGGTTAAATTTATCCACTGGAATAAAAGTTGAATTAATTTTTGCAAAATCTCAATAAAGACAGACATGCAAAAAAATAAGAAAAAGTGGTATGTCATGGTCATCAATTAAAACCAGTATAAAGTTTGTCAACATTTCGTTTAGCACTTTATCTCACGATAACTTTATACAGCTATCAGTTCCTATCATTTCTTTGGATACTTAAACAAACCCAATGCTTGTACATGTGAATCCATGTACATGTGCACACATTTCATCCATCAACAACTAATGAAACAAATTTGGAGACATGTGCGAGTGTCAAAAGCTTTTTTTTTTTTAAAGAATCTGCAGAAATATTACCAATAAGTGTATAAAATTATGAGATAAAGTGCTAAATGAAATGTTGATAAGCTAATTTTATACTAATTTTAATTGATGACCATAACATATCAGTTTTTTTAGGAACTTTCTTTTTACTTTTGTACATGTAAAGTAAATAAAAGTAAATTTACTTTGCAAGTAGCATTTGGTTCTAGATTAATGAGAAACTTAAATCTGGACATCAGAAAATTATGCAAAAATCATGCTGGAAATACGGAAATTGAAAGACAATGAAAAAAAATCATCTCCAAATTGAATATTTTAATGAAAATTACAACTTTATGTATACAGTATAAATTTAAAAAGAACAAAAAAGCATGCATATAACATACATTAGGAAACATTTTCCAACATTAACAAAATATTGTTAAGAAATTTCATTTTTTCTTATGAATTGAAATATGTAAATAAAAAATTTAAAAAACATATACTGTAAAAATTCATTTTTTTTTTAATTGCTGTCCATATCCAGTAATGTGTGCAACTTCTTTTGTGCAGCCCTGAATGCAAGGTGTAGAATTTAAAATTATGTACCAACTGAAACCCTATTTCTAGCAATATGTTGTAGTCCACTTCAGTGATGCATATCAATCTCATTATGTTTGAAGTATTGAAACATCGTTAAAATGCACTACAAACTAATTTCCCCATACACCATAATGTAACAGAATTTTGTGTGTCCCTGTAAACAAGCTATAAATGCTACACACTTCATTTTCAATATCAAACGTACCATAGTAAACCTAGATAACATAAAAATTATCTGGGAATCAGAGTATAACAAGAATTAGAGCATGGACAGACAGCCAAACAAACCAAATTCATAAACACTATTCAACTATGTTCGAAAGTATGAAAACATTTATGTAAAATGATTTATTTTACACATTACTAAAATAGGCGTCTGATAAAAACTTTTGTACAAATGTTTTAAAAACTTTAAAACACTAGATATTAGCAGTACATAACTATTTCCTAGTGTTTTAAAGTTTTAAAAAAATTTGTACATATGTTTTTACGAGACAACTATTATAGTAATGTGTAAAATAAATCATTTTTTATAAAAATGTTTTCATATTTTGGATAAAAAAAGACTAATCTTTCATTTTGAATATTGTTTTATTTTTAAAGTTATTTACGTTCGAAAGTGTTAAAAAAATGTCAGATCTGTGGATATCATGGTTACAAACATGCATATCTGCATAATGTAAAAATGCAATTCTATAGAGAATAAAATTTCTAGAAAGAATAAAATATTTCACACGATCTGGCTAAATAAAGGTATGTTAGATAAATCCAAAGCAATGTAAACTTTTATTATTTTTTCCTTCAGAAATTTTATATTAAAAATGTATGTTTCTGAGAGAATAATTAGTTAATGTATATTAGTTATTTATTTTAATAGTACACATTTTCACATACTTATCATACTCTCTAAAATATTTAAGTGCAAGAAAAAATTAGTTAATGTGTAGTATTTAAGTAATTAGTACATTGAATTTTGGAGGTTTAACAAGCCAATCGAATTTCAGACAAATTTAAATGAAATTTTCATAACAAAAATTTTAACACTTAAAAATATATATATATCAAACCCATTCTTTCAATGCATAACACCATAGCTCAAACATAACACATGGTCACAAAAGAATGAAAGAAAAAACATGCATCAAGCATAGATTATGCACATCCAACACATTCAGAATATGATAACAAATCTTCGCAGTTTAATAAGGTGACAGGAAAAAGTATGTGTAAATAAACAATGCAGAAAATGCATAACATATTTGAAAACAGAATTTCAACAATTACCATCTATTGTCAGAAAAATATCTGAATTCTTTTGAGCAGCCCTGTATATGATCCATAGATATGAATATATACTGTATAGTATGCCAAAATTTAGCTCAGATAGGAAATGCAGAGTCCCCCCCCCCTCCCCCCCAACAGTTTCAGAAGGGTGTTGCACCCTGCCTGTCCTTTGGTTTATAAAATAGCACCCTTCTTGCCCCTCATAAAATAATTAGCACCCTTCTTGCTCCTCAGTAAAAAAAGTCTCCTTTTTGCATTAAAAAAGTTGCTTTCATAATAAAAATTGACTAATTTTGTCTTGAAAAGAGTGCCCTGACTTTTAAATATTAAAAGTGGCTTTAAAAACCAAAAGAATGCCTTTAACAATAAAAAAAAGTGCCCTTAAGAATCTGAAAACTACCCTTAAGAATTAAAAAGGTGCTTTTTTCTCACCAACAGAACCCTGCCTTTTTTTAAACCTGGGAGAAACTCTGCGAAATGCATAACACAGTTGAAAATTCCCCTTCAGCAATTTCAGTCAATAAGTTAAAATTCTTTTCTGCAGCCATGTATAGGATGTATAGAATTTATACACAGAAAGTAATATGCAAAAAATTAGTTAAACTTAAAAATGTATACTACAATCAAAAACTCACTTTCAGCAATTATTGCTCATAGGCAGTACTGTAACCAAATTATTTCGTATGTCCCTGTAAATGAATGATAAATGCTATGCACACCCTGTTCCACAATAAGCATATTGTAGTGCACCTTGCTGATGTATATTAATTCCAATGTGTTTGAAATAGTGTAACATCATTAAAATACATTTCAAATGATTCCCCCCTCCCATTGTCCACAACATACGACATTCTTTTGAGTGTCCATGTAAACAAACTGTAAATGCTGCACACTTCATTTTCAATACTGATACACCTCAATAACATTTGACACTTGTGCGTTTATATTGTAAAAAAAAAAAAAAATTTTAAATTTCCCTTAAAAAAACTTATCAATGCAATGAAAAACTTACTCCTGAAAAGTGAACATTTCATTGAAAATTTGATATATAATTAAAACTATTTTGTATTTTGCAGAACATTTGTATTGTTTATTTTCAATTTAATAAAGCACATTGAAATCAGATAAAGACTTTAGAGGTAAAAGTGTGAATGGGAGAGAGGCGAGAAACATTATGCTGCACATGATACAGTTTGCAATAGTATTCAATCTATACACAAGCAAAGTACATAGTAGTATAATATGTTTTTGTATAAGTATTATGTACATATAATATATATATAATTCAACTGAAATAACCAAAAAATATATAATCAATTATAAAAACTACTTGACTATGCTTAAGTGAAGAAACTGGAAAAAAATCAAATATCTACCAGAATTAATGGTGATGAAATAATCAAAAAATGTAGCTATGGAAAATACACGAGCACCACAGTCTCTCTAGGAGATTCGCAGAAGTCAGAAATAAAGGGAAAGACATCCCATTATTTTATATTTTCAAGGGCAAGGGTCGATCCATGGAAAATTTGGGGCCTATTTAGGGCACCTTCACAAAAATCAATTTAATAAAATGGGCCCCTTCACAAAAATCAATTTAATTGAATAGGTCCCTTCACAAAAATCAATTTAATTAAATGGGTCTCTTCACAAAAATCAATTTAATTAAATGGGTCCCTTCACAAAAATCAATTTAATTAAATGGGTCCCTTCAAAAAAATCAATTTAATTAAATGGGTCCCTTCACAAAAATCAAGTTAATTAAATGGGTCCCTTTACAAAAATCAATTTAATTAAATGGGTCCTTCACAAAAATCAATTTAACCCGCGAGAACTCGCTAGATTTCTTGTCACACCAGAACTTAATACTTTATTCTTAGTCTTAATACTTTATTCACAAAAAGATGTAAAATGATAAAAGTAAAGTTTCTAAAATTCTTTTCTTCTAAATATAATAATAGGTTGGCCCCTTCACAAAATTCCTTTTAATAAAACAGACCCCACAGACCCCTTCACAAAATTCTTTTTAATAAATAATTAGACCCTTTGACAAAATTCTATTCCACAAATACTTACTATTTATTATTTAGCGACTTTTATAATGTGCAATTTGTAAACAAACAAGTTCACCAGAAAGGAAAACTTCATCAAAAGGATTTTAAAAAGTTTTTGTTAATAAATACTTGGTTCGAATTTGAGTAACTGGATTTCATCTTTTGTTACATATTGTTATTTTTCACAAAAATGTAATAAATTTCACAACAATAACCTTTACTTTTCACAAAATGGGATAAAAAAAAAAAAACTGCATCGACCCCTGAAGGGGGAGAATAACCCTTTTGAAAATTTCCAGAGGATGTTAAAGGTCAAAATTAATGGTGACCACCAGCCCATTAAATGAAAAAAGTGGCTATTAAAAAATTATCTGCCAGCAGCCACCTTACTTATAAGAGAAAATTTTTCTTGCAAGCCATAAATGATTCCATAATTGCAACGCAGCTCAAACATAACACATGGTCACAAAAGAATGAAAAAAAGAAACATGCATCAAATCAAACATAGATTATGAAACATCCAACACATTCAAATATGATAACAAATGTTTACAGTTGAATAAGGTGAAAGAGTACGTCTAAGTAAATAATGTGGAAAATGTATAACACATTTCAAAACCCAATTTCAACAATTACCATCCATCGTTGGGAAAATATCTGAACTATTTTGTGCAGCCCTGTATATAATCTATAGATTTGAATGTATACAAATGCCAAAATTAGTATGCCAAAATTTATCTCAGTTAGGAAATACATAACAGGAAAAAACAGGTGAAATCAGCCAATAAGCCGACATGTACTTAAATTCTTTTGTACAGCCCTGTATATGATGTATAGAATTTATACATGCCAAGTAATATGCAAAAACTTGGTTAAATTTAAAAATGCATGCTGCAGTTGAAAACTTACTTTCAGCAATTATTACCCATTGGTTGCAATATGTTAATATTAACATATTTATTTATACTAGTTAATTTCATATTAATACTATTAGAAAATTTAACAAAAGTTTATTGTTTAACAATTTTATTTTAAATAAAAAGTGACTACAAATGAAATTTCTACTACTGACCACGAACGAAATTCCCCAGTTTTGCCCTTTAAAGCATGTGACCTTAACACACCCCCCCCCCCCCCCTCCGGCCCTTTGCATAGTTGGTAAGAGTGGGCAAATACCCCACTCTTATCAGAATAAAACCCAAGATAGGGCTGTGGCCCTATCATTCTCCCTCTAGGTACACCACTGGCTAAAGGACACACATCACAATTTCTTATTTATGTACTGTTTTTCAATGTTTTACATAAATAATACACTATATAGCAAGTCCACCACATTACTGTGATCAAGAATCTCAACTGTATATTACAATTAGCTATTTAATTGAAACAAAATTTTACCACAAAATCTAATCTGATCAAGCTGTACCTAATATACTAAGAACACTAAACCATAACTGATTATCAAATCTAGCACATTTCAACAAGTTGTGGTGAGAAAGGGCCCAAGGGAAAGACTTTAGACCTGCCCCAACAAAACAATTTAAATAGTGGACAGCATTTTTTTTTAATTTAATCTCAAGAACTACGAACTTAGCTGTCCCCACTTTCTCAATTAATTGCCAGCATGCTAACTACTACACAAGTATGTGGATGTTTGAAATGCTGAGACAACTCTCATGTGCATTATTTCATGCACAACAACTAATACTAAAATATCCAAAACCATAAACCAGAGAGGGGCAGGGTGGGTTAACCCCCCCCCCTACCAACTTCTTGAGCACTCTCTAGACTTATCTTTCAATTTTCATGTCATCTATATTATATTTAAAAAATTTTAAACCTTGTCAAGAAATGTTTCATGACAGGGTAAACTTACCTTCAACATATGTTTATATCAATAAAGTAGAGGAGGAAATACAAGTTTTCACTTAGCCTTATGAAAAAAAATTCAAAATCCCCTTGACTTTGCTGATCAAAAATATCCCTGTTTAAATACATTCCAGATTTGCAACAGAAGCTTCTAAATACTTATTTAAAAACTGTCTTAACTGATGAAAGATGCAAAACCAACATTATGCACTATATAAATCAAAATATCACACAAAAAAACCATTTCTGAGCTGATAGAAACTCACATAATTAAGCTAGAATACAGTACGTGATTTACTTATTAAGAGAACAATAGTTTTAAAACTTTGTAGTTCAAAGTTTTATGACAGGGGGAATTGCCCTCTACTTCTGTCTATATTTATATCTCAACAAAGTAGAGGGGAAAATACAACCTGTGAATTAGCCCCATAAAAAAATTTCAAAGTATGCCCCCCCCCCCCCCCTCTCTCTCTCTGACTTTGCCAACCAAAAATATCCTTTATGCAATATAATTTTCTTTTCCTACATTTTAGATTTGCAACACAAGCTTCTTAATACATTTTAAAAACTGTCCTGATTGATAAAAGATGCCAAACCTACCCAAACAACATTATGCACTACATAAATAAAAACTAGTACATATTCTAAATCAAAATATCACAGGAAAAGAAAAGCATTACTGAGCCGATAGAAACTCGCATAATTAAGCTAGAATACAGTATGTGATTTACTTATTAAGATTTGTTACTTATTAAGATTGTGATTACTTATTAAGATTGTGATTTACTTTAAGACAAAGTTAAGAGTAGCAAATTTATAATCAAATAAACAAATCCTGAGAAAATACATTCTCACAGTACATACTACAAGTAAATTTTAATGAAAGTTTAATGTAAATTACGGTTAATTTTCAGAGAGAATGTGCATACATGTATGCACAAGTCTAAAATGAACGTCAAACATCTATAACTTTTTTTTATATTTAAACTAAATAAAAGCTCGGAAAGTGTGAACAATATTTAACATGACTGCTATTTAAACAGCGTACTTAAACACAATCGGACAGTAAAATCTAATTTAAAACAAAACATGAAAAGTGTAACTAAATTACTCATTCACAGCTTCTGTATCACTATCTTTAACTCGGACGATTCTCATTCAAATCTGTACCAATGCATAAAAATAACTAAAATATTTTATAGTTAATGTTGTTTCCTCTTAACATTAATATTTAAAAGACAGAAAACAATTTTAAAACAATCTAATCACGCAGTGTAAATGTGCTGATATAAATATTTTGACATGAAACTAATCAATAGATCGCGTGTATTTATTTTATATGAATTGTAACGCTTAATTATTTAACAGACACAGATTGAATGCAATGCAAAAGTTTCACAATCAACCGTAAACTTTATTTAGACGTCTAACATGCGATATTAAAGCAATTTTCATGCACAAGATCATTTCAACTAAATCGTACAATAAAATTTTAAGTTTTTAAAGTATATCAACAAGCAAATCTGTTACATTTCTCCGATGATTATGCAAAAACTAAATGCAACTAGTATCACACACGAATGTAAACATAGCATAGTGGAAAATTAAAGACAATCAAATAACACACTAGCAAAATAAGTTGAATGAATTCGCTGCACTTTGCTATTTTGAAAATAAATGTTAACATGCTCTATAATCATTCTACAACTATAAAAGTAGAAAATATTCAGATTGTCTCATGCCATGCTCAGAAAAAAATTACTTCCTATAATGCAAAGCGAAATACGAAAGAAAACAGAGGAATGAATTGACATACACAAGAAACATGCTTGTCCAATGTTGGAAATATTGGCTTACCTTCTCTAGCCTTTAAATAGACCGTATTAGCAACAATATTCTCTAATTCCATTAGTTCCAGCGTGGTAAATCCAAGGAAATTGGGTTCGCAACGAACCCCCGCACACACCAGCAGATAGTTAAGGAAAGAAAGCGGTTCGCACGCAGCCACCAGCCGCAACTGAGTGGACGATATCTTCCCAGCTCGGTCGAGGGTGGGGTAGTAAATCTAAAATGGCGAACGCATCTGTCCTAACATTCTCCTCTTGGCTAAGTTCGGCGATTGGACGAAATGCCAGCATCCTCGGAGCTACTTACTCGGGAAGCGCTGGAGATGCGCCTGTTCTTTCAGTCTTTTTTCAAATAGCTTACACTCATTAAACGAAAGAAAAACACACTGGAGCGATGAAAGAAAAACACACTAGAGCACTGTTTATACCGGGGATTTTCAACCGTTGTGCGCGGCACACTCAACCGCTATGCGCGGCACACTGGTGTGCCGCGAGCAGTGCCTGATTTACGGCACAGCATTCGGGGCACGGGCCCTGGGCCCCCGATTTTTAGGGGCCCACAAATGCAACTGAAGACTTTTCAGTTATTGGCCAAAATCTGATGAAGTTTTAATTATTAAAAAACAAAATTAATATGGAAAAATCTGTTTATCATTTTTTTTTCATTTAAAAATAACTTTTTAAGGAGCAACTTCACTCACGCGAAAACACCCACTCGCTAATGTGAATCCTATCGGAGAATTTCTTTTAAATATCCCTTTTGCATTTCAATATTTTTAAATGATTTTTTTTTTTTTTTTCGTTGGATAGATGAGGTCGATCTCTACAAAACAAAGGCCATATTTTACTTTTTCAGGGTTAGTACGGGTCCTGGAATTTTAAGACCAGGAAATTATTCGATACCAGTATTTTCTTATAAATAATCTCTTTTTAAATAAGGTGAAATTTCGCACGTTTGAACTTGATGTATTTTTTTAGAAAAATATACTGGTATGCGTCCTGGAAAAGTAACGGTACCCGTACGAACCCTGTTTTTCGATTTTGTTTACAGGTGTTTTGACAGATTGATATTTTAAAGAAATTATTAAAGTCAATAATAGTTATCTTAATAACTACTTCTTTCAATAATATATATATATATATATATATTTTTACTCAAGACCGCTGTAAGTATCGGTGCAAGAGGGCCCCATAAGCATATGTGCCCTTCTCCCCCAAATTTGTAAATCGGTCCCTGGCCGCGAGAGGATGTTGGTACCATGAAAAAAAAATCAACGATCTTAAATTACTTAATTATATTTTGATTTTTCTCCAGAATTAATTTCTGAATATTGTAAATAAATAAGTTAATTTCAAAAAATAAAAGTAATAAAAAATATTTGTTCCGTTTATGAAGTGATCTTTTCTGAAACTATTAAAAACAGGAATAGAAATCCTTCAAAGCTAGTATTTCTGGAAAAAGATTTAAAAGCACAAAATTCAACTTCATAAAGATTTAACTCGTCGCTACCATGTCAAACTATCGAATATGAAAAAATACATTTTTCATTACTTTTAAAAATAGGCCGATTGTCACCACTAAATTTTATTAAAATTCTTCGCCTGGTAAAAATACAAATAAAATTTCGGTAAAGAGCGGGGTTGTCAATTTGGCTTTTAACTTTACTCAAAGATAAATTTGGAGGAATTTTTTTTTTAAATAGTCACGAAATGTCTGTCATTAAATAAAGCAAAAATTTTTATTTGTAATTTCTGGTATGAATTCGAAATTTCTGAATTGAAACAGAGGCCAAACTGGCAACCCTGGTGAAGAATACTATTAAAATTTCGTGGTGACAATCGGTCAATTTTAAAAAGTAATGAAAAATGCATTTTTTCACATTCAATAGTTTGACATGGTAGCGACGAATCAAGTCAATCTATCGTATCTAATGTTGAACTGAAAAGAAACAGAGAAATGGATTAATATAAAAACGTTTTTATAAATTTTAACTGCTATCTTTTTTACTACAAAATGGTTTTTTTTTCCATGTTTTGGTCGGATGTGCAACTTACCTCAAAAATATTAAACTTAAAAACAAACCCAGGTGAACAGCCTTTTTCTCACGGCTAGGAGGAAAGGTTTGAAAAAACTCCACCCCCTAACCACAAAAATCGCCTCTTGCGGGTTTCAAAAGGTGTGCCAATCTTACATTCCGTTTAAACAATAAAAACTATATGTACTTTATGAAATTAAATTAGGTATCTTCTGAAATATTTAAATTTAAAATAGGTACATCATTAAAATATGCATCTTCTGCATACGTATCTTCTGTTGCAGAAGATACCTATTTTAATTCAAGAAAGTACAGAACAGTTTTTTATGGTTTAAACGGAATGTAAGACTGCCACGCCTTCTGAAACCTGCAAGAGGTAATTTTTGAAGTTGGGGGTGGAGTTTTTTCATGTCTTTCCTCCTATTGATGAGTAAAAAGCTGTCAGTTTACCTGGGTAATTTATTGTTTGTTTTTTATTTTAATATTTTGCGGTTTATAGTTACTCGTTTAATTTTATTGGTTTGTTAGTTATATACGCCTACTTTCAAGTCACTTTGACGTTTATGCTATTGATGAACTATATATATATATATATATATATACAGGGCTTTCATAAATTCTTTCACAAATTTCATAAAATTTGATAACTGGCAAAAAATTCCAGTCGCTAGTAAAAAAGATTTACCCCCCCCCCCCCCCTCACGCCGTCTTTGATTTTCAAAAAGCACCAAAAGTTTTTTATTTTATTTTTTTTTTTTTATTAATTAATTGAGAATAAAGCATAGTTTAGAATTATTCGTTATACATTAGGTTACTCGGAAAATTCGTTCCGTTTGGGTAAATTAATTCGTACCGGAAAATTGGAAAAGTCTGCTCGTTAATTATTTGACATTAGATATCGGAATTAATGTCTAATAACTAAATGATAGAATTTTCTAGTATGAATTAATTTTCCCAAACAGAACGAATTTTCTGGGCAACCCAATAGTACATAATTTAGAAATATAATATTGGGTTGTACGAAAAAATTCGTTCCGTTTGGGAAAATTAATTCGAACCGGAAAATTCTGCCCGTCAATTATTAGACATTAACTATCGGAATTGATGTCTAATACTAAATGATAGAATTTTCCGGTACGAATTAATTTTTCCAAACGGAACGAATTTTCCGGGCAACCCAATAGTTTAGAATTGTACACAATTTAGAAAGATAATATATACTTTATAATATAAACATTTTCATATTCGACAAACATGTTTTACAGGCAACCATGATAAATAAATAGCCTTAAAATTATTATTATTTGGTAACTCTTGCATGTACAAATTCAGTTATACAGCTGGAAATGTTTAATTGAGAATTGACAGTATACTAAAAACCGATATTCCTGTTTGAGAAAATTGATTAATTACACTAGAAAAACTACTCGGAAATGTTCCGAAAATCAGTGGTCGCAAAATAAACTTTATTTTATAAATGGTTCTTTAAATTAAAAAATATATTGGATTCTTACGTTTCCAAAGAAAAAGAACATTTTTCCGAATCGTGTATAACTCGGAAGAGGTTAATGTATATTTTCGTGCGCAGGCCCATACAGAAGGAGGGGGGGGGGGAATAGAGCTGGTACAAATTACCAGGGCCCGGCTTCGTTACTGGTTTTTAAATAAATACCAGAAAAAGTAGACTTTTTTTTTACGTAAAAGTTTTAATTAAAATAACTAATAAATAATAAAATTCAAAACTCAGAAGTTGCTTGAATGTCTTTACGGACTGGCTAGGAGAGGGGAGGGGGGTGCTCAGGAGGTATTTTACGGTCGAAACAAAATCCAGCTTTTATTAAAAATCAACAGAACGTACATAGCAAAGATGCAGGCATTTATTTATTTATGTTTTATAGAACAAATATTTTCTGAATTGTAAAACACAATAACAAAAGTTGCAATAGCGTCAGGCAATGGGCGCCTTAACTGATGGATTTAATTAAAATTTAATAATATTTTCAATATTTTAAATTTCTATTTAAAATCCTTATATGTAAAGGTCAGGGGTGATTGTGTTCCGGTATTTTGTACACCACTAAATTTATATAGCAATATTCTTAGTATGTCATCGCAGAATTTATCTATTAAACAAGAAAAATATTACTATATAAATTTAGTGGTGTACAAAATACCGGAACACAATCACTCCTGAAAGGTGTTACCAATGCATCATGAACTGTAATACTACTGTAAAAGAAAAATAATAAAATTGTAAGAAAATGCTATATAGATTTTCTAAAAAAGTGCTATCTAACATATTTATTTTCGAATACAGTAAAGGCTGTTTATAACGGAATTCTGCTGTAAACGGAGAAAAAACCATGGTCCAGCCAAAAAAAATGCCATGCATTTATACCTTTTAAGACGAAAAAAGCCTATTTAAAACGAAATTCCCTGTACGTTTTCGTCTAAGCAGGTTTTATTTTATCAGGCTTATGGTGTGTGTGTGCGTGGGGGGGGGGGGGGGCATTGGAACTAATACCAGGGCCCGCGGTCTTTCTGTACGACCCTGTGAGCGTCGTTTATATTATATTTTCGTAGATTAGGAAAAATTTGTCTTTATTTTACACTGTAGTAAACATGCCGAATAAAATTTTAAATTAATTATTTATACATTATCGAAAATCGTTAACTCTTCATTGATGCAGCGAATAAGAAAAGAACAATGTAAGTTAAAGTTATGTCACTTAAAATGATTGATTAAATTAATAACTTGATAAAATTAATACATTAATTACAAATGAAATTAAATTACAAATTATAACGAAACATTTTATTTTGTCTTTGTCATTTTACAATGCTGGAGGATTGATTAGGAAGCAGTTCTGTAAAAGTAACAAAAGAATTCGCAATTTTGATATATTAATTAGTTTCTTTCAGTTTAAAAAAAAAGCGAGTTTTAGTCATTTTTACGTCACATACCTTTTTTAACAATTTCCAACTTAGTTGAAAAGGGTTAACGAATTCATTCTGTCTGTCTGTCCGTGCTCTAATTCACGTAAACAGACTCGGATTGCCATGCAATTGATATATGTAATGACATGTTCGGTATTGAAAATGAAGTATTTAGCACTTATGCGTCGTTTACAGGGGCACTCAAAAGGATAACGTTACATTACGGTGTATGGGGGGAAATCCTTTGCAGTGTATTTTAATCATGTTAAAGTATTTTAAATATTTTGAAATTGATATACATTAGTGAAGTGCACAACAAGATGCTTACTATCGAATATGGTACTTGTAGAACTTACAATTAGTTTACAGGGAAACTCAAAAGAATTCCTTATATCCAATGGTTGGAGTATCATAGTTGAGATTTTTTCCAACAGAAAGAAAATATGCCGAGACCCGGACTCGAACCTGGGTACTTTGGTTTGCCGTACCAACGCTCTCCCTACTGAGCTGCAGTTCGCTGCCTTGTCCAACAGATAAGAGTGAAATATGCCAGCCAGGGTATGGTCGGGATAGTTCAGTAGGGAGAGCGTTGGTACGGAAAAGCAAAGTACCCGGGTTCGAGTCCTGGTCCCGGCATATTTTCTCTCTGTTGGAAAAAATCTCAACTATGATACTCCAACCATTGGACATAATTTACCTAGTTGAATATACTTTCCTCTGTTCATTATGACCTAATTACATGGTATACAGGAGTTTCCGTGCTATTTCAGATTCATCATGTAAAATGCTATAGTTATAACTCGGATGAATGAAATTAGCGGTGCAGTTCGCGGCCTTGTCCAACAGATAAGAGTGTAATATGCCAGCCAGGATATTGTCGGGATAAGCTCAGTAGGGAGAGCGTTGGTACAGCAAACCAAAATACCCAGGTTCGAGTCCTGGTCCCGGCATATTTTCTCTCTGTTGGAAAAAATCTCAACTATGACACTCCAACCATTGGATATAATTTACCTATAGTTGAATATACTTTCCTCTGTTCATTATGAATTCCATTATATTATGGTCTATGAGGAAAAATCGTTTGCGGTGCATTTTAATCATCTTACACTATTACAAACATAATGAAATTGATATCAATTTGTGAGGTGCACTAAAACATGCTTATGGAGTGTTTATCATTAATTTACTGGGCCACACAAAAGTATTCGGTTATATAATGGTCTACGGAGAAAAACTGATCGCCAGCGTATTTTAATTACGTTACACTGTTTCAAATATAATGAAATTGATATACATTACTGAGGTTTACTACAAGATATCGGTTGTATAATATATATGATGTGCATAGCATTCATTTACAGGGACACACAAAAGATTTCGGATACAGTACTGTATCCGAAGTATTGTCTATAAACGATAATTGCTGCAAGTTAGATTTCAGTTAGGTATGCGTTTAACTAAATTTTTGCATACTATGTGGTATGTATAAATGCTATAGATCATATACAGGGCTACACAAAAGAATTCTTAAGCATTACTGTGTATAAATGTGAATTTCTTAAAGTTTTTTTTTTTTTTTTTTGAGCTATGCATTTTGAAGCTGAACTATTTTTACAAGAGGTTTACTAACACCTATAATGTAACTACACGTTTTTACAAGAGGTTTTATACTAACAGGTTTTTGTAGAATATAAATAAAACCATATACAGGGGCAAGCAAAGAACTGGATACATGGCCGCTTATGTATGATATTTCTAGAAGTTAGTTGTAGAATTGTAGTATGCTATATAGAGTATATAAAAGTCTATAGATTATATAGAGGGCTGCACAAAAGAATTGGAGTAGTTTTCTAGCAATGATCTGTAATTTCTGAAATGTTGGTTTTCAAATGTGTTTTGCGTTTTCAAAAATGTTTACTTAGGTATATTATTTACCTTATTAAACAGCGAATGTTTATTAAATTACTCTGGAAGTGTTGGAAAGTGCTTCATAATCGATGCATGATTTTAATTTATTGTTACTTACCCATCATACGTAGTATACGGTTAAGTGAGTATACGGTTATCTCGATTTGTTCGTGAGATAGAGCGTTTACACACACACACACACAGACAGACGGACGGCAATTTTTACTTATCCATCATACGTAGAATAGGGTAAGTCTTGTAATCGTTTTAAAAATCGAAAAAAAAAATTGATGGATTTACACTTTACATACACTGGAGATTCCGAAAAACATATTTTTAGATTAAAAAAAACTCGTCGTTCTGGGCCACCGTAATACTTACCCATCATGGATATGCATAATATAAAATATGAAAATAAAACATGTGTAAACTATTTTTAAAATGAATTGCAATTCGAATAAAATCCTGGCTTGATGACGTCATAAACTTTTAATGCTCTATTACTGAATTGCGTAAGAGAAACATCTTTATAACTCTAAAAATGATAATCCTATTAACTAACAGTTTACTGCGTCGGATTAAGCGTCACTTTACTAATTAAAATATATCTTTGAATTGAAATTTGAATGAAATACAAGGTCATGAAAAATCGAAGAGTGTGGAAAATATGATTATAAATATCTCGGCAACTCATTATCCGATCGACTTCATTCTTAATGCAAAATTTAGGGTTTTTTTAATTGTTTTTTATATTCACTCCTTAAAAAAACAATTTCGAAAATTTTTATATACCTTTTATCAGAACGAATATTTCGAGAGTCCGAAAAATGTAGTTCCGGATAATCGAGGTTACTGAAATTCAATAAGCTTCTTCCCATCATTACATACTAAGTAACATACCAAATTTCAAGTCTCTATTTCAATTAGTTCGGGAGATAGAGCGTTTACAGACACACACAGAGACAGATGGACAGCAAATTTTTTTTTTTTCTAAAAATATGTTTTTCGGAATCTTCAGCGTGTGAAACGTGTAAAACCGTCAAAATTTTCTTTTCGATTTTCAAAACGATTACAAGACTTACCCTATTCTACGTATGATGGATAAGTAAAAATTGCCGTCCGTCTGTCTGTGTGTGTGTGTGTGTGTAAACGCTCCATCTCACGAACAAATCGAGATAGAGACTTGAAATTTGGTATGTACTTAGTATATGTAATAATGAGAAGAAGCCTATTGAATTTCAGTAACCTCGATTATCCGGAACTATTTTTTTTTTTTGGACTCTCGAAATATTCATTCTGATAAAAAATATAGAAAAATTTTCGACATTGTTTATTTTAAAGAATGAATATAAAAGAAAATAAAAAAACATAAATTTTGCATAAAGAATGAAGTCGGTCGGATCATGAGTTGCCGAGATATTTGTAATCCTCGATTTTTCTGACCCTGTATGTCATTCAAATTTCAATTCAAAGCTATATTTTAATTAGAAATGAGACACTTAATCCGACGCAGTAAACTGTTAGTTAATAGGATTATCATTTTTGGACTTATATGGATGTTTCTTTTACGCAATTCAGTAATAGAGCATTTAAAGTTTATGGCATCATTGAGCCACGATTTTATTCGAATTGCAATGCATTTTATAAATAGTTTACGCATGTTTTATTTTCATATTTTATGTTGTGCATATCCATGATGGGTAAGTATTACGGTGGCCCCCAAAGACTAGTTTCTTTTCGCGACAGAGTTAGTTATTATTTTCAACAACCAGGAAATAAGTACTAGATTTATGATAAGAGCTTTATGATCGTATTTTTGCAAGCGACGAGTAATTATTATTTAATAATTATTTAAATTCTATATATTATTTTTGTTTCTTGAAAATTACTGTTACCAGAAAGAATGTAGCGCACCGATTATGAAGATTCCTCAACTTATATTTATTAAAATTTAGTTGAATCAGGATTTTTTAAAATACAATCTAATGCACGAGCAATGAATTAAAATTCCGAAACAAATGCTTGATTTCATTTAAGATTCATTTCTTGTAATTACATCATAGTGATTTTTTTAAGATCTAGATGCCACTCAATAGTAAAAAGAACCTCGATTATGGATAAAAGAGCTCGCACTCCGATTAGGGAAATGGGATGAAGAAAAATAGCAAGAAATTTTGAATTGAAAACATTAACTGCCTCATATCTGCAGATTTTATTATGTTTCAGGGGGTGGGGAATATCTTTTAAAAAAATTAGAAAGTACTTTATTAATATTAGCCCACTTTGGCGAATAGATAAAGTTTGCCAATAAGGCGGCTTTTTTGTCTTATTTTATTCAATCCCCAGCAAAATTCGAATTTTGTTAGGAATACGCAAATAAATTATCGTTATAAATATTATATTCTTATAATAAATAATTAAAAATATAAAATATTATATTTGAAGTTCAGGCGAAGCTTCTTATGTATCCACTCCAATCTAACAATTAAATAAACACGATTTATCTGCAATGGCTCGATCAATTACAATGTAATTTACAACAAACACAGATCTTAATGAGACAGAGGTAATAACGTGGTCCGATTTTTGAAATCGGATTTCCTGCCTGAGTAATAAAAGTTCAAATTTATAATGCAAACACTATGGGCAATCCTGTGTCTCTTGCATATGCCATAAGTATTCATCGACCACAGCGACTTCCACTTTATAAAACAGTTGTGAAATTGGTAGAAACGAATTCTCATCAGACTAACATATGTTGGCTCCTTGACTGATCTATTATTTTACCAATCCTTCAACATTGATAGTTTATTGCTGAAAATTAATTTGAAGAAGTCGTTGATTCCAAAACGCTTACAGTTTCAGCATATTTTAAAGTCACAGTAAACTATTCATGCCTTATTTTGAAATAAAACTTCGCGAATTCAATCACGCATTAATTCATTAAAAACGCGAGTGTATTTTATTTTTCTACTTTTTTTTTATTACAGTATTTTATTTTGAATTCGGTATTCTCTTAAAGCGTTACTTTCAGCTGTGGCATTATTTCCCTGAATTGCAGTGATATTTTCCCTCAATTTCAAATACACAAGCTAACCTGCCACGCTTCAGTTACGAATTCTTAATTCAGCCTAGTCTTTCTTCTTAATTATTTTTTTTCTTTTGCAATGCATTTTTTTTTTTTTTTTTTTTTTTTTTTGTCATATCAACCATGTGGATCAACGGCACACTATGCAGTAAAGCACAAGTTCCCATCCTAACAGCAATGTTAAGCAACATCGGGCGAAATCAATACTTGAAAGGGTGACTTCTTGGGAACACTGTGCTGCTGTTTGTTCCGTTTGGAAGCCACAGACCTGCACGTAAAATCAGTGATGTGGAGTTTTTGCTAGTGTGAGAGAGGTATCGAGCTGGGGCATTCCTGCGCCCCTTCCGGTAAAAAGCATAATTATGGGGAAAACATTGAAATGTCGTCAGTCTTCCTCCCTCTGGTGCCTTGTCAAATGGAAGCTACATTCCATTCGTCCAGAACCTTAAGGACCGTTCAGACTACGGTCTAAGTGCGCGGTGTCTCTTATATGGTGAAGCGCTGCCTTTTATCTTTTATGACTTTCATAGCATGTCTAAATGTCAGAGGTCAATAACGGGAGCCGTCGACAGCTGGAAAAACATCCATTTATTTTATTGAAACTCCCCTTTCTTTTGTCGATGACCCCAAAATGATTCGAGAAGAATGGGAAGACACGTGATTGATGCCCATATTAGACTAGCTTGCTCAGGATGCGTTATAAACGCAGCTTTGGAACCTGCCCTACCGTTACAGTCGGCCAGGGCGTATATTGTACTTCAACTGTAGGTCAGGGTAGTTCCACCAATCAGAACTGCCTATTTGTAGTGTGTGACCTCCAACATGACGTCAATTGCAACTGCCCTATACGTCACTAAAGAGAGATCTGCAGTTTACAACGTGGTCTCTTTCTTTTTCGTTGTGGCTTTTGTTCGTTCTCCCACATGTTGGAGCAAGAATAGCACGTGTTTTATTGTGATTTTGCGATCTTTTTCTCATTAGAAAATTTATCAAAACTGCACACATGCAATCGCTTTGTGTGGTACCTGGATGCCATTCCAATTACAAGAATTGACCTAAACATAAAGAATATAAAATTTCCAGGTGACAAAGCTTATTGTCAAAAGTGAATACACGCCATTCATCGTAAAAATTATGAACCCACAAAGTACAGCAAGTGTAGAAAATATATTATTATTTATTTTTTAAAGCATATATATTCAGGTTTTTCATTTATTCATTTTTATCGCATTACCCATTAAAAATTAAATATGAAAAACATTTTGTTTTAGCTTGGCAAATAACCTTTTATAAAATCCATATTTGCGCAGATTATGTTTACTTTGTAAAATGCATGCTTACAAAGAAAATGTAAAGTATAAAAAATAATTACATAACGTCTGTGAATTTATATTTTGTTATATATTTGTGTTTGAATTATATTCTGTAGAAAATTTATTTTATTTATAAATAACAGAAAGAATTATGTAATTAATTTAATTACTAATATATTAATAATTAAAATTATTTTCAATATGAGTATTAATAATTAAGTGAGACTATTTTTTTTAATATTATATATTCAATTGTTTTATTTATTCATTTTTATCGTAATGATTCCTTTCAAATTAAATGAAGCTTCTTTTAAAGAATTTATTTTAATCAGAAACAATTTGTTTAAGCATGATGAATAACATTTTATAAAATCCATCTTTACACAAAAGATGTAAAGTATCAGAAATAATATACTATATATACGTATGTGAATTATATTTTGCTGTAGTATATACTGTAGAAAATATAGCATATTTTTACTTATGAAAATAAAAAAGGATACAGTACTTATTTTAACTATTAGTGTATTAATATTTAAGATTATTTTAAATATTAGTAGTATTAATAACTAGGTAAGAATATTTTAATTATTATTGCTTATTATTTAAAGTATCCTAAAATAGGTTCTTAAGCTTTTAAAGTTACAATTTTGAGTTTTCAAATCAGGTTCTGAAAGTAAAAGTATCCTCGTTAAAAAAAGAAACCCGCAAACAAAATCGAAAAAGTAAAAAGCGGTGATCGTAGAGATTGACCTCAGCTATCCAATGCAAAAAAAAAAAAAAAAAAAAAAATCGTTTAAATATATTGAAATGCAAACGAGATATTTTAAAAGAACTGCCCCATAGGATTAACATCAGCGTGCAGGTGTTTTCACCGTAATCGAGTGGCACCGAGTGGAGTAATCACCGTAAATTTATTCATACAGTAAAACACGAAAAATCAATTTTATTTAAATGTAGATAGCCTATTTCCCGCCAGGGGACGCTATAAAAACAAAAGAAAATTGTGTTAAAGCAGTACTATCTATTTGTATATTAATGCTGTCATACAATGATACATAAAAATAATTTTTTTATTTAAATTTGGTTAATCTTCTTCTCGCTAGGGGAATGTGATTTTAAACACCCCCCCCCCCCCCTATGTGTAAAGAACGAAAGGATGTGTTAGAAAACATCCACCAGCGTAAAAAAAAAAAAAAAAAAAACTCTTATGTGAAAATTTTTATTATAACATAAATTTACCGTGGCAGCAGCTTATTCTAAAGACTTATTAAAAAAAAAAAAAAAAAAAAAAAAAAAAAAAGTTATTTATATTTAGTTACCGTATTTCCCCGCCAGGTGGCGCTATAAACGCGGGAAAAAAATTGCGGCGAATCTGTGCTACATGTTTTTTATCTTGAGTACTACTTATATTTATCTTAAGGCTGTCATGTGGTGATAAATAATAAACATTTTTTAATTTGCTCAATCTTTTCTCGCTAGAGAGCGTTAGCAGCATTAAAAAAAAGTTACGTTTAATTTGGCGTTTCTAATTTTAACTCAAAGTATGGTTGCCACGTGAGAAAACATAACAAAAATCTATTTTAAAATTTTAGTTATGCAATTTCCCACCAGGTGCGCTATATGAAGATATATATATTTTTTAATATTTAAATTTAGTTCCCTATTTCCGGCCAGGGGATGCGATAAACGCAAAAGAATTTTTTTTTTTTAATATGTACCACTTATTTTTAACTTCAGTATAGCTTCCATACAGTGAAGCATAAAGAGTCAATTTTACTTAAATTTCTTTTGGCTAAATCCTGCCAGAGAGAGCTATAAACGCAAAAGAAAAATGTATTGAATCTGCGCTGCCTATTTTAAATTTCAGTAAAGAGTGAAACATAAAAAATAATAATAATAATAATTTTACTTAAATTTTGTTGAATCTGTATTACCTAATTTTCACTTGGAGTATGATTGTCATATGAGAAAACATAAAGAAATCCATTTTAAAGTTTTAGTTATGCAATTTCCCACCAGGAGCGCTGCCAACGTAAAAGAAACTCCATGTGAAAATTTTAATCAAAACGTAAATTTGACTGTTTCAAAAGCCTATTCTCAAGATTTATTTTAAAAAACATAAAAAATAAATTTTATTTAAAATTTAATTATCCTATTTCCCGCCAGGGGACGCTATAAACACAAAAGAAAATTGTGTTGAATCTTTGCCAATTATTTTGAACTTCAGTATAGCTGTCATAAATAAAACATAAAAAACTTAATTTTATTTAAATTTGGTTACCTGTTACCAGGGGGCGCTATAAACGTAAAAGAAAATTGTGTTGAATCAGTGCTACCTATTTTTATCTTGAGTACGGCTGTCGTACAGTAAAACATTAAAAAAAAAATTACTTAAATTTGCTTAAAATATTTCTCGCTAGGGAGTGTTATCGGCGTAAAAGAAAGTAGAGTTTAAATTACTCTATCAAATTTTAACTTAGAGTATGGGGTTGCTATATAAGAAACCATTAAAAAAATCCATTTTAAAATTTTAGTTATTCCATTTCCCATCAGGAGATAAAAAAATAATGAGAAAATTTTTTTCAATACAAAAGTTTCACAATGGTGGAAGCTTTCTCTGAAGATTTGAGCAAAAGTCGTTCCTGAAATGTGACCTTATAAACTGAGTTCGAAAAGTTGGGTGCATACGCAATTAAACACGTAGTATTTTTTACGCGACATAAGTTAAATATAAGTTAAATATATAGTTAAACATAAGTTAAATTAAAATCATAGAAAAATGTTCTTCCTTTCATAATTGGCGTAAACTATAATGCCTTTAAATTATTTTGTGTTATCCTGTAAAAGAACTATAAATGTTACATCCTATATTTTCAACGGAGACCATGTCGCAATAAGCCTTTGTAACATGTGCAAATTTCATTACCGTTCCAAAAAATGGCCTAAAATGCATTTTAAGTAATTATCCCCCATAGACGGTAGTATAATAGAAATCTTTTTTGAGGCCCTATACAATAACTATAAATGCTATAACCACCCTCTTCTAGAATGAAACATGCTGTAGGTGACTGTAACAACATACTAAAATTACATTACCGTCAGCGTTCTGCAATCAGCGAGATTTCAAATTCCACTTGCTAATGTTAAACCAATGGCCGTATGATGCATTCGTATATTTAAAAATATATCCTTAAGAAATTAATATTTTTAACTTCAGTTTTCTGTGTACTGTTTTTAAAGGATGTTTCTTTCTTTCTTACAAGGGAACCCCTTTTGCTGCAGCTCGCACTTAGCATTGAGACCTGGTGCATTTTATAGCCCCGGGGCTAACGTAAAAGACAGGCTACCGCGGTGCATTCCACTTATCTTTTTTTACAGACCACTAAAGTGACGTGATCTTCTTTTCGTACACCTGCATTGGTGCATTCGAGCATCACGTGACTGCAGCGGTCTGTAAAAAAAGATACGCGTAAAGCACCGCGGTAGCCTTTCTTTTTCGTTAGCCTCGTTATAGTCCTATATTACGAAGTTTGAAAATCGATAACATTTTTCTGTTAAAATCATACTTTTTGATTTTACAGCAGCATAACTTTCTGAAAATGCAGTTTTCGAGACCACTTATCGGACTATTAACATAGAAGTTTTTTTTTTAGCCACACACAGGATGGCTTATTCTTTCAATCTCTATCATTTTTCATGTTTATGAAAAGTCACAGCAATCCATCGTTGCCACAGATTAATCTCGGAAAATGAAACATTTGAAGTTACTTAAAAAATTAATAACTCGAAAAGTATTTGTCACAAAATTGTTTTACAAACTACGTTAGAATGGTAAAAAATTGTATTTTTCTTGATATAAATTTCAAATTTAATGATTATGTCGTTTTTCAAATATTAGATTTCAAAAATTACAAAACTTCACAATGGAGTACCGTAGCGAAACTTTTACGCGTAAAAAGATAATGATAAAGGCATTGTGGCTCGACGTGTATCGTGTATACTGGCCATAGCATGAGTAACGAATTATAGTAAACTTATTATTCTGTTAAAATATAAAAGTGAATTACGTATATACATTTTTAAAAAATAAAGAAAAACATTTTATCACAAACATCAACAAAATTTTTTCTTCTATTTATTCCCTTATTCCAAAGATATCGTTTTATCATCTGCTGCCATAGCAACATGAATTAAATTTCATTAAAAAAATTGCTCAGTGGTAGAAAAATATTTTTCTAAATCGAATGGTTATTGAACAACTCAACACTTTAACAGGGGAAGTTTTATTTGTTATTTAGATATTTTAAAATTGTTTGTTGTCATTGCGTTTTTATTCTGAGTTACAGCTAGTTTATTTATTTTTTAAATAAAAGCCGTGTGTGGCAATCTATATTCGGCCTTATAGCAGAATTTTCCCCTCTTGTTTTTTTTTTTGTTTTTTTAAGCAGTTAAAAATACAAATTAGTCAATAATAAGTAAAAGTTTAAAAATTCCTTCAAGAATCTACGAATTTGAAAAAATACAACTTTATACTGCATTTTTGGCAGCGCGAAATTGGCATCATTTGTTACCGTAGGATTTTTCTCGCCGACCCTGGACAAATAAATGTCATAGTCACCTGCAGGAAGATAGAGATTTCCATCTATCTCCATGGAGAATTCTATCTCCCTGGTCGTCTGCTGTGTGTGAGTAGTAGTTGTTTGGATTCGTAGCACCCAATTTGGCTACTTAACTTGCTTTTGGCGTAAAATTAACAATTAAAAATCCAATAATAAAAAATTCAAAGTATTAAAAAATATAAAATATGATTTTAACAGAGAAATTTTATCGATTCTCTAACGTTTATGAATAGGGCTACAAAATGCACCAGGTCTCGATGCTAGGTGCGAGCTGCACCAAAAGTGGTTCCCTTGTTAGTTGTCAAATTATGTCTAAACTATATACTTAATTCATAATTTTATGCGTTCAAATCTTAGCAAAACTGAGTAAGATTTTAATACTTCAAATAAGATTAAGCATATATTTTAAAAATATTTTGACAACTAAAAAAAAGGAGACATCCTTCAAGAAGAGTACCCAGAAAACAGAAGTTAAAAATATTAATTTCCTAAGGAGATATTTTAAAAATACGAATGCATCCCATGCATGTTTGATGTAATATCCGTTCTTTTGGGAATTTCGAATTTTACATTACATTTTATTGTCGTTAGGGAAAAACACGGAGATGGCTTAGTTCAGAGGAATGGGAAAATTTCATTTTTTCTGTGAATGACAATTTGCATTAATTTGTATCTTCCGAGAGTGGACAAAATGCATTTTGGGGCCCCCTGATAATGTGGATATGGGGCACATGCCCCGTGTTGCCCCTGTGATAATCAGGCCCTGCTTGGGCCCACTGTTGATGGGGGCCCCAATATAGATAAAATTATTTAGAAAAAAATATGTTTAAAATGCAGTTTTGTGCAATTATTTGCCAAAAAATAAAATAAAAAAGGTTTTGGTTAACTTGGTAACTGTATCGTAATGTCTAATGATAACCCCGAATACTCTTGAAAAAATGTTCTCGCTTCTAATTTCGTTTGAGAGGGCACTGAAAAGGTACTGGGCCTTGGCCCCGACAACCCTAATCGGGCTCTCACTCAGGCACAGAGCTATTTAATGTTTAATGTATATTTATTTTCAGGGGTATTTAATATTTAATGTATATATAATTTTCTTCGGCATTTTTTAAGATGGTAATGCTTATTTGGGATACAAATAGCTGATAACTTATTAATGTTTAAGTAATAACTTTGAAATTTGTATTTTTCATTCATCGGTTAATTTTACGTTTGATGTTTAATAAGTTTTAGATGTAGTTAATTAATTTAATTGATTAATTATTTTAATTGATGATTAGTGTTTGCATTCAGTGGTAAGTTTTAGGCATATGGTTATCTAATATTTAATTTTTACTGTATCTTTAATTTTCTTTGGTATTTTGAAGATGTTAATGTGTATGTGTAATACACAGCTGTGAATGCTGTGATAGTGCTAGTATGTTTAAATATAAGATATAAGATGAAAGTATTCATGTTTGGTATGTAAGTATGATAAAGAACAATCCGTTGTTATATTTTCGAGTTCGAGAAATTATGAGTAAACAGGGGTTTTAATAGTAATGCTCTAAAACTGGTTTTGCAACAATCTCCTACCCTCACTGATGTGATTTTTACAAACGTCCCTCCGTCTCAGATGTTTGACTAGGGTTGAAAGGTTACTCTCTCTTCAAAATAGAAGGAGAGAAATTCTGAATGTGATGTACTCTGCATTGAATCGTATTCTAGAATTTGGTCGAATTAAAAATTCCAACTTCAATCAAAAGCAACCAAACCAATAAAATTAATCTAAAAGTGGATATCTATTATTTTTAAAATCTGAATCTGAGGGTAGAATATTGTTATGTGAGTTACCTAATGTTGAAATGTTGTCTAATATTTTCTACTATGAATTGTAAAATCCAAATAGTCGCGTTACATAAACTAGGTTATTTGAAATAAAAACTGTTTAATTAAAATTGAAATGTATATTCGTCTAACGATAAAAATTACATTCGCAATAATTTAAAAGTAGAAAAAATATCAATATTTTCTAAAATTAATGGATAGTATGTATAAGAGTGATATGTAAGTAAGTAAATCATAAAACAATGTCAGAAAGTGCTAAAATAAACAAGTATATAAACTTGCGGTTTTTAGATAAAAAGCGTTTATTTAATGAAAGATTATATTCGCGCATACTCTATGAAAACTGTCAGACTTAAAAGGTAGTATTCATATTCATCTTGGTAAACAATAGGGTCCACTCAATCCTGTTTTTAGCATTTTGTCCACAAAATGAGGTGTCTGGGCCTATGTTCGTGGGTTCGAAACCAACGGGGTCTATGAAGAATTCTTTTCAGAATCATGGGTAACTCGGTATGTTGTATATTTTCGTTCTTGTTTATATTATATTTTCGTAGAAAAAGAAACAGAGTCTTTTGAGAGTCTTTAATTGGGAGTTCTGTTTTACAGTGTACAAATTACTCGGGAGCGTTTCCGAAAATTACGGGCAGAAAAATAAAACCTTTTGTTTCAGAAATCCTATATATTAAAACGCCAAGTTAAAATCTTAATTTTCAGCGCACATTCGACGTTTTTTGCGCAAGCGTGAGATTAAATCTAAAACCTATTCAGTTTTAAGGTACACTTAAACGCGGTCGGCGTAGTTCAGCCAAAGAATTGGTCCAGCGGCCTAACATGTTAATTTAAGCTCTGGTTCTCTGCGTAGAACGCGAGTTCGAATCCCATTTCCGGCAGAAAGTTTTCTGCAATATTTTTGGCTATAATTCATTTAAATTACTGTCATATTTTCCGGAAAATAAGTTATATGCTTTGCATTTTTTTTTTATTCAAATGCTTTTTAATTAAGTAAACTTTAACACCTAACAATATTTTTACAAATTACAAATTGTATTATAAATATAATAATATAAATAAAAAATATTTGTATTAAAAATATTTAAATTAAAAAATAATTGCTTGTAATTACAAAAAAAAAAAAAAAAAAAAATTAAAACACAAAAAAATGAACGCAAAAAATAAAAGCGTGGAGAAAACATATTTCTTTTACAACTAGATAACTTTTTTTTAAAGAAATTTTTACACGGGTTGTAAAACTGTTATATTTTTCAAAGAGTTTGGACAAAAAAAGAAGAAAAATCTTTAAAATGATTCTACGTGAAAAAAAAAAAAAAAAAAAAACAAGGAAATGTCTTCTTACGAGCACTTTTACCATTAAATATAAATTTTTTCCGTGAATTTTTCATTTAATAATATAAATTCATACGAAATCAGGTTAAAGATACAAAATCATACAAATTTGAAGTTTATTAAAGGTTATTATTACGGGCCCGGGCAACGCCGGGCGGGTCAGCTAGTGCTCCTTTAAATTCAGAAATGTTTTGGTTTCTGAGGTGCCTGAAGATAATGGAACACTTTTCAGAATCGTGAGTAACTTGGAAGAGGATAAATTAAATTTCCGTAAGCCTTCTTGCTTCATCAAGAAATATTTCCCTTTTTTACAGTGTAATGGAGAAAATAATTTTGGACAGTTTCGACAAATCGTGTGGTTTCTTTTCAATTTTTCTACTTATGAAGCAGTTAAAATAAATTATTCTCGGTTCCTTTCGCGGCTTTCTTTTGACTATAGTTTTAAGTGTTTTTAAGAATGTAAGCCGTTACTTATTCCAAAGAACTGACGTAAAAAGAATTATCAGCAACAGTTTCGAAAGAGGAAAAGATTAAACATGGCATGAATAGAAAAACGTTTCTGCGCTAATAATCGCTCTTCAATCCGCTTATGTTTGAAGTTGAAGATGTGTAAAAAGGCCGTGAAAAACATAAATATTTTCGTTCGCGTTAGTATATTTAGTAGTTTAGTCCTTTCCCAACATACTGGTTTGAAACTTATTTATAGTAGAGAGCATTTACATATCTTTTCGTTTGTAAAATTATTACTTTTACTTTAAAATTTGTGTATAAAGCAGGACCTGATCAACTCTATGTGGACTCGGGCCACACAGGTCATGTAGGTTTATCATCACTTTATAAAGAAAATTGAATTATAAACATGACAAACATGAGAGATATGATATAGTTTAGTGTACATGAATGAGAAAATTTAATTTTTCTATAAATTATGAATGGAAATTTGCATTAATTTGTATCTTCAGAGAGTGGACAAAATGCATTTTGGGGACCCCTGAAAATGTGGACCTGGGGCACATGCCCCGTGTACCACAGTGATAATCAGGCCCTGTAGGTAAGTCCATGAAAGAGAGAGAAAGGGAAAAGTAACTTTTAGTGTGCATTATATCGTTAAAGCATCTGTGCAGTTTAAAATTTAAACCATAGTTTTATGAAAAAAGAATATATTCTAGACACATGTAAAACTGCATTAAAAAATTATGGGGAGGTAAAATTTTTTGCACTATATGCTATTTCAAGTTAGTAAAACTCTAAAACCTAATAGATTGAAAGAAATATGCTTGATGTAATATTCGATCTTCTCGGAATTTCGAAGTTTGCATTACATTTCATCATCGTTAGTGAAGAACACGTTAGTGAGATAATTTAGTGTACATGAATGGGAAAAATTCGTTCTTTTCTATAAATTATGAATGGGGAAAATTCGTTTTTTCTATAAATTATGAATGAGAAAAATTCGTTTTTTCTATAAATTATGAATGGAAATTTGCATTAATTTGTATCTTCAGAGAGTGGACAAAATGTGGGCCTGGGGCACATGCCTCGTGTACCACAGTGATAATCAGGCCCTGTAAGTAGGTCCATGAAAGAGAGAGAAAGGGAAAAGTAACTTTTAGTGTGTATTATATCGTTCTTTTAGAGTGGCACAAGTCAAAAATCATCATTTTGAGATAACCATAATATTATGTTTTCAAATTAAAGTTCCTTTTATCTGGAAGAGAAGTTGTTAGTTTTTAAATTTATCTACGCAAGGCCGTGGCCAGAAGGGCAGTTCAGGGACCCGAGTTTCCTGCCATCCCACAATAAATTTGAAAAGGATCCGCGCTGCAAAAAATAATTGTGGATTTTACAATAACATACTGTCTTTAATTAGAGTTTAATACTGCATTGCAAAGTAAAATTGTTGATTATACAATAGAATACTGTTTTTACGAACAGTTTAATACTGCTCCATTAAATACAGAGACAAATTAGTCCCGTGACTGCGCAGTAGCGTGTCTCGTCTTATTTACTGTTTATTACTGTTAATTTTACGGTTATAAACTGGCAAACCAGCTGCCAGTATTATACCGTAAAATCAACAGTTTTTCTTTCTTTTTTTACTGTGCTTTCTTATGTATCCATTTTAAAGAAAGACATTGTACCTTGATAGTCCAGTAAATTTAGACCTAAAAAGACTTCTGCCTGGAAAGTTTTGGAGAAGTTTTTTTTCTTTCTTCCTTTATGTTTTTGGGGGTGCTGAACATGAATTTCAACTTTGCCACCTCGTATCTGGTCTGCTTAAAAAATTATAAGCGAAAAACCATGAAAAAATCGGAGTTTTTTCGGTTTTTTCCTTGCATTCCGGAAAGGGTTAAATTCTTTTGAAAAAATTATTGCACCAAATTAAACTAGAGAAAACGTCCTACATTTTTCATATACAGTTTTTTTTTCTATGGTTAATAGTTTTGGCATACGAGTAAAATGAATTTTAACGATATAATTGAAATTCCATCATTGCAGGGCGAAAACGCTGAATGTAATGTTTTTGTGAATGCAAAACGCGTGGGAGGGTGTCCTTGAAACACCCCCATGGCACCACGCACATGATATCACTCGAGCAGCAAGGCCCTACAGCAAAACTGTGGATCCAATACTTTTTGATATGGTGACTATTGTCAAACAATTCATTGAATCTGAAAGAATTGGTGATTGGGATTTGCATCTTCAAACTATATACAGAATGTTGCCATGTTCTACGCCAGTGGTCACTATTTGTATAACAAGTGCTCTTACCTATATTTTCAAGACATGCATCATTTGAAGGAAAAAATGACTGCTGATTTTGAAAAATTGACAACTGATGGGAATTCGCCATTCGCCGTACGGACAAATTCTGGTCAGGAACATGGACTGACATGACGATAGAGCAATCTTTAATGAAGACCATGAAAAGAGTAAGTGGACTCACTCATGGGCGTGGGGTCAGTGAATGAGTTTTGGCAAGATTGACCAGGGGTATGACGTCACTTCAACGAATATACGAAGAAATTGAAGAGTTCAGCGGGACTGATTTTACAACTTTTGAACAACATGTAGAGATGAGAAACTCCAGAGTTGCCCGGAACAACGCTGATAAGAATAAATTATTGGAATGGGTTCACCAACACATTCCTTTCCGAGAAACAAATGATCTCATTTCAATCTCTACCGAGATTGTTGGAAATGAGAGAATAAACTGTCATAAGGCACAGGAAGTTGGCACTGTTGGCATATGAGGAATCATTAACAGCGATTTTCATTCCGTTACATTCAAGCGTAATGAAAGAGTGCAGCCATTAGAAAAAAATCACATCAACCCGACAGCACTCTTCCAAAGAATGAGTGTAACAAAGCAATCTCACAAAGAACTTGAGGAATATTTGACTTAAGAGCTCTCTGCCTACCCATTGTCTCTTTTTGACGAATACGGAATGTGAAAAACTGACAAATCCTCTTTGTACAAGGAATTCACTCCACTCCCACCAGACATCACTTTTGAGAGCAGATGAATATATGGCATACATGGCGGGTATTTATTGCACAGAGTTTTATGGCAGGGTGGTCAATCATTTGGATCAATATGTGACAGCTATGTGGACTTTGTTAAGTCGAAATACGCAGCGAACGCTCTAGTAATCTTCGATGGATACCCAGAAAACATTACTGAAATAAGCACTAAATTTGTTGAGCGTGATAGACGATCTCACAACACGGTATCTAACGAGGTTGCTTTTAATGAGACTATGATGCCAACGGTTTCTCAGGGGAAATTTCTCGCAAACGACAAAAACAAAAACCGTTTAATTGCCCTGCTGATGTGTAGATTTGGCTCTGAAAATATGGTTTGCAAGCAGGCGAAAGAAGATTCCGACACACTCATTATCAACACTGCTCTCAAGTTGGCACCTGACCATGAGAACGTGATAGTCATTGATGAAGATGTATACCTTCTGGTAATTTTAATTGGACTTTGCAATTTTCCCAATGTTTATTTCTTGAAACCAGGAAAAGGGAAAAGTCCCCAGAAGATCTATTCACCTTTGGGTGCAGTCGATAAATTAATTGCCAAACACATCCTATTTCTACATGCCATGAGTGGATGCGATATCACTTCTGCAAGTAAAACAAAATACCTTAAAATTTTGAAGAAATTTGCCGACCTACAACGTGTGGTCGATATATTTAAAACCCTAGTGCTGTAGCCGACGATGTTATTAAAGCTGGACTGTTATTTCTGGTACACCTGTACGGATTCAGAGGGAAAGCAACACATTCCCTAAACAGCCTGAGGTAAAGGTGCTACATAAAATCTGCTTTTAAGACCGCTGCAAATATTGCATTGCTCCCTCCAACAGAAGATGCAGCTCGATATCACTATCTGCGAGTTTACCACCAAGTATAGCTATGGCTAGGTAACTGTAAAAATGCTGAGGAATGGGGCTGGAATAAAACCAAGAGAGGTATCATACCCATAACAACTACTAAACCTCCCTCACCAGAAACTATTCTGCGAAAAATATCCTGCAAATGCAAAACAAACTGTAGTGGAATGTGTGGCTGTAGGATAGCAGGTTTATTTTGTTCGCTCCTCTGCCTGAACTGCGATGGCCATTGTGACAATGTCAGCTCCTTCATCGCCGAAAATGACTTGGAAGCAGAAGTTGACGACCCAATACAGGATATTTTAAGTCTAGTGGAGACACAACCTGAGCCATCAAGTGATGATGATGAAGAGGAAGACACTGATGAACCTCCTGTTGAAGAACATCAACCAGGACCTTCAAAGCGACCACAATGGCATTAATTGGAGAACAACACTGCATTCCTCTTTTTTCCTGTTTATAATCTTCCACGTATCTTATTATTATATTAAACTTACAATACTTATAATCGTATACTTAAATCAGATTACTAAAAAAATAAAAATTGGTTCTCTCATCTATGCAGAGTGATTGTGTTTTTATATCTTTCCTAATCACCTGATTTCAATTTATTTTCTTAGTGCTATAAAAGGTTTAAAACTTGGTAAGAAAATGTAAACATATTTGAAATGCAAGCAGAAATAACTAAACATCTTCAAATTGGTGCATAATGATTGGGTCGCATTTTCGCCCTCCGATGATGGAATTTCAATTACATCGCTAAAATTCCTTTTACTCGTATGCCAAAACTATTCATCTTAGAAAAAAGCATTGTATATGAAAAATGTAGGAAATGTTCTCTAGTTTAATTTGGTGCAATAATTTTCTCAAACAATTTAACCCTTTCCGGAATACAAGGGAAAAACCGAAAAAACTCCGATTTTTTTATGGTTTTTCGCTTATAATTTTTTAAGCAGACCAGATACGAGGTGGCAAAGTAGAAATTCGTGTTCAGCACACCCAAAAACATAAAGGAAGAAAGAAAAAAAAACTTCTCCAAAACTTTCCAGGCAGAAGTCTAGATTGACTGGACTATAACGTCTATTGATAAGTTTGTACCCCTACCACCTTACAACGAGAAAAAAATTGAAAAAGTACCCATTGAAAAAAATTCTGGCTACTGTACTAATGGTTACTACATATAGTTATTACTGCCTATACTATATATTGCTACCTATGGTTGCCGCTAAATAAATTTCTTTGTAAATAAAAAATAATATGCCATAATCTTAAATTACAATTTTACAATCTTTTTTCTCAGAACGTTCATTTTTTAATTGTGTGACTCTTTCCGAAAACCGATAACATTAAAACTCTGCATTTATAAAAGGCACTTTTTTTTTCTGGTTACAAGAATATTTCTTAAAATTTTGTAGAGAAATTTATGTGTTACAATTCAAATACAAAATTTATTTTAATGAAGCCTTTATTAAATGTATTTTGGGATTTTTAACACCAGAATGACCATGAGCGGTCACTTTGACCGGTGCCAAATGAATCGATTTGAACCAGAAAATGTTTCATAAAAAAAGTTGGATTTATACCATACAAAAGTAAGTTGAATATTTAAGTTAAACAGACAATTAAAAATTCTAAGATTATAAAATATTTTTTATAAAACTGGAGTAAAATATCTATTTTTTCTAGTGTTAAGAGGGTAGATTGCATTGGTAAGAAACTCAAGTTTCTAGCATTCTAATAATCCGGACTTGATTTTAGCCTAGGGCCTCAAGGTCTGTAACTTGGGCCACCAAATCTACTGATTCATTAAAAGAAATCTCGTATTAATATATGACATAATATTTGTTTTCAAACTGGATGAATTTAATGAACATTAAAAAAATATATATTACTTAAGGTGGTTCTCGAATTCTCTGCTCAACAATGCCTAACTTTCTGACACATTATCTGACTCATTTTTAAACGTAAAGGCATAAAAGTGGCACGTCTGACTATTATCGCGATTTGAAATCAAATAACGTTTTCCCTTTTTTCGATAAATAAATTACATATAGAGTTATAAGCGATTCTTATCAGTGACGACACGTTTCTCAATTTTATCGCGCTGCCGCGTCGAGAATTCGGTTCAGAACGTCGACTTTGACAGTATTTTCTGAAATATCTTTTGCCTTTTAAAAAAAATGGAAAACGCCTTTCGATTACATAGTTTTTGAATAAAAACACCTGTCAATTTCATGCGTTTCCGAACAAAAAATAATTCAAAATGTGTCAGAAAATACCCCCTTTGGATTTGAGAACAGCCTTTATAATCGTTTAAACCAGTATTTCCCAGATATTTTCCTTTTGCTCGGTTCACTGTCATATTTCATGTACCTTCTCCATCGCAAACCAATATTTTATTTTATTTATTTATTTTTTTATTTTTTTTTTACCTCTCCCTCCCATTTTTATAGGCAATAATATCTATAAGTAAAATAAATCTGTTGTTGAAAAAAAAAAAAACATTTAAAATAGCTACACACATTGTTCAAATATTTTAATAAAAGACATTTATTTACTCTTATAAAAATATAAAAAAAAATGATACACCCATTAACGTGAAGCGTGATGCTTATTTCTTGTGAACAAATAACAATGGTCTATAAAATAATATATATATATATATTTGCCTTTTAAATAAGTGATGCATTTTTATACTTATTTGGGGTCACATAATATGAATTAACCATTAAAATTTTAATGTTAGCTCTTGGTGTAAAAATACGGCTAATATGAAAAGTCAAAAAACATAAACTAATCATTAAAAAAAAAAAAAAAAGAAAAAAAAGAAAAAAAACCCCATAAATTATTATTATTTTTTTGAAGAAGATTCCAAACATTTCTTAGAATACCTTGGTCGAAATATGAAAATGCCCTAGGTCGATATATCTGCTACACCCCCACAGCTACCGACATGCAACCACCATAGTGTGGTGCACGGTGGGAGACTCGAGACTACTACCACACATAACCACCAATGGTCTGCGCTGTGTAGTTGTGGCTGCAAAGTGAAATAGAGAGACACGCACGTATATTATATATATATATATATAACCATAAATGAAACATTATCATAACACCAACTTAAACCATGAAATAATTAAGTATGAAATAATTAGTTGACAATGAAAGATTCCCCAACACACTTAATATGGAATCAAAAAACATTGAAAGAATAAGAAATTAAATAAAAATTGAATCAATGGAATTAAATGAATTAAATGAAATGAAATTTGTGGAATTTAGACAGAATTATCAAGTCCCAATTGCCTAAATACCACAAATAAAATGAGATGTTTCATCTTCATATTAGCCAAACATTGCTAAAAAATATGATATTGGGACAACATCTCAAATACAATGATTCAAATCAGTGATAAAATAAAAATAAAATACAATATAAAAAAGGAAAGAAACCATACTTATAAAAAAAAATCCATAAAGATGAATAAAGATATAAATAAGATACCTTGCAGTTCATGAACCATCATGAAAACTCCAACATGACTGGGGAATGAATTGCATAAAAAATCATATCATGTTGCCAATTTTAGAAATATAAATTGCTTAGAAATATAAATTACTTTGCAATGATGCCAGAAATAATGTTAAAATATAATAGATAATAAAATAAACAGGAACATTAGTGCTGCCATCTATTAGTAGAAAAAAAAGTGGATATAATCTGAATCGAAGGAATAGGATGGAAATAAATGTTTCATAAATCAACCAAATTACTAACTTAATGGATACCAATTAGTTAAATAATAAATAAATGAGATTAATTAATAAATAGAAAATCGAATTACATTAAAGTATGTATTAATGTATAATACTATGTTATAAATCAGTATTAAGATGTAAAAATTAATAATAAAAAACAACTTAAAATAGTGCTGCCCTCTAGTGGTAAAAGTAAATATAAAGTATGGATGGAAATTAGTTTTTAATAATTAAACCAAATTACTATCTTAATGATAGCCATTAGTTAAATAATAAATAAATGAAATTAATTAATAAATAGAAAGTTGAATAATATCTAAGTAATGGATGTATAAATTAATAATACTATGTTATAAATAAGTAGTAATATGGAAAAATTAATAATTAATGCAACATTAAAAATGTACCATTAAATGTCAACAACGATTAAATAACTGTACTAAAAATGCAACATCATTTAAAATAAATTAAATTAAAATACTAAAGATTTGAATTAAGAATCAAAGAATTTAAAATTAATATTGAGTAAATATTGAAATGAATTAGTCACAAAAATGTGGCTTTAAACAAAGTTAAATTAAATAAAAACACTAAATAAAATTAAAACATATTATATCAACACTGTATAAAAGTAAACATTATCTTAGAAGTAGATATGATATTGTCCACCAAAGGTATTAATCCAAATCATTAGATCAAATACATTCTTAATAATAATGAATATAAATTCATTTAAAATAATTAAATAATGAATAAGTAAATATATGTGTGTGTGTGTGTGTGTGTGTGTGTGTGTGTGTAATGAATTATTGTGGGGGCAGATTGGCATCATCCTTTTACGTTACGTATGTGAAGTAGTTTCCGGGACCGGGGCGACGTCGTGTCGTGGTCGTTGAAATAATAATAGAGTTTATTCCTGGAGTCTGACTTTTTTATTCCTTTATAAATACAGTCTCTTTTTAAGCCAGACCCAGGGGTTTGTAGAGCCGATAGTTACGTGGACATCATGGACTTAAAAGCCGCATTAGAAATGGCAGTTTCGGGCCGGTGTCGACGTGGCTTCTACGGTCAAACAGGCCCCGAGAACGATATTTTCAGGAAGTGGCCGAGCGTGGGTCCTCATAGCAGTCAGGAGCGGCCGAAAAGCCACGAAAAATGCGTGCTCCTTCTTTTTGTTGTAGCCTAACTCCCATATTTTTTGCTAGAATGCGCTCCTAAGAGTAGGTGGTGACAGACATTTAATTGGCTACTTATCTATCGCATGTTGCCTGGGTTTTTCCCCAGGCCAGCTACTGTAGCATCTGGATGCCCAACCCAAACCGCAAGCACTTACAAAAATCGTAATAGTCAGCACTTTTAATCTTAAGGAGAGATAAAAAATGATGCCTGAAAGTAATAATTGTGATGCAGGAAAACGAAGATATCAGGGGAAAATTAGATTTATGAAATTAGAAAAAAATGTTTTGGGGTTTTAAATTTTGAATTTTAAATTTTCATTTTAAAAAGGGTTTTACTTTTTATCCTTTCATATATATATAGATATAGATTTGTCAAGAAACTATAGTTTACTTACTAAGCTTTACCGTAATATGACATAAAGGTGCGGAACCCTCATACTGTCAGAAAACTCGTCTTTATACACTACATTATTCCTCATTATTCAACAAATAATTTCCATACTTCAAGAAAACATTCTTTTTCCGTAAATTCTTCCTGAAAGTCTGAAGAAGAGGGAAAAAAATCCGTTTATTCCCTGCACGCATCCGTCTTGGCTCTATTAATATTAAAGTTCGAATTTATTTTAAAAACAATAAAACAAAAACAAAAACAAAAACAAAAATAGTGCTTTCGAATTTAAAAAAGTAACAATTAATTTTACTATTCATTTAAAATTATTTGCAATTTATTTTTTAAAGTTATAAAAAATATTCGCACTTAAAATATATTCTAAACAAACAGATTAATATATATATATATATATATATATATATATATATATATATAATAGTTAAATTAAATTTAAAGAAAATCGATTTTACTCAAAACAGCAACAAACAAAATTTATGCTTTCGAATTTTAAAAAGTAACAAAGAATTTTCTCATTTATATAAAATTATTCGCAAATTATTTTTTAAAGTTATAAAAAAATACTAGCACTGAAAATACATTCCAAGCGAATATATTACAAATATATATATATAAGTTGAAAAAAATCAATTTTACTCAAAAAAGGAAACATTTTTTTCCGAATTTAATTAAAAATATAATATTCATATTTTACATCTAGCAATCAAATTAAAAAAATATATAATTCATCTTTTTATTTTTTATTAATACTAAAGTGTTAAAACACAAACCACCATTTCATAACGACGAAATCTCCCCGCAATTAATTTCAAAATTGCCAGGTTTCTAAACCCCATGTTGTTTAAGTCCCAAGCCGCCATTTGAAGAAAACACGTATCATCGTTTCAAACTCTTTTTCTAGCAATCGCCCGCTGGTCTTACCGGTAAAACACTTGACTGAAGGCACTGAGGCCTCTAGATCGACTCCAAGGTCGGACAAAAATTTTTCTTGAAATGTTTCAAATAATAAATACTCCCGTAATAGTCCGTAAATGGCGGCATTAAGAAATATGTAATTTTTTTAAACCGACGTTCTTCAAGTAACGGATATTTTTTCTCCTGTAACAGAGAAAAAAAAAATAAATGGACATTCTTCAAATAACGGAAATATTACTGCGAGTAGGGTGCGAGTCCTACTCGCACGTATCCTGATTTTTTAATTTGTGAATAACTAAAATTTTCACTTTGAGCTAGGATTCGAGCTAAGTCCATCCCATCTCTTTCTTTTTTGTTCGACTGATTTCGGAATTTTTCTTCTCACAAACTTTTCACTTGAATTTCCAAGCCAGTTTAATCCATACAGACAATTTTCTTTGGCAATATATTTTATTAGTGTTTGATTTATTTAATGGAAGTTTCTTCAAAGAGAAGGTTTTATTATTCTAAAACGCACCTGGATCTGCTCGAAAATAACACAATTATATAATTTACGCGGGGAATTTCATATAATAAAGTGAAAGAAAACGCTTTTCTATAAAAGTATTTTAATATTTGAATATTTAAGTATGCATTGAGGGAACTCTAAATAAAATTATATCTGGGATTGCTTCCACTTATGAAACTATTATAATAAAATCTAAAATAAAACTAATGTCAAAAGAATTTAAGATGATTCGGGACAGAAAATATGTTTTCTAGCCACTTATTTAAATTATACCTTGAACTCATATTATTGTGCGGATTCCGAGGGAGGCCACGTTTTGTTCGGACTAACTGAAGTCGGCATTAAACGATATAAACATTTGAATGGTGTAAAATATTCCCTTTCGTTAAACAAATGGAATTCAGTTTTGACAGAATTTAAATAAGGTTACCGACTTAATGTTAAAATAAACAACTTTTTCATTAAGGGGCTACTTCACTCACGCGAAAACACCCGTTCGTTACTATTAATTCTATGGGAGAAAGTTTTTACAATATCTCGTGTGCATTTCAATAATTTAATTTTTTTTTCATTCGGTAGCTGAGGTCTATCTCAGTTCCTTTTTTACTGTTTTGATTTTGTTTGCAGGTTTTTTTTTCATGAGGATACTTTCACTTTTGAAACCGGTTCCGAAAGTAAAAAGTATCTTAATAAAAAAAGAAACTTGTTAACAAAATCGAAAAAGTAAAAAAGACCTGCATAGAGATCGATCTCAGGTATCCAATGCAAAAAAAAAAAAAAAAAAAAAAAAAAAAAAAACGAGATACTGTAAAAACTTTCTCCTATAGGATTAACATTAGCGAGCGGTCGTTTTCGCTTGAGTGAAGTAGCCTCTTAAGGGGTTACACATGTTCTCAACTTTAAAAAAAATCTTTTTTTTTTTTTTTTTTTTTTTTTTCACGGAAATTAAATCCTTAAAGTGTGTCGAATTATGGGCAAAAAGATTTAAAGTTATATCTTAATTATTAAGAAAGATATGAGCAAAAATGTGATCGCGCACACGATCAATAAAACCGACCTCGCCGAAAGGATTCTAATAATGATCCTACTCCCTTATTGAAGCTGAAAAGGTCCAGAGTATGGGCAGGAATAGCAAATTAAGTGTAAGTTGAAAAAAATATATCAGTATATTCTTTTCTTCTGAAATTTTAAACGCGATTTTCTGGAAACTACATTTTTCAACAGGGGCAGCATGATAACTTGAACAATTTTTAACATCTTTGGACAAAATTTACGCTCATCTACTCATCATTAAATTGTCTAAGGGCCATCGAGCCATTTTTTGAAAATTTTATTTTTCTTTATATTTTTCCAATAGGTAGGTCAAAATTTTAGACGAAAAATGAAAAATATTTTCAAAATAGAGCAATTTTTTTATTTTTCAAAAATTAAAAAATGTGAGCCGATGGCCGTTAGCTACAACCTTATTTTACAAGAAGAAACTGAGATTTATTTATTTTTTTGTTTCTACAGGAAGTTGGGATGCTACCCATCGAGCCCGGATATTTTGGTACACGTGAACGCGGCTGCAGGTTTCCGACGTAATACGTGGCCAAATTTAACAAAACAAATACACTGGCCTCCAAAAGTTCAGGTACAACATGTTTTTCGAAGCTCACCAGACAAAAAATCGCAGTGAGATTAAACTTCATAGTTTATATGAATGACAATAATAAGCTTTAAAAAAACTTACGCAAAAATTACAGCTACCATTTTTATTTTATAGAAAAGAATAGGTATTTGAATGTGAATGAGAGAAAAATATGCAATTACGAAGCTTTCGTAATTTCGCCTGTAAGTTTTGTTATATTCGAACTATTGTTGTCAGTTTTGTTCACAACAGCCAGTAGAGTCTAGAAGAAGTCGTTTGCCCGATTCATTAAGGTGGCGGGCGGTAGGATGGATGGAAATGGGGTTGTCACAGGCCGATACTTCTAGACAGCTCAATGTGTCTCGCAGTGTAGTCCAACGACTCTGGGATCAGTATGAATCAGAAGATTCTATGTCCAGAAGACATGTTACAGGCCGCCCACGTGTTACAACACCTGCAGAAGACCGGTTTCTAGCTCTTTCGGCCGAAGGAGAAGACGCACTACTGTGCCGCAACTCATTGCAGACCACTTTGCAGCATCAGGGAGAAGAATATCCGCTACTACGGTGCGAAGACGTCTTCACAATGCAGGTCTCTATGCAAGGCGACCAGTTGTGTGTGTCCCCCTCAACAGACGACAGAGAAGGGCCCGCTTATGTTGGGCAAGAGAACATGTTTCCTGGACCAGACAACAGTGGGCTTCTGTACTCTTCACAGACGAGTCCAGATTCACACTTGAGAGCGATTCAGGACGTCTTCTGATCTGGAGAGAACAATGCACTCGATACCATCAATCAAACACTGTCGAAACGCACAGGTACAGAAACGGTGGAATCATGGTTTGGGCAGGGATCTCACTCGGAGGCCCCACTGACCTGCATGTGTTCCATGGAGGAACTGTGACTGGTGCGAGATATCGGGATGAGATCCTTGATTCATATGTGCGCCCATATGCCGGTGCTATTGGCAATGGTTTCATTCTAATGGATGATAATGCGAGACCATACCGAGCTGTGGTTGTTGAGGATTATCTTGAGGATCACGGTTTGGAGAGAATGGAATGGCCAGCTCACTCTCCAGACTTGAATCCGATAGAAAATATTTGTGACCCTATCTTGAAAGACAGGTTGCGGCTTTAAGTCTTCCTCCAAGGCCATTAAATGAGCTGGAACAAGGCTTACTTCAAGTCTGGTCAGCGTTACCTATTTCGGTGTCCGAAAATTTAATTGAGAGCATGGAAAGTCGATGCCGCCAATGCATTCAAGTCCGGGGTGGACATATTCCGTATTAGAACCAGTTTTTAACATTTTCCAACCTAATTGAAAAGTGTTTATGACTTCGGTTTGTCTGCGTATGGCCGTCTGGCCGTCTGTCCGTGCTCTAACTCCCGTAAATATGCTCGGATTGCCCTGAAATTTTTATATATTATTGTCGTTATCTATAGCATGTTCCCTATTTCAACTGAAGTGTGTAACACTTATAGTTTTTGTACAGGGACACTCAAAATAATTCTGTTACATTACGGTCTATGGGGAAAAATCATTTGCGGTTTATTTTAATGATGTTACACGATTTCAAATACATTGTAAATGATATATATCACTAAGGTGCATTACAAGAAGCTTAATATGGAATAGGGTGTGCATAGCACTTATAGTTACTTTACAGGGGCAGTCAAAAGAATTCCGTTACATTACGTCTATGGAGAAAAATCGTTTGCGGTTTAATTAAATAATGTTTCAGTATTTTAAACGCATTGAAATTTATATATATTACTAAGGTGCATTACAAGAGGCTTACTACAGAATATTGTGTGTATAGCAGTCATCGTTCACTTACAGGGACACACAAAAGAATTCTCTACTGTCTGTTAAAAATAATTCCTGGAAGTGCGTTTTAAGTTGCTGAACGCAATTTTAAATTTAACTCACTTTTTGTTTATTACTTGGTGTGTATAAATTCTGTATTTCATATACAGGGCAGCACAAAAGTTTGCGAGCACATTTCCGTTTATTGACAGAAACTCCAGAAGTAGAATTTTAAACTGTGCTACGCGTTTCCAAACTAAACAAAAATTTAGCATGCTATGTAGTATATATACAAATCTATAGATCCTATACAGGGCTGAATAAAGTATTTGGATAATTTATCGAATATTGTATACGTTGGAAATTCCTGAAATTACGTTTTTAAATATGTTATGCGTTTTCCAAATTTTTACTTAGATGTTATCTTTCAGCTTATTAAACGGTAATAATTTGTAAAATTATTTTGGAAGCGTTGGAAAGTGTTACATAATCTATGCTTGACGCATGATTTTTCGTTCTTGTTTAATGTTTCTGTCACACTTTACTGCATAATACTGCGATGTACTGATTTTTCCAAGAATGGAATTTTCCCCCATGAGTGCTTTTTTGTTGTAATTTCATTTATACGTTTTACTTAAGTAAATTTCTATGTCGCATTTAATAAATAACAGTTTAGCGCACATTTCCTCCAAATTTGTTGTTTCTATATTCATTCATTTGCAAATTACACGCAAAAAACCGGTTGTACCTTAACTTTTGGAGGCCAGTGTATTTTTAAATACTTGAAGAAATAAAAAACAACGTGGAATTATTGGTTTTTCAATTAATTTTACTCTCTTCCTAAAAAAATTTCCAAACTAGGTCAGTTTTTCGCCGCCGAGAACGAATGTAACCCCTAATTTAGTAATTTTAATTAAAAAGCAATGTATTGACAATTTGTTAACACAAGAGAATAAATTACTGAGGACAAATAAAATATCCAAAGAAATTCCCTTTAATTAAAGTAATCACTCACTGTTCTTGGCGTTACTTGAACGAATGATAGTTATACTACATCATTTTTCAAGTTTTGTTACACACTGTTACATCATATTTTGATTGGTAATATCGCCAAAAAGCTGTTAGCAATTTTTTAAACCTCTATGTTTTAATAGAGTCTCGCGACTGATATCACGTGACCATACTTGGATTCCTGCCTTCAGAGCACAGATTCGCCTACTTATTTCAATGTTTTGTTGCAGATGGGCTATGTGCTTGGTGGTTGAATGGTTAACGCGATGCGTTTGAGTCTAGATAACATGAGTTCGAAACCCTTGTCTTCTTTTTATTCCCAACTTTTCTTCTAGATCTTTATTTTAAAATGTTTTATCGGTTAAAATAGTCTACTATTAAAAAGGGGGGGGGGGTAAACTTTTTTATTTATAAATGTTTTATCGGTGAAATATTCTATTTCAGTTTTATTTTCAACATTTTTATTTAAAAATATTTTATCGGTTGCTTTATATTTTTCATGATAAATGGAAAAATAAAACACTTACTTAAATATTCTATTTCAGAATTTTTTTTTTCCAAATTTTTGATTTAAAATGTTATGCCTGGGATATTTTAATAGAAGTTAATTTTGATATTAAGAACAAATAGATTGATTTTTATTAATAAAATAAAATACTTATATAAATACGATAAAACGTGCTTAAAATTTTACATTAAAGCGCCTTTTAATATTTAAAATATCATTTCTGTGAATATTATGAAATACTTTTTTCTTTTTTTAAGTAAAATATGTTTAAAGATGTAAAAGGGCAGGAATCTGAGTATGATCACGTGATGTCTGCCCTGAGACACCTGTCTCATATTTTTAGGATACTACCGTTAATTCGTAAGATATACATTTCTCCCTTATGTTGGAATTTCTGAAAATATTTTGCAGATCTACGCCGATCATGACCCCTAGAACCCAGAACCCCCCCCCCCCCCCCTAGTTCAAAACTTTATCTATCTAGCTAACTAGCCATCTAAATCACTTTTTTATAGACACGATAACTCCCATAATTCTGCACAAATCTCTTCCAAACTGATACATAAAATCAAGGGGCAGAAAATCTCGGTCAAACTCATTAATGGGCAAAATCGGTCCAAAGGGGTGGAAAAGGGGAGGGTTTTTGTGAAAACAGAAAAAAAACCATAACGTCTTAATTGTATTACATATCGAATCAGTTTAAAGTTATTATTACTTCTAGGAAAAGGGCCAAAAATTTATGTATGACAGATTTTTTATATAATTAAAAATGGCCTCAAGGGGCGAAAAAGTAGGGGTGTAAGAAGAAAAAAATTCATAACTTCGTCATTTCACAAGATATCAAATCCGCTTAAATTTATTATAAATCCGCTTAACATTATCTACAAATTTTATATTGACAAGTTTTTGATAGCACCAACTCTTACACCAAAAGAAAAAAAAAGGGGGGGGGGAGAGGGTTGTAGAAGAAAGGAAATCACATCTCCGTTAATCCGCCACTAAGGCGATTAAAAAAGTATCATTGGCGTGAGAAAAATTTTTGACATCTCTCCGAGTTTTAAAGAACATCAGAATTTAGATTATAGTGTGTGGTTCATTTAATGAAACAATTATTTATCTCAAATCTTGATTTAGTTTTTGTTGGTGAAATTAGCACTTAACTTCGAAATCTACCTGTTCCTGTAGGCCGAGCCGGCGGGGGATTTTTTTATGGCAAAAAGTTTTCTTTCTCTTCATTATTGTCACTGACAATTTCTTGATCTCACAAAAGTTGCTTTTAAAAAAATAATATACAGAAACAGTATCGATTCTACTCGATCAATTTGTGAAAATATTGTCCGCATTATCCGAGAAGTGGTGCACTTTAAGCGATGTCACTTGTTTGGTTTTTTATATTTATTTTTCAAGAATATACCAGTGTTGAAAAGCCTGCTTTATTCTTCTAGATTGTGACAAAAGTTACCTTTCAAGATTTTTTTTTATTATTAAAGAGGACCGGCATTTAGGAAACATTGCTCTAAATTATATGTAAGTGGAGGTCTACTAGTACCACTGTGCAGCAATGAAATTGCATCTGAAGTGAAAGTGTGCAATTATGTATGAAATTAACTTACTGAAGACGAATATCGCTATGAAAAAAATGTCATTAGCGCTTGTTTTGGAAATTACAGATGTGGAGAGTTAAGATTTTTCAAAATAGTACATATTATTTGAAATTAATATTTGAAATAAAATATGAATTGTAAACTACAAAATTTTTTAGCGCAAATTGATTTCTAGAAGCTTCAAATATGTGAATCCAAAATTACAGGTCATTCCGCCAGATAGTTTTTGAATGATACTTAAAAAAAACTCGAAAAATCCAAGTATAATGTCAAAATTAGGTGTTCATATTAAAAATGTCAAAGTTTGTTATAATTTTGATATGGATACGGTACTCTATGCTTATTATTAGTTTTAAAACATAAACTAAAAGAAGAACATATGTATTCGGTTTCAAAGGATTCGATTTCATACTTTTAGCCTAATATAATAAGTTTTGTCCTCTTCGATTTTGGAATTTTTAGCGATTTTTAATGCTATATTTAGCGGCGTTTTTTTGCGTTCTGCGTCCACTATAGTAAATTTTGTCCTCCGTGAATTTTGAATTTTTAACGATTTTTAATGAGATTTTCAATGCGATTCTTAGCGTTTTTTCGCGTTCCGCGGCGATTTTTTGACATTAGTAAAAAGAATTTGTTTTCAAACTTTTAGCCTAATATAGTAAATTTTGTCCTCTGCGATTTTTGATTTTTAGCGATTTTTAATTCCACTGCGTATTTTGACATTCGTAAAAGGAATTCGGTTTCAAACTTTTAACCTAATACAGTAAATTTTGTCCGCTGAGATTTTTAATGCGATATTTAGCATTTTTTCGCGTTCCGATGCGTGTTTTAACATTCGTAAAAATAAATCGGTTTAAAACTTTTAGCCTAATATAGTAAATTTTGTCCTCCGCGATTTTTACTATGAATTTCAATGGGATTTTTAGCTCTTTTTTTTACGTTTCGCGGCGATTTTTTGACATTCATAAAAGGATTTCAATTTCAAACTTTTAGCCTAATATAGTACATTTGTCTACCGCAATTATCAATGCGACTTTTAGCGCTTTTGCGCGTTTCGCGCAGATTTTTTGACATTCGTAAAAGAATTCCGATGGCAATATTTTAGCCCACTGTAGTAAATTTTGGTCCTCTAAAATTTTTGAATTTTTACCAATTTTTAGTTTTTTTTTTTTTTTTTTTTTTTTTTTTTTTTTTTTTTTTTACGCGTTTTGCAGCAATTTTTCCGCATTAGTAAAAGAAATCCGGTTTTAATCTACCATTGGCATATTCACCGATCTTCCAAGTTGGCCGTCGATTTTCAGCCACTTTTAAAAGCAACCCAATCTTTCAATCAAGTAATTCAATCTTTTAGTTCAATATAATAAATTTTGTCCTCTTTTCAATAAAATTTATTCGGAATTCGTACAGAAATTTTTTGATTTTTTCGCAATTTTTTTAATGCGATTTTTAGAGTTTTTAGGCGTTTCGCAGCGATTTTTCGATATCCCTAAAATAAATCCTGTTTTAATATTTTAGCTCACTATTACAATTTTGTTCTCTGTGATTTTTGAAACACATTTTAACAAATTTTTTTATGTGACTTTTAGCGTTTTTACGCGATTCGCTGTGATTTTTCCACATTAGTATAAAAATAATCCAGTTTCAATCTTCTTGCCCAATATAATAAATTTTGCTCTCGTTTCAATAAAATTTATTCGGAAGTCGTGCAGTGATTTATAAACTTTTCGCTATTTTTTATTGCGATTTTTAGAGGATTTTTTCGCGTTTTATATCGCTATTTTTTATCGCTATTTTTTGACGGGCCCAGCAACGCCAGCCTGGACAGCTAGTCATTTATTATATCATGTAATAAATATGAATTGAACATTACTATTGGAAATTATTTTCCAACATCGCATTATATATATATATTCTTTTGCAAAAAATTTGGTCTCTTCAAAGAATTACCCATGTTATTGTAATGACCCAAAATATCAAAAGTATATAACTACAACACATGGTCATATCATTACTGGTGATCTTAATATTGTAGAACAACCTATTTTAGAAAACTTAATGCATAATGGCACAAAATTTCGTCTTCCATATAAGTGTAATATCAAATCCATAATATTGCAGTTTATTCAAGATATTGATTTGTTTATATATAAAATTGCTGTTGATTACAATAAACCAATCGAATATTTCAGTGAATGGAGATTTTCTGTAATTGATAAATTAAAAAATGAAATTATAAAAAATTATCATCATATTACACATGCAGCTTTTAAAAACATAAATAAACATATATCAGAATTACAAAACAAATTTATAATTACTTATGTAGATAAATCTCCAAATAATTATGCTATCATTTGTAAAGAATACTATAAAGTGTTAATTCACAATGCAATCAACACAAGTAATATTTTTAATAAAACTAAATTAAATATTGAAATAAATAACAGAAAATTATTAAATTATCACAAATTACTAAAAATCAAATGTAATAATTTTAATTATCCTTATCTTGTTATAATTCCAAAATTTCATAAGAATCCTATTAAATTTCGCACTGTTACCATCGGTTGTAACACATATAATAAAAATGCAAGCAATTTACTACTTAATATTTTAAAGCAGATATATGATATAACGTTAAAACATAATAACCAACATTGCCTAAAAAATAGTTTTCAACTCATTAATAAAATACATAATATCAATCCGGTAAAATTCATAAAAACATTGGATTTTAATGATTTATTTAATAACATTGATATAAAAGACTTACATAAAACAATGTGTATATTATTTAAAGAATTTAAATCTCAATTAAAATTAAAAGAACATATTTCAGTAAATTTTTTTAAAACTTTACTAAATTTTACATTGCATAATAATTACATTATATATGACAATATTATCTATAAACAATGCCAGGGAATTCCGCAGGGCGGAACCGCATCTAGTATTCTCTCTGACCTTTACTTATATTATTATGAAAGAAATATAAGTCCGAACAATGATTATGTATTTTATCGCTATATTGATGACATTATCATATTTTATTTCAATGAAAAAAATTGCACATCACCACTCAATTTTTATCCTACTCAGCTTAAATTAAGCGAAAATGATTTAATTAATAATAATATAAACTTTCTTGACTTAAAAATTAATATTACTAATAATTATAAATTAATTTTTTATATTTATGATAAGAGATTTGATTTCCCATTTAAAGTAAATATTTTTACCAATTATGCTTCATGTTTACATAAATCTGTTTATAAAAATATAATTATCAATTATCTACATCGTATAAAATACTTATGCTCAGATATAAATAAAAACAAAAATATTAGATATATTCGAGATCAAGCAAAAATATATGGATATCCAATTTTTATGATAAATTCAATCATCAACTCTTTTAAATAACATTTATTATATAATTTAAATATAAACATGGTATGTAATAAATTATTGTTTTAGTGTGCGATAACATATAACAAAAGATATAGAAAATAATAATTATAACATACATTATTACAATTATAACATATTAGGAAATTTAATATTTAATATTTGTTTGAACATTATATACACTTTATGTAGAAAATTACAAATATAACATACATAATTACAATTATAACATTTTAGGAAATTTAATATTTGATTGAACATTATTTATACTTTGTATAGTTGTGATTGTGCGTTGCCGATCACCTCTGTTTAAGGTATTATTGATGTGCAGTTTTCATACATTTATAAATTAACTTATACAATAACAAATTAAATTATACAATGATAACATTGGTGATTATAACTCATATATATATCTATTTGCAATATATATAAAAATAAATATAAATAGTTTTTATTTTTGTCTATGAATAATTAAAATTAACAAGTATTTTAATTACTGCATTGCATTAATTTGATTGAAAAACAGTAGTAATACTATTAATTATCAACATTATAAATTTTGAGATATTTTGAATTGTTTATGAATTATTTAATTAGATATTTAAATTAATCTATAAATATAAAATATATTTACAATGTAGTATAAATTAAACATTAATTATTTAAAAACAAGTCTAATATATATTTAAGTAGTAGTAAAAATAAAAAATTAATTATTTAATAAATGTCTATAATATCAGTGGATTAACACAGCTGGCAGCAAAAATAATTTGAATTAAAATAATATCTCTTTTACATAATATATTCTTGTTAAGAATATCTGAAATGCTGTGCAAGTTGAATTAATTCTGTGAAGATTTATTCATATAGTAGTATTATATTTTATTTGAATTTTAAGTAAAACTACAAGTTAGTATTGTTTTTTAAAGTTTATTTATATAAATAAATCTAATGAAGTAAGTATGTAACTAATAAAGTGGATATTTAACTAAATATTAATTATGAACTATTATAATACCAATAGATGGCGACACTTTACCTTTCAGGTAGTTGTAGATAATATTGTTAATATTATATTTAATTTAACTATAGAGGGAGCTATTGATTGTATATTAATTTTACTTTCAGGAATTAAAATTGGATGGAGTAATATATATTCACGGATATAAATTTGTTATAAGTGTATTAAAACCAGAATTATTTTGAGTGTTTTTGAATCATTTTGTGATTGGGTGTCATTTATGGGGTTGTTTTTTAAAAAAAGTGTGCTCTCAACTTGTCTTACAAATCATTTCTCTCAACTCGACTTAGTCAACATGTATGATGCATTGCCATGTGGATGTGAATATTATGCAGACGTTGTGACATTTTAAGGATTCTGTATAATTATTGTGAGTAAAATATTTTATCTACACTTTACGCGTTCATATTTCCAATTTTATTATTTCAAAACTGTTATCTCGTGGTAATTTAGTGAGGTGTTAATTACAGTTTTTTGGATAATCGATGTGAGTGAAATATATTGTATTTTCTTAATGGTTTTTTATTTCCTATTTAAATATTTCCAAATTTTAATATTTCCAATTGTTGTCTGGTAATAATTCAGTGTACCTGGATGATTCTACTGATCTTAGCATTATGCCAGTAGAATTATGAAACACTGAATTATTATTTAAAACACATGTGGGTGCATCCAGGCTGATGAGTACATGTGCATGTGTTTTTCCATGTCCAATTCATATTTAATTCTCATGTGGTCCAATTTTCCATTGTGTATGGTTCATATTTAATTTGTTAATCCATTTGTGTTTACTTAATTGCAACTCCAATTTATAATTTTTTTTTTCCCCTTTCTCTCTATTTCTTTTTTCAATATTCTTTTGGTATGAGTAAAATTTGGCCAATTACCATTGAAGCATCAGCTATGGTAATATTATGTTTGCACATGTTAATTATTAGCTATGTGGTATTCTGTATACACAGTATCATTGATTATCTCTTTGGAGATTTAAGTAGAATAGAACTTGATATGTTTTTTGAAATTCATAGATATTATAATTATATATATATATATATATATATATATATATATATATATATAATTATAATATCTATGAATTTCAAAAAACATATCAAGTTCTATTCTACTTAAATCTCCAAAGAGATAATCAATGATACTGTGTATACAGAATACCACATAGCTAATAATTAACATGTGCAAACATAATATTACCATAGCTGATGCTTCAATGGTAATTGGCCAAATTTTACTCATACCAAAAGAATATTGAAAAAAGAAATAGAGAGAAAGGGGGAAAAAAAATTATAAATTGGAGTTGCAATTAAGTAAACACAAATGGATTAACAAATTAAATATGAACCATACACAATGGAAAATTGGACCACATGAGAATTAAATATGAATTGGACATGGAAAAACACATGCACATGTACTCATCAGCCTGGATGCACCCACATGTGTTTTAAATAATAATTCAGTGTTTCATAATTCTACTGGCATAATGCTAAGATCAGTAGAATCATCCAGGTACACTGAATTATTACCAGACAACAATTGGAAATATTAAAATTTGGAAATATTTAAATAGGAAATAAAAAACCATTAAGAAAATACAATATATTTCACTCACATCGATTATCCAAAAAACTGTAATTAACACCTCACTAAATTACCACGAGATAACAGTTTTGAAATAATAAAATTGGAAATATGAACGCGTAAAGTGTAGATAAAATATTTTACTCACAATAATTATACAGAATCCTTAAAATGTCACAACGTCTACATAATATTCACATCCACATGGCAATGCATCATACATGTTAACTAAGTCGAGTTGAGAGAAATGATTTGTAAGACAAGTTGAGAGCACACTTTTTTTTAAAACACAACCCCATAAATGACACCCAATCACAAAATGATTCAAAAACACTCAAAATAATTCTGGTTTTAATACACTTATAACAAATTTATATCCGTGAATATATATTACTCCATCCAATTTTAATTCCTGAAAGTAAAATTAATACACAATCAATAGCTCCCTCTATAGTTACATTAAATATAATATTAACAATATTATCTACAACTACCTGAAAGGTAAAGTGTCGCCATCTATTGGTATTATAATAGTTCATAATTAATATTTAGTTAAATATCCACTTTATTAGTTACATACTCACTTCATTAGATTTATTTATATAAATAAACTTTAAAAAACAATACTAACTTGTAGTTTTACTTAAAATTCAAATAAAATATAATACTACTATATGAATAAATCTACACAGAATTAATTCAACTAGCACAGCATTTCAGATATTCTTAACAAGAATATATTATGTAAAAGAGATATTATTTTAATTCAAATTATTTTTGCTGCCAGCTGTGTTAATCCACTGATATTATAGACATTTATTATATACATATACATAAATGAGAACACTATATTATTTAAAATTAATTATTCTTTTTTTTTTCTTTTTTCTTGTATGCATGCTGGTAATAACAATGATTACATAATTAAATTCTGATTTTAGGCCCATTTTAGTTTCAATAGACAACATTACTAAAGTAAACGACATCAATAACAGAGATAATATTTATTATAAAAATATTTCCGAATAAAGTAGAAAGAAAAAAACACCACTATTATTGCTACTGAAATTTGGGGGGGGGGGGGGGGGCGCAAATTATAGAGGCTCTGGGCAGAAACCTCAACTGTCTATGTAGAGATCAGAGCCTGATTATATGTTCTTAGTATTACAGCTTGTCTTGGCAGTAGTTAAATTACGTTACCTTGACACATTAGTTCAACTTTTGTTAAATAAGCATGTTTTTGCGTGGTCCATCATAACCATATGAGCTATATTATTAGCTAATATTGACCACCCGATTATTAAGTAATTAATTATGTCAAGTATGTTATACATTGTACTTGATTTTAAGTGGTATGGTTCCCATATTAATTTGGTTATATGGGTAGAAAATAATGACTATTGGTTAATAACCGCTGTAAACTGTGTGTAAGTGTATATATTGCTTATAAAAAATTTCTAGTTAATTATAGTAAGCTAACCAGATGTCTCCTTTTTAGAAGACAGTGCTATGTTTAAAGCACATTACTCAATTTGGAAAAACCGAAATTGGGATAGGCTAACCAGATGATCAGCTTCTCATACAGCTTCTCATACTTTCCAACTTTTATATTTTAACTTACACTTTTAAACCCTTTTTTACACTTTTACACCTAGGATAGTTTGTTTGTTTTTTTACACTTTTTTGCAAAGTTTCTCTTATGTTCTATTTTTTTTCTCTTCAATTATAAATTACTTTCTATGAATGGTGAATGTAAGGAGATATTTCCTATTGTTAAAAAAATGACTTCACATTTCACACTCTAAAAACAACATTTTCAAAACTGAGCAAAAAATACTCAAATCTGAGTATGTCGTATAGTCAAAATGGTTCCGAATCAAAATGACTCAAGTTTGAAACATGCATAGACTCATTTCTGAAAACATGCACACACCCAAGAATAAAACATCATGTTCTCCTATTTGAGTATGTCCATGTTTCAAAAATGAGTATGATCTGACTTCTATGTGCTAACTTTTGAGTATTTCTATGTTTCAAAAGTGAGTTTGAATTTATTCTAATCATTTTTGAGTATGTCCATGTTTCAAAAATGAGTATGAACTGACCTCTGGGCTCAGTTTTGAGTATGTCCATGTTTCAATATTCTGAGTATTTCTGGTATTTCAGAATTGAAAGCATTGGGTCGTCCTCTTTGAAACAAAAAGTTTCATAACAAATTGAAAACATCAATTTACTCAGATTTGAAAGTGTCATTTTTCTCAGTGCATTGTCACAAATATTATACGAAATTTTGTTTGTTAAAAAAAGAGCTATGTATGTCTTTAAAATCACTTTCTTAATGAGTTCTCTTATATAGTGTTTTGCATATATTTCACCCTTCATTAAAAAATATAGTCAATACTATAGATAAAATGTTGGATTTTGCGAATTTTTCATGTCATATATATCTTTATATTAGTCATCAGTGTATTATTTAGCAATATTCATCAGTTATATGTTTAAACAAGTTCGAAATTGCACGTCAAACGTGACAAATGAGGTGCGTTCGTACTGTAGCTAGTTATACAAATATTCAGATCTTGATGATTTTTAATTCTGTGAAATGAATTATATCATCTGCAGATTAATTTCTGTCATAAAATAAGTATCTCGGTCGCTTGACGATTAAACCTCGGAAGCTCCTATAACAAGAAAGCACCGATTTCTTTAAAAAAAAAATCGAATTTCTTAATAAATATTTTTATTAATATTATCTAAAGTTTTGTTTCGATTTTCATAAAATTTGAAATGTCTCGACAAAATTCTGCAAAGATAATATATCTTAAATTTCAAACCATTCGGTTGGGTAGTTTTTGCGTTGTTATATGCGGACGGACGGACAGACAGACGGATGGACCAGACGACGACAATAGGTGCTACGTATTTATATAATTACGAACGCACCTAAAAAAGGATAAATTTTCATTTAGGTGTTATCTAAAAAAATAAGCCTCATGGGCTATTCACGTGAAAAATAAAAATGTGTGAAATACTCTTCATGCGTTATTTTACACATTGCAATTTTCAAAAGTTGGCAGGTATATGGATTCTGTTAATTATTATTATTTTTGTTTTTAACTGAAGAAAATGAAATTGAGCACCGCCCTCTAAAAGATAGGATACGTTCTCTGGTCACTTTAATTATTGTCTGTTTGCATCATTCTGGACAATTCACAGTTCACTAATATTAGAACTCATCAACACTTAGTATAATTAAAATACACGGGGAATAGTTAACAAAAATGAGGATCTTTCTTTCCACATCTGAAATTAATTAAACTTTAATAGAGCTTTCGCGTGACTGGCCAGATAAAAACTCTGATGATGTTTACGTATAGAATTTCAGCAGTAAAATATTAACCATCATACAATATCGCTGAAGGTCTACTTTGGAACTTTTAATGACTTTTGCTGTATTTTTCACGTATTTAAGTTATGATAGTTTGATTTTTATTTTATTGCTTCATTTCAGCTATTGAAATAAATGATAATTATTTCGACTTCCTGGCGCCAGGTAAGTTAAATAACAGAGAAGAATAAACTTGTCGTGACCGAATCCAATCCCGCTTTTCTAATGATCTTGATGAATGAAATATTTTAGGGAATCATAGAACTTTTTAACTTTCAAAAAATATAGAGAAACTTCAGGTATTATGGATTACTATTTACATTTGGGCTGATGCATCAGCCCGATATTGTTTAATACTCGAAAACTGAATACAATTACAAACTTCCACTATCTGCGAATAATTTTTTACAGACAAAAGTAATTTACAAATCTTCATCACTTGCAAGCAAATATTAATATTAATAATAAACTTATTTTGAGGGTATTATGATATAGTCGGTAAATATGGAATAAGAGGATTAAAAATGAAGAAAAAAGACAAAATTTGTCAGAAAACAAATTTAATGCTATTAAGAGAGCATAATCAAAATATAGGGTCTAACTAGGTAGTCAGCCAATATACTTCAGTTCATTTGTACAAATCGCAATCGTGGGAGTAATATGAGATATTGGTATTCCATATAACCCGACACCATCAGTTTAGAAAAAAAAAATGCTGTAATGTTTATTGGAGGGAATCGAGAATTATAAAAACGAGTATATTACATCATAAACTGCTACTATTTCGGTGTGCATTATGCTTAATTTCAGTGTAAAAATGTTACTTCTAATAACGAACGAGCAGGGAAGACCGAGCTATGCTCGGTTAAAATTAAATTTGAGTTCAAATATCATGACCCATGACCAAAATGACCCACTAATTGAATTTTCTCGAACATGTGATTTAGCCCAACAGTCTTCTCGTGCCCGAAAACCAAAGGATGCAAAATTTAGTGTAAATAGTTTGAGCCATTTTTAAGATAAAATAGCTTGACCCATAATGACCCATGACCAAAATGACCCACTAATCGAAATTTCTCGAACATGTGACCTAGCCTAATAGTCTTCTCGCTCCCTAAACCTGTAGGATGCTAAATTTATTTCAAATCCTCTGAACCGTTTTTAAGATAAAATAGCTTGACTCATAATGACACATGACCAAAATGACCCACTAATCAAAATTTCTCGAACATGTGACCTAGCCTAATAATCTTCTTGTTCAATAAACCTGTAGGGTGCTAAATTTATTTCAAATCCTCTGAACCGTTTTTAAGATAAAATAGCTTGACCCATAATGACCCATGACCAAAATGACCCACTAATTGAATTTTCTCGAACATGTGATCTAGCCCAACAGTCTTCTCGTGCTCGAAAACCATTGGATGCAAAATTTAGTGTAAATTGAGCAGTTTTTTAGATCTTGACCCACAATGACCCAGAAATGACTCACTAATCGAATTTTCTCGAACATGTGACCTAGCCCAATGATTTTCGCGTGCCCGAAACTCGTAGAATACAAAATTTAATCAAAATCGTTAGAGCCGTTTTTTAGATAAAATTAATTTGACCCGCTTTGACCCAAAACTGACCCACTAATCGAAAGTTCTCGAACATGTGACCAGCCCAATAGTCTTCTCGTGCCCGAAAATATTTGGATACAAAATTTCGTCAAAATCGTTTGAACCGTTTTTTAGATACAATTAGCTTGACCATGACCCAAAATGACCCACTAATCGAATTTTCTCGAACATGTGACCTAGCCCGAAGGTTTTCTGGTGCCCCAAAACGGTAGGATACGAAATTTCGTCAAAATCGTTAGAGCCGTTTTTAAGATAAAATTATTTGCATATATATATATATATATATATATATATATGTATATATATATAACCACACACAAGATTTGCTCGTATTAGAATATATGATAAAATATATTGAAAACTTACCTCCTGAAAATTCCGAAACACGAGAAACAAATATATTTATTCACTCAACGCGGTTTGAGGCAGACCAATTATGATATAGTCGGGAAATATGGAATAGGGGTTAAAAATGAAGAAAAAGGACAAAATTTGTCAAAAAACAGATTTAATGCTATTAAGAGAGCATAATCAAAATATAGGGTCTAACTAGGTAGTCAGCCAATATACTTCAGTTCGTTTGTACAAATCGCAATCATGGGAGTATTATGAGATATTGTCATTCCATATAACCGACACCATCAGTTTCGAAAAAAATGCTCTATGTTTATTGGAGTGAATCACGAGTTATAAAAACGAGTATATTACATCATAAACTGCTACTATTTTTGTGCGCATTATGCTTAATTTTAGTGTAAAAATGTTACTTCTAATACACTGTTAAAAATTTGCAGCAAACTGTCCCAGTCATTAGACCGTTTTTTAAAAAAAGCGGTTACATAACCATCATTAACTCTATTATGACCATAAGGTCTGTCTCAAAAGTTTAAGCACAAGCATAAAATGTCGATTTTCAAAAAATTGTAAAAAGTTAGAATGAATAACATTTTTTTATTTGCAGATTTCGCAACATTGTTTAAATAAATGATATCAAAAGTAGAAAAAATAAATTACATAATTGTAAAAAATATAATAAAAAAAATGTTTAAAAAAATCTGTCTCAAAAGTGTATGCACAATATCAAAAACAACCAGATTTATAATTTTTACAGAACTTTTACTTACAAATTATTTTTCCGTGATTTTGGATTAGTTCAAATAAACGTGCGTTCATCGAAATTATTAGTTTTGTATGGTTTCTGGTGGCAAAGAGTACCATGCTTTCTCAATAGCCTCTTGGAGTTCTTCAGTAGAGTCATACTGCTTTCTATTGCCGTAAACCTGGCGGGTTAAAATACCCCAGACATTCTCAATCGGGTTTAAGTCTGGACTTAAAGCTGGCCAGTCAAGAACTGTAACATTTTTCTGAGAAAGCCAAAGTTTTGTAGAATGTGATACGTGGATTCAGGCATTGTCTTGTAGAAAATTCCATTCAGGACCCCCCAAAATGTCACCGAATGGAAGCAAATGTTGGTTTAGCGTATCTTGATACTTTTTTGAATCTTGTCTTCCTTTTAGAAAAGCCAGAGAGGTCTGGCCATTGAATCTAAATGCCCCCCAAACCATAACAGATTTACCGCCTTGCTGCCTGCTGAAAAATGCCCTTGGTTTCTTTCGTAAATCATGCCAATACGCGTTCTAACCATCAGGGCCATCTAAGTTCCACTTTTTCTCATCGCTGAATAAAACAGTAAGCCATTTGTCCCCATAGGACATGTGTTTTTTAGCACAGTTCATTCTTGTCTGTTTGTGATGTAATTTGAGAGACGGTTTGCGAGCCATTTTTTTTAGTATGATGTAATAACACTCTTTAATACGTCTATGTACAGTGTCTTTGCACACCTGTACACTGAGATTATTTTTAATTTTCCGTATGGACATATTTTGTCTAGATACCAATCTCCGTATTCTCCGATCAGTCTGAACAGTCGTCATACGTGGTCGTTCACATCTTGGTTTCCACTTAAAATTATAATTTCTAGAGAGTACTTGATATATACCTCGCTTTGATCAATTTAAAACTTTTGCAATTTCAGAAACAGTTTTATTTTGCGATTTCAATTTAAAAACTTTCAAAATCTCCCATTTTGTGAATTCTTTACCCATCGGCATTTTTAAAGCGAGAGGAATTAATTTCTCCACCTTTTATACTTTTATAAAAGTGCAATATGAAGTCATACAACGTCATTACACACGGCCAATCCCGTGTTTCTAAAAAAATTGCATAAAGTGCATAAACTTTTGAGACAGCGTTTCTTCAAGAAAAAAGAAAAATTAAATAAAAATAAATATATTTTTTATTTTATCCACCCAAAATGGCTTATTTTATTTTATTTTGATTAAATGTCGCGTATTTATTGTCAATTAGCAAAAAATGTTTTCTTCTTCAATTATTTTAAAGCAGATTTGCAGAGTGCTTAAACTTTTGAGACAGACTATAATATGGGCAGTAATATATGGTCAGAATAGAGTTAAATTACGGTTATGTAACCATTTTCTATAAAAACGGTCAAATGACTGAACAGTTTGCTGCAAATTTTTAACAGTGCAATGAATAAAATATATTGAAAACTTACCTCCAGAAAATTTCGAAACACGAAATACAAATATTTATTCACGCGCCTTGAAGCAGACCAATAAACAGCACGTTCTGAGGGTCATTCTGGAAACATTTTTAAGTAGTTTATGATATTACCTGTTGGTGGCAGCGTTTTACCAAACAGAAACCTTAGTATTTCGTATTACCCGACTATTCCATAGTACCCGCAGTTCCCCTATATATTAAAGAAAAATCATTTCTGAACGCTTTAAAACAAAATAAATGATAATCTTAATAGTTGTTAAATAGGGAATACGAGCAGGGAAGACCGAGCTATGATCGGTCAAAATTAAATTTGAGTTCAAATATCATGACCCATGACCAAAATGACCCACTAATTGAATTTTCTCGAACATGTGACTTAGCCCAACAGTCTTCTCGTGCCCGAAAACCATAGGATGCAAAATTTAGTGTAAATAGTCTGAGCCGTTTTTAAGATAAAATAGCTTGACCCATAATGACCCATGATCAAAATGACCCACTAATCTAAATTTCTCGAACATGTGACCTAGCCTAATAGTCTTCTTGTTCCCTAACCCTGTAGGGTGCTAAATGTATTTCAAATCCTCTGAACCGTTTTTAAAATAAAATAGCTTGACCTATAATGACCCATGACCAAAATGACCCACTAATTGAATTTTCTCGAACATGTGACCTAGCCCAGCAGTCTTCTCGTGCTCGAAAACCATTGGATGCAAAATTTAGTGTAAATTGAGCCGCTTTTTAGATCTTGACCCACAATGACCCAGAAATGACCCACTAATCGAATTTTCTCGAACATGTGACCTAGCCCAATGATTTTCGCGTGCCCGGAACTCGTAGGATACAAAGTTTAATCAAAATCGTTAGAGCCGTTTTTTAGATAAAATGAATTTGACCCGCTTTGACCCAAAAATGATCCACTAATCGAAAGTTCTCGAACATGTGACTCAGCCCAATAGTCTTCCCGTGCCCGAAAATAGTCGGATACAAAATTTCGTCAAAATCGTTTGAATCGTTTTTTAGATACAATTAGCTTGACAATGACCCAAAATTACCCACTAATTGAATTTTCTCGAACATGTGACCTAGCCCAACAGTCTTCTCGTGCCCGAAAACCATTGGATGCAAAATTTAGTGTAAATTGAGCCGCTTTTTAGATCTTGACCCACAATGACCCAGAAATGACCCACTAATAGAATTTTCTCGGACATGTGACCTAGACGAATGATTTTATCGTGCTCGAAACTCGTAGGACACAAAATTTAATCAAAATCGTTAGAGCCGTTTTTTAGATAAAATTAATTTGACCCGCGTTGACCCAAAAATGACCCACTAATCGAAAGTTCTCGGACATGTGACCCAGCCCAATAGTCTTCTCGTGCCCGAAAATGGTCGGATACAAAATTTCGTCAAAATCATTTGAACCGTTTTTTAGATACAATTAGCTAGACCATGACCCAAAATGACCCAAAATGACCCACTAATCGAATTTTCTCGAACACGTGACCTAGCCCAATGGTTTTCTGGTGCCCCAAAACGGTAGGACACAAAATTTCGTCAAAATCGTTAGAGCCGTTTTTAAGATAAATTTTGCATATATATATATATATATATAACCACACACAAGATTTGCTCGTATTAGAATATATGATTTTCAAAGAAATAATTTTTTTCTCAAAATGAGATTTTAAGGCCATTTTGCAGGTGTAGTTACAAAACTTTTCCATATTATTTCATGAAATTTTCAGGATATGTAGTGTATGGTAGGCTCTATAATGTAAACCTAAATTTTCATCTTTTCTTTCTTGAAAACATATCTTTTATTGGTATTATATTTCTAAACTTTTGAAAATTTTATATAATCATGATACAGTTTTGTTTTTAAAACATAAAAATGCTATAAATAAACACTTTTTAGGTTCAATGTAAGCACAAGACTCTCAAGTATAATTACATACCAAAAATGTTGTTTTGCATGCAGAATTGTTTTTGTAATCTGTGATTCCAATTTTTTACTCTACAAGTTTAAAAACCCCTATAACAATTCATTTCCCCTATTCTGATCTGAAAGAAATATGAAATGAAACAAGAAATATGTATCGATTACCAACTTCAAAAATTGTGTTTTTCTAATTTATACTTTTTAAGATAGAAAATAACAAAAATGGTCTTTTGTTTTCACTTTTCGACATTTTAAAAGTCCTAATGACCCCTTAAGGCTGATCTGAAATCCAAACTAGCTACTTTCTGACACATTTCCGAATTCATTTTTGTTCGGAAACACATGAAACTGGCAGGTGTTCTTATTTAGACACTATGAAATCGAAAAGCGTTTTCCATTTTTTGGTAAAGGCAGAAAATCTTTCAGAAAATACAGTCAAAATCGGCGTTTTGAACAGAATTATCAACGCGGCAGCTCGAGAAAGGGAAAAACATGTCACGCGACTAATCGCTTAATCACTTATAACTTGATGATACATGTGTCAAAAAAATGGAAAGCACTGTTCGATTCCAAATCGCTTCAATAGTCAGGTCTGTCAATTTTATGCCTTTTACGTTTAAAAATGAGTCAGAAAGTATGTCAGAAAGTTTCGCGTTGTTGAGTAGTGAATTTGACAACCACCTTAAGGTTGAAATACACCAATGAGATAAAATGCGAGAACTTTTTCGGCTCGCTTGTTGTGGCCATTCTTCTGTCGCGCGACAAGAGAATGCGATAATAGTGTAGGAGGATCCCTGGCATGTTTATCACCTCCTATGAGGCAAATTTCTTTTGTTTATTTTGTGCGCTCTGCTTCAAAATCTTTAAAGATCAGCAAAAAAGGGTCAAGATTTGAAGTCTGAGAAAGAAAGCCCAAATAAATAATTTATGGCTCTTGTCGCAGCATTTGGTTTACATGCAGCTTTATAACTCGATATTTTTCTTCTTCTAAGATTTTCTGTAATTTCACAACATTTAAAACGTTTTGAATTGTTTTGTTTTAAGAAAACTTGAATTATCCTAAGGATCGATTTCAGAAAATATACAAATACAATTTCAAATATATGCAGAGTGCACACAAATTAGATGGACATTTTCAAGAATGTGTCATATTAACAGTAATGTATCTTAACACTTAACGGAAGGGTCACGTGAATTTACGTTTTTCCATTCTCACTTACTAGGACGGACCACGTAGAATTACGTGAAAAAAGTCACGTCTTTTGTATACATGGTGATTATAATTAAAGTTGCACTTTCAAAAGGCTGTAAAAAAAAAAAAAAAAATTGGACAGATGGAGCTGATATTTCATATGAATATACGTGAAGCAATGGGAATTTGTTTTGCGAAAATAAAAGGTTCAAACGATGACCAATAGATGGCGCTGTACTCGTCATAAGATGCTAATTAAAAGACGTGTGACATCGACATGCTTTTGTTGCACTCTTTGTCAGTCATCGGGCCAGAGCCGCTTCTTAAACCTTTTAATGTCCGGAATATCTTCAATGCAGTTACCGCACAGAAGCAGAGCCCGATCCTTCAATGATAGAGTCATGACTGCCTTCACAGACACAAAATAACAGGAACTACATATTCCCCGCCTTTTTATCAAAAGTATAATGTGCAGTGCGCATGTCACGGCTTTTAATTAGGACCTTATGATGAGTACTGCGCCATCTATCGGTCCACTTTTTAACTTTCGCAAAACAAAATCCTATTGCTTCACGTATACTCAGATGAAATATCAGTTCAATCTGATCAGTGTTTTTTTTTTTGTTTTTTTTTCCTTTGGTAACAGCTTTTTTAAAGTGCAACTTTAATTATAATCACCCTGTAAATGTAATTACGCGCACGGGTACTTTTGCATTTCGCGTGTTACATTATTTCTCAAAAAACATACTCAAAATTCGTACTTTTACAATTAGAGTACTATGCATATAAATACTTCGATTAGAAACAATACCATTATTATATATACATTTATTTACAATATAAACACGAACAGGGAAAATATTTTGTTAAATAATGTAACATGCAAGTATAACGGCAGGGCTTCTTGCTTAAAAGATGAAAACTGCACATCCACAATGTGCTAAAAAATGCCCGGAAACCGAGATAGACATAGAAAAAACAACCCGTCGTGTTAAATTTGAGGATGTATGCCGCTAGGTGTTTCTAGTACACAGATGAGTAAGCTGTGTATACTAGAACTGTGTACTGTGTAGTACCATGGTTGTGCATCATTCGTTCTGTGTTCTTGTAGCAATGGTGACTTAACAGCACTGAAAAAGCGAAATGATGACAGAGGTTTCACAAAGCTCATTTCACCGTGTGCAAGTGTAAAGAAATTTCCATAGAGAACATCTGAAAATGCCCCTCAAAAAGACAGTGAAAACGCACGAATAAGCACTCACTTTGTTTGAACAAGATGAACTAGGATGCCTCTATATGAGATTGGCGACATCCGCACAGGTTGCATGCTCAAACTGTCTTTTTATCAATCTATGGCGAACTTACATTCCAGAACTTGACGATACTCGCCTGGACGAGTTCGATTAGACGAGTGAGACAGACAAGTTAAGAGGACAGTGGACATTAAAAACCAAAGTCTTCAATTTTCAATGGATTCATTTGAAAATTGGTAGACTTGTTAATAACAAGCTCAAAAAATGGCATTCAAATGTTGGTGTTTAAATAATGAAAAGTATTGAAATTTTTAAACTAACGAATAATTGTCATTTTAAAATGCTCCATGCGCATTTCTTTTGTATAAAATATGACAATATTTATTTATGAGATACTTTTTATATATTACAATGTAATTTGGCATGAATTGTAAAAGTTCGGAGATGTACAAGCAGAAAAAAATTATTTTATAATTATACTTTTTTTTTTTTTCTAAAAAAGTAGCTATATATCCATATTCACATAAATTTCAACACTAAAATACTCCTGAAATGCAAATTTTTATGCTAAGATTTATTTATTATTGTATAGCGGATATACAGTATAAATTAAAAAAAAAATCTGATAATTAGGAATGCGCATGAAACGTTTCAAAAGTTAGAAATGTGCGAAATTTTCAATTTTGAGAAAACAGCATTTTAAGTTTAAAAAAAATCCCTGACGGCTCGGCCTACAGGCACAGGTAGATTTCGAAGACGCAGAACGTGGGGTGCCTGTTTGTCGGGAATTGCGGAAGAAATGACCTTTTTGCGATGATGCTGCAGTTGGAACCGCCTACTTCGAAACGAAACTTGTTTACCGGCGGAGCCAGCAAGGATTTTTTTTTTTTTTTTTTTTTTTTTTTTTTGCTATAAGAGTTGATCCTATAAAAAACATGTCAATATAAAAGTTTTAGATAATATTAAGAGGATTTATAATATATTTAAGCGGATTTGAAATATTGGGAATTGACGAAGTTATGAATTTTTTTCTTCTAAAACCCCCCTTCCCTCCCCCCCCCCCCTTAAGGCAATTTTTAATTATATCAAAAATCTGTCATACATAAGTTTTTGGCACTGTTCCTAGAAGTAATAATAACTTCAAACGGATTTGATACGTATAATAATAAAGAAATTATGAGAATTTTTCTGTTTTCACAAAAAGCCCCCCCATTTCCCCCCCCCCTTGGTTCGATTTTGCCCATTAACGAACTTGACCGAGATTTTATGACCCTTGATTTTATGTATCAGTTTCGAAAAGATGCGGGAGTTGGAACCGCCTACTTCGAAAAATAACTTGTTTGCAGGCGGAGCCGGCAGGGGTTTGTTTTGGTTTTAATTTTTTTTTTTTGCTATAACGGTTGGTCCTATAAAAAACATGTCAATATAAAAGTTTTAGATAATACTAAGAGGATTAATAATAAATTTACGCGGATTTGATATCTTGTGAATTGACGAAGCTATGATTTTTTTTCTTCTAAACCCCCCCCCCCTTTTTCCCCCCTTGGGGCCATTTTTATTTATATCAAAAATCTGCCATACATACATTTTCGGCCCTTTTCCTAGAAGTAATAATAACTTTAAACGGATTCGATACGTATAATAATAAAGAAATTATGAGGATTTATCTGTTTTCACAAAAAGCCCCTCCATTCCCCCCCCCCCTTGGTTCGATTTTGCCCATTAACGAACTTGACCGAGATTTTATGACCCTTGATTTTATGTATCAGTTTGGAAGAGATTTATGCAGAATTTTTCCAGTTATCGTGGTCAGAAAAAAGTGACATATATATATATATATATATATAAACTTTTGAACTGGGGTTGGTTTTGGGTTCTGGGAGTCATGATCGGCGTAGATCTGCAAAAATTTTTCAAAATTTCCAACTTAGGTGAGAATGTAATAGGTAGTATTTCTTACGAAATCTACCTAAAAACTGTATAAATATATAGAGTTTTTACAAATATAAAAGCTTATATATCTGCGAAGAAGCGTCATAAGGGATTTTTTTTTTTTTCTTTGCATCATATAAATTTGAACTTCTAATTTCATAATTTTCAAAATTAAAAAAATTGACTTTTAGGTCGAATTTCGTAATTTTGAAAGTCTACTATCCACTTAACAAACTTTATCTTGACGATAACGTCAGCCTCATCAAGATGCTTGGGGATTTGTTTTTGTCTAAAATCAGCAAATCAAATTATTATATACCTATTAATTAGGAAATGAACACTGTTAACTCGTTTATACGACAAAACTCTTACGTGAAAATTGAGCTCATGCACAATTTTTGTGATTAATTCGTCATTAGATGATGCATTATCATTGTTACCTGCTTATACCTAATTTTTCTTCCCTTTGATTTTCTTTGTTTTGTCTTAAAGATTTGTAATCGATGAACAATGAATTAATATGCATATTAATCAGGAAATAAACACGTTGTTAACTCATTTATATACATCAAAACTCTTGTGTGAAAATAAAGCTCATGCAAGATTTTGGTCATTAATTTTTCATTACATGATGCATTATCACTTACCTGTGTTTATACAACGATTTTAAAGTAATAAAATTAAGTACATATTTTAAATTTAATCGTTTTGTCATGTCTTATTAGAACTGCCAATTCTGTTGAATTATACGAAAATCATATTCCGCTTAATTTTTTTTTAGCTGTCACCCTTTCAGATTCAATACGGGAGCACATTTCTCCCGATTCTCCCGAATATCGGAAAATGACATCAAAGCTGTCATATAAAGCTGCTGCATGTTTTGACATGACCTTGTATTTTGCGTTATCCTAGTAGTACAACCCCGAATAATATTTCATAGAAATATCTATAACATAAGTACATAAATTTCTAATGATGTTGAGTTCCTCATCTGTAGTATAAGTTAAAAGAGTTATTTATTAATTCGCATGGGAAAAATGTCTGTGAATGTGTTTGTGGTTTTTCTCCTTTTTTTTTCCCTCTGAAATTAGATGAAAGCTATTGATTTTGGGATCGTCTTATAAAAAGTATGTGTTTAGCACTGGATTTTTGAAAGTTTTCTTAAATAAAAGCACACTACTTGGACTCATAAAAATGAAATAATTTTTATCTATACATGTGTTGAAAAATTTAACTATTCAAATTAAATCAGAAATAACTACCTATTTTTTTTTTTTTTAATCTAAAAAAGAAATATACTTTTTATATAAAAAAACCTGCTTAAACTTAATTTTTAATTTAATTTTAGGAGCCAAATCATAAAATCATACGGGCACTTAAGGGTTAATAAAAATGAGAATGCAGTTATTTTTAATCTGAGTAAGAATGTCTAATATTTTTGCGCGTGAATGGGGTAAAAAATGTTTTGTGGTTATATGCCAATTTTTGGAAGAGGAAGAATTAAAGATCAAATAACGGAAAAAAAAATTTACGTCTGATATGTAAACTTTAATTGTTAAAAAAAAAGTGTTTGTCTGATTCGATGTCATTTTTAACAATTAAAGATCAACTTAATTTTAGGCGCCAAATCATAAAATCATACGGGCAATGATTATTTTAGCATAGGGTAGATGAGGTCGATCCCTAACGTTGTTAGTTTTTACTTTTTCGATTTTGGTTCAGTTTTTTTTTTTTTTTTTTTTTTTTTATATAAACGGACATTTTCAATTTTTGAACTGATTCTGAAAGTGAAAGTACCTTTATATAAAAAACTGGAACCAAAATCGAAAAAATCAAAACGAACAACGTTGGAGATCGACCTCAGCTATTCTATGCAAAAAGAATCGTTTAAAAATATTAAAATGCCAGCGAGAAATCTGCCAAGAACCTTCCCATTAGACTTAACATTAACGTTTGAGTTGTAAATTTCCAACTGGACGAAAAATGTCCGGGTCAGGATTCGAACCTGGGATCGCTTGGCTGAAGCCGCCACGCTCTACCACTGAGCTATCCCGGTCGAATCTGGAGAGCATAACTCATCCAGTTAACCTTATTGATCAAAGCATCTGGTCTGATATTTTAATCAGCTCAACAGAAAAGATCGCAGGTAAAGGAACTCCAGTAAACGCTGGTTAAAATATCAGACCAGATGCTTTGATCAATAAGGTTAACTGGATGAGTTATGCCCTCCAGATTCGACCGGGATAGCTCAGTGGTAGAGCGTGGCGGCGTCAGCCAAGCGATCCCAGATTCGAATCCTGGGTCCGGACATTTTTCGTCCATTTGGAAATTTACAACTTGATTACTTTACCAATTTGAAATAATTGTGTTAAAAAATAATGTAGTGTATTAACGTTTGAGTTTCTTCGGATGACTAGCGTACGCTCTTAATAGTTTTTTTTTCTGCTAATAGTATCTCTGGTGGGAAATTGCATGATTTCAGCGGAATTCTTGCATGGAAAATTAGTTGAAATTGCGTAGTTATGCAATATTTCATCAGAGGCGCGACTGACAAAAAAAAAAAAAAAAAAAAAAAAAAAAAAAAAACATATCACATGAAAATTTTACCAAAACATAAATTTAGCTTATTCTGAAAATTTTTAGCAAAATTCGTTTGTGGGAAATGCGTTTAAATTGCGTCCGTATGCAATTTCCCACCAGGCGTGCTACTAGTATTATACAATAACCTATCTTGTGAAAAGTTATAATAAAACATATATATTACTATGGCAGAAGCTTATTCGGAAGAATTGAGATAAAAATGTTCGTAGGAAGTGAATTGAATGTGTAGTTATGCAATTTACCTCCTTGGCCGCTACTAGCGTAAGAACATCTATATAACAAAGGAAACTTTTATGAAAACATAAATTTAATCAAGACAGAAGATTATTCTGTTATTTGAACGAAATGTGTTCGTGGGAAATGAGTTCAATTTGCGCAGTTATGTAATTTCTGACTAGGGGGCGCAACCAGCATAAAAAACTATCATGTGAACATTTTTATCAAAACATAAAAGCAATAATTTGGAGGCTTATTTGGAATATTTAAACGAAATTCCTTCCTGGGTAGTGAATTTAAATAGCGTAGTTTTGTAATTTCCCACCAGGGGCGCTACTAGCATACATAACTTTTAAAGGCGAAATAATTTTTTAACACATAAGTTTCACCATCCTTTGTTAATTCTAATTTTAACCAAAATATGTTACATAATACTAGTTTTGTCTAGTTAATTGGCAGTAGTTTCATTAGTAGTATACAGGGTTCGTACGCTTTTACCACAATTTTTTAATAGAATTTTTCTGTTTAATGTTTAAATAGCAGAAATTGCAAACGCCTCGTTTAATTACAGGATTTGTAATACTTTTCTGCATTTAAATAAGGTGAAAATTTCTATTAAAAAATTGTGGTAAAAGCGTACGTACGAGCCCTGGTATACTAGTAGTACTGCCAAGTTCAGCTACTGCCTTCAGTTTATTCAGTTAGGCATTAATGTATCTTTTTGTCTGGAACTACTGAATTAGGGAATTGAATTCCGTTTTCTTTTAAAGATTTGTCAGAAACTAGGGTATAAGTTGACCATTCGGCAAATGTAAAATGCAATATGTATGTCAATTTTGTATAAAAACATTTTTTTAAATTTTTTTGAGTTTTTACTAATTGTGGATTAATCATACCTAGTTTTGACTGAGATGCTTTGTTAAAACTATTTTTGACTTCTTAAAACTAGTTTTGACCAGTTTAAACTAGATTTAACTGACGTGCTTAGTGAAAACTTGTTTTAACTAAGGTAAGTCGGGTTTAACGATAAGATATATATTTTAATATAAAGTATCCTTAGAGGTGGGTATGTTAAATAATGGCCGTTAAGGGGGTTACAACAGTTAAAAAATCACATGGTGAAACAGCTGGCATTAATGTAGTTTTTTGTCTGGAACTACTGAACTAGCGAATTGAATTCTGTTTTTTAAAAAAGATTTGGCAGAAGCTAGGGCATAAATTAAAAACATACATATGAAAAATGCAATATCTATGTCAATTTTATTTAAAAACTTTTTTTTTTTTTAGTTTTCACTAATTGTGGATTAATCATATCTAGTTTTCACTGAGATGCTTTGTTAAAACTATTTTTAATTTCTTAAAACTAGTTTTGACCAGTTTAAACTAGCTTTAACTGACGTGCTTAGTGAAACCTTGTTTTAACTAAGGCAAGTCAGATTTAACGATAAGATATATATTTTAATGTAAAGTATCCCAATAGGGAACATAAGTGGGTATGTTAAATAATGGCCATTAAGGGGGTTACAAAAGTTAAAAAAATCACATGTGAAACAGCTGGCATTAATGTACTTTTTTGTCTGGAACTACGCACTAAACTAGCGAATTGAATTCTCTTTTTTAAATAGATTTGGCAGAAGCTAGGGCATAAGTTGAAAACATATATATGAAAAATGCAATATCTATGTCAATTTTATATAAAAACTCTTTTTTTTTAATTGCGTAATCGGTGTATTTTTTTTCTTGACGAACATCAAAGTAATAGTTTAGCTACTGCCAAAAGAAATTTAAAAACATAACTGAAATCGCTTCAGTTTTCCATAAGAAAAACGTGCATCAATATCACATGTTTTACAAGTGGTACCAATTCTTAATGTGTTTTGATGACAATCAAAGATTGATGTTATATAATAACATATTCTGGATATTTATCATCATACAAGTATGCATTGTCGACTGCAAAAAAATATCATGACTTGTCGAAATCTATTTTTTATTATTTTATTATATCCGCCATAAAGCAAAGTTTCATGTGCTGCTTCAGTAACTTTCAGCTAAACAATCTGATTCTATTGTTCAGTTTCATAACTGATTATACAATGAAATTTTCTGAAAGTCTTCCTAAACTTTGCAATACTAAAAGTTTAAAATTTTTCGTAAATTTTAGCGTCTTCTTTGTGTGATTGATGAGATTTTGATCTACTTTTAATACATCGTGATATGAGTTAGCATAGTAATCTGAATGGTGTAAAGCGAAATCAGGTATAGGATGAATGATTTATTAACACCAATATCCAAAGTTTAATTAATACTTGCACAAATAAGGAAATATTATATTTCACATCACTCCAACTGGCTTGCCAGTTTGGCCCCCTTTTTTATTCTGAAATTCTGAGTTCATGCCGGAAATGTCATAAGAAGAATTTTTACTTTATGTATTCACGAAATACCTGTCATTAAATATAGAAAAAGTGACTAATCGGAATTTTTTATATGAATTTAGAATGTTTGAATAAAAATGGAGTCCAAACTGGCAACCTGCACTCCATCATAAATAATTTTAGCTTCAGTGTTTTAATCAAAAACCAGAATGTCTATGTTTTAAAAAAAATTAAATAAAAATTGAACTAAAATAAATTCCGATACTTCCTTCTTATAGCAGACCTGGGGATAAATTGCCAAGCGACCGAGAGTTTTCGCCAGGTTGTATGATACATACGACTTTATAGTACCATATGATGTATATGACCAAGTTGTAAGATATACATAAAGTGTAGATGTCGTATGTATATGGCATGCGTATAAGACGTATATGATGCATATATGAGATATATATGGTGTATGAAATGTAAATAGTATATATATATGGATTATATGCGTCATATATGACGTATACATATATCTATAATAATAAAGAAAGAAGTTTGTCTGTGTGTGTGTCTGTCCGCTGAGTTCGGAAGACACCGCTGCAAGTAGAGCTACAAAATTTGGAAGCAACATGACGAAGCAAGATGGTGAAGCAACCCCTATACAGGGTGATTCATAAAAGATGGGCAGAACTTTAAGGGGTTATAGTACACTTAAAGACAAATAATATTAAATAGGAGACTAAGGGTCCCAGACGTATTCCCAAGGAGATAGGGGGCATTAAAGTTTAGGGTCCGAAATTTCAAATGATTATAAAACATGGAAAAATTGGTCGATTCGTTTGCGGTTTTTGCAAAAAATTTTCTTTATGCCAGTATTTTCTTGAAATAAAATTTTAAAGTTCAATTTCAAAAAATGCCGATAGGGGGCGCTTTAGACTTTGGAGTAACAAACAACTATTTTTTAACGTTATTTTTTGTATTTCTTTAAATGATTTCGAAAGCTTAGACTTAAACTTAAATTTTGATCTAAAAATCTGAGTCCTAACGAGTAGTTAAGTAGCGTAAACTGAAATTTGAAATTTGAAACCCTTCTCCCCCCCAGAACAAAAATCAGTTATTCCCGATCTTTGTGTCGTAGATTAGGCTCTAACTACTGCCGCGTTTTGCTAAAATTATTCTTTATGTCAGTATTTTCTTGAAAATAAATTTTAAAGAAAATTTTCAAAAAATTCCGATAGAGGGCGCTTTAGACTTTGGAGTAACGAACAACTATTTTATACCGTTATTTTTTGTGTCTCATTAAATGCTTTCTAAAGCTTAGACTTAAATTTTCAGCCCAAAATCTGAATCGTTAGACGTGGTTAAGTTTCTGGGGAGAGGGGTTTGAAATTTCTACTCCTGAGCACAGTTCAGTTTACCATGTCCACACATTGTGTGCTGTGATACGAGGTAAAAAGACACAAATTAGGATTATGTTACCAAAGCATATTTATTAACATGTAATCACAATAAATGTTCAAAATTGTGACCACCAGAGGTTATGCACGCAGAACAACGGCGACGAATGGAACGGCGAACATTCGCGAAAACATCAGGCTTTTCGAGCACTTCCCCTACAGCGGCGGAAAGTCTGGCGACCAGTTCCTCGGGGGATTCAATGGGTGTCTCATACATAAGAGCCTTCAATCGTCCCCAAAAAAAGAAATCGAGGGGTGAAAGATCTGGCGAGCGAGCAGGCCAAGCAACAGGACCACCTCGACCAATCCATCTGTTCGGAAATGTGATGTCCAGATAGTTGCGGACGTCTCGTACGTAATGGGCTGGCGCTCCATCGTGCTGGAACCACATGACCCGCCGGATGCGTGGAGGAACAACGTTTAACAGGTCTGGCAGCACATGTTGCAGAAATGTGAGGTATGTTTTACCGTTGAGGCGTTCAGGAAGAAGGTACGGTCCGATTAGGTGGTCTCCGAGGATTCCTGCCCAAACATTGATGGAAAAGCGTCTCTGATGAGCATGTGGATACGTAGCATGTGGATTGACATCCGCCCATACATGTGCATTGTGTGTGTTAAATGTACCTTCACGTGTGAAGGTACATTCATCGGTGAAAAGCACAGTTCGTCCAAAATGTGGATTTAGCGCGTTCTGCTGCAGAAACCAGCGGGCGAATTCAATACGATTTGGATAATCCCCTGGAGACAGTTTCTGGACTCGTTGCACATGAAACGGGAGCAAATGTTCATCCTTCAGTACCCTCCAAGTCGTGGACTGTGAGGTATCCACCTGGCTAGCCACTGTTCGTGTACTTGTACTTGGCTGCGCCGCTACTACATCCAGAATGGCTTCTGCAACAACTACTGATTCGTCCTTTTTTGCACGACCTGCATTCGACCGGGAAGCGAGAAATGATCCCGTCTCACACAACTGTCTGTGCAAGCGCTCGAAAGTTTTGCGGTTAGGCAACCGCCTGTTAGGAAATCGCTCTCCGTACATTCGTTGTGCCTCTGCACCATTTCCATCTGCCGCTCCGTAAATTAAATGCATCTCAGCCTTTTCCTTATTCGTGAAGGGCACCATCTTCCGATTCATTACTACAGCGACTTACACTTGACTCACCGTTCAGTGGTTTTTATGCCTGAATCGTGTCGAAATTTTGCATACGTGTTCTTCTTCTTCCCCATTTGACATTTGCATACTTTCTGTTTCCTTCTTCACCCGGTGACTAGCGTCAGGAATGGAGCTTTAACGTTTGCATGAGCGACGTTTCCAACTGTGCCAGTGCCTTTATGAGTGAATTCCGACTATGCAGTCCTTGACGAAAGTTGTATTTTTGCCTCGTATCACAGCACAGAATCGTTGGGCATGGTTAAGTAGTGCAAACTGAACTATGTTCAGAAGTTGAAATTTGAACCCCCTCCCCTCGCTACTGAACCACGCTCAGCGATTCAGATTTTGAGCTGAAAATTTAAGTTTAAGTCTAAGCTTTAGAAAGCATTTAATGAGACACAAAAAATAACGGTATAAAATAGTTGTTCGTTACTCCAAAGTCTAAAGCGCCCTCTATCGGAATTTTTTGAAACTTTTCTTTAAAATTTATTTTCAAGAAAATACTGACATAAAGAATAATTTTTGCAAAACACGGCAGTAGTTAGAGCCTAATCTACGACACAAAGATCGGGAATAACTGATTTTTGTTCTGGGGGGAGAAGGGTTTCAAATTTCAAATTTCAGTTTACGCTACTTAACTACTCGTTAGGACTCAGATTTTTAGATCAAAATTTAAGTTTAAGTCTAAGCTTTCGAAATCATTTAAAGAAATACAAAAAATAACGTTAAAAAATAGTTGTTTGTTACTCCAAAGTCTAAAGCGCCCCCTATCGGCATTTTTTGAAATTGAACTTTAAAATTTTATTTCAAGAAAATACTGGCATAAAGAAAATTTTTTGCAAAAACCGCAAACGAATCGACCAATTTTTCCATGTTTTATAATCATTTGAAATTTCGGACCCTAAACTTTAATGCCCCCTATCTCCTTGGGAATACGTCTGGGACCCTTAGTCTCCTATTTAATATTATTTGTCTTTAAGTGTACTATAACCCCTTAAAGTTCTGCCCATCTTTTATGAATCACCCTGTATATGTAGTTTTGAACCTCCAAGACCGATTTTAGAATTTTTGATTGGATTTTTTTAATTTCATTTTTTATGCGATTTTTAGCATTTTTTTCTACGTTTTGCTGCGATTTTCCCACATTAGTAACAGGAATCCGGTTCCAATCTATTTTAGCCAAATATAGTAAATTTTGTCCTCTTTTTAATAAAATTTATTCGGGTTTCGTACAGCAATTTTTGAATTCTTGGCGATTTTGTTTTCTTCGCCACTAAGAAGTTTTTTAGAATGCTTGATTGGTTGGTTGGTTGCCTCCATTTTGGCCTCAGTTATGTCCAAAAGCGTAAATTTTTTTAACACTTTCCAACATAGTTGAAATTGTTATATGACTTCAGTTTGTCTGTCCGTCTGTCCGTTAATCTTTCCTCTAACTCTCGTAAATATACTCGGATTGGCCAGGAATTTTTGTATGTTATTGACGTTCACTGTAGCATGATCGCTATTAGAAATGAAGTGTGTAGCATTTAAAGTCTGTTTACAGGGACAGTCAAAAGTATTCCGGTTTATTACAGTTAATGGAAAAAAATCGTTTCAAGTGCATTTTGGGGATGTTATACTTTTGAAACATGCTGAAATTGATATACAATTATGAAGTTCACTAAAACATGTTTTTTGTAGAATATGGGGTGTAAAGCGTTTATTATTCATTTACAGAGTCAAAAACAGAATTCTTCTAGCCAATGTTCTACGGGGAAAAATCATTTGCAGTATAGTTTAATGATGTTTTACTATTTTAAACATAATGAAATTTATATGTATTACTGATGTGCACTATAAATTTCTCACTGAAAAATATGGTGTACATTGCATTTATAATTTATTATTACAGGAACAGTTCCGTTACACTTCAGTCAACGGGAAAAAATCATTTCAAGTGCCTATTGATGATGTCATTTGAAACATGATGAATATGCCATTTGAAACATGATGAAATTGATATACAATTATGAAGCGCACTAAAACATGCATTTATTTAGAATATAGGCTGCAAAGCATTTATTATTTATTTACAGGGTCACATAAAAGATTTATATGTTACACAATGTTTTACGGGGAATGGCTCTAAGGTATATTACTGCTCTCAATGAACCTTCTCGGGCCCTTTTCACGCTTAGGGAAGATTAGAAGGTTAAGTAGCTCTCATTTCCATCTGATGTATATAATACGGACCAAATAATTTACAGATTATTACATCGCTGTATGTTCTAGCTGCGCGCGGTGCATATTGATAAATAATACCTATAAACTGCCCACTGTAAAGTATGGTGTGTATTGCGTTTATAATTCATTTACAGCGACACACAAAAAAATTCGGTTACAGTCTATGTGCGATAATTTTAGTCTATGTGTGTGTTTTCAACTTTGGTTTACGTTTTTAAGGTTAACTAAATTTTTGGTGTGTGGTGTGTATAACTTCTGTTGATCATATACGGGGCTGCACAAATGAATTCATAAGTATCACTGACTATGGGAGTGATTGCTTAGGAGTTGTTTTTAACTGTGTTACGAATTGTCCTGCTGAACTATATTTAGTTAGACTAAGCAAAGCTTGTGGAATATAAATAAATTCATATACTGGGCTACGCAAAGTACAAGATACATTGCCGTTTGTGTTTGGTAATTGCTGGAAATGAGTTTTAAGTTGCCTTGGGCGTTTTTTTACCTCAATAAAATTTTTATCTTAATATCTGGATTGTACGAAAGTCTTTAGATAATATACAGGTCTGTGCAAAAGAGTCCGAGTTCATTTCCATCAATTAACGAAAATTGCTAAACGTGAATTTTCTAACTGAACTAAATTTTATCATACTATGTAGTATATAGCAATATCTATAAATCATATACAGGACTGCACAAAATATTTAGACTACTCTTTTGACTATGGAAGGTAATTGCTAAAACTGGATTTTTAAATGTGTTATATTTTTTCTTAAACTATTTACTTACATATATTCTTTCACCTTATTTAACGGTGAAGTTTTCTGGATGTGTTGGAAAGTGTGTCATAATCTAAGCTTGACGCATAATTTTTCGTTCTTGTTACATTTCGTTTATTCTCATTTCAGAGCTTAGTTTGAAATTACTAATAACTTTGTGACTACAGCTTAATCATGGCATCAAAAAATAATGTAAATTTGTGAACAGCTTTATTGCAATTCAGTCAGAAGATGGATTATCCCTCTAATAGAACAAAATCAAGAGAAACACAGTGTATTCAACAATTTATGAAACCAGTTATTAAAAGATATCTTTTGTTTTCCTTTCTTCGTGGTTTTGCACATTCGTAAAGCTCTCCCCCCCAGGGGGATACCTTCTTTAGGTATTCACGGGCTTCGCAACCCCGGGCACCTGAGCGATCTTTCTCTTTTCTTTTCTCCTCTCCATTCTCTTGTCTAATATTTCTTCTTTGTTTCACTCTCATTGTGGTTTCCTCTTCTGAGGTGAGGGCGATTCTGCATAAGCCGATATCATCCTGTTTATATCGACTTGTGGAGAATTGTAAACCACCCATGCGTTTGCCGTGCGTGGCGACCCGTGTACCTGGAAAGGGGGATCCTGGCAGTTGAGGGAAACCAACACACTGCTTTGGCCTCTGCTTCAGGTAGACGGGAGGTGCATATTGGTCCCGTATGCATCAATCGGCTGGTCAGCTGACTTGTCTGTCACTGGCTAGGGATCAAGTGAGCAGGCACATACTAGTCATTTCGTTAAGGGTGGAAACTGAAATAGGTGTGTCATGTGAGCGTATGGGCCCTGGTTAGCACTGGTGCATGAATGTGCATCCCCTTGTTGGGCTCGGTGGTGGGTGGTGCGGCCGGGGTCTGAATTTGTTTTCACTTTAATATGGATGGAAAAACTTCAACTCCTCCTATCTCTCTCCCATCTGGAGAGCAACAAATTGTGCAGAATACATCATTCACTCGCTTTTTTGTTATCCATCGTACTGACAGTCTTTCCGATAGTTCTTTTAAGAGAACTTCACCATTTCTTATTGGGAAAACATTTCAATCTGTTTTCGGAGACGGTTATTCACTTAAAAAGCTACAGTCCGGGGATTTACTTGTTGAGGTCTCTTCAGACAAACACTCAAAATTTCTCTCCAATTGCAAAGAAATAGGCAATTTTTCTGTTTCTGTTCAGGCCCATCAAACTCTAAACACAAGTCGTGGTGTAATATCAGAACCAGATCTTTTACTCTCTACAAAAGACGAACTCCTACAAAATTTAAAAGAAGAAAATGTCATAGATGCACGCCGTATTACTATCCGTCGGAATGGGCAAGTGCTTCCCACAAAGCACATCATTCTGACTTTCAATAGCCCTACTTTGCCAACCAGAATTAAAGCTGCCTACCTGAGCTGTCCTGTCCGACCTTATATACCTAACCCACTCCGTTGTTTTAAATGCCAGCGCTATGGTCATACTACAACTACCTGTCGTGGTTCTGTTACCTGCGCACGTTGTGCAGAAGTCGGCCACGATGGTAAGTCATGCGAAAAGCCTGAATGTTGTACAAACTGTAAGGGTGACCATACAGCATACTCACGCTCTTGCCCAAACTGGACTCGTGAAAAAGAAATCCTTGCAGTTAAAATCACCCAAAAACTTTCTTATCCTGAAGCTCGAAAACTTGTAGAATCCAGAACACCATCTGTAGGAGTTTCCTATTCCAGCTTACTTAAACAACAAACAAAATCTTTAAGACATATAAGCACTCAAACTGAATTCTCATTACCACCAAATGATCCCTCATTGACACTAACCAGCACTAAAAAGAAGAAAACCCGTGATGTGTACTGTCCGACTTCTAAAAAAGCCATACCTGATCTAGAACGTTGGGCACCATCATCAGAACCTGTGATAATAGAATATGCTAATAATCGTCAATTTAAACAGTCAACTGAACACAAGTCAGGAAAAACTTCTGATTCATCTGCAAACAAACTAGAAAAACCCGTTTCACCTACTCAAAAAGAAAAACCAAAATCATGTGCACAGAAAGAAATAAAGAAAACCTCAATCCAAGCTTCTTCACAGTGGAAAACTGTGAAGAGAAAAAGCAGAAAATCATGCCTTAGCCCATTAATAAAGAAAACAAAGGATTCCAAACAGCTAATCCACTATGTGGAAGAGGCTATGGAGTCAGACTCTTACAGCTATGACTCAGATACCGAAAATACTGTTTTTGAGGAGTTCGAGCCGACATGATTTTATTTTGATTTTATTTTGTTTATTTAATTCTCTGTGTTGTAAATATACCATTTTTGTGCTGTATTATTAGATATTTTACTTTTTTTGAAAATCATTACTCTATATAATGTAAAGATTTGTTTGTATTTTTTAAACATTGTGAAATCTTACCAATTGTTAGTTTTAAGATTGTTTATATTTTAATATTGAAAACATGTGTTTATTTCTATTAGACGTTGTGTTACATTTTCATTGAATGATTTTAATTATACATTTATCATCATATCACTCTTTGTATTTATTGTGTTAATTTCATTCATCTTGTTTTTTATGACAAAGTTTTAAATCGATATCATATTTCAATTTGATGTTCTTATTTTAATCTTTTTTTTGGCGCAGCATGTCCCTAAAGGGACTTTGGGCCATAAAACTCCACTCAACCAACCAATCGTAAAGCTCTCATCCGCATCTGTCTCGTATTCCAATAAAAATAATATTAAAATCAGTGTATCTCACTCACATAATTACAAAGTTAAACTGTTACAGCAGATTTTGTTGCCTAAGAGCTGCTGTCACTATACAGTTCCAGATTAAGTCATGGGCACACGGGCACAGTCTTGGTGCCTCCAAATTTATGTCTCTAAATTTGTAGATAATTTTTTTAATGTAGTAAAGTTTCATGATTTACGTTGTTTTACAGGGTCTGTTCTGAAATTAGTAGGACTGGTTTTTTCCTGAGCAAACGGGCGGACGAAAGGCGGTCTGCGTGCGTACGATCAGTGGAGGGGAATATTGGGAATGCTCGGAAAAATCGGCAGTCAGCTCTCGGCTGTTGAAGAGAGCAGGTCGCTTGTACTGTGAACCCCTGTCGAAACGCCTCATCACGGAGAATCATGGAGCGTTTTCTGGAGCAGCGATACGCGATCAAATTTTGTGTAAAGCTTGGTAAAACGGGCAAAGACACTCACGACATGATTAAGGAGGCCTACGGTGATGCTGCTATGGGTTGATCGGGTGTTTTTGAGTGGCACAAGCTGTTCCGAGAAGGTAGGGAAAGAGTGGAAGACGACAACCGCTCCGGACGCCGTTCGACCAGAGAGACCAAAGAAAATGTGTCGCAAGTAAAAAATTTACTGAACAGTGATTGTAGGAGGTGTATCAGAATGATTTCTGATGAATTGAACATTCCTCAAACCCAAGTTTTTGAGATCATGACAACGCACCAAGCCACACAGCGTTTCACGTAGTGGAGTATCTTGCCCAGCACAATGAGGCAACGCTGCCTCATCCCCCTTACAGCCCCAACTTGGCCCCACCAGACTTTTTTATATTCCCGAGAATAAAATCGACGTTCAAGGGGAAGCATCACGGCTTGGTAGAGGCGGTTCAACAGGCCGTGACGAGGGAACTAAACAGCATTCCGGTCCAGGCGTTCCTGGAGGCGTACGAAAACTGGAAAACTCGTTGGCAGCAGTGTGTAGATGCGGAAGGGTGCTACTTTAAAAAATTCTAATCGTTTGTACTATTCTCATGAATATATATATATTTTTAATTAGTCCTACTAATTTCAGAACAGACCCTGTATGTTACACTAGAGAAAGATGTGAATACTTAATCACGAAAATCGTTTTTCCCCTTCAAAATGTTAGTAGAAGCTGTTCATGAATATATACAGCTCCTTTTTAACACAGAATGCCACTTTGCTCGGATGCAGTTAGAAGCTAATATAACAATTTAGGAAGGGGGTCATTCAAAAATTTTCACAGCATACAAGATTGCGACCATTTTTCAAAATGGCGTTTTGCGGCGAAACATTTCCCAAAATGTTCACGTTGTATCGTGTTTTGTGCCATTTTAATATGTTTTTACTCGTATATCACGAATGTCAGATCGGGGCATTCAAAATCTTTCTTAGAATTTAAGATGGAAGCCATTTTCCAAAATGTCCTCTTGCGGCGAATATTTTCCAAAAAAGTTAAATTTGTAATGTTGTTGGTATCATTTCAATACGTTTTTACTCGCACAACGCGAATCTAAAGATTAACCCTTTAGCGGGCGGTGGTCACAAAAAAGGACACCTAATTTTAATTCCAAAACTGACAAACGGCACCAAGAATATTTAATTAAAATTTTCCTTTTATAAAGTACTGGAAAATAAGCAAGTTTTTATTGTTTAATGAATTCGTTTACAAATTCTGGTGTCAGTCGATTATTTCATCATTTTACAAATAGACATACTCCGCGCCGGAAAGGGTTAAAACAAACTTATGGACCACTCGGTACTTAAAATCAGGTAAGAATAAAAAAAAGGTGCAAAAGTATGCAAAATATAAGTATGATAGCCTGAAGTATTTTTGTATTTATTTAAAAGCAGTTGTTTCACAGTACCAACTCATTCTTTAATTGAAATTTTATATTGTGACGCCTGAGTTTTGGAAGAGGTCCAGAAAATCGACTAAAAGACTGAACTAAACTAACAGTCTCTGCTAAACCTCTAGGCAGATCGGCGCCATCAAGACCAAATAACTGGACGAAATGTTGTTTGTGTCAGCAAGACACAAATGAAAACCCAGCAAGAATGTCGAATAACGTAGTAAAATATATAAAACACTGACCTGGAATATTGAAGAGGTCATTGCTTGGGTGAGACCCCAAAAATTATGAATTAAAAAAATTGATGAAGGAGAATAATTAAAATGTACATTTCTTAATCGCGAGGTAAAGTGACACGAATCAAGCTTACTAAATTGTAATTGAAATTAGCTTAAAAGAACCCGCCAGGGGGTTATGGAATATTCTGTTTAATATATTCAGTCACTTCAGATTCAATAACGTTGAAAACATATAACTAGCTCTTGCAGATAAGTTGCTTGTATATTCATTAGAAACTATAGAATCAACCATACCACCAGTTGATAACAAGCTCTACAAATTCTGTACAGATAAGGACAACAAAAAGTTCGTTCATGTTTTATGTATTTGAGAAAACGTTCCCACACATATTACTGAATTCACTGATAACTTTGCATAATTAAGCCAGTTATCCTTCCATACAAAACACAAGTAATTCCGCAATGCAGCACTCTCACTGCAGGATGATTTCTCCCATATTAAACTATATTTTAACACAATGAAGAAGACTGTTTAAAATGTATTAGAAAACAATATGACGATGACACTTACGAGGATTGAAATCTTCCGTGAGCAGCATTTCATGCAGGCAGTTGTTATGAAAATGTTTATCCAGCAATTTTTCAGGAAGAGTTTTCATCAGTTTTCAGAATTTTCTATACAATTAATGTTGTGAGAGGTGTCACCAAGCTTTTAAATCCTGGACAAACACCCGTCATTCAGAAGAACCACCCACTGTACACTGCAGAAAATCTGTTCCATTCCAATTTGCTTCAACAGCATGGAGGAATTTCACATGTCATCATGTGAGTAATTGAATCTATTTCATTATCTTCTCTTGTAGAACAACCATTATTGGACAATTACTGGACTTAGGATGTGGGTAAGAATAGTTGAACAATCAGCAGCAGCTGGATCTGGATCTGCAGAAGCTACTCTCAGAAGCTAAGAACACCAAAACTATACGACAAAGCAGCATCTGCGTTGCCATCATTGGGTCTAGACGAAGCAAGGTGAAGAGAGAACGCTGCAATAGTACACACATACAGCAGTTTGGGTATCCTGCAGAGAACTTCTGAAATATGGATGCAAACAGGTATGTAGGGAAGAGTAGGGTAAAACCGGGTAGGCCAGTCAAATCGGGTACCCTGTTTTCTCGCTGATGGGTGCTACCCTGTGAACAGCACTCATCTTAACTACATCCCTTAGCGTCTCCTATCAGTGTGGCATCGGCTTTTGAAGTGAGTTAATGTTTGTGTCCATGCAGTGTTATTAGAAAGAAATTTCACCTCAGAAGTTTTAATTTGTCGCCGTGTTTTCTGCTTTTTAAGTAAACCCAACCTGACGAATATAATTAGATAAGTAAATCACTGTTTTCTATAGCTTTCACACGATATTTTGATGCCAAGTAGAAGTGTGTACGTCCACCTATCCAGGAGAACGACCCTGTTGATTTTTGGTCGTCTGTTGTGGCAAAACCGGGTACTCATGGTTTTGCATTGAATTCTGCAATAAATTGTTTCTTCACTCAACAGGTGGGGAAAGATGGATACAATGTTCAGTCTACAATGAGTGGGTACATGAGAAGTGCAGAGGATACGAAAAGTAATTTAAAATAAAACAAAAATCATTTGCAATTATGATTTAATTTTAAAATTTTGTGTAGTTATTCAATAAAATAATAATATTTCGCTTTGTTTTGATGTCTGATGTTTATTTTGACATTGAAATAGTATTTTACCAATAAAAAAAATTATGAATATGACCACAAACACGCCTTGAATTGACATTGTTTGCCTCATGATATTAGTTTGAAAAATAGCCTTCATCTTGAATTCAGAGGGAAAATTTGAACGCCCCACCTTCCAAAATTTTTCTCTTTTGTTGCACGTAAGCTGTGCAAAGCGTTATTCTGTGCTCAAAAAGTGTAGTATAGTAACCAAATTTGTCGCGTACTGGCTTTACTATATGATCTCGTTTGCAAATTCCTACTTACAAGGAAGGTTTCTATAAGCGCATACTCTGAAAAACTTGAAACAATTACAGAATATTGTCATGAGGATATATATGTATATACAAAAAATTCCTGCGGAACTTCGATATATAATTCGTAAAAAAATAACGGAAATTTCATTTTTTTTTGGCGATTTACCGTTGGTTGACGATACAATGAAATTTTAAAAAATACGTATTTCTGATAACTACTCTTTAACAAAAAAACCTTTTCTACTCTTCATACTGAACTAGTTTAAGTAAGTGTAACTTAAATAAATGCACTATAGTTTTATCTATACATAACTATAACTATAGTTTTATCGTATGCATTTATAGGTACATACTAAACTGAAATTTAACCATCGTATTATACGGTTTAGAACAACATTTAAATTGATTAAAATAGTTTCAAGCTCAAAGTTAGTAGTGCAGAAGACAAGAGACCAGTATTATTACCACGGAAACAACGACATATTCAATACCAAAATTTCTAACGACAGCGTTCTTAATCAGGCAATTACTTTTAAAATACACTTAAAACTTATCCAGCCGTTGAAACCGTGTAAAATTTAATAATTGCAGCAACACGCAAATTATATATGTATTATAAAAGCTTATAGAAATAATAATAAAATATTTCATTGTTTAAGTTTGAATTCATTAAGCAGTGAGCCTTTAAACACTCATTTAACAAGTAATTTCCATATGCATTAAAATCGTTTGCATTTGGCGAGGAAAAAGTGTTGCTAGTCAAATCACGTCTTTTTGTGCCAAATATACTCGAAAGTATTTTATTCTTTTGCATTTTTTCTACTGGAATTCCGCAGCTAAATTTGACTGATCCTTTATAACTTACACGAGTAGTGTCATTAGCATTTTTGCCAGATATTCTGAGTATGCACTTTAAGGTGACCTTCCTTGTTAACAGTAACTTTGGTCACAATATCATGAGAGACGATAGTTTACTACAATAATTTTAACACAATTATTCAAATTGGTAAAGAAATTATATGAGTTGTAATTTTCCAACTGGACGAAAAATGTCCGGGCCAGAATTCGAACCTGGGACCTGGGTTCTCTTGGCTGAAATTGTAATCCCGTATCCAGCGTTTACTGGAGTTCCAAGTTACCTGCGATTTATTCTGTTGAGCTGATTCAGCTATCAGACCAGATGCTTTGATCAATAAGGTTAACTGGATGAATTAGGTCCTCCAAATTCGACCAGGACGGCTCAGTTGATAGAACATGGCAGCTTCAGCCAAGAGATCCCAGGTTCGAATCCTAGCCCGGAAATTTTTCGTCCGGTTGGAAAATTACAACTCATAAGACGATAGTATCTCGAGTGACGCAGCAAAGCCCAAAACCGAAAAAGTCCGGCACTCTATACTATATACGCCTAACTTGAGATCAAAGTTAATATTAACACTCAGCAAAGCATTTTATATAATTTTCATCTGTACACGGATTTTTTTTAAGACTATATTTTTAGAAGTTTTCACAATAAGAGAAAATTATTTTATGAAAATTGTGTAATAATAAATAATGATATGAAAATTGTACAATGAGGATATTTTTTATTTATACAATGGAATTTAATATCGTCCATCATCGTCTAATGAAACCTAAAATTTAGGTTTACAAAAACCTTTGTTTCCAAATGTTTTAACCGTAATGACCAAAAATATTTTTAAACCTTTGTCTTGTAAACTCGAATTTAAAATAACAATAACGACATTTATTGTTTTTCTCCAGTTTGAATCCTAACAACAAAAAGCTTCTTTATTATTGTTGTTATTATTATTATCGTGGCTGTCAAATATTTTTGAAATTGAATTCTTTTCTAAGATTATAGCGAGTGAATTTTTGAAAGATGCTTTCCATGTCAGATTGTTAAGGGGATGAAATAAAATATTGCGGATGAAATAAAATATTTCCTTTTTGTCGTATTACACTTTTCCAATTTATTTTAGAAGCAATCAGAATTCATTTTTTCAACAATAATAATAATTTATTTTATTATCAACATATCAAAATCAATACAGATGATATACAACTTTTTTGTTTGCAGTTTTTGAAAGCTAGTGTGTAGAATATATCTAAAATCCGTTTTTTGTTCCACCCAATATTTAAGTCCTGTTATTTAAAAAAAAAAAAAAAAAAAAAAAAAAAAAGATTTTCAGATCAAAAACTTTAAACGCGTTTATCTTGAAACAAGGTGTTTTAAATAGGTGTATAGGTTCTCAGGCTTAAATTGTTCTAGCTATGGATTTTTGGTTTTTTTTTTTCAAGTTAAACAAGATTTTAGAACGGTAAACCTTTTAAAAATTACAAATTTTAATAATTTAGATTTTGTAAACAGTTTCGATTATAAAAAATTACTGGCAAGAACTGACCTCAAACTTCAAGCAGCCGCCATTTTGTGAAATTTTCATTTATATCAAGGCTTGACAAATGCGGTCGCCAAGTCGCCATTGGCAAGAAAAGTTTTTTTTTTTTATCTGGCGACCAAATTATTTAATCTGGCAAGTTTTTTTGTATGTTTGTTTGATAATAACAATTTTTTTTCTTTGCACAAAAATTGAACTAAGAAATGAGCACAAAAGGCATTTTTTTCTCTTTCTCACCCCTACTAGTGCGCGGCAAGCAGTGATATTCTTTTTCTCTCGTACGTTTAATGGAAGAACATAGTTCAAAATACATTTTCCATCTTATGCACAGAAAACACCATTTTTTCCGCTCTTGTCAGCTAGCATGTCATGTAATTAGAATGGAGGGTAGGTTTCAATAAAGCAGTAAGAAATAGTGTCAATCCAGCTTTTGTGGCATCTAAATTTGAATAAGGTATCTGATGATCATATGGCTAATGCTGGTAATATGGCCAACCCTCAATAATGTTATTAATTTCAATGGAATTCAAAGGATAGCGCTTGAATCTAGTCGCTGGAAGTCAGAAGAACATAGTTTAGTACCGGGTTGCCTGCAATCCTAGGTCACGTGCACGGGAGGGCAGTCATTGCTGGTTCGTTATTAGTTGCGTTGGCATATTATAAATTTGTCTCTGGTAAGTTTGTTACTTTTCTTATTTAAACAAAGTATTTCTATTTATTGTTATACATAATATTTTAGCTGGTTTAATGCTCCTTTTAACTGTATAAACGAATTTCAATATCGGAGTGCGCAGACAGAATTACGAACACTTTTATAAAATTGGTTTTGGTTGGTAATATGGCCAAATGGGCGAAAAAGCTATAGATATGAGATTATGTGTTGTTTGTCGTAATTAAGTGCATGATAAATGTGTCGACCTTACCAGTTAAGATACAAAAGTTTTCATTTGCCCTACGCGTTAAAAAATAAATTAAAAATGCTTTTTTCCGTAAATTTGTTTTAATTCTTTTAAATTTTTGTCTAATTTTACTTTATATTAATTTTTCTATTATTTTTATAAATTTTCAAATTATAATTTTTTTTGACTAATTGGTATTTTTTCTGCGTTAAATATAGACTTTTCCATTTTATTACACCTACGGGCATATTACCTGCATATGGGCATATTACCTTCATCAACTAACTTTTTTTTTTAACAAACTGCAACAAGTGTAAGTTTTGACCAACTTAAATTTTAAAATATTTTTCCAGTGCTAAAAAGTTCAGTTTTTAGTACTGTTTAAAGATGTGTAACCTTAGGATGGCCATATTACATGCAGATACCTTACAATGCGAAAAAATACCTATCATCAGATATAGATTTTGTGTAGCCCTCAACTACCCAGACATTTGAAGCATTCAGCAATAAGCATTTCCCGAACATGCAGGTTAATTCAGCCTTTACAGTATTTCTTTCTTTCGTTTTTTTTTTTTTTTTTTTTTTTTTTTCGAGAGAGATGTATAATTTCGATAATTTTCAATAAGAAAAATTGTTTATATTACCTTTCTAAATTGTGTACTATTCTAAACTATGCTTGTCATTATTTTTTTTTTCACAATTACATCATAAAAAAACTTTTGTGGTTTTTGAAAATCGATGACGGTGGGGGGCAAGGATATGTTTTTAGTGGCGACTAGAATTTTTTTTATGGCTACCTGATTTTATCAAATTGGAAAAGCCCTGATTTATATTATCAATTTAAGTTTTGGACTCCAACTAATTCAATATATTTTATTGGAATCTGTGTGATTTTTTGTTTCGAATGAACAATGGACAACAAATTTGAACTTTTGCCCCAAACCAAAATTAACTGTTTCTTATTCAGTTTTTTACGCTGATTCCGAATCTAGTTTTAGATTTTCGCAAGCACGTTTTCGAGCTATTTGCATATTTTGATTTATGCAATTTTTGGAATTTTTGTATAATTATATACAAATTTAAGGCATAAAGCATTATCAGACTGGACTTTTTTTTAATGTTATGATTACTGGCCAGTTTACTTTATAAAAATGTTGTGTCCGAGATTATACTGACATATGACCGTGAAATATTGTGCCTACTTTACATATTTTTTATTTTTTTCTAATAACGTTTCTTGACGTCCAAATATTTCTGCCACATCAGTACGTTAATATGTTTCTAAACTAGTTTTTTACGCTGATTTCAAATCTGGTGTCCGTTTTCTTCTACCATGTCCATTGTCCAATATTTTAAAAAAATTAAATTTTATTTATTTATTTATTTATTTTTTGGTCAAAAAAGCCAGAAAATGTTTTTTATGCTAATTAGTGATGTACTTCAGCCAATTAGGATAGATTCTATTTATTTTTTCAATTGTTTTTCGATTATACCCATTGTGACTATATGTCCCTGATAGGAATCTGACACTGTTCACCCTTTTGACAACGAGATAATACAACCCTAAAAAGCATTTTTTATCAAACGTGTGCCAATGCAATACAAAGTAAAAATTCATTTTACTCGAAATCTAGACGTGGTATAAGGGATCGGATTGCAGATTCAAAATCAACATAAAAATCTAGTCTTAAAAAAAACTTACGTCAATTCTCTGGTAACTAATTAAAGTTGAAAGTAATGTAAACATTACACTATTGAAAAATACGCAAATTAGCCTTAGTAACTGACACAGGTAAATGTTAAGAATATGCAGACTGCGACATTTATCTGAAGCAAATAGTCCAGTAATCATAATCTAAAAAAAGCAATTCAATCTGACATTGATTGTACCTAAAATTTCCATAAAATGGCACAAAAAAGCTTAAATTTGCATAAACTTAAATATGCAATTTTCTCAAAAACTGTACGATCTAGAGAAAAACGGAAAGTATATTCGGAATCAGCGCAAGAAACTGATCTAAGGTTCAACTCATTTCAGTTTTGGGACAGAAACATTGTTGTACAGTGTTACTTAGAACCCAATCACCTATACCCTTTATTGTGCACGCTGTGCATGGTGAATTTTATAAAAGTTTAGATGGATTAAAATAGCAACATTTTTATAAGACAATATTCACAGAGATAGACGAAAATGCAATAACTGTAATAAATGCAATAAATGTCAAAAAACATGTTTTTCTAATATTTTATTATATTAATATAATGTAATATTAATATTATTTTAATCAAAATTCTGAAAATGCTTAAAAGATGAAGCCGTATTGGGAGACCCCCCCCCCCCTCCCCCAATTTATATTCAAGATCATGAAATTTGAAATAAAGTTTACAGATATATCTTTGTGAATCTGTGATTTCATTTCTTCTATTTCATTTTAATTTTCATTTTTCTACCAGGAGTCCATCGCTAGTTGTTTTGAACGATTAATTCCCATATGAAATTAAAATTAATCATTTGAAAATCCCTAAATATTTATTTAATCCCACCTCTTAAATCTCCCTCTCTCAGGAAAAAGGCATCTGCTAATTAATCTAAATTATCTAGATTAATTTTAATTACTCCGATTTTACTGGAATTGTAGACGTCATTTGTATTTTACAAATAAAAAAACTTAGTTTATTATAAATGATTTATATAATTATATATATTTTTTGTCATTCAATTTCTATCTTATTAATAAAAATAGTCACAAAAAATATGCTTATAAATATAACCCTTCAATGTTTGAATTATTTTAAAGTGGGGAAAAAATATATTCCGCACTTAAAATAGATTTTAAATAGATTATTAAAAATGTTAAATTTTTAAAAAATCTTGAATTTTTACAAAATTGTACAAAGACCCTGATATAACGTTCGCAAGCTTAAACAAGAACAAACAATCCTGCGTCAAGCATAGATTATGTAACACTTTCCAACACTTCCAAAATAATTTACCGTTTAATAAGGTGAAATATAATATCTAAGTAAACAATTTGGAAAACGTATAACAAATGTAAACACATAACAAACCCAATTTCAGGAATTACCAACAGTATTCGGAAAAATATCCGAACTCTTTTGTGCAGTCGTGTATATGATCTATAGATTTGTATATATACTACATATAATGCTAAATTTTAGTTCAGTTAGGAAACGCGTAGCACAGTTTAAAATTCTCCTTCTGGAATTTCCGTCAATAAACGGAAATGTACTCGAGAACTTTTGTGCTGCCCTGTATATGATCTATAGAATTTATGCACACCAAGTAATAGACAGCAAAGGAGTTAATTTTAAAAACGCGTTCAGCAACTGACAACGCACTTCCAACAATTATTATTAACAGACAGTAGCGAATTTTTTGTGTGTCCCTGTAAATGAACGATGAATGCTATACACACAATATTCTATAGTAAGCCACTTGTAATGCACTTTAGCGATATATATCAATTTCAATATGTTTGAAACGGTGAAACATTATTAAAATGAACCGCAAACGATTTTTCTCCATAGACCATAATGTATCGAAATTCTTTTGAACGGTGTAAAGGAACTATAAGTGCAACACACTTCATTAAAATACCGAATGTGCCATATAGTAAACCTCAATACCATGTATCAATTGCATGACAATCCGAATATATACGTGAGTTAGAGCACGAACAGACACACAGACAGACAAAGCGAAATCATAAACACTTTTCAACTGTGTTGGAAAGTATTAAAAAATTATTATTATGAGTTATTAAATAGTTTTTTGAGGGATAAATTAAACTTTAAACACCTTACCACAAAGTGAAATATTTTTTTTAAAAAATGTTTTTTGGTCATATGTTTGTTTAGATACATGCATAAGCAGAATTTTTTTAAAAAGTTTATCACGTGCAGAACAGAGAAAAAGAAATGTGTGAAAGAGGAATTTTAAAACTTAATATTCGAAAAGGAAATGACTCGTATCTATTGCTGTATATATAACAAACATTATTCAACTTTACATGATGTTTATATGTGATACAGGGGAAAAAAATAACATATGCATAGATCGCTGAGGGTCGGTTTTCCTCATATGATGTTGCCAGGCATGAGAGGTTTAAGCACATTTTTACATATACAGGGTGATTATAAAAAAAACTATCCCTATATATGAGCCCCTAGCTATCACATCGTTCACAGAAACTGAATGAGATTTTGATTTAAATTATTTTGAGGTATACGCTCAAGAATCATATGAAAAACAACAGTTAAACTCTAAGAATTACGGTTACAGTGACAAAATTTCGAAAATTTCAAATGGCAACACCTATTTATTTTGATTGGAATGTGATCTTCATAGGGAAAAAACAGAAAAAAAAGAACGTTAAAACGGTACCTGTAGCACGAAAATCGCCGGTGCTAGGTAGACTAAGAAGAAAAGTTAACACAACCAATAAAGGAAAGAGAAGCAACAGAAAGTAAAACATTTTATTGTTCAGTGCATTTACCGCATGCAAAGTGTCATCGTATGTGAAGTGGAAAATTTGTGAAACACACGCAAATTACTAAATTAAAATTTTTTATACGGGCCTATAAATTACACTTAGAAAGATTTTCTTCATGCTTTGATTAGTAAACATCACTTTTTTCTATGACCAAAACTCACCTAGTTATGATACTTTGAATTTTATGAAATTACATATAATTTAGACACTAAAAAAATTGAGAATTTAATGCCGGAAAGGGTAAGTGGGGGTAAAATAGTTATAATAATAAAAAAAGAAAACTGCCCAGTTAAACTGAGGGCATTGAGCTCACAGGCTATTCACACTAATTGTATATTATACTCTTCTTTCAAAGAATTTGAAATATGCCCCTCGAAAAATAGAGAAATCAACAATATATTAAGGGGGGGGGTCATTCCCCCGTTACCCCCCCCCCCATAGTTAACTAATGAACCCCTTAAACTAATCAGGGAAGTCTCTAATTACAATAAATATATATACAAAATTTGAAGAAAATCGGATAATTCTGCATGAAAAACCCATTTATCTAAATTAAGGGGGGATTAGCCCCCCTTTCCCCCTTTATACTTAACCAATGACCCCCCAAAACTATTCAGAGAAGCGCATTATTACAATGAACCTATATACAAAATTTGAAGAAAATCGGATAATTCTGCACGAAAAACCCATTTATCTAAATTAGGGGGGTTATCCCCCCTTTCCCCTTATATACTTAACCAATGAACCCCCAAAACTATTGACAGAAGCGCATTATCAAAATGAACCTATATACAAAATTTGAAGAAAATCGGATAATTCTGCACGAAAAACCCATTTATCTAAATTGGGGGGGTATCCCCGCTTTCCCCCTTTATACTTAACCAATGAACCCCCAAAACTATTGACAGAAGCACATTATCAAAATGAACCTATATACAAAATTTGAAGAAAATCGGATAATTCTGCATGAAAAACTCACTTATCTAAATTAGGGGGGGGGTATCCTCCCCCTTTCCCCTTTTATACTTAACCAATGAACCCCCAAAACTATTGACAGAAGCGCATTATCAAAATGAACCTATATACAAAATTTGAAGAAAATCGGATAATTCTGCATGAAAAACTCATTTATCTAAATTAGGGGGGGGGGGTATCCTCCCCCTTTCCCCCTTTATACTTAACCAATGAACCCCCAAAACTATTGACAGAAGCGCATTATCAAAATGAACCTATATACAAAATTTGAAGAATATGAGATAATTCTGCATGAAAAACCCATTTATCTAAATTATGGGGGGTTAGCCCCCCGTTTCCCCCCTTTATGCTTAACCAATGAACCTCCAAAACTAATCAGGGAAGCGCCTTATCACAAGGAACCTATAAACAAAATTTAAAGTAAAACGGTTAGTTCTATCAAGAGTTATCGCGTTACGTACATACATACATACGTACGTACAGAACCGGCGGGCACATAAGCTCTGAGGCTTTGATAGCCTGTGAGCTAAAAAACCGTTCTTTTTAACGCTTTCCATCCTAGTTGAAAAGTGTTTATGACTTCGGTTTGTCTGACGTCTGTCCGCCTGTCCGTATTCTTAACTCTCGTAAATACATTGGGAATTCCCTGAATTTTTTGTATATTATTGACCTTTATTATAGCATGATCCCTATTGAAAATGAAGTGAGTAGCACTTATAGTTACAGCGCCAGTCAAAAGTATTCCGTTACATTACAATCAATGGGAAAAAAAAATTTCGAGTGCATTTTGATGATGTTACGTCATTTAAAACATGATGAAATTGATTATGAAACGCACTAAAATATGCTTTTTGTAAAATATGGGGTACAAAGCTCTTATTATTTATTAACACAAAATAATTCTGTTACACAATGTTCTATGGGGAAAAATCGTTTTCAGCGAAATTTTATGATATTTCACTATTTCAACCATAATGAAACTTACACTGGTGTGCAAAAATTAAGGACGGAGCTGATAAATTAGCATAAAAGCAAAAAAAGGGAACAGAACTAAATGAAAGACCAATCAGGGGATAGACCTGAAACAAATGTAGCAGGACATGCCCATATATGGCATATGGCGTAAAAGGAGGAAGTGCTAAGGGGATAAAAGCACAGAGGCGGTGACCGTTCAGAAATTTGGTGAAATCTATTGCACTGTGTAAAGTGATTTCAGCGACGTTTTTTTGCTATTATTGTGTGATATGGCCAAGAGGCAATCCAGAAGATGTCATCTGGATGACCTTACACGAGGTCGAATCATTGGGAAGTTGGAAGAAGGTCGAAGTGTGAAAAGGTTGTGCACAAGAGTTCAGTATCACTCCATAGCATTGTTTCACGAGTCTAGAGTGCATTTCAAACGAAGGGAATAGCTGTCCGAGAATTCAGCAGTGGTCTCCCACGCTAAACAACAATAGCGGAGTACCGTTATATTGTCCTACAGGCGAAAAGAAACAGGCGTCCGACAACTGGAGAAATCGCAAGGCAAATGAAGCAGACTACTGGCCGTCGGATATCAAGTTTTACCGTTGCTAGGAGGCTGCACAAAGTTGGCCTGTATGCACGACGGTGTGTACCAGTACGGTGTGTACCACTAATGTCTGCTCATCGGAGACGCAGGTTTCTGCGGTGTCAGGAACATAGGAATTGGACACAACAGGAGTGGGGTCGAGTACTCTTTACGGATGAGAGCCGATTTAGTATGACGAGCAATTCTGGAAGTATACACATCTAGAGAGAACAGGGAACACGTAATCATCCGTCCAACTTCATCGAAAGGGACCGTTTTGGAGGTGCTGGAGTTCTTGTTTGGGGTGGTATCATGCTTGGTAGCCGTACGGACCTCCACGTCTTCCAAGGAGGTTCAGTATCTGGTGTCCGCTACTGCGCCGAGATTATCTTGCCTCACGTGCGTCTTTTTAGAGGTGCTGTGGGTCCGGACTTCCTCTTCAAGGACGACAACGCTCCCCCTCATCGTACAGCGGCTGTCGTGGAGCTCCTGGAGAGTGAAGATTCAACGCATAGATTGGCCTGCAAAGTCCCCGGACCTGAATCCCATGGAACACGTGTGTTTCTCGGGAGACGCTTGGCATCAAGTAATTTGGCGCCAGCAACGATTCCGGAGCTGAAATTGGCGTTACAAGAGGAATGGGGCTCTGTTCCTCAAGAGCTACTAGACAACCATGTCATCAGCATGGACAGACGTTGCAAATCCTGCATCGCAGTCAGGGGTGACCATATCCCCTATTAGAGACTGAATTTTTCCTACCAGGTGCTTGTAAGATGAACATTTCTGTCTGCTCTGCATTTGTGCTCCAAGTGACCATTTCAATAAAACGCTTTCATATCCTTTTGATTCTTTGTTTAGATGGTTTTTATCACTTGTCCCATATTTTCATATCTTGAAGATCTTATGGTATGATTTTGGTCGATGTGGAAATCTTCTGCGCGACGTTACATTCGAAAAACCTTCTCGTCCTTAATTTTTGCACACCAGTGTATTTACTTTCGATTGCATTACTGAAATGCACTATAATTACTCACTGAAAAGTATCGTGTTCATTGCGTTTATCGTTCTTTCACAGGGATACACAAAATAATTCGATTACAGTTTCTGTGCAATAATTACAGTCTACGTGTGATATGTTCGTTTTCAACTTTGGTTTGAATTTCAAGTTTAACAAAATTTTTGCATAGTACGTTGTGTGTATAGTTTTGTTAATCACATACAAGGCTACACAAAGAGATTCGTAAGTAGTACGGAGTTTGGGAGTGAATTGCTTAAGAGTATGAAAGTTAGGCCTTACTTCTATCTGATCTCATATAATACGTACCAAATAATTGACATAACAACTTCATACATCGCGGTATGTTCTATCTGCTCGCGGTGCAAATATTGATAAATAATGCCTATAAATTGCTCACATAAAAGTATGGTGTGCATTGTGTTTATAATTCATTTACAGGGGCACACATATAATTCTGTAACAGTACACGTGCGATAATTATAGTCTATGTGTGATAACTGCGTTTTCAACTTTGGTTTGCGTTTACAAGTTTAACTAAATTTTTGCATAGTACGTGGTGCGTATAAATTTTGTTGATCATATACAAGGCTACACAAAGGGATTCGTAAGTATTACTGACTATGGAAGTGAATTGCTTAAGGATATTTTTAATTGTGTTAGGCATTTTCCTGCTGAACTATATTTAGTAGACTTGCAGAAGTTTGCGAAATATAAAAAATTCATATACAGGGCTACGCAAAGAAAAAGATACATTGTCGTTTATGGTTGGTAATTGCTGGAAGTAACTTTTAAGTTACCTTATGCATTTTTTACATGAATTAAATTTTAGCTAAATATGTGGTGTGTACAAACGTCCTTAGATAATATACAGCGTTGTACAAATGATTTTGAATGCATTTCCATAGATTGGCGAAAATTGCTAGATGTGTTGTTGTGAATTAAAATGTTGTGAATTTTCTAACTGAACTAAATTTTATCATGCTATGTAGTATATATTCAAATCTATAGATCCTATACAAGGGTGCACAAAATAATTCGACTACTTTTTTGACTATGGAACGTACTTGCTAAAACTGGATTTTTAAATGTGTTATGTTTCCTGAATCATTTACTACATATCTTCTTTCACCTTATTTAACGGGGAAGTTTCGTTAGAGTTTTCTGGATGTGTTAGAAAGTGTTTCATAATCTATGCTTGATGCATGATTTTTCGTTCTTGTTAGAATATAAATGCATACATACTCTATATATATAAATTTACCATTAACTTTTTTGGTATTCTGCCTACACTTTATGATTAAATATCTTAATTGAAGATTAGGTTTGACTTTTTGCAAGAATTTGTTATTGTATTTTGAAATTCAAAGGTATTACAACTATAATTATATATATATATATATATATATATATATCGGATGTACTACTGAAAAGTTAAAAATCTTATCTTCTCATAAAATACAAACGAATTTGATTTTCAACCGAATTGATCACAAACTCTGATTTTTTTCTATAACGTTTATCTTCTCAGATTTCCATTCTCGACTTCTAACTTGGGAAGCCAAATCATTAGCGTTGCCTCACAAAATCACAATCCATTTATCCTACTCTCCTTTCTCCTTAGATCTGAACTTTGCTCCTTTGGCATTTTCCTCAGATCTGAGCTTTTCTCTTTGCTCCTTCCCTCGCATTTTCCTCAGTTCTGAGCTTTTCTCTTTTGATCTTTCCTTCGCATTTCTCCCATTTCAATGAGTTTTTAAGTCTGTTCTTAACTTTATAATGGCTACGTTCTAAAATATCACTGAATTTATTTTTTTTCTTAAAAGCATTAAATTAGCAGGTGATCTTATTCAAAAACTATGAAATCGAATAGCTTTTTCAATTTTTCGATAATGGTAGAAAAGACAGTCAAAGTTGGCATTTTGAATTGGATTTCCAGACACGACAGCCCAATAAAGGTCGTCATGAAACAACAATCGATCATAACTCAAGAAGTAATGTATTTATAGAAAAATGAAAAACGCTATTCGGTTATAAATCATTTCAATATTTATGCCTGCCAATTTTATGCTTTTACATTTAAAAGTAAGTCTGAGAATGTGTCAGAAAATTTCGCGTTGTTAAACGAGGGGGGGGAGGGGGGATTTTTTTTTTTTTTTTTGAGAATAGCCCAGATTTTCTGACTCATTTTTAAACATAAAAGCATGATACTTGCAGGCATGATTATTGAAGTATTATTAATCGAACAGTTTTTTTTTCATTTTCCAATAAATGAAGTACATCTTGAGTTATAAAGCAATTATTGTTTCTGGGCTGGAGTTTTTTAGGCAGCTTCCAATACAAAAAGTAACAAGAACAAAAAAAATCCTGCATCAAGCATAGATTATGAAACACTTTCCAACGCATTCAGAATACTGTAACAAAACTTCATAGTTTACTATGTAAACAAAGTCAAAGTCAAACCGGGTGGGGAGGCCTACCTTTCGGCTTAAGCTCAAATAGCCCCGCCCATTACTATGTAAACAATTTAGAAAACCCAATTTCAGCAACTACTGCCAAAAATCAAACAATATATCCGAATTCTTTTATGCAGCCCAGTATATGATTTATAGATTTGTATACATGCTACACAGTATGGTAAAATTTACTTCAGTTAGGAAATACATAGCACAATTAAAAATTCCCCATCAACATTTTCCGCCAATAAATGGACGCCAAAAATTCCGCCAAAAATCAAACAATATAGCCGAATTCTACGTGAGATCTTTTGAGCTGTCATGTTAATGATCTATATAATTTATATGTTCCAACTTTCAGATGTATACTGAAAGTGCATAAAAGATGCTGGCTGAAATCGTACTTCAGCATTTTTTGAGGCATTTCTCCCTCTTCATTCTTCTGAAATGACTCCACTGAGAACTAGTCGGATATGCCAATCCCAAAACTTTCTTCTATCTCACACAGGTTTCACATACACAAAAAAGAATCAGCAACCAATTTATATCAAGGTCTAACTGAATCTAAAGTTTTATTAAATTCCGTGCATTAGTTCTTGACATATGACTATTGCTAAAATCGTGTAAATCCTGCAAAATGCAGGATAGCAGCGCCACCTGTTGGGAGATTTAGACCAAAACCTAATCAACAATAACTTATGACAACGTCTAACTGAATCTGAAGTGTGATGAAAATCCGTGCATTAGTTCTTGAGATATAGTTATCGTGATGATAATAATGAAAAAAGTAGCATAGCAGCGCCACCTGTTGGTCTATTTACACCAAAACGTAATCAGCATCTATTTATGTCAAGGTCTAACTGCATCTGAAGTTTGATGAAAATAACTGCATTAGTTATTGTGATAGAGCTATTGCGGAAATCGCAAAAAATGCAGCATAACAGTGCCACCTGTCGGGCGCCAAAAACTAATCAGCACCAATTTATATTAGGGACTAACTGAATATAAAGTTTATTAAATTTCGCTCATTAGTTCTTGAGAAAGAGCGTCCACAATATTTTTGTCACATACATACATACAGACAGACAGACAGACGGACAGACAGACAGACAGAGTCACAGACAGACATTTTCTAAAAACAGTCAAATCGTGTTCAAATCTTCTAAAACGTATAAATCTGTCGAAAAGCAGAAGTCGAAAATTTTCATGAATACAATACTTTCTTATAAAGATAGAAGAAAGTAAAAATGACACTTACAAATCTGAGTAAATCTGTGTTTTTATTTTGTTATGAAACTTTTTGTTTCAAATAGGACAACCCAATGCGTTCAATTCTGAAATACCAGAACTACTGAGAATATTGAAACATGGACATGCTCAAAACTGAGCACATAGAGGTCAGTTCATACTCATTTTTTAAGCATGGACATACTCAAAAAGGATTAGGATCAGTTCAAACTCATTTTTGAAACATAGACATACTCAAAAATGAGCACATAGAAGTCAGTAAATACTCATTTTTGAAAAAAGGACATGCTCAAATAGGAGCACATGATGTGTTATTCTTGAGTGTGTGCATGTTTTCAGAAATGAGTATATACATGTTTCAAACTTTTCATTCGAACGGAGCCATTTTGGCATACGACATACTCAGATTTGAGTATTTTTTGCTCCTTTTTGAAAATGTCCTTTTTAGAGTGTCCTCTTTTGTACAGGAATCCCACCAATTAACAAAATTTAGTATATCGATTGTCTGAACAAGAGTATGCATATATAATAGTATATATATATATATATATATATATAATAATGTATCAGAACAATTCCTTATATTCGTATGAATTTTGTTATAAAATTATACGAATTCATGAAATTACGATACGAAACATAATTATTTTTGTACACAAAAATATTTCATAAAATTTAACGGAGAAGTCATTTCTGAAAGAACACATGTCCATGGACAAATGCCTTTTCAATACTGATAGTTGATTTCTTCTTTCTTTAAAGATAGAGAAATAATATCCAGAGTCCGTACTTTTGCATTTTCTTTCCAGAAGTGATAAAATATGAGGAAAAGTATTATATTCTGCAATAAAACAATTTTTGACAATTTTGGACTAGTGCTGTTTTTAGAATGACTAATTCAAATAATCTTGATTGCTTTGAAATATTGAATTGGGAATTTTTCACGTTGAAGAGCTTAGTAAAAGAGCATGTTATGTTACATTTTATCAAAAATGTTTTATTTTATGCATAAAAGTGTTATTTTGATGTATTCTGTCATCTTGGTAAAGATAAAATACTGAGATTCTAATTAATCTTGAAAATCTGAGACATTATTTGATATTTAATAATTTTTAATATTTGAAAAATAATTGTTGATCAGTTTTTTTTGAGAGAGTTTAGTATTAACGGTTAACATTTTAAACATGTTCTACCAAAAAGAAAATAAATCAATCAATTTTAAATCAGAAAGCTTTCGCTTCAGTTTACCAGAAATTTCATTTTTGTAAAATAATATCTTATTTCAGTAAATCTTCAATTTTTAGTTTGGTTTTAAATCTTAAATATCTTTAATGGTCAGAGATGATTGGCAAGCAACCTGATATACCTGAAAACATATTTTGCGACGTATTTCTATTTTTTATTTTTTTTACGAAACACAATTATTCCAGTTCAGTTTAAGTTCCTTATTATTATCAACAAAAGCATCATTAGCAACAAAAGCATTAAGGTCTTACGTATTACCATAACAAAATAAAGAATTTTATTTAGAATTATAGTATAACCTATTAACTAATAACTATCATCCGTTAACATTTTAAACATATTCTACCAACAAGAAAATAAATCAATGAATTTTACAGCAGAAAGCTTTCGCTTCAGTTTACCAGAAATTTCATTTTTGTAAAATAATATCTTATTTCAGTAAATCTTCAATTTTTAGTTTGGTTTTAAATCTTAAATATCTTTAATGGTCAGAGATGATTGGCAAGCAACCTGATATACCTGAAAACATATTTTGCGATGTATTTCTATTTCTTTTACGAAACACATTTATTCCAGTAGTTTAAGTTCCTCATTATTATCAACAAATGCATTAAGGTCTTATGTATTACCATAACAAAATGAAGAATTTTATTTAGAATTATAGTATAATCTATTAACTAATAACTGTCACTGGTTAACATTTTAAACATATTCTACCAACAAGAAAATAAATCAATGAATTTTACAGCAAAAAGCTTTCACTTCAATTTTCCAGAAATTTCATTTTTGTTAAATAATATCTTCTTTCACCAAATCTTCAATTTTTAGTTTGGTTTTAAATCTTAAATATCTTTAATGGTCAGAGATGATTGGCAAGACACCTGATATACCTAAAAACATATTTTGCGATGTATTCTTTTTTTTTTTTTTACGAAACACATTTATTCCAGTAGTTTAAGTTCCTTATTATTATCAACAAAAGCATTAAGGTCTTACGCATTATCATAACAAAATAAAGAATTTTATTTAGAATTATAGTATAACCTATTAATTAAAAACTATCACCGGTTAACATTTTAAACATATTCTACCAACAAGAAAATAAATCAATGAATTTTACAGTAAAAAGCTTTCACTTCAATTATCCAGAAATTTTATTTTCGTTAAATAATTATCATCTTTCACTAATATCTCCAATTTTTATATTGGTTTTATCTTAAATAACTTTAATGGAGTTTGGGAAATGACTGGAAACGAATTTGATATACATGACAACACATTTTACGATGTAGTTCTATTTTTTACAAAACACAATTATTTCAGTTCAGTTTAAGTACCATATTATTATCAACAAAATATGGTTTTACGTGTTTCCATAACAAAATAAAGAATTAACATCCTCACAGAATTTGCTGCTCAAATATGTAATGAATCCTAACTATCACGTTTAAGGATATCAAGTGTATTGTTGCGATTGCGACGTTTAAATGAAATAGTTGAAATTGTAAATATTCAATACTCCATTATATTACGTAGTAAAAAGAATGTAAGACGTGAATAAATCTATTTCATTCTCATTCGCACGTACGGTTTTCCTTTTTGTACAGATTTCTTTATTTTAAAAGAAACTATCCTCTTTGGAAAAACTGAATAAGAAATTTGGTCGCCTAGCCGTACTTTTCAACTTTCCTAAACCTCGGCAACCGTAAACAATGTGCGATGAAAAATATCCACTCATCACAAAAGTGGGGTTTTGTAAAAATACATGCATAAGGGGAGGGGGGGGGGGAGCGGGGGTAGATAAATTTGGCTTTTTAAAAACTGTCAAAATGAATGTCCACCCTATCTTGTGTAGCTTTCTCAAAGTAGGAAGATCTGTTAGAAATAAATTTGCTGTGTAAAGAATCGAAGATTCAAGTAAGAAGTGAACAACATTTTCATTTCGCTGAAATTTATTTTTTAGTGGGACATATTATGGCCTAAGCACAGCAAAACCCCATTATTATTATTTTTTCTTTTGGCAGCAGGGAGGGGGGGAGAGGAGTTTGAGAATTTAAATCTAAAATGTACTTACAACGGCTTACATTTTTTATATACGCAAGATATAATAACTAAAAATGTTTCAAGAATAATTTAAATAAAATTATTTGTTTAATCATTCTCTTAAAAGCGCTACGAAACATACAAAGAAGAAGCGAATAACATTTTCGTTTCGCTGAAGTTTAGTTTTTAGGGGCACAGATTATGGCCTAAACACAGTAGAACCCCAATTTTTTTTTTTTTTTTTTTTTTTTTTTTTTTTTTTTTTTTTTTGGGGGGGGGGGGGGGGGGTCTTTCGCAGTAAAGAGGGGGTGGAGTTCGAGAGTTTCAATCTAAAATTTTTATATGTGCCAGATATAATAACCAAAAATGTTTCAAGAATAATTTAAACAAAATTATTTGTTTAATCATTCTCTTAAAATCTATACGAAACATTCAAGGAAGAAGTGAACAATATTTTCGTTTCGCTGAAGTTTATTTTTTAGGGGGACAGATTATGGTCTAAGCACAGTAAAATCCCAATGTTTTGTTTCGTTTTTAGCAGTAGGAAGAGGGGGGGGGGGGGGTGAGTGTTTTAATCTAAAATCTACTTACAACGGCTTACATTTTTTATGTATGCAAGATATAATAACCAAAAATGTTTCAAGAATAATTTAAATAAAATTATTTGTTTAATCATTCTCTTAAAATCGCTGCGAAACATTCAAGGAAGAAGTGAACAATATTTTCGTTTCGCTGAAGTTTTTATTTTTAGGGGGACGGATTATGGCGTAAGCAATCACAGTAAAACGCCCAGCATTGTTTGGAGAGCGGGGGTGGGAGTGGGGGTAGTTCGAGAGATTTGATCTAAAACCAACTTACAACGGCCTAAATTTTCTATATATGCAAAATATAATAACCATAACTGTTTGTAGAATAATTTAAATAAAATTTATTTGTTTAATCCTTCTCTTAAAATCTCTACGAAATGAAGAAGAAAAATTCGTTAGCTTAAGACTGTTCTCAAATCCAAAGTAACTACTTTCTGACACATTTCTGAATTCATTTTTGTTCGGAAACGCATAATGAAATTGGCAGGTGGTGTTATTCAAAAACTGTGTAATCAAGTGGTGTTTTCCATTTTTTAGTAAATGCAGAAAATTTTTCAGAAAGTACTTTCACTGTTGATGTTTTAAACAGAATTTACGGACAAGACAGCGCGGGAAAGGGAAAAAAAACTGTTGTCACGTGATATCAATCGCTTATAACTCGATAAGTAATTCATTTATCAAAAATGAAAAACACCATTCGATTCAAAAAGTCTTCAATAGTCAGGCATGTGATAGGTTTTTGTGTTCAAAAATCAGTCTGTAAATGTGTCAGAAAGTTTCGTGTTATTGAGCAAGGAAAAATATTTATTTTGAGAACCGCCTTAAACATTTTGTTATGCGCGAGATTTATTGAATGTAAGCAACAAATCTTACACAAAATCTCGTTAACACGATTTTGCGTTGTAATACATTTAAAAAAAATGTTTACTTGTGATTAATTTTCTTGAAATACTATTCCGGTCGGGAAAATGTTGCTATAATTATTAACGGAATATTTGAGTCTGAGAAAAATCCCCTGAGCAATGCATATTTTTTTTTTTTTTTTTTTTTTTTTTTTTTTTTTACATAAATCAATATTTATTATTTTTATACTTCGCTCCAAACTTTAAGTTTTAAGTCCGCAGTTTTAAAATTTAGATTTGGATTACAATAATAGGAAAAACTTTGAGCCTGTACAAATCTTTGTGAGAGTGGGAGAGTAAAAAAGATGCTGAGCTACCAAATTATTTACAGTAATAGTTCGGGGTGGGGAGTGAAAAAAATGCTGTGCCTCAATAGGGGGGGGGGGGATAAGAAATGATATAAAGTATTTTTAAGTAAAGAAATATGTGAATAGTTTTAAAACGTTTAACAAACATCCCGAATAACATTTTTATAAACCATAATATTGGATGATGATCATTTCTAGATGTTAGATAATTTCTCTGAAATTATTAGCTACCAAAATATTTACAGTAATGGTTGGGGTTGGGGGGGTAAAAAAAAATGTTGAGTTTAGAGTCTCGCAGTGCCTTACTCAGGCCCTAGGGGAGAGGGGGGGGGGTTCTAAGATATGATATTAAAGTATTTTTAAGTAAATAAATAAGCAAATTATTTTTTAAAATTTCACAAACATTCTAAATAACACTTTCATAAACCACAATATTGGATGATGATTATTTTTAGATGTTAGATAATTTCTCTGAAATAATATTCATTTATTTTTTAGCAAATAATGAATGACTATCTATGCGTATGTATGTGTGTGTGTAATCCACAAGAAAAACAAAAACCATGAACTTTCTTTGGGAATGGCAAAAATAATTATCAACAGAAGCACATGTGTAAAAGCAAATAAATATAAATGAAGAAAGAGGAAGTACAAAGTGAAAGTGCATGTGAAGCTATGTCAACATACGTGGAAATCTGAAATTTTTACATAAATATCAAGGTATATCTGCAACCCGGAGAGAAAAGGAGCTAAATATTTCTCAATAATATGTCCCTATATATTTCCTAGAACAAACTAGAGGTGAAATGAAAGATAACGCGTATTATACCGTGTATTATACCGTGCCGGGGCGATACACCATGCCAACAATGGTGCCAGTAAAACTAATTAAAATAACCCCTTTTCTTTATTTTTATATTGTAACTCCAGAAGTGAATATTATATTGTAGCACACAAGTCTGATGTATTTATTCAATAAACAAACAAATGTTATATTGTTACCATACCAAAGGCAATTCTAGAAGTATTTCTTATATAACTACATAATGATATTTATTCATAGCTACAGTATATGTATAGGGTATACGCATTATATTTATTCCACAGTGAGTATAACATCCCACCAAAAATAAAACTACCATCGTAAATATCTTTTTGTTTTGCTAATAGCCGCCAAACAGATATTATGTATATAATAAAAGTATACTAAATTGCTGTTTTGTATTATTTTAGTTTGCTTTTATATTATTTACCATTTTTAACGATGTTATATATTTAATAAAAGTATGCTAAATTACTGTTTGTAACGCGATTGGCAATGAAACATGATTGGTGGTTGGCAAAGATTTTTGGCGATCTATCTTCGTGGTATGAACAATACATAAGTATCTAAAAAATGTGAGGAGGAAAAATATGAAAGCTTATTAAATGTAAATTAAGAAAGATGTATTCCAATAATAGGAATTATTGATAAGATAAACTGGAAGAAAAAAATCAGAAATATATTAGTTGTGAAAGTTAAAAAAAGAAATGTATAATATCTTGAATAAACATGGCTGACTAATAAGCATACCAAACATGGGCAAGACACATGTGAAAACGCTAAAAGAAGAGCAGAGAATGTCTAAATATTGCTATTAGTAGAGAGAAGAACAAATTCAAGTTAAGGGCAGGGTTGCCAGTCGTCTCTATATTTTTGGCTAAATTATAAATGTCCCGCACAAAACAGCTAATCTTACAATTTTTCATAGAATAAATCGTTCAGCCCAGTAACGAATAGCATATAATTTCTTTTGGATCACGTTAAAAGTGAAACTGTTGTATGAGGAATTTAATTTATTGAAACTAACTGCTAATGTAATTGCGAAAAATTCAAAAGATTTAGCGATATAGAAATGGAATCAGTCTTTGAAGCTGTGTTGGGCGATTTCTCCATAATTCTATAATCGAGAACAACCGCCATCGCAGACAATCGAGGCTGTCATTGATTCGTTCCCAAATTCTACAACAGAGATGTACTACATTCGATTGTTTCACCAAAAAGTTTAAAACCGCAATTGCAAAACTTAGCGATTATCTCCACAGGGTATGTGATCGTAGTGGCTAGATTTATTGCTGAATTATTCTTGCAACTGGAACAATTTCCTACTGATTAAGGTTTGATGGAAAAATAAAGTTTACGGCATTAGTCTACTATTTCTCATCGGAAAGAACCTTAGCTATTTATTTTTTTATCACCACTGATTTTAGAGTTTGGACTAATGGATCATGTACAAAAATTATTATTTTGTTTTTCGGGCAATCGTCTTCCCCCCCACCCCATTATAGGCGCCCTTGGATATTAATAGCAGCTCATCGGTTCGGCCTCTCACTTTGAAAGAAGCATCAAGTCAACAATCGAAAGCTATCGAGATATTCAAACAAGCGAGACAATCGATTAAAACATCTCGCAATCACCCCAACACTACTTTCAAGATATTCGCAAAAAATATAACGTATATACTCGCATAAAAGTCGAGAAATATAGTACCAGAAAAACAAGGTACAAAGTGAGGGGATCGACTTAAACGCCAGACCAAAAAAATCCCAAATTTGAAATGCTTATTTTCCCCAACGCAACCAATCGAAAAAATAGAAGAAAATTCAGAAAACTATGTTGAGATATTACGTACAATATAGCAGTATATATTGATAATGCATAAAAGTATGTTTTTCTGTGTTTCGATTTAAGTTTTTAGAAGTCTTTGCCGAAAATGATCTTCACCTGTAGAGGAGTAGCTACTCTCTTATAAAGGGAGTCTAGTTTTTGAGTGCGAGCGTTTTGTAAGATGTTAATATATGTGTGCGTGAAAGCGACCCCTGTCCTTCGTTTTTCTTTAATTTTCTCAGGTGAGTTTGTGGCTCTCGGAAACTGCGGTTTGCGGTTTTCACTGTAGTTTTATGCTAATTAGGGCATGTTGGTCAATCTGCGGAGTATAAAAGTGGGATTGAAATTCTCTATTGGTGGATATTTGGTCGAGTCCTGCTTCATCGAGAAATACGAGATCGGAGATCTCATCCTTCGAGATTTGAAGCTCGCCACCTGCTCTGGAAGATTTAAAGGCTAGCTTTAGCTAAGAGAATCTGCCATTTTCGGTAAGAAAGTGTTTAGCCATAGTTCAATAAAGTTCTGCGGCCACCATGAGTTGCCAGTATTTAGTGACATTATATAAGTTTTGAATTTGTGAGCTGATAAATTGTTTTCAGAAACAGTAGTGTTCGACATCGAAAGCCATCTTGAATGTAGTTTGAGCAGCCAGTCTTCCGTATGTAAGTTAGTTTTAGATATAGTAATTTTGTATTTTGAGAGTAGATTTGAAGATTAGAATCAATTTAATTCAGAGTAGCGTAGGCTAAATTTAAAAGATTCACCGCAGTCCTTCCCTATTTTAGTTTCAATAAACAGTGTTTAAAACTTTAAATCTAAGTATGTGTCAATTACCTCACGGCGGCCCTGATAAGGGTTGTCGCACAAATGGCGCCCAACGAAATTATTTCGTACCCAGATCGTTGGATATTATGCCACGTGTATATTTTAGGGGTAAACAAGACATGAACGTATTCGTCTTAAACTTCGATGATTACTTTTCGTATATTCAAGATAAAAAAAGATATCTGCTAAAGTGCTCATGGTGTTGCACTGTTATGGTTGGAGAATATAGCAAAATTTTTGGTAAGAGACGAGACCCAGCGATACGAAGAAACGATTGTAAAACTTAAGAAAGCATTACCGTCTGTAAGGGAAAAAAGTGCGCTGCATAGGGAATTTTACTACAGTAAGGAAGTTATTTTTGAGGAAGAATCAAAATTCTACTTGAATAAGTTAGATTTAAAGAACAAATTAGGACTTGAATTAACTTTTGATAAAATAATTGACATTGTATTGTCCTACCACTTTTTCATGTAAGTATACAAGATTATGTTGAAATGCGTGCACAAGCACACCCAAGAGTTCGTCTGAATTATATGAACTGTTACTGAAATATAAATCTCGTCGTGACTCAGACCGTGTGGAAAGTTACTCACGACAGAGCGCTTTTCACAATAGTCAGTCTAGGAATGAGGGGTATAAATATGATTCGAGAGGGGAAATCAAGAGTTTAGATATCGTTACAGAAATGAGGGTAGAAATTATGGAAATGATAATTATAGAGTTAATCCTACTGAGTCTAAGGGTGATGTTGGATATAAAGGTGGTAGTAATTTGAAAAATAATGATGTTAATAGACGTAATGTTTAAATTATAGAAAGCCTGGTAATGCTAATGGTTACAGAAATAATGGTGGAAATTTCAGAGTTAATAATGGTAGGAATAAAAATAATTTTGGAAATGGTCAGAGAGGCGGAGTTCGTGATAGGAATTCCTCCACCCCTTCTCGTTTAAGGCAGTTAACGGTGATAGAAAGTGTTGGTGATAGAGGTGTGGAAAGATGGTGTGATGGAGGATCAGTTAAACTGGTGATTGGCTGTAGGGCAGGAGATATACAGCCATGGGTTAAACAGCAAAAATATAACACTGGGTGATTATTATTAAAGTTACGATTTCAAAAATCGATAATTTTAAAACTACTGGTCAGAATGACTTGATATTTTAGCAGAACAATCGTGAGGCGATGGAATTTTGTTTGGGGAAGAATTAATATACTTTCAATATGTGCCGATAGATGGCGCTGTTAGGGTAATGTCAGGGAAAAGACCAAAAATGTATTCGTTAAACACAGGAATATTGTTAGCCAAAAGGAAAAAATAGAGTTCAAGGATTTACTAAAAATTTATCAGCGAAAAGACAAGAATACGTGTTTACAGCGACAACAGCAAGAATGACAAAAAAGAAAAAAGAGAGCTTCATGGATGATTAAGGTTTAAGTGGTTCGATATCCCCTCCGCCTTGTTCCGATACTAATTGAAAGTGCAAAACGGCATGCTCCACAACAGATTGGAAGGTATCTGTACTGATGCAATGGGTGTGGTGTGTCATGCTTGCCTTCAAGTCGGCTAGATTCTGAATCCGATCGCTGTAAACAACATTTTTCAGGTACTCCCAAAGCCAGAAATCACACGGGTTTAAGTCGGGGGAGGGGGAACGTAGCGGAAACATTGTTGGAAAAAGGCGGCTTATGATCCTATCATCTCCGAAATTAGCACTCAGTAGCTGCTTCACAGGAGTAGCAATGTGCGGAGGAGCGCCATCTTGCATGAATATTGTGCGATCTACAAACTGACGCTGCTGAAGTGCCAGAAGGACATGGTTACCCAAAAGTGCTTCATACCGCTTGCCAGCAATGGTGCAGGTAACGGCACCTGCAGGTGTGATCTCCTCGAAGAAAAAACTGACCGACGATAAACGCTGCCGTTATTCTGCATCACACAGTGACTTTTTCAGACTGAAGAGGTAATGGCTGTAGCTGAGACGGATTTTCGGTTGCCCATATTCTGAAATTTTGCGTATTTACAGAACCTTGCAAATGAAAGTGGGCTTCGTCAGACCACAGAATGTTCCATGGCCATCCGTTGACAACTTCCATCCGGGCAAGATGTTGTAGTGCAAGAGATTGACGTGCTCCCAGGTTAGCAGGTAGCAACTCTTGCACACGAGTTATCTTGTACGGATAATAGCGCAAGATGTTCCGTAGGACTTTACGCACCGTGCTATTCGGCTTATCCAGCATTCGGCCAATTCTCTGTGCACTGCTGATTCCAGCATCCTGTTAGTCTGTTCTTGTAATGCTGTAGCCACATCTTCCACTGCCGCACAGCCAAAACTGGTTTCCTTCCTCTTCCCCGTTTAAGTCAAATGAACCGGTCTGTTCGAATTTAGCAATCATTTTACGCAGACCATTTGTGGTTATTGGACCCCTTTTTATGGATTTTAATGTCCGAAACCTCCTAATAGCTGTAAGTGCACAGTCATCGTTCTTATAAAAAAAGCTTCAAGAGCAGAGCGCGATCCTACATAGTCAGAGTCATGATGAAGCATTCAGGCAAAGAGCTGGTGATCTGCATTTTTATGGCACCTATATCTGCGGTGCGCATGTCACGTATTATTAATTTGCATATCTCCAGACAATGTGAACCCTGACAGCGGCATCTATCGGCACATTTTGGAACTATTTTTTTCCTTCGCCAAACAAAATTCCATTGTCTCACGATTGTTCTGCTAAAATATCAAGTCATTCTCACCAGTAGTTTTAAAATTATCGATTTTTGAAATCGTAACTGTAATTATAATCACCCGGTACTTATGATCATATAAAAAAATGAGAAATCCTAGGAAATTATAATACAGAAGAACTTCACTTTTGAATTTTACAAAATTGCATTTATTTACGGTGTATTTACTGAAATTTCCTATATATATTAGGTGTGTGCAAAAGTCCTACCAATTTTTAATGTGGGAAAAGAAAGACAATTAAAAAGAGAATTGATTGCCTATGTATACGTGATTGACATCATTTAGTATATGAGCTTTTGCCATTTGCCGTGCAATAGATTATTTCCTCGTTGTAAAATAAAACTCCTCTACTTTAGAGTAAAAACGTCTTGTAATATTATTTTCACAATCTTGCGCAACATAAAAGGTTTGAAGGGCCAAGGAGTTCTGTAGCGATCGAACTAGCTACATGATCATTAAACGCTGGAAGAAATGCGTAGAAAAATGTGGAAAATTTGCACGAAAATTCAAGAATATTAAATAACATATGTCGTTGTAGTTCGTTCCTCATCACTTGGAATTGAATCCTTTTGTGTGTTATAGAGGCCTTAAAATGTGGGCCATTCAGGGATATAGTGGAAGGTATACGGAGGTATACGCCGTATACGATCAGGATTCTATTAAGAAGTTCCGTGCACCCTCTATTTTTCAAATAAAGCTATAGTGTTATACTCTAATTATGAACGTTCATGACTCTAATGTATATCCTCTGGATTTTTAATGACTACAACATTTGTCATGGACAAGTCATTTAAAGTACGAATTCCCGTTTTTAAATCTAGTGCACATTTAATCTTGTTTTTTAAAATATGAGCATAACATAACAAGTCGTAAAGTGAAATAACACATGTGTTACTAAGCGCCACTTCAGGAAACAAATCCCGTTTTGTGTCTATGTGAACCAAAGGGGATTTGTTTCCTAAAGTGGCGCTTAGTCAAGGATTAAGCTGAGCGAGTGTAAAGTCCTCCAAGTTACCTGTGAATTATACCTCTGGGGGTGCCTAGTCTGAAGTCCTCCAAGTTACCTGTGAATTATACCTCTGGGGGTGCCTAGTCTGGTGAAGGTCTCGTCACCAGATCAAGGTTCTAAATTACGAGACCAACTGGAGTAGCGATGGCATAACGTATGGATGAGCGATGCAGCGAGGAAATAGTAAATATCCCAGCATCTCACATCCGTCCGGCATGACTTCGTTACACTGCGCCGTGCTGAACCACCTCATCAAAAATCAATTAGCAACCGACCAACTAAGAAAAAGAAATTAAAGCCACAAGACGCACTGAAGCCACGTCGGCCTATAGATTTAACAAACACATCTTCGCCAAGCGGAGAGCAGGCGAATCTTCGCCCCGTTGCCAGGTATCAACTCGTTAAGCTAGGCAAAAGCCTGACAGGTAGGGGCCTGGTCAGCGGTATATAAAAAAGAGCTGAGCGAGTGAAGCGCCTATACGTCCCCTCACGGCCGACTTCAATACCGGCCGAGAAAGCTCCTGTTTGTTTCACCCGCCTTAGGACGGAGTTCATGATGTCAGATGACGTGATCTAACGCCTACGCAATCCGCTGAGAAAACTCTTGTTTCTTCACTCTGTAAGAAGACTTTCTCTGTGAATTGTATTAAGGTGGCTGGAACATGGATATCCATTCTTTCTGCGATTGGATGTTGGCATCTAGCTGGTTAGCAGTGTTCTGATTGGCTTTTCAGATTCAGATATCCATACTATACTGACTTTTAATGTCTTAGAAGCGGTGATCGATAAATTAAAAAAATATATTCTAAGCTATATTGGAATGAGTGCGTAGTATCTATGTGGTATATCATTTATCTCCAGTTCTGTAGACCCAGGATCGGATCCAAGCAGCAGAAAGTTTGAAAAAATAGAAAATTTTTCCTTTTTCAATATTTAATTTAGTCATCAAAAATAATTTGAATGAAAAATGGAAAGTTTTTATTTTTCAATATTTAATTTAGTTATAAAATATAATTTGAAACAATATTAGGAATTTATGTAATGGGAATTTTTTTAATATTCGTTGCAGTGTTTACGGTTTTAACGAATTTCCTATTTTTAGATATTCCAATTCAACGATTTAGCCGAATCCACATATGTTTTTATGTTTTGTCTTATTTAATGGGTGCAAATATCTCATACACGCGTTATAGTGATAGCGGCATTAACGAATTTCATGCATTTTGGAGATTGCTACACAGCGAGGTTGCTGAATCCAGTAATGTTTTTATTGTTTCATGGACGCGAAGTGCTCATACATACGTTAGTGATCACTTTTTAACGAATTTCCTGCATTTTTAGATTGTTACACCACGAGATTGCTGCATCCAGTGATATTTCATTTTTCTTTTCATGGGCGCATAGTGCTCATACGTGCATTAGTAATCACGGTTTTAACGAATTTCATGCATTTTTGAGATTGCAACACGGCAAGGTTGCTGCATACAGTGTTTTTTTCTTCATGGGGACGAAATTTTCATATATACGTAAGTTATCGGGTACATGATTAAAAAATATACTAATTTACAAACCTTTCCACAAACAATACTGATATTATTAAAAGCAGATTACCCATTCTGTTGCAAAAAAAAAGTATTTTTGCTTTATTTTGCTTGTTGAAATCGAAAAAAAAAATGATAAATTTACGTAAATTATTTATGTACGTATGTTTTATAAATTATTCAGAATCATCATTAAATTATGTTGTAATTAAATTCTATGCATCAAAAATACACGTTGCGTGATTCAATCGATCACCGCTTCCAAGATATTAAAAGCCAGTATGGTCTAAATATCGGAATCTGTAGAGCCAATTAGAACAATGCTAACCAAGGTGCCAACATCCAATCACAGAACAAACGGATATTTAAATTCTAGCCGCCTGTGATTGTGTTGGCGCAGATTACGTGACGTAATGAACTCCGTCCTAAGCCTATACTACAGGCTGAATCATCCCCGCCATTTAATAACCCGCGACCAAGCTTACCGCAGTGGTGGACGGCGAGTGACAGGGAAAGGGACGGCAAACCCCTGCTCTGGCAGTATACTAATGCTAAACTGGGTCACAACATGGCGGTTATTTTGAGCAACAAGATGGATATGCGCTAGCTCTCCTTATAGGAGCCGTACACTCTTAAAACTGTGCCTCTGATTTAAGAGGTACATTCTGAATTTTTGTGCCTCTGAATATTAAGAGGCACATGGTGCCTTTGAAATTAAAAGGTACATAGTGCCTTTGAGATTCAGGGGCACAGTGTAAGTGCCTTTGAAATTAAGAGGCACAGTGTGCCGCTGAATTTATATATTCAAGTGCCTCTTATTTAAAAATACATTCTATGCCTCTTATAATGGTGGCACATGCATGTGCCACCATTATAAGAGGAACAGAATGTAATTTAATTATATTTTATATTATATTTATATCTTTACAGTGAATTCTGTCTACTGCAGAAAGATTTTCCAGCATGGCATATCCAAAGACATATTAAATTTTGTGTAAGGCAGAATACTATGTATAATAGAAAATTTTCTCACTCCCAATTTATTGAAACAAATTTGAAATAAATATTAAAATGTGTGTCCATGTGGCCTAAGTCAGTTCTGTGGTTCAATAAAGAACCTTGTCTACATATCAGTTTATTTTATACATATCAAAATACATAAAAGGGCATGAAAGCTTTATTAAAAACAAATAAGACAAACGTTAAAAATAATCAGCGTAAAATAATCACAATATTGATCTTGTGATAATGACAACAATTAATTTCAAAAAGTAACTCTGATCATAAATATTTCATTACTGGTATCCTATGTCCATTGCTGAAATTTTGGGTGTTTTAATTTATTTTTGTTATTGCAGTTAAATTTCGATTACAATGGGAAATGTAGCTGAGATTAGTTAAATATCGTTGACAGATTAATATCAGTGTTTAATTCAGACATTTTTCTCCTGGAGGGATTTTCGCGGCTTTGCTTCGGGGGGGGGGGGGGGAGGGTTGCACTTTTGTCCATTAAAAAGAATAAAATCTCACACTTTTCGATCATTGTTCCGGAGAGGGAATGCCCCCACCCCCGGGCCACCCCCTGAATTCAATACTGATTAATATAATACAAAAGAAACTGGACTTTATTAGCTATAACTATTAATAAAAAAATTAAATTTCTCAAGGGAATGATACATTTACTCGCAATATATACATATGTTTGTAACATAAAACATTTCTTTTACAGTGTCGATTTTTATACTATACACATTCAAAGAAAATAATAAAGTACTAAACTAAATACACTTACTTATTGCAGGCTTTTCTATAACTCTCTATATTCATTATAATCCGCCGGTGGATGTTTGCAATAATAACACCATTACACGTAATTTTATGTTTCCTAACATAAATTCATTGTATTTTTCACAGGAACATTTTCCTCTGCGGCGTCGTTTTATATCGTAGGAAAACCTAACTCCTATTATCAGCGATTGATATTGTTGCAATCCTGAACGACAATAATAACACGAGCGTAATTAAAAAACGAAAGCACAAAACCTCTTGAGTAAAAATAATCGTCTTGCGAAAATGATATATATATATATAAACTCTGTTTGTGTCGTCAGGTACCGCTTCTCGAATAATCCACTAAACGCCATTTCTTCTGGTCAAGCGTCCATTCTTCCTTCTCCCCTATCCCTCATTGAAAGTAAATATCCCGCGCCCGCTCAATGCATCATGGGTTAAACATTTGTACGCATGCGCGCTTTCCCACTGTACCGCTGAATAAATGACCCCTTTTTTTAAGAGGCACACATTTCGCGCCATGACTCTGATATATTTCGTTCAGTCGTCCGTGCCTCTGAAAGGTTTTGAGACCTTCATTTGTGCCTCTCATTTCTTTGTGCCTTTGATATTTATCAGCTAATCAGAGGCACTTTGTCTGTGTGCCTCTCATATGCGCTGGTGCCTTATATATCAGAGGCACAGTTTTAAGAGTGTACATAAGACAAACAAAAGCTCTTCGGCCCCTATTGAAATCGACATGCTCCACTTCAATGTTTCTTTGTTTCTAGAATTGTTTGGCCGATGACCATTCAATTCAGATCACTGACAGCTGCATGGTTCACATCAAAAAATCTGCCACAAATCGTATCGTAACTAAGCAGATGACTGGAAATTATGTATTTTTTCAATTTATGTCTTATTGGATTGTCTTTATGCTGAACTCTGATCTTTTCAATACGAACACCCAATTTTAACATCATATTTGTTTTTGTTTTTTTGCCAAATTTTATCTAAGAATACCAAAGCTTATAGAAATAGATTTGTATTTTTAAAAAATTATAGGTTACAATTCATATTTCTGCGAAAATTTATTTCGATTTTTTTGTTTCAAATTATTTTGGGGGAAAAAATGTAACTTGTGAAAATTCTAACAGAAATCGATTTTTAAAAGTTATGAGAATCCAAAATTAGAGCTTATAGCACCACTTAGTTTTTAAGTTCTGCGTAAAAAAAAAAAAAAAAAAAAAAAAAAAAAAAAAAAATGCAATATTTTGCAATGATTACAAATGAATTTAACCTTAGGAGTTCCAAATTTTAAACCTTCATAATACCCAAACTACTTGACCAAATGCCATCCCGTTTGATATCCTAATGTAAAATTTATTGAAAAAAAAATCATCTAAATAATAAAAGCCAAATAATACAAAGCGATTTCAGGTGTTCTTATTGAAAATTTCAGAATTTGGTACAATTTCAGCATGAAGACGATCTCTAAGCATATTTCTTTAAACATAAATTGAAAGAAGATATAATTTTCAGTCGAATGGTTATTATTTTTTTTTTTATGTGTCATTTTGGCGATTAACATGTATGTTCAATACATAGAGGTTAATATATATGTTCTCTCTCTCTCTCTCTCTCTTGCTCTTTTTAGGTGCGTTCGTAAATACGTAGCACCTATAGTCGTCGTCTAGTCCGTCCGTCTGTCCGCATATAACAGCGCAAGAACTACCCAACCGAATGGTTTGAAATTTAATATATATATATATATATATATATATATATATAATTATAATATCTATGAATTTCAAAAAACATATCAAGTTCTATTCTACTTAAATCTCCAAAGAGATCATTAATGATATTGTGTATACAGAATACCACATAGCTAATAATTAACATGTGCAAACATAATATTACCATAGCTGATGCTTCAATGGTAATTGGCCAAATTTTACTCATACCAAAAGAATATTGAAAAAAGAAATATAGAGAAAGGGAAAAAAAAAAAAAATTATAATTGGAGTTGCAATTAAGTAAATACAAATGGATTAATAAATTAAATATGAACCATATACAATGGAAAATTGGACCACATGAGAATTAAAAATGAATTGGATATGGAAAAACACATGCACATGTACTCATCAGCCTGGATGCACCCACATGTGTTTTAAATAATAATTCAGTGTTTCATAATTCTACTGGCATAATGCTAAGATCAGTAGAATCATCCAGGTACACTGAATTATTACCAGACAACAATTGGAAATATTAAAATTTGGAAATATTTAAATAGGAAATAAAAAACCATTAAGAAAATATAATATATTTCACTCACATCGATTATCCAAAAAACTGTAATTAACACCTCACTATATTACCACGAGATAACAGTTTTGAAATAATAAAATTGGAAATATGAACGCGTAAAGTGTAGATTAAATATTTACTCACAATAATTATACAGAATCCTTAAAATGTCACAACTTCTGCATAATATTCACATCCACATGGCAATGCATCATACATGTTTACTAAGTCGAGTTGAGAGAAATGATTTGTAAGACAAGTTGAGTGCACACTTTTTTTAAAACTCAACCCCATCGATGACACCCAATCACAAAATGATTCAAAAACACTCAAAATAATTCTGGTTTTAATACACTTATAACAAATTTATATCCGTGAATATATATTACTCCATCCAATTTTAATTCCTGAAAGTAAAATTAATATACAATCAATAGCTCCCTCTATAGTTAAATTAAATATAATATTAACAATATTATCTACAACTACCTGAAAGGTAAAGTGTCGCCATCTATTGGTATTATAATAATTCATAATTAATATTTAGTTAAATATCCACTTTATTAGTTACATACTCACTACATTAGATTTATTTATATAAATAAACTTTAAAAAACAATACTAACTTGTAGTTTTACTTTAAATTCAAATAAAATATATTACTACTATATGAATAAATCTACACAGAATTAATTCAACTTGCACAGCATTTCAGATATTCTTAACAAGAATATATTATGTAAAAGAGATATTATTTTAATTCAAATTGTTTTTGCTGCCAGCTGTGTTAATCCACTGATATTATAGACATTTATTAAATAATTAATGTTTTATTTTTACTACTACTTAAATATATATTAGACTTGTTATTAAATAATTAATGTTTAATTTATACTACATTGTAAATATATTTTATATTTATAGATTAATTTAAATATCTAATTAAATAATTCATAAACAATTCAAAATATCTCAAAATTTATAATATTGATAATTAATAGTATTACTACTGTTTTTCAATCAAATTAATGCAATGCAGTAATTAAAATACTTGTTAATTTTAATTATTCATAGACAAAGATAAAAACTATATATATTTATATTTATATATATTGCAAATAGATATGTATATGAGTTATAATCACCATGTTATCATTGTATAATTTAATTTGTTATTGTATAAGTTAATTTATAAATGTATGAAAACTGCACATCAATAATACCTTAAACAGAGGTGATCGGCAACGCACAATCACAACTATACAAAGTATAAATAATGTTCAATCAAATATTAAATTTCCTAATATGTTATAATTGTAATTATGTATGTTATATTTGTAATTTTCTATATAAAGTGTATATAATGTTCAAACAAATATTAAATATTAAATTTCCTAATATGTTATAATTGTAATAATGTGTGTTATAATTATTATTTTCTATATCTTTTGTTATATGTTATCGCACACTAAAACAATAATTTATTTCATACCATGTTTATATTTAAATTATATAATAAATGTTATTTAAAAGAGTTGATGATTGAATTTATCATAAAAATTGGATATCCATATATTTTTGCTTGATCTCGAATATATCTAATATTTTTGTTTTTATTTATATCTGAGCATAAGTATTTTATACGATGTAGATAATTGATAATTATATTTTTATAAACAGATTTATGTAAACATGAAGCAAAATTGGTAAAAATATTTACTTTAAATGGGAAATCAAATCTCTTATCATAAATATCAAAAATTAATTTATAATTATTAGTAATATTAATTTTTAAGTCAAGAAAGTTTATATTATTATTAATTAAATCATTTTCGCTTAATTTAAGCTGAGTAGGATAAAAATTGAGTGGTGATGTGCAATTTTTTTCATTGAAATAAAATATGATAATGTCATCAATATAGCGATAAAATACATAATCATTGTTCGGACTTATATTTCTTTCATAATAATATAAGTAAAGGTCAGAGAGAATACTAGATGCGGTTCCGCCCTGCGGAATTCCCTGGCATTGTTTATAGATAATATTGTCATATATAATGTAATTATTATGCAATGTAAAATTTAGTAAAGTTTTAAAAAAATTTACTGAAATATGTTCTTTTAATTTTAATTGAGATTTAAATTCTTTAAATAATATACACATTGTTTTATGTAAGTCTTTTATATCAATGTTATTAAATAAATCATTAAAATCCAATGTTTTTATGAATTTTACCGGATTGATATTATGTATTTTATTAATGAGTTGAAAACTATTTTTTAGGCAATGTTGGTTATTATGTTTTAACGTTATATCATATATCTGCTTTAAAATATTAAGTAGTAAATTGCTTGCATTTTTATTATATGTGTTACAACCGATGGTAACAGTGCGAAATTTAATAGGATTTTTATGAAATTTTGGAATTATAACAAGATAAGGATAATTAAAATTATTACATTTCATTTTTAGTAATTTGTGATAATTTAATAATTTTCTGTTATTTATTTCAATATTTAATTTAGTTTTATTAAAAATATTACTTGTGTTGATTGCATTGTGAATTAACACTTTATAGTATTCTTTACAAATGATAGCATAATTATTAGGAGATTTATCTACATAAGTAATTATAAATTTGTTTTGTAATTCTGATATATGTTTATTTATGTTTTTAAAAGCTGCATGTGTAATATGATGATAATTTTTCATAATTTCATTTTTTAATTTATCAATTACAGAAAATCTCCATTCACTGAAATATTCGATTGGTTTATTGTAATCAACAGCAATTTTATATATAAACAAATCAATATCTTGAATAAACTGCAATATTATGGATTTGATATTACATATATACATAATCGTTGCAGAATTTTGTCGAGTCATTTCAAATTTTATGAAAATCGAATCAAAACTTAACAAGAACGAAAAATCATGCGTCAAGCATAGATTATGTAACACTTTCCAACGCTTTCAAAATAATTTTACAAATCATACCGTTTAATAAGCTAAAAGATAACATCTAAGTAATCCGAATACTTTTCATCAGCCCTGTATAGGATCTATAGATTTGTATATATACTACATAGGATGCTAAATTTTAGTTCAGTTAGGAAACGCGTAGCACAGTTTAAAATTCTCCGTCTGGAGTTAAATAATACGGAAATGTGTTCGCGAACTTTTGTGCTTCCCTGTATAGGATCTACAGAATTTATACACACCACGTAATAGACAAAAAGCGAGTTAAAATTAAAATCGCGTTCAGTAACTTAAAACGCACTTCCAGGAATTATTGTTAACAGACAGTAGAGAATTCTTTTGTGTGTCCCTGTAAATGAACGATGACTGCTATACACACAATATTCTGTAGTAAGCCTCTTGTAATGCACCTTATATAAATTTCAATGCGTTTAAAATAGGGAAACATTATTTAAATAAACCGCAGACGATTTTTCTCCTTAGACGTAATGTAACGGAATTCTTTTGACTGTCCCTGTAAAGTAACTATAAGTGCTATGCACACACTATTCCATATTAAGCTTCTTCTAATGCCCCTTAGTGATATATATATAAATTTCAATGCGTTTAAAATAGTGAAACATTATTTAAATAAACCTCAAGTGATTTTTCCCCATAGACCGCAATGTAATGGAATTCTTTTGAGTGTCCCTGTAAAAAAAGTATAAGTGCTACACACTTCCGTTGAAATAGGGAACATGCTATAGATAACGACTATAACATATAAAAATTGCAGAGCAATCCGAGCCTATTTGCGGGAGTTAGAGCACGGCCAGACGGCCAGACAAACCGAAGTCATAAACACTTTTCAACTAAGGTTGGAAAGTGTTAAAAAGATATTCATAAAACTTTTCTTCATTCTATTAAATCCTATCATACGTAATTAATTCAATGATATCCCATGATAGGTAACGATTCTAGGTTGCCATGGTGATGACGCCCTATTGAAGATGGAGCCCTATTATTTCCGTATTACTGAATTTAAAAACCGAATTTGTATTCTAAAATTGTTTAATAATAGCAATCTTATAATCTGCCGACAGTTTTTTGGATAGTTGTTTCCGGAGAAAGAGATATTAAATGGAAAAGAGTCTAAATATGGATTTCAAGTTCTGACATTTTCAAAGTTAGGCTTAAATTTCCCAGTGTAATTTTCAGTAAATGTCAACAAAATATAAAATGTTGTCAACTTAAAATGTACTTATTTTATTACGGAAATTAATCATATCATAATAACAGACGATATAATTCATTTCACTGAATTAATAAAGATGATTTTTTTACATTGTCTTGAATTGGATATTTGCGCATAGTATAATTTTAATGTAACAGAATTGTAATTAATTGTTTGTAAACGTGTATTGAAACTTAATTTCATAAAATAAAATTAATATCTATTATATGAAAATCTGCGCATAAAATAAATTTTGTATTCATGCATTTTTGGACAAGAGTGCAACAGCAATTGCACCACGATCTGAATATTTATGAAACTAGTTATAGTACGAACGCACCTCATTTGTCACGTTTGACGTACAATTTTCAACTTGTTTTTATTCTGCCGATTGTACATTACGTTAATATTTTCTGAAATTTATGGTAATGATTTTAGAGAAATGTTATAAAAACACTCTTTCAATTATATTACAGTAAATCTTGTTAAACTGTCTCTTGCTGAAAAAAATCACCTCGCATATAACGTTCGTTTTTCAATATTCTGGACAAAGAGATAAGAAAATTATAATTCTATAAAAATTTAATAAACTGCCACACAAAAAATATGAGACTCTGGTAAAACGTCACTTTCGACTTTCAATTGACGATTTCTTTCTGAAGCATAATTATGAAAATTAATTAATAAATTAATAACTAATTAATTACTAATTAATAACTAATTAATTCTGAAAATTAAATTTTTTTAACTGGCCGCCATTTTGAAACAAGATGGCGGATGAAGCTGGCCGACGAACTCGGTCGAGACCTTGGTATGTCCTATACACATACTCAGTCACATACAAATCGGTTGATAAATAAAAGAGTTGCAGCATGACAAATGTCAGATATATATCAAAATAGCGGCCAGTTAAAAAAAATTTTAATTTATAAAAATTCAAAAAGAAGCACAAAAAATTTTTAAATTGAAAAAATTGTTTCCGTTAAGTGTTAGACCCTGATACAAGGATTTCGGAGCATTTTTTGTTTTGGCTTTATCTTAAAAAATGGCTGAGATATGACAATTTGAAAGTCTAGGGTGGCTGACATTTTGAAGTAATCTGATATTTGTTATGTTGTAATTCTCGTAATTATGAATGGATATGAATGTGGCTGATCATCTGTACAGGACATACCAAGGTCTCGACTGAGTTCGCTGGCCAGCTTCGGGCGCCATTTTGTTTCAAGATGGCGGTCAGTTAACATTTAAATTTTTTTTTTTAATTTAAAAAATATGTATAAAAATTATAAATTAAAAAAATTATTTCCGTTAAGTATTAGATCGGGATTCAAGGATTACGAAGCATTTTTTGTTTTGACTTTATCTTAAAAAATGGCTTAGATATAGTTGTTTGAAATTCTAGGTTGGCTGATATTTTGAAACAATCTGATTTTTTGCTATGCTCTAACTCTCATACTGAAATTCGCATTCAAATTCAGTATTAACGAAAACCGGGATTGAATCGTCTGTAGTCGGGTTCCAGGCATTTTAGCTTCGGGTGTTTGAGTAAAATAAGTTGATTAAAAAAAAAAAAAAAAAAAAAAAAAAAAAACAAGGAATATGGAAGTTACCTTTTCCTCCCTGTACAGACCGGAAGGACTCTTCTAATGAAAGCTACCTAAAATGTTAAAAAAAATTGCACAAAAATCATCTAGTACTTTCGGCTATACATACCCAGCTTTCCTCAGGATTCAGAATCTTAACTGATGTTATTAACGTCACTTTTTCTTTTTCATTTTTTTAAACATCTATTAAAGTATTTTCTTCGTCTTTTAGGTAACTGGTCCCATTGTTTGTGTATTTTTATATTCTTTTACAAAGATGAATTTTAGCATCCTGAACTGGTTTATTTTATATCATCCTTACAGTTAAAAAAAGTCGACCACCCATAAAAGAGTTCTACCCCCACATGTTTATAAAACAGGTATTTTGCATGCGCTCGTCTATTTAAAAGAGGAAAAACAGCTTTCATTGAAAAATATAACTATGCATTTCTGTATGATTAGTTTTTATAAGCCATATAGAATAAAAGTAAATTATAGTCTGACTTACCATACCAATTTTGGATCTTTTTATAAGAATCCTTAGGAATTATTTCGAAGAAAACTACCTACCTACACTAGTCGGAACATGTATTTTTAATAATTTATGTATGTAAACAACTTTAAAATTATATGGTTTCCTTCTTCTTTTTTTTTTTTTTTTTTTTTTTGTTTAAATTATATACCATCAAAGGAAAATATCTTAAAAGTAGGAAGAGTTCTTTGGAAAATATATTTATATACCACACAGACAAAATAAAAGTAATAATAATAAATACCTGGCTTATTTATTCGGGGAATGTGTTGAAATCTGCCAAGTGCTATTATCGTCAGATGAAAAAAAATATCTTTATGCACGATTCTTAACATTTTTTTAAATACGCATTTTAATTTTAAAGATAACTTTTTTATGCAACTAGAGCCCAAATAAAACTCCATTCATGAGCTTTAAAAAATTATTTTCAAAGATTAAAATACGTGCTTTCATAACTAAACAAAGAAGCCATACTAAAATTAATTTATTCACATTTCTTTACTCTTTTTCTAAATAATTAAGTATTTCAAAAATTCTATTTCTAAGAAGATTTTGTTAAAATCTTTTCAACTGAAGACATTTATAGATTATTAAACATTTCTTTTATATTAATTAACTGTTTTCTTCCAAATGCAATTTAATCGAATATATAATATAATGTCGGTTGTGTTTATTGGTATAAAATATATCGATCTGAATAGAGCTCTTTTATCATTTTATTGCTAAAAATAAGACATACTTTAGAACGACTAATATGCAAAAGTAAGGGAGCATATATTGCTTATATGTGCAATATATTCTGAAGTATGTTTCAAAAGCACTTTCTCAAAACGAACTATAAGATTATTGATTTTAAATCGCAGAAAATGGACTTCAAAGTAAATACTCTATCTTCTAATTTTGAAAATCAATTTTGAATCCAATATTGCATGCTTACATATTTATGAAGGAAGAGTTTATATATAAACTAGGGGCTCTGCCCACCCCTCCCCCCCTCCCCCACTTAGTTGGGCAAAGCTCCGGACTTACAGCAAACTCGCGCATTGCAAACGTGTTCCTAATTCACCCATTGGCGGAAACGCACTGCATTCTATCCCAATAACAAATTTGAAATTCTTGAATTTAAAATCATTTTAAGCCATTTTTTTTGTATTGATGTACAGGCCGGCAGATAGATTAATTGCCGACAAGACATATTGCGTTTGACTGCTTTATGTAACAGCTAAGTTGATAGTTTAATATCAGTAAAAAAATTCATACTTTGTAGTAATTTCCGTATTTATAATTTAAAATTTTGTTTGCAATATGAAATAAGTTTAAATTCAAAGTAATCACTGTAAATGCCTTCATGCAGTAAAACATAAAATAAAATTTTCTTTAAATCTAAATAGCCTATTTCAAGCCAAGGGTTGCTATAAACTCAAAAACAAATTGTGTTAAATCAGTACTATATATTTTTATCTTAATGCGCAGAAAAAACCCCATTGTTATTTAAATCTAGATAATCTTTTTTCTCGCTAGGGGTATCAGCGTAAAAGAAAGTTGAGTTGAACCTATCCTATCTAATTTTAACATGCAATGCAGTTTCCACATGAGAAAACATTAAAAAAAATTCCATTTTAAAATTTTAGTTATGCAATTTCCCACTAGGGGGCACTGCGAGCATACAAAATACCTATCCTGTGAAAATTTTAATCACAACATAAATTTGACCGTGGCAAAACTTATTCTGAATATTTATTAAACAAAACATAAGAAAACATTTTTACTTAAATTTGGTTACCCTTCCTCCCGGAAAGCGCTAAATTTTTTTTTTATTTAATCTGTATTCAACTAATTTTAACTTGGAGTATGGTTGCCGTATGAAGAAACATAAATAATCCATTTTAACGCTTTAGTTATTCAATTTCCCACCAGGGACGCTACCAGCGTAAAATAAACCTATCATGTGAAAATTTTTATCAAAACAGAAATTTAACCGTGGCAGAAGCTTATTCTAGAGACTTATTATAAAACCTCATAAAAATTCAAATTTATTCAAAGTTAGGTATCCTATTTCTCGTCAGGAGACGCCATAAACGCACACGAAAATTGTGTTGAATCTGTACTGCATATTTTTCACTTTTAAAGGTTGTTCACAAATCCAAAGTGACTACTTTTTGATACATTTTTAAATTTATTTTTGCTCTCAAACGCAGGAAGTTAGCAGGTGCTTTTATTCAGAAACTATGTAATCGAACTGTTTCTTTTCATTTTCCGATAAAGACTGAAGATGCTTAAGAAAATGTTGTCAAAGTTGGCGTTTTGAACCAAATATCTGGACGCAACAGCATGGGTAATGGAAAAAAACTGCAGTCATAAAACTACAGTGGGTTATATATAACACAATATGTTAAATTGATTTGTTCAATTTATTGAAAAATATAAGACTGTTCGATGACAAATCGCTTCAATAATTATTCCTGCAAGTGTCATGTTAATTATGACGTCATTTTTGACAGCAAAAACTAAACGTAACTGATACTTGTGTATGTTCCATGTATCATTAAAAAATATTTATATTTTTCGTTTCTAATATGACGTCATGTTCACCAGTTTTTCGTACGTAGTAGTTTAATTTTTTTTAACTTTTGTTTCATTTTCATTATTCATGTAAATGTTTCAATTGAGAATTGAACTAACAGCTAAAAATTTAGAATACTTTTCAGTCTTCATCAAAAAAGACCAGAAAGTACGTGGAAAGATTTTTACTTTGAAATTCGAAGTTATTTTAAGGGTTGGATCGCGGACTTAAAGGTTGATACATTCGAAAAGCTACAAGAACTAATCATAGCTGAACAGCTGAAGAAAAATGCCCACCTGATTATAAAGAATAAAAAACAATATTTAGACGAATGGGAGACATTAACTGATCCGCTGAAACCAGCAGAAAAATTTATAACACCTCAGACAAAGATAAACAGTAGAAACAAAATGGATGAATATAGTAAAAGTAATGTATCGAAGAAATTGCAAAAGTGAGGATTCTGAGAATGGTAATTTTTTCCACAGAAATTTTGTGAAGAATGAGTTATTGGCGTCTTCTAAATTGTTACGGTTGTGGTCAACAGGGTTTTATTAAAGTCAAGTGTCCCACTTTGCTCCCCAATTAACAAAGTAGCGTCAAAAGAATTTAGTACATGAAAATTTGTATGAAAATTTGATAACACCTCAGGCAAAGATAAACAGTAGAAACAAAATGGATGAAAATAGTAAAACTAATGTATCAAAGAAATTGCAAAAGTGAGGATTCTGAGAATGGTAATTCTTTCCACAGAAATTCTGTGAAGAATGAGTTTTCGGCGTCTTCTAAATTGTTACGGTTGTGGTCAACATGGTTTTATTAAAGTCAAGTGTCCCACTTTGTTCCCCAATTAACAAAGTAGCGTCAAAAGAATTTAGTACTATAAATCTCTTGTTATTTTCTGCCTAGAAATCGCAAAAACCTTTGCTAAAAGTTAGAATAAAAGGGATGTGCTGATACTGGTTCACTGCATAGCCCGTAAAACCCTCTGTTGCCGTTAAAAAACACAAAGATGAAAGTTATCTTAGCTGATAGAGTACGAAGAAATGTTGAAGTTCACAAAACTAAAGTGTACATAAATATTGAAGGCCGTTCCATTAAAACTGTATTGTTCGCCTTGCCTTCTGCTAAACAAAATTGAACCTTACTTGGAACGGACTTCGTATGCAAAGCTGTAGTTATTTTAGACGTTGTGAACTAAAACTTGTACTTCATCCGAAATCCTAAAAAGAAGTTTAATTTTGCAGAAAATAGTTTCCGACCGCTGAATGAAACCACGGAGAAATCTGCTACAATAAATGTTTCACGTCTTAGCGAAAACAAAACTAAGCACCACCCTCAAGATCAAAGAGTTCAACTTAATAATAAATGTAAAGATTTTTCTAATATCTTCAGATAAGAGAAGCTAATGCATAAGATTAAATTATCTTCTGTAGCCGTACCACCTCTTGCGAAATGACACCAGTCTGTGAATCTGTAGCTGAATCTGTAGAAGATCGCGTAAAAGGACTTGGAGTTTTATAGGATATATCCTTATTAATAGATGAAGCACTACTAACTCAAACAACGTCGAGGAAGCTTAGAAGATACTTTTATTATACCTCAGACCGAAATTCGTGTCTTAGTTATAGTCATCGTCTTATATGGTACACCTCAAGAGTGCCGTAAAGCGAGTGCCGAGTGCTTTGAAGTTGCTAACTCGTATTAACTATGAACGTCCCGTACACTCTCTCAGAGAGAATATATGGATTATGAAATAGCTAAAAGAGATCAGAATGTGGAATTTGTAATTGATCATGAAATACAGTTTATCCTAAGAATGTTAGCAAATGGTTGTTGGATTTCACTTTCGGAGATATGAACCTTGAATAAAGTATTTAACTGAAAGACTAGCTAAAATGAGTCAACAAGTCCTGATAGAGTGATTGGAAAGATACTTTTTGCCGCTAAAGATATAAAAATGGATCCCCCATTTAAACCAAAAGCTGTTATTGCCGTAGCTCAGAAAGGACAACATTTACAAAACAGAATAATCAACTTGATATATCAAGGTATTCCACCAGCAACTGTTGGTACTGGACAAGACTTAGAACTAAATCAAGGTATGCTTGTTATAAGTGTCTTCTCCTAGATCAAATACACTACAAAAGTAAAGTGCAACCTGTTTGCTGAGGACTGCTTATACAGGTTGAGGGTAGGTCTGTAATATGTCACCTAAAGGTCATTGTTTAAACTTTAACTTTCATTAATAGATTTTAGAATTACCGTGTAGCAATAGCCTTAAAATTGTAGTCAAAAGTTTTTCATGTTGATGAGGATTGTTTTGTTGTAAAAAAGTTATGTAGCTGTTTTAATGTTGAAGTGAAACTATGCACCATTAAAAATGTTTATTAACCACGCTGTTTATGTTATGTTTATGGTAGCATGTTACTTTGTATATAGTAGATGGGTATTTAATTATTTTGCAGAGTTTGTATGAATAATAAATCATCTGGATCTGTCTATTAAGTATCTCACGTCCTGACAACTGTGGTTACATTATACTTTCTTGATCTTGACTGCAAGAGCTTTCCACCGATACCATTCCTTATGAAATCCGAAACAAACAGCTGGAGATGTTCTCTAGCAGGGGTTTACCTGCTAGCCCCTTAAAGGGGCTCGATCTCGCCTCCAAAATCAGTGTTTTACTCTAATCATCGGCACATTCTGTATTTTGCACCTTTTCATTGCCCCTCGTGAAGAAATACCTACTCAATCTCCTTCCCCCTCCCCGAAACAAAATCTTGGCTACGTCATTGTCCTCTAGCATGAAAATAAGAATTTGAATGATTTTACCTTCAAATGTTTGCTCAGCAGCAGCCCTTCTGCAGAGGAATTCATTTTGTCTAAATATTTGTAATAACTCTCGCTATAATTAAGAAAACTCAGCCAAATTAATACACTATATAGCTTTATGCATGTATATCGATTGCATTACATGTACATGCCATGTTGGAAATGATCTCCGTTTTTCTGACAGATACATTTCAACGCAGCACACCTTGTGTATAAATGTATTCGCACTGATGGTGTTTAAAAACATTCCGGCGTCTTATGCGTACGTAACGCTAGTTGTCAGTACAGTGATATTTTATAAGGCGGATTATTTGAAAGCGTTACAAATCTGTGAAGATTAGTTCGTGTTCTTTTCAGAATTCAAACACCTTTCCAGATCTTTTGGGGAAAGCATAAATTAGATCTCGTGCAAAGCCTTGACGCGACGCACTCGGCTGTCTTCAAGCCGTCTCCTGTTGCGGTCCGTGGATACGGAACACGTTGAAGCTAAGTTTGTCCAGTTGTCTCAGTTTCTGAGAAGCCAGAATATTGGATGTCAGTTTGGTAAACTAACCACATCGAGAACTTGATATATTGATAATGGCAAAAGAGGGAGTCTCCGACTTTGTAAACAAGTCGACATTGTACGACTTAGGCGTCGTCGTGGATGAAGACGGAAAGGAGGACAAAAGGGTAGTGGCTCGCTACATAGTAAACAAGGTGAAAGTCATGATACAAGGGAAGCCAAATAAGAATGAAAAAGATGTGATTGGGACACATCTGGATGAGTTCTATGAGCTCTTTGTACAGCAGGCTTTGTACTTAGCTGTTGCTAAAGTCGAAATAAACAATTTGACCTTGAGAAAGTGGCTGAGTCGGAATTTAAATGTATGCAAGGTGCTACACGAACACCTGCACCAGGGGAAGGGTCTTCAGAAGAGAAGAGAAATAAGCGTCCTAAAGGGATTAAAGAGAAGACAAGTGCTGCAAGTTCCGCCACTGACCACGTCCTCCTCATCTATCCAACGGACAAGAAAGAAGACTTTTAAGTCTTTGGAAAAACGGGTGACTGAGGCGATTCGCTCGGATGAACTCCAAGTGGGAGTCACCGGTAAAAGGCCTCTCCAGTCCGGGGGGCTTGCTAGTGCACCTTTCTTCCAATAAGGATGCTGAAATTCTTGTGCAGGCGGTCCAAGAAAATGAGAGGCTGAAGCATACGGTCAAATGTACTGTTCCAAAATTTCGAAGTCCTAGGATCATCGCCTACGTCATATCTAATGAGGTCGAAGGGGCCGACGTCGTCGAAGCTGCAGTGAAGCAATCAGGCGTGGAGGTAGGATCCGTTAAATTCCTCATCAGGAGCAGAGACTTGACCAATTGGGTTCTAGAAGTCACTCCAAAGGCCTTCTATTATGCCCTGATTAATCTAAGCCGGTTGGTGATCGGCTGGACGAGCTCGAAACTGGCTGAGCATTCATCCGACTCAGTGCTACAAGTACGGTCGCTACGGTCACATAAGTAAATCGTGCAGTAATAACGAAGTCTGATTAGAGTGTGGGAGCGGTAAGTAGAAGTCAGACAAGAAATGTAAAAACCCAAAATACGAAGAGAAAAAATGTCTCAATTGTGTAGCTGTGAATAAGTTATATTCTGCTGACCAGAGAACGAGTGTGAAGCATTCGTCTCTCCACCCCCAATGTCCCACCCGAGCCTTAGAAGTGAGCAGGTTGAGAAGGACTGACTATAGTTAGACTTTGAATTGGCCAATATAATGTAAGCAGGTCCATGTCAGCGGTGAATCTGGTGAAGGTTGATCTCGGCGATTACGACGTTCTATGTTTACAAGAACCTTATGTGTTTACTGATGGTAAAGTAGGTGGTATACCTGAAAGCGCACCAGCGTTCTACTCTCTGACCCAAGCAAAATCTGTTGTCCTCGCCATGAACAAAGCCGTTCCGGCGGTGGAGATCATGGTGGAGAGAGATGTTGTTGCAGTTCAGTTTGAACTAAGTAAAGGCGTGAAAATATTGGTGGTTTCGATTTATTTACCGCCACACCAGCGTGACGTCGACATCACTTCCCAGACGGGGCTTCTGCAGGATCTTCTCGATAAAAATAATGACAAGTCTTTCGTTATAGTTGGTAACTTTCATGCTAAGAGCTTGGTATGGGGAAATCCTCTTCACAAGTCTGGCGCCCGAGGAGACTTCATTCTTGAGTTTTGTGCTCAGAAGGACTTAGAAGTCTTAAACGACTCCACCACCGATGCCACGTTCAGCGGTGTCCAAGGCAAAAGCTGGACAGATTTAGCTTTGGGCAGACTTCGAACAACAACTTGTTTGGTCAGCTGGGAGCTTGAGCTTTGTGAGTCGAAGACCAACCACAGACGTATTGTTTCGATCATTTCCACAGAAGTGTCGGCTCTACAGCCTAAATACAGGGTGAAGACGAGAGATCTGGTACTGCTAAAGCTTCGGGTGGCCCTGTCCGAAAGGATAGGGGACATGCATCCGGCCGGGCTATAATGGGAAGTCAGTCGACGAGAGCGTAGCTTATTTAAACGAAATTATGCAAGGTCTCTGTTCAGATGCAAAACGAAGTAAGAAGCCTCGCAAAATAACAGTACCTTTGTGGAGCCAAAGCCTAGCGATCGAGAGAAAACAAGTACAGGCGGAAAAACTAGAGTTGTAAAGATAAACTGGATTTGAGAAAGGAGTATGAAATCTTATTTCGGAAACTCCAGGGCCGTTTCAGGAAACCGATCCGACGTTCCAAGTGGGTACACTACAGGTCGATTCTCAATGAGGTCGATTAACGTAGACCATTTGGTCCATATTTTGATTGAGTTCGAAGAAAATGCTCCAATAGTTTAAAACTAAGTGCAGTTCTCGATCGTGCCGGAGACGGAACCAAGGACTTTAGTTCGACAATGCACGAACTAATGAAGTATCACTTCCCTAATCATTCCAAGGGCCGAACTGTTCGTCAGGATTATGCTCTTCGAGATGACGACCCGGAATTCATCCAAAAGGAGCTGGAAGCAATTTTCCGGTCTTTGAGTCGTGGTAAAGCACCAGGGATGAATGGTCTACCTCTTGAGATAGTAGAACTCTTTTACAGGGCCTCTTTTCATAGCGTTACTAAATAAATGCCTTGTCGATGGTGTTTTTCCGTCTGCTTGGAAGGAAGCAGACCTAGTCTAATTTAACAAGGTGGGCAAGGCTCGCGGGCTAGCCAGCTCCTATCGTTCAAGATGCTTCCTGCCCGCATGTTCTGGACAAACTCGTGACCATGGCTGGTCTTCCATGCTAGGTCACGAGGGTTCATGTACCCTGGCCAATTTCGTTTTACTCTGGGCGTTGGAACGGAAGATGCACTCTAGAAGAGGCATCATACAATTGAGGGTTGTCACAATCGAGACAACGATGCCTCGTCATGTTGGATATAAAAAAAGCCTTCAATAACTTGTGGTGACCTTCGATCTTTGCGGCTTTAAGTAAGATGAGGTGCCCTCATAACCTGTTCAAATTGGTTAAGAGTTTTCTGTCTGAGAGGAATATCTCGTACCGATCAGAAGTCATGTCTTTTCTGCGAGAAAACAGCGTCGGTTGTCCGCAGGGCTAGAATTCAAGTCCTTTCTTTTGGAATTTAGTGGCAAACTCTCTTTTTTTAACTGGATCTCGGAGAGTTTGTTGGGATCATCGCCTATGCAGATGACTTCGGGTTAGTTATAGTGGAGTCGAATGTGTACCAATGCAGTCGCCGTCCAAATATCGCACTGGCAAGAATTTCTGAGTGAGCAGTACTGCACAAACTAACGTTTAGTGCAGAGAAAACAGTAGCTATTTACTTCCGGAAGCTTCGTGGATTGGGCAGGAAGAATTCTTCGATGGCTCCTCGTATGCACTTTCTCGGGGTCCTCGTTAAAACAAAGTATTCTGCGAGGTATCTAAGTGTCATTGTAGATGCGAAGCTCAACGGCATGACACGTTGCATACATAAGGGAATCAATAGCCCATTATGCCAGATTGATCCACTTCCTTAGTCAAAAGGACGGAGGTTTGCGTGGGGAAATACTGAAAAAGCTTTATAAGGTGCGAATGGAGAGACTCGTCACATATGCCTGCAGTTGCTGGTGGACGGGCAACGATCGGATAAGAGACAAACTTGTTTCGTCTCAGAGTCCGGTACTCCTTCAGATAACCAGGTGCTTTCGAACTACGAGTTCGGCAGCAGTCCAAGTCTTGGCTGGTGCCATGCCCCTAGACTTGCAGGTTGAGAAGGAATGCCTACTGACTAAAGCTCTCCGCATGAACAGTGACATAGAAATAGGTCCTGCTCATATAAGCGCAGATGATATTCAAAGAAAAGCTGAACGATGTTAAGTACACTCCGCAAAGGCACCGGCCATCGATTGAGAAGAAGAGCCTCAGTTGGTACAGAGCTCCCCAGAACACCGGGGAGTAACAGTTTTCACTGATGGATTGGAAATAGCCAATGGTGTCGTCTCTATCGTGGCTATTTTTTAAAACGAGATTTCAGTTAAAGAACTCTCGTACGGGCTGCCGCCCCACGCGAAGGTCTTTCAGGCCGAGCTCATCGCAATAATTAAAGCATTGGAAGAATGCAAGACGATTGGTCGCTTTGCGCTCTTTACTGACTCACGGTCGCCGTTAATGGCGTTGTCGAATTTGGACTCACTCAGCCCTTTGATCGTAAGGATCCACAAGTTGCGGGAAGGTTGGAGGTTAGATGGTTCTGGGTTAAGTCCCACGTCGGTATTACCGGCAATGAAGCGGCAGACAGACTAGCAAAACAAAGTGCTGCTCTGTCAGAAGCCTGTTTAACTCTCACTGCGCTCAGTCGAGAGCAGGGTTCACAGAGAAATATTGAATTTCTGGCAGTCTCGGTGGGAGGAGGAGATCATAGGCCGATATGTGTACCAAATACTCAGAAAAATTTCGGAAGGGCGCTACTGGGCCTCTCCTATGATCAATTGGGCAATAATGGGACACTGGCATTTCCCTGCTTACTATCGAAGTTCTACATCCGACCGATATTTCCTGCATGTCCTTTTTGCACATCTCCTCGTTGAGTGTTTCGGAACTCAGCCACTGTGGGAGAGGTATTACCCGAGGTTGATCTCAGTCTCAGTTCGTAACTACTTTGCAGAACCGGACGTGAGAAAGTGCCTCGTCATCTCAAAGAAATGTGACTCCATCTCTGAAGGTAACATTAATGGTGACTCATCTTTCTCAGGGTTGAAGTAAGGCATTAATCCTGCTATTGTGGTGTCAAGGCGGTATCATGGTAGTTCACCTTTTAATGAAGTCGAAGAAGAAGAGAGAAGAGAAGATTCTGTATTGAAGATTGTCAGGCTTATGTTTGTAAATATATAAATATTTTTATTCCTATCTTTTATATTCCGTCTAACATATTATCCCATTTACTGTAATAAAGTCCGCTCTCGTGGGGACACCTCCCCAATTATACATTGCAAGTGCTGATTTGTAATATTATGTTTAGTCTTCTGGAGACAAGAGAAGGATCTAATAAAGAGCGTGCTGTTCGCCCCTGTATGAGAGAGAGGCCGGCGAGCAAGGCAGGCCTTCCTGTGAGAGTATGAACTCTCTCGAGTACGGTCAGATTTGTAAAAGGAAGACAACACCACGTTGTAAGGCTAGACAAGGCCAAGGTCAGTTACTAGAAGTGTGATCAGTCATCATCGTAGTTTTAGCCGGTCTTGTCCAGCATTGGATGAGAACCATTGGCGCATTCACTGCACTGATGTCGAGAGTTTTTCACGATGGACTTCTGTGTTCAAATCTTCAAACATACCTTGCCGTCGTAACAGGACTGAGTGTGACACCAGATTGATTAGACCCTGTTAAAGACGAACCTCGCCGGTTTAAGACCTATTGTGCTGTTAAGGAAGCCGCATTATTCGGCTATCTTAATCCGGCGTAACAGGTTTTAACTTGATGGAGTAGTTCGTCTTTAAAATGGCGTAAAGATGCGTTTACATTAGGGCGTTATTGTCCTACGCGTTGCCATTCCTGGTGTTAAATCATAAGAACCAACAAGTCAACGGCGGCACAAATAATCAATGAAGCACGCTGATGGTTGTGTCTTATGATTTAATGCCAGGAATGCCAACGCCTAGGACGTTAACGCCAAAATTCAATGCACCTTAATCAACCTGGTGTCACATCCAGTCCTGTTACAACGGGTTATACATTTCCCAAAGAAAGAAGCTGGTGCTATCAGATACGGCGACAATAGTGACCAAAGTTCCTTTGTAAATACCGTGTTGCCAAATAAAGCAATTTCTATCATGCTACCATATTGCAAGAAATAACCTTTCGTTAACTGACAATAATCCAATTGATTCACGAACTTTTCAATTGTCGAGACTCTTTTGAATCATCCTGTATAATAATATTTATTAAATCAGGCTATTAACACCATCCCTTCCCACTTTTATTGTAGGGATATACTGGGTGCATATGAAAAATACATTAAAATTAAAAAAAAAAATAAAATGAAAAAATTATGACAAGAAGTTTGCACAAGTGAAATCAGAGGGATATCAGATATTTTTAATAGAAAAACTTGTAGTTCCAAAAGGGACCAATAGAGGGGGCTGACGCAAAATACAGGGTGTCCATAAAATAATGTGAGGTGTTCAGAGCCCTCTAGTGGATAATCTAATGGGCGAAATGTAACACCATTTGGTGTACGTGGACAGTGAAGTAGCTGTGCAATGTTTTGATTTCTAAAAGCGAGAAAAATAATGTCAAATGTCAGCATTAAGGAAAATTTTGGCGCTGTTTTCGAAGAAAAATGAACTTGTGTCAGCTTTCAACGTGAACTCTTTACTTATTGAACACGAAACCCAAACAAACTCCAGAACTTACCTCAAAGAAAGATAACAGTTTTATTTAATTAAAACATGCAAATTACAACATCTCCTACCTTTCAACATTATTTTAAAACAAATGTCTGTTCAAGAGTTTCCGAAATTTTCTTTTTAAGTTTACAGCGCGAATCTAAGTGAATTGAAATTTTAGGTAGCTGTGGAAAATGTCATCACATGGAGCTATTGGAATATCAGAACGGTGATCATATTGGACCATATTTGTAATTAACTATAAAAGTTGTCAATTATTTTAAAGAAATATTGTGTTTCTAGTTTCATATGACAATTACGCATTCATTTGCCATAAATACTACTCTTGCAGCGCCAAAATTCTCCCTATTGGCAACTTTACTAATTTATTTTTTAGTTTGCGTGAGGAAATTCTGAAAAAGCTTTATAAGTTGGGAGTGGAGAGACTCGTCACCTATGCTTACAGTTTCTAGTGGATGGGCAATGATCGAATAAGAGACAAACTGGTTTCGTCTCAGTGACCGGTACTACTTCAGATAACCAGGTGCTTCCGAACCCCGAGTTCGGCAGCAGTCCAAGTCTTAGCAGGCGACTTTGGTACTAATTTTTTTTTAGAAATCAAAACCGCATTCTTCACTGTGTAATCCATAGATTAATAAACAAGATAGGACACTATCATAGGGCGTAATGGTAACGCGATGACGAACGCAGTGCCTGTAGTGACAAGGGGGAAGAAACGTCTAATTGACGGAATATTTCTCCTTTTGAACGTCTATCTTATTATGATCTTTCTTTTTTAAATGCTACATGTTTACATTTTCAATTTTGTAGGAAAAGCGAAAATCGAAAGTTTTAAAATTCCGATTTGTATGCAGACATGATTCTACATGACATATTTTAATATCTTTAACCATACTAAAAAAGTTCTGAAAAGAACTGTTGTTTCGATAATAATAAAATAAAAAATAAAATAAAGTCCTTTAAAAAGAAACTTAACACACCAGCGAGCGGCCAATTTGAAGAAAATCGTTTGCCTCGAAGCGAAAAGAAAAGATATTAAAAACATAGAGCATTAACAGATTTCATATACATGGGTAAATTTCGGAAGCCTGTTAGTTTCCCCACCTTGTCACTAGTGACGCTATTATTGCTGCCATTACAGATTTTGCTGTAACTGTCCTATCTTGTATGTTAATCTATGGTGTGCGCATACCAAATGGTATTACATTTCGCCCAACAGATTATCCGCTTGAGGGATCAGATAATCTAATGTTATTTTATGGCTATCCTGTATATAAATTAGATACTATTTACAAATCAAACTTTCAATTAAAGGCAATCTCAAGACAACTCTGAATTCCATAGATTTATTCAAGTAACAAATGTTCAACATGACCTTCACCATATGATATGAAAAAGCTAAGGCCTGCCACTCCTGTGTCCCGATGTGTTCCACATACGAACTGCTGAATAGCTAAATGGCATCTTTGAAATCAATGGAAGATCAGTAACAAGCGACTTTAAACAAATCCACAATAAAAATCTGGTGATCGTGTGGGCCATTTCATCTTACAGCCTCTATTTATTACGGACCTTCTCTGTACTGGAAATTTAAGGTGGGTTGTTCATGTGTTGAACAGGGATGTAGTGGAGGGTAAACGGTGGCATACGCTGTATACTTTCTGGATTTTTTAAGGAACTCCGTATCCTTTCTGTTTCCCAAATAAAGCTGTAGTATAGCGTCTAGAAGATATAGTGTGGCAACCGGTTATTCCAGTAATGCTTTAAAAAGTGCGTGCTAAAAAATTGAATCCTATAAATGTTGAACGATGCTGAATGACAAATATCGATCGCAACGACATCTGCAACTGTTCTTCACTGGCCGAAACGCTTTCTCAAGTGATTCCTTATTCAATGTTTACGTTTAAACTACCAGATGTCGTTGTGATCGACATTTATCGTTCAGCATCGTTCAACATTTATGGGATAAAATTTTTTAGCACTTTTTGGTTGGCCGATTGCCACACTATGTATTCTAGGTACTATAGGTATAGCGTATACTCTCTCCCTATAGTGTATACCCTCGGCTTTTTTTACAACTACACCACAGGTGTTGAATTTCTTTAGTTATAACTTTGCTAACTATTAGGAAAACATTCCAGTAGTTGAGTAAAATTAAGTTTTGTGTATAGCAGGTACCAATAGTCCATATCCTTAAATATAACATTGATTAAGCTTCATTTGTAAATAGCGAATTGTTGGATTACATATTGTAATTATTCCAAGGATTTGGTATGTTTAATTTACTTTATTGCATCTATTAGGTGTTCAGTTTACATAAATTTAGTAAAATGAAAGAAAAATTGCTTTACATTTTTATGTCCGGATTTAGTAGCAGTCATCCAGCTTTTCTCCCTCCTCCGTTCCGCTATTCCCGATACTATACTTGGGGGAGCATTATTTGGGACCCCTCCCCTTTTTCTCCACCATTGCAAAAAAATAAACATGTTCGATGCCTTAAAATACATATATGAACACATAAATACATATTTAGATAAATGTATCATTTATTTTTAAATAAAAAAATACAAAATATTGATTTTAATTAATACAGTGTCAAACAATGACTTAAACAATGAACAAATAAAATCTCATAATGAAAGAGGAAGCGAGATATTTGACAATTAGACAAAAATTATGCATCAAAAACTGTGCAATAGTGAACAGTATATCAAGGTGAAAAAACAAAAGGAAAATTTCTCTCATCGCTAAGCACACACAGTTGTTACAATTTCAACAATGCAGTTATGATTTTACAAATGTTTGCTTGTTATCGACATACATGCTTATTAAGAGAAAAATATGAAAATGGCAAATGCTAAAAGTAGCTAGAGTGTAGAAAATAAATAAACTAGAACGCATATTGGGTGGAAAATCAAACTCTGTGATTATTTTAATTTCTATTTATAAGATTTATGAAATTTTGTTTTAAGACGTAACCATAAACACTTGTATATTTTAATTAAACTATTTAAACTTTTAAAAATGCATACTATATTAGAAGGTGGTCAGGTCCACGGCTTTAATTAGGCTCTGCAGAAAATAGTTATGAGAAGTAAAAATTCTAATCTCGCATAGTAAAACAAATAGTCAACAACAGACTTACAACTGTCATTTATGGAAAAGATACTTATATCATACAGTTATGTATTTTGCACTATATGCAGCTTAAATAATGTAGAAAGTTTCTTCTAATCGATGCACTGCATAAGACTCACCTTTCTTTAACTATCATTACACCATTTTTGTACATTTTTCCTACATAATTCTTGCTCAGAAGTGAATGTTTCCACATGGAACAGGTTAACTCACTTTTTAAAGCATTACATATCGCAATGATTTTAATATTTTAACCATGTGCTCCACGCATTGGGCCTCATCTGTTGCATTTTGCATTACTGTTACTGTACCAAACATATTCCTTTATTTCTGTTTATTTTATGAATGAAAATATATAATAATAGTAATATTTGTTATGGTTTTCTTTAGATGAAGCCAAAGTGGGGCTCTAAGTGTCGTATTCATTCGGAGACCCGCTTCCTATTCTTCTTCCTTCTCCTCTACATAGAAGACCTCCTCGTCCATATCTACTTTTTCGTCGTATCCGGGTCTTCTTCCTCCGCGGTATTTGTGCACGACACACCTTTACAGTTGTAACATATAGTTGAGCATTTAAAGATCATATTGCTCCGGGGTCAGACACGACTCTAGTTCCACCATGTCAAGTAAATATAAGCGGCAGGACTTCGCATAGAGGAAATGTCCGCTTGAGTGGAAGTAGGGAGGCATTTCTTTGATACACTGAAGATGTAACGACCAATCACCCTTTCGTTTAGCTACATCGAAATTTTGTGGTAGTACATGACCCAGAGTTTCGCTGTTGCTCCCTTGTTTTCCAGCTCGTCCAATTGAATTTCTTGAGGAGATTTGCCATTTCGAGAATAACTGTGCTCTGTGATTTAAACTGGCTGCTAAAACTCACAAGGATCTGCAATACTGCTGATTCTTCTTCCTCTGCAATTTCAATCACACCCAGAAACAATTTGGTCAAAGCTGGGTGAGCTAAAATGTGAGCTCTCAATGCTCTTGAGTAAGCGTGGCCTATCATCATCATGATAACAGACGCACCAGCATATGCGTCACCGAACATTTCTTCTAACCCACTGTCATCCATTATAAATCCGATAGCACCCATGAAAGACATTAGGAGGTGAAAACCTCCCAACCTAACTATGGCAGAGCTCACTTCAGGTCTACCTCCAGGATCAATGTCTCGAGCCTTAATATACAGGGGCTGATCAAAGGTAACAAAACAGTTTTGTTGCCCAAGGGCTCTGCTTTTCATCAGCAGTGATCAATGAAGTGTAAACTGTGTCGTAGTTAGCAGGTGGAGCAGTGATGAAAGGCAGGCAGAGAATAGCTGACTTAGAACAGCTCATGTCACGTGTCAAAATATCCATGAAACCATTCCAACCTGGAATGTTTTCCAGCCCTTTCCATTTACCGTACTGCCAGAGGAAGTCTTTAGGTAAAAGTTGTTGAGCCTCATTTGCAGAATGTAATTTATCATCTAAAAAGATGAGTTTTAATTGGTTGATCGAACTGCTGATCATGTGTCAGGCGGAAGCGCTTTGACTTTTGTGTTTTCCCAAGTGCTAATTTAAAACAATTCAAACAAAAAATGTTTTAAACCAAAAAATTTATTTTGCGAATTATTTTTTAAATTTTCCTTTTATATTTGATTACTTTTAAAATGTTTTCCAAACTGTTTAGAAAGCGGACGTCTGAATTTCGCTGAATTCTCAAATTGTTCCCTAAAAAGTTAAATTGCCCCCTGTGGGGCGTGCGACCCTCCTTTGTAACCACTGCTCTATATGCTTACTAACATAACATACATGCTTCAAACAGAATATAGTGTATATTTAAATATTTATAATAATAATAGTTCTACTATATTATACTTGGTCTCTAAGGTTTCAAAATTGTAATCATAAACGAAAATATATGTGTGAGAATTTTGTTTTGTTACATGAGCCCTTTTTGAGTTGTTGAGAGTAAAAAAAACGACTTTATGAGGTTTTTTTTTAGAAAATTTTGGAAAAATACACTTTTTTGATTTATTATATCTCACTTATTACAGGTGGAATTTTTAGTCTGTGGTACTTAATCGACGCAGAATTGTATGTTTTTAATGTTTACGTCTGGGTTTACGTCAATTTACTGTAGAGTGAGCGGGTTTTGAGTTATTTGCGAAATACTGTAAAAAGTCCGAAAATTTTGAGGTTTTTGTGGTGCTACGTCTAAAGCTCACCAGGAAAAATAGGACCAATTTCAAATCCCTTTATTTGGATGTAAAACAAAGTGATTAACTCAAATTCCAGATTTCCGCGAATTTTCGGTACGGCTCTTTTTTTAACTAATTTTATTGGCCTATAATGGACAATATTCTTCCTTTGAGTTCCAGGCTAAAAAAATTAGCTGTTTGGGAAAATAGAAAAATCGCTCCATTTGAAAGCATTATGTCCTTGAAGAATTCACTTATTTTTTATTCTGCTATACTGAAACGATAGAAATGTCTGAAATAGATCTGAATAATAAAAAGACTAATCATTTAATTTCAGATTAATTTTGTGTTAATTATCGAATTTATTAGAAATATAACGTTAAAATAAATTAGATTATAGCCAATGTCTATGAAAATAAGTGAAATTCCAAGTGTTTAAATGGAGGTTTATTTATAAATTCTGTAAATTAAACTTATTTTACATAAATATGCTTTTATTTTAGGATTTCAATGTTAACTTTTAGTATTTAGAAAATTTTTCATTTAAATTTTTCAAATCATGCTTTTTATCAAATGTTTCATCATTTAATAATTAAATAACGAAAGAATATGCTTTTGTTTTCATTAATTTTGTTTCTGAGCTCTTAAGTGTGACAATAAAATAACATAACTATAAGACGTAGCTAAAAAACTTTCGTGAATGCAAAGCGTAAACAAACGATCACTCCGCCATTTTACCTAATTGTGAAGTCAAAAGAATATTGTCCACTAGGAGTTTTGCAAACTCAAGTAATCCATGTTTTTGTGCTTTCGCTTTTTTAAAAACCATACGAAGAAATTTTTTTTGCAATGCAGTCAAAAATGAGTTGTACCAAGTATTCATAATACTTTATATAAAATTGAAGTGTGTGGACAGCTATGAACGAAATGCAAGCTCAACAGCTTTACAAGTTTACTGTTCTGCTTCCATTCTCCCAAATAAACGCCATTTCTCACAATCCGTCCAATGTCTTCCCAACGACATGTTCCACCTTCCACACACGAAACTATTATCGAATTTGTATATTTCTATGTAGTGAAGGTGGGTGAATACCATTGGACTACGTGATAACATTGACTTCGAGTTACTAACCAGCTTCTTTTCATTGGACTTCACTTAATTGAATTAACATAGAATACATTTTTATAGTTGTCCCTTTAATTTTTTCCTCAAGTGTATTTACGAGTAACTTGAATTAATAGCATTTTGGCGCTAATTTTTTTTCTCTTATTATATTAAAATAAATTAATAGACCTATCATTTTAGTAAGTTTTGGTCAATTTTAAAATTGTTCTGATTGTCCAAATTTTCATATGTATTTCTCCCATACATAGTCACAAGATTTCTCTGAAAAAGAACATTATTACACTCCTTGTGGAATGTTTTCTTTGTATGCATATCCCAGAAATATAAAATGACTAAGAAGACAAGTAGGATGGAGCGACGAAATCGGGAAAGTGGCTGGAGATAATTGGATGACAAAGCACTAGATTGGAAAATATAGAAAAATCAGAGGGAGATGACCTACATCCAGTAATGGATTGAAAACGGTAGATCATGATGATGATTTATAATTTACTGTTAAATTTAATTTTAAATTTGGCGAATATTTTGACAGCCATTTAAAACATACAACATCATTCATTTTATTTAAAATTGCAAAAATACTTTAGTAGTGTATGGGAGGGAGGGGGTTAGGGATTAAAAACACTCCCAGTACACTTAAACACTGATTAGATGCGGGAAACTGGGAAAAAATGGAGTGGGAGGGGGTTAGGGGTTAAAAGCCCTCCCAGTACACTTAAAAATGATAAGATGCAGGTTCCTGCTGCTACAATGACAGGTTATTTCGATTTAAATGACTTTGGACGTGGCGTTGTAATCGGTGAACGAGAGAAGGGACATTAGCATCTCCAAGGTAGCGATGCAATTTGGATTTTTCAGCATGACCAAGCAAAAACGAGTGTACCGTTAATATCAGATATCCGGTAAAACTGCAAATCTCCAACAGCACTGTGACCGGGAAAAAGACCTTGAAAGAACGGGACCGTCGACGAATGACGAGATTCCTTAAACGAGAAAAAAGTGCAACACTTCCTCAAATTGCTGCGGTTGGTTGGTTGGTTGGTTATTTGTTACGGCCGATTATCTGCACTAGGGATATAGGCCGGCGTGGGGGAGTGCACTCCGTGGGGGTCTAGGGATCCTAACCCGTATTTACGTCATGGTTCGAAGAAAACCACGGAAAACTCCGAACGGTTAGGTCGACGAGCGCGACAGGGGTTTGAACTCAGCACTTCACGTCTACCAGCTTTGAGAGCACAACCTCTCAGCCACTGGTGGGGCCGAATTGCTGCGGATTTCAATGCTGGGTCATCAACAAGTGTCAGTATGCGAATTGCTCAACGGACCTTCACTGATATGGGCTTTCGGAGCCGCAAGTCTGCCGATGTTGATTGCATGACACAAAGCTTTACGCCTCGCCTGGGTCCGCTAACATATCCATTAGACTGTTGATGACTGGAAACACGTTGCCTGGTCTGACGAGTCTCGTTTCCAATTGTACCGGGTGGATGGACGTGTACGGATATGGACCCTATATGTCAACAGGGAACCGTTCAAGCTGGTGGAGCCTCTCTGATGGTATGGGAAGTGTGCAGTTGGCATGATATGGGACCTCTGATATGTCTAGAGACGACTCTGACAGGCGACGAGTACGTAAGTATCCTGTCCGATCACCTACACACATTCATATCCATTGTGCATTCCGACGGACTTTGACAATTCCATCAGGACAATGCGACATCCACAAGTCGAGAGTTTCTACCGAGTGGCTCCAGGAGCACTCTTCTGACTTTAGACATTTCCATTGGCCACCTAAATCCCCAGACGTGAACATTATTGAGCATATCTGGGATGCCTTGCAACGTGTTGTTGAGAAGAGATCTCCATCACCTCGCACTCCTATGGATTTGTGCACTGCCTGCCCTGCAGGATTCATGGTGTGAAATTGCCTCCAGAATACCTTCAGACATTAATCGAGTCCATGCCACGTCGTGTTGCGGTACTTCTGCGTGCTCATGGGGGCCCTACATGATATTAGGCAGGTGTGTCAGTTTTTCTGGCACTTGAGTGTAAAAATAAACGAAAGGAAAAACATAAACAGCCAAAAAGTTTTTAAGTTCTTTGAAGACTTTATAATAGTAATTCTTCATTCCAAAATGAATGAAAGAGAAAGTGGGGAACAGTAGCAGCAAATGTGTGTATTGCTATTTCTGATTTTCCCACCCCTTAATTTGTTTTGATTTGAAGATTGAAGAAGGGCTCCTTTTATGACACTCGGAACATCGGATTGCTAAATTTATTTTGGCTACTTGTGATTTTCAGGATATCAGCTTGCACACATGCAGTGTTGAATTCAGGTTGTAAAATCCCCGTGACAAACTTTTATTCATATCTTCCCAAAAATCATTCGACTGATGATTTTTTATGAGATTTTATGCTTATTAATGATTTAGAAGTCCAACTATCCTCCCCGAAGTCCACAATGTCTACACCCGCCCCCCCCCCCCCAAAAAAAAAATGAATTTATCACTCACGCCATGTATTTACTAAAAAGTAGTTTGAAAACAAATGCAACAACAAAATTGGTTATTTTATAAGTAATAATAATTCAAAATCCTTCTCAGGTGAAGATCCACTGATTTTAATAATCCAAATATTTTTTTCTGACCCTGCACGAGTTTTAAGTGACCCCACCCTCCATGAAATAAGAGAGAAAAGAATCCTGTATATCTCAATCAGCAAAACATTGACTAACTATACATTTTTGTATATTCATCATCATCGGACTTTATTTATCCTTTTCTTTAAAAAAAAAAAATAAAATAAAATAAAATAAAACAAAAACATTAACGTGTACACTCTGAATGTACACTCTTGGGACGATATATATTGTCATATAATTATCCCCTTTCTTTTATTTCTTCATTAATCAAACATTAAATATTCATCTACACTTACTAGTTTGGGCATTTAATATGTATAAAAATTATAAAATCGGAAAAGAATATTATGGAGGGTGGGCGTGGATTGCTGAAAATATTATAAAAACATAAAAAAATTAAGTAATAAATTTCTCCCCCCCCCCCAAAAAAAAAAAGTGTTTAAAATCGAAATGCCATTACGGATGATTTAAGTTGGGACTGCTAAAAAAGTTTAAAATAATAATATTATTAATAAACGGGATTCCTGAATTTACTACAATCGTTCATCATTCTATATTTTACATAATAGCTCATCATACATGACTACTATATATTTTCAACCCTTAAATTATTACTTTTTTATATTAATTTATCATTTACATATTCATCTCTTTTTTTATTTTTTTCTATTTATGTTTTTAATTAATGTTATCTTCTTTATCTATTCAATAATTATCCAAGTTATTACCTAGTTATTATCTTTCCACATTATTTAAAACTATTAACTACTTACTTTCTAATATTAATTATTGTTTGCTAAAATATTAGTCCCCTTTAATTTTCATCTCTATTTATACATAGATTTACAATAATAACTTCATTATCTGTAATTTATCTTTAGCTTATTGCTCTTCTTTTTAAAGATAGATGGAAGTAACAGCATTTCCCCTTTTTATTTAAGGCTGTATGGCAGCACTAGCCCATGTCTTTTTTTAAACTCTTCTTCTTCTCTGTCTGCCATGATTCAGTATTTCCTAGAGCAGAAAATCGGCTTTGCACAAGGATTAAATTTTTGCATCTTAATTCATCCTTACCACACTTTATTTTACTGGTGAGTTGTGGCTATTATTTTTTTTTTATTATTATCTATTACAGATGGATCATAATTTATTTTTGGCTAGCTTATTATTTTCACATTTTTGGGGGGTTTTTTTCGATATGTTATAAGGGGCTTAATATTGTCATTTTTAGGCTTCATTCTGCCACTATTCGACGAGATAACATACCTTTACTATGAATTATTTTTATGAAGCTCCTCTGAAAAATCCATAAGATATTCATAGTTTCTCAGATTTGTATTTTCATTTTATTCTAAATTTTGTAACATCTCTTTGTTTAATTTCTATATAATCTCTTCCTTTGATTTTCACACATGGGGTTTCCTTTTAACTATATATAAATTTTACTTAAAGTTATATATATATAGGTCATCGCTAAGTACAAATATTTATGTGATACATTAATCAATAATAATAAGTTTCATTTATTTTTTATTTTATTCGTTTATTTATTTATTTTAAAAACATCTTTAATTCATTATTCTAATACAATAAATTTATTAACATAATTTTGTTCAATTATTTGTTTTAAAACATCATCCAATATTGTAATAAATTGTTATATAATTGTATATATATACCAATAGATGGCAGCACCTCATTGATTTATTCTTTTGAATTTATGGTGGAGTTCAGTTTTAATTTTTCTATAGAAGGTACTGGTTTTATATATTGGGGTATGTGCTTGGTTATGCATTACATGTTGTTCCTTGATCCATGGTCCATCAATTTTTAAATAACTTTTTTTTCCTTTTTTTGGCAACATATGCTTAAAACTCCAATTCTTGTAATATGCTGACTCAAGTATTGATTTTGCTTTAAAATGGGGTAATTTCATGTTGTTGTTTTTTTTTTGTTTTTTTTTTTACCCTCAATCCTTTTGAATCATCTTTTATTTTGAACTTAATTGTTGTTTCACTGTGTATTTCTCTACATTCTGGGTGTGATTGTCCCAAATTCATATTCTTTAGCTATCTTATGGCTAATATGAAGATGAAACCACACATTTTATTTGTGGAAATTTAGGCATTTGGGGCCTGAAGATTCTGTCTAAATTCTACAAATTTCCTTTATTCAATTTCTGTTTTTTTTTTTTTTTTTTAATACTATGTTTTTGGTATCTATGTTCAGTATGTTGGGGGGATCTGTTTTGCTGTCAATTAGTTATTTTAATTTTATTCATAATTTCACAGTTTTTGTTGGTGGTTGTAACGTTTATTTAATGGTTATATATATATATGCACCATCCCATGCTACTTTATCACTAAATTGTTCCAGAAAGATGTTGGCTCCTTTCTGAATATAATTTTCGAAATAAAGGTCGTATACATATTAAAAGTATGCCAGTTTTGAATTTTCAAATGATAACACGCACTTTTGACACCATATTTCAGTTCCTTGGACCAAGACAGTCCAGAAAAATGTATGATTTACATATGTTTTCTTAAAATCTTCACCTAGTTAGAAGCGTTCAAAGCTTGGGGATGCTAATGTTAAATCCACAATCCAGATGACAAATTTGTATTAATATCTTCTCAAAAAATCATTCGATTGATGATTTTTTTTTTTTTAAATACGAGATCCAATAAATAGAAACATATTCCAGATATTTGTTCGATTCAAGAACATATTTTTAATTATAAAAATTATTAATAAATTCATATTCAAAACATTTATAATTTAGGACCTACATTAATTTTTGCATAAAACGAAACACAACCGTTAAAAACATGAGTGTGTAAGTTTACATTTTAATATACATGTGTAGAATTCCTTTATAATTTTTCTCTTTACTAATTGAATGTTCTGGGTACTTCTACGTGTAACATATCCTAATTTTATTTTAAAATTTATGGATTAATCCTAACACATTTTCTTTAATAGCTTTATGACGATTTAAGAAAAAGTATATAAACTATATACATTTTTTCCGACCTGCCTTGATCTAAGGAAGTCAAATATAACGTCAAAAATGTGTGTTACCATTTGAAAATTCAAAGTTTGTATAGTTTTTAATATGTAGACGACTTCTATTTCAAAAATTCTCAGTCGAACGGTACCTCTAGAATCTCTCAAATACCATGGAGTGGTGCGTTTATTAATTTCTTCCCCCAGGACCGTAACCTAACAAGGTACTTTATTGATTTAAAAATAAATTACTCTCTTTTCGTGAAGAATTAACTGTTAATCTTCAGAAATTATATAAAGTTTCAACTATTTATTCAAAGATAAGATAAAGATTTGCTTGAAATATTTAAGAAAGCTTTTAATTTTAAAACTGGATTTTGACAACTTAACAATAATAATAAAAATAAACAAATAAAACCTCTCAAGTCAAAAAATGCTTCATTTAAGCTTTTAAAATTTTAATTAATCAATGTAAAAAAGTAAAAGTTAATAAATATTCATAATAAAATATTAATAATTAATCACAATAAACACTGCTTTATTAATGTTTATCGTTTTTGCCGGTTCTAAAATGTTCGGCAGCCATCAAAATACGTGACACTATTTAACGAGTTCAAAAATGTTTAATTTTTGTTTTCAACTTTATTGTTCTTGAATATTAAACAATCATTAATCACCATAACTTATTTTCTTTTGATTCTTCCAATCCGGTAATTAATTAACATTCCTTAGTATAATTTCCTTCATTGAATTTGCCGTCTGGCGCATCTAATCTGTAAGATTAGGAGAAGACATTTTTCATTTTCACGTCTATTTTTCCCAAAAATTATTTATTATTCATAATATATTCTGTCAATATAAAATATAAAATTGGAATGAAACAACTGTTTAAGAATGATTTAATTATTATAATAGAAATTAACATATATTTGATTTGATATTTCACACTTAATTTAACAGATTAGTCGAGAGAAAGATGCTAAAATCGAATTCTTTAAGATGGAAAAAAAATCATATGAAGATACATATTTATATGAATATTTATATATTTAATAAAAATATATATCTCCCTAACTTAACTATATTTATCTTCTATATATAAATGCATATTTACACATAGAGTATAAAATATAAGTATAATTGTATAAATAATTATAGGTATATTTATATTTAGATATATGTTTATAATCACATAAATTAGAAAATGAAAAATACAAACAAACATTTCTTACATTACTAACATCAGAAAAAGAGGATTAATTCTCAATCAATGAGAAATATATACGTTTTCATGATTTATTTTCCCCCATTACGCTTCATACACTAACAACAAGAAAAAAGAAAAGAAAGAAAGAAAGAAAAGAAAAGAAAAAAAACCCGTAGAATTAAAAAAAAAACATATAAAAATAGATATTTATATGAATATTTACATATTTATTAAAAATCTTCATCTTCTTTATATCAATACATATCTGCATATAGAATATAAAATATCTGTATTTGTATAAATACTTATAGATTTAATTTAACTATGTTTATAATAATATCCATTAGAAAATGTAAAATATAAATAAACTTTCATTATATTACTCTCATGAGAGGATTAATTCGCAACCAACGAGAAATATATATACGTTTCCATGATTTATTTCCCCCCATTACGCTTCATACCCTCGAAAAAAGTCGTAGAATCGCCCACCTCGAAAACAGCCGTGTTGGGATTGGGATCGAGATCCGAGATGCTGGTCTGGTCGTCCATTAATCGTTGGATCGCTGGAGAAGACGCTACCGGTTCTCGGCATTTCCCGGCTTCATCTACCGTATGTGTTTATATTTTAAACGGTTCTAGTAGCAATGTTTTGTTTTTCGTTTCATTATTTATTCGTTGTTTATCGCACGTTTTCATTAATCGTGAAATAATAACGATTTTTATTATTGATTTAAGATTGTAGTTTTGTAGCATTTCTTCTTTGTTTGCAATTGCGTCGTCCATTTTAATAGCGGTGCGCATAGCTGTTCAATATATCTAATAATTAACTTTCTCTTTGAGCTTTTATCTTAGTTGTGAATTAGAATCGGAAAATGAATTGTTTTTTGTCTGTTTTAAAATAATTAGAATAAAAGTTAATTTATCGCCTCATCTTATATATCCAGCTTTAATTTTTTATTATTTTAAGAAGAATTTGATAAGTATGAAAATCTTTAATTTTAGTAATTTTTTCATTTCTTAATGTATTTTGCCTTAATTGAGTGGATTTTTTTTATTTGTTAGCTGTTTGAAATCCACTGTTCTAGTTCGCAATATGCTTGAATGTCGTAACTGGTTCGTAAGTAGGGAGAAGTGTCAGGGGGAGGGGGGTTTCTGGATCTTTTCAGTGGGGCTTAACTTCTGCTGCTGAAAATCAGCTTGCTGAGACAGGTTACGCATACGCAGTTTTCGCTTTGAATTTAGCAGCAGTATAAGTGGAAGGACGCAGTCGCTAATGCTTTCTCTACCTTTTTAAGATTATGATCCTGTTATGTAAACGTCGATTATGTAAGTCATAAAAATATTTTAATTCTAATAGTTTTATTTAAGATTAATCTCCAATCATTTCATTTATCTCAACTATGTAATTTTGAACAATCTGCCTGACAAATTACAAAATCATTTTAGTCTTTTACACGAAATAAAATTTTCAGATATATTTATTCGTGTTACGTAATATCGAACCCCCTTTATTTTTGTACAAATGGGGTACCATCTTGGATGACAGTTGATGGCTAATTGAACAGCTTTTCCCGATTTTCATGACTCGAAATAAAGCATAAAATGCTGTTTTAACGATATTTTCTGAAGGATGCTACATTGTTATGAGAAAAAAAATATAATAAAGGTTGATTTTTTTTAAAACCTGAATAAGAATATCTGAAAGTTTCATGTATTTAGAAATGAAAATGATTTCATGATTGCGTCAGATATTAACGAGTTTACATTTGAAAATTGCCATATATGGAAAAAACTAGCGTGAATCCACTTTCAAATACGATGCTGTTTAATGTTGGGCAGATTTTTTTAAATTATCGATACGATCGGCCATTGCGAATTTTTAAAGAGGGGGCGAGGGTAATGAACTGCCATGTTTTAGCGTCGAAAACGCTTGCACGAAATTAGTAAAAATGCTCCTTTATTAGCTTTTCTATCTTATCGTAATGCTTTTCTTTCATTTTTTTTTCTTTCTTGGTAATCGTTATTGCATGTCTGACTGTCTAAGAATTATTAGAAGTTGAATATATATATATTGTGTAATGTAATGTAGCTTGATAAAATTAGTACTGCAGCTTTGAAAATTAAAAATTAATAATAAGCATAATGTTCATATTCTTTTAGATGTCTAGATAGACTAGTCATTATACATAAGGGATAAATATTTCTTAGAATTAAATTTAACATTGAAATGGAACAGTATTTTTATATCATTGCTCGGATACATACTGTTTCAGAAAAAATAAATAAAATTAGCCATAACTATTTTTCTGTTGATCATATACAGTAGCACAACTTGTCTAATTTGACCATTTTTGGACAGAACAAATTTGTCATTTGCATGTTTTGTAATTTCATTTTGCTTTTTCTTTTCTGCAAAGTTTCTTCTGTTTGTTTTTTGCATTTCTTTCTTTCTTTTTTGCATTTCATTTTACTTTATTCCTTGATACCAGTGTAGTTTTGTATTACTATTTCAGTTTATAACTTATTGGATCAGAGGTGCAAAAAGTGAACTTGGACCCTGGGAATAAATTTTCTCAGGGGTCTCCATATTATGTATTCACATATAACAGAGGGGGCAGGGGTAAAGGTATTAATATTTATTAAATTAGTTATTAAAAAAAATATGTAATTTGTTTATAGCAACTTGTTTTTTAATTAAATAATTTCAAATATTTTTGTTAATTTCGTTTTAAAATCAAATCAACATCTAATTAATTAATAATTATGCATTAGATATGCAATTTCTATGCAAAATACTGTTCAGATAACATACACATGCAACTATTCATGTATCTGTTATAGGCTATAGAATTAAACTGTTCACTCTAGAAAGAAAATAGGCTGGGTGCTAGTATGCCTAAAAAGGGCAGTGATGAAACAGGAAAATGGCAGTAGTTCAATAGAAATGTTATTTCATGAGTAAATGTATTATTGTTTAGTAATAATAAAAAGAAAAATGAAATATGTAATTTTTAAGTAGGATAAATAAAGCAACATTCATTTTGGACGATTTTATGAATTATATAAATAAAACTAAGTTACAACATGAAACATGATTTAAAGATGGGTAGCCAGAAGTTTGATTTCTAGCTATTTCTCATCCTATTTGTACAAATAGTTATGTTTTATTCAGAGTAATTGTAAAATTCAGTTACTATTTTGATTTTTTTAATGGGAATTTTTATATTAATAGTCCTATTTTTGTTTGAAGATTTATACTTCAACCCAGGAAAAAATAATTTGAACTTAATAAATAAAATAAAATAGACACCTAGCATGCACATGTAGCTATGCATGTTTCTATTATGGACTATAGAATTAAACTGGTTGCAAACGTTTTAAACCTGGAAATTTTTTTTGAACTTAAATGAAATCTCAAAAACACCTCATAGGAAGAAATTACATTTAATAGAATAAAATTTCTGGTTCAAATCATGCAAAACTAAAACTTGGAAGCAAATTAAAGATTGCAAAATCCCCTTTCTTCTGCAACATATTCTCTCTTGATAATGACTCTTCTAATATTTTCTTTCATTAAAATATTACTTTCATTTGTTGACTAAACTGATTATTTTTTTAAATAATCAAATTGGGGGAGAGATATGAAAAGTATTGACTAAATGAAAGAAAGTTTAAATGAATTTGTGTAAAGAGACAGCAAAAGAAAAAGGTAGGTTTTTTTAATTTCTTTTTAAAATTTTTCTTTCTTCTAATTTTTATTTAAGGCTGTTCTTAAATCCAAACTGGCTACTTTCTGACACATTTTTGAATGTATCATTTGATCTTATTCAGAAAATATGTAATTGAACTCGTTTTTCGGTAAAGGCAGAAAGATTTTTCAGAAAATGTTGTCAAAAGTTAGTTTTGAACTGAAATTCCAGACGTGACAGTACATAAAGGGAGAAAAACTGCCATCCTCAGGCAAACAAGATAAAAAAAAAAAGATAACTGGGGGGATATGCAATTTTTAGTTATAATTAATAAAATCAATATTATGTTATTTATCATAAATAAAAAAAATACAATTAAATTAATCCTAATTGAATAATAATCCAATGTTTTTCATGAAGAAATGAGGGAGCTCTATAATTTTTGCAAACTTTTTGGCACACAGATTTAGAAATAATGGAAAAATGTAAGAAAACTCTGAATAAAATTAGAGGTGCATTTCAGCAAGATTAAAAAAAAAAGCTGCATTGTTAAAGCTGTTTTCAAATTCCTTGCTGAACAATGCAAAACTTTGACTCATTTCTAAACATAAAGGCATAAAATTGGCATGTCTGACTTTAAACAATTTGTAATCGAACAGTGTTTTCAAATTTTTTTAAATAAATCGTCTGCTTTTACCAAAAAAAAAAAAAAAATCCTTTCAATTATATAGTTGCTGATGAAGAACACCTGTCAATTTCATGTATTTCTGAACAAAAATAAATTCAGAAATGTGTCAGAAAGTAGCTCCTTTTGTATTTGAGAACAGCCTTAAGTAATTAGCCAGAATACCATGTTTTTACTTTGTATTCTGACAAGCATCGATGCATGTTTCATTAAAAAGCTATTGGTCAGCGAAATCTCAAATTCCCTTCACTAATGTTAAACCTATCGACATGTCATATTTTTTAAATATCTCCTCGGGAAATTATTAAAAAAAAAAAATCTTTGTACTTTGAAGGATGTAATTTTTTTTAGTTGTCTAAATATTTCTAAAATATATGCTTTTTATTTGAAATGTTAAAATCTTACTCAGTTTTGCTGAGATTTTAACACATAAAATAATAAATTAAGTATATATTTTTAAATATATTTTGACAACTAAATTGATAAGCATCTAATACTGAAAAAAGAAGTTAAAAATATTAATTTTCTGGGGAGATATTTAAAAAAATATGAATGCATCTCATGCCCATAGGTTTAACTAGTGATCTCACTGACCAATGGTCTTAAGGGTCCTGTCTCTCCTCACGTGAAAACACCCTCTCGCTAATGTTAATCCTTTGGGGTAGTTATTTTTAATATCTCATTTGCATTTCAATATTTTTAAATAATTTTTGCATTGGATAGCGGAGATAGATCTCTATATCTGCCATTGATTGTTTTTCAATTTTCTTTGCGAATTTTTTTTTATGAAGATACTTACTTTTGAAACCGGTTCCGAAAGTAAAAGTATCTTTAAAAAAATTCTGCTGAGAAAATCGAAAAAGCGATCAACGGCACATGTACAGATCGATCTCAGCTATCCAATACAAATTTTTTTTTTTTAAATATTGAAATGCAAATGAGATATTGGATAATAGCCCCATAGGATTAACATTAAAGAGTGGGTATTTTTGCGTGAGGGGAGAGGACCCATTAAAGGCATCAGTGAACATCCTGATTCCCCTTGCTAATGTTAAACCTATGGGCGTAGGATGCATTCATTATTTTAAAACTATCTCCTCGGGAAATTAATATTTTTAACTTCTTTTTACTATGTGCATTTCTTAAAGGGTCTCTTTTTTTTTCTTAGATATCAAAATATTTCTGAAATCTGTGCTTAATTTATAATTTTGTGTTAAAATCTTAGCAAAACTGAATACGATTAACATAAAGATTTTAACAATATTTAATTATTATATATTAAATTACGATAAAATTATGCACATATTTTAGAAATATTTTGATAACTAAGAAAAAACAGACATCCTTTAAGAACAGTACAAAGAAAACAGAAGTTAAAAATATAACTTCCTGAGGAAATACTTAATATGAATGTATCTTACATCCATAGGTTTAGCGAGGGAAATTGGGAAGTTCACTGATGAGAAACAGCCTTAAAATTAAAGATTTAATAAATTCTTCCGACAGAATTTAAATCATTTAGAGCAGTGGTTCATAAACTTTTTGACTTGTGGAGTTTTTAGAATCATGACTCCTGTGATTAGCCTCATATGAGCCTACAATAGTCATGAGAGGACAGTTGCACATTAATTTTCAAATTCTTGTTTGCATTTTTTTTTTCCCCATAAGATAACTGAGTTTGATCTCTTACTGGGCTAGTTTTTACTTTTTTTTTTTATAAAGTCACTTTCAGAACCACTTTTGAAAGTGAAAGTAGCTTCATTTTTAAAAAAATCTAACCAAAATTGAAAAAGTAAAAGCTAGCTCAGTAATACATTGACCTTAGCTATCCTAGGCAAACAAAATCATTTGAAAATAACTCTCCAATAGATTTAACATTAGCATGCAAGTTTCTTTGCATGACTAGTGTAGGCTCTTAAGGCTGTTAGTCAGTCAATTTCCGAATTTACCTCACCAATATTAAACTTATGGGCGTAGGATGCATTCATACATTTAAAATATTTTCTCAGGAAATTGGTATTTGTAACTTCTTTTTTCTGTGTTCTCTTCTTTTTAGTTCTCAAAATATTTTAAAAATATATGCTTCATTTAATATTTTATGTGTTAAAAGCTGATAAACTTTGAGTAAGATTTCAACACTTCAAATAAAATGAAGTGTATATTTTAAAAATAGTTTGAAAACTAAGAAAAACCTCTTTTAAGAAGAGTACACTGAAAAAAAAGAAGTTAGAAATATTAATTTCCTGAGGAGATATTTTAATTATACAAATGCATTCTATGCCCATAGGCATGGGTGCAAAAATCTAGGTGCCAATGAGCTGATTCCCGCCACTAAATTTTATTAGTTTTCTTCATCAAATTTTATTAGTACACTTCGTCTAAATTTTATCAGTATTCTTATTCTTATTAGGCGAAGAATACTAAAAATTTAGTGGTGGGAATCGGCCCATTGGTGCCTAGATATTTGCACCCCTGCCCATAGGTTTAACATTAGCAATGGGAATTCGGAAGTAGACTAACAGCCTTAAACATATTGTATACCTATGTCTTACAAGTTAATGGTGTTTATAAAAGAATATGGCGATCCAGGATCATCTGCTAGAAGATGTGACATTCAAGATGGCAAGTTTCTCTTTACTATATTTCTAGTTTTCTTATTTAGGTTCTACTTTTTATTTTAAAATCTTTTAGTTCCATTCATTTATTTTTTCCTGCAATGGCTGCAGAGCCCCTGGAAAGTGAATGACCAAGCCTTTTGAACACAGGTTGGAGACTGCTGATATAGAGAATTCACTTTAACATATGTAGATTTGCATCGAAATTCACATATTCACAAGTAAAATTGCAAACAAATCGCCCTGTACTGTAACATTTAACTGTTTCAATTTCTATCTGGGCAGTGATATATTATTTGGGATTAAAAGACCAATTTTGGGTAAAACTCCACTTTGTTTTAAGCTAGATTACATAAAAACAAAATTCTTGCTGTTATTTGACATTATACCATGCAGTTGGTGTTAAAGTACCTGCATAACATGAGCTTTTATAGATTTAATTATATCATGTTTGTCATTAAAACAAACAAAAAGTCACCATTTTCAGTAGTGAAATGAGCATGCATTTTTCTCAGTCACTCCAGACATTTTCATAGAAAAAAAAATCATTGAAAGTCTGATGTAATAAAATAACATTTCAGCATTATATATAGAAATGCTTTTGAACCTGAAAAGATTGATGCATAATCAATAACAATGTATATAAGAATAAGGTTATTTACTCTACAATTTTATTTCTGTTGATTTCCTTTTTTACAATTAAATTGAGTATATTATAGAAATAATTGGAATAAATATCTTAGCGTAAACTGAAATTAATGTATTATATTGAAAGGAAACCAGATTGAAAAGAAGCAAGCTTATTTATTCTCTGAGATAATATATATCACTTACTTTTACTTTTTTGTTTTCTGCACATTATATAATATTTGTTAATGAATTCTTATGGAATCAAAACTTTTAACAGAAATTATTAATATATTCAAATTGTCCAGCTTTTCTATTTTTATGCTGCTATAATTCAGTTACAATTTGTAACTGCAAACTTTAAGAAAACACTTCATATCATACTGTATTTTAATAAATTTCATTAAACAAATGATTTCAGTTCTTGCTGATTTACTGATTAAAAAAAAATGTAAATATGTATATGCATGCACATCCATACATATTAATTTGTAGAATTTTTTCTTCTCCATTTTACACTTTAAAAAAAATCTGAGTTTTCTGCCCATTAAACCTGTTTTTTTTTTTTTAGTTTACAACCCTGTTATCTTGTCTGAAATAATGTCTGTCTTTCAAATTTCAAAGTACAGACACACCTCCCCCCCCCTACCCCCCAAACCTCCGAAAAAAAAATAATAAGACCATGTGCATTTTAATCTCCAATTTGTCACAGATAAAAACTGAAATAGTGCTTTGACTAAAAATTAGATCTTCTTAAAATTTGTTATTTAAAATAAAGCTTTGGGGATCCTCTACATAGTGAAATTGTATTAAACTAAAATTTTCAATACAAACACCTACATTTGATATATTTGGGTTTTGCAGTAAATTTTACCTTTGACTTCCCATTTGTTATCCTAAGGTAAAATTTACTTTAAAACCGAAATATATCAAAATTAGGTGTTTACATTGAAAATTTCAGAATTTAGTACAATTTCACAATGAAGAGGACCCCCTAAGCTTTATTTTAAATAACAAATTTTAAGAAGATAATTTCCAGTTGAATGGCTACTTATTTTATTTGCTGCACACAGTTTGTTACACCATCTACTTTTATCTGCCAAAAAAAAAAACAAAAAAAAAATCTATTAAAAGGTCTGTCTTCTATTTCATCGAAAGATTTATAAATGAAATTTATTCAACTTCAGTGAATTTTTTTAATTTTTAATAGAATTTAACATATGAATGAAAATAAATTAATGGTTTTAATTTATATTTGAAGTAAGACAGATGCTCGTGAAGTAAAATGCTTGCTGTTTTCTTTTGCTATTATAGAAAAAAAAACTCTACTTTTCCGTTAGTGAGTGCAGGTGATAAATTGCCAAATATGGTTTCAATCATAATTTTGTTTTGCACTTATTTCATTTAAAATACGTACCTTCCACTCATTTCATTAAAAAAAAGTTTTTATAAGAAATATTGTAAACTCAAAACATTTTTATTTTAACATCAGAGCATTGTAAGTTGGACTCTAGGTGTTAACCTCTCCATAAGTATAAATTATGATGTTAATAATCGGTTATGCCTTCATCTTAAAAAAAATTCTCTGATATTTCTATGACTAATAATTTAATATTGAAAGGTGGCATTCTTAAGTTTATTCTTAAATCCAATCTGGCTACTTTGACACATTTTTGTTCACAAATACATGAAATGGGAGGATGCTCTTATTCAGGAACTATGTAATCAAACAGGGGCTCCCATTTTTTGGTACAGGCAGAAGATCTTTCGGAAACTGCTGTGAAAGTTGGTATTTTGAACTGAATTTCCAGACACGACAATGCAGGAAAAGAAAAAAAGAATCGCCATCATGAGGCAAAAATTACTTATAATTGTAGATGTAATTGATTTATCAAAAACTGTTGATTTCAAATCACTTCAATAATGCCTGCAAGTGTCATTCCTTTAGATTTAAAAATGAGTCCAAAGTTTTGCATCATTGAGCATGGAAAAAATATTTTTTTGAGATGCACCTTAACTGCTGACAAAACTTTACAAGAAAGCATTTTCCCTAGAGACCATACATACTCACTAATTCCTAATCATGATCATAAAATTCCTAATCATGAATGGCTTCATATATATATATATATATATTAGCGTTTAATCTAGGAAAAAGAGATTTGTAGCTTTTTGGCTAATTACAGCCAATAACTGTTAGCCAAATAAAAATAGCTTTAGCCAAGAAAAAAAAACTTATTTATACAAAATTTCTATGTAAATGAGTATTATTTGTAATTATACAATATACAAACAGTACACCACTCTAAGATTGACCCTCTCGAGATTTGGCCATACATCACACATCAAATGCTTTTTAAATGGAAATTCTTTTCAAACTTCCCCTTCCAAATTAATCACCATTAAGTTACTTAAATTTTTGATTGTCAGTCTATTTTTCAATTCAGTTTTTGTTATATTCACGAAACTCAATCCATTTTCACAATCTGCTGTACACAACAGAATTGTTGCTACAAATTCATACAAAGAAGTCACATTGGGAAACATGTCAGTAATGCCATTTTTATGGAAAAAGAATACAATCAGCTGGTTTCATTTCTTTACCCCTTGTAGCCAGAACCTGTCTGAACAACTTCCATTCATGAACCGTTTTGGTTTCATTTCTTAAGTTGGGATTATCAACAAAAAATAAACAAACTTTTTTAATTTCCTCAATATTTGTTTAATGCAAATGATGTCATACTATTTGTAAGATGCTTGCACAGAGAGGACGAGACAAATTTTGAAGTGAGTTGCCGGGACAGAGGCGGTTTGAGATTTTTTTTCACGCGGCAGCTGCAGGTTTACGAAAGGCAGGAACAACAAAATGGAAATGATGTATATTTTTTGGCTGTTGCTATTTGGCTAATCCACTAAATGCTTTGGGGGCAAAAGGTGCTATCAGTTAGCTTTTTGGCTAGCTCTAGATTAAACCCTATATATATATATATATATATATATATATATATATATATATATATATATATATATATATATATACACAGATGGCTCTTCTGAACCAAATGGTGCCTCAGGTTCTGGTTTTTACTGTGAAGGTATTTTTGAGGGTTCTGTCACAGTTGGAGTAAACTCAACTAATTTTGAAGCAGATATAGAGGATATCTACAAAGCTCTCATTAGACTTTTTTACATGTCTCACTATAGAAAAGCTGTTTTCCTTATTGATTCCCAAACAGCAATCTTGGCCCTCTGCTCCTACCAGGATGATGGCTCTGCTCACCTTTCCAATACAAGTGCTTTGGCCAGCAGTATTCTGAATGCTGATTGGAAAGTTGCTTACCAATGGATACCTAGCCACTGTGGAATAACAGGAAATGAACGAGCTGATCATCTTGCTAAACAGGCTTGCAGATTGCAACAACTCACATACAATTACCCATACCAACGAGCTTGTGCAGTAATAAAAAACAGAATCAAGGAGAGAGTGGACAATCTACACAAATTGCAATGCACAGAAAAGAAATGGAATGACTCGTTGACTCATCCTATTCCTCAAGATCTTCAGAGACTCATTGCTGTTGCAAATTTTAAAATCATGACATCCCATGACTTTTTATATGGACACCTGCACCGCATCGGTGTTGTTTCATCTTCAGACTGTCCCCTCTGTTCCACAGGAGACTTTATGGATTTTAACCACCTTCTGACCTGTTCTCGTTTGAATGACAAGCACTTCTTAGTCACTGATTTTTTTTAATAAAGCTGAACTCTACTGGGCCACTCGAGGGGAACTATGGTCCTTGGACCCCTCCCCGATGTAGGAGAAAAAAAAAATTTCAGAGAAAAAGGTTACATTAATGTCAGCTGTTTTACATGCAATTTCACAACTGTTGTTGTCTATTAAAATGTAAGAAATAAAATAACAAATTGTGGATATGTCTTAATAATACAAATTTCAAATTCTCCCTTATACATGCCTGCAAGTATGATGCTTTTATGCTTGAAAATTTGTCTAAATGTGTCTTTCGCATTGTTGAGCAGAAAAATATTTTTTTGTGAAGTCTTAAAATCTCCTTCTTGCCCTTTTCCCCTTTAAAGACTTCTCAAATCCAAGGGGGCTACTTTCAGACACATTTTCCATTTTTTGATAAAGACAGAAAACACTGTCAAATTCCGCGTTTTGAACCGAATTCCTGATACTTCAGCGCCAGAAAGGAGAAAAACATGTCACATGACACAAATTGCTTATAACTCAATAAGTAATTTATCAAAAAATGGAAAACTCATTTCGATTCTAAATTGCTTCAGTAGTCAGGCCAGCCAACTTTATGCCTTTGCGTTTAAAAATGAGTCAGAAATTGTGTTAGAAAGTTTTGCGCTGTTCAGCAAGTCATTTGAGAACCACCTTAAACAAAATTTGTAGCTGGAAGAATGCATATAAAACATAAATGAGAAAGTTCAATTAGTAATTTAAAGTGTATGTAGGAAATTTTTATAAATTGTTTTAAATTATTATTTAGGTAATTTTTAAACTGAACAGCAAATTTATAACACGTTTTAAAAATTTTAGAAATGGATTTCAATTCAAAAGTAACATGCTAAAATAATCCTGAAGCTTAAAAATAACTTACAGCATACATTTGACAATAAATCAGTCTTTTTAAAACACATTCTTTATTGTTTATACTTTTGGTGAAAAAAAAATAACTTGCATGAAAATCTCATGATCTTAAATTTTATTAACCTGAGAGTTTCATTTGGTCATTTTGTCACTAGTGGCTGGAAATTGAAAATAAGAAATTTTCATTTAATATTTTTGAATATTACTTTTCAGTCAAGTTATTAAGTTGCAGTTTACTTGAATTATGCAGTTTTCTGACAGGCTATGTTATATTATATTGTGAAAGGATAAAAATGAAGTAACACTAGTGATCAGATCACTATGTTTTTGAAAAATTCCAACTTTGCTTTTTAATATATACCTGGAAAAGAAAAAGCAGGAATGTCTTATAATTTTACATGATTGCAGAGAAGAGTTTAAGGTCAGCTATATGGAATTACTTAATTGTATTTTATATAGGGAAGGTAACTGATATGGTTGAGGTGACAAAAAGACCAACATGCACATACTTTTGGATTATTCTTTAACAGTTGAATGCATGCAATCCTGAGTGCAAGTATATAAAGTATCTCTAAACTAGCCATATTGGTCATCAGACATATGCCTAAGCAATGAAAATAATTAAATCATCCCTGTTTAGTCTCCTGTTTCTGGTACAAATGTATGCTGTACAATGTATTTTCAGTTGACTGGGTTTTTTATTTTGTTGCTGTTTAAGAATTGGGCAATAACTTTTGGGCATTATACAAGCAATCAACTTTGGACCAGAATAATATTCATGTAGTTATATCCTTTTGTTGAGCTCAATATTGAGAGATGCACACACAATTTTCTGAATAAATTTAATATTCCAACAAGAACAGCAAAAACAGCTCAGAAACTTATGAACATCCATTCCTTAAGCATAAATTGAAGACTTTGTTCATGTGAAATTTAAAACTTCCTTGTTTATACTTACTAGGTGATAAGAAATTCTTCAATAAATGTTCATCAACATATTGTGTTAATCTCATTGCAGCATTCAACTTTCCTTGCAACGTTTATTTCTTTGGCAATTTCCATACATCCACTTCTCCAGCTCGATGTTGCAATGCACTTTTGACCTAAAGTGAAATTTTGGAAAATTTAGAGGAACAAGGTTATCACTTGGACATCAGACATTGCTTCTCACGATCCAATCCAACCAATTTTCAAGACTTTCTTGGATGGAATTCTATGATGCTCTCACATTTTACTTAGCCTGTTTATTCTTATATTGCAGAGAATTCTGTCTTTTGTGCTGCTGTTTGATTTTGTGTAGGGCAGTTACAGCTCTCAGTGCAAAGCTTCCAAATGTTAAGCCAGTGGTAAAAAACACATGCTGAAATTATTCAAGATTTCATCTGAAATATATAAATTAGAAAAAAAGTTACTATTTCAAATACAAGATTGGCATGAAACAGAAACTAACAAAAATAAAAAATTTTACAGTAGAATTTTGATTAACTACTACCAGCAGTATAACTGTTCGTCTTTGTAAGATCAAGAATTAAAAAAATAAATGCTCAAACTCTGTGCATAAAGATGTAATGCTTTCGTTGATAAGAATGGCATGTATAAAAGTACATCGGCAATTTTTATCTATAAAAAATGAAATATATTACAATGATAATGATTGTTTAACACTTTCCGGCACAAAGTCTGTTCAGAAAATGAAAAATTACTGACTGACACCGGAATTTACAGACGACTTTTTTAGAAAATACGAACTCCTTATTTTAAGCTTTCATCGTAGAAACAAAATTTTATTAAAATATTCTTGGTGCCGTATGAAAGTTTGGAATTAAAATTAGGTGTGCCCGGAGTGGGACCACTGTGCCGTAAAGGGTTAAAGGAGAGATGCACTTTTATTTTGAGTTAAGTAGCACATCACAAAGATAAAGGGATTTAATTTGCATGATTAAACAAAGTTGTGAAACAATTAAAGGGGCTAAATGCCTAAATTCATCGTTGAAACTGTCACATTAAAAAAAAAAAATCTGGAATTTTTATACATGAATTTGAAAGCAATTTTACTTATTACACAAAAATGATTCATAGCCCCTTAAATCTCAGAATTCTTACTAGGTATAATGTGAAGAAAAAAAAAACTCGACCACTTTTCTTCAAATTCTGGTGAAACTAGTTCACAACATTTTATAAAAACTCTAAAGCTATATTAGTAATTATTTTTTAAATATGTAATTTTTGCCAGTTAAAATGTTCAACATTTATTCAGTTTATAACCCTGTAAATTTTGATCATCAAACCAAAATGTTTTCAAATGTTATGGTCCTAATCTGAAAAATATGAAAGGCTTCTGTGGTGAAAGCGATGTTTCATTTAGTAGAAAATGTGCATTTTTATCCATCATACATTATAGGCAGACAAAAAAAAAAATAATTTGCGCTCATTTTTTATTCCACGTGTGCTTAAATTAATGTATGTAAAGTAGGAAGAATATTTAAATTTATATTACTCTGCTGTAACAGAAATATGTAGTTGAAATTTTTGGCCAAATTCTTTCCCAATGTTGCTGAAATGTCTGCATGTTGTCACAAAACCTAGATTTTTAGGTTAATTGAAAACAAACATTTTTCTTATGAAATGTAATAAAAGAAAATCTCAATAAATAATGCTAGAGATTAGAAACAAAAATATTGTAAAACACAAACGTGTGTGCCATTAAATTTCTAAAAATGAAATGCTAAAAATTACAATTTTTGAAAACAGCATATTTAACTATGCTTTTTTTTTTCTCACCAGAAAACAGCAAAGTATGAGACAATTTTTTACATATTTTACAATAATATTCCTACATTGTTATAATTATTAGTACTTAAATCTTATTCCTTTGCTCAGAAAAATTGATAAATTGTCTTGCATCAAAGTTTTTTCCTTTTTAATATTTTTTTTATTTAAAAATTCAAAATTTAAAAATAAGAACATTCTTAGCAAACCTCTGCATGCTAAAACTTCATTCCATGACAAAGGAGAATTTACTAAATTGAGATTTTTGAGCATTTTTCCCATTTTAACTCTAAATTTTGATTTATAAAATCATTTGAAGTAAACAAATAGACGTTAGAAATAACATATACATTCCCATTTTTAAATTTCAAATGTTTCTTTTTTTTTTCCCCTCATGATTTTTCATCTGTTTTAACTCTTTTAAAGTTTTTTTTGTAAATCTGTGCTTCATTAGCATCTGATACATGGTGCTAACATTCATGCCCAAGATTGAATTCCTAAGTGATGAAACAGTATCTGGATCGTATTTGTATTCTATAATACAGGGTGTTACATAACTAATTACTTTTTATTTACACTTTGCAATACATCAAAGTCGATTGTTTTGTACTGCATCCAAACAGGTATGGAAAGTTCATACTTGTAATTGAAATTTCTTCCACTTGTAAAAAGGTTTGTTCATAAATGTACATGCCTAAATGGTGTTGCTATCCAATGAAACACTCATATCTGGGATGATTAAGTACATTTTGATTTGAGTTGCACTATATTTAATATAAATCAAAATTTGTAATTTTAATTTTTTGTAACCATTTTTAAAGTTATCCTATAACAATAAGAAAAAGAACCAAAATGGTGCATTTAGTAGGAAAAAAATAACATTAGTATTTCATCAGTTTGACATTTATCAAAATTAAAAGTAAAAAATGACATGTCAACCTGTATTTATGCTTCAGTTTGGTTGTTTCATATATCAGCAAATTTCTAATATACATTTTCTTTCTATCTTAATAAAAAGAACCAAAATTGGGCATATATATGGTTTAGTATATTTTCACACAAATAACAGAAAAAGAAAACCTTATCAATGTTTCAACCTCATACAAAGAAACATATTGAAAGAAAATTGTTTGTAGATTGATATTTACTCAAAAGCAAAAAATTAAAACTTGTAAAATAAATCATTAAAAAACACATGCATTGTTACAATTTTATGACAAACTTTGTCTAAAAGGGCATTTTTTGTTCTAATATGTTCTGTATAAAGATTGAAATTATATGTGATAATTTGAATTAAAGATGTGAAAGAAGTTAACTGGATCAATATTATTTTTAAACTTTTTTTTAATCTAAATCTAATTTTTAAAAATCTGAGGTGTTCTCAAGTACCTCAATGTCATAGGTCTGGCTTTATCCATTACAGTGTGAGAGTATACAGACTTCCAAACTCTGTTTCATTAATATAAATTCTGTGATATTGTAGACTGTCAGACACAAACTTCGGTAGATTTAATTTTTTCTTTTGAAGAAGACTACATGGAATTAAAGTGCTATGAAGTTTAAGGATTGAAATATAAAATTTGGTAGACAGGCAAAGTTAAAGTTTAAAAATAAAGGCTGGTTCAGATTATGCTATTGTTTTAGTCATGTCGTGTTCAATTTAGTAAAATCCTTTAGAAGTGTCATTCCAATTTTTTTTATTAACTTTTCCAGTTGAGTACTAAACCTTACCACCTGCATTATGTCTTGACCTTTTTCAGTTAATATATGCTCATATTCACCGTTAACCTGATTGGATTTTGACTTATGATCATGCCCAATCAGATTAATGATGAATTTCATTTGAGCATATTCAACCAAGGTTTTTACATGTTTAAGCAAAAGTTGAGGTAGATGTTAAAAGGCAAAATTAGCACTGGCCACAGGGCCGCTAAATGAAAAAAGTGGCTATTAAAAAAATTGTCTGCAGCCATCTTATGGCCACTTTCCTACAAGGAAAGAGTAAAATTTCTTTGCATTTCATCAATGATTCTACTTTTTCTTTTTGAAATATGTTATTATATTATATAAATGTTATAATATATAATTTATTTGGGCTATTTAATTTTAAGATTAATACTAATTAAAAGTTTAACAAGTTTACCATTTAGAACTTTTAAATAAAGTGGCCACTGGCCGCTAATGAAATTTCCCAGTTTTGCCCTTTAATAGATGATCAGATCCATCCTTGGTGAAAACAAGCCCTTTACTCCCAAACTAATCAGCTCCCCCTCCCTTTTCCCATAATGCACTTACTTTTTGTAAAAACTAGTGGCAATACATATGCTTTTACAGACTTCATTTTAATATAAAGGAAAACTTTCATTTTTTGTGTTTTTACAAATGAGCATATGATATGCAGCATAAGCTGGTATAAAGTGTTGCAGGTGTATAAAATATTTTGTCAATGGTACAAGAAAAAAGCATTTTGATGGTAGACAAATATTGAAATGCTTTCTTTTTCTGTGCAGAATGGCAATTTTTCATTAATGTTGCTCATAATGGACTTTCTGTTACACTGCACTTCCGCTTTTCTATTATACTGAACCCAGTACTCTGCTCATGAATATAAAATGCCACTCTCTCTGAACCAGTTTTTAAATCAGGGGAGTAAAACTGCTAAAATGTGAAAGCCAATTTTCTACCATGGATTTTATGGAATAGATACTTTCAAATTAAGTTTGCTTTCCTGGTCATTCCATGTCAAATCAACCAAAAAATTTTCAATACTCAACCTGACTATTTCAGATTTTAATGAAACCTTCAGGAATCGTTTTCTGTGATACAAATGAGAATATACTTTCAGAATTTTTTTTTTTATCTCAGTAAATTTTCATACAACTATTTTTTTAAATTTCGAAAAATCATCTTTTGGCTTGTATAAATGTTTCCAATTTTGAAGTTCTCAACTTCTATCGGGCATAGAGTTGTTTGACCCCTCATTTTAAAGAGAATTTCATAAGATTTAATTTGATATGCAAGTTGACTATGCTTGGTTAAAAAAGTTTAAAATAGTGTTTTTTAAAAATGTTGAAAAGTTTTTTTTTGTAATATTATAAACTTTAAATTCTGAAAGTTTTAGAGTGGGATCTCAATAGTATCAGGAGTTATAAAAAAATATATATATTTAAAATTAATAAGACAATGCTATCTTTATCATAATCATAAAGTTGGCGAGGTGCCAACTTTAAATACCAGCCCCAACTGGTGTTTAATATATTTTTTTTAACATAACTGCTGATCCTATTGAGATCCCACTCTAAATTTTTCAGAATTTAAAGTTTATAATATTACAAAAATCAGTGATTTTTAATATTTTTGAAAAAAAAACATTAAAATTTTTTAAATAAAATAATTTTTTTTTTTTAAACCAAGCATAGTCAACTTGCATATCAAATTAAACCTTATCAAATTCTCTTTAAAACGGAGAGTCAAACAACTCTCTACATCTGATAGAACTTGAGAAATTCAAAATTGAAAACATTAATACAAGCCAAAAAATAGTGATTTTTCAAATTTAAAAGATTAATTGTATGAAAATTTACTGAGATAAAAAAAAAATAATAAAAGTATATTCTCATTTATCTCATCAGGGAGAATGATTCCTGTAAGTTTCATCAAAATCTGAAACGGTCAGGTTGAGTCACTGGTTGATTTGATATGGAAAGACCCTTCCACAATGTCACAGTGGTTCTTTAATTTGCATTGTATTTTAGCTTCCAAATGATATTTAAAAAAATAAAGTGTTAGAAAATAAAATAAGTTTTGTTTAAGCTTAAGAAATTAGGATTTCAATAGGCCATTTTGCTTTAAAATAAAAGGGAGTGGGGAGAAAGAAGTGTAGCCATTAAAAATTATTCCAGGTAAAGGGGGGGGGAGGAAGCTTCATAAATTACTGTTAATAGTCTGTGATCCAGATAGTCTTCACTATATTAATCTACGGCTGAGTAGTTAATACAGCTAAGTTATCAAAACCTGGTATATGTATTGAAGAGAGCAAGAAGTAAATGTATTCTAATAAAACATTATTTTAAAAAGGAGCCCATTATAGGAGTTCATAATCCCGTTCTGAGATTAATAATTTTATGAAATATAAAAAGACAAAGTTTCTAATTATACTGACCCATTGCACTTTCTTCAAGATACTTTGAAAAAGTAAGAGCATGTTGAGCAATGTGTAATGAGTTATGAGTTAAACATTTTTAATAAAATGAATGTACTTACTTATGTCAGTTGTGCGTTTGCCCAATCACTCTTTTTATCTGACTTGCTGCACAAAACTGTTTGACATAATGGACAAATATCTTGCACATTCAGCCATTTGCGTAGACATACCGCATGGAAAAAGTGTTTGCATTTTGTTATCCTAGCAGATTTCATGCTTTGAAAACAAATTGTGCAAACATCATTATTTTGCTTAAGTTGTTCTTTGGTTGCTTCTTGTAAAAAATTTATTTTCTCTTCAGCTGATTGTCTCTGCAAAAATGACTCCCAACCTCTTTTTCCTTCAATCCAAATGTTAAAGTAAGCATGTAGGCACATCATACATGCACGGATGGCACCAGTTGATTCAAACATAAATATCCAAAAGCCATTGATAAGCAAGTAAATTCCTAAAATAAATTCAGTCAAACTAGACACTGCCTTTAAATAATAAATATAATCATCTAAATTTTCCCACAGGCCATCTTTGTAGGTATCTATGACAAAAAGAATATACACTGTAATTAGTGCACTTGCTTTGATGATTAACTCAATCATAAATGAAGTCAAGGCAAAAAGCCATGTATTAGGAGGTGCATTTTGCCACTGGTAAGTAAGAATAATTATAGGTGAAATAATCAAAAATAATGTTACAGCTAATGATCTGATATGCTTACTTAAACTAGGATTTCTTGATGTACTTAGTGACAGCAATAAAGGATTTAAAATGTTAAATGTGAAATGCAAAAAAGCTGTATAAAGTAACCATAAATTGCAGGTTATTTTTTTATACCTTTCTGCTGGGGTTAGGTTTGTTACCCCAGTTTGTAAAGATAAAAGTAAGAATAATACTGCAGACACATTTCCAATATTTCTTTCAGATGGATCTGATAGTTGTAAAAACTTCTGGATGGCATATCCTATCTGTTGACTTAAAAGTGAAATTATGCTTGCCATGCCTAAAAGAGCTACTATGTTTTCACTGCCATGTATTAAAATTCCCTTTAAAAAATCTGTTACTGTCAGGGAACTAAAATCATTACTAACTGCATATATGCTGTATTCTGCCAACCTAATTAACCAAAAGGCTCTAAAAACTTGGGGTATATGCAGGTTAATCCAGTGAGTTTCTATCATTGTGTATAAACCATAGTTTTCTACTACATTATGGCACCAAGTAATACCTTTATAAATAGTTTCACAGACTCTTAAACCATGTATCCACATACTATATGCTAAGAGTAAAGTACATCCAAGGGCAGTCAATGCTGGTAATATTTTTTTAATTTCTTGGGGTAACAAAAGAGTTTGTGCTAATGATGGAACTAAAAATAATAATACTGTTGCACCTTGTGGCGGTGTTTTGATTGAATTTGTGAGTGAAAATAGCAGTGCTAGGCTTATTTGAAGCGCATAAATTTCAGTTTCAAACAGTACATGCTTAATTAATGAATAATTTTGTAAATTTTCTTTATACCATAGAAAATTGCAGTTCAATTCATATGCTATTATTATTATCCCAGCAGATGCTAGGCGAATGTAGATAGACAACAGCTGCATTGTGTTGAAGAAAAAGACACACACAGCAATGAAGAGCACTGAAATGAGAAATTAAAAATTAGTAAATTAGCACTTAATTGTACCTAATAAGTCATTTTAGATGATCAACTAAAGTTATAAATATGAAGAATTTAGCATGGATACTTTACAGTTAGTAAGCAGCAACCTCATTCAGTAATTGAGGGTGTAAAAAATTTTACTGTTCAACATGTTTTAATATTTAAAACAGAATTTAAAGTATATGTTTTGGTTGTAGAAGAATGAAATTTTTACTGTTTTACTTGTTAGAGCATGGAAAAGTTTTTCTAAATATAACTTATAGAATTCAGGAATTTGTAAAAAAAATTAAAAAATATATACTTTGATGTAAATGGCTTTTGCTATGAAGAACAATATTTGAAACAATTTTGCAATTAAAATCATACCTCTAAAACTAATGGTTTAAAAGTTAGCTATTGAATAACTATAAGATGGGGGACACTTTTTAAACTCAGGGAAATTATTTAATTTTTATCTGTATAAATTAAGAATTTTATTTTTCTAGAGAAGTTTTGATACTGTAAAACTTCTCTACAATGTTGTTTATAGTATATTATTAAAAGTACTAATTTTATATTTTATTTCCAGGATCCGAACTGTTTCTGGAGATTTAACTCTTAAGTTTTAATGTTCAAGCTCTTGGGAAACTATGTTACTAATTAATGGAACATGGTGTCTTAAGGGCTTTCCCATTGAAACTTCAAATCTGCTGCAGGAGGATGAATAATGGATTTCTATTTCAACTGTGGACAGTTTGCATTATCATCATGCAATGTATTTTGTACAGTCTACAGAATGCCTGTATCCTTTATTTTTATCTCATAATATATAGCTAAAATATAATTTATAGCCACTATAAATTTTAAATATGTTAATGTATTTATGAACTTGTTCATTTCATAAATCCTTGTTAAAATGTGAATCTAATTCCATTGAATTATTGATATTTTAAATTCCAGTATTGAAAATTAATGTTATCAATATCCTGGTGTTCTGTTTAATGATTTAATTTTAGGTACAATGACTTAATCTCTTTGACAAGTTAAACATAAATAGCTTATTCATTATTTTGCCAGAACATTTTCTTCAGTTATTGCAAAAGTGCAGTTACTCTTTCACTTTATAACTTTATTTAATTTGATAATGTTGTTTTTCTTTTCTCTGTTTGTCTTTACTTAGCTACATGCCCAGTAGCAGAGACAGCACAGCATGGCAACAAGTACTGCAGATTAATTGTAACAGCTTAAAAAAAAATTCTACAATTTACTGTTTGTGTCTGGTTTATTGTTCTTTTTATATCTTGTCTGTTTTCTTTGTAGATGGAAAGTTTCCTGATCTTAGTGTTAATTTTTTTTTTTTTTTTGTGATGATAGGCTTTATTTGGCTTTATTGGGTTAAGGGTAAATTTTGCCGCAGAAAATTCTGCTGCTACGGGGGCTACATGGAATTTGTTTAAATATAATATGAAATATTTCTTACATTTTTTAAATTATAAAAACATGGAAGGAACTCTTCTTGGATTTGACATCTTCTGATCTTCTGGCCTTGACACAGATAGTTCATCTGTGGAATCTCATAACCACATTCACCATGATTTTTAATGAATTTACCGTTATTGTCCAAGTACAGGATAGGATGTTTCAGAAAACTGTTTACACTTTGGTTGGGAAAAAAATTTTTACTGTCCATACAAATATGTTTACTAATCTAATTTTAGTGCTATGTTGGCTCAACAGATAAGCATTACCATAAGGATGTAAGAATATAATACCTCATTAAGAAATTAAAAAGGCAATAGATATAGGACACAGGGGCCCAATAGTTCCCTCCTCACTCTCCTGATTTTGTATACCTCCTGGATTTTCATCAATGACAGTGATGTCTCTAGCCTTTGGAATCCTGAGTCCCAAAGACTTGGGCACTTCCAAAAAACTAGATCTTTTTTCAGAAAAGTGTTTATTCTTAAAAATAAGATAGATTCAATGTATTTAATACAAAATATGCCTCTTTTGTGATTATCCACAAAATATTTTATTCCTTGCAAGAAAAAAATAGGCATCCTGAAGGACCCATCAAATTAATTTTTTTTGCTTAAATGATGCACTATTGCAGCTGTCAATTTTTTGGACCTCACGGACGACTAAATTCATAATCTAAAATACTGTGGGCCATGTATATAAACTTTATAAAAACATAAATACATTTGTACATTAATGATCAGTAAATTTCCATTTTATTAATATGAAATACCTATATTATATAACAAAAGCACAAATGACTTGGAAAAAAGGGTAGAGATTAAGCTCTAGTTTAAACATATCAAAAACATTTTCATTGAATCATAACTGCTGACAGACAAATAGCAATCTGGGAATATTTCTGGGATTAGGATTTTTTAGAGCTTTAATCTCCTGATGGCAATCTGAAGCATGTTTTCAGTCCACATAAAATAGAAAATTGAAACACTTTCTTTTGACTTAAATATAACACTTTTTTTAATTAAATATCTATATCTTTTTTAAATAAACAATAAGTAATATTTATAACATTAGTTATCAATGTCAACAATAATTTAAAATTTCATAAATAGAAGAATATTATTTTTGTTTTATCATTTAAAAAAAAATGTAAATGTTCAGAATTTTCTGAGGACCACTAATATTTTCTTGGGGGGGACGGCACTGGTGGTCCACAGTGGTGACCTCTGCACTATAAGCACATTGTTATGGAAAACAGTAAAGGATAGGATGTGTCGCATCCAGGGTGGTGCAAAATTTTAATTAGATTAACTATTAAAAACTAATGTGATTAAAAGTTTAATCATGACAAAGATTGACGATATGTTCAATGGTCAATCTTTAGTCATGATTAAACTTTTAATTGTTAGTTTTCAATAGTTAATCTAATTAAAATTTTGCACCACCCTGGTTGCATCAAACTGGACACACTGTGGGGCGAGATAAAAGAATGCCTGTTCAGAAATCTCATTGGAAACTGTTGAGTATTGCTGAATCAGTAATGATCTATATTCAGAAATGGATGCTGATGGTCGCAAATTCGAACTCTTATTGTAAACATAAATTTAGGTTAATAAACATTATTTTTATGGGTAGTTATACATTTTTTTTCTTTAATCAAAGTGTGTAAGCATTTTTCTGAAACACCCTGTAAATAGGATTCTTCAGTCTGTGTAAGATATGTATGAAGTAATATGTATTGCTGGTAACATTTTATAATTATTTTCTGCATTTCATGTATGAATTTGTATGTATAGTTTATTACATGTAAAATTAGTTGAGTTTAGTTAATTGGATTTAAATTTCTTTCATTCTGGAGAATATTTCCACATCAGGCTCAAGTTGTAAACAGATATTAGTATTTTGTAAACAAGAATTTTTTTAATAGTACTTCTCTCTCTCTTAATAACGGAGTGTCTTTATAAAAGTAGAAAATTATGTATATTTTTGTTTTCATTTTAAAAGTTGGCATTAAACTAAAAGTAATAACTCTGAGTTGCATGTGATAATCTGTTGTAGCAGTGATTTTTTAAAATATGAAAAATTAAACGCTCCTTTGGTTAATCTTAGTCAACTTTAAACATGATTCCCAATAAAGCAAGCTATTCAAAATTGCTTTGCTTTTTTTGAAAAATGTGTAGTATTTCTCAAATCCTAAATCATGTAGAGATGACTGTTTTGCTCCACCTTCCAAAAGGAGGAGAACCACCTTAAACACTTCTTTGTCAATTCAAAATTTTTGCAAACTTGCTTTTATTTTCTCTTTGGCATAAATACATTAATTTACACTTTTGATGTCTTCCTGCCTAACATTTGGCAACGGTAAACAACAACTTTCCTATTTAAAATTCTCTATTCTTACGGGGGGGAAAAAATTATATTTTAACGTAATTGTATTGTACTTGTGTTTAATTATCTTCTGGCATCATAGTTTGTATTATACTTTATTTATTATGTATTTGAATTACATCCCTTTTCATTTTCTATTTTGACATGTAATTTTAGAGAAAAAAAAAGTTAAATTAAAAAATTGTATGGCTCTGATGGGGTCCCCCCCCCCTTCCCCTTTGCTCACCACCAAATCACTGATCAAGAAGCAACCACAAGATGCACCTGCATTCTCCACCATGGAGAACTCATCCATATCACCATCAACATCACAATGTACTCTGCATAGATGGAACCAGCTCGATTAGCAGTAAACATGGGCATTATACCTCATGTAGGCACATGCAAACTCATTCTTGATATATTATTCATTCTAGAAAGTGTACATTTTAAATGTTTTTAAAACACTAAATTGAATGGGTGAGTGGAAAAAGGATAACATTCCATCTGATGTAAATGTTGAGGAATCTCAAAAAAGCATTTATGTAAAAAAAAACTATGAATTTTAGAGAAATGTTCACCATTATTAAATTGTAGGTCTAGTCAAATGAGGGTTCATTCTATTAATTTCAAAGAAAAATACTGATTAAGTTATTATTAAACTATCTTATTTCGCTTTTCATGTTTTTGGAATGAAAATTCAATTGCTTCTGCTTTTATATTAGTTTTTCTCTTTTCTGCTTGTAGCTTTTCTTTAAATATTAGCTCTCACTGCATTGTCATCTAATCAACCCAGGGTTCTCGCTGCCGCTTGCCATTGTGCCGAATCACGACAAAATGCCTCATTTGGCGAGTAAACGAACGATTAAACTCGCCAAATTGCGAGTGTTCAATTTATTTTTTTTTTTTGCCGGGGGCTGGGGTGTGTGTATGTGTGTCAGTACACGTAATACTCTTATTCGCGTTACTAAAGGACACTTTCTAAAACTATGGTATAAAAGAAATTGAATCAATTTTTAACCTTATGCATTTGGATGATACACGCAGTTCCTTATCTGAGGTATTGTCAGAATGGAAATTATTTAAGTTTCTTGAGTTCTCGTTGCAAAAACATGAAATTTAGGAGATTCCATAGATTTCATTCGAAAAAACGATCTGCAGCAGCTTTATCTCATAACAGGTAATATGCTGTATTTTTCTGCAATCTTGCCACTACATTCAGTGGACTGTGAAAGAGGGTTCAACAAAAACTAAATTGAGAAATCGAATTAATATTTAAAAAACGGGAATAATGTCATTTCAGTATGCGCTAACGGTTCTAATAGGCAACAGTACAATTTTGAAACTGCCTTTGAAGTATGGACTTCAATGAAAAGCCGAAGGATTCTAGAAAAATAAGTTTTTTTTTTTTTTTACATATATTTTGTTTATATTTTCAATTTTCAGAATTCATTAAATATATCTTAAAATCCTTAGTTATCATAGTTTGGAAGTTTTTATTTCATAACATTTTAATGAGTTAAATTGGGTGTGGAATTTTTTCTTGATTGCTCAAGGCATTTAAAATGTACATATGTTTAATAGTTTTTGTAGCAGATAATTGAATTTAGATGGATAACTGATCTATAAGTAATTACAAAAACTTGGGTTATTTTAGAACAAACTGAAATAAAAGAATGGTACATTAAGGGGTTAAAGATCGATTTTTCAGTGTTTCAAGACTAATCTATTTTGCTAAAATAAAAATTTCATTTGGCTAACGTTTTTTATTTTTGATTAGCCAAATTGCTAACGTTGGTCAAAAGTCAGTGAGAACCCTGAATCAACCGATATTATCAACTAATTTGCTTTCTGCTATATTAAGTCTTCCAAACTCATTAAATATACCTTAACCTTTCAATTAATATTTTTATTTGCTTTCTACAAACAGTTTTGATGACGATAAAAACAGGTTGCCAGCAAATCTCAAACTTTTACTTTTCTAAATTTTGAAAATAATTTAAAGTAACTTTTAACATTAGTGATGCACAACCTTTTGCCTGAAAGTAGTTTGCTACTACAACATTCAAAAGTGTTAATCTTTGACTTATATAAAATAACAAAGTTTTTGTCTTTAAAATTAGTTAGTCTAATAAAAAAACAAGGCAGATGACACACCAGTAACTCTTGCTGTTCAAATGTGAATGAAATCACTAATATAAAATTATGCAAGAGTTACTGGCATTGAAAAATATTAATATATATAAAATAAATGATTTGTACTAATATATTTATGCTAAATTTAAAGAAAAAAGACTAGTTTTGCATAGTTGAGTTGTACAGCAAAAGGTGTTTCATATCCAGGTAACCCAGAGGTTTGCAAGGGGTTGGCATACAATAAAGCAATGAAAATGAGTATTGGGGGAAGTTTTAGGGGTCAAGGGGTGTAATCACAAAATGGTGAATCATGTTTTCCTTTATTTTTGATGGAGATTCCAAATTTATTCATCAAGCTTCAACAACACAAATGTTTGAAACACAGAATTATAAGAGTTACTAGCATATAAATCTATCTCTCCTGAAATAAAGCCATTAAACTGCTGTTCTATGATATGTATGGGATATCTGCTTAAAAAATTAAGCTTGTTATTTAATTCATTGTGAATATAGATTTCGTTGGTCTCTGCCAATGTTGTTTAGCAATTCTGAAAATCCCAGTGATTTCATGTAAAATAGTCAAAGATTTTAAGGACTAGCAATTGATTCAAATTTCAGAATCTCAAATCATATTACCTGGAATTGTATTGCCCTTTTGTGGATCAGTATTGCTTATTTAAATGTAGTTATTGTAAATATTTACATAGACATATACCATACTACTATGAGCCATAAATACACGTACATGCAAGTTATGTACTTCAACATTCTCAGGAAAATAGATGTTAAAATAACACTTTGTACTGTTTAGTACAGTTAATAAAGAATTTTTAAACAGTTAGCAATATTTTTAGAATAAAATTATTAACTAGAAAAACTGTTGAATCATTTTGAATTACATGCAAATGGCAGTAATCATAAAAGAATTTGCCACACTAGAAGTTTGGACACCTTGTCAAAAATTCTTTAAATAATATGCACTGGTTGTTATTGTAAACGTTAACTGCAATATTTTATATCTTTGGTATAGTTATAAACTACAGGATCATATACAGTAAATTTTTTTTAAAGCAGAATTGCGAAGGACCAAACTATTTTCCCAATAATACATTTCTGCATTATACAAAATGATATATGAAGCTAACTGAAGAAATTAACTTTAATACATTTCCACACTCTCACACTAGTTTATAATGTTTTTCCCAAAAAGAATTTTGAGGAAATGTTTATACTTTAGCTCAAGATCAACAGTGCATCTCTAAAATGCATATTAATGTTTTTTATCTCTGGGCATAAAAAATCATAAACTATGCAGATATTCTACTTCAATGTTTAGGTTTTTTGAAATTGGTATATCAGTATTCAACATTGGCTTGGATCTTAGGCTACAGCTACATTAATGGGTTTTGGGCATTTATGAACAAAGCAGAAATAGGCTGAAAAAAGGATTGTATGTAAATAACCTGGTATGGCCAGGCAACTGAAATTCCTGTCTATTTTAGAAGGGAGGTGCATTTTAACATTTACTGAAAAAGAAGTGTCCAATTATGTAATTTTGCATTCTTCCAATTAGCTGTGGTATCTTTATTCTATCTTTTTTCTAACAGATCATGATTTTATTATTTTTTATTTGAGACAGAAGATTAAACTAATTTGGATTTTTTTTTTCATTATCATTTTATTGCATTTCCGCATTATTCACATGGTTTTTGATTAATTCTTTAATTGTTGCTTTCTGTTACCGCATGAAACGGATTCTGTTTTATGCAAAATTATTAACAACATATACCAATTAATTTTTCAGCAGAGCTGAAATTACGCTGTAAATTATTGAAATACAAAGGATGTGAATTATCACTTTACTTAACAGCGAACAACCAACAGAGTGAAAAAGTGTCCAGACCAGGGTTCGATCCCGGATCCCTTGGTATAGTGCACCAAGTGCTTTACCAATTAAGCCATCTGGATGACATCCGGTCTAGCATTCTCTCACTCTAATATGGCTAGGCTATAACCTTGCAGCACAAGATGGAACGTCAATCATGAGCACAACACCTATTGGCATACATGAGACAAACCAAACCCAGTATCGGTAACTGTTGGTTGTTCGGTAAACCCTGATGGTTGTTCGCTGTTAAGTGATAATTCACATCCGATACTGGGTTTGGTTTGTCTCATGTATGTCAATAGGTGTTGTGCTCATGATTGACGTTCAATCTTGTGCTACAAGGTTGTAGCCTAGCCATATAAGAGTGAGAGAATGCTGGACCAGATGTCGTTGGGATGGCTTAATTGGTAAAGCACTTGGTGCTCTATACCAAGGGATCCGGGATCAAACCCCGGTTTGGACATTTTTTCACTCTGTTGGTTATTCACTGTTAAGTAAAGTGATAATTCACATCCTTTGTATATTAACAACATATTGTCTATTTTCAAGAACAGGACCATTAAATTAGTTCAAATTGGACGAATTTCAGCCTTATAGAGTTCAGATTGAAACAAGTTTTACTATGCGTAGGTTGAAATGAGTTTTGTGAATTAAGATGTGCCTATACACCTGTAAATTTTTGGTCTAACTCAATTGTTTTTAATTACTGTTGAACAGCATCCTATAATTGCCAAACATAGATAAGATTTTGCATAAATAAAATCTTAATGTATCTAAAAGAAGGATTTCATAATTAGCAAACATTAAGATTTTATTTGCAGATGTCCTTGTAATGATTGCTAAAATTAGCAAATTTGTTGTTAAAATATCTGAATTTCTCATTCACTATATTTTACATTATGGATCATAAAGTTAAGAATTAACCCTTAAATTCATCATTTATTTAGTCAACATACACAGCTTATCATTTATGAATTACTCTAACACATCTTGTCAGTTGGTATTGATTGTATTTTTTAATTAGTAATATAAGTATTATGCTATATGAATAATAATAAAATTCATGGCTGCTTGGGTAATTTTGTTGTCACTGCATGTCCCTGATACAAAATGTATTTATTGAAAAAAAATGGTCTAATTTGAAATCTAAAGAAACATGTATGTTGCTAATTCACAACATGCATTGAAGAATTCAAATTATTAAAAAATACATATATATATTAAGATTGATATTCAAAGTATGCTAGCCTTTGGTAGATTTTGATTATCTGGTCAATACATATGTTTTGTAACTAATGGAGCAAACTTTAATGAGATGATGCAAATCAATAAAACATCCCTCCCCAAAGATGAGGTAGTCTGAAAAACAAAACTAAATCTTGAAGTGTTACAAGATGTTCTTTCTTCAAGAAAGGCAGGCTTACCTTAAACCTTGTTGAAAGATTTTGTGATCATGGCAGGTTATTAATTGCTGTAAATAATCTGAATTTCTTTTTAACGAAAATATTTTTGTAAGACTGAGTATGTTATTCTAGTTGATTTTATATCTTTATATATGTTAACCATAGTTGAAAGCATCTTTTTAGGGCATTGGACAATTGGCAATGATTTATCCTTATAAATTACTACCCAAGATTTTTACAGAATATATTTGTGCCATGAAAATACGGATGAGAAAAACCTGGATGAAAGTGATACGAGTCCTCATTTTAATGCAAGGTTCTCCAAAGAGTGACTGAATGCAATGACACTTGTATTGTTGCTGACTCATTACATTGACAGTTGTATTTAACCTTAAATAAACTATTTTATCTTTTTGTATTTTATTTTTAACGTTGTCTTTGTTCAAAGCATTATGTAATAACTCAGCTATCACTTGCAAGATACTTTCAAGTAAAATGTGTTTTATTCCCAGCTTTCTGGTGGTAAAGAATGTCCAGGATTTTTTTTCACTGCACTAATGTGTTGACTGGCTAGTGACTACCAAGAATTGAATGTTCCAAAATTATTTAACTTCTAATTAGATAATGAGAAGCATAGTCTATTTTTGCACTTTGATTAATAAAATTATAATGATTATGAAACAAATTGCAAATGAAATTAATATGACAGCTTTTCTGCATGAACTAATTAAAAAAAATGATTTGAATTGTAAAAATCTAAATTTACTCATGTATAGTAACCAAAATTAATTTAAAATTACTTGCATACATTAAAGTATACATGCTAACTTCAGGCCTTTTTTTTTTTTTTTTTTTTTTTTTTTTTAAGTAAGAAAAACATACAGAAATTTATTTAATGACTGAAATTTAGATTTCAAATGACTACTACATATAATGCAAGACACACATTTGTTTTAAGAGACTGAAGTTGACAACTATGATTAAAATCATTCAATGTTTGAAAATTTAATAAGTTGAAAATTGTATGCCAAACATGACAAATGAGGTGCATTGGCACTATAACGAGTTTTATAAATATTCAGATCTTGATGCAATAGCTGTTGCACTCTTATGCAAAAATGCATGAATACAAAATTTATTTTATATACAGATTTCCATATTATAGATATTAATTTTATTTTATAAAATTTTCAATACACTTTTACAGACAATTAATTACAATTATGTTACATTAAAATTATATTATGCACAAATATCCAATACAAGACAATGTAAAAATATCATCGTTATTATTTCACTGAAAAAATGAATTGTTATCGTCTGTCATTATATGATTAATTTCCGTAATAAAATAAGTACATTTTATCTTTTGACACTTACTGAAAATTCCAATGGGACATTTAAGCCTAGCTTTGAACATTTCAGAACTTTAAATCCATATTTAGACTCTTTCCATTTAATATAGATTTCTCCGGAAACATCTATCCAAAAAACTGTCGGTAGATTATAGGATTGCTATAATTAAACATTTTTAGTATACAAATTCGGTTTTTAAATTCAGTAAGACTGAAATAATGACTCCCATCTTAAATAGGACGTAATCATCATGGTAACCTAGAAACATCTATCGTGGAATATCATTGAATTACTAATGATAGGATTTAATAGAATGAAGAAAACTTATCTTTTTAAGTTTTGATTTAATTTTCATAAAGTTTGGAATGACGCGACAAAATTCTGCAACGATTATATATATAAAATTTCAAACCATTCAGTTGGATAGTTTTTGCACTGTCATATGTGGACAGACGATGACTATCGGTGCTACGTATTTATATAATTACGAACGCACTTTAAAAAAATGCTTTTCTATCCCTGCTGCTAAATATTTTGATACTAACCAGTTATTTGTCTCCTATACACTCTTTTAAGCTAATGGAGCAGGTATTATCACTATTTCATTCTCCTTTAGATCTCTAATTATTTTACCCACGGAAATTTAAACTGCTTATTTTATATAGTGGGGTAAATAATTACTCAAAGTTAACTTTATTAAATAAATAAAAAAAAATAAACTTGCAAACAATTTTCTAATGTCTTTATTTATCCAGTAATTAAAATATCTTTAGAAACATTACAAATTCTGTTAATTTTTTATTTTAATATTTTTCACATAAATTTTAAAAATTGAGAGAATGCAATTTTAATGAGTTAAAATAAATCATGAATAAAATCACTGACACCTTTGCTATGTGGGAGTACCTTAAGGTTGTACTATAATCTTTCTGTTAGGACATTTTTTTATTGGAGAAATTTCTGTGTATTGTTCAAATTCTAAGGAAATGAATTTGTCATATCAAAAACTAAACAAGTTTTCGAATTTGTTACCATAATAAATGACTGATAACAAATTAAAAAGATTTCAGAAATCTAATACTGACAAAAGTTGCAAAAGCTATAATATTTGTTTGTAGCACAAGTTTATCTTGATTCATGAAAATTTTTTGAATGTCACTTATGTAGTTTTCGAAATGGCAGATTCATCTGAATAGCGTTTTTCTTCTCTATAAAGGTAATCGATCTTTCAGAAAATGACATGAAAATTTGCATTTTGAGTCTAGTTTTAGAACTGTTACAGTAAGTTGTCAGGGTGGCCAGTCAACCTGAAAATTAAGAAATTTAACAACACTTTAAAAAGTCAGAAAAATTTGACAGCAACATGGAAATTCCCATGCAATTTCGAAATTGACTGTTCACGGAAGAGAGATAATCTCTTATATTTTTTTTTAAAAAAAAAGCTTAATCTCTAAACAGCATTGATATTTTCCAGAGAAAATAAAACTATTTTTGTTAACTTTTTATACTAATCAAATAAAATATAAAATTTAATTGTATAATGGATACCTTTAGTTTTCAAAAGTCAGTGTTTATATATTAAAAGTAAACATTTTCAAAAAAGTCTAGTGGGAAATTGTGTTTGACATGGGAAAAACGCGCAGATTCAAATGCTGGTCATTCTGGTTCTGCCTTTTTTAGATTCGAAATCTGAATGAAAAATATAAAAACAATTAAGGCTGCTCAAATCCCGACACATTTTTTAATTCATTTTTGTTCAGAAACTCATGAAATAGAAGGTATTTTCATTTTTTTGGCAAAGACAGATCATGTTTCAGAAAATACTGTCAGTTAGCGTTTTGAACCGAATTTCTGACGCAGCAGCACTGGAAAGGGAACGAACGTGTCATTACGTGACACGAATCTTATAACTCGATAAGTAATTTATCAAAAAATAGAAAACTCATTTCGATTCCAAATCGCTTCGATAGTCAGGCCTGCCAATTTTATGCCTTTGCGTTTAAAAACGAGTCAGAGTTTCGCGTTGTTGAGCAGGTTATTTGAAAACCACATTAACTACTTTATTTTCATTTTACATTACTTAATTTTTTATGGACACAACTAGCACAGTGGATAGTATGCTTAATTACTAAAATAGTTTTAAATATGGTACTAAAACTATTCAAAGGTCATTTCTTTTCCTCAATTCATTACTTTCTGGCTGAATAAAACCGGCTTCCAATGCAGGATTCTGAGTATCAAAGCATACATAGCGCGGACACTCTTGCTAGTATATAAATTTTGTTTTAAAAATGTATTTCTGCAATAACGTAATTGATATGCGTTACCCTAAGTAATTACTTTGTTTTACATAGTTAAACAAAAAATTTTGCCTTTTTAAAAACTGGAAATTTTCAATATGTCACTATAATCCAGAAGAGTCAGCTGAAGATATAGTTTATCGTTATTAGTATAAATTTTATAATAGCTTAAAACAGAAGCTCGGAAACTAAAAAATTCATACATTATAAAAGATCTTTCTGGCATACAGTTTTTCGAGAAATATAAAAGATAAAATTAGATTTTTTTTTTTTTTTTTGTGTGTGTGTGGGCATTTGACATCTTACGGTGAGTCATCGGTTTTAAACCTTCAAAAAAATCGATTTCTTGTTTTTCATATTTTTTTAAAACTTTGCATTCGGTTTTCTTAAAATTGTTTTTGTACTTGCGCGCACTATTAAAGAAAAAAAATATCATTTGCAGATTGATAATTTATGCACAGATATGTATTAAATTATAATACATACGATCTCCACCTACTGTTTTTTTTCAATTAAGCGACGCAAATTTTATTTGCTGCGATTTGAATGCGCTTTTTAAGGGGACTCTACTAACTAAAAAATATTCTGTAAATAACACTTAAAGTTTTTGGATAAAGTTTTCAATACAGCTAAATCATTACAGATAACAAAAGCAATTAAATTGCCAATACATTTTTTTTTATGGATTTTTTTTCTCACAATTAAAAATTTTTTTTTCCAGTTTTGGTATTTTAAACTAATTTTTTTACCTTATACTCAGGGTACTTTGTTCTACAAACCTAAATATCGGATTTTTGATACAAAGATTAGATCAGAAGAAAAAAATTAATAATTAGATGTATATGGAATAAATCTAAGAAAATCCCATATATTTAAGTTCAGATTTTTTTCAGAAGCAAAAATTTCAAAGATATAATAAAAATCGATACTTGGTTATCCCTCGTAGAAACTAAAGATACATAAAAAAAAAAAATTCAGAAAACTTGCTCAAATTTGTGGAAGTTTTAGCATTTTGATTACATAGAGAATATGAAAAAAAATATGAACTAAGAAAAATTAGTTTAAGCATTTCATTTACAAAAACGATAAGTAAAATTAACCACATCTTCTTTACTATTACATCGTCAAGAAATTTGGCACAGTGTTCTAGAGATGTTGAGGTTCATTGTAGGATAAAATCTTAAATTTGACTTTTTTGTCAAAAACACATTCTAATCCAACAAATAAAATTTGCGTCATTTAATTAATTGACAAAGCAGTAGGTGGAGATTTGAAGACATGATCAATTTTATACTTATCTGTGCAAAAGAAACTACAAGTTATTTTTATTTATTTTTTACAGTGCGTGCAAGTATGAAAACATGAGTGTCCAGAAAAGAGGATGCAAAGTTTTAAAGTCAATTTGAATCGATGTGAAACTCCACATCTCAATTTCAACTTGATCCGGTTCTAATTTGAATATTTTCATGCGGTTTGTTTCGTTCAATTCCGAATTGTATATATATATATATTAAATGTGAAAAAAAAATCAGTATTTTGGAGGGTTTAATCCTTTATTGCATACTTTAAAAGTGGCAAATCCCCAACGTTAAATTTGCTATTTTCTGTATAAAAGTATCACACAGAACGAGAAAAAAATTAATATATAATTGATTTTTAATATCAACCTGTCCAAAACAAAACAAAGTATTTTTATACTTGTGTTTCAATTATGTATTAGGCATGGACATTATACAACATTAGTCTAAAGCAATAAATAATAAACAGAATACCATTTAAATATCATTATTGTAGGCTTAGAAACATTCTAGTATATGTGGAACAACTTGCCGGCATTCTGAAGGGACATTCATATTGATGTTATCTCAACTAAGTTTATTCTTCGCTGTTTGTTCGGATCATGCCTGGACATTTTTTACCCACTTGGAAAATTTCAACTCAAAATAGAACAATATTGGACATATATATTTTAATTGAAAAAAATATTTATATCGTCTTTTACTTTTTAGTTTTAAAGAATATTTTCAGTTTTAATGAATGTGTAAAAAGAAATTAAATTAAAAAATATATGTTTAGCTAAATCTTGAATGTTTCGACACATTTCTCGGGAAATACTTTTAAGGATTACTTTTTTACTTTTGATCATAATTGCTTAAAAATCTGTACATATGTATTAATTTTAAATCCATTTAAAATTTTAAAGAATTAAAGCTACAAGTCGCACATCACGCAACTTAACCATCTGATTCAAAATGGATTTTGTAACAAGGATTATCTCTTAATGGTAAAAACATACTTCGAATTACTAAAAGTATTCAAATCAAGTATGGCTTATAGATATGGCATTTGTTTTACAAGGGGCCCCTGCAACTTATATCTAGAAAAATGTTACTCCTTCTAAGAAAGACATTGAACATCTCATCTTTTTACGACAAAAACTTATGGAGTTATGATGCTTTGAATTGTGAGTTTTTAGTACCAGAAAACACTGAAACTTCCAAAATGATACGTCAAAGAATGAGATTCTTTTAATTGCACCTTTTAGACGCAGGACAATATTTTTCTAAATACAATTTATAGGAAAAAGAAGCCGTATAAATGAAATTTCTTTTTCAATTACTACTGCACAACCTTTTGTAAAACAAATGCCATATCTAAAGCTGTGCTTGATTTGAAAACATTTTGTAATTGGAAGTATGCTTCTATCATCATAGGTTTAAGGGATAATCGCCATAACCTGTAACCCTTTATAATTTTGTTAATACATACTATCATTTTACACAATTTTATTATTTATATTACCAATTTATTATCAGACATTACTACATATGGTTTTTTTGGCGATGACCGTGTATGATTTCTTATGGCATTAGAAAAGGTCAAGTAATATGTTATAGTTCATAATACAGTAGACTCCCTGAAATCTGCAAATGCCTAAAATCCGTACATTGTTATTGATGTAACTTACAGTTAAGATGTAGGTGTAAAATTCGAGTTTTTTTTTTTTTTTTTTTTTTTTAATATATATCATTTTGTACACATTTTAATATGTAATACTGTTAATATGATTCAACTCATGTTTTCTCATGAAGGATACATAAATATTTCTGAAAAAAATTAAGATAATGCTGATATCAGTGGCGATCGAGATATTTTTATCAAATGATTTATGTATTAATCAAACATTTTTGGTTATTAAGCATGGCTAAACATGAAATTAAAACTTTGTTATTTTAAGATTTTGATTTGAATTATTAATACATTTATAAGGCGAGTTTCATCATCATTATGCATATTTAGTTATACATTATTAATTATTTACTTGACCTTTATTTTTAATATTTTAAATGTTTATTTTTTAATTTTCTTAATTTTTATTATTTTATTTTATTATTTTACTTTATTGTAAGCATTCATTATAATTTCGAGTGCATTATTAAATTAAAATTATTTTTTAAAAAAATGTAAACAAAACAGTGACCAGAAATCTGCAAAATTCTAAAATCTGCACAACCTCTGCTTCTAAGCTATGCGGATTTAAAGGAGTCTACTGTATATGGCAGGCAAATCTTTTTTTTTTTTTTTTTATTCTATCAATACACATATAGTCTCTTTTAATCTTGAAATAAATTTTATAGCTTAATGTTGTCCTTTACTTATTTATAAGTTTATATTAATTCGTAATATTCTTTAAAAATATACAGACATACCCTTTTTAAAAAATTGCAGACTTACGCTAAAATGGCTGTATGCCGAGTCTCTCCACTGTGGGAAGTTAATTTTCTTTATTCATAAATGGAGATATTTATAATAAAAAAAAAAACGATCGATCAGCTTTTCAAACTCAAGATTTAAAATTTCTATCGTTAGGATTAGTTCGTCAGTCTACGTTAAAAGTTTTCTATAAAAAATAGTTCAAGTATGACATAACAATAGTTCTAATGATACATTAGTTCTAAAGACATAACAGTGGAAATCATGCACGTAGTCACCGCCAAACAAAACATATGTAATAATGTCTGATAATACATTGGTAAAATAAATAATAAAATAGTAAATACAGACATTAAACTAAAAATATAAAATAGCTTTTGTTTATACAATTTTTTGATAGATTCTGTGTTTTGCGTTCAGCAAGACGATGCATGTGCGTATTACAGATATTTAACGTGCGATCGTTAACCCCTAAACACTTTTTTTTCTGACAAAGTAAACTAAAATTAGGGACAAAACACCACTTTTTCCGTACGAAAATATTTGCCTTATTATAATCGAAAGATATGTCTGCCAATTAATAAAGCGAAAATTACAGTTAAAAATTAGTGGCCTTTTCTTGCCCGAGCGCCCTTCGGGCAAAATAGCTAAGTGGTTAACAGTTGTATTTCTTATGTTAGTTTTTCATGTAAAAACTCAGATTCCAATTTGTCTTATTTCCTATACCATACAAGACTGACGCCATTTCGTCTAATTAGTTGAGTTTTGTATTTCTTTTCTTAATCTTATTTGTGGTAACTCTTTCGAGCTCTTTTTAAATTATTTTCTTACTTTCACTCGAAAACACGTTTTTTCGCAAACTTCGCACCACAATTACGAAATTGTTCTCATTCACCCATGCGGAAAATTGTAAATAGCTAATTCAGATTCCAAATAACTGGACTGTTTACCGATAAATGTGATACACATTGAGTATAGTAAATTGCTCGCTGGATTATCTTTCTCAGGTTTTAAATCTCCATAAAAGTTGACTGGCAGAAAAATTGGCTGTAATCCATGTTTGTTTTATCGCTGCACATTGAGTCTCTGAAATATAGCCTTAAAAAATGCGACCAAATCACGTCCATAAACTGATTAGTCAATGTTATTTTAGGTAGATTTCGTAAGAAATACTACCTATTACATTCTCCCCTAAGTTGAAATTTCCGAAAATGTTTTGCAGATCTACGCCGATCATAACTCCCAGAATCGAAAACCACCCCCAGTTCAAAACTTTCTATGTCACCTTTTTATGGACACTGTAACTTGAATAATTCTGCACAAATCTCTTCCAAACTGATACATAAAATCAAGGGCCATAAAATCTCGGTCAAATTCGTTAATGGTCAAAATTGAACCAAGGAGGTAGGGGGGGGGGGGATTTTTGTGAAAACAGAAAAAAACCCATAACTTCTTAGTTATGATACATATCGAATCCGTTTAAAGTTATTATTACTTCTAGGAAAAGAGCCAAAAATGTATGTATGACAGAATTTTGATATCATTAAAAATGGCCCCAAGGTGGGGGGGGGGGGGAGAGGGGTTTCAGAAGAAAAAAATTCATAACTTCGTCAATTCACAAGATATCAAATCCGCTTAAATTTCTTATAAATCTTCTTAATATTATCTACAACTTTTATATTGACAAGTTTTTTATAGGATCAACTCTTACAGCAAAAAAAAAAAAAAAAAAAAAAAAAAAATCCCTGTTTGCTCCGCCTACAGGTAGAGGTATACAGGGTGTCCCAAAAGTCTCCGTACAACTTCAAAAATTTATTACAAAAAAAAATAATAGGCCTACAGCAAAAATAATTACAACAGTACATAGTGTAACTTGTACATGAGATCCTTTCGTTGCACGAATAATATCAAGTCGATATTCCAATTCTATCCTCGTGCGTTTCAGCATGCTAACATCAACAGTAGTTACAACTGTTTGATGAAATCTGAACAAAAGTTAATAGTCTCATGGAATTGAAACAAAAGATCCAAACAGCAGTAGCTACTGTTGATGTTAGCATGAAAAACGTTCGTGGATTGAATTGGAATATCGTCTTGATATTCTTCGTGCTACGAAAGGATCTCATGGTGAAGTTTACTAAGGCAGTAGAAAAAACCTTTTTAAGTTACTCTATGCACTGTTGTAATTATTTTTGCTGTAGGCCTATTATATTTTTGTAATAAATTTTTGAAGTTGTACGGAGACTTTTGGGACACCCTGTATTTCGAAGTGGGCGGTCCCAACTGTCGCATCATGGCAAATAGGTCTTTCTTCTGCAATTCCCAATAAACAGGCTCCCCATGGTCTGCGTTTTCAAAATCTACCTATGCATGAAGGCCGAGCCGTCAGGGATTTTTTTAAATTAGTATTATTGACCGATCTGTGAGACTGTTGTACTTTATCGAAATTTAGAGGCGGTTCTCAAATTCCCTGCACAACAACGCGAAACATTCTGACGCATTTTCTGACACATTTTTTAACGTAAAGGCATAAAATTGCAAGGCCTGACCATTGAAGCGATTTGGAATCGAATGGTATTTTACCTTTTTTAAAAAAAAATAAATAAATTACTTGTGTTATAAGCGATTGTTGCAACTTGAAGACAGGTTTTTCTCCTTTCCCGCGCTGTCACGTCCAGAAATTCGGTTCAAAACACCAATTTTGACAGTATTTTCTGAAAGATATGCCTTTACCAAATAATGGAAAACGCCATTCGATTACAAGTTTCTGAATAAGAACACCTGCCAATTTCATAGTTTCCGAACAAAAATGAATTCAGAAAGTAGCCCTTATGGATTTACAGCCGATCGATTTATTGAAACAAAGTTCAAATCTCATTTACCTTGTATTACTCGGTTTTACTCGGTTGCGGGGCACGTCTTGATTACGCAAATGGTATGATTAGTGTTTGACCCATTCGCGCGACAACCATTTTGAAATATTTTGTGGACAAAATTAGCTTAGATGATTAAGTTTAAAAGCAAACCATGAGTCTGACTTGTTACTGAAAAGTGTAGCTGCAAAAACACATGACGAGTAGGACTCGTCATAGAACAGTGTGGCCACAAAAACGCACTACGAACAGTCCTCTGTCGTATAAAAACCGGAAGGTATTACTTACAAGTAAAGGTACTATAGTCTGTGGCGGCGAATTTCGATTTTTATAGCTCATTCGATTCGTCTCATCGAGCTTAGCAATTTTATACCTCTCATATCGGCTATTGAGTTTTTATAATGACAGGGGGCCGGGTCAAAATTCAAAACTTCGTTCAGTGAAAAACAGATGCCTTCAAAGAAAAAAATGAGATTTAAGTTTACTAATTGTTTTTACAGTGCCATACATTGCCAATAACTACTATAAGGTTATATTATTGCTGTTATTATAAGAATTTGTAATTGCAGATAAAATATTCATATGCTACTAATTGCTAAAATTCCAGGAAGAAAGCAGAGCTGTTTTGAATGCGTCGTTGAGTCAGCCTTTGCTTGTTGTGCGCACTTTTCGAAATAATTTTGTTTTACTCACTTCTTCGGAATGAACAATGTGTCAAAAATTGACTATCGGCAATGCATGTAAATTTAAATCTTACTTATTTCTTTGACGGCAACTGGTTTTCAATGAACGAAACTTTAAACTTTGACCCGGCCCCCTGTCATTATCAAAACTCAATAGCCGATATGCGAGGTATAAAATTACTAAGCTCGATTAGACGTATCGAATGAGCTATACAAATCGAAATTCGTCGCCACAGACTAGTACTTGAGAAACAGAGGGTATACGAATTTCTTTTAAATACTCTGAAGATGCGTGGTGTATATACCCCAGTATATCCTCCGCTGTACGCTGTACACGAGTCCTCCACCCACGAGTCTAACTCGTTACTGAATATGGTAGTCATTAATTTGACTCGCTATTCTGTGCAAACGCGTCATTTTAGGCACTATTTGAGAAAAACACATTGTTTTTGTAGGTAAATTAAAACTTTATTGTTGTTATATTAATAAGCTTTATTAACATATATTATAATACGAGCAAATCTTGTGTGTGTGTGTGTAGTTATATATATATGCAAATTTTATCTTAAAAACGTCTCTAACGATTTATCATATATTCTAATATGAGCAAATCTTGTGTGTGTGTGTGTGTAGTTATATATATATGCAAATTTTATCATAAAAACGTCTCAAACGATTTATCATATATTCTAATATGAGCAAGTCTTGTGTGTGTGTGTGTGTAGTTATATATATATATGCAAATTTTATCTTAAAAACGTCTCTAACGATTTATCATATATTCTAATACGAGCAAATCTTGTGTGTGTGTGTAGTTATATATATAATGCAAATTTTATCTTAAAAACGTCTCTAGCGATTTATCATATATTCTAATACGAGCAAATCTTGTGTGTGTGTGTAGTTATATATATATATGCAAATTTTATCTTAAAAACGGCTCTAACGATTTAGACGAAATTTTGTATCCCACCGTTTTGGGGCACCAGAAAACGATTGGGCTAGGTCACATGTTCGAGAAAATTCGATTAGTGCGTCAAATTGGGTCACCATGGGTCAGGGTCAAGCTAATTCTATCTAAAAAACGACTCTAACGATTTTGATTAAATTTTGTATCCTATGAGTTTCGGGCACGAGAAAATCATTGGGCTAGGTCACATGTCCGAGAAAATTCGATTAGTGGGTCAATTTGGGGTCACTGTGGGTCAAGCTAATTTTATCTAAAAAATGGCTCAGACTATTTAGACTAAATTTTGCACCCTATGGTTTTCGGGCACGAGAAGACTGTCGGGCTAGGTCACATGTTCGAGAAATTTCGATTAGTGGGTCATTTTGCTTATGGATCATTATGGGTCAAGCTATTTTTATCTTAAAAATGGCTCAGACGAATTGAACTAAATTTTGTATCCTACGGTTTTTGCGCACGAGAAAATCATTGGGCAAGGTCACATGCTCGAGAAAATCCGATTAGTGGGTCATTTTTAGGTCACTGTGGGTCAAGCTAATTTTATCTAAAAAATGGCTCAGACTATTTAGACTAAATTTTGCACCCTATGGTTTTCGGGCACGAGAAGACTGTTGGGCTAGGTCACATGTTCGAGAAATTTCGATTAGTGGGTCATTTTGCTCATGGATCATTATGGGTCAAGCCATTTTTATCTTAAAAACGGCTCATACGAATTGAACTAAATTTTGTATCCTATGGTTTTTGAGCACGAGAAAATCATTGGGCTAGGTCACATGCTCGAGAAAATCCGATTAGTGGGTCATTTTTAGTTCACTGTGGGTCAAGCTAATTTTATCTAAAAAACGGCTCAGACTATTTAGACTAAATTTTGCATCCTATGGTTTTCGGGTACGAGAAGACAATTGAGCTTGCTCACATGTTTGAGAAAATTTGATTAGTGTGTCATTTTGGTCATCGGTCATGATATTTGAACTCAAAGCTAATTTTCTCTGAGCATAGCCCCACTACATACTTCATTTTCAATACCGAACATGCTATAGTAAACCTCAATATCATATATCAATTGCATGGAAATCCGAGTATATGTACGCGAGTTAGAGCACGGACGGACAGACAGACAGTGTTGGAAAGTGTTAAAAAGGATACCATTAAAAATTGTCACATCGTGACCTTCGATGCTCATTACGAAGGTCATGTTACAGTACGCTACCCGTGTTTTTATGTTACGCCAAACCGTCCGTGTCGTTAATGATTAAATTCCCTGTGTAAAAGGGATTAAAGGGATTATTCCCTGTCTAAAAATTTAAGCTGCGTTTATTTGCAGTCTAAGCAAGTCTGTCTAAGAGAGTCGTAAATCTTTATACTGCCCATTCTTTTCGAAGTGTTTTGTGGTCAGCGTTCAGCGACAAAAGAAAGGGGAGTCTCAACAAAAGAAAGAAGCGTTGACCAAGCTGTCAGCGACGTCCCTTGCTGACCTCTGAACTTTAGATATGCTAAAAAAGTCATAAAGCATCAAAGGGAGCGAATTACCACAACAGACGTCCCGATCAGGAGGAAAATAGTATGGGCGTGGCTTAAATACCCCTACTATATGCATACTGTGCTGTAGCATACATATTGAAGTATGTGCCCCAAGCCTACATTTTAAAGGGGCACAATGGCAGTACACCTTTAAATATGACTAAAATATTTACAAGATATTTCTAAAATACATGCTGAATTTTATTTTTTATGTGTTCATATCTTAAGGCTCTTGATCAGTGAGATTTCAAATTTCCCTCGCTAATGTTAAACCTATGGGTGTGTGATGCATTCGTATTTTTAAAATATCTCCTTAGGAAATTAATATTTTAAACTTCTTTTTCCTGTGTACTTCTCTTGAAATAGGTCTTCACTAAATTTATAATTTTATGTGTTAAAATCTTAGCGAAACTGAGTAAGATTTTAACACTCGCATAAAATTAAGTATATATTTTAGAAATATTTTGACAGCTAAAAAAAAATGACATCTTTAAAGAAGAGTACACAGAAAAAAAAGTTTAAAATATTAATTTACTGGGATGATATTTCACAAATACGAATGTATCGCACGCCATAGGTTTAACATTAGCGATGGGAATTTGAAATCTCACTGATGAAGAGCTTTAACGAAGCTGACGATCTACGAGTAAGATTTTAGGTAGATTTCGTAAAAAATACTACCTATTACATTCTCACCTAAGTTGGAATTTTTGAAAAAATTTTGCAGATCTACGCCGATTATGACTCCCAGAACCCAAAACTTTATCAATCTATCTCACTTTTTTATGGACACGATGACTCCCATAATTCTGCACAAATCTCTCCCAAACTGATTCATAAAATCAAGGGGCATAAAATCTCGGTCAAGTTCGTTAATGGGCAAAATCGAACCGATGGGGGGGGGGGGGGGGAATGGGGGGGCTTTTTGGAAACAGAAAAAACCCATAATTTCTTAATTATCATACGTATCGAATCCGCTTAAAGTTATTATTACTTCTAGGAAAAGGGCCGAAAATTTATGTATGACAGATTTTTTATATTAAAAATGTCCCCAAGGGGAGGGGGGGGGGGTTAGAAGAAAAAAATTCATAACTTCGTCAAATCAGAAGCTATCAAATCCGCTTAAATTTATTATAAATCCTCTTAATATTATCTAAAACTTTTATATTGATATGTTTTTATAGGACCAACCCTTATAGCAAAAAAAAAAAAAAAAAGGCTCCGCCTGCAAACAAGTTAGGTTTTTAAATGGGCGTTTCCAAATGACATATCATAGAAAAAAGGTCATTTTTACGCAATTCCCAACAAACAGGCGCCCCACGGTCTGCGTCTTCGAAATCTACCTGTGCCTGTAGGCCGAGCCGTCAGGGATTTTTAATACTTCAAATGAGGGGGTCGAGGCAAGAGAGCGCCAAGCCACTTTTTTGAACTTCGGAGATATTTCAGTTTGAAAATTTGATCCAATACTCAAATCAAGATATATAACCTAAAATTTTTTCGCCAATGCCTTAGTAACATTTGAGATATTCTGAGTAACAATATAGTATTACTTTAATGATATTACTATTAAGTTTTTTGCAAATTAGCTATCTTCATTGGGGGCATAAACATCTAGGGCAAAAACGAAACCTGTCACATAGGCTGCCACCAAGTGACATTAGAAACAAATTATATGTTGGATATTATAATTTACAATATTAAACAACAGACTACAGGGTTAGATTTATTTCATCAAAAATGTGGATTGGCACTTTCTTACCCCGACCCCCTCAAATAAAATTAACCTAATGCTTGCGGACTAGAACCGGCGATTATTTTTATATTAACTCGTACAACAATTTGTAACAATTTCTTTGTAGTAGATTTCTCTTGAAAGTATCCTAGTATAAGTGTATGGCAGAGATGGAGCCTTAGCAGAGATTATTTTTCAAAAAGTGGTGTGAGCAGAATAAAAAAAGTAGTCGTTGGGATGACGTATGTCCCAACCCCGTAATATATATATATATATATATATATATAAACAAACCAATAAGAGAAAAAATAATTATCTGATCAGAAATTTGAAAAATACGAATGCATTTGGATATAGGGAAATTTGAGATCTGATTAGTGTTGCCAGATCCACTGTCTTAAAAAGCGAGACAGATGGACAGAAAAGCGAGACAGAGGCTTCTAAATCGGGACATCAGTAAATGTTATGAAAATGGAACCTGTCTATAACGGACTCCTGGCTTAAAAGTAAAAATTTCACGGCCTCTACGGAAGGAATAAGATGCCATTAAACTTGCTAAGAAGGATGCCTGTCTAAAACGAAAATTTTCTGTGATCCTTTGCGATTAAGTCTTTGTATGTTTTACTGTACTGAACAACCCCAACAATCTTATACATTAAAACCAGAGAGGGCAGCCACTAGGGGCCGAAGCTAAATTCCGTTTTGGACAGGTTTCCTATTTAGCAGGTATAATTGTTGAGCATTCCTTTTGTAAGTACTATAAAATTTTTACGTTTAACACAGGATTCCATGATAAACACGTTCCGTTTCACTAGTTTTACTGAAAAAAGCACAGTAGAACGTGTGAAAACACAATCGCTAGCGTCCTTTAAAATACTTCGCTTCAGATTGGTTTCCGTCTTAGCAGATAGTAGGGTGGTACTTTGGGTGAGGTCATAAAAATTTCCCGTTATACACAGGTTTTATTTTCAAAAGTTTTACTGGTTTTCAAAAGTTTCACTTGATGCAGACTTACGAATGGCTTGGTACAAAAGGTAATTTAAAACAATTTGTGAATCATGAAAAATCGAGACTTTTGGCATGGGTCTTGGAACCTTTGAAAATCGGCAAACTTGGCAACACTGCATATGATTGACCACGAGCCCAATGTTGAATTCAAGGGGTGGCCGGGGGGGGGGCATTCCCCCTGAGAATCGAAATGTCCCAGCCGGGAGATGTGGGATTTTATACATATTTATGGTCTAGCTAGAAGTTAAATCTCCCCCCCCCCCCGGACCTTGACAATGGAGTCGCAGAAATCACTCCCGGAGAAAAATGTCTGAATTCAACACTGCTTAAGCCGGTCCTGTCCTATCCCCCTGCCCGTATCGAATTTGAAATTAATTTAAGGATTTTATAAGTACAACAAAAACATATTATTAGCATAAAATAGAAGAAAGTTTACAATTAAAAAACTGAACTATGGCAACTAATATTTGTAAATCTAAGTTTTCAGACTCCTAGAAAATTAAACTTTGAATATTAGGGATGAAAATTTCAATATATATATATTGAAATAAATGTTTTACAAACCTTGAATGTAGAGAAGAATTTCTAACAAAGTGAATCCATAATCTTCGAGCACATGTGCCGTTATCCACGGTCGCACAAAGTAGTCTGCAGTTACATTATTGAAAAAAATTTGACTGGCAAGTTCACTATGAGTGTCATCCACATTTGTCCGAAATTCATATTTTAATGCTTTGTCCATTAGAAAAATGGGTGGCACACGTAGAGCTATGTCCAAAACTGTCCAAACTTTCATTTTCACCGACATTGCTCTCAAATTTATTTCAAAAAATGTGAATTTCTTTGCTAACCGCTTTCCTAAGACATTGCTCTTGCGTACAGAAAAAGGTTGCCAGAAGAAAAATATCAAAACAGAATCAAGAGTCGCCAAGCCGTTGAATTGAAACTGGTTATGCATTAATCGAAGTGAACTCAAAGTGTGTGTTTGTCGGCTAACGGTTCAGGGGAATTGGTTTCTTACCATATTTTTTTTCGAAATGATTGATTAATGATAGATGTAATCAACGCCGGTCATAAGCAAGGATGTAGTGAAGAGTATACACCGTATACCTTCCGTATACTCTGTGTTTCTTAAGTAAAGCTATAGAATATGCTCTCTAGCGTATACACTCTGTCTATAGCGTATACCCTCTGTTTTTTTACGATTATACACTCACCATAAGGGGCTTGCGGAGGGTGCAATGCACTTTGACCTCACACTTATAGAAGCCTCCAATAAGACAAGACCACATTTTTTTATTTTAATTTTTGAAATTATAGCCATGGTATCCGGGATCAGTGTTGAATTCATGGGGTGGACATTCCCACCAGAGCATTGAAATCCCCCCCCCCCGGAAGATTTGAGATTTTATGCTTTTAATGGTTAAAAAGGGCAATCCCCCCGGAACTCTATAATGCCCCCCCTCCCGGAGAAAAGTGTCTGAATTCAACACTGTCCGGGATCCGACGCTTATAGGGGGCCTCATTGGGAAAAAACTTATATTGTTTAAACTTTAAATATAATTTAGGGCTCTTAAAAATTGCACCTAGGCATCCTTAATCCTTAACAACTGTGACAAAAAGTTTCCCACAGTTACTGTAAGTGTTCTCTGAGACCGCTTGATCGAAAGATGAACAAAAGGCTAGATTAACTCATAGGGTACTGTTTCTGTACTAAACTTTCTATACAGGACTAAAAAAAAACTAAACCTGTGCCGTTACAATCCATTAAGGATCATGGTCTACAGTGCCCAGCCCTGTTTTCTTGACCATGGCTCTGAGGTACTATACAACATATGTCCATGTCAGGTGGTCAGCCTGACGCGGGATCCTTCATGTTTAGCTCCCTGGCAAGTTTGGTACTCATTTTATCGACCCCGAAGGGATGAAAGGTTGAGTGAATCTTGCCCAGTCCACAGTCTGGAATCGAACAGTGTACCTGTAGTGTAACAGCACGAATCGCTGACCACTAAGCTACTGGGCTTTTTATATACAGAACTACTATAATTAAAATTCACCTACTCAGAAGTCTATAGCAATAGTACTAGAGCCTCAAACGAAACAAAATTGCACTAGTAGCTACAGTTAAACAAAAAGTTAGAAGTTAAACTGTGAAGATTGAAAAACGCATCTGTCTGTGAGGCCGCTAACAACAGTTAAAGGTTAACTCTTCAAAATTCTTACATAGGATCTACGAGAGCAAATGTTTTTAGTTATGTAGTCCCTGAATAAGACAAATTCACCCAATTTTTATTTTTATTTGATTGTAATAGACATAGTACTGCACACTGCAGTGTGTACTAAGTCCTGGGGCCAAAATAATTTTAAAAATTTCATATACAAGACTTCTAAAACTATTATACTAACGATAAATCACGAAAAAATATCATTACTCACTTTTTACAAGTCACTTTGGTGAAAAAGTCACTTTGGTGAAAAAGTCACTTTTTACAAGTCACTTTTTACAAGTCACTTTTTACAAGTAAAGACAAAACCTAAGCAACGAAAAAGTGTTTGTGAGTCAGGGACACGAGGAAGTTTGGAGAGTTATAAAAAGCATCTGATTATAACAGCAAGTGTTAACTAAGTATCAACACTTTCATTTGTTCCCCAAGGAGTCAATAGTGAGCTTGAACTTACCTGTGGCGATGTTTTAACACTTACGGAGCAAAAAAGTGGCGTACCCGGGAGGATACATAGGCATTATTTTCTTTTAAAGACTTAATTTCTTCTTCGGTGGCCATGATCCAATTTTGTTTTTCCTAAGGATTTTTCGTGTTTTCTAACACTTTTCAATCTTTAGGTTCGTGTTCGTACACATGGTCAGTGCTGTGTTAAATAAATAAATCTAACAGGTGATATAGTATCTTTATTGGTTGTTTGTGATCTTCGGGGTTGGTCTATTATCTTGTCTTTCGATTCAACAGGGTCACCCATATATATATATATATATATATATATATATGTGTGTGTGTGTGTGTGTGTGTGATGTTTCACTGACTGCAGTGCTTTAAATACTGGGCAAAAAAGTTTCGAAACACCATCACTGTGTAACCTAAAGAGCGGGAATAACTGTGGCTGGACTTGGGTACCGTTAGTGTATGCCATACAGAATGGTGGTCGGTTGCCTCTGGAGCAGCGCGTACGGTGTGCATGTTTGTTTTCTGAAACAAACAACTACGTGGGGGTGAAATGGAGGATGGCAGTCAAGTTTGGAGCGTGTCTGTGCTATAACAATCGCAAGAATAAACAAGGAATTTAACACCAATGTTAGTATTTTGCTAGCGAAGATAAGGGGTTGGCCCCGGAGTGCGCAAGATTGGTGGGCCACGCCATGAAGAACAGAGATTAAAAACTTGTAAGGTTTGAGATTAAGGTGTTTATGTTCATGTTCCGTTATGTTGTTGTTAATAAAATTCTTAGTTTCTTTACTACAGTCTGTGAAACATTGTGGGCTACACTGTAGATGTAGATGTTTATTTTCAGATGGAGTACTAATCTCAATTTCGATTTAGCTTTCTTCTGCTTCAGGGGGTTTACTCCGTTTGGAGTTTTGATCTGGGTTTGTCTCTTCAAAAATTGAGTTATCTTTAGTTTTAGAATTTGAATTTGGGTTTGTGTCTTCTTGGATCTTGACTGTTCTGCATATTGTTACATTTTCACCTTCTGTAACTTTTGGCTCTGTTGTCGTATCCGACAAAAACTCTTTGGAAAAAAAACATTTGCCATCTAATTTACTTCTTTTTTATAAATCTGTGTATGCATAAGCTCTCCAGTTAAATGTATTTTGAAGTGTGACAGATTGTCCTTAAATAATTTTCATTTCATTACTTGTGTAGTCACCGCCGTTGTTTGATTACAAGGCTATGGGCTTTCTCCCGAACTTATTGTTGATCAAAGCGACATATACTTTTAAATTAATTAAAACTTCACTTTTCTCGGACAATAGGTAGATCATGGTAAACCTGCTATAATCATCTATGAAAGTTAGAAAGTAAGTTTTTTCACCAATGTACGATGTTTGTATTGGGCAACACATACCATTACATCATTGTGTATCAATTCAAGAACCCTGGTTGCTCTATGTTGATCTAATTTTGCGTATGGTGCATCCGTTAACTTTGATTTGCCACAACATTCGCATAATGTGTCATGCTTGCAATTGTTTATTTGTATGCCTGTTGCTAACTGATTTGATATTAGTTGTTTAATAGAGTCATAGTTCATGTACCCTAATCTTCTTATACAAGACTTCATTACAATTTACAATGGTATGAAACGTTTGAAAACTTGTAGGTTTAAGTTCTTCTAATATTAACTCATATAGATTATTTTTATTTTTTTCTTGGAGGAAATTTTTTTCTTCATACATTAAATGACATTTTTCTTTTTCGAATATTTTTTGCAGCAATTTTGTGTAGCTTTTCTTACGATAATAGGTTTGATACGATTTTGGGTACGTATAATACATCTTTCAACATTGTTTTGTTTATATCACCTTCCGAAGTTTTTGTTTCGATTTTTATGTCACCTGAGCCATAAGAAATAAGTATCTTTCCGTTGACCATGATTACACTGGTTTTATATGTGTTTTTTGTTTGAGTAAATAAACTCTTGTTTGATATGCGGGATGAGCTTTTACTGTCTATTATCCAGGTTTGTTTACCAGGTTTTGTAGCTAGAAATTAAAAATTATTCATTCGTGATGGAGTCTCTTTAATATCATCTGTGACTCTGTGAGATTTTGGTTCGACTCGTTTTTGACTGTAAATTTGTGCTTTGTTGCAAAACATAAAAGGAGAGATGCTCTTATTTTGGTTTAGTAGCCTCATTTATACATTTTGGAGTGTGATTGTTCTTGTTTTTAAAATGCCAGCATTCCGATTTGGAGTGATTTCTCTTGCGGCAATATAAGGAATATTTGTTTTCTTTTTTGTAGTTGTTATTATATTGGTGTTTTTTTTATTTCTATTCAATTCGTTTGTAGCATTTCCAGACGATTCTGAATTTTCTAAACGCCTGTTGTATTTACTAATTTGATCCGAAACAATCTCGGGTCGGGTTCTTTTCTGGCCTAGTATTTAGTGTGTCATAGCTGGGATAAATGAGCACAAAAAAAAATGCAATGATGTGGGAATTGCTAATTTCTTCACCTATCGCTTTTAATCTATCCACGGTTTCCAGTATCTTTTAATATGACTATTCAAATTCCCCTTTTCATCTAATTGTGTGATATAATTTTCTTAGTAGGTATAGTTTTCTTGATAGGTTAGAACAGAACTCTCCTGTATGTTTTTAAGGGTATCCCATGTAGCCCTGATGGTTACTTGATTCTTAACGTGTACTATCTCAGAATCTTCAAAAAACAAAATAATTAAGGTCTTATTATAATTTTTACGCCAGTCATACGTAATCAGGTCTGGTACAGTTTCTGTTATTAGATCATACAGATATTCTTTGATTAGAAGAATTTCAATCTTGAACTTCCAATTGGAGTAATTAAGTTGATTGAATTTTCAACAACTTGACTTTATTTAAAAGAATCCATATTTAGTTACTTCCACCTTTATAAAATTACTAGCAAGCTACGCCCGCTACGCTGGTCAATTTCTTATAACGAACTTTTAATCCAACAAAATATTGACATTTCATAATTCACTTTTATATTTTAACAGAATAATAAGTCTACTATAATTTGTGACTCGTGCTATAGCCAATATACACGCCAGGACACGTCGCCCTTATCATTATCTGTTTACGCATGAAGGTTTCGCTATGGTACTCCATTGTGAAATTTGGTAATTTTTTTAATTCAATATTTGAAAAATGGCATAATCATTAGATTTGAAATTTATATCAAGAAAAATACAATTTTTTACCTTTCAAACGCAGTTTGCCTAACAATTTTCTGACAAATACTTTTCGAGCTACTATTTTGTTTTCAGTAACTTCAAATGTTTCATTTTCCGAGATTAATCTGTGGCAACAATTAGCGAAAAACCCAGTCGTCAGGAACGCATAGTTTTTATTAAAGAGGCTATTGGAGCAGGGATTGTCACCACCAATTTGCCACCATCACTTTTAAAACCGGTTCGGTAGTTCTAGAGATTCCATAGAAATTGTAATTTAGAATGTTTTTAGAACGCTTTTCGCTCATTTCACCCTTTTAAATTTCGATTTTTTTTTTTATTTTGTTTTTAGACAGCATTTACATCTTATAAGTAACTACAATGCCAAATTTCATATTTCTAGCTCCTTCAGTATAAAAAAAAATCGCAATTTTAGAACGTTTTTCGCTCCTGCACCTCCCCTGGGGTTAGTGACACCGACATAAAATATAGCCTATGTTGAAGCAGGGGTTGTCACCATCAATTTGCCACCATCACTTTTGAAATCGGTTCGGTAGTTCTAGAGAGTCCATAGAAATTGTAATTTAGAATGGTTTTAGACCGCTTTTCACTCATTTCACCCTTTTAAATTTCGATTTTTTTTTTTTTAAATTTTATTCTTAGAGAGCATTTACATCTTATAAATAACTAAAATGCCAAATTTCAAATTTCTAGCTCCTTCAATATAAACAAAATCGATATTTTAGAACGTTTTTCGCTCCTGCACCCCCCTGGGTATAGTGGCACCCACAAAAAATATATCCTATGTTGGAGCAGGGGTTGTCACCATCCATTTGCCACCATCACTTTTGAAATCGGTTCGGTAGTTCCAGAGATTCCATAGAAATTGTAATTTAGAATGTTTTTAGAACGCTTTTCGCTCATTTCACCCTTTTAAATTTCGAATTTTTTTTATTTTGTTCTTAGAGAGCATTTACATGTTATAAGTAACTACAACGCCAAATTTCAAATTTCTAGCTGCTTCAGTATAAAAAAGATCTCAATTTTAGAACGTTTTTCGCTCCTGCAACCCCCTGGGGTTAGTGACACCGACATAAAATATAGCCTATGTTGGAGCAGGGGTTGGCACCATCCATTTGCCACCATCACTTTTGAAATCGGTTCGGTAGTTCTAGAGATTCCATAGAAATTGCAATTTAGAATGTTTTTAGAACGCTTTTCGCTCATTTCACCCTTTTAAATTTCGATTTTTTTTTTTTTTTTTTTTTTTTTTTGTTCTTAGAGAGCATTTACATCTTATAAGTAACTACAACACCAAATTTCAAATCGGTTCGGTAGTTCTAGAGATTCCATAGAAATTGTAATTTAGAATGTTTTTAGAACGCTTTTCGCTCATTTCACCCTTTTAAATTTCGAATTTTTAGCTCACAGGCTATCAAAGCCTGAGAGCTTATGTGCCCGCCGGTTCTGTAATGTATGTACGTATGTACGTACGTATGTATGTACGTAACGCGATAACTCTTCATAGAAATATCCGTTTTCCTTCAAATTTTGTTTATAGGTTCACTGTGTTAAGGCGCTTCCCTGATTAGTTTTCGGGATTGATTGGTTAAGTATAAAGGGGGGAAACGGGGGGCTAATCCAAACCCCCTTAATTTATATAAATGGGTTTTTCATGCAGAATTATTCCGTTTTCCTTCAAATTTTGTTTATAGGTTCACTGTGTTAAGGCGCTTCCCTGATTAGTTTTCGGGATTGATTGGTTAAGTATAAGGGGGGGGGGGAACGGCGGGGTAACCCCCCCCCCCTTAATTTATATGAATGGGTTTTCATGCAGAATTATTCCGTTTTCCTTCAAATTTTGTTTATAGGTTCACTGTGTTAAGGCGCTTCCCTGATTAGTTTTCAGGATTGATTGGTTAAGTATAAAGGGGGGGAACGGGGGGTAATCCCCCCCTTAATTTATATAAATGGGTTTTTCATGCAGAATTATTCCGTTTTCGTTTAAATTTTGTTTATAGGTTCACTGTGTTAAGACGCTTCCCTAATTAGTTTTCGAGATTGATTGGTTAAGTAAAAATGGGGGGAACGGGGGGGGGTAATCCCCCCCCTTAATTTATATAAATGGGTTTTTCATGCAAAATTATCCCATTTGCTTCAAAATTTGTTTATAGGTTCATTGGGTTAAGACGCTTCCCTGATTAGTTTTCGGGATTGATTGGTTAAGTATAAAGGGGGGGGGACGGTGGGCTAATCCCCCTTAATTTATATAAATGGGTTTATCAAGCAGAATTATCCGATTTTCTTTAAATTTTGTATAAAGGTTCATTGTGATAATGCGCTTCTCTGAATAGTTTTGAGGGTTCATTGGTTAAGTATAAAGGGGGAAGGGGGGGGGGGCTAATTCCCCTTAATTTAGATAAATGGGTTTTACATGCAGCATTATCCGATTTATTCAAATTTTGTATATGTATATATTCATTGTAATAAGAGGCTTCCCTGATTAGTTTAAGGGGTTCATTAGTTAACTATGAGGGTGTAACGGGGAGATGACCCCCCACTTTAATATATTGTCGATTTCTTTATTTTTCGAGGGGCTCATTTCAAATTCTTTGAAATACGAGTATAGTATACAATTAGTGTGAATAGACTGTGAGCTCAATGCCCTCAGGTTAACTGGGCAGTTTTCTTTTTATTTTTTAAATTTTGTTCTTAGAGATCATTTACATCTTATAAGTAACTACAACGCCAAATTTCAAATTGGTTCGGTAGTTCTAGAGATTCCATAGAAATTGTAATTTAGAATGTTTTTAGAACGCTTTTCGCTCATTTCACCCTTTTAAATTTAATTTTTTTTTTTTTTTTTTTTTTTTTTTTTTGTTCCTAGAGAGCATTTACATCTGATAAGTAACTACAACGCCAAATTTCAAATCGGTTCGGTAGTTCTAAGAGATTCCATAGAAATTGTAATTTAGAATGTTTTTAGATTGCTTTTCGCTCATTTCACCCTTTTAAATTTCGAATTTTGTTTTATTTTGTTCGTAGAGAGCATTTACATCTTATAAGTAACTACAACGCCAAATTTCAAATCGGTTCGGTAGTTCTAGAGATTCCATAGAAATGGTAATTTAGAATGTTTTTAGAACGCTTTTCGCTCATTTCACCCTTTTAAATTTCGATTTTTTTTTATTTTGTTCTTAGAGATTATTTACATCTTAAAAGTAACTACAACGCCAAATTTCAAATCGGTTCGGTAGTTCTAGAGATTCCATAGAAATCGTAATTTAGAATGTTTTTAGATTGCTTTTCGCTCATTTCACCCTTTTAAATTTCGAATTTTGTTTTATTTTGTTCTTAGAGAGCATTTACATCTTATAAGTAACTACAGCGCCAAATTTCAAATCGGTTCGGTAGTTCTAGAATTTCCATAGAAATTGTAATTTAGAATGTTTTTAGAACGCTTTTCGCTCATTTCACCCTTTTAAATTTCGGTTTTTTTTTTTTTTTTTTGTTCTTAGAGAGCATTTACATCTTATAAGTAACTACAACGCCAAATTTCAAATCGGTTCGGTAGTTCTAGAGATTCCATTAGAAATTGTAATTTAGAATGTTTTTAGAACGCTTTTCGCTCATTTCACCCTTTTAAATTTCGAATTTTTTTTTATTTTGTTCTTAGAGATTATTTACATCTTATAAGTAACTACAACGCCAAATTTCAAATCGGTTCGGTAGTTCTAGAGATTCCATAGAAATTGTAATTTAGAATGTTTTTAGAACGCTTTTCGCTCATTTCACCCTTTTAAATTTCGAATTTTTTTTTATTTTGCTCTTAGAGAGCATTTACATCTTATAAGTAACTACAACGCCAAATTTCAAATTTCTAGCTGCTTCAGTATAGAAAAGATCGTAATTTTAGTACGTTTTTCGCTCCTGCACCCTCCTGGGGTAGTGGCACCGACATAAAATATAGCCTATGTTGGAGCAGGGGTTGTCACCATCAATTTGCCACCATCACTTTTGAAATCGGTTCGGTAGTTCCAGAGATTACCCCCTACAAACAAACAAACAAACAAACAATCTTTACTCCTTTATAATATTAGTATAGATAGGACCCTTACACATTTAATTTATGATGAACTGGCCTTTTTTCCCTTTTTTTTTTATAGATAACAACAAAAATTTAATTTATAAGCATTGATATCATCATCATCATTATTATTATTATTATTAAAACACATTTCAGTCTCATGATCTTTCAGAAATACTAATTGTGCATGAATATTATTTTTCAATGCCAGATTTTAAATCAATATTTATTTTAATCACAAAAATATACAAGTAAGTTAAATATTCACTTACCTCCATTTACTAATATACATACATTTAATATTCCAAGGTAACGCAGTGTGAATAAGTTATCCATTTAAAGGACGCTGAAATGCGTAAATGATCATCTGAATTTTTCACAACTTGAAAACATAACGAATTAGATTTGATAACGTTCTTGAGGTTAATATATTTTAATTTAAGTTACATATCTAGAGTAAATATCAATTAAACGAGGTTACATTGTTAAGTTTAAGAGAGCTCCATTAATGATGACTTCAACATGTACACTCAAAAGAATTACACGAGATAAAAGTTCTTAGGTAAAACAGTTCTGAGATGTGAACGCAGAAAAGAAAGAAAAAGAATATATAATCACATTTTAATGGCATGAGGTAGACGAGAAAAGTAAAGGATTGAAAATGTCTCTTCTTTCCTGTTCAGGGGGATCATGTATTCATACAGTAAAAGTCGCAAAGTTATCAAAATTATAGGAGATGTAGATATAGTTAAGATATACAAAGTACCAAATTTTCTAGGCTTGAGACAAAATCACGAAAGTGTGAGAGGGATTTAGGAGGTCTAACTGAACGCAATTCTTTTCTGCTACATAATAAATACTTCAGAGATAGATTTCAGTCTTATAGCTTGATATGGGATGCCCGGTGCTTAGCGAAACACAAGTTATCATCTTCATCAGCTTTCTCAAATGCACAGTATCAGGAACTTTCATCTAACAAGGGGAAGATACAAGGTCGGAAACAAAGAATGTGGTGAGGCTTTGTGTGCCGATATAGTGTAGTCAATAAATATATGAAAGGCATAAAGTGCACTGCGCAGGAGATCTTGAGAAAATAATTCCGAAAGATTATGTTACAGTTTATAAACGCATACATTACTCCTTTTCACGAGCGGATGCGACGTGTTATCGGCAGAGTTCTAGCCTTCTGCCGTTCTATCCGTTGGGTTTTGGTTCGATTCCAGAACAAACTCTTGCTTTTTGCAGCGAAACTAATAATAAATTATTTTCAAACCGCAATTGAAAAAATATGCATAATTATTTAAATTTACGAAAAAGACAAAATAAATTTTTTTGCGCACATATATACAGTTTTAACTATGAAATTTTACATTTTTATAGATTTAATGAGAATCTAAAAAAAAAGTACACAATTTGTAATTTTTACAAACCACGAAATTTGCTATTTTTTTAAATTATTTATAGTTATTTGCATGAAGAAACTTCAATTTTTCACCGCGAAATAAATTAAAATAAGTTACATAAAATTAAAATGCGCTACTTAATTAATTTTTCTTTTATTCCTTCCATTTTAATTATTCATTTTGCATTCTCACTTAAAAGATCTCCCTTCGTCTGCATTAATATAAAATATTTTACATCTGCCTCTGAAGGCTTGAAGTACATTACCATAGCTACCAAATCTTCTGACATTTGAGTACCACTATTTCCAAATAATAATCTTCACTTTATTTAACTGCAAATTTCTACCTTTAAATAAAGCGAATATTTCTATTTGGAAATAGTCGTAGCAAAAAAAAAACAAAAAAAAAACATGAAAGTTGGCAGCTATATATGCAGCTATATATGTGGCTGTCGACAGATTTATTTCCGTTTACAATTTTCATTAAAAATAAATTTAAATATTTCATTTGGTTTAAAATAATGAAATTTTCGTAAAGTTAATAGATATTTTCGAAGTTTTGAAAAACATTGGCAAAAACTTGTTTTCTTAATTTATGCAATGATATATAAAATATTTTATTTTGGTTCATTAGAAAAGTAGATATTTTTGATATAAATAAACTTTTTTAATAGCTGAGAAAGTCTTTGATTAGAGATGGTCTCAGATGGTCCCTAATTTTTTTTTTTTTAATCAAACTTCTGCTATTTTGGCTGGGAAGGCACCTTTTTCTCTTATGGTCGACAGAATACGAATTTGTTAACTGATCATAACTGGAACAAAAAATAGGATTCTTAGTTTCAAGGTGCTTACACTCCTTGAAAACTCCTTTCGAAGAAGTTTGGCACCACTATTTTAGACTGGAAATTTTCTATTTAATATTTAAGTACTAGAATTTGTAATCGCCTTATTTAATTTTAGAATTTGTAGCATTTTGCTGTGATTAAATAAGACAAACATTTTTGTATGAAAATTGTGATGTACGCACCTTTGTTGTTGTGGTAAAAGTTGTTGAAAAATTCAAAATCTATTGGATAAATATATAAAACAGAACTATCTTGTCCTATACTTGGCAGAAAATGTGTTTTTTATAATTCTTAAAGGTAAGTAATGAAAATAACATATCATAATGCATTGCAAATGCATTTTTCTCAAAACAGATATTTTGCAGCTTTGAAATACTCCAGGCGTTTTAATTTTAGTTCTAAATTCATAGTATGTGTATGTGACAATTTGCATACATGCTAGAACAAATCTGCGCATCCATCCTGGAAAGTTTAACGAACTTGACCGAGATTTTATGCCGCTTGATTTTATGTATCAGTTTGGAACAGATTTGTGCAGAAATATGGGAGTTATCGTGTCCATAAAAAGTGACATAGATAGATAGATATATATAAAGTTTTGAACTGGGGTGGTTTTGGGTTCTAGAAGTCATGATCGGTGTAGATCTGCAAAAATTTTTGAGGAATTCCAACTTAGGGGAGAATGTAATAGGTAGTATTTCTTACGAAATCTACCTAAAAAAAAGTCGTGCAAACCGAATAAAATTCGCGTATGAGACGCTGGTCCCGAAAGAGTTAAATTACTCAAATTAGTAATAAAGTCTATTAACATGTGAACTTTTAATGACAATTGAGTTTCAAGCCAGTTTATTATTATTATTATTATTTGCATGTATGACTATGGGTGCATATATGCATCTTCAAAGACTGCAAGCAGCATTTGTTTTGGGTACCTGTAATAAAGAAAAATAATATTTGCCTTATTAAATTATCGCATTTCTGTGATTAAATGAGTAAATGTAACTGTTTTTTTTTTTAAAGTGGTGCAAACCGGATAAAATTCGCGTATTAGACGCTTCCGTAGGGGTTAGGGTACTCAAATTACTAATAAAGTCTATTAACATGTGAATTTTTAATGAGAATTCAGTTTGGAGCCAGTTTATTATTATTATTATTATTATTATTATTATTATTATTATTATTATTATTATTATTATTATTTTCTTAAAAATCTGTCTGTCTGATTAACAAATGGATGTACAATTTTTGTATAAAGTTCTATTAAATGATAGAGTGAAAAAAAAATGGAAAACATTTTAATAATTGGAGCGCGTTTAAGATTTTAATTTTTTTCAACTAATTTATTAATTTTACAGAATTTTTAAGTTTCAGGATCAGGCCCGGGACTGGAAATTTCGACCCATTCAGACCTTCAGCGTATAACTTCTGATTTTTTAATGACTTATGCGATCGTAAAACAGATTTGAAAGCACTATATTTAAAACAATTCCAAGACTAAATTTTCACACTTACTGCTATTACTACTAATAGTATAATCAGGGGTCTGTTCAGACTTTTCTCACAGGGTCCTGTTTTTGTGAGATTGTGAACAGTTTTTTATATGTCAAAAAATCTAGTCATAATTTTGTGAATTTGAAATGATCGTTCTATCCAGGATTTTATTTATACAATTTTAAGAAGATCCTTTATGTTTGTAAAAGCTATTAGATAAATGTTCTTTGGCGACAACAGATGACAGGTCGGATTTTACATTTAAATTAATGATTAAATTTTTGAAAGGTTCAGTTTGAAGATTGAAAAGTTTTGTGGAAGGTCCATTTTTAAGACAAGGAATTTTCTAAAGGGTCCTGTTTTGAGTTGAAAAATTTTGTGAAGGGTTCTGTTTTGAAATGATACATTTTCTGAAGGTTCTTTAAAGGACACAATTTCCTCCTAAACAGATCCGTGGTTATAATAATAATAATAAATAAGTAGTTATTATTATCTGTTAGAAAACCCTTGAATTCTATACATTTTAAATTTTAAAGTTAAAAAAATATATCATAATCCATATTTTGCTATTCCAGGTTCCTTGATTGAGTCGAGCCATACTATCGGGCTCGGAAGCGATTCAAATATATGATATTAAAAATATATACTTGTACAGCTACTTTTCGCACTTTGTAATACATACTTGCTTAAATTTATACATCACTACACATAAATACTGAAAATAAATACGGCCAACGGACGTAATAAGGACAGAAAAAAAGCGTCCGTGGTCAAAAACTCTGCGGTCGCATGCCTATTTTAGCTATCACGATGCCTTCTGAAACTGGGGACGCTTGGCATTTTGCCAACTTAGTTACTCTATGGTTGCACTTGCGCTAATGATCTATTAGCAGATGGATTTTTTTTTCCTTAGCACTGTTAGATTATATGCACTTCTAATATACGATTTAATTTCTAATTTAATTTCTTTTTTTACATGTTAGCTATTTTAATTTGAAAATTTTACAAAAAAAAAAAAGTACTGGAGTCTGCTTTTTTTTCTATTTTATTGAAAAGTAGCACCCGGACGTTCCCTTTAAAGCTGTTCTCAAATCCAAACTAGCTACTTTCTGACACATTTTTAAATTCATTTTTGCTTGCTATCGTATCAAATTGGCAGGTGCTCTTATTAAGAAACTATGTAATCGAACCATTTTTTTCTTTCTTCTGTAAAAGCAGATTTTTCAAAAATCGCTATCAAAGTTGGCGTTTTGAAAATTTCTGGACGGGACAGCGTGGGAAAGGATAAAAATTGACGATCTGAGATAACATACCTTTATAACTCAAGATGAAATTAATTTATCAGAAAATGAAAAAAAAAATTCAATTATAAGTCACTTCAATAATCATTCTTTAATGTTTAAAAGTGAGTCAGAAAATTTCCATTGTTAAGAGATTTTTTTTTTAAATCTTTTTGAGAACTGTTTTAAGGCGGTTCTCAAATTCCCAGCTCAGCAAAGCGAAACTTTCTGATTCATTTGCAAACGTAAAAGACATAAAATTATGCCTGACTATTGAAGCGATTTGGAATCGAATGGTTTTTTACATTTTTTAAATAAACAAATAACTTATCTAATTATCAGCGATTGTTGTTAAGTTACGACAGATTTTCTCCTTTCCTGAGCTGTCGCGTCCGGAAATTCGGTTTTAAACGCTAACTTTGACAGTATTTCCTGAAATATCTTCTGCCTTTACCAAAAATTGGAAAACACCATTGATTACATAGAACATTAGACAATATCATGCGTTTCCGAACAAAAAATAATTCAGAAATGCATCAGAAAGTAGCTCCTATGGATTTGAGAACAGCTTTAAACCAATGGAAACGTTTTTTGCAAAATTCTGGTTTGTATTTGAACATTTTGCAGAGGATATCTGATGTCGATGTCCAACGTTGTACCAGTTTACATTTTATTTTGGTTGCAATTTCATTCTGAGAATATTTTCATTTTTGGTACCATCCAACGAATTGTCTTCCTGAATTTAAGGGGCCACTTCACTGAAACTCCGCGATCGCGAACTCCCATGTTAACGTATGGGGAAATTTAAAAGCGCGACTACTCATTACCAATTATAATTATTCAAGTTCGGTTTTCACCATCAGAAAGTAGACGTCAGATGCCGATGATGAAAAATTGTCTCCTTAAATTTTAAGTAATTTAAAAAATTCTTACACTCTAAAAACGACATTTTCAAAACTGAGCAAAAAATACTCAAATCTGAGTATGTCGCATAGTCAAAATGGCTCCGAATCAAAATGACTCAAGTTTGAAACATGTTTGTTCTCATCTCTGAAAAAATGCACACACTCAAGAATAAAACATCATGTGCTCCTATTTGAGTATGTCATGTTTCAAAAACGAGTTATGAACTGACTTCTATATACGCGCTTATTTTTGAGTATGTCCATGTTTTAAAAATGACTTTGAACGGATCCTAAATCATTTTTGAGCATGTCCATGTTTCAAAAAGGAGTATGGACTGACCTCTGTGCTCTCAGTTTTGAGTATGTCCATGTTTCAATATTCTGAGTATTTCAGAATTGAAAGCATTGGGTCGTCCTATATGAAACACAAAGTTTCATAACAAAATGAAAACATCGATGTACTCAGATTTGAAAGTGTCATTTTTCTCAGCGTATAAAATTTGAAATTTCCACCTGATGAAATTCTTCCCTCTTCTTAAAATACTTAAAATTTACGGAGACAATTTTTAAACAAGTTGGAAATTGTACGTCAAACGTGCCAAATGAGGTGCGTTCGTACTGTAGCTAGTTATATAAATATTCAGATCTTTATGATTTTTAATTCTGTGAAATGAATTATATCGTCTGCAGATTAATTTCTGTCATAAAATAAGTATCTCGGTCGCTTGACGATTCACCCTCGGAAGCTCCTATAACATGAAAGCACTGATTTTTTTTTAATTCAAATTTCTTAATAAATAATTTTATTAATATTTTCTAGAGTTTTGATTCGATTTTCATAAAATTTGAAATATATCGACAAAATTCTGCAGAGATAATATATCTTAAATTTCAAACCATTCGGTTGGGTAGTTTTTGCGTTATTACATGCGAACGGACGGACAGACGCTCGGACGGACCAGACGACGACAATATGTGCTACGTATTTATGTAATTACGAACGCACCTAAAAACGCACATCGTCGGTATCTGACGTCTACTTTCTGATAGTGAAAACCGTATTTCAATAATTATATTAGTTAATGAGTAATCGCGCTTTTCCGTTTTCCCATACGTTAACATGGGATTTCACGATCGCGGAGTTTCAGTGAAGCGGCCTCTGAAAAGCGTCCTCAGAATTAAAAAAAAAAAAAAAAAAAAAATGTAGAAAGATACAACGTTAGACTTCGATCTCAGATATCCAGTCAAAAAGAATCACTGGAAAAAAGTAAAATGCAAACGAGAAATTTGTAAAGAATGCTTCCATTGCTTTAGCGTTAGTTTGCAAATGTCGTATGCTGACTAGTGTAGGTTTTTAACCCTTTCAGAGACAAGTAACACTCAATTCTGCTTTTGTAATGTTGAATTCACACTATAATTTTCGAAAGCAATTATTTGAAAATAAGGAAATGCAGTTTTACAGCTTTTTTCCACCACAGTTATAAAAGTAAAATTCTGTTCAAAAATTCTGGTACAAATCTTGATTAAAATTACACGGTTTAAAAAAATATCCCACCGCCCTCCAAGGGCAAGTGCAACTCAAGGTAAAATTCCCGCTTGGAGAAAAGCACTTTTCTAGAAATCTCACTCTGTCCAAAAAACGTCTCTTTCTTTCATTCGAAACCTCGAGATTTTCAAGTAACACTCAATTCGGCGTTCCGGCTCGGGGCACTTGATCCTTGACCGGCCTCTACTGAAGGATTAAAACACGTTCATTTCGAACTTGCAGCACATTTTAGCACACATATCAAGACAAAACAAAGCCATGATCACCCATACTCGCCAAAGGTGCGATAAATGCTCGCCAAACGACAGATAATTTTCAAGGCCAGTTCAGACCGTGACCTGCTTGTTTTACTTCCGCTAAAATCCTACCAGTCTACCTACTGAACGATACCCCGTTATAAAAAAATAAAAAAATAAAAGGTTCATAACACCCGTGACTAATCTTTCTTATTTTTATGACATCCTGAAAATGTGTGGGACCCTAAATTTTTGGTTTCTAATTTTGGATATTTTGAAATAATTTTACTTTTAACCCCAGGGCTGCAGAGAGTAGGGTTAGAGCCGGTACAAGTTACCGGTACCGGCTCAAAAAATTATTAGGTTCTCAAAAAATTATTTTTCCCAGCTCAATAACGTGAAATTTCCTGACACATTTAAGGACTCATTTTTTTTAACACATGAAACTTGCCGGCCTGGCTATTGAAGCTCTTTGGAATCGAATGGTGTTCTTCATTTTTTTATAAATGAATTACTTATCGAGTTATAGGCGATTGGTGTCACGTGACGACAGGTTTATCTCCTTTCCTTTCCCGCGGGCCTCACCAGTGGCTGAGAGGTTATGCTTTGGAAGCTGGTAGACGGGAGGTGCTGGGTTCGATCCCAATCGCGCCCGTCGGCCTAATCGTTCGGAGTTTTCGTGGTTTTCTTCGAGCCGTGGATTTATCCATGCGTAAATACGGGTTATGTTCCCTTAGAAAGACCCCCACGAAGGGCACTCCCCCCGGGCCCATATCCCAAGTGTAGATAATTGGCCGTCAATAATCAACCCAACTCAACCCAACCCTTTCCCGCGCAGTCGCGTCCATAAATTCGGTTCAAAACGTCCACTTTGACAGTATTTTCTGAAAGATCCTCTGCCTTTACCAAAGAAAATTGAAAACACCATTCAATTAAATAGTTTCTGAATAAGATCACATGCCCGTTTTATGCGTTTCTGAACACAAATGAATTTAGAAATGTGTCAGAAAATACCTCGTTCGGATTGAGAACAAAGAGCGTTAAAGGCGAGGTCCTTTGAAACTATTATAACAAAGAGCCTTTGAAGCCTTAAAGGAACCAATAAGACTCGTGCACAAAGGAACCAATAAGACTCGTAAGGCGCAAAAGAACCAATAAGACTCGCAATGGTGGGAAAATTAACTCTTGATGGGAAACTTTTATTCTAAAAAAGTTAAGGGCTAACTATTTCGTTGATCCAAACATGCTTATGCAAGTACTAAAGTAATACTAGTAGTTTTAGTGCGCAAGAAAGGTCGCATTGTAATATAACGGCATTAAAATATAATATAACTACAAACGAAAATGCACAATAACCTCTTCCGAGCTAATCAAGTTTCCGAAAGCAGTTCTTTATCTTTAAAAACTTCGGAAGCCAACATATTTCCTGGATTTAAAGAAGCATTCATAAAAATAAAGTTTCTTTTGCTACAACTGATTTTCGGAAACTTTTTCGAGTAGTTTATATAATGTATTATTCAGTTTTCATAAACCAGAATATCCGTTTTTAGAATGCTGTCGATTCTCAATGACACATTTTCAGCTGCGCAATCGAATTTATACATGCAATAAGATTAAATCTATTTTAATACTCGGAAATTTTTCCATACAAAATTCCTCACGCCTTGCATTCATAATATTTCAAATTTTAATTGCTTAAAAGGCGTATAGCCGCAACAGAGTAAAAAAGTATCCAAGCCGGGACATCAGTATAGAGCACCGACGTTCTACCAACTGAACCACTTGGAACGATACCCAACCTGGCACTTCTCACTAGCGTTGTAGCCTTGCTAACATGTGTTAGTGCGAAGTGCCAGGCTGGGTATCGTTCCAAGTGGTTCAGTTGGTAGAACGTCAGTGCTCTATACTGATGACCCGGGTTCGAGTCCCGGCTTGGATACTTTTTCACTCTGTTGGCTATACGCTTAAGCCATTAAAATTTAAAATAAAATAATGTTAATGTTAATGCATCTAATTTATCCTGTACGTCTGTAAAACATGTTTATTGAGCGAATATGTTTACTAAATACTCCAAATAGTCATACCTGATAATTGCATGCTTTTATGATTAAATACGAGTCCATAATGTGTGTTAGAAAACTCTTTCACACCCAAAGGGATGGCCTACGGATACTACTACTTTTGTATAGAAATTTTCGTTTTATTTAATCGTAGGATTCTGTAATTATATAAAGCTAAGATTTCTATACAAAGATAGTGGCATGTGCGCCAGTACAAGAAAGTTTCGAAATATTGAGTGAGAAAAAATATTTTTTTATAACCTCATTCAGACCCTATCGATCAGTGTTAATAGCACGCAATCGGTATTACCCTTTAGATCACAAGACATCCCCCTGAAGCAGGTTTGTGAAGTATATACTGACCTTGAGTCAACTTTTCTTGAATCCTGATCTTTGAATCCGGAAAATGATTTGGGAGATCCCAACGACATGGGATCTACGTGAGCGTGACCGCAGAACTCCACAGAATTTGCAATTCAAAATAGGCAATAAAAATATAGGTAGCCCATAAAATCCACATTTAGAAACTTGTTTTGAAATTTAAAATATATGTAACCAAATACCGGGCTGTTCAAAAAAGATTGGACAAACTTTTAACGCCTTGGGGACGAGCGACACGTATACGTGCCGCATAAGATGCTCAGAATACTCGATTATTCCCACCAGTTATTTTTTATTGTTAAGCCTTATTTAATGATAGCATTTCTGCGATTCAATTAGTGCGAAAATTTCTGTTTTAAAAAACCGGTGGTAAAAGATTAAAAATTCTGTAAAGGACGCTCGTCGGGAAGGGGTTAAGAGACGGTTAAGACCTACAACAGACAGTTTTTGTATTAGAAACTGTGCTCATAATCTATCGATTCAGTCAAAAATACAGAGTGTATCACTCAAATCCGTATTTCTAGTTTTATTTATCAATTTAACAATAATGAAAATATTTTAAAGAAATTTGAAAGAGACCGACTTTTTTTTGTGTGAAATGGAAAGATACGAGAAAGGATACAAGTGTCTAGTCTATACCATCCTTATCCAAATATCGCTGAACTAGACCAATGTAATGGATGGATCATACAGTTTCGCTTACCGAAATACTGTACGCCGCTTCCGTGACTTTTCATGCCCAGGGATCGACATAAACTATCTAGGGCCCCGGAGCAAGCATTACTCTGGGGAGGGCTTTCTATCTATCCATAGAAAAGTTTCTTTAATTATGCTGAAAGCACTAAACTTTATACATAAATTTCGTTCTAGGTATATTATTCACATCTGTAACGGTATGTGAAAGGTGATCACAACTTTAAGATAAAATACACTTTTTGCGTATAGGAGTATAAGGGCTCATGCGACCCGTTGAAATGTAGATAAGGGTGTTTAAGTCATTCTTGTCTATTTGTCGTAATATCATACGTATGTCATAAGATGTGTAAAAGAAAAATGTCCCAATTGGCAATTAATGATTTTAATTTACATTGTTACTAGGATAACGTCAGTAATGAATTTCTCTTGAAAACAATGGTCTGCTAAGTCGTTACAATAAGATTTTAATCACTAGCTTTCTGATGATATAGTTTTTTTTTTTGGAGGGGGGAGGATGACTACCCTCCACCCCCCTAAATCTTTGAAAAATAAGAATTTTGGCTAATTTTTAGCATTTGACTTCCCTTTAACGAAAATCTTGCGTACGTCCATGGTGGCCCCTTCAAATGGAGGGGGGGGGGCAGCTTCCCCGAATGCCACTGCATTAGTCAGGTCCTGTTCATGCTATCATTGCATTCCATACAAAGAAAAATAAGTCTATTGAAAATGGTGTTCGACTATATTACTTACCCATCATACGTAGTATAGGGTAAGTCTTGTAATCGTTTTGAAAATCGAAAAAAAAATTTTGACGGATTTACACGTTTCAGACACTGGGGATTCCGAAAAACATATTTTTAGAAAAAAAAATTTGCCGTCCGTCTGTGTGCGTGTCTGTAAACGCACTATCTACCGACAAAATTGAGATAGAGACTTGCAATTTGGTATGTACTTAGTATGTAATAATGGGAAGAAGCCTATTTCATTTCAATAACCTCGATTAACCGGAACTATTTTTTTCGGACTCTCGAAATATTCGTTCTGATAAAAGGTATATAAAAATTTTCGAAATTGTTTATTTTAAGAAATGAATATAAAAGACAATAAAAAAACATAAATTTTACATAAAGCATGAAGTCGATCGGATAATTAGTTGCCGAGATATTTGGAATCCTATTTTCCACACTCTTCGATTTTTCATGACCCCGTATTTCATCCAAATTTCACTTTAAAGATATATTTTAATTGGAAATTTGACGCTTAATTAGATGCAATAAACCGCTAGTTAATAGGATTATTATTTTTGGAGTTATAAGGAAAAACCTCTTTCAAGCAATTCAGTAATCGAGCCTTTAAAGTTTATGACGTCATCAAGCCACGATTTTATTTGAATTGCAATGCATTTTATAAGTAGTTTACACATTTTTATTTTAATATTTTACATTATGCATATCCATGATGGGTAAGTATTATGGTGGCCCCCAACGACTAGTTTTCTTTAGTTATAGTTATGAACGACTTTTAACTTGAGTGAAAAAAAATGGATTGCGACTAGTGTTGTGTTAGGTGTCCCGGCTTTGAGGGTATCATCAGGAGGCACCCGAAGAAAATGGCTAGATAAAGACAGAAAGCAAATCATGAGATTCCACAGTTAGCAAAACGCAAGCTTATTACAAGACGACTTTCCCTGCAACTGTCAAAGTAAACGTCATCCTGTTTCTTGCCTGCAGAAGGAAGCATGGCAATTTGTCTTCGAAATTCGCTGCCGTAAGATTTTTTTTTTTAATTTTTAAGTTTATTAAGAAATTCTTTTATATATTTTGCTGACATTCATTGACATCCAAATATCTATTTTTAGAAATTATTTCAATTATATTTTCTAGAAATCTATTCGTCTTGCAAAATAATTATTCTATATATATGTGTGTATACAAGGTAATTAAAGTAACATGCATAATTAAAGTAACAATATTCAGAGTGTTCTGTGGTATGATCTAATTGCGAGAATGAAGCCAAATTTTGTAGGATGATTAAACAGGATGGGGGACGAAGGATTCCGTAAAAACAAACAAACAAAAAAAAACAGCGAAACATACCCCCTAGCGGTAAGTTTTGGAACTAATTTTATTTTGCGAAATCCTTCGCCGCACTTCTTGTTTAATCATCCTACAGAATTTGGCTCGATTCTTGCAATTAGATCGCACTACAGATTACGCTGAGTACTGTCAACTTAATTTTGGCCACCTTGTATATATATTTCAGATCATTTTTTTGAATTTGTAGTATTGGTTTGGCAACATCTTGTAATAATGCATTTCAAGTATGATTGTGGGTGTTTTTATGTGCGGTCACCCAGACCTTGCACCTTTATAGCTTATTATAGCTCGTACGAGGATAAAATCGCTCATGTTTTGTAGAATCTATAGTAATTAGAGCTTGATAATTTCATTATAGATTTAACAATTTTTTCAATTTTTCCATTTTTGGATAATTTATCATAACAGGTATGAGTTTCATCTTTCATTTCTGCCCATTTGTGTATGTTAAACTATGTCTTCTATATTATGGTTAAATATAAACATATATAAGATATTTCAATTAAATTTATAGATATAATCAAGACTTTGCAATACTTTACCATCTTTGTGTATTTTATAAATAAATATTTAATAAAAGAACATGAATAATGATATACGTGTATATTTTCTTTCACATTAAGCAATATCGTATCTTATGTTTAAGCAAGTATACTAGTAAATGTATCGAATTACTTTTTAAAACACATATTTAATGACTTGAAATATCCTTTTTTTCCTTGAGTCATTAATGGTCTGATATCAAATATAACCGATAACGAGCAGCGAAAACTGATCTTATATTAAAGTCCGCAATTTTGCAAAATAATCTTGATACTCCCCGGAAGTGTAGTTTTAAAAGTTTTCAGGTTTCACATACAAACTAACGATTTTCATACAGTTTATTAGTATTATACAGTAATTCAAGCAATTATTTCCGATAATTTAAAAAGTTTCGTATGCTGAAATTTCACACTGTTTACAAGTTAGATGTGACGCAGTTCTCGAAAGTTAATATAGTTCTTTTTTTTATTCCAATGTTAACATTTTAGATCGAAACAAAAATTAGCCTTTTCAAGTCCTTATTATTATTATTATTATTATTATTATTATTATTATTATTTGGAAAAAGTTGCGTTTATATTAAAAATATTAATAGTAGCTACAGTGCAAATCTTTATACACTTTTCAGAACACTTATTTTGTCACCTTTCTAGTACACTTTTTGAAACAGTTTTTAGAATACTTCTGAGAACACTTCTTTTGTTCAGCACACTTTCTAGCGCACTTTTTGAAAGTGATGATTTCACAAATGTTCCCAAATGTGTTCCCAATCTGTTCTCACATGTGTTCCCAAGTCAGATTTAACAAATATCCTGAGCAGAACACTTTCGGTACTTTAGAAACACTTTCTTTATAGCGGAGCATATTCGGAACACATTTCAGTACACATTAAGGACACTCTTTTTGAATAAAAGTGTTCCAAATGTGTTCCCAATGTGTGCCGGGAATTTGCAGTGTATCCAAATCACAAAAGTTAAGATTTACTGAAATTTAAATGAATATGTCATTTACTGAAATCTTATTTTGCGTATTATTCTTACGACAACAGACAAAAAAATAATTTTTGTATACGTTTGGAAAATGTAGTATTGAAACATGATTAAACCTTTTACTACGGGTCGGGATATATACGTCCCAGCGCACTATTTTTTATTCTATTCATTACCATTTTTTAAAAATAATCCCTGCCCATACACTTAATCACAAAAATTAAGATTTACTGAAATTTAACGAATATGTCATTTACTGAAATCTGGCGAATATAGTTATTTTGCATACTATTCTTAGGCCAACAGGCAAAAGAAGAATTTTTAAATACATTTGGAAAATGTCGTATTATTAAAAAATGATTAAACCTTTTACTACGGGTCGGACATATATATGTCCCAGCGCACTATTTTTTATTCTATTTCGTACCATATTTCAAAAATAATCTCTGCCATATATACACTTAATCACAAAAGTTAAGATTTACGGAAATTTAACGAATATGTCGCGAATGCAATTATTTTACGTACTATTCTTATGACAATTGGCAAAAGAAGAATTTTTGAATACATTTGAAAAATGTCGTATTGAAATATGATTAAACTTTTTACTACGGGTGCGGACATATAAGTCCTAGAGCACTATTTTCTACTCTACTCGTACCATTTTTCAAAAATAATCTCTGCCATACACTTAATCACAAAAGTCAAGATTTACTGAAATTTAACGAATATGTCATTTATTGAAATCTAGCGAATACAGTTATTTTGCGTACTATTCTTACGACAATATGCAAAAGAAGAATTTTGGAGTAACGTATGGAAAATGTATTGAAATATGATTAAACCTTTTGCTACGGGTCGGGACATATACGTCCCAGCGCACTATTTTCTACCCTATTCGTACCATTTTTCAAAAATAATCTCTGCCATACATGTATCCTAAAATATTTTAAGAGAAATCTGTCACAAAGAAGCATTTTTCTAAACTGTGGTACGATTGAATATTAAAATTAGAGATCGACCGTAATTTCGGTTTCGGCGCAAAATCGTAGTTTCGCCGAATATTCGTTTTCGGGGAAAATACTGCCAAAGTTTCGGCCTGACCGAAACTCGACTGAAACTACACTGTAAAAAAAATTCTCAGGTTACTAAGAAATTTTTAGTATATTTGTATTCCACAGATTTTTTTAGTAACCGGTACTAAAAATTGGTACTAAAAGACTAAAAATTTTTTTGTATTCTTACTCAGTTAAAGCAAATCTGTAAGAATTACTAGAAAACTGCTAGTAACATTACTAAAAAAAAGCTAGCAATGATTCCGATTTTTTAGTACCGGTTACTAAAAAATCTGCGGAATACAAATATTACTAAAAATTTTTTAGTAATTTCCAAAGATCAGTTAGAAAAAACTAAACTTTTTTAGTAGATCGACCCATTTTTTTTTACAGTGTATCTGTATTTCAAAATCTCGTTCCTTCTTTCGGAAATCTTCAACTTTACTCATTGATATGAGTTGTATCGGCTCAAATGAGACACTGTTTATTGCTGTTAACTCCACTGTTTATCATTATCCGTCATGACTGATTCATGATGCCAGTGTAAATTAAATATTGATTATTGAATTTCTTTTACATTATTTAACTACACTGTTAATTAATTATTGATAAATACATATAATTATTGGTTGTTATAAATAATACAATATAAAAGTTGTATTATTTATGTTTCATTTTTGTTTGAAACTTACTCACACACATATGTATGTACGTTTGTTTGTTAGAAATGTGGTTCAATACACATATAATTAATAAATTAATTAGTAATCCAATTAGTTATTATTAAGTAATTATTAATTATTTGTTATTAATTAATTAATTAATTAATTAATTAATTAATAATTATATGCAGTTATGTATGTATTAATCAGTTTTTAAATTTTTTTTTTACACTTTTGGTTTCGGTTTCGGTCTTAAAAACCTGTTTCTTTCTATCTCTGATTAAAATAGTCACCAAGTCTTGGCCCGTAATCAAAAGAATAAACATACATAATAAATTTCTAGCATTTTTTATGTTTTATCATAAATTATTCGTTCGGAAAGCTAAGAGGTTCCCAGCTTATTTTAAATTTAAAGAGCGAAACATTGAAATAAAAGAATCCCCAACGATATCAAAAGAATTAAGAAAACTTGTATTATTGTTAGATGCGTTCGTAATTATATAAATACGTAGCACCTATAGTCGTCGTCTGGTCCGTCCGTCTGTCCGCATATAAAAGCGCATTAACTACTCAACCGAATGGTTTGAAATTTAATATATATAATCGTTGCAGAATTTTGTCGCGTCAATCAATTTTATGAAAATCGAATTAAAACTTAAAAAGATATTCATAAAAGTTTTCTTCATTCTATTAAATCCTATTGTATGTAATTAATTCAATGATATCCCATGATAGGTAACGATTCTAGGTTGCCATGGTGATTACGTCCTATTTGAGATGGAGTCCTATTATTTCCGTATTACTGAATTTAAAAACCGAATTTGTATACTAAAATTGTTTAATTATAGCAATCCTATAATCTACCGACAGTTTTTTGGATAGATGTTTTCGGAGAAATAGATATTAAATGGAAAAAGAGTTTACATATGGATTTCAAGTTCTGAAATTTTCAAAAGTCTTAAGTTTCTCCTTGGAAAGTTAAGTTTCCAATCCATAAACAAAAGATAAAATGTTGCCAACTTAAAATGTTCTTGTTTTATTACGGAAATTAATCATGTCATAATAACAAACGATGTAATTCCTTTTTTCAGTGAAATAATAACGATGATTTTTTTTACATTGTCTTGTATTGGATATTTGCGCATAGTATAATTTTAATGTAACAGAATTGTAATTAATTGTTTGCAAAAGTGTATTGAAACTTTTAATTGTTTGCAAAAGTGTATTGAAACTTAATTTCATAAAATAAAATTAATATCTATCATATGAAAAGCTTTACATTAAATAAATTTTGTATTCATGCATTTTTGCATCTTTTTACTAACTGGTCGGGACACATACGTCCCAGCGCACTATTTTCTATTCTATTCGTATCATTTTTCAAAAAGAATCTCTACTATACATCTATACTAAGATATTTTAAGAGAAATCTGTCACAAAGAAGCATTTTTGCAAATTGTGGTATACGATTGAATATTAAAATAGTCGCCAGTACTGGTGCATAATCAAGGGGTTAAACATACATAACAAATTTCTAGTATACATAATCATGTACATATCATCATAGTAGTTCATCTCTAGATTTCAATTAAATTTCTAGTATTTTTTATGTTTTATCATAAATTATTCGCTCGGAAAAGTAGCTCTTATTTTAAATCTAAAGAGTGAAACATTGAAATAAAAGAATCGCCAACGATGTCAAGAGAATTAGGAAAACTTTTATTATTATTTTTATTATTATTATTACTAAATGCTGAAACTTAAATGAAGTCATAATAATAAATGTATAGAAATATATACTATCATTACTACGTGCAGATAACAACAGAAATAATTGTTGAGACAAACTAATAGCCAATTAAAAGATATGTCCTATGAATAGGACCAGTGTTGGGCATGAGCGCGTTCATTGAACGAAAACTCGCGAACTTAGTTCACTTTCTGTGAACGTGAGTTGAACTTGACTCACTTTTTGATAAACGAACGTGAACTGAACAAAAGCTCAAAAAATCTGTGAGTTTGAACGAAATTTACAACTCAAACTCAATTTTTTTCATGATTTATTTAAAATTTTTCCAGCCATTTAGAACACGTTTTTCCCATTCAAATGCCATTTAGATGCCTACATGGGCTCGAGACGGGTCGAGTCTGATCATTAGTTTTTCTGGGTCGTGCCCGGGTCTTGCTTTCTCTGGAGGCTCGGGCCGAGCCGAACCAGGCTTATTTCTGGTCCTGTACTTTATTTTTCCTAGAAGTTTGCGAAATTTTCTGGCATGGTCGTCACAACAACCCTGCTTGTATGAAAATCATTGATCCGCCCTGACTGATTCATGCAAAAATCTGTTTAAGGAACAAGCTCCTTGGATCAACAATTTTTGCCGAAAATACATAAATTTTAAAATTACCATTATTCTACAATTAACATTTACTTTAAAGAATAATACGTATATATTTCTAACGGGGGAAGGAGGATATACAGTACTGTAAAACAAATTATAAGAATCTGTGTATGATGAAATCCTGTTTTAAACGGAAAAATTTCTCGATCGGTGCAAAATGGATATAATAATCCGTTTGAAAATAAATAATACTTTGCAAGAGACGACAGACATGGTAAAAAATAACTAAACCATAACTTTTTTTTTTCTTTCCAATGGGATTCCGTCTTAGAAGGTTTTTCGATATAGAATTTTTCAATTTTTAAGTCTTCAATTTTTAAATGGATTAATGGTATTAATAATAATTCAGATATTTACATACAAATAGAGATCCATTAAAAAATAAATACATTTTGCAATAAGATATATATAGAAATAAATGTGATAGAAACAGTATTTTGGAACGGAGGTCTCTGTACAATGGAGTCTAAGGTATAGAGGTCTGCACGGGCCGAAAATTCAAGGCCCGATCCATAAAAGAAAAATTCGGCCCGGCACGGTATAAAAATTAAATGTTCGGCCCGGCACGATATAAAAACTAAATGTTCGGCCCGTGCCCGGACTGGACCGTACAAAAAAATATTGGCCCGACCCGGTATAAAAGTTAAAACTTCGGCCCGAGCCTGGCACGTAGAGAAAAAATTATTGGCCCGATCCGGCCCGGCATAACAGCTAAAAGTTTCGCCCGAGACTGGCCCGGCCCGGAAAAAGGTTAAAATCTTGACCCGAGCCCGGACAGAGATAAAGCCCTGCGCGAGTCGAGACCGTGAGCTCGACCCGAACCCGAAAATTCTATTTGAAATCAACCCGCAATCTGACCCGAACCCGACAACAAGAATAAGTTCGATCCGCAACCCCCCCGAACCCGAAATTAAAGGAAAGGAAATTCTGTTTTAATGCAATTGTGAAAAGTGACCTACATTTATATCTCTACCACCAATTTTATGTTTTTATAGAAAAAAAGGCAAGTGTTTAGTATTCAGATATTCATAAAATTAATTTTTTAATATTCAAATATAGTAAAACCTCTGAATAGTAGAGACATCGAGATCATTGAATGGAGTTTTGCATCGGGTCAGGTTTCACATAAATTTCCGTTTTCAGGTTTTAATGATTGTAATATTCTTTTTCGGGGTTGGGTAGCCTAGAATAATTCTTGCTAGTCCTAATTAGATCTTTTGGAATTAGGGATGTTTGCATTTTCACAAAAAGTTTGAGCTCAACTATGTTTCAGATGAAAACAAATATGTTTTTGAGTATGAATGAGCATATATTCAAATTACTGCATGAGAAATAAAATTTATAAAAAATGTGAATATAGATTATTCTTTCTTTACGGTACAGTAAAGAACATTTTTCTTCTCTCGGAATATGAAAAATATTGCTAACATTTAATTTTTTATACACACAAAAACACATGTATGATACTTGTGATAGTTTATGCACACATACACATGTTGCAGGTGTGTACATTGGGAGGTGCCCCTATTCAGTGATATAAGCAGATAAATATATAAATATTAGGAATTGCAAAAGTGTTCGCTGACTAGATGTGTACTTTCAGGAGTATCCATTACGAAGATCTTACTGTATATAGATTTTTATTATGAAAAAATATTTTGGATATTCTTTTGAAAAATCTGGTCAACACGAACCCGAATCACAAGAGTCAAAATCTAATCCGAACCCGAAAAAGGAGAGTCAACCCGACCTGCAGTAAAAAAGTAGAAATGAACTTAACCCAAACCAGACTAGCAACGAAAATATATAACGCCAGTCCGACCCGAGCCGCTGGTCATATTCTCTTTGGTCTTCTCAGAAATTTTAAAGGGTGACGACAGATTTTGAATATAAACTTAAATTGTATGCATAGTGAATTTCATGTGTAATGAAGTTAAGTGAATTAGACTTTTTAAAAGTTTAATAAAATGTATTATATTATTTATGATTTCAGAGTTTTTTTCTTTCGTTTTTCCTCCTTACATAATAATAGTTTAAGTTCGCTAGCCAAAGGCATTCTCCAAAAATGTGAACCCAGGTACAGAGGTGAGGGGGGGGGGGGGCTGAGTCCCTGCATATTCTTTATATAATATATGCATACAGATAGTACAAAATCGAACTTTACGACACCTTTTCAGCTTAGGATCTGATTTGTACCTCTTGTCGCCTTCAGTGTATTGCCCCTATTATTCGTATAATGATAATTTAGCCAAAATAATTTTCTAATATGTCATTTATTAATCGAAGGTTATAAAGATTGTTAATAATTGAGTAAACCGAATTTGTAAGGGAGTTTGAGTAAAGGGTGTCTATACTTTAGGCGTCTAGTTTTCTACGCCGAGTCTTGATGACTTATGTAATATTTCATATCGATTAGATTCTAATTTGATAATGGGCATTTTTTTGTATACATCCAAAATGTTTATTTTTATTTATTTTTTAGTTAATTTTCTTTATATGTGCTTGGAAATTTCAGCAAGATGAAAAATTACTCTAATTCTATTTTTTTTCCTCTTTCTTACACTTCTGTCTATACTTTATAACAGATACAGCTTATTAAAAAAATAAGAAGAAATAAGAAATAATAATAAAAACCCGCAGAAATTTATACGTTATTAAGCATAAATTTAACATAAATATTATGTACCATCAATTTAGAAAAAGAAAATAGCAGTTAGACAATTCCTGCAAGCAACTGCCAAACAGGGCCCTGACAAAGCAATTACTGGGGCCCAACGCATACTGACACATTGGGCTCATAAAAAAATGTGTATATCATAGAATAATACATTATAATAAAATATATAAAAAATACCACTATTTTCACATTTAATGTGCATAATTATTTTTTATTTCGCAGAATCTTTTATACTTTACAATATTTTAAATATTTATTTTTTGCATTAACGGTGATTTTTGGGATCGTCGAATCTAAACATTTCCCGACAATTATATCACCTTTGACTGTCAGAAATTTTCAAAAGAAGTATTTAAAAACAGATCTAAAGCAAAAATGTTTTATTATTTTATACAGAGAAAACATTATTTCGAAAGGTATAGAGAGACTCGGAGCCCCTAACTCATACTGTACTTGCTGTCAATGGCGGCTTTTATTGTTCTGGCCTTTATTGTGATTTCTCTAATGACTTTACATGTAAAGTTCTGTATGTCCTGGAAAGAGGGGAGGGCTTCCTTCAAGTACGATTTTATATTATCTCTTGACCTATTGTTGAATCTATTGTCGTTTTTTCCGTTCTTTTATTTAAAACCGCAAGTGGGGTAGAAACGAATAGTTTTATTGCTTTAGCAAGACACCATTCCAAAACAGGCGATGTACGCCAATTAGCGCGGGCCCTAGCAACAACTCCCTGCCCTGACAGCCAGCCTATTTTCCCGATGATTGCGTCGGTCTTGTAGCCAGTGTCAGATAAAATGAGAATGCCTAATGACACATAGGTATAGGTGGCCCCCTTTGACGCCACCTTTTACGACAGGCATGACTGATGAACCAGTCAAGTCATTACCATCAAGAGAGCCGTTCAGAGAGGCTCTTTTGCCTCAAGGCATAGGCATGATGGCCTGTGGTCAAAAAAGAGTCCTTTTTTCAATTTCTTGGGAAAACAGGAAGTGCCGGCAGTTTGTAAGAACAGCTGTTTTTGATCAACGAAGTGATAGCTTTAACTTTAGTACTCGCCTCAGAACAAGACAAGAGATAAGACTTCTATGTCTTTGAAAAACCTCTTTACAAAACTTCCAGGAAATATTTTTTCAGTTAGATTGTAAAAGAAAAAAAAATGCGTGCAAGTTCAGATTTAGAATATTATGTAATTTCTATATTTGTTCGGTACGGTGTGGGCCCGTTCTTGTTCCCGTGCCCCTGAGCAGCTGCTCCCTGTGCCCCCCCCCCCTCTCACCGGCCCTGTACGCGATGAATGTCAGTGTCTTCATAAAAATGCATTGAAGAAGTTAATGATTACAAGTTATTTTTAATATATTTTACTGAAATTCATTTAAAAAAATTAATATTTTTGATAATCTAGGAGGAAACAAAATGACATTTTAAAATATTACACACAAAACATAAAAAAATATCTCGTAAAAAAATATTTTTTATATTAGAACACCATTCATTAAAATAAAAATAGCTACTCTAAAGAAACTCGTAAAAAGTAATAGTTTATTTTATTGGAATACATCATTCATTCAAATAAAAACAGCTACGATTTCTACAATTAAATTTATTATTAGAGAAATTTTAGCTAATATAAATTGATAAAATCTGAAACCAGTATATTGAAATAGAAATAACATGAAGTGTCTCAGAGAAATACATACTTAAAATATACTCTATAGTACAGTTGTATATTTGACGTGAATGCATATATTGATAAAACATAAAGTATTATTAAATGAATTTCTAATTTTGTATTTTGTATAGGATATGAGATATGATGCACATTTAATAATTATAAAGATATGTATTGCTTCCTGGCATACGATACTTTAAATAGTTTCCTCCAAAAAAAATATCAAACTTCATTTAATGAGTACAATCTCCAGTATTTCACAATCAATTTAAGAGATTTAAATTTTTTTATTTTTCAAAGCAGCTGAAATTTATTAAGCATGGAAATCTTCTCTGAGTATAAGAGGGACTAGGATGAATTGCGATTCTAAACAAACATCAATTATAACTATTATATATTTCTTTAAAAATATATATTATTATTATTATTATTATTATTATTATTATTATTATCTCCAATAATACTAGGTGAGTTCCGAATCTTTATTAATGACATTGTTTAATAAATTAAAATGGTGGTTACAGTTTTATTCTATTTTTAAGGGGGTAATGGGGCTTAAAAGTTTGGGGTTGTTAAAGGTGATATTTTAAGGGGCTACTTCACTCAGACGAAAACACCCGCTCGCTAATGTTAATCCTATGGAGGAAATTTTTGAAGATATCTCGTTCGCATTTCAATATTTTTAAATGATGTTTTTTGCATTCGATAGCTGAGGTCAATCTCTATGCACGCTCCTTTCTACTTTTTCGATTTTTATTACAAGTTTTTTTTTATTAAGATACTTTCACTTTCGAAACCGGTTTTGAAAGTGAAAGTATCCTCAATAAAAACAAACTGCAACAAAAATAGAAAAAGTAGAAAGGAGCGGACATAGAGATTGACCTCAGCTATCCAATGCAAAAAAAAATAATTTAAAAATATTGAAATGCGAACGAGATATCTTCAAAAATTTCCCCCATAGGATTAACATTAGCGAGAGGGAGTTTTCGTCTGAGTGAAGTAGCCCCTTAACAATATAATAAATTATATTGATATTTTAAATCTATTGCAAAAATGTCTACTGATTACAATCAATATTGTGTACTTTTAGAGTATAAAAAGACTGATATAAAAATATATGTTCATCTAAATATTTATTAGGTATATTATGTAACAGGCGTCCTTAACGTTGTTTTTAAATTTATATTATGCTGCACCAAGTAGCACCTTAATAATTATTATGTATTTGTTACCATACAAACCATACAAACTGTTTAAGGAAGAAAAAAAAGAAAAGAAAAGAAAAGAAAGTCTAGCTTTAAAGAAATGATACACAGATCCGGATTTATGTGAGGGCAAGAGGAGATGCAGCATGCAGCCTAGCCACGGGGCTTTAACAAACTGTCAGTTTTGACAATTTTTTCTTCAATGAGAAATAAAAATTTTTTAAATTTTATAAGTAGATTATTGATTTTAAAGAGAATTTTACTCCTAAAGTAATAAATAAATTTTCAATATATTTTTAATTCATTTTAATTTATACATTCAAAAAATTGTACAATCCTCATTCAAACAGCAGTAAATTGAAAAGTTTTTCATTTTTCTATAAATGCAAAGTATCTTTGAGAAAATGATGTCAAATTAGGTGTTTAAAGTCTGTTCTGCAGCCTGTGAAGGGCCGTCGTCAGGTGCAATAACTTGTAAGAATTAAAGATACGTCAACTTTATAGGCAAATGAAAATCTCTATTTGATTATTAAGAAGTTACACGTGCAAATTTTATCGATTCATATGCAAAAAGAAAAGGGCTTTTTTTATAGACCGGGAGGCGGCAGCACAGATAATCACCTCATCGAGTTCACGGCTGAAATTCCAGAATTAGTTAAAACTCGATTCGCATATTAAAATGCAATCGGTCTGCCAAGTCATATCTTGGTGGAAAACGCGTGAAAACCCGACTTTAGCGGTTGACTCGTAGGTTTACCATTGTGTTTTCCTGCACCCAGTTCTCCATGTTTTCATACTTTTGGGTACAGGAATACACAATGGTAAACCTACGAGTCAACCTCTAAAATCGGGTTTTCTCTTGTTTTCCACCAAGATATGACTTGGCAGACCGATTGCGCTTTAATATGCGATTCGAGTTTTAAATAATTCTGGAATTTTAGCCGTGAACTCGATGAGGTGACTGTCTGTGCTGCCGCCTCCCGGTCTATTATGTCAGCATTTAATTTTTATCAGCGCTCGTACAAACAAAATTCAGTGGAGAGGGAACATGATTTTTGGAATAAATGTATTTGCTGCTGTAATCCGCAGTCCAGGCTAATTTTTAAAACGGAGAACATGAAATAAACTGAACTAGGAATGATTTTAGAACTCATCGTACAAGACAGTTTTGTTTTAAACATATAAACACACTAGAGCATTTCAAAGATTTTAACATTTAAGAAATATTGAATACTGAAAAATAAGTTTCTACCGCTATAGTTCAAAATCGGAAAATTAAACAGCTCATTTTTTTAATTCGTCTTAAACATATATCATAAATTTGAAACGCATGAATGTAAAAATAAATAAATAAAATAAAACAAAAATTGTCTTTTTCGGGGATTAAGGGTAAGAGAAACAGAGATATCCTTAGAATTTTTTTTGGTTATTCTTTCTCTGTGTGTTTAATTATTTTAAGTTACTTAGGATGAATAAAATTTACCCTTTGTTTAACAAATTAGAGACGAATAAAATTTAATTTAATTTCAAGATACAGCTGGCAGATATATTCCTTCCGAGACGATGTCTATATTTATTTGTATGTGTAAAATAATCAATGAAAACTAATGATATAATTCTAATTCACAATCACCTTTTTGTATAAATGAAAAAGTGTAAAAAACAAATAATAAAAATAAATTTTTAGTACCATTGAACGATTGAAAATATGTCTTCCATGTTCGTTAGATTTGAACTTTATTTTCCTTCCGCTTTAAATACAATTATTTCATAAAAAGTTAATTTTTTTAAGAAAAAGCACGTCAACTTATATAGATAGTAGACAGTGAAGTAGTGATAGTAGACAATAGGTAGAAATAGACAGTGATAGTTCAAATAACAAAATAAATAAATAAATAAATATGCAACTTAAATAGAAATAAGATAGATAAACAATTATACAACTTAAAAAGAAATTAGATCCTGAAATAATGTGCAAGACTCACTAAAAAAGACTAATGTTACTGTAGATTGAACAAGATTATAAGTACTTGACGAGCAGCCAGTCATCATTAACTCAAAATGGCTGCTATATCTATACAAACATTGCTTTGAAAAAAAAAAATGATAGTAGGAAATGAATTGATTAGAGCTGCCATCTATATATATGTATTAATTCAGGAATAATAGCAATTTAAAAATCCGTGCAAAAAAAAAAAAAAAAAAAAAAAAAAATGGGTCGCGCCAAATTTTACTGATATTTTTACTGGACAAGCCTGAGCCGTGCCGGTCAAATGATTTTTATATGAGCTGGGGCTGAAAATTTCTGCCTGTTCAGACCTCAAGAAGAATGCAGTCCAGCCCCGACGTGGGCCGGAAAATAAATCTAGTGTAGGCCCACCTGGGTCCGAACCTCTAAAAAAGTAATCCCCAAACCAAACTCGGACCGAGTGTCGGGAAGGAAAATTGGGCCGGGCCCATGAAGACCCTTGCATCGAATAATCAAAAGTTTAGTTTACAAAATTTTGTAAATTTGGGCAATAAAATTCAAATTCATTAAAAAAAAAAAAAAAAAAAAAGAGTTTTTAGTGAACTTCGTTCATTTTTATAATTGAGTTTGAGTTGAGCGAGTTCGTTTGAAAAATTTTGAGTTTGAACGTGAACTTGGCTCATTTTTGAGAAATTGAACTTGAGTTTGAACTGTTCGTTTTTTTCGCGAGCGTGCCCAACACTGAATAGGACGACAGATCCGAACAGGTTATGAGGACTTAGGTTTTTCCCTCATAGATCATGAAATTCCATATTAACATAGAAATTAAAAAAGAGAGTTGCACATTATCAAATATAATTATAAAAATTTGTTTTTCACCATTAGAAAGTTTTCACCCAACTTATTACGTATTTAAAATTTATTTTCCTAAATTTTGAAATTTTTCTTTAAATGAAAATTTCAAAATCCTCTAAAAGATACATAAATTTTAAAGAGACATTTTTTGAAAACATGCTATATAGTTTTATATTATATATATAGTTTATGCTATATGGTTATATATCCACTTTGTAACGGTGTAAATGAAATTTTGGTAACTAAATCAGGTAATAAGTAATCCCTTTTTAAATTATGGGATTTTACGATCGATAAATATCGTTAAAGTGCGTAGCTCTGATCCGCTACATGCTAGAGTTGGATAAACCGATTTTACCCGACCCATCCCGCAGTTCGGGTGGGGTCGGATTGAGGCTTTTTTTTTGTCGTTGCGGTTCGGGTTGACTTACATTATTTCGGGTCGGGTTAGGATTTCACTCTTGCGGGTCGGGTTCAGGTTGACCCAATTTTTCAAAAACAAGTCTTAGAATACTTTTTCAGATAATAATAAACTGTATTTTTTGAACATGAATAAGTATATTACGTTCATTTTTCAACAGAAAAGATAAAATTGATATCCGAGATATAATTGTACACTGTAAAAAATTGCTGCAGCAGTGATTCCAGGCAATGTCCATAAGAAAACGGGTTTTGACCCTAGATAAACGAGCTTTGTTCTTAGATAAAAGGTTTTTGCCCTTAAAAACATGAAATTTACAGAAATTGGCCGTGGAAAAGGGTATTTCCCGTAAAATTACGGCAGCAATTCACGGAGAATGGCCGTGAATTTACAATTTTTTTTTACAGTGTATACTATTTTTCCATAATTGTAATATACTTATGGGTTAATTTTCTTCCATTTCGGGTTCGAGTCGAGTTCGTTTCGGGTTTCGGGTTCATGAAATATTTTTCTTGCGTTCGGTAGGGCTTCGGGATGACTTTAAACAGAGATTTCGAGTTCAGGTCGGGTTAACCCGATTTTTTGGCATGTACCAAACGGAGCTTTTTTTTTTTTTTTTCAATAAATGAATTTTGTATCGAATTGTAATTCATTTATATTTCATATCGAACTCTTAGAGAATGGTCACAGATTGCAACACATAAGTCTGGCGAAATCGATTTTTAGAGTAACTGCATGAATGATAAGCTGCATATGTTCAATTAAATAAAATAAATGATGCATTTAAGGGAATCAGAAAAAAGAGAATTTTCCATGCATGGGTGAATGAAATTTATTTCGTGATTGCGGCTTGCACTACTGTCTTTGATAGAAGAAATACTTTATATAATGTATATAACAGTACTATAAAAAATTATCCAATAGTCCCAAGGGTCAGGCCGGGCCAGCAGGCCTGGGTCCGTGAAAAATATACAACAATCAGTTAATTCGCATTTCAAACAAAGCGACTTCTGTACGCAAACCTCTAAACGTCATTTATGGAAATTTTACTATTTTGAAAGAAATACGGACATTGTACTGTTTTGAAAGAAATACAGAAATATTCCATTAAATTTATGGAAAACTTTTTTCATTTTTACTTTGTATTCTCTAAATGTCAATTACAGAAATTGTATTTTTTAGAAAAAAATTTAATTATTCCGGAAAATTTTACGGATAATTTCCTGTATTTTTTACGGATATTTTTTTACAGTGAAGTGCATCAGTGACGTATTCGTAGGTCTAGGACACAGAGCTCAGATGTGCCAGTTTGACACTTTTTTATTCAGAAATTCCGAATAGTGATATTGCCTTATTTGATGACAGACAATTCGGGAATACATAAAGTAAAAATTCTTGTTTTGGAATTTCCGGCATGAATTCGGGATTTCTGAATTTTTTAAAAAGTGCGAAACTGGCAACCCCAATAGAGGTTCTTGAATCCATGAAAATCAAATATTTAAAGTTAGAAATCGTTATCCAAAATATTTTTTATACTTCCAAAATCTTCGATTGCTACAGCGGAGAGATTTTTTAAGATGGTTCTCAAATGACCTGCTAACAACGCGAAACTTTCTGACACATTTTCTAACTCATTTTTAAACACAAAGGCATAAAATTGGCAGGTCTGACTGATGAAGCGATTTGGAATCGAAATGAGTTTTCCATTCTGTGATAAATAAATTACTTATCGAGTTATAAGCTATTCATGTCACGTGACTACACGTTTTTCACCTTTCTCACATTGCCTGATCGCGTATTCGGTTCAAAACGCCGACCCTGACAGTAATTTCTGAAAGATCTTCTGTTTTTACCGAGAAATGGAAAACGTGTTTTGATTACACAGTTTCTGAATAAGAACCCTTGCCAATTTCATGCCTCTGCTAACAAAAATTAATTAAAAAATGTGCCAAAAAGTAGCCTATGTTTGGACTTGAGAACAGCCTTAAAAAAAAAAAAATTGCTAAAATTTGCTTTATATACCTATATCACTGTATGTTATTTCCTTTCTACATGCAGTTTTTTTTTTTTTTTTTTTTTTTCCTTTTCCGATAAATGAATTACATTTTGAGTTATATAAGCAATTGTTGTGTTAGTACGGGAGTTTTTTTCCTTTTCTGCACTGTTGTATCCAGAAATTCCGTTTAACCCATTAAAGCCGGAATTATTTTCGTCTTTAAAATGCAAAACTTACATTTCACACCAGTTTTTTTTTTAATTAGCAATTTTTGTTTGATTTTATCCCGAACTTTGAGTCATTAAAAAAAGATAATGTTTCCTTAAAAAAATACTGGTGTTTAAACAATAAAATGGTTGAAACCTATCTGGTACCATATGGTACCGCTAGGATTTAATGGGTTAAAAGTGCGAACTTTTACAGTATTTTCTGAAAAATCTTCTGCTTTTACCGAAAAATGGAAAAGAAGTTCGATTACATAGTTTCTGAATAAGAACACCTGTCAATTTCACGTACTTTCGAACAAAAATTAATTAAAAAATGTTTCTGAAAGCAGTCCCTTTGGATTTGAGAGTAACCTTAAGTAGAGCGTGCATATGGAAATTAATTTTTATGATACCTGTCTTTGTGGTCGTTAAATCAGAAAGTACTTTTAAGTAAAGAGCACTTGAGATGGAAATCTATTTTTTACGCTTCCAGACCTTGCAATATTTAATCCTTGAATGCATAAAGAATCACTTTTATCCATTATCTTCGTCAATGGAAGAAAAAAATCAAAATGACGCACTCTTCCATTCCAGGGTTAAAGCGGTTCTAATAATAATATTTTTTTTTTTTTAAATCCGCTCTAAAACAGGAAACTTTCTGTCACATTTATATGGACACATTTTTAAACATAAAAGAATGGCACTTGTAGGCAGGATTCATGAATTAATTTGGAATTGAATAGGTTTTTTTTTTTCGATAAATGAATTGCATCTTGAGATATAAGTGATTGTTCTCTTATGATGATCTTTTTCGGGCAGGGTTCTGGAAATTTGGTTCAAAACGCCTAATCTGACAGTATTCTGTGAATTCTTTGCCTTTATTGAAAATTTGAAAACACTTTTCGATTTCTTAGTTTCTGAATAAGAACAGTTGCCAAATTCGTTCGTTTACGAATAAAAATGAATTCAGAAATGTGTCTGAAAATAGCCAGTTTGGATTCTATAACAGCCTTAAGGGCTTTAAGCCCAACAGAAACTATTACTTCTCTGGCATATTCATAAAATTAATTTGAACCGTCATTGCTCAAATCTAGCAAATATTCTTATTCTTACTCCAATGTATTGTATAACGTTTTCAATTTTTTGATTTAAAAACAAAACATATTTCCAAAATTTCTGTCATATTGAATAATTTTTATAGATTTCCAAGACGAGACATTCGTGAAAAAATGTTAGTAAACACAGGGCCAGATTAAGGCATGGTCACTCTGGGCACATGCCTATAGATCCCGCTAATATAGGGAGTATAAGTCTGTAGCTCTAGATTTTAAAAAGTGGAGTTAGAGTTACATTATTTGCATAAATTTATGTTGTTCTATAACAAGATGCGAACACTAAATAATGGAAATCTTTCTTTTTCCTTCAAAAGTATGATTTCTTTTGCAAGCTGTTAACTCGATTCAGACTTAACGGTATTATCCAACTTCATAATTTTAAAAAGTTCATTATGTATAGTTCCTAAAATGTGTTTACTCCGGTTTCAACTTTCTTACAGTATATCCTGTCAGTGTCACTGCGTACTTGTATACTATTGTACATAAATTTGGCATATCTCTTTTTTCTGTAGAGTGTGTGTATGGGGGGGGGGAGGGGATATCATCCCCTCATGAGCAATTTTTATATCTAAGTTTGCCTACAACTCCGAACTAACTGTTTATGACACCTTCACGAATTCATTTTCATTTATAAATGGATAAAATAAGCAGGCATATCCGTAAATGCTGCAATAAAATTTGTAAGTTCATCTCAGATTTTAAGAAATCACACAGTTTCTCATTTTCTTATGAAGGCAAATAAGACTCTTTAAGAAAATATTGCTAAAGTTGGCATTTTAAGCCTATTTTACGGACTCTGCAGTCATGAAAGCGTGCAGTTAGTTAAAAATGTATTATGCAAGAAAGTGAAAAACGTTATTCTATTTTTAACGCCTAACGAGTAATGTCTGCAGATTTCATGTTTCGTGAGTATAAAAAATATTTGTGTTGTTAGCTAAAAATACCTTTTTTTTTCTTTAAACATTCTGAAGAGGTCATCTATTAATTATACGTCAAGCCAATTTCGTGACTTTTTTACACCTCCTTGTTCCTGCCCCTGTGTCACAGGTTGTCTCACTCAGGTTGTCACACAGGTTGTCTCCCTCCCCTGTTGTGACGTCACATTTTTTTTTCAATTGGTATTTAGAATTGTCTTTACATACTATCTATTATCTACTGAAATAAATATTATAAAAAAAGTCAATATATTTTACTTCAAGCTCTTGCAATTATAAGGAAAAAATATGCCTGATTAAATTATATATATTTTTATTCACTTAATTTATGCTACTTTCAAGCAATGCCGATATCTGATTATTTTCATATTACATATGACGTGTTAATCCACCTCCTCCTCCTGTCACACTTTGTGGACCCCCCCCCCTCTTGAAGAGTGACAAGTATAATTAATGATAAGGATGATCCCTAATATGTATTTTTTTTTAATGGATTATTGTATAAAAACAAAAACCTTTCTTCTTAAAGATGGGAGATGAAATTAGAATCGTTAAAATAAACACGGTGTTATGCAATGATATTCTGAAATTCTGATGAATTGTTTTTCTTGAAATTTTTTGGATAAAAAGTACATTTCTTCGGGGGAAGGGGCTCTGCCTCTCAGAACTCCCCGGAGTCTCATTAAATTTACATTCGTAATTTCCTATTAATTGAGTGAATGATTATAATATAATAGTATATCTTGGAGTTCGTTTTACACTGTGATTTTATTAGGATAAGTAACAGTTTGGATAAGCATTTTATGTTATCCTAACTTCCAAATGTCAATATTTACTTCCTGCCAACCACGAAACACCTGCATCTGATTGATAAGTTGAATAAAATATCATGTATACGAAAGAAACTTATGGAAATGTAAACTGAATCTATTACGATGTTTTTACAATTTTTGTCTCGGAAGAACAGTTTTGATGGTTATTCTATAATATTTAGATGTAAGATCTTATCTACATACATTGTAATCTACTCGATAACAATAACATGCTAAAATCTCCCCAAAATAGGCATATTTGGAGACTTTTAAAGTTATTGGGGAAATCATCCATCATCGTACCCATTGCCAATTGACTAAATACAAAACGTGATTTGGCGCTATAAAGTGGTTTTCTGATAGCTTTTTAATAATGTTTCTAATAGAGGGGGGGGGGCGTAATCCCCGTGACCTGCTTCTTAGATTCACCCTTGACTATAATCCCAATATATTTGCTGCTACTATTAGTATCATAGTAAACCTGTGCATTTACATGATAGGGATTTTTTTAAATGTATCTTCTTTTTTTTTTTTTTAAATGGAATTTTGGAAACATCTCTGGGAAAACCCTCTTCCAAAAAACTTGAAAATTAACCTCCATAGATTCATCAATCTTCCTTCCATTTTTTTTCGACTGTTTTGTAGAGGCGAGTCGTGAAAGAAACTATTGCCCCAATACATTACCTTCAAAAGGTCAAGACCAACTGCTCCTTTATCGTTTCTAGTTATTACGATGGTGTGAGCTGCATGCTTAAAATCGAGAGAAAATAGCATGCCCTCGAGATAAAATAAATAAATAAAATCATCCTAAATAAAAAGAAGAAAATAAGGTAAGATTGTTCACGTGACTCGATCACACAGCCGGATTTCTTAGGGATGTGTGTTATAGCGATTCATCTTTTTGATTTGTAAATTCATTTCTGAGTAAATTCACAATGTCAGAATAATTCCTACATATATGTGACTGAAAATTACAGAAATTCTGATTTAAATAAAAGAGACTGAATTGTTCTTTTTTTAGGATTTCATACTTAAAAATAAAAATGGAACCATTATAAGATCACTCGTGTGTCTGTCTGTCGGTTTGTCAGAGCCGTTTTTCTCGAAAACTATACAGAGCGTGGAAAGTTCAAACTTTGCAGAGTTATAAAAGCTATTGACCCACATGTTTATAGATTATTAGCCATTCACAAGTATTTTTAGGGAAAAAATATCGGAGGCTAATTAAGTTACTTCATTTTTGTTTGTGTGAGGGGTATGAAAGATCTTGACAACACCGAACTCAAAAATATATTTGTTTTAATTTTAGTTTTTATATCTTCAGAGATATTGTCGAAAATATAGTGCAAAAATATGTTCCCCCACCCTCCGAATCTTCTGAAACTAAAACTAGTAAATCTGCAGATCGGGAGCCTCAACGTCAGCTCTGCAAGTCATTTTTTTTAAATCTCACTTTTCATAATATTTAATATCCTACAATCCGCAATTAAAAAATTCTAAATTATATACCTATTTACAAGCATATTAAATTCTTCGAAGGTTCCGGAAATTAGAATCGTTAAAATAAACAAAGTGTTATGCAATGATGTTCTGAAATTCTGATGAACTGCTTTTCTTGTAATTTTTTAGATAAAAAGTACATTTCTTCAGAGATCTCTTCCCCTCTGAACCCCCCCCCCCCGGAGTCTTATTAAAGTTACATTCGTAATTTCCTGTTCATTGTGCGAATGATTATAGTATATCTTGGCTTTCGTTTTACACTGTGATTTTATTAGGATAAGCAGGACCCGATTAACCTCTGAATCTATAGGGGAAGCACGATTTCATTTTGGGGCCCCCTTTCATTTCACAAAAGTTTTATTAATTCTTGATTCATGAAAACTCACCAATGATACTAATATTATTCCCGGGAGTAAACTTAGCCGAGGTCATATATATTTCATTAAACAGCTTTTTTATATTCTCTGTATATGCTTCAGATATATTTAGTACATATGCCTATGCCATACGCTCAATTTCCCGAGTGTTTCTATATAACAGGCATATCAGGATGCTATATGATTAATTGGCATCCTATAGATGACATTCATATTTCACTGTTAAGCTTCGTGAAGTAGTGCGTGGATTTCCTTTTAGATTAAACAAACTTTCTTTAAAAAAAAAAAAATGTAAAAAAAAGGGGGAATTAAAGGCTTTACAGTCATTTTGGGGCCCCTTTTAAATTTTATAGAGGAAGCATGTATGCTTCACATGCCTTTTGGATAATTAGGCCCCGAGTCTAAAGCAACAGTTTGGACAAGCATTTTATGTTATCCTAACATCCAAATATCAATATTTACTTATCCGCCAACCACGAAACATCTGCATCTGATTGAGAAGTTGAATAACATCATGTACGAAAGGAACTTGTGGAAATCTAAACCGAATCTATAACAATGCTTTTACAATTTTTGCTTTGGAAAAACAGTTTTGAAGGTCATTCTATAATATTTAGGTGTAAGATCTAATCGAGATACATTCTAATCTACACTATAGCTATTGCAATAGCATACTAAAATGCCCCAAAAATAGGCATATTTGGAGACTTTTAAACCTATTCCGCTCACCGTGGCCATTCATCACCGTGGCCATTGCCAATTGACTAAATACCAAACGTGATACAAGCTATATTATGGTATAATCATTCACACAATCAATGGGAAATTATATCCTTCTTTCATGATTTTAACGACAGTGATTATTTCTTTATCTGTTGGTTTTATAAATTGCCTCAAACAATTATACAATGACTGATTCACAATTTATATTTTTACTCTTTTAAGTAAGAAAATGTTTTATCATTTTCTTAGTGAGATAAAATAGGGAAAATGAATGACAAAAATAACTAAGAAATAACAAAGGGAAAAAATCTAGATGTTTCAATTGATGTCATTATTCAAAGTATCGAAATTATGTTTATATCATTATGTTTATGTTTATATCATTACAATACAATACATAAACATATCCAAAAATTTAAGATTCTTAAAATTAAAATAAATGGGAAAAATACTTAAAGGCATGTAGAGAAAAAATCCAATATGCAGAAAGTGAAAATTACTACAAGAGCAATTGGAAACTTATATAGTGGGAACACTTTTTCAAGGGCAATATTCCACTAACATAAGTAAAACGTAATTGATTTCTGTTTGAGTTAATAGCCATGAGCTTAATTTATTAACCCATATTGCCCAATCAATAACCAAATGAAATTTAAAGAGAATTGAATAAAACTGGACAAATATTGACTTACCTGAACGTGATATGTGCAAAATTAATTAATAGTGAGTATTATTAAAATACTAATATGTATATATATATTTATTTAAAATGAAATCACATGTGTGAAAACAAAGGAAGAAATATTATAAAAAGCAATCGAAAGGATACTCCAAGTCTTAAACTTAATAAAAAAAAAAATCATGAATGGAATACTATGAATATCTTATGGGTTCTTCAGAGGAGTATTGTAAGAATAAAATTGTTATATGTTATATAATGCTATATGAAATATATGTTATTTCTTCAAATATTGTCGGCATTAAGCCATATATATATTGTCCATTTTTATTCACTTCGCTTTAAATTTCATTTGGTAATTGATTGGCCAATTTAGGTTAGTAAATTAAGCTCATAGCTATTAACTCAAACAGAAATCAATTACATTTTACTTATGCTATTGGAATATTGCCCTTGAAAAAGTACTCCACTATATAAGTTTCCAATTGCTCTTGTAATAAATTTCATTTTCTGCATATTGGATTTTTTCTGTATATATCTTTAAGTATTTTTCCTACTCATTTTAATTTTGAGAATCTTAAATTTTTGGATATATTTATGTATTATATTGTAATTATTGGTTTATCTATTGTCGATTATTTACGTGGTTTAATGGTTATTATTTACAAAAGTTTTATTATATATATATCCGTTAAGTAGAAAATTAGATAAATAACAAAATCATTAATTTGAACTATATATCGGCGTTTGACAGTTATCAATCAGAAATGAATTGCAGAAGTTACGAAGATTTAAAACTTAAAACAGTCATTACAGAATTAGAAATATCGCGATGCAATACGTCATTTGAAATTAAGATAGCAATGAAAGTGCAAAGATTGATTTTTAATATTACTTTTTGATTTTGTTTATATCATGCAGTTATGATGAAAATAACCTAATAAATAGAAAAACGGTTTATTTATAATAAAAGGTCAAATGATTTAGCCTACACGTTAAATTAGAAAGATAATTTTCTTTTATTTACATTAATTAAAAAGGATATATAATTTCAGATTACTTTAACTTAAAAATATATGATTTGTATCATATATTTATATAACATACTCAAAATAGCAGGGCTTTGTGTTAAAATTTGTCAAAAAGTCTAACAATAGTTGCCAAAGAGAAAATGGTAAAAGTAAACAGCTGAGAAAATTGATAACGAACGGAAATCCCGTGCAAGCTGCAGAATGATAATTTTCTTTTATAATAACGATATTTTACTGATTGAAAGAAACAGCATTCTGACGCAAATGAAATTCGGAAAAATGTTTCACACACTCCACTCATAAAGGAGGGAAAAAAGCAGTGTAAAACTGAATTATCTTAAAACAAGATATGGTATTTTGACGGAAAACCGTGTATTTGCCTTTTTGTGCAATTTCCAGTACGTTGAAGGATATCCTTTAGCAAATAAAGGAGCCTTTTTATCATATTTTTGCATAATTCATTCGATTTTATGTAGAGATAATGAAAATTATTTTCAGTTTTTGAAAATTACGAACAGCAAAAGAAACTTTTGTTTCAGAAATACTCAGAAACCTACTGGTTTCTGAGGATTCTGGCGAAAAAGGGAATGTTTTTCGGAATCATGGGTAACTCATAAGGTAATATCCCCTTCGGGTGTGGCGTCTATTAATAGTACATGTCTTTTCATTATATTATATTGTTTTAACAAATATTTTTGTTTTTATTTAAATATAATAATGATAGTATATATGTCTATACATTTATTATTATGATTTCATTTATGCTTCAGCATTTAGTAATTATAAATTAAATAAAAAATAAAAAAGCTCTTTACATTGTTGACGATTTTTTTTAATACAAACGTATGTTTCACTCTTTAAATTTAAAATAGGAGCTAATTTTCCAAACGAATAATTTGAGATAAAATATAAAAAGTACTAGAAAGTTGTTATGTCTGTTTAATCATGTTGTAACACTGCATTTTCAAAACAACTTAAAAATTCTTCCTTCCTTAGCCTATTGTCATAAAAATAGTACGCAAAATAACTATCTATATTCCTTAGATTTCTGTAATACATTTCTTAAGAGGACCTTCTTAAGAGGTAACCTTTAAAGTGTCAAAAATTCGAATTTTTTTTTAATTAGCTTATAATTAAATATGATTTTTTAGAAACATTTTAAAATAAACCCCATGCAAAAATTCCTTTGGAAAAGGAGTTATGTCTAAAACAGTCTGAGCTTTTTTTATATGATCAAGCGGGGTAGTTTGATCTTTGAAGTCAATTTTCTCAAAACGGCGATTTTGGCCATTGCGCGCACGATTTCTGAAAAATGGTTGGTTAGAATTTCATTAAATATTGATTGTATGTCTTTACCATACAGATGCACAAAATGACCTATTATTGTGTTTCTCAAGTAACAAGTTTAGAATTCATGACTATTTTTGCATTAAAAAAGAACTCGATATTTCGAATTTCTTAAAAAAAAAAAAAAAAAAAAAAAAAAAAAAAAAAAAAAAAAAATCTCAGGTTCTATACATTTTATTTTTTTCATCGTAGTCATTTTGAGAACACATTATATATGTACTAATTAAAAAAATTTTGGCTGGTTTTAGCAATTCAAATGTGAAAAATCATACGCGCAATATATGCAAGAATAATTTTTTCGTAAAAATTTTATTATATTTTTAAATAATTTAAAAGCTTTATATGAGTGCATACATTTTTGGAGAAGTTTAATTTATAAAATAAACCTTTATGGATATGTATCTTAAATTTTATAATTCAAAGTCAATTAGTTACGGAGTTACTGTGTTCTTATAGAGGTCCCTTTTTCGTGTATTTTGTGAGTTCAAATTTTGTCCGACCCCTTAAATTGCAGTAAACCTTAACTTTTTGTGATTTAGTTAGCTACTTTTAGTATTATTTATTTAAAATAGCCGCCCCACCCCCACCCAGAAAAAGAAATCGAACCTGACAGGGACATTTTTGTAAAAACATTTTTTCCCTTTTTTTTAACAGTGTAATATTACTTTTTTTCCATATTTTATTACTTTTTCCATTTAAGTTCATTAAACGTCATAGAATTAGGTGTTTAATTTGTCTTTGAATTACGAAATACCTCACTACTAGAGTAGTAAAAACATCAATATAATTTTGGACAAATAGGAATATACGGGAATCAAAATGATTGTCCTGAATGCAAATGACAATAACTTTGTTATAAATAGCAATAGGAATCAACAATATATGAATATATACATATATGTGTGTGTGTGTGTGTGTGTGTGTGTGTGTGTGTGTGTGTGTGTGTGTGTGTGTTTGTGCGTGTAGATGGAAGTTCAAAATTTTGATTGCGTACTTTATAACTGTTCTAATGTGATTTCCTTTAGTCATATATACGGATTCATCTAAATAAATGTTTTTTTTTTTTTCAATTCGAAAAGCACAAGTTGAACGGTCCTTTTTAACAATTTCCAACATAGTTGAAACGTGCTTATGAATTCGGTTTGTCTGTTTGTTTATCTGCCCATGCTCTATATCGTGTAAATTTACTCGAATTGGGACGTAATTAATATATGTTATTCAGGTTTGCCCTACCATGTTCGGTATTGAAAATTAAGTGCGTATAGCATTTATAGTTCGTTTACACTTAAAAGAATTCCGTTACATTACGGTCTATAGGGAAAAATCATTTTAGTGTATTTTAATTATGTTATGCTATTTCAAACATGCTGAAATTGATAATAACACACATTACAAGATGCCTATTTGAAATATGATGTGCATAGTATTTATCGTTCATGTACAGGGACACACAAAATAATTCTGTTACAGTACAGCCTATTAACAGTAATTGCCGAAAGTGTGTTTTCAACTGTAGTATGCGTTTTTAAATTTAACTTTTTTTAATATTACGTTAATGGAGCATGTACAGGGCTGCACAAAAGAAATCCGTTGCATTATTATCTAGGAAGGAAATTCGTTTGCTGTGAATTTAATGATGAATATTATACTATTTCAATCATACTGAAATTGATATATATCACTGAAGTGCACTATAAGATGCGTACAATAGAATATAGTGTGCAAAGCACTTTTTTAAATTGAATATTTAGATAACTCATTTTGTTGTATGAAAATTCTTAACAATATTCTGTTTATTTCAAATTTTAATTGCTTAAAAGGCGTATAGCCCGCATAGTGAAAAAGTACCCAAGCCGGGACTTGAACCCGGGTCATCAGTATAGCACACTGACGTTCTACCAACTGAACACCACTTGGAACGATACCCAGCCTGGCACTTCTCACTATCACATGTTGGCAAGGCTACAATCGCAGCACAAGATGGAATATTTTTCCGTGAGCCACCAACCCTGGGGAAAACACGAAACTAAAGAGCAAGGCCTCCTTATCATAGTAGCAGGCCTCACAATCAGCAAGTTTCCTTTGACCGCATGGTTGTCCTGCTACTAGCGCCATCAATCGTCAGTAATAGGCATGATCTCCATGGTAATAGGAGTATTTGCGACATGAAATAACACGAAATTTTTTCACAGCTCCATTTGTTCTATGCATTTGCTTATGAACTAGTATCGGTAGTATCCACCAGGCGGCGATACTTTCCGGAGAAAGTCAATGAATAAGTTGGCAATTACCGCGGACATTTTCTCCCATAGACTTTCTCCGGATTGTCAAGTCAGATCTATGATAAGGAAGTCTTGCTAAAGAGAATCCAGCATGGTTTCGTGTTTTCCCCAGGGTTGGTGGCTGTAGCCTAGCCAACATGTGATAGTGGGAAGTGCCAGGCTGGGTATCGTTCCAAATGGTTCAGTTGGTAGAACGTCAGTACGCTATACAGATGACCCGGGTTCGAGTCCCGGCTTGGATACTTTTTCACTGTAGGCTACGCCTTTTAAGCAATTAAAATTTGAAATATTGTGAATGCAAGGCGTGAGAAATTTTCTATGGAAAAATTTCCAGGTATTAAAATATTCTGTTAGTTTTGGAAAGTGTTTCATTATTTATGCCAAATGTTGATTTTTCATATTTTTTACTTTGAGGCAAATCTTATCGGCAGCAGTTATTTGGATATGTTACATACATAGCATATGCCGCAATTTGATGCAAATGTTGGTTGGTTGGTAGTATAAAGTTTAATGGTGCAAGGTCTGTATAGTGACATACTCCTCAAGGATACAAATGTGGGAAATCAGGAGGGGGTGGGCCGGAGTGGCGTTTAATACATCAGACGGCTTCGGCGACTTCGAGATCATTATAGATATCATATTTATGATTTTAATATTTTTCCCCATTTGCACTGCCAATAATAGAGAACTGATAAAAACACATACCTAAAGTCTTAGAAATTCTTCAAGTACGCGGTTATATGAAATTCAAATAACTACAGACTTCCGTCATTAATTTTACTTCCAATTTTCATTATTTTTACAAATATTGTTTACATTTATGTGAAACAAATTTCATTAAATGAATTTATTATCGCATGTATTAATTCCGTAAAATTTCGGATAAGCAATTACAGGTCATTTTATCTACAATTAATTATGCAGGTACTTATTTATTTACATACGTAAAGTGTTACGTTATGTAAACTTATTTAATTATACGGGTTTCATATGTAACTGAATTAATCAATTGTTTTTTACACCTGTTCCTGTCTCTATTCCTCATGCATCAAAAAATTCACTAAAACTATTTTAACCCCTTGAAGGACAGTGGAATATTATATATATATACCACTTGATTTTAAACCATAAATGCCAGAATGGCATTAGAATTTTGGAATATTTTTTATATATGTATAATGTAGGGGAGAGTAGAGTAAAACCGGGTACCTTGTTTTCTCTCTGATGGGTGTTGCCCTGTGGACAACACCCTTCTTAACTACATCCCTTAGCGTCCCCAAGCAGTGAGCCAGCAGGTTTTGAAATGAGTTAATCTCTGTGTTCGTGCCGTGCTATCGGAAAGGAATTCACCTCAAAAGTTTTAATTTTTCACCGCCTTTTCTGCTCTTCAAATAGATCCGAATCACGGAAAAAAGCGCTGTAATATTGTAATAACTTTATATATATATATATATATATATATATACATATATATTGTATATATAATATATATATATATTGTATATAATATATATATATATATATATATATATATATACACACACATATATATATATATATATATAATTGTATAATTATAATATCTTTGAATTTCAAAAAACATATCAAGTTCTATATATTGTATATAATATATATATATATGCACTTATACTTCTGTAATATTTATATTGTAATAACTTTGCAATTTTAGGTGGACGTTTTATCGGTGTGTGTGCTTTTTTTCGCCTACCAATAGATCCATCCTGACGGACAGATTTAGGTAAGTAAACTACTGTTTTCTATAACTTTCACAGGATATTTTGATGCCAAGGAGAAGTGGGTACGTCCAGCTATCCAGGAGAATGGCCATGTTGCTTTTTGGTCGTCTGTTGGAGCAAAACCGGGTACGGTTTTGCATTGAATTCTGCAATGAATATTGCTTCTTCACTCAACAGGGGGTGAAGGTGAAGTATTCATGCAATGTTCAGTCTACAAAGAGTGGGCACAGGAGGAGTGCAACTTATACGAGAAGTAAAAGCTGAGAAAGTCATTACATTACAAAATTAAAAATTGCTTGAAAATCTGAAAGAAAGCTGCTGACCTTAAAAAAATGTAGATATATTTTAAAGTTTAATTCAAAATTTAATGCAATAAACCTTTTTGTCACTGGAAGTGTAAAAACTCATTTCATGATTAGTACCCAGTTTTACCCTAACACCAAAATTCGGAACTGTTTCAAATGGACTTAGAAAACGCCTTTTCACGAGTAGAGAAGAATTTTCCTGTGGCAACAGGTGTGGTTTTTCAAAAGCCCAGATGTACCCAAACACTTTTGTGAGATGTACCGATTTTCCACTCTTCTAGACTTTTATGAGCAAAGGAAAACCATTAGGTACCCGGTTTAACCCCACTTTCCCCTAAGTGATAAATGTTTTTACCTATTTTGAAATAAATTTTTTCGCAAATTCGGGTGTAATTTAATCATTCCAATATTTTCGCAACATAAGTACTTTGCTCTTGAAAGGGTTCATTAAATCTATTAATTGTAGTTTTTATTTATCTAAAGAATTGTTTGACTAGGGAGACGGCGAACGTAATGGCACACGTGACATAGTTGGCACGCGGTAAAATATTTTCGGAACAGGGTTGATTGAGATTTAAAATGGAAATACAGTGAAATTACACAAAATACACGAATTTATACAAGTTTATATATATATATATATATATATATATACATATATATATATATATATATATATATATATATATATATATATATATATATATATATATATATATATATATATATATATATATAATTTATTAAAAGTTGAAGAAATTTAAATTCAACTTATTGAATTCCAATCTAGTTCAATAATGGCTCAAAATGTGTCAAATTAGGAAAAGATTTAGAGATTATTAAAAAAAATTAAAAAAAAAAAAGATTATCAGACGTTATAAGAAAAAACTGTCGTCGATGAAATTATGGCGATTTTATGGCGAATGAAATCCTAGACCTTCAGAACTGTTAATGATTCTAGAGCTTGCCGTTTTGACAATTTTTTTTTCTCAACCTATACCATTACTAACTAGTCATTATTTTCAGAAAATAATGATAAGAGCTCAAGTTGAAACCGCTTCTCAGCTGATTCCAGTTCCCATTAGATTTTGTTAAAAGTATGAAAACGATATCAATTATTTCTCATTAAAGAAGCAACAACTGAAATCGCATTTATTATTTTATTATTTTCTAAAATATATTTGTTACTATATAACTAGTGGTGGCTCGTGGGTTATATAAATGGGGGGGGGGGGTGTGCACGATCACAAAATAAAAATTGCGAATATAAATCTGCAGGTACGACATAACAAACAGGTTAAAATTACATTTGTGTTGTCATAAATTACAAAAAAAAAAAAAAAAAAAAAAAAAAAAAACTATACAACTGTAACAAATAAACAAGCACTCATAAGAAAATGCATTATTTTACTTTCTACAAAAGAAAGTACAGACGGCCGGAAGAAAGAAAAAAAAGAAAAGGAAAAACAGCGAATAATCCATGCATATAATCGACAAATTGTCGCAGAAAAAAATGGAAATAGCCATTCGATTGGAATTTATGTCTTCTTTCAATTTATGTTTAAGAAAATAAGCTTAGGGGGCATCTTCAGATTGAAATTGTAGCGAACTTTGAAATTTTCAATACCAACACCTGATTTTTACATTGTGTTTGGATTCTTCGGAAATTTTTACCTTTGGATACCATTATGGAAAGTCATTCGGTGCAGTGATTTAGTAATTATACACGCGTAAAATTTTGAGTGTTAAATTTATTTTTAATAGCTGCAAAACAAACTGAAATGACTGAAGTTTTCTTAAACGTAACTCAAAATCTACCTAGCGGAATGAGATGAAATTTTAGTTTCACACATTTACTAAAAATTTTATTTTCACATAAGTTTCTTAAATCAATTTTTGTTAAGATGTTTATAGGTTACAATATTTTTCGAATAGTCATTTCATAATTTATATATTATCAAGTTTTGCTGAAAAGTTTGTAAGACACACTTATTGAATTCATCATGTAATCAAAGAACATGATGAATGTCTTGCGGAGCTCAAATTCACCGCAAAATGGTGATACTTTTTGAAATAACATAACGGTTTTGAGTAACTTCTTCATTGTGTTTTTACTTCCTTCTATCTATAATAGAAGAAGGTGTTCTAATCAAAATTTTTTTCGACTTCCAGTTTTCGACGGATTTACACGTTTCAGGGGTCATGTTTATAGAAAATGTCTGTCTTCCCGTCTATTCATGTGTCTGTCCCCATTGTATCATCGAAAATCGTGTGAAGTTATGAATAGAATTTAAGAAATTTTTTTTTATATAGGTTTGTGACTACGGCCAGTAGTTCCTTCTTGGATTTGGAGATATTTTGCCGGAAGGGGGCGCTGTAATAGCGATTTTTGTGCCAGTTTCATTATTGTACCATCAAAAAGTGTATGGAGTAAGTGTGAAACTCCCAGTTATTGAGACCTAACCAGTAACTGACACGTGAGCAAAAATCTAACTCAAATAACCATTTTGTTGAAAAATTCTGCAAAGTAATGTCATCTAGGGGAAAATGAGACACTTATTTTTATTTTGGAGTGAATTTATTCACCACTAGAAGAAATTCAATGAGGAAGAAACTTTTGAGAATACAAAAAGTGCCATTTTGAAGCAACCATCTTATTTCTAAATTTAAGGAAGTGTTTTTCTAATCTATTTGTAATGCTAATGCAACCATCCTAAACTTTTTTCTTAAAGTTATACTAGTAGAAATTAGTTTAAAGATGCATATGATATATTAGGGCCATGATTTAAGGTTTATAGTTATTTAATTTAGCTTAATGAAGGGGGGTGCCAGTTATTGGTTCCTAGAATTTCATTTCACCTGTCTCTGACAGAGGTGTTAGTTATTGGTTAGATTAAAGAAAATTGAAATCTATTATTTGAACTGTTTAAAAATGCATAATAATAAATTAAATTTATCTGGTAGTACACACCATTAAAATTTAAGTTGTTTTACTAGTATCTGACACCAGATGTCAGTTACTGGTTCATAAATGTCAGTTATTGGATATCTGCATTACTAATAATGCAGTACTAAATATTACTGCTATATACTCTTACTATATACTCTACATTACTAATAATGCAGTATAGCTTACTAAATCCCACATTTCATACTAAATATTAATGTATTTTGTTTTTATAATAAAGAATAGTAAAAAATTTAAAAAAAATTTAAAAATTTAATTTAATTAAATTAAATTAATTTAATTTAATTTAAAATTTTTTAAAGCATTTTAATCTTTTAAAATAAAATGTCAGTCACTGGTTCACTTTGTGTCAGTTATATTGGTGTTTAAAAATAAGGATGTTGTCAGTTACTGGAGTTAGAGACCATGTTATGAGTATAAAATTAATTTTTAATAATAAAATGCATAATTTTGCAAAATTTTGCAAACAATATTTTTTGAATATATCTCTACTATCCTTTCAAAAGCAAAGGTAAGTATAAAATAGATTTAAATTTTTATAATAGTGCTTTGAACAAGAAAGAATCCTTAAAGTGTCAGTTACGGGGGGGGGGGGGGGGTGTCACCTTACAGATATTTTCTGCAAATTTACAATTGACAGTTTTTTTTCTGTCAATTTCACATATTTTTTTTTACAGTGTGTGTCGAATGTGTCCTCTGAACTCACAAACAAAATGTTCTAAAGATCGATATTAAAATTAAAAGCCTATAATTGAGCCAAATTTTATGTGTATGTTTTTGATTATTGCCTGCATGTCTCAATTGAATTTGGGGCTATTCCGGGGGAAGGGGGCGCAGTGATAGCGATCTTTGTGCGATTTTCTGGATTTTGCGTAGTTATGTTGTAAATCGGTTGTTCGTGTAGCGAAGGTAACCTGGCGCTTCGCAAGCAGCTGACATTCAGCAGAAAAACGAAAAATATTGATTTTATTGACTCTGTGATATTATTGGCGCTGCAAATTTTGAAGTATTAACATGTATGCTAGATTAATTTCAACACAATTATTCAAATTGGTAAAGAAATCATATGAGTTGTAATTTTCCAACTGGACGAAAAATGTCCGGGCCAGGATTCGAACCTCGGATCTCTTGGCTGAAGCTGCCACGCTCTACCAACTGAGCTATCCCGGTCGAATCTGGAGTGCATAATTCATCCAGTTAACCTTATTGATCATAGCATCTGGTCTGATATTTTAATCAGCTCAACAGAATAGTCTATTCTGTCTCTAGGCATTGGTTGGCACACTCAAATTGTTTTTTACTTATTATAAGGATGAATGAGCCGGAAGTATACCCTTTCGTTGCACAACGATTTATCAATTCCTTTTAGAGGGAAGGAGTATAATCCATCAAAATTTTACTTAGACTTAAAGCATTACCTCCCAAACACCATAATAAAAAATCAGGTTTAAAATTGGCAAATAAAGTTCACGAAAGTACAAGAATCTTGAAAACGAGACCCATACTCGGCATCCTCAGAACAGTGTGACTAATAAAATTATCGACACTGTTTTCAGCCTCATGCTAATGCACCATAATACAGCCGGTAATGGTAAAAAAAAAACTTGGATATTGACGGAAAATTTTACCGATTTCTAATTAACCCTGTCAACACCATATGGTAGGTTTAAGTTAAGAAAAAGTGGAAGAAATACACTGGAAAAGTGTGGGACATCCATCCTACAGTCCGAACTAGTCCCATTTCGACTATTCCATGTTTGGGCAAAAAAAGAGGTATTTGGAGATCATCAATTTAAAGATGATGCGTCTATGCGGCAGCTAGCTTCCGAACATGCACCTTTCATTCCATGATAATAGAATGAAAGAATTACACACCCGCTTGGACAAATGTGTTTTGAAATCATGGAGTGGATTAGAAGAAGAATATTATATCGCCAAATTTGTATCTCATTTCAATAAATTTCAAAAATCAAATTGCGGTTTATATTTGACCCTTCTACACTTCTTTCAACGATCAAGTGATGAATAGAAAAATATTCTATATGGTGCTTTAAATTGTTAGTTTCGACTTACATTGAAGTAGCGACATATTAAAGTAGCGACATATAGGCAATAAAATTTGATTGTTTGAAAGGATTTTAGAATAAATAGACATGGAAAAACTGCCATTATCGTAAAACTATTGTTTATTTTTTCGTCTCAGTGAACTTGTCTACGCAAATTAGAGTTGCAAAGACTGTGCCAAAACCCGGTATAAACCTGGAGAAAAATTGGGTTCGGGAGGGGGGTGTTAAACCTGGAATAAAGCTTGTCTTTTGGGAATAAACTGTTTCTTGCAACTCTAACACGAAATCATCAATTTCTGTAGCGTGAGTAAGAGTCACTATGTATATGAGACTGGCGACATGCGTACAGAGCGCGTGCTCAGGATAAAGTTTTTGCCCAAACTATGGTAAACCCACATTCCAGAACTTGGAGATACTCGTCTGGACGAGTTCGCTTAGACGAGTAAGACGAGTTACCAAAATTTGGCGATAAAGGCACGCTCGCCAATATGCTTTCAGATTCGTTTGTGTTCAAAATATTGTCGACGAATTTATAGCTCGTATGTCATCATTCTTTAATAGAGGCACCCTAACATCAGGGCTACACTAGATACCGGGCTGGCTGATTCATTATCATGACGTCACAAATGGTGGCTGGCCACGACCAGCGATTGGTACAAAGAGAAACGACAAAACGAAAGACATACAGCGATTGGCAGAAAACGATGGGTGCGTCGCTTTGTACCAATCGCTGGTCGCGGCCAGCCACCATTTGTGACGTCATGATATTGAATGAGCCAGCCCGGTATCTAGTGTAGCCCTGCTAACATGTGTTGCCATAATTTTCACCAACACTTCTAATGTGCCTGGTGCTCATGTGGCTACTCTGATAAATACATGAACTTTAGGTTTACATATTTGCATTGGATTAAATTTTCCTAAAGCCGATATAAATTTGCATATTTAATTTAATTTTTTTTCAAGCAGTTTATTTTAAATCAGCATTGCGATTTTTAAACTAATAAATAAAACCTAGAAATCGATATTTCACGAAATATTTCATTACTTTTTAAAGCAAATTATAAAGAAGTACTTTTGCCTTTACAGACTCCCCTTAATGGGTTTTGTTTTTTATTTTTACAAACGTATAAAAATAATAAAAGAAAACTAATTACAAGTCTAAAATGTACGGATTCATTACTTTAACTCAAGAAAAAGTCAGTTAAAAATATGATGCGGTCCTGCAGACGGCTATCCAGTTTATACTTTAGCTCAGTGGCTTGAAGAAATACCTATAGTTTGAACAGCAAGCATTTTCTCCAAATATGGCAATGATCGAAAAGTAGAATCCACTGATTGGTTGTTTAGTTATGGCTTGATTCACCTGTTTGGATTGCGTCTCTTGAATGTACAATCTTCTTCCTTTTGGTTCGAGGCTTTGAAAAATCAATTGCTTAGTAAAAGGCTGAAAATCGATCGATCTGAAAGCATTATGGTTTTAAGATACTGGTCACAAGACTGAAATGAGAAAAATGTATGCAGTGAATAGGAGTAATTCAGGAACTATATAATTTTTTTAATCATTTTGTGTTAATTATCGCTTTTATTTGTTATATAAAGTTAAAATACGATTGGAGGCAACTAACGTCCATTGGAGTTTGGAGTAGGAGGCCTTTATATGAGAGTGGCGATGACGACATACGGGATATAAACGAGGCTAACGAAAAAGAAAGGCTACCGCGGTGCTTTACGCGTATCTTTTTTTACAGACCGCCGGAGTCACGTGATGCTCGAATGCACCAATGCAGGTGTACGAAAAGAGCAACACGTCACTCTAGCGGTCTGTAAAAAAAGATAAGTGGAATGGACCGCGGTAGCCTGTCTTTTTCGTTAGCCTCGGGATATAAAAGGATAAGCATGGACAACATGGCCTTTCAATCAATTTTCTTAATCTTTTCCCCAGATGTTGCAGCCCATCTAACAGTAAATTTCCCCTATCACCACCTTATAAATATTGATATTTATTGAGATAAAAATGTTTTTTCGATATTTATAAAAACAGATTTTCTCAAAAATTACTACACCGAACTTCATGCCATTGTTATAGATTACAGAAGGCACTGACGCATAACTGGTAATTTTTGTATAATTTTCTATTAATAAAAACTGCATCAAATAACAAAAACAAAATTGTAAAAAATAAAAATCATATCTTATAGAGAAATCACCATTTCTTTGTCAAAAATTCCTCACGTGTGGTCGTTTAATACATATCAATGCTGAAATTTTGCGGCGGTTACCACATATAAATATTTACATATGAGGGGGTTAGAATGACAGTGGAGTAAGTCAAAAGTTTTGAAAAATCTAGATAACCATATTTTCACTGAACGTATAATAATTTATGTTCAGTCAAATAAGTCATAGTTCACTTAGGGAGTCGCAAGAGGGCAAAACAAGTTGGACCACTTAATGCAACGTTTCACAAAACGTTTCATTTCTCAAATTATTAAATATTGACTTACTCCAATTTCATTCTTAACCCACTCATATATATATATATACAGGGTGGTTATAAAATAAGTATCCCTATTTGGAGCTGTCTGTAGCTTGAAGGAATAACCCGAATGAAACCAAAATTTGTACACATACTATTCGAGAAGGGGGAAGAAGAATGGAACAATAAACAAATAGTTACAATAATCGACAACAGATGGCGCTACGGGTCCTATCGGTGCAAACGCCGTTGTAATCATTAGTAAACTCAAAACGCGGTCATTTCTACCATTAACGTTGTACGACATTTCTCTCAGTTTACCAGATCGCGCTTTAATTTAAAAACTATTCTACGTTAACAGCTCAAACAGTGCAGCTGCTTTACGTGAATTTAGGCGTGTGAAAGGAATGCGTAAAGGGAAAGGTCCTTTGAAACCTTGTGCAGTGAGAAGAATGGTAAAAAAATTCGAGGATACTGGAATACTACTCGTTTATTTTAAAATGTGGAAGAGAGAGAGGAAACCAGTACCTCTCCGCATGCAAGAAGAAACTGCCACTGCGATTGTGGAGTCATCAGGGATTCCGGAAGCCGGTCCTAGTGCACGTGGAGTTGCCCGAAATTTGAATATTCCATATGCTACTGTTCGAAAAGTCCTAAGAAAGGTAATCCAATTTTATCCGTTTAAAATTCGTTGCCATCAAAAATTGTTACCAGGTGACGCGCAGCAGAGACTGGATTTTGTTTTAACGTTTTTAGCACGAATGGAGGTGGATGATGCCTTCCCATGGAAGATTTTATGGGGAGATGTAGCCCATTTCCATATGAATGGGACAGTCAATACGCAGAACTGCAGAATATGGGCTTTGGAGCCACGAACTGTTATTCACGAAATACCCTTCCACTCTCCAAAAATCACTGTGTGGTGTAGCTTTACTGCAAGTTTCATTCTTGGTCCTTATTTTTTTTAGGAGTTACGGCCAACAGGCCCTGTAACGTGTTCAGTTACTATTATTGCACATTACATTTTACACACAAAAGCGCCATCTGTCGGCGATTATTGCAATTATTTTTTTTAATGTTCCATTCTTCTTCCCCCTTCTCAAATAGTATGTGTACAAATTTTGGTTTCATTCGGGTTATTCCTTCAAGCTACAGACAGCTCCAAATAGAGATACTTATTTTATAACCACCCGGTATATAAATACATGGAGCGTCAGAAAATGTATACATACACTGTTTAACGGACTTTCTAATTTTTGTTTCTTTTCAAAGTGTAATGAATTGGAAATAATGATTGGACCAAGATTAACTTTTGAAAAAGAAAATTTATTTTAAAATACTATCTTAAGCATGAAAATGTAGCATAAATACATAAACAATATTGCAGGGAGTTTCAGGCAAATCCACCCGCGACCTACCAGGGCTACACTACATACCGGGCTTGCTCATTCATTATGATGACGTCACAAAAGGTGGCTGACTAGGAGAAAAGTCATACAGCGATTGGCACAAAACGATGGGCGCGTTGCTTTGGACCAATCGCTGGTCGCGGTCAGCCACCATTTGTGACGTTTTGAGAGTGAATGAGCAAGCCTGGTATCTAGTGTTTCCTTGGACCTACGTTATATATGGCCGGTGCATGACGTTTAAAACGTCACATGAAGTCCAAGTGGATCATTTTTACATGGTGATCGGTGCAAACAGGGCTACACTAGATACCGGACTGGGTCATTCATTATCATGACGTCACAAATGGTGGCTGGCCGCGACCAGTGATTGGTACAAATCGACGCACCCATCGTTTTGTGCCAATCCTGTATGTCTTTTGTTTTGTCGTTTCGCTTTGTACCAATCGCTGGTCGCGGCCAGCCACCATTTGTGACGTCATTATAATGAATGAGCCAGCCCCGGTGTCTAGTGTAGCCCTAGTGCAAAGCGGCACGCGCACCGTTTTGCACCAATTGCCGTGTAAAGATGATCTACTCCATGTGACGTTGAAAACGTCATGCACCGGCCGTGTATAACGTAGGTCGCGATCCACCTATGCCACTTACAATTCATCGGACGAAAGATAAGTTTGTAGCGAATGGATGTTCATAGACAACGTTCCGGAACCATAATTGAGCAAGAATGTGCCACAACGCCAAATGAAATGTTTTTTGAAGTTTATGAATCAATAGCCCACCGTTATCAGCAGTGTATTGACCAGAACGGTAATCATTTTGAACATCTGCTGTTGGAGGAAAAGTTATACATTTTATGTAGATTCTTTTGCAATTTAAAATTTAATTATATATGAATAAAAATGGAGCTGACAATGTGTTAAGTTATCTGACAATGTGTTAAGTGCTATACTTTAAATTAAAATAAACATATTGAGCCTGATTCTCAAGACTGTTGATTCTGCTTCGATATCAAAAATTGGCGTTTGTGTCGGGGACAAAAATAGAGAGGAATATTTTTGCCATGGAAATCAACAACTTTGTTCGATCCAAGTGAAAACCGATAGCGATCATACTCAGTTTCATTGAAACAGATTATTTTCTACTTTTATTGAAGGGTAATTAGAATAACTTTGACTTTGAAGGGAGGTGGGCTTTGAGACCTATAGCTACAAGGCTGTCGTCTCGAATGATCCATAATACATTTATTTATTATTCACAGAAACATATACATGAATTCTACAATTACATACATCTTGACGAGATAGTACAAGGAAACATGACAACACAAGAGACACAACTTGGGGGTTCCACACAAAGTGTGTGTGCAATGGAACCCACAACCTCCTACACTCGCAAGCGATTAGTGGCGTGGTGCCTTAACCACTCGGCCACGGAGGCCCCAATTAGAATAACTAGTTTCAACATTTTACGCGCAAATAAATACAGGGTACGTCAGAAAAATGTGATATGATTATAACTCCAGTTTTTATTCACATATAATTAATATTTAAATCGCAGAAGAATCTACGGAAAATGTATAACTTTTCCGTAGATTAACCTACCGCAGATGTTCAAAATGATTACCGTTCTGGTCAATACACTGCTTATAACAGTGGGCTCTTGATTCACAAACTTCAACAAACATTTCATTGGGTGTTGTGGCGCATTCTTGCTTAATTGCGGTTCCGGAACGTTGTCTAGAAACATCCATTCGTTTCAAACTCATCTTTTATCGGATGAATTGTAAGTCGCATAGGTGGATCTGCCTGAAACTCCCTGCGATATCGTTTTTCTACTTTTGCTACAATTTCATACTTACAATAGTATTTTCAAATAAATTTTCTTTTTTTCAAAAGTTAATCTTGGTCCATTCATCATTTCCAATTCATTACACTTTGAAGAGAAAGAAAAATTAGAAAGTTATGACCCATTAAACAGTGTATGTATACATTTTTCTGACGCACCCGGTATTTTTACATATGTATGAGGAGGTTAGAATGACAGTGGATTAAATCAATGTTCAGTAATTTGAGAAATGAAGGTTTTTGTGAAACTTGTTGCATTAAGTGGTCCAACTTGCTTTGCCCTCTTGCAACTTCCTAAAGTGAACCATGACTTATTTGACTGTCGCACTGAACAGAAATTTAAAATACGTTCAGTGAAAATATGGTTATCTAGATAAATAGATTTTTTGAATAAAAGAACTCTTAAATCTTTCAAAACTATATGATGCTTTGTAGTTAACAATACTTTCCCTCAATTTTGAGCTTTTTAATTTTTTTTTGAGATAAAAATGTCTTTTTCAAAAAAAAAAAAAAAATAATAATCACAAAATCACTAGAACAAATTTCACGAAATTAAAATGTGTTGTAAAGATATAACTAAATATTTAATAATATATTTGTGTATATATATATATATATATATATATATATGTAATAAAAAGAAAAGGGCGCAGTTAAACTGATGACATTGAGTTCACAGGCTATTCACACTAATTGTATATTATACTCTTATTTCAAAGAATAATGTCCCTCGAAAAATAAAGAAATCAACAATAAATTAAGGGGGATTATTCCCCCGTCCCCCCCTTTATACTTAACCAATGAACCTCCCAAACTAATCGGGGAAGCGCCTTATCACAATGAACCTATATACAAAATTTGAAGCAAATCGGATAATTCTGCATGAAAAACCCATTTATCTAAATTAAGGGAGGGGATTAGCCCCCAGTTCTGCTTTATACTTAACCTATGAACCCCAAAACTAATCAGGGAAGCGCCTTATCACAATGACCTATATACAAAATTTGAAGCAAATCGGGTAATTCTACATGAAAAACCCATTTATCTAAATTAAGGAGGATAATCCCCTCGTCCCCTTTTAACTTAACCAATGAACCCCCAAAACTAATCAGGGAAGCGCCATATCAGAATGAACCTATATACAAAATTTGAAGCAAATTGGATATTTATATCAAGAGTTATTGTGTTACGTACATACAGAATCGGCGGGCACATTAGCTCTCAGGCTTTGATAGCCTGTGAACTAAAAAACAAAGATGGGTTCAGTGAGGAGCTACTTAATTTCTGAATTTGAAGTTTCAAGAAAAGTGACGATTTGTTTTACTTTATCTACATAATAATGCAAAATAAAACAAATAGTCCAAAAAATACACATAGAAAAAGTTAATCCTTATCATTGTCAGATGTAATTACAAAAGATATACATTCTTTTTAACACTTTCCAACATAGTTGAAAAGTATTTATGACTTCGGTTTGTCTGCCACATCTGTGCGTCTGTCCGTGCTGTAACTGTCATACAGATACTCGGATTGCCATGAAATTTTTGTATGTTATTGAAATTTACCAATTTCTATTGAAAATGAAGTGTGTAGCACTTATAATTTATTTACAGGGACAGTCAAAATTATTCCGTTACATTATGGTCAATGGGAGAAAATCGTTTCAAGCGTATTTGGATGATGTTACGCCATTCGAAACATGATGAAATTGATGTACAATTATGTAGCGCACTAAAACATGTTTGATCTAAAATATTGTGTGCAAAGTATCTATTATTCATTTACAGTGTCACACAAAAGAAGTCTATTACACAATGTTCTACGGGAAAAATCGTTTGCAGTGTAATTTAATGATGTTTCACTATTTAAAACGTAATGAAATTTATATGTATTATTGAGATGCACTATAAATTGCTCACCGAATAGTATGGTGTGCATTGCATTTATCGTTCATTATCGACACATGAAATAATTTGGCTACAGTCTTAAGGCGATAATTACAGTTTATGTGTGATAAGTGTGTTTTTAACTTTGGTTTGGGTTTTTAAGTTTAACTAAATTTTCGCTTAGTACGTGGTGTGTATAAATTCTATTGATCATATACAGGGCTGCACAAAGGAATTCTTGAGTATGGGAGTGTTGACTATGGGAGTAAATTGCTATCTCGATTTGCAATAATAACTTTATTGTCTGAAACTTGTCTTTAGTTCATTGCTCCGCTTTTTAAAGATAGGGGAAGCACCAACATTTCTTTTTTTAATTTAAAGCTAGATGGCAGCACTAGCCCTCTCTTTTATTATTATTATTCTCTGTCTGCCATGATTCAGCATTAACTAGTGCAGAGCATTGGTCTTGCACATGGGTCGCATCTTTTGCATCTTAATTCATCCTTACCACACTTTATTTTACTGGTGAGTTGTGTCTATTATTTTTTACTTTTTTATATATTGCAAATGGGTAATATTTTTTTTAATCTCTTATTATTTTCGCATTTCTTCAGTTTTTTTCGATATGTTATAGGGAGTTTAATATTGTAATTTTTAGGCTTAATCCTGACAATATTCGACGAAATAACATATCTTTACTATGAATTATTCTTATGAAGCTCCTCTGACAAACCCATAAGATATTCATAGTTTCTCATATTTGAATTTGCAATTTATTGTGTTTAATTTTTGCGATATATTTTCCCTTAATTTTTACACTATCTTTTCATTTGATTTTTGCATATGTGATTTAATTTTAACTATATATCAGAGGCGGATCCTTCTATTCAAATTGGGCTCCATGTTCTTTCCCACCAGTAATTTCTAGTAATTTTTTAATAAGTTTTACTACCCAAAACCACTCAGGGAAGCGCCATATCAGAATGAACCTATATACAAAATTTTAAGCAAATCGGATATTTATAGCAAGAGTTATTGCGTTACGTACACACAGAACCAGAAAACTCCCAATCCATATTTGTGGTAATTCGGTAGTCAATGTGTTCCGGACTTCCAAATGCCAATGTGAAGGTGCTCCATCTGCCAATGGACCCCAATTCTGCATATTAACATACGGTTTGTGTTTTTCAATTTTCAGTTTTTCCGATTTTTAGCCCCTGAAATAAAAATTATTAAATAAGGCAATGAAAATATTTTGAAAAAAAGGTGGGAATGAGCAATTCCAAATTGGGTAGCAGGATCCACCACTGGTATATGCAGAGTGTCCTAGACGAAACGCCCTAATTTGAACAGTCAGTAATACAACATGTAATCGTTGAATTAAGAAGATCGAAACAACAGTGGATACACAAAGTTATGAAGTTTTGTTTATGCAGTCACACCATTTCTACATGTGCCCCACGAGTGGCACGAAGGATGTCTAAAAAGGATGACCAGAGAATTGGACTACAATCCATCTTTGTGGTAATTTGGCAGTCAATGTGTTCCGGACTCCCAAATGTCAATGTGGAGGTGCTCCATCTGCCAATGGACCCCAATTCTACATACCATCACACGATTTGTGCTTTTTCAAAATTCGTTGTCATTTTTCAATTTTCAGTTTTTTTTATTTTTAGCCCCTGAAATAAAAATTATTAAATAAAGCAATGAAAATATTTTGAAAAAAAGGTGGGAATGAGCAATTCCAATTTGGGTAGCAGGATCCACCACTGGTATATGCAGAGTGTCCTAGACGAAACGTCCTAATTTGAACAGTCAGTAATACAACATGTAATCGTTGAATTAAGAAGATTGAAACAACAATGGATACACAAAGTTATGAAGTTTTGTTTATGCAATCACACCATTTCTACATGTGCCCCACGAGTGGCACGAAGGATGTCTAAAAAGGATAACCAGAGAATTGGACTACAATCCATCTTTGTGGTAATTTGGCAGTCAATGTGTCCCGGTCTCCCAAATGTCAATATGGAGGTGCTCCATCTGCCAATGGACCCCAGTTCTGCATACCATCACACGATTTGTACTTTTTCAAAATTCGTTGTCATTTTTCAATTTTCAGTTTTTCCGATTTTTAGCCCCTGAAATAAAAATTATTCCTATTACATAATGTAAATTTTCACATCTGAGCTATTATGTACCACCTAACAAAATTGCTTTGGTTGTTTATTATCTTCAGTATAAGTGTTTAAAATTAGGGCGTCTCGTCTCGGAGACCCTGTATATATGTCCATAGTAGATGAAATTTACGAAAAGTGTAAAGGGTGGTGGAAAGCTAATATTGGTATAAATAATAGTCAAAATATGAACAACTGAAACAGTGTAACATAAAAATATTAGTTAACTACAACAACATTAGAAATTCAAAAAGCTCAACAAAAAGAGAAGGCAAGTTCTTATCCGTGGATAAGCTTAGCTGTATACAACCCACAACTTCAATCAGACGCCCTACAAGTTTTGAAAGGGTGACAAGATTGTATACTTCAACAAAACAATTAATTTCGAAAACAATAAAATGGAGTGCCAAAAGTAATGTATAATAAAAAAAAATGTACGAAATTATAAACTTTTTGAATAAAAAGTAATAAATCTAAGCATACTTATTTAAAAATAAACGTTAATGTTCAAACACAACTATAACTAACAAGTAAACCGCTTTTGGTGCAGCTCGCACCTAGCATTGAGACCTGGTGCATTTTAAAGCCCTATATTACGAAGTTTGGGAATCGATAAAATTTTTCTGTTAAAATCATATTTTTGGATTCTACAGCAGCATAACTTTCTGAAAATGCAATTTTCAAGACAACTTATCAGACTATTAACATAGAAGTTGAAAAAAAAAAAAAAAAGCAGTTAAAAATACAAATTAGTCAATAATAAGTATAAAACATTCAAAAAAGTTTAAAAATTCCTTCAAGAACCTAGGAATTTGATTTTGAAAAATTGCAACTTTATATTTACATTTTTGGTAGGGAAGAAGTAAGCGTTTTTTGTCGATTTAATTCTAACATGTGCAATATGAACGTTCACACAGTGCAGGATGAAGTGGGTGAAAAATTTGTAGTGCCATATTTGGCGACTTAACTAAACTTTTGGCTTGAAATTTACAATTAAAAATCCAATAATAAAAAAATAAAAATATAAATATATATATAAAATATGATTTTAACAGAGAAACTTTATCGGTTCTCTAACTTTTATGCATGGTGCTAGAAAATGTCCCAGGCCTCGATGCTAGGTGCGAGCTGAACCAAAAGTGGTTCCCATGTAAGTGATATTAAAAACTACGCGAAAATATAGGGCATGCAATGTGTTACGTTCTTATCCATATGTGCCATGTTAAGATATGGTGGGCTAAAACCTGTAAATCAGCTTCTATACTTCATCCTACCGACATCCAAAATGTATGAGATATGACCAGCATGATTCCTTCAGTAGCGTTGTTTTAAGCAACGCTACAGGTATTTCTAATTACGAAAACCTCCAAAATTCGAGCTAAGTTAGCTTAAATCGCGTAGTATGAACACAGTTTCATACCAGATATTTAAGATATCTCAGACTCCAATTTTAAAGGTGATAAGCCCCGAAATTAGAACGCCAAACTCATCTAAAATAACTCATTAAACGGCATTGTCTATAGGACCTTAACTAATGGGAAGTGTGCGCATGTGCATTAGTTAAAACGAGCCTCAACAGCCAATCAGTAATAGCGAAACTTCACAGTCAATTAGAGTGAGTGATAGTTGTTGCAGAAGAAATAAAGTTCAACTCTAACTCTATTTAAAAACAGCTAAAATAATCATACTCAAGTCCAAACATCTACCCGATGTTTCGTCTGTTTGAAGAATTAATAAAGATCTCCAGTTTTTACAAAAGTAAACATTTATTTCGACAAAAATTAATCCAAAACCATCTCTCTAATAACATTACATCTTCACATTGCAACTACATCTAAAAAACTTCTAGAACATCTACTTTTTCTTTTAAAATTAAAACGATAAAATATAAAGTTGCCACATCACAAAAATAAAAATAAAATAAAATCAACAATTCAATGAATTTTTACATTAAACAGTTACAATAAAAAATTGAAAAACCATGTCACGTGATCCCTCTCTCAGCGAAGTTAAAATTAAAAAGATCACGCGAGCTAAAATTAAAAAGTTTACGCAACATCAGTGACTGTTTCTAGCCATATATTGTCTCTACTCACAGTGAGTTTGTGGAACTTTCTCATTGAGTTGGGGTCTGAGATACAGGGTGATTATATAAAAACTATCCCGACATTTGGGCCCCTAACTATCATACCATTCACAGAAACTGAATGCAATTTTGGAAAAAGATATTTTGAGGTATGCGCTCAAGAATGATATGGAAAACAACAGTGTCACTCAAACAGTTACGGTTACAGTGAGAAAATTTCGAAAAAATCAAATTGCAACATCCAGTCTTTTGTATTGGAATGTGATAACCATTGTGAAAAACCCTAAATAGCGTTGGAACGGCAACTGTAGCATGAAAATCACCGGCGGTAGATAGGCTAAAAGTGAGGACAACCAATAAGGACAGAGAACCAGCATAAAATAAAGCATTTTATTGTGTTTCACAAATTTTCCACATGACCTCCTTCACACACGATGACACTTTGCATGCGGCTGATGGTGGATAGCACTACAGCACGTATCATGGCAATAGGAATCTCTTGAATTGCAGTTCTGATGGCATCTTTCAAATCAGATGCAGTTTGAGGACGAAACTGATACACTTTGGATTTCAGATATCCCCACAGCCAGAAATCCATTGGTGTCAAATCAGGAGACCTTGGTGACCACGGAAACGGGAAATGACGGGAGATAATTCTGTCACCAAACTGTTGAGTTAAGACACGTTTGACTGAAGACCCGACATGTCGAGGAGCGCCATCTTGCATCCACACAACTTCAGATAGAGCATTTTGCCGTTGCAATGCGGGAATCGCGTAATGAGTTAACATGTCCAGATAGCGAGCACTCGTTACTATACACGTTTGCAGATCACCGGCAGTAACCTCTTCAAAAAAGTACGGGCCGAGGACGAACGTACTCGTTATACCACACCACACAGTCACTTTTTCCTCGTGTAATGGACGTGCATGCATATCATGTGGATTGTTCTCTGCCCAGTGCACACAATTTTTCGAATTCACGTTACCAGTTAAAGAGAAATGCGCCTCATCTGTCCACAGAATGCGTAAAGGTCAGCTGCTATCTTCATCGTACCGGATAAGGAATTGATTTGCAAAATCCAGCCGTAATTGATAGTCTCCCGCTTCCAACATCTGGACACGCTGGAATCGATACGGAAACATGTTTAGAACAGAGCGCAGAATTTTGCGTACAATTGAATTCGGCAGATCCAGAACACGTGAAACACCGCGTACAGTTGCGGGACGAACTGTGCTTATCGTCTGATGGACTTCTGCAACAGCTTCCACAGGAACAGAAGGTCGTCCAGACCGAGATCGATCGCATGTGCAAACAGTTTCTTCAAATTTATGAATCAAGTCCCGTACAGCTTTGACAGTGCACGGGCCTCGCCGTAATCTATGGTTTCTGCGGTAAACACGCAATGTCTCTGCGGCATTTTGTCCATTCAGGTAATAAATCTTTACGATTTCCCCACGTTCTTTCCCTGAAAGCGGCATCTTGTTCGGAATGGCAAAAAGGAACATACGCGGCTCGCATTTCGCAGTACCTTTTCTTTCACCTAGCGTGACGACGTCAGTCATGACTGTGTCTTACGTAGAACCCGAAATTTGCGTTTCTTTATTTCTTCTTCTCGTTTTGTGGAGAACTAATCAGGCTGGGATATCAGCCAAAGAAACGGTGTGACATGTGACGTAAATGAAACGACAATTAATGCTCTGGTGCACGGCAAAGTCCTTTTTACTTTTCCCTTGCCTAGTTCCGGGGATTTTCATGCTACAGTTGCCGTCCCAACGCTATTTAGGGTTTTTCACAATGGAGATCACATTCCAATAAAAAAAACTGGGTGTTGTCATTTGATTTTTTCGAAATTTTCACACTGTAAACGTAACTGTTTGAGTGACACTGTTGTTTTCCATATCATTCTTGAGCGCATACCTCAAAATACCTTTTGCCAAAATTTCATTCAGTTTAAAAAAAAAGTTTTTTTCTGAATGAAATTTAGGAGCACAGCTTAGTCAACAAAAACCTTAAGCTCGTAGCTTCCTGGTTCAATTTAACATAAAACTATCCTAACTTATAGTTCACAAATAAAACCATCTATATATAAATATCCAATACACTCACCTTTACAGAAGTAAGTCCGCTCAAAGCAAACACTGCAGAAAACTGCAAAAAGTTTTAAATCGCTCTCGTACCACGCCGGACAGCAACGAACTGGCCTTTTTGTTTTCAAAGTAGTCTCTACAATGACTCAGGAAGTAATTCACGAGGTCACCGCCATATAGAGTTGCAAAAAACCGGTTTATTCCCATTTTTATTTCCAATAGACCGGGTTTATTCCCAGATTTATTGCCAAAAGACCTGGTTTATTCCCAGGTTTAAACCGGATTTTCTCTAGCCTTTGCAACTCTACCGCCAGAGACCAACCCTTACCGTATTAGGGAACTATCGCATGTTACGCACCTTTTCTCTACACCATGAACATAGAAATAGATAAGGACTTCTAACGAAATAGTGTTAATATCGTGTGGAGCCTTTCGAATTTAATGGCAGCTACGCGCACGGTTCTGCGCAGCAGGCAAACATCTCTGCTAAGGTAGCGCCACCTACAGCAACAAACCGAAACTGTATATCGGATACCCATCAGATGATGGCTGTCAAGCAGACGATTTGAAGAAGCAGACGAACTGGTGACGTAAAGAGCAACTGTCCTACACAAGTTCCACCTGTTTGAAACGTATTCTGCTACCCCCCCCCCCCCCCCCCAAGCTCTGTTCTTTGTTTTTTGACACTTTATAAGATTATATGAAAAATTGTTTGAGCTTCGGCACCAATAAACAAAAATAATCAGCATATTATCTATCATGAAATTTCAAGCCAATTGTAAACGAGGTTATCTTACGAGTGTTTTTTCCAAGAGTTGGGAAAAAAAACTTTCCTCTGTTCATTGTGACCTAATTACATGGTATACAGGAGTTTCCGCGTTGTATACATTCATCATGTAAAGCTGTTATCACACGGACGACCATACGATATGAAGTATATGCCATTGCCTCTCGCTTGCTTGGAGCTACACTTTCACGCTACAACTAGGGTTATTTTCCCTACTGAAAGTTATCTGCTAATGTAAGGAGAGGGCGTAATATTTGGCGAGTAATTGCAGCAGGTGTTTCAATATTTAGTGTAGAGTTCGATTGATAAACATGAAGCATTATCGCGTACTAACATTTTATATATTACAGTTTCTTTTCGTGTCTGTTCTATATATATAATATTGTGATCATTTTACTTAAAATTCCAAGATTATAAAAAAATACTCTCTCTAATATAACATTAAAATTCTAAATTATAGAGTCCATATCTTCACTTTACGTCTTTCATTACCTGTAAATATTAAGAATTCTCAACTATTAGTATTAAGTGATTTAGAAAAAAAATAGTATTAAAACTAGTTTTTTGTCACATGTATTGGAACTTGGAACCGCACTTTATCGCTAAGCCGAAATCTGTAACGCAAAGAAGGATTTTAAATTAAGTTTTAGTTATTTTGCCAAAATCACTATTATGACATTTTTAGTTAATATATTTTACATATTTTAAATGTAATTCATGTTACATATTGAATGTAATATAAAAATGAAATACGTAATAGAATTTAGATATAGTTCCCACTCTTTTGCAGTTTTTTTCTTCTTTGGTTTTGATGATTTTAATCATTTTTCGAAAGTTTAAATGAGTTTCTGATATTTTTCGTTTCAAAAACACAATCCTTATATTTATATATATTGTGTACAGTCCTTGGGGGGGGGGGGGGGGAGTTATGCCCTCTACTAACTCTGCCACAAATCACTGTATAAAAAGATCACAAGTAGCAATAGATTAGTAATAACATCTAATAATAATGCTGTACATAAATTTTGCTGGGGGGAAGGATGAAATTACGTATAGCAATTGTAACATATTCTAAAACTTTTAGTACTAAATCCTAATTTCGATATCATATTTTTAGATAAATTTTACCTTCGTGTATCAAACTGAAAGTCACTCGTTAAAGTAGTTTAGAAATTACGCAGGTTTTATGTTTGTACCTCCTAATGTTATATAAATGTTCGATCGTCGCAAAACAGATTACAAGACAAGTGCTTTTTAAGCATAACTTAAAAACTATTTGGCGGAATGAGGTTTAATTTTGGGTTTGCATATTTGAAAATTCTAGAAATCTATTTCTGTTAGGAAAGTTTTACGTTACAATTCATTTTTGTTTTCGAAAATATATAAGTTTTAATTTTTTTTTTGAAGGGAAGCAAAATATTTTAACTGGAGGGGGGGGGGTTATATGCGTTATTTATTATTAATACAAAGTAAAAAAAGGGCACAATTTGCTTAACAAATTGAAAAAAATATCAAGGTCTAAAATTTATACATCGCTAGGAGGGGGAAGTCAAAATTTTAGGGTGGTTGAAATTCAATAATTAAAAAGGAAAAATAGACTGAAAAGGACATTCTCACCAACATACATTAAATACAATAATCCAACATGAAGTGAAAAATTAGCCAGAGCCAGGAATCGAACCTAGGTCCACAGCGTTGCGGGCTATCGCTATAACCACTGAGCCACTCCGGCCGATTCTGAATCTGAAATTTCTCACTAATAAACCATGTTAGAGAGAAAGTCGCCAACCATCTGACAACCTTGGATGATCGAACAACTGTGAATACATTTTTACTATTCCACCGATTTACGAATAAATATGTATGTCTGTATAAAAGTTGTATATCTTTAAAAAAAAAGATTATCAAGATTGTTTTAAAAGAAAATTATTAAAAGGTAAAATATAATTAACTATAAATAGCTGCTGGATTAAATTTTCATTTATTAAATTTTATTTTTCTAAAAGTATAACAAAATTTTCTGTTCCCCCCCCCCCCCCACCTCCACTACAAAATTTAGATTCTGAACGCTGCATGTTAAAAGGAGGCAATAATTTGTATTGCAATAAAATACCTTGATGCGTGTTTGCTTGCATTTTTATCTTTGGCGACATAATTTGGCACCAAGTACGAAATAACGCCAAATATAGCTACAGAAAGTAGTTAAACTAGTACATTTTGAGAAGTGACTACGACAGTACAATTATAACATATAGCAAATAATATAAGGAATTGAAATAAAATAATCGCAATAAATAACTTTAAATTAGTAAATAAATTTCTTATCGGGTGGGTGTAAATAACGAACTCCGAAGAGACAATCGACGCATATGTAATTCTTTAATTTCAAAATAACTGCACATTTTTAAAGTTCTTTTCGTGTATAATTGGTCCCTGTGTTACTAAAGATTTGCTTTTTTCTTAATTCTTCTGTATTTTTGGTTTCAATATTTGCGACCACGCTAAACATAAGATATGTTGACTTACAGACGGTGGCCATCTTGGAATTTTTAGAGAGCTCTGATTAGTGGATTTTGAGCTGATATCTATCGTAGAGGATACAAACAACTGTAAGTTAGATCTTTAAGAAATTACGAGAGGCAATCTATCAAACGGGACGATTTCGAGCTTTTTCCTCTTGAAAAACGTGTTTCGGATGAAATATCTGATATTGACTATGATATGAGAGTACGTGTGATAACACCATTAAAAGCTATAGTTATAGCTCGGATGAATAAATTTAGCGTTACAGTTCGCAGCCATGTTCAACAAATAACAGTGAATTATGCAGGCCAGGATGTCGGTTGGATAGCTCAGTAGGAAGAGCGTTGGCACGACAAGCCAAAGTACCCGAGTTCGAACACTGGTCCCGGCATTTTTCGCGCTGTTGGAATAAATCTCAACTATGATACTCCAACCATTGAATATGATTTACCTAGTTGAATATACTTTCTTCTGTTCATTATGACCTAATTACATGGTATACAGGAGTTTCCGTGCTATTTCAGATTCCTCATGTAAAATGCTATAGTTATAGCTCGGATGAATAAAATTAGCGCTGCAGTTCGAAGAAATGCCCAACAAATAAGAGTGATTTATGCTAGCCAGGATATCGTTGGGATAGCTTAGTAGGAAGAGCGTTGGAACGGCAAGCCAAAGTACCCAGGTTCGAGGCCTGGTCCCGGTATTTTTCGCTCTGTTGGAATACATTTCAACTATGATATTCCAACCATTGAATAAAATAATATTTTTCCCCGTCAAATTGTGTGTACTGTAGCATGCTGATAGTTTGAAAATATTTCGAATAAAAAAAAATTTCGAGGAATATTTTGTGTGCACGGTGATATTTTTGATGTTTGTTTTTTTTTTTTGGAGGAGAGGGGAGTAGAATATATCGGGGGGGATATTTTTTCAGGAGATGTGTGCTGTTCGAGGAGGGGAATTTTTTTCTAGAGAAGATGGGAGATTTTTTGCAATAAATTAAACATTTAACGGTACTTAAAAATTTTTAATAGACTACCTCCACCGTGCCGCCAAACTCTCCTTTATACCCTACTCCTTTGTTTTACAAGAGACCATCTACATATGAAAATACGAAATTTATTTCTTCATACGACCCCATTTCCTATAAGTTATATTTAAATAAAAAGTTGTCTTGGATCCAAGAAGGATATTTAAAATGATCCCTTCTTTTACGATCAAAGCGTACCGATTTATACCCGATGTTATTTCACAACTTTCCGGCACCAAAAATAGAAAGGCGGTGTTTTAGTACCTGAAAGATATGAAATTTCATAAATTTCAAAGTATTTAACCATGTAAGTTTTGATTGTAAAAAAATGTAATTTTTGTTCAATGCCCTTTCAGACACTGGTATTTTTCCCCCAAAATATAAGTTAAAGAAAAAGAGGACCGTGTAAGAAAAGTATGTGCGTCGTATGTGTGTATGTGTTTGCGTACATTTAGTTATTTTAAATAAAGTAGATAAACTATTGTAAAATGTTTCATGTTCGCGTAAAATTGTGTTAAAATTTTTTATATAACCCACTAAAGCTATTATTAGGCATTGAATACATAATTACATAATTGCTAACTATATCAAAGCTTTGTTTTAATTATATAAATGAGTAAAGTATATCTGCATTAATGTAAATGTCCAGAACAGAGAATTTTTTAATTATATATAATTTGTTTGAACAATTTCTTTTTCATGAAATTTATTTAGAAAATTTTATAATCAAATGAAATCAATATTTAATGCCATAGAAAGAAATTTTTTGACACATAAGAAAGTTAAAAAGTCCTTCCGGCCTGTAACGGGAGTGTGCCGGAGTGTGTAAAATTCAACTCATTTTACTCAAACACCCGAAGCTAAAATGCTTGGAACCCGATTATAGAAGATCCAATCCCGGTTTTCGTTAATATTGAATTTTAATGCGAATTTCAGCATGAGAGTTACAACAACAAAAATCAGATTATTTTAAAATTTCACCCACCCTAGAATTTCAAACTGCCATATCTCAGCCATTTTTTAAGATAAAGCTAAAACAAAAAATGTTCCGGAATCCTTATATCACAATCTAACACTTAACGGAAACAATATTTTCAATTTATAATTTTTATACTTTTTTTAATTAAAAAAAAATAAAAAATTAACTTGCCGCCATTTTGAAACAAAACGCGCATGAAGCTGGCCAACGAACTTGGTCGAGGCCTTGGTATGTTCTGTACACATGATCAGTCACATTCATATCGGTTCATAAATACGAGAGTTACAGAATAACAAATATCAGATTGTTTCAAAATCAGAGCCACCCTAGAATTTCAAACTACCCATATCTCAGACATTTTTTAAGATATAGCCAAAACAAAAAAATGGTCCAGAATCCTTGTATCACGTTCTAACACTTAACAGAAACATATTTTCAATTTATAATTTTTTTGTACATATTTTTGAATTTTTTTAAATTTAAAAATTTTTAACTGGGCGCCATTTTGAAACACTATAGCGGATGAAGCTGACCAACGAACTGGGTCGAGACCTTAGTATGTCCTAATGGACATACTCAGTCACATCCAAATCGGTTCATGAATAAAGAGAGTTACAGCATGACATATATCAGATATATATATATATATATATATATATAGTGGCGGCAAAAAAAACTGCATTACCTAGAAAAATTAACACTTTGTAATGCTAATGAGTTATTTCGTTCAAATAAATTAATCTTTGTTGCTGCAAAGCAAGATAAGAAATCATTCTACATTCCTATTGGATAATATACCCCTTACGAAGTATTGCGTCATCAAATTTTTAAAAATAGTGCGGCAAAAGGGAAAAACACTCATTTGTCTTGTTCTTTAAGTGGTCAAATGATGGCTTCGTATGTTCAATTGACGAAAGAAAAAAAAAAGTGTGATATTTGCTTTAGTTAAAGAAGGATATTCGACACGTGTGATCGCTAAAAAAATTGGTTGCAATCAATCGATAGTTTGGAGGACGATTAAATTAGAATGTGAAACTTTGTAATGTTGAGAGAAAGGCTGGATCGGGCCGAAAGAGGGTGACCACAAATTCTGATAATCAATATCTGAAACGGATGTCTCTAAGTAATCGTCATGAAAGTGCTCCTGACTTAAAAGTCGAATTTCAAAAAGTCTGTGGTGTTAATTTATCCAAAGACGCCTTGTGGAATGCGGTTTGCATGGCGTATCTCCCAAAGAAAAAGCCTTTACTTACAAAAAAAAATGATGCAGAAGCGACTTTCTTGGGCAAAAGAGCATGGACAAAGGCTCATTGGGATTCAGTAATTTTTTGGTGGAGTGTTTAATACCAGCTATTAAGGGTCATTTTAAAGGTGCTAGAAATTGTATTTTTCAACCGGACTCTGCACCCTGCCATACAGCAAAATCGGTAAGTACAATCTAACTTATTCATGAATTATTTTGTTGCCTAATTTACAAGTTTTAATCTCCATAACATTAAGGATAATGGAAAAGTAATTTTCACCCAATTTCCTCACTTTAGGTGACGGCCTACCTGACAAAATCTGACAATAAAGTTTTGGAATGGCTTGGGAATAGTCCTGACCTAAATCCCATTGAAAATTGTTGGCATATAATGGGTACAAAAATTGCTGCTCAAAAGCCTGCTACTAAGATAAAACTACAGGGAAGCATTATTAGGGTCTGGTTGCATTAAATTGGCTAGGATTACATTCAGAAGTTGATATATTCTATGCCGGACCGCTGCAAGAGTGTCATCGCAGCTCGTGGAGGATCTACTAAATACTGAAGTTATCCTTATGCATGTATACGCATCTAAGTATATGTATAATATGACTGCAGTTATGTCAAATTTACATTAACTACAGAATTTGTGCATCTATTACTTTGTGCCAAGTTTTTTTAAATATTGCGTTTTTCACTTTTTTCCATTTTTTCAAATAATTATGTGTAAATAATTTATAAATCCCAATAAAATTTAATTGAGATTAATCCTACAAGCTGTATTTTATTGTAAAAATATCATTCTTCCATAATATCTATACTTGAAAAACATTATTTGCAGCATTTACCACTTTTTCGCAAGTGATGCAGTTTTTTTGTCCGCCACTGTATATATATATAATTCTGTCAAAATTACACAAATTTCATTCATTCAATTTTTAATTTAATTTCTTCTTATTTTAAATATGTATTTGATATCTATATTCAGAGTGTTCGGGAACACTTTCGTTGTCAATAAATTATTACTTACTAAATCATAATTTCATAGTTTCTGTATATATATATATATATATAAATAAACATTTGAACGGAGGGTGGTTTGGGGGCCTGGGGATCAGGATCGGTGAAAATATACCAAATTTTTTTGGAATTGCTTTCCTCCTAATGGCTGCAATAGGTAGCTTTTTGTAATGAAAGCTACCTAAAAACTGCAACTTGTTTCGAATTATTCTTTCTTCTTCAGTTACAAAAGGCATGCTACTACTACGAGAACAGAACAAAAAATCTGCTATAGTAATGGTTTCGTGTCATTTTACTTTCTTTTCCCTTTATGCTGTATTTAAAAAATTTCTTTCCGTGATATTGCATATTACACCATTATTTATAACAGTTGCTTGTAAGCCATTATTTATTGACAAAAAGTACAAATTGGATGAACAATCGAAGAACAGTATCTTTACCTCAAGAAAATCGACAACAATAATTTAAAGATCTTTCTTCAAGCATTTTATGCGTGATTGTAAAATATTTAACCCTTTGTTGTATACTTTAAAACTGGCAAATCCTCAACATTACATTTGCGATTTTCCAACCAAAAGGGTCACAGGGAATCAGAAAAAAATTATTTTATGTACAATAATTTTATTTTATTTTTAAATTACAGCCTCTCCACTATAGTCCAAAACAAAACAACTAATGTGTTTTCATATTTGTGTTTCAATTATGCATTAGGCCAAGAAGCCTAAAAGCAATAATTAATAAACAAAATACGATTTAAATAACATTATTGTAGGTTTAGAAACATTTTAGTTCATTCGGAACAACTTGCCGACATTCTGAAGGGACATCAATATTGATGATATCTTGACAAGTAACTTGCCTGTTGTTGTGGCGCTTATAAACAAATCGACTGTTAAAGGTTAACAATAGGCCTAGATATACCTGAGGTATGAATCGCATAATATTAAATCATTCAAATTTTTACAATTTTATATTGCCTGACAATTTTATATCTTATGGCATATTCTACTACAATATTTTACACATATGCATTCTGTTTAATTTCAATACAACATTGTTTAAAAGCAATATTTAATAGATAATAGATATTTCTTTATATCGCGCACATAATTATTTTTACATATAAGAGTTGTTAAGCTGATCCCAGTGGCGTAGCCAGGGTTTCTTTTTAGGGGGGGGGGGGGCTAGGGATCCCAGATTTTTTTTCAGGTTATATATACAGTAAAACCTGCTAAGACGAAATTCGTAAGGACTGGTACTGTATTCTTTTCAACGGGACCAAGCTATATTTCCCATTAAAAAAGGTTCCCCTTTTGCAGATTTCATTGTATTTGTACACACACACACACACACACACATATATATATATGTGTGTGTGTGTGTTATAGGCATGGCTTGACAAATGCGGTCGCCATGTCACCACTGTCGACCAAAATTTTTTTATCTGGCCACTAAGTTTTTTAATTTGATTTTTTTGTTATTTATTTATTTTCTTTTATACAAAAATTGAACTAAAACTTTTTACGTACTTTTAATGTAAAAGCAAAGTTTAAAAGGCATTTTCCATTTCATGCACATAAAACGCCATTCTTTTCCGTTCTAGTCAGCTTAGCATTTCACATGATTAGAATGTGGGGAGAGGGGCGGGGGGGGGGGGGGGGAGGGTTCAATAAGAAATATTGTCAATCCAATATATGTGACATATAAAAATTGGATGTAATGATAAAAAAGGATTATAACGCTTTTTTGTAACTTTCAAATCAGATTTTTGTATTCAGAATTAAAACTGACTGCGAACGTCACAATGTTTAATTAAATTTCTTGTAAGATGTCTCATTATAGATTCTGCAAAGTTACAAAATATTAGGAAATAAACTTAAAATTATATTCACACACACAAACATTAAAAAAAAATAATAATAAATAAATAAACTTTTATTTTTAATTTGGCAAAACCAAGAGAGTTCATTCAATGCAAATTTTGAAATAATGAAATCAGAATTATTTGACTGAATTCGATAGGCTAAATAGGCAAAAAATCGTTTTCCGGTTTCACTATTTTATCCATGCTCTCTCATCAGATATATATTTTGTAGCACTCAACTATTCGGACTTTTGAAGCATTCGGCAATCAGCATTTCCCGAACATGTCGGTTATTCAAAGTTTACAATATTTCCCTTTTTTTTTTTTTTTTTTCCTTTTAGAGATATATAATTTTGGATAAGTTTCCTTATAAAACTTAGTTTTATTATCTTTTTTAATTAAGTACTATTCTGAGCTATGTAACATGTAACTAATAATTCTAAACTATGTTTGTTATTATTTTTTCTCACTTAATTCACAAAAGAACATTTGTGCTTTTGGCGACTAGGATTTATACCTGGTTACCAGATTTTTTCAAATTTGTAAAGCCCTGGTTATAGGTACAGTAAAACCTGTAAAGCGGAACGTATTACCTATCTACAACAGAATCCTGCCTTAAATGGAAACTTTTCATGTTCTCGACGGACGGATTATCATGCAATTATACATCTAAAGTCAGAAAACTGTCTAAAGCGAAGTATTTTTTTTTCGGTCGCTTGCGATTGCTTTTTCACAGGTTTTACTGTATATGGTTTAACCTGTGTAAATGGAATATGTCTATAACGGAATCCTATCTGAAACGCAAACATTTCATGGTTCCAACAAAAATAATACCTTAAAATTTTACCTGTTAAGACTGAAACCTCTCTAAAACGGAAGTTTTTACCTGTGTTTTAAAATTTTGTCTTTGCAATTTTTAATGTTTTTGTATTTATGATTCAGTAAATCAGTCCTTCGGTCAGGGAGGGAGCGGGGAGCCCGAATCCCTTTCCCTTGAAAATGCCGCTGGCTGAGCCCCACTAATAATTTTGAAACTCTGTCTATGCATGTGACGATCTCTTTATTAAAAAAATTGAAATGTTTATGGTAATACTAAGATACATTTACAATTTCATGCCTGCAGTTTAAATTGAATTTTATTTTATTATTTTATTGTATAATATTTATATGTTCTTTTATTTTAAGTATAAGTATTTGTAGTGACATAATAAAATAGTTCGTGGAAGTCAGCAATTTTCAAATGTTGTATTTTTGAAATGATCACTTTCGCACCAACAATGTTATTTTTTTTCAATTTTTTACAAATGATTCATTTGGCGTCAGCTATTTTCACTTGGATGCAATGGTGTTGACATAATGGAAAAGTACCCTTTTTTCAATTTAGAAAACAATAAGACTGAAAAGCAATTGAAAAATCAAAATCTAATAAACACTTGTTTATAATTTTAAGCCTGCTATTTTCTTGTTGACTAACCAAAATGCATATTACAAATTCAATGGAATAACTCTCAGATTCATTAATAATTTTAACACAAATTTAAGGGAGCATTAATTCTGATCAAAGTTACAGGATTTGTGGATTAAACCCTGGTGAACTAAAACTGAAATGCCTTTCGAATTAGACAAAAACAATAAAACATTATTCAGTTAGTAACAAACCATGTAATATGTACATGATAGTGTCAAGGGCCCACCGTGGCTGAGTGGTCAAGGCATCACACCACTAATCGCTTGCGAGTGTAGGTGGGAGCGGGTTCGAATCCCGCTGGCTCCGTTGCACACTCTTTGTGGAGCTTCCAACTGTATTTCTCTGAGTTGTAAATTTAGTTGTGTGTGCTATCTCGTCCCTGTATATATTGACGATGACTTATGAGCGGGCGTTTGACGCAAAGCACACAGGTCATATGTATGTTGATAAAATGTCAAATTCTTAGAGATGGCCATATAAAAAAGCTATATATCATCTCAATGGACCACACGAACGGGGTGGGGGTGGAGCACGCAATGCTTGTGGAAAAGTACCCGTATTTGATTGGCTCTTCTCCAACGCTTGTGGTCAAAATTGGGACGCTGATTAGCGATACAAAAGAAAAACGTCATGGTGACGTTTGATGACGCGTTAAAATGCTTGTGGTCCATTGATTTAAACTTCATACAAAGTTATAAATTTTCATAAAAGTTTCAGCAGGAATAATACAACAAAAAGAGAGATTGAACCAGAATTTAGTACATCTACAGGTGAAATGCATAAGAAAAAAAAGCAGGGTTTTCTTTATAAGGCAAAGTTAACAAGTAAATCTCTGAAAAGGGATAGAAAAAACAAATTGTTTTACAATATTATATCTTTATTCCTTAAAAGAGAACAGGAAAATACAAAATACATTGGCTTATTTATTTTAGAGAAGGCTTGTTTACATGCATGTTTAAGCATTAACCAAAATGGATTGGAGTTTACTTTTAACTATTTTTCAGTTTAAATATAAATGGGCAACAGTAAACAAATCTTTCTTAGCACTTATAATTATTATACGAGGTTACCAGAAGATCGCCAAAAAAACACCAAATCGCCAGCTCCATTACCGGAGATTACGTCAAAAACATGGGCTCACGTGACTCGTTGCCATCTATCGAAATGGTCTATGGACCGTGGCGCAGATTTGTGTGACAGCGCGGTAGCCTGCCTGTTTCGTTAGCCTCAGAGTGGATCATCTTTACACGGCCATTGGTACAAAGCGGCGCGCCCAGCGTTTTGTGCCAATCGCCGTGTAAAGATGATTCTCATCGTGTGCTGTTTTAAATGTCATGCACCGGACGTGTATAACGTAGGTCGCTGTTAGGTAGAGTGCACGGTTTGCTTCCTCCATGATAGATCGATTAACGGGAGGGGGGCCTCCGTGGCCGAGTGGTTAAGACACCATTTCGCTAACCTCTTGAGAGCGTAGGAGTCAAGTCGGCGGGTTCGACTCCCGCCAGTTCCATTGCACACACTTTGTGGAGCTACTGGATGTAACTCTGGTGTTGTAAATTTCCTTGTGGCTATCTCGTCCCTGTATATTGACGATGACTTATAAGCGGGCACTTGATGTCAAGCACACAAGTCAGATGTATGTTCTCGATCTTCCTCCGATTGATTAACGGAAGTGTTTGTCTGTAAACATGGGACCATGGGACTTAAAAAGACCTAAAGAGGGCGTTAATCGCAGTTGTCGGTGCAGGAAAATTGTTCCTTTAACTAATGCTAAAGTGTCATTAAGATCATTATTTATTGTAAACGCGTTTCAAAGTGTTAGATATTAAAATTCGTATAATTTTTACTTTGTCTTACAAACAGAGAAACTGATGTCACATGAAATGGACAGTATTCGAGGCTAACGAAAAAGAAAGGCGGCTACCACGGTGCTTTACACATACCTTTTTTTACAGACCGCCGGAGTCCCGTGATGCTCGAATGCAGCAATGCATGTGTACGAAAAGAGAATCACGTCACTCTAGCGGTGTGTAAAAAAAGATAAGTGGAATGCACCGCGGTAGCCTGTCTTTTTCGTTAGCATCGGACAGTATTTCATGTGACGTCACAGTCTCACAGTGGGAATCACGTGGTGTAAAAATAGCTGCTAGGGCCGCGACCTACGCTACACACGGCCGGTGCATGACGTTTAAAACGTCACGGAGTGGATCATTTTTACATGGCGATTGGTTCAAAACGGGGGCACGTCACTTTGCACCAATCACAGAGTAAAAATGATCCACTCCATGTGACGTTTTAAACGTCATGCACCGGCCGTGTATAACGTAGGTCGCGCTAGGGCCAGTGCTACACTAGATACCGGGCTTGCTCATTCATTATCATGATGTCACAAAAGGTGGCTGCGAGGCTAACGAAAAAGACAGGCTACCGCGGTACATTCCGTTTATTTTTTTTTACAGATCGCTAGAATGACGTGATGCTCTTTTCGTGCACCTTCATTGGTGCATTCGAGCATCACATGACTCCCGCGGTCTGTAAAAAAAGATATGCGTAAAGCACTGCGGTAGCCTTTCTTTTTCGTTAGCTTCGGGGGGCTGGCCGCGACAAAAGACGTACAGCAATTGGCACAAAGGGATGGTCGCGTGTCTTTGTACCAATCGCTGGTCGCGGCCAGCCACTATTTGTGACGTTATGAGAATGAATGAGCAAGCCCGGTATTTAGTGTTGCCTTGCTGCTAGGGCGTTTGTTTACCTTATTGCGTCATTTGAATAAGCATAAAAACAGATTAATGCATGCGTAAAATATTGCAAATTTATTTTATACGAATTATTTTCGATAAATTCATTTTATTTTATAAATAAATGAAAAATATGCATGAAATTGCAAAAAATAGACTGTCCTTGAAAACGTCTAAAACTCCATATAAAATATATACACTTAAAATTTCTACACACAATGCATTTCAATGGTGCTGTTATGAATGTTATTCTCAAGCAGACGATTTTTTCTAGCCTCGAACCCAGAGAAAGAAAGTTCATTGTGCAAAAAAAATTATCATTATGAACAAATTAAAAATGCATGTAATGCAATGGGCTTGCACGAAATTTTCCTGAAGTGAGAAGTTATATCTTTTCTCTACGAGATATCGTATTCAATTCGAAATCTAGTTTGGCTGTTGGAGTTCGTAATTTGCGAAATTTGTTAGTCAAGAGTTTTATTTTTCTTTTAAATATTTCCTTTAAAAATAAATACATTTCAAATTAAAACATTTTAAAATAAAGTAATATCTAATGCTAATCCTTTGTGTTTGTCTTAATAATAGGCAGAACTTTTATTTTATTTTGTTTGTTTAGGACTCTAAAATTAAAAGTCCCTTGTCTATTTGTGTCTAAACTCCACTCGACTGTTTTAAAGGCGTGTTGTCTTGTTGAAGTTGTCTACTGATACAATGGCAGATCTTGAAGAAAATATTACTGATGAAGAGAAGGTATTTATTTAAATTTCTTATGTTTAAATTTGAATTCTTTAACATTATTATTGTGCTACATGTATGAATATTTCATATGACATAAATAGTCATTCAGCTTTGATACAAAAACTTTGACTTGCATACGTTAGTTCTGTTCTGTTTTGACATAAACATACAAACATTACAAAGTATTTTTTTTTACGTGAATGTGAGTGATGTTATTATGTAAACTCTCTAAGTCGGATTTTTCAAAATATGTTTGATTTTATATTTATGTGTATACGTAAAAGTTGAAACCTTGGCATGAGATATTATTCTGAAGATCCAAAATATTTTTCCCAACGTGGAATAGTTTATGTTTATAATTTTATTTTTGCACATCTATGTGTACTTTTAGGTTGTCGCATGGTTTTATAATTATTTTTATTTTATAAAGATGTGTGCTTTAATAAACAGTGAGATCTTCTTAAGGTTAAGGGATAGTTGAAATTAAAAGATACTCTTAATTTCGAATTTGCATTTAAACGTCATAACTACTATTTACTATCAATGGAATAATGCTGTATTTTGATTTAATGGTGAGCATGTTTTAAGTAGTAATTAAATAGAACAGTAATGGTAGAGAAATTGTCAGATATATTTGTGGCTATAACATAAATGTGCTTTTTATATAAAAGAATGATTTAGGTAAGAAAGCTGGCTGGAACGCAAGATCCATTTACCAAAAACAGGCTTATGTTTAAAAATATTTTGTTTCATTTGCTCAGAGCAAATTTATTTTTTGGTGGGGGGGGGGGGGGGGCGATTGCAAGACTGAGCTTTACAGGTAGGTTGGACTCTTACTCTTTTGAATTTTTGTTTTCTGATGCGATCAAATTGTAATATCTTATGGCTTGTTAATTTTGTGGGAACAGATGCTTTACACTCACGCAGAGATATAAACATTAGTTTGGCGACTTTTTGGTTGGCGTGATTTTCAAGACCGCGCCAAACGAATAACTTAATACAATGGCTACGTTGCCATTAAAGGAAAAAATACCCTAAATTTGGCAACTTTTTTCCTTTTTATAACCGATTAAAAAAAATAAATAATAAATCTGCGTGAGTGTATGACATAGCCATTTTGTGTTAGATTCTTTTTGTTTTTCTCTATATCCTGTTTTAAATTTCGTATTTAATTTTTCTTGTTGTCTTTATGTTTTATTAGTTTCCTGCTTTTCTTATGTTGAAGATTAAACTGCTGTCTTAAACCATAAGTCCCCAGTAATTTTAGAGGAACAGGTATATTACTCACGCATAGATGTTTGGCACGATTTTCAAGCCCACACCAAACCAGTAACTTAATACAATAGCTCGGTTGCCATTAAAGAAAGAAATCCCCCTAAATTTAGAGACTTTTTTCCTTTTTATAACAAATAAAAAAAACTGAGTGTATGACGTCTAGCCATTTTAGAAATTCCCTTCTAACAGTGATTCGTATGACATGTCATTGGGCATTCTGGTAAAATAATGCATAATGCACATAGTGTCGTTAATTAAAATTTTCTTAAATGTGATGACTTATAATTTGTTTGGCTGTTTTTTGGTTTAAGGGAGCTTGCAAAAGCCTATAGAAATACAGGCTGAATCCTAGAACAAGCGAGACATTTGACGAGGTGATAAATCACTTCTAGCAATACCAGTATGTAAGCTGTGCCAGCTGCTGTATCATCAAAGAATTTGATTGTTATTATTATTATTATTTTTTGGATTGTTGTTTTTCTCATCATTTGTATCTTTAAATTGGTTTGTAGAAAGAATGTTTGGAACAGATGTTTTTTTGGTCTGCAGATAAACTTGGCGATTTTTTTTTCACGCCAAAATGCTGTTTTGAAAATTATCGCCAAACTGAAATCCGGAAGAACCTTTGTTTTCCAATATGGCGGTCACTTTCAAAACTCGCGGAAATACCTTTTTTTTTTTGGGGACAAAGAACACTTAAAAAGTTAATGCTAAGAGTTTTAGTTTTGAAAGTGATGGCTTATTGGAAAAAGTAATTTCCTCGGCATTTCAGAATTGCGATCAATTTCGAAAAAGGCATTTTACGTGCATTTTCATAAGGAAAACAATAGAAAATGAACGAAATTAGTACTTACCCTCATGCAGAGAAATCCTTCTAATAAATTGTGTACAAGACGCAAAAAAAAAGAAAAAAACACATTTTCAATTGTAAACAGAAAACAAAGATAAACATTTCCATAGATACGATGCGGAAAAAGCAAATATTTAAAAAAAATGTTCGTTCTTTTGCATTATATTATGAATATCACACACATTTGATTAAAAAAAAAAAAAATCAGAAAGAGCTTTGACTGCGCCTCGAAACACAAAATGCCGACATTAAAATAAATATATTCCGTATCATTTCGAGAAAATGCACAAATGGATCCGATTCACGTCAAAGAAAAAAAATAATTAACTCTGTAAACATAATCTTAAATGGATTCCACGTCAAAATCTCAAAATTACCAAAAATTAAATCAAACTTAGAAAATATTAAAAAAAAAATCTAAGAACGATGCGGGATGCTCGCAAAAGTAGGGCAGCGGCAGGTGACGTCGCTAAAAGAAATGAGACGCCGAGCCGACCCAATGCGGTAAAATGGTACCGTTATAATTTCAAGAAACAGGTTTATCTGCACAAAAAAGTCAAAAAGTGTACCCTGCGCAAGTCCGTTATAAAAATGACTTCAAAGGTGCAAAAAGATGGCTCTCCCCTTTCTCCCTACCCACAAAGCCAGAAGAGTGGCTATGGTTGCCAGTAAATAGGGGTTTGGGAACGTTCAGAATAGGGTTACTAGAAATGCACGTTTATCGCCAAAGTTGGCGATATTAAGAAGTTACGTGTAAGTTTAATTTTGGTTCTTTAGATTGAATCATTGTATATTTCAGGATCCTTTTTGTATATTTTGAAAAATCTATTCATAAGCAGTCCATTTTAAGTGTTAACAAAATATGAGACGTAAAAGTAAGTGAATTTGGTTAAATCCTAGAACAAGCGAGACACTTGGCATCGTCGAATTGGGTGAAGCGATAAATGAGTTCTTGCTACCAGTTTATTTCTTATGTTTCTTCCACGCCTACTGTGGTTGATTGGTTGGTTTGTTATTTGTTCTGGAAATTGTATTGGGTTTTGAGCTCAGAGCAAAGATAGGTCTTGATTGGTTTATTGTGTTGGATTTGTTGAATTACGTTTGTGGAATGTTTTTTTGTGAAGTTTAATGGTTTGACGTTTTGTTGTATGTCATAGAAGAATAATTCCTGTGAAATAGTAAAAAAAACAACAAAAGATGAGAAATAAAGGTGTTGTATATATTATTAGTGGCAACACTATTTTTCTATAGACGTTTTGGCAACAAGACCATTTATTTCAATATTCGATTGATGCCGCTATGTTTGCTTGTTTATGTTTATTAACGTTGATTAAATTGTAATGTGATTAAAAGATGAAGCTATGATGTCATATACTCACACACAGTTTAAATTTTTTTAAAAAATCTGTTATAAAAAGGAAAAAAAGTAGCCAAATTTAGGGAATTTTTTTCTTTAATGGCAACCTAGCTATTGTATTAAGTTATTGGTTTGGCACCGGCTTGAAAATCGTGCCAACCAAAAAGTCGCCAAACATTGGTGCGTGAGTGTAACACATCTGTTCCAAAAATGAGTACAAACAATAATAACAAAAGGTAAGTGGATTTTATTTGATGAAGATGTATTTCATGCATTCTAGAGTTTGCTGCACTGCACGTTTCATGCATCCGGAGGTTTTCTTTTTTTGGTTAATGTATGCAAAGCGTACATATATATATATATATGTTACTAACCATTGCTTGTATAAGTTTTGTGCATTCTAGCGATTGCTACACTACGAGTTTCATGCATTCAGAGTTTTATTTTTCGGTTAATGTACGCGAAGCGTACATATATGTAAGCTATTAACCGCTGCTTGTATGAGTTTCATGCATTCGAACAATCAGGAATCTCGAGATGCTCCCCAATCATAAACTGTGTGCTTTGTGGCAGAAAACTCTCTACTTACACAGTTCTTATGAGAATTTCTGTTATGAAATAAACATTGATTTTATTCTGTTTTGTGACAATTTACATAGTAAGGAGGAAAAAAATAGCTAAAAATTTGTAAAAATAGAAAAATCCAGAGGAAAAAAAATTGCTAAATGTTTGTAAAAATCGAAATATTCAGAGAAAATATTGCTAAAAGTCTGTAAAAATACAAAAATACGGAAGAAAATAGTGCTAAGTCTGTAAAAATACGGAAGAAAATATTGCTAAAAGTTTGTAAAAATCAAAGACTTGAAGAAAAACTTGCTAAAACTTTGTAAATAGTCGCAAAACTGAATAAAATTGATGTTTACATTATGAAAAAGCATGCATTCTGATTGGGTAGAATTTGGAGGTTGCTGATTTTTTGGTTGGTGCGCGTAAAAATCGCCACCAAATCGGGTGTCTCGTTTGTTCTAGGATTTTGCCGTGAAGTTTTATTTATTTTATTTGATAAGTATTGTTTTGAGCATACGTATATGCCCAGTGGCAGAAACACAGCGACGTAGTCGCGGACAAAGAAAATCTCTTGCAGACAATTTTTGTCTGCACTAATGAAATTAATTAAAAAAACTCCACAACTTGTGAATTTAGGCAAAGGATCGCGGTAAAAACACGGGATTTCGTAAAAAAAAATCGTGGTAAAAACACGGGATTTCGTCAAAAAAAAAAAAAAAAATCGTGGTAAAAACACTCAATTTTAGCCAAAGGATCACAGTAAAAACACACTAATTTCGGCTGAATTTCGACAAAGAATCGCAGTAAAAACACGTAATTTTGTCAAAAGATCGTGGTAAAAACACACGAATTTGTTAAAAGATAGCAGTAAAAACATGCGAATTTCGACAAAGAATCACAGTAAAAACACGTGAATCTCGACAAAGGATCGTGGTAAAACACGTAATTTCATCAAAAGATCGCGGTAAAAACACGCAAATTTCGTTAAAATATATCGGTAAAAACACTTACATTTTGTCAAAAGATATCAGTAAAGACACTCGAATTTTGTCAAAAGATCGTGGTAAAGACACTCTAATTTTGTCAAAAGATCGCAGTAAAAACACGGGAATTTCATCAAAAGGTATCTGTAAAAACATGCCAATTTTGTCAAAATATCGCAGTAAAAACACGTGAATTTCGTCAAAATATCGCTGTAAAAATGCGAATTTCGTCGTAAGATCGCAGTAAAAACACGCGAATTTCGTCGTAAGATCGCAGTAAAAACATGCGAATTTCGTCGTAAGATCGCAGTAAAAGCACGCGAATTTCGTCGTAAGATCGCAGTAAAAACACGCGATTTTCGTCGTAAGATCGCAGTAAAAACACGCGAATTTCGTCGTAAGATCGCAGTAAAAACACGCGAATTTCGTCGTAAGATCGCAGTAAAAGCACGCGAATTTCGTCGTAAGATCGCAGTAAAAACACGCGAATTTCGTCGTAAGATCGCAGTAAAAACACGCGAATTTCGTCGTAAGATCGCAGTAAAAACACGCGAATTTCGTCGTAAGATCGCAGTAAAAACACGCGAATTTCGTCGTAAGATCGCAGTAAAAGCACGCGAATTTCGTCGTAAGATCGCAGTAAAAGCACGCGAATTTCGTCGTAAGATCGCAGTAAAAGCACGCGAATTTCGTCGTAAGATCGCAGTAAAAGCACGCGAATTTCGTCGTAAGATCGCAGTAAAAGCACGCGAATTTCGTCGTAAGATCGCAGTAAAAGCACGCGAATTTCGTCGTAAGATCGCAGTAAAAACACGCGAATTTCGTCGTAAGATCGCAGTAAAAACACGCGAATGCGTAGCGCGGGCCCTGATTATTACAAGTATTAAGTATGATTTTAATAGATGGGTTGTGCTATAGAGGTTTAATGTTTTAGGTTTGTGTTAAAAATCTTAGTCTAGCAGGAGAAATAGTTTTGTTTTATTTTTGATTGTAACCTATTAATCGACAATAAAGCCATATTTGAATCTATATTTATTTTCAGTTATTCCAGTCAGTCCTATGTAAACAATTAATGAATTAAGACTGAATACAGTTAAACTGTAATCTAAATATGCACAAAAGACACAATTTTTGACCAAAAACTCATAAATTATAGCTCTTAAGTTCATTTAGACCAGCCATACTCAACCTGCGGGCCATCTGTGGCCCTTAGACCCTTTTATGTGCGGCCCGAGATACATAATCAATAACCTCTATTTATTACATTAATTGGGATGTGTATAAAAGTTTTTAAGACCTTCACAGTTCTTTTATATATTTACATGGGAAGACAAAAACTGTCCTGTTATTTAAAATTATCTTAAATACCGTTTCGTTAGTCAAAAGTTCTTTTTACATGTAGTTCTATTTGTGCTATAGTGCTGTATACATTTTTAAATCTTAAACATTAAACCAATATTATTCTAAATTTATTAAATTTGACCTATACATTTCTACACAAAAAAAAAGTTTTTGTATTGAGAAAACGATTAATTTATTAAAGCAATTCACCTTATTTTTTTTCTTTATAACTTGGAAATGGAAATGCTACATTGTTATAAGCAAACTATGGCAGGTATTTTGTCTAATAAGCATTACGTTTAACTAATTATGCTTATTAGGGATAAACTTTACCGTGGACAAAATTGGCAGCAAAATGTTTTATACCACTATTTGTACATAGTTTGCAATTGAAATGTACCACAAAGTTTGTTTGAAAATAGTGGTGTTAAAAGTTTTAGTAATATTTCTTTTTCGACAAACATTTAATCCTACTGATTATATTAACTTTATTATATAGATTTGTTATATACTGCTTTTTTTAAATGTTACTATTTAAATCACCCCATTTTTACATTATAATATAATTGTGTATCAGCCCGCCGAACGTTCCAAACATATGCTTGTGGCCCGCTAGAAAAAAAGGTTGAGTATGGCTGATTTAGACTATTAGATGTGTGTAAATAAACTCTGTTCCTGCAACATTACACAAATGACGTTCAATAAATGCACAATCGTGTTTAAGGGGGCTCTCCACTCACTAAAATACGTGCTCGCTAATGCTGAACCTATGTGCAGGTACTTTTCGAATTTCTTGTTTGAATTTGAATGTCTTTAATTTTTTTTTCTGCATAGGATAATTGACGTTTATTTCTAATATGGCTATTTTTTACGTTTTGATTTTAGTTGCAGAATTTTTTATTAAAATTACTTTCACTTTCAGAACTGATTTCAAAAGTGAGAATATCTTTATTAAAAATCTGTGACCAAAATTGAAAAAATAGAAAATAGCATAAGACATAAAGATTGTAAGACACATTAGACATAAACTTCAGTTATTCTATGCCAAAAAAAAAAAATAATTCAAAATATTCAAATTGAAATGATCAATTTGAAAAGAAACCCACCCATAAGTTTAACATTAGCTAGCAAGAAGCATCTTCACATGACTGAAGAGTCTCCTTAATATGCAACTTTTATCTAGTCCTTTGAAATGTATCTCAACCAGGTTCGATTTATTTATTTTTTTTGGAAGGGGTTGGGGGGGGGGGACAAATTTTCTGTTGATATAGTGTACCAGCCCAAATGAGGGCTTGGTGAAGGGCTTATAACATATCACACTTTGGTACTGTTAATAATTCATGCCACATCACATGTAACAGGAAATGTATTAAACATTGAACAGTATATAATTTTATGATTTTTTTATAGTAGATATTTTACATATTTTGCAAAAAAAAAAAAATTAACTGACAATTTTTTTCTTTCCAGATTAGAATCTCTTCCAATTTTATTCTGCATTCCCCTCCTGGCGAATTCAACGAGGTCTTTAATGGTAAATATATTTATGAAGTCAGTTGATGGGTTTCTAAATAAAGATGTAACAAATAGCTGAATACAAACTTTTATCTTTACATATTGTATATTACTTTTGTTTTCAAATAGATATAAAATAAAACAAATTAAAATTTATATTTTATTTGTATGGTTAAAAATTTTAACAGCTTGTTATATTTTTTGTCAGGGGTGGGGAATTTTCAGAAAATCTTACCAGCCAAGGATTTATTTTAACAGCCAGCAATCTATATATTTAAAACGCTAAGCGTTTTGTTTCGACAATCCGTGAGAACAAACTACTGCATCAAATTACATCATTCTTTTTTTAAATGAAAGATATTTGGTCACAGATTTGTTATCGTACATTCGTTTGTTCGAAAATTTAATTAATTAGCCGTAATCTTAAATTAAAATTTTACTTCTGCTTATGACGTCATAAAGTCAGCAATCGGATTAACGCCCACTGTTGCGACGTACAGAGTTTATTTTCTGAACTCAATGATTGCGAGCATAAAAAATAAATATTAAATATTAAAAGCACGTGACTTTTAGGCCGAATTTTTTAATTTGTAAGTTAAAATATAGTTAAAATGTTTAAGTATTTCGGTAAAAATATTTATCCGTGTGTTTTATAAACAAATAAAAATTCATATTTACTGTGACGTCACGGAAATATTGTCCATTGGGTTCATTTTATCATTAAGCATTATAACTTTGTTGATGCCTTTCTTTTTCATTACAATTAAATGCAAAATATATTTTTATTTGTATGCATGGTGCTTAAGCATAAATGTACGTGTGAAAAGTTTGTACCGGTGAAAATGACGTTATGCTTAGCTTGAAATGCATTTTAACATTGATAAAACTAAAAAGAAAAATTTATATGATTGTGTCAACATGGCGTAATATTAACTGATATTTCAATTTTTAATTTTAAAGATTAGAACTGGAGCCTTTATTGGTTGCTTCATCTTGATTGCATACCTTGATTACATGTTACCAATTAGTTTTTTTAAATTATAGGATTAAGTTATAGGAATTATAGGATTTAAATTATTAAGATTTCCTTTTTTAATAAAAAAATTCACAAAAGTAAAGAATTTCAGGAAAAAAAAAACTTGAAATAATGATTGTATTTTTAGCTAGAATAAACAATGTAAGGCTAATATTTTATAGGAATTATTTTGGTAGGTTTGTTATAAGCTCATTTAACAATTCCTTATTAGTGACAAAGTCTTATTTCTTTCACTGTGAATTTTTCTTTCGATGTCAAAAAATGCTATGTTCTTTTATTTACTGAATATGAGATGAAAGTAGGAAATTTGTATGATACTTTATGATAGGACTATTTGTATGATACTTTATAGGTCCATGACCCTTTTTTTTTTTGGTCGTGGGGAATATGGTGGTAATGTCAAACTGATTTGCATTACACATTTGTTTACGGAGTGTTCATTTGGAGTTTGCATCGGAAATAGCATTTCACTTGGGGGGGGGGGGGGATTTTTTAAAATAAAATATTTGAAAGACTGTTTCATACGAAGCCCTACTTATATAATAAAGAAGCTTATTTTACTGATATTGTTATAGTATTTTTTTCCATCACGTTTTGACGGGTTCCATCTAGTGTACTATTAGTGTTGACTCTAAGCCATTTTAGCAGGGCGCAGCGCCCGGCGTTCCTTTTTATTTCTTTTATGCGCCCGGCGTCCCTTTTTATTTCTTTTATGCGCCCGGCGGCCTTTATTAATACTTCCTATGCATCCCGTGGCCTTTAAGAGAGTTTCACAGCACCCAATTGCTTTTCTTTATAATCAAATTCCGCCATTTTCTTTCCTTTTATCAGCATTTGCACGAAAGCAAGTGTATGTTTTTCTGCCCGGTCCCATTTTTAGCAATGTGTTAACGAGAATTTCGAGCATGGAATGTGAACTAATCGGGAATTGGATCGGATTCGGATTTTTTTCCGGCAAATTTACTTCAACTCTTCAGATTTTGAGTGAACATTCTAGGGAAAATATCGCAAATTCTATTAGGGGACTCTAAACAAGCCAGTTAAAAATCTTTTTTGGGAACTAGGTACAAGTGTGCCTTTTTTGAAAAAATATGCCATTTTTTGAGAATAGTGTTTCCTTTTTGAAAAAATGTGTCTTTTTTTAGAATAGTGTTACCTTTTTGAAAAATTTCCGCCCAGCGGCCCTTTTTTTCTAGAGTCAACACTAACTATTGAAAATTGTAATGACAGAATGTACATGACTTTAAAAAAAAAGTTAATTACTACAATCCATTTTCATGTTTTTCCTGTAAAATTAAGTAAATATATACAGCAGAGAAGTTTAATTTAGGATAACTTAGTACCATGTTTATATCATATATTTGTAAAGTTGCAAAATATAGCTAACTAGTAAAAAAAAAAAAAAAAAAGTTTATGGCATCTGTAGCCAGGGTTGGCTTTTTACCGGTAAAAACCTGGGGAAAAAGTGGTAAATACCTTAGGATACAATAAACTCTACTAGTCATTACACTTTATTTTAATACTATTAATAAAAACTGTATTTTCATGTAATTAATGTATTTTTATATAGAGAGAACTTGTAATATTTGTAAGCATTTTGTTTTTATTAAAATGATTAAGGTTTTTAAATGTGATAAAAGTGTACTTATAATTTCTTTTTTCCTTTAGTAAAAATTAGTAAACTAATCTCCATCAAGATGAATAATGTAGTGTGCATTATCATAATAATAGTTATATTGAGTTTTAGTTTTAATAATGATATATGTACAATAATATCTTTAAAATTTTGAATTCTTGTAAGAGGAAAACATGGATGAAAGTTTTTCAGGTTTTTATATTCCTTAAAAACAATATTTTCATATAGCATTCTTTTATTTACCTAATCAGAAACTAAATTAGGTGAATATTGTTATGTGGAAATAGTGGTATTAAATATCCAGAAAACTTTCACCCCTGGGAAAATGAAAAATTGGTAGATAAATTTGCATAAAAGTGACCAAAAACAATCAAACTAATGAGTTTTTTCAAAAGTGGTAAAAACCCTGGTAAAAACATGTTTTTCCAAAGACAGTAAAAACCATGGTTAAAACTGGTAAAAACCATCAGACGGTAAATACCGTCCAACCCTGTCTATAGCCTGCAGTTTTCAAAGGATGCCTAAAAATTAACTCGCTGTGTCAGAAAATCCACTCGCCAGCGGCGAGTAGAATGATGCATTTCCCCACTCCTCTTTTTTGTAATATTTTAAACACCTTGGTGCTAATAATAAAACATAACTTTTACTACAACTAAATTACTAATAGCATAATTTTATCTGTAGATACATTTGATCCATATACAATTTAGCTAAAATATGAACTCATTATCACTATTAAACGTACTTTTCAGCTTATTTATTTTTTTTTAAAAAAGCTTATTTCAGCACACACACAAAGAAAAATTTTCATTTTATCCTTTTATGTTTTAAACATATCAAATTGATTTTCTGTAGTTCAGAATGGTAAGTTATTATTTACCCCCCCCCCCCTTTCCCAATGCGGCAACCACTGAATACCACTAATTATATTTCTATAGTGAATATTTCTGTTAAAAATAGGTTTTTTGCAGATACCAGGTTAGATGATCCTTCTTTAAAATATAAATAAAGAATATTCTTCACTTCTATTATCCAGTGATACTTTTATTCTTTCTTGTATTCAAGATTCAGAGTTAAGAGGCTACTTCACTCACATGAAAACACCCGCTCGCTAATGTTAATCCTATGGGACAGTTATTTTATACTATCTCGTTTGCATTTCAATATTTAAAATTTTTTGCATTGGATAGCTGAGGTCTGTATGCAGGCTTTTTTTTACTTTTTCAATTTCAGGGGTAGTACTTGTCCTGATATTCCTGAAAAAAAAAAATAAAAACATCCTGAAATGTCCTAAAATATGGTAGTCTGTCATAAAATTCCTGAAATTTTACGAGTTTTATGCTATATTGGCATTTGATATCATCAAATAGGGTGTAGGTATACCATTTTACTGAAGCAAAATGATCACGAAATTCTCAATTTTCTTCAATTTATCGTTAAAAATACTAATTTTTGTCGATTTGCGCACACACAAAAAAAAATTTTTAGCGATGATCAGCTACCAAAAATCCCAATTTTTATCAATTAGTCTTTAAAAAAAGCTTGCTATTTTTGTCTGTTGGTCAAAAAAAAAAAAAAAATCTCAATTTTTACCAAACGGTTATAAAAAAAAAATTATTTTGCAATTTTTGTTGATAAGCGAAGAAAAAATTGATTTTTGCCCTTCAGTAATGCAAAAATTGCAATTTTTTAGCAGCTTGGTCAAAGGGTTCTGGTAAAATTACTTTTCTTTTAAATGTACCTATACTTTTAAAAGTAAAAAAAAATTGTGTATGTAGTGTATACTAATTATGATAGTAAAATGTATTGAAGAGGGAGTTAAGGATTTTTTCCATTAGTATGACAAGCAAATATGTCCTGAAATTGTCCTGAAATATCATGTAGCGTTAGTAATCAAAGGCGTAGCATGAAATTTTTATTGGGGGGGGGGGGAGGACCTGACAATGGCGTCCTTTTTTATAATTTAAAATTTTCACCCACCCGCTCTTATGCCACATTGTCATCAGCCGTGCTAGAGATCTGCAGGTGCCAAAATTTCCATACCCAACCCGACATAAAAGCAAAAGAATCGGCCCCAGCCTGGCCAGACTGAATTTCTACAAAGCATGCCGATACTTCTGAAGCAACATTAACCTAAAATTAAAATTGCACTTGCTCAGTCAAAAAGTATACTTATGCATATAGATTTTATTTTCAGATTATATTCAAAATGCATGGAACGCAAAATATCAACAATATTTATGACCACTTGGACAATAATGTACATAAACACTGATTAAAAAATTTACTTACCGTATTTTCGAGCGTATGAACTGCGTGGCGCATACGAGTTTAAAAGTATAAACTATTCTATTCGCCGGAGTGGGGTACGGTGATTTTTTTTTTTTTCATAGGGATGTCTTATAATACCTGTTTTTTTTTTTTTTTTTTTTTTTTTTTTCCCAAGCCATTTTTACCTCTGATCAACTGTCGCATGCTCATATTTGTACCAAAACATTAGAAAACTTCTCAACCCTGGATGTCCATGAAAAGGTTATTTGTTTATTTTTGAGCAATCAGTGGAGTGTAGTGAAAAATGTTGGTCTCACTAGCTCTCAAGTTAAAAATGATTGTTTTCTGTGCACCCATCAATAAGCACTGTATCCTCGGGATATTAGAATGGATATAGAGACATTGTGACCTTTTTCGCTAATGTTAGAAATATTTTGTTTTAGCTGTAAGTTTAGCTTACCATTTGCTCAAATATTGTCCTCTTAAACTATGTGTTCACCCCCCTTTCAGAGAGAGTATTTTTGTTTCAGCGCCATTACTTGTTTACCTTTTCACCAACTCTTTTTGTAAGCTTAGTTGTCTCAGGCAAAGCATATAGATGGCGCTGGTGTTCCACGATTGCATGACATGGCTCTTTTTATGAGGTATGCTGCACCGTGATTTGTCTGGATAACTAACTGTTCGTTTCATGGTTCATATGCAAATAAAGTTACAAAAAATCTGCAGACGTTGAGAGACAGGAATAAACCTGAAATTTTGGGGGATATTGGAAATTTTGAAGGAGTTTTGAATGTAAACAAAACCAATTATTTTTTTAATTTGAATTTTTTATTTTCCTGAAATTTCAGACACTGTTCTGAAAAGTTTAAGATTGATTTCTTATGAATTCACAAAACTTATGATTTTCACTCTAAGTTATTATAATTTATTAAAACTCTTTAGCTTTATAACAATGGCGGCTGTGATTTGATTAGGTTTCGAATGTTTCCTTAAAAATAAAAATTGTTTAAGTTCTGTTAGCTATTAATTTTCTAGTGTGTTGCATTGTATTTTTACACTGATTTCTTTTAGTTTTGTTCATTTTCTTTTTTGTTTACATTCACTGATTCGGTGGTCAGGGGTGAAGTTTACATTCATGTCAGAGAAGATGAATCCGTCATCTGCCTCTCTCACTTTTTACTTATCGGCGATTAAAATATCAAATTACTACTTTCTCTTATTTAATATTTCTGAAACTAAAGCATGTATGCATGTATTTCGTTAGTTTCCATGTAAATTGTGCTATTTTATTTATGTTATTGGTTTTGTTTACATTGGTAAAAAACATTTTGCTTGCATTGTAAAAAATTGAAATAATTTAAAAATGATAAAATTTTCAAGCCCAACTTTTTCAAAAAACTCCCGGGAATTTAAAAAAAAATTTCCCTTCCAAAAACCTCGGTTTATTCCCGGGAATAAACCCGTTTTTTCCACCCTTTGAAACTCTATATGCAAATAGCTTAGTAATTTTAACACGTCTTTTGTCAAACAGGGTCTTCCCTCTCCCTTTAAAAAAAGAAAAAAAACAGGAACACTACTAGTCATGCTGACGTGGTTTCGGCAAAGTCACTACACTATATTCTTTTATATATTTATTTTTCCGGCATTTTAAGTGAAAATTTTTATCTGTATATATTAATATATACATAGCGCCATATTACCAGCTCTCAAGTTAAAAATGATTATATTTTCTGTGCACCCATCAATAAACGTCATTAGTAAATTTGAGCTTCTTGGGTGTGGCATTTACGTGGATATAATTAAACAAAATAGATTTTCATAGATGCGGTGCTTACGATGGTGCGGCGCATATGTGGATATACTTTTTTTTAAAAACAGATTTTCATTGGTGCGGCGGGTATTCTTGAAAATACTGTAGACTGTTACATTGAAATGAAGATTCAGTAAGAGACCCAGGCACAGAATCGGCGCAACGCTGCGACGCACGTCGCAGACTCTTGAGAAGGTCTGCAGCCTAATTTTTAACTGTTAGAATCGGTTTGCGATCGGACGCAAAAAAATCATGAATTTCTCCGATCGGCTGCGTAAAAGTCGCGATTTTGCCAAATTTCGCCGATTGGACGCGTAAAATACGCAAAATTTGCTGATCGGGAGCATATAAATCGTGAATTTCATCAATCAGGTGTGTAAAAATCGTAATTTTTGCTCATTAAGCATGCAAAAATCATGAATTTCGCCCATCGGACGCGTAAAAATCATTAATTTTGCCGATTGGGTGCGTATAAATTGCGAATTTTGCCGATCAGGTGCATATAAATTGTAAATTTCGCCAATCGGGTGTGAAAAGATCGCAAATTCTGCCAATCGGGTGCGAAAAAACACTAATTTCGCCGATCAGGTGCATTAAAATCGCAATTTTCGCCGGTTAGGCGGGTAAAAATCACGAATTTCACCGATCGGAACAGGTAAAAATAACGAATTTCGTCAATCAAGTGCGTATAAATCGTAAATTTCGCTGATCGATTGCGTATAAATTGAAAATTTTGCCTAACGGACCCCCAGCTCCCCAGCACCTCAAAACAAAATTCTCTCTGTGCTACTAATGGTGGCCTTCGACAGCCCAGTCATTTTTGTAAGTGTCCCTTCGCTTAAAAATGTTGTGTACCCCTATGTTAGAGTTTAGAAAAATAAAACTCTGCTGGAAATTATTTGTGCCATAGTAATACGATCCGTGCCACACGCGATTGACGAGCTCAGATTCCCGAAACCGAATTCAACTGACATGCTCATTCGAACATCACCACCACTGAATTCAGGTGATGTGGCTGCTCCAACTCAATCGAAAACCACTTTTCTTCCTGCTCCATCGACATCTTCTGCAGTGTAAGTGCTGCCACCCGATTTGGGTATGGCAAAATTGCTGCAAGTAACATTTAATATCATCCCATCTATATATAAATTTTGATATTATCACATTATATCAATCTTTTAAAAAATTTTAGAAGTTGGTGTTCAGGTGTTATTTTTACTGTTATTGTATTTTCTAACTTCAGAAATTTTGACAAATTTTATGAAAGATTTTTCAGACAATGTATGGGTGTTAAAAATTCTGAGGACAAAGGTAAATTATTTTTAAAAGTACTTTCCTTTTATGTTAATCACAAATAATTGGGGGTGGGGGGTGGGGTGGGGTTGAGTGAATGTAACGTAATGCGAGGGACGTTTGTCCTTAAGTTCTGCAGACTGTTTTTAAAGTTTCTACTTGTGTTGCAGACTGTAGAAAAAAATTCTGCTGCTGGGGTAAGATAAGAAAAATCCGTTATAGCCAGGTTCCATTCTTGGCAGGTACTTTGTCTGTTGTATGTATTATATTCTTTTTACATGGGTCAAGACATTTTTCCATTTAAGAAAGATTTCCGTCATAAGCTGTTTCTATTTCACAAATTTTACTGTACTTTATTTATTATTTTTTTTGCTTAGAATAGTATGTACTATTCTTTAAAACGAATTTTAATTGTAGAATAATGGCCATTTAAAAATATATGCACTTTTCACAAAAATTATTGTGCCGGGCCTAATTTTCTGATTTTTACACTGGCCTGTAAATTTTGGTCCATGCAGACCTCTAGGAAAAATGACATCCAAGCATAGCTTGGTCTGGCCCGGCCCAAGTGCAGAAACATGTTCAGCCCAGGTCGTGCAGATCTCTACCTCGTACATCTCGAAAGCCTGTTTAATATATCAGTTTTAATTTTACAGATAAATTACAATACTATTTGATTTTCTTAGAGATCTTCTTCCTTAGAGATTTTCTTAAATATATATGAAATTTTATATGCAAACAGATGATAATGATTTTATGAATGCGTCAAATGTAATATTTTGAAATGGATTTGAACCTTAACTAAAGCAAACATCTTAGCAGGTACCTTGTCTGTTGTATGTATTATATTCTTTTTGCACAGATCAAGACATTTTTCCGTTTAAGAAAGTTCTCTGTTGGTTAATCATACATTCTCTTACATGCCCATCATCAACAATTTGAAACCAATCTTTCATAAATGAAATCTCATAATCTGCTTTCTTCTTGAATTCATTTGTTGTTTTGATTTTTATAAAAGGTTCTTAGTTTATTTACTACTATTACTACTTTTACTTATTATTATTTCTCGTTTATTTACTATGGAAGAATTCGCGCCTGAGATATCAGTTTTTAAAAAATATATGTAGTACTCATTTCTCTCTCTTCCCCCCCCTCTCGCTCTCTCTGCCTTTAATCATCCAAATGAATGGAATGTCAGTGTCTTCTGTTGCCTGATTTTGCAAAAGAGGGAAATTATTTGCAAAATGTTCGAACGTCAGGGTGGAAGAAATTTTTTGTTCATAGGATACTTTTAGGAGAATTACCACATGATCGTAGAGTCTGCATGAGCTCGTACAAGGCCCAGCAAAATGAAAATCAATTTTCAAACGAACCGGTCTGGCAAAATGAAAACAAGTGGGTAAGGGTGATCGAAGATCGCTCAAAGGGTTTCATTTAATATTCCTTTCAAAACACTTTATCCTTTCTTTAATAAATCCAAATTAATTTCATTTCTCAAAGAAAAAGGTCATGTTTTTTATAATGTAAAAATTTACCGGTCTGTTTTTTCGAATATCTAAACCAGCCCGACAGCGGGCGAAGCCCGCTATTATATTCTGTCATAATAATGTGTCATGCGGACTAAATATGATATTTTTAAAAAATTTCAAAATTAAACATGTTGTACACTTTAAAAATTTCCATAATCAGATTTTTATCATTCTCCGTATGTTTCTCAAACTCATATTTACTATTCTCAATTACTCATATTGATATTTGCTTTGTATTATTCTCAAACATTTGAAAAATTCCTTCCAATATGACATCAGATTTTCTTTTTAATTCCCTAATGACGTGATATTAATCTGTTTTGTGTACATACTCCTTGTATTATTGAGAAATCTTTGAAAATTTCAGTTTTATTACCACTATGACGTCAATCATTTTAATTTCATATTAATAGTTTTTTTAATTTGTGACCACCATTTTTTTAGGCCACCTGCAGACTAAAAACATGCAGAGATCGCGCTATAGCGCGTGAATTACGCAAAAAACGGCAAACTTCGTCGAAGGATCGTGAAATAAACGGTGGATTTCATTGAATAATCGCAGAAAAAATGCGGAATTCATTTAAAGATCGCAAAAAATGGCTAATTTCATTGACAGATCCCGAAAAAAATGCAAATTTAGTCAAAAGTCCGTGACAAAAATGTGAATTTCGTCAAAAAACCATGAGTTTCGTTGAAGGATTGCGGCATATTTGGCCAAAGGGCTATGGAGAAAGCACCAATTTCATCAAAGGATCGTGGAAAGAACTTAATTTCATCGAAGGATCACGAAAAAACTATCAATTTCGTCATCGGATCGCGAAAAAAACGGAGTATTCTGCCAACAGATCACGATAAAACGACAAATTTCATCGAAGGATCTCGAAAAAACAGATTTCGTCGAAGGATCTCGGTAAAACGGTAGATTTCGTCGAAGGATCTTGGAAAAAATGGTAAACAGGGTTCATACTCGTCAGGGGAAAGTCAGGGGATAAATTTTTTGTCTTAAAAATCAGGGGAATCTCAGGGGATTTTCCAAAAATACCAAAAACCTGGGAAAATTTGGCAAAACAATCTGCTACTCTGGGAAATGAGGGCACTTGTTGCTATTCGCATGCTTTGTGAAGTAAAAGCATGTATCTGCAAAATGTTCAACAATTTGTAAATTTTGCAAAAAATTCTGTAACAAATCAGTAGTTTGTGCTTCAGAATCAGTTGTGAACTTGAGAGTGGAACTTTCACAACTCTTAAGATTTTTGTGTGTAACATAACAAAATCTTGATACCTAGAAAATTTGCTGTTGATCTGGGAAAAATACATAAAGGTTTTTTATACATACCTGTGTATATATATGCAGTAGAAGATCTTTATAACGCAAACCAAAAAACATGAGATTGTGCGTTATATAGAATTTTGCACTATATAGATCACATTTCACACATCATTAAATTTAGCTTGTAAAACATGGCCAAATATATGTGAAGCATATCAAAATACATTAGAGTATCTTTATATTGCATTTTTTATTACCAGGAGTTATATATTATAATTTTTTGCATAATATAGATCATTCCACACATTGTTATTTTGTCAGATTTGTACATTGTAAGATTGTCCAAACATAGCTGTATCAAATCATAGCAATTTTTTCAGTAATTAGCTCTGAATTAAGGAGATAAAGTTAAATTAATGTATCAGATTTAGTCCTCTAGAGAATAGCAACTATTTATAATGTAAGAATTCAGGTGTTTCTTAACTGAAAATTCATTGTTTACATCTGAGAAGTTGTGCATTATATGGAGAATTGCGTTATAAAGATCTTCTACTGTATATATATATATATACTTATTTTTTAACCTTCTGATGTAAAAACTTAACTTTTGTGATTTCCTCTTTATTTATTTATTTGGGGGGGGGGGGGTTAATACTTACTAAGTTTTAAAAAATGTCGTTAATTGTCAACATGGGAAAATTATTCATTCTGGAAACATCAGGGGATTCTCAGGGGATTTTTTGTGGGGAAATGAGTATGAACTCTGGTAAATTTCGTCTAAGTATCTTGAAAGAACGACATTTCGTCTAAGTATCTTGAAAGAACGACATTTCGTCTAAGTATCTTGAAAGAACGACATTTCGTCTAAGTATCTTGAAAGAACGACATTTCGTCTAAGTATCTTGAAAGAACGACATTTCGTCTAAGTATCTTGAAAGAACGACATTTCGTCTAAGTATCTTGAAAGAACGACATTTCGTCTAAGTATCTTGAAAGAACGACATTTCGTCTAAGTATCTTGAAAGAACGACAAATTTCGTCGGAGTATCTTGAAAAAACGACAAATTTCGTCAAAGTATCTTGAAAAAACAACAAATTTCGCCGGAGTATCTTGAAAAAACGACAAATTTCGTCGGAGGGTTGCGGAAAAAATGCGAAGTTTGTCCAAAGGCCAAAGAAAAAACGTGAAATTCGTCAAAGGATCTGGGAAAATGGCTAATTTCGTTGACAGATTGCGATAAAAACACAAATTTCGTCAAAGAGCCACGGAAAAACTTTATTTTTGTCAACAGACTGTAAAAAAAAAAAAACATGAGTTTTGTTGAAGGATCGTGAAAAAAATGCAAATTTCATCAAAGGGCCACAGAGAAAACTCAAATTTCGTCAAATGGCCGCAGAAAAAAAATGCCAATTTCGTTAAAGAATCTGGGAAAAAAACGTGAATTTTGTGAAATAGTCCCGGAAAAGATGCAGCATTCCTTCAGAAAACAGAAGACACACAAAGTTCTATGCTTATTAATATAGGCATAGTTTTTAATCTGAAACAATATACTGAACTAACTTTTGAAAAATCGGGTTAACCCGAATCCAATTTGCAAGAATCTACACTCAGCCTGAAATCGATTCGAATCAAAAGCATAGTAAATCCGACCTGCAACAAGAATAATTATTGCTGAGAGGGGATTTTCTTCCCTCCCCCCTCTGCTGCAACCTTTTCAGAATATTTGCTGTGAATTTCAGAATTTTTTTTTACTCAGAAAGGCTGATAAATGCTGATGACTTAATTAATTAGCACTACAACTACAACAGCAGCAAGAATAGATTTATATGATATATTGTGTATTGCAGACTATTTTTGAAAACATTAGCGTTGCAGACACTTGAAGATAGTTCTGCCACTGGGCTTTTTATTTCATTTTTCATGTGGAAATCATTCAATAGAAAATTAATTATTGTAGAAAGAATTTCATTGTGGATTTTTAATTTTTGGCAACTGCTTTAACGAAAAATGTTTAAATTTAATAGGAAAAGGCTGTTAAAATTTTGGTTTTTTTATCTCTATTTATTAAAATAAGATTTTTTTCAAATTTTAATATTTTGAGCTTCATAGCTGGTATATTCAGATAGATATACACAAAGTTTCAACTCTGTAAGTTACATAGTTTCTGAGAATGGCTCTGTGATGGACAGACAATGGAGCGGGAGTAATAGGGTTTCATGAGATGAACGAAACCCTAAAAAATATTTTAACAGGTCTGGGCAGGCCAATGAAAGATAATAAACGGGTCGTGGCAGGCCTATGTAAATTAAACAATCCAGCCAGGCCATTAAAAATATTAAATGGATCAACCTGCCCGATATAAGAAATTTAAAAGGATGCAACTAACCTGATAAAATATGAACAATTTTCAGTCGACTTTATTGGGATGAGAATAAGTAAATGTACTGCATGAGCCGATGCTAGCTTGACAACATCAATACAAAAATATAACATGTCCAGCTCAGAAATCTGCATTGGACAGTTTGATATCCTAAGAGGGACTGCTCAGACTAGCAAACAAGTCTGTAGAGCATAGTATCCCTCCCAATTCCCTGTATTAAGGTCTTAAAAAAATACAAACTTCCGCTGGAGTTGGACCCGCCATTAACCGCGACAAGTGGCGGGATTGAAAATAAGTGAAGACCAGATCACATATTTTCCGACACTGCAAAAGCATTGGACAGTTACATCATACCTGAGCCTGGGCTTAATTTTTTCAGCAGACTCGGGCAGGCCGGGATAAGGCTTACATTTTATTCTGTGTACACAGGCCAAATCGAAATTGGGTTTAATTTTTCCCAGGATGTGTTGAGTTGTTTTGTAAAAATACTAATAGCGATAATGAACTTCTGTTAACGGAATCTTTGGAAATATACTTTAATGAATTCCAAAAAAATATTTGTTTAAATCTACCTTTTTAATTATAAAGCTACAAAATTTATAACTTTTTTAAACATTTTTTATCTTTATTCTAAACTACATTATTTTTTAATGAGTCTTTATTTGAATGTAAAAGTCTGGTTGTCTAAGTATTCATTAATGTTGATATTCTGTTTTCTATGGATTGCCCATATATAGTCCGAAATATACCTAAAAATTTTCACATATGTATTCAGTATTCTTTGAAAGAATCTTAATTATATGTTAAGAAAGATCCGATTTTCTGTTGTTGAAATTGAGCGTTTCCGGGCCACGACGAATAGAAGTAGTAACAAATCTAAAATTAAATGCCTTATGCAAATTTTGTATGTTAAAAGTAATTTACTTTTTAAGATTTAAAATAAAGTGTTTGTATAATCACTACTTATTACTACTTTGTTACTTATTACTACTAATAAACCCTTATTTGTATTTATTACTACTAATAAACCCTTATTTGTATTTATTACTACTAATAAACCCTTATTTGTATTTATTACTACTAATAAACCCTTATTTGTATTTATTACTACTAATAAACCCTTATTTGTACTTATTACTACTAATAAACCCTTTTTTTATGGGCGCCTGACGGTGCCCTTAAACTATAGGACAAAATTAGCACTCTCCAATCGGCGAGTAATACTGAAAATTTGGCGATTGACTTTGCTGCCATCACTGGTCAAACTAATAGTCACACTCGGCAATTGCGATGATTGAATGGAAAAAGATTTTTCCCTGCTGTCGCTTGACAAATTTCGAAACCATTTGGTGAATTTAATGATTTTTTCCCTGAAATTATTTGACGGACTGGGATTTTTTTTTTTTTTTTCCCTCGAAGCCATTAGACGATATTCAAAATTTTTCCTCCCGAAACCAGTTGATGAATTTTGTGATTTTTTTCACTATTGATTAATAAATTTTGATTTTTTCCAAAATCGATTAATAAATTTTGATTTTTTCCAAAATCGATTAATAAATTTTGATTTTTTTCCACTATCAATTAATGAATTTTGCGATTTTTCCTCTATCGATTGACAAATTTTGCGATTTTTCCTCTATCGATTGACGAATTTTGCAGTTTATCGACTATTGATTGATGAATTTCCAGATTTTTTTTCCATGAATGAACAAATTTCGCACTTTATTTCTGCTGCTGTTCGACGAATTTTGCAATTCTGTTCCGCGATTGTTAGATGAATTTCACTATTTTTCTCCTGAGATCATTTGACGAATTTTGAGATTTTTTTCCCCCCAAACCTATTTGATGAATTTCTTGAATTTTTTCACGACAGTTAGACAAAATTAATTTTTTTCCTGCAATACCTGATTTTTTTCCAGAGACCATTTGACGAATGTCGCAATTTCTTTCCCGACACCATTTGACAAATTTCGCTGTTTATTCCACAATCGTTTGACAAATTTCGCAAATTTTTTATCGGGTATTTGTAAATGTATTATTGGCCAGTGCTGAAAAACACTGGTGAGTAAAAAAAAATCCATGTACTGACCAGTGGCCAGTGAGTAAAAAGGTTAATTTTTACGTATACCTTAAACTTTCTGTGGTGCCCTACTACTTTAACTTATTGCCCCTCCCTCCCTTAAAGCTACGTCCCTGTTAGTACTACCCCTGCAATTTTGATTACAAGTTTTTTTTATTAAGATACTTTCAATTTCAGGACCGGTTTCGAAAGTGAAAGTATCCTCAATAAAAAAAAACTGCAACCAAAATCAAAAAAGTAAAAAATACAGATCAACCTCAGCTATCCAATGCAAAAAATATTTAAAAATATTGAAATGCAAACAAGATATCTCAAATATTTCTCTCATAGGATTAATGAGTAGGTGTTTTCGTGTCAGTGAAGTCAGTGGCGCACCCAGGATTATATCATGGAGGGGGCCGTGCACTGGACAATCAAAATAAACAAAATAACAAGATAAAATTAGTGGGAGAAAAATTTCTCTAGTTGTGATTGCAGTAGGAAATTACAAGGAAACGCTAATTAATCATAAAATTACCGTAATTAATTCAGTATTTAATAATTAATTATTTATTTTAATGAAAATGAAAATTATTATACCTAAAATTTAATTTATTTAATAATTAAAAAAAAATTGCTAGTTTTTGAAAGTAGAGAAGTTAAATATTTAAAGAGCTCCTAAATAAACATTTATAGAATTTCCTATTTATATCTATCTGATTGTCAGACATATTGTAGTTTAAGGAAAATGTCCAAAATATTTTTAGCGAGATGAATTAGCGGATGCAAATTTTTGGAATGATTCCTTTAAATTTATCTCGTCAGTCAGAATGTTATGGGAATTATTAAATTAACAAAGAATTTAATCTCTTTTGGGATATCATAGTTAATACTTGTAAAGGCATTGCCTCTAGTCTTTGAAAGGGCATTGTATGTAAAGGGAGAACATGCGTTATTTGGTATGGTAGATTGGTTAGCCATGCTTTTCCGGAAATGTAATGTTAACCAGAACAAATAAATCTATCGACAGAGCTGTTTTCCGGAAAAGCATGGCTAACCAATCTACCATACCAAATAATGCATGTTCTCCCTTTACATACAAAATTTCAGCCTACAGATTTCTCATAAGACGGGACTTTATAATATGTACTGAAAATAAATTGAATAATGAATTAGATAATATTCGTAAAATTGCTTATAATAATGGTTTTAAAGTACACCATATTAATAAATTAATCATGGATATTACCAATAATAAGAAACCAGAAAAGAAAGGTGATTCGCAAAAATACAAACTTCATACTCTGCAGTATTATCCAAGCTTTTTTGAAAAATTAAAACTCAGCCTTAAACGTTTCAATATCTGCTTAATAGCCAAACCACCTAAGAAATTAAAGAATATCATTTGCAGTAAAATTGACCCAATTAATTTTGAGAATTATTCAGGAGTATATGAAATACCTTTTATTAAAGAAGACGGATCCAAGAATTACTACATAGGCATGACCAGCAGGAAATTTAATTGCAGAAAAAAAGAGCATATAGCTGATATTAAATACAATAGAAAACTACAGCCCTGGCAAGATTATATCAAGAAGAAACCATCCAAATAAATTTCAACGAAAGTAAAATAATATTTCCCTCCAGTCTATATTATCCATTCATAATAAGAGAAACCATAGAGATACTCACGCGAAAAAATACAATATGTAACGATGCGGAATCTTTTAATTTACCGAAACTGTGGCTAGAGTTACTCCATGGTCAAAGATATGAAAATAAACAACCAAGTAAAAAATAATAGATAACGTGTGTAATTTAAAAAAAAAGTACATGAAAATAATAACTTCAAACCCTGTACAGCTTTAGAATATTCTCATTTTGTTTTTGAAAATGACTCGGAAAGAGTCGAAACATGTAAAACAACTAATAAAAGTTATTTTAATTTATATTACGCTGTTAATTTTACACCTTTAGCATTTAAAAGTAATATATTATTACAAGGTGTTATAATTTATTATATTGTCACTGTTACATTTTTGCAATAATTTAGGCAATGGTAAAGTGTATGCAAATATATTCTGTAAGCAAAATAAAGAAATTAGGAAACCAAATTCTCATAACGAATTTTTCAAAAGTTTTGCCGTAGAAGATGAGTCTCTGTCTTCCCAAGTTGCGGTTGTTTCAAGGCTGTGAATCACTGCATCATATAATTCTACCATGGTCATGATGGCTTCATGGCGTTCCACCCACCTAGTTGGATAAAATTTTTGTAGTTTTTGTTTATTAATTTTCTGGTGTATGTTTTCATAATATTGTTGAGGAGGACGTCTTGTCTCTTCGGAAAACTGAAAAAATTGTGTGTCATTTCAATTATGCTAATGTAGTTTCTTATTTTTGCCACAGATACAGCATTTCGAATTGCTAAATTTAAACCATGCAAGGCACAATGCACATATAAAGCTTGTGGATATATAGCAGATATGTGAGACTGAACACCATTAAACTTTCTGCTCATTTATGCGGCACCATCATAACCTTACCCACGTAAATATGACAAATCGATACCGTATGTCTTTAATCCTTCTAATATTTTGACGGACGAGTTTTTTCCTGTAGTGAAACTGTAGTAACTACAGTGCTCTTTTTACAGTGTACTACAGTACTTTCCTGTAGTGACTACAGGAATAAATTGTAAGAATTGTACACAAACTTTGTTGTCATTCTCTTCATATATATACCTGACACACAAGGAAAGATGTTCAATAGTAGAAATGTCACAGTAGAAAGTTTCATCAGCAAGAATTGAGAAACATTTTGCCATATTAATGACACGTTTTTCTCTTTTCAAGCGTTCACGCTCCAGAAAATCGGTTCAAAACGCCAACTTTGTCATTATTTTCTGAAAGATCTTCTGCCTTTAAGAAAAAATGGAAAAGTCTTTCGATTATATAATTTCTGAACAAGAATACCTGCCAATTTCATTCGTTTCCGAACAAAAATGAATTTAAAAAATGTGTGTGAAAATGGCTCCTTTGGATTTGAGAACAGCCTTAAGCGTGTTCGTCTTAATGAGGTTTCAATGTATATCTCAATTACTTACATATTCTACAAATAAATGCGTGTTTCAATACATAATTATAATCGTTCATTCAGATTATTAAAAAAAAAATAGAAATTTTAATTATATGAAATATAACTTACCAGAGAACTTCTGTATACTCGTGTGTACAGCTCTGTATAGTATTCTAAGTCCAAGCAAAATGAAAAGAAATCGATAAGGATGCAACCGAACCAAGTGAGGATTTCGCACTATAATGATCCAAACCGAAACTATATTACATCTGGACCGTTTCGAATTTAGACGCCGGACGAAAAATACCGGTAAACATGTTCGACTGAGTGAAAATTGAAACAAACATGTTTCAGCTTTCATCGACAAAGTCAGAGACAGACTTACAAATTTGGAGGCTCTTGGCACAGATGCTTACGGGGGCCCCCTTTGCACCTATGCTTACTGCGGCCATGAATAAAAAATATATTATTGAAACCCGTACTTATTAAGATAACCAATTCTGACTTTAAAAATTTTGTGATATTTAATGATGTTTTTATAAATTCTCTTCTCGGTCTTTTAGCAGTAACAGTTTTTATAACATACTCATAATCTTTAGTGTTCTATCTCGTTGACGATTTTTCGATCTTTAAAAATCTGTTACGAAAGTATAAATATTCGAATAAACAAAAACGAAAAATTAAAAAAACGGTCTTTGTAGCGATCAACCTCAACTATCCAATGGAAAAAAAAATATTAAAAATAACATTGTAATGCAAACGAGATATTTTGAAAAATGTCTCCCATAGGATTAATATTAGCGAGAGGGTGTTTTCAGATGAGTGATGTAGCCCTTAAAAAATGATAATGTTAATAATGTTAAAAAAGTGATAATGTTTTTAAAACAGAGTTTTCCATATTAATTTTGTTTTTTAATAGTTAAAACTTCATCAGATTTTGGAAAATAAATGAAAAATCTTCAGTAGCATTTAGGGCCCCCGGAAAATCGGGAGCCCTGGGCCCGTGCCCCGAATGACCTGCCGTAAATAAGGCACTAGAAAAGTGTGTCATATTTTGGCGGTGATCGCTGTTTGGCAAATTTCTGTTTTCATTCTCGCGATAAAATAAAAGTTTTCTAAAGCAGCATGCATTGATGGGGGAAAAAAACTCTTAAAAGTCTTTTTTTAACTGCATGCTAACACGGGGAGAAACGTGTATTTTAAGTGGCTTTTATGAGAACTTTTTACATACACACACAAAAAAAAAAAGAACTTTGGTTCCGTAAATATTTTAGATATTTTATAGTGTTTTCTCCCTTTTCCTTTGGAGGGGGCCAGGGCCCCTTGGCCCCCTCCTTGGGTGCGCCACTGAGTGAAGTAGCCTCTTAATGAACCCTCATAATGCTTACTCTCTCCCATAATCAATGATCAATAATCAACCTCCTGAAATAGCCCTTTGTCAAATAAAATTTGTCGTGAGGAGTTAGTATTAAAATTTCCTCACGATAAACATGGAATGGTTTATATTTTCATTTATTAATTAAAATTGCATTACCGTATTTTCCGGTAATAACGCTGCAGCGTTAAACTAGATTTTACTATTTTGAAAACAAAAAATGCAGCCAATAACTAGGTGTGGCTTATAAATGGTACTTCCGATCTTTATTTAAAAATTTGGAAATCTGGTTACAAAAAAAATCCATAATCTAATGTCATCGTGGAAAAAAAAAAAAAAAAAGTCTCATACAGAAGAAACGTATCTGCCTGCGTGTTTACAAATGATTAATTTCAGGAGTAAAAAATTGCACTTTGACCGGACATTGCATCCGATCACAATTGCTCTCCTTAAGTTCACGTCAGGACGACTTGCATGCTATATAAGGAATAACTCCTCCCATTTTCTACCTCCTTCAATCTTCACCAGCACCAAATCCTAACTACGGGAATCTATTTTACTCCTTGTTCATTAATTTTTTTTCAGCAATAACATATGGTTTGGCAACAGCTCGACTTATCGTAATCTTTCGTTAAACTTTCAATATTCTGTACACATGCACTTATAAATTCAAGGTTTTAAGAATCTCATGCTTTTATTTGGTTTTTACTTACCGATATAATTTTTTTAAAAAGATGTTGTCTAATGCGAGTTCTAAGCGCCGTAGCTACCCAGCAAAATTCAAACTCAATGTTATTAGATTAGCAAAAGTTAACGGAAATCGTAGTGCAGCAAGAGAACTAAACGAAAGTTATTTATTTGTGTTCAAAATGTTTTATTTTACATCAGTTAATAATTTTAATTGCTCTAATATTCCATGTGGGGGTATAACCGGCGCGGCATTAAACAAGATGTGGCATTATACCGGGTGCAGCGTTAAACTAATTTTTTTTTTTTTTTAAGTAAGTGCGGCGTTATACTCGGTGCGCGTTATTCCCGGAAAATACGGTACTTGTTTAAATGCATGATGCTTAAACATTCAGAAAGAAAAACACAAATATCATTATTTGCACTTATTCAGAACTTAAACAACTTAACAATGCATTTTAAAATTGAGTTAGAATTTTTAATAATATTATACTGAAATATAATTCTGCAATATTTTGCATTAAATATATTTAAGTCTGTTCTTAAAATCTATCTATATTATTAATTTTTATGTGTGCATAAAATTTGAAGACATTAAATGTGTTTCAGAATTATTAATAGATATTTTTATATTTCTATGTTTTATTATATCTACAAGTGATTGTTTCCTCAATAGTTGCCTCTAAAGTCTGCTTAAATCTCCAACTTTGACTCCATTTTTTAAGATTTTTAGGCTTTAAAGGAAATTGCTATTACTTTTTTAGTATATGAATAAGAATATATGCAAATTTTGTACATTTAAGTATGAAAATGATTGTATGAATGTGTCAAAGTAGCATATTTACATTTGAGAAAAGCATTATGAAAAAATAAAGTATTTTTATCCTTAATTTATTCGACTAAATATTCAACAGTATTTGGCCAACTATCATTCAGTATTCAGCAAGTGCGCTGAATATTGAATAGTCACCGAGTATTCCTTATATCCCTATTACTTACCCATCACACGTATTATAGGGCAAGTCTTTTAATCGTTTTGAAAATCAAATTAATATATTTTTTTTTTTACGGATCTACACGTTTCAGACACTAGATTCCGAAAAACATATTTTTTAGAAAAAGAATTTTTGCTTTCTGTCTGTGTGTGTGCCTGTAAATGCTCTATCTCCCAAACAAATTGGGATAGACTTGAAATTTGGTATGTACTTAGTATGTAATAATCGGAAGAAGCTTATTGAATTTCAGTAACCTCGATTATCCAGAATTATTTTTTTCGGACTCTCTAAATATTCGTTCTGATAAAAGGTATATAAAAATTTTCAAAATTTGTTTATTTTTAGGAGTGAATATAAAAGACAATAAAAAAACAGATTTTGTATAAAGAATGAAGTCAATCGGATAATGAGTTGCCAAGATATTTGTAATCCTATTTCCCACACTCTTAAATTTTTCATGACCCTGTATTTCATTCAAATTTCAATTCAAACATATATTTTAATTGGAAATGAGACTCTTAATCTGATGCAGTAAACCGTTAGTTAATAAGATTATCAATTTTGGAGTTATAAGGATGTTTCTTTTACGCAATTCAGTAATGAATTTAAAGTTTGACGTCATCAAGCCACGATTTTATTCAAATTGCAATGCATTTTATAAATAGTTTATACATGTTTTATTTTCATATTTTATATTATGCATATCCATGAAGGGTAAGTATTACGGTGGTCCCCCAACGACTAGTTTCTACTGAGTATTCATTGTATCTCTATTTCTACTTATCTTGAAAGGTGTTCGCAGAGTTGCCAACTTTCCTGTCTTTCATAGAAGATTGCTATTATTTAGCCCAGTCAGGAATTGCCAACAATATTCGGAAAGATATCCGAATGCTTTTGTACAGCCCTGTATATGATCTATAGATTTGTATATATACTACATAGAATGTTAAATTTGAGCTCCTTTAGGAAACATGTAACACAGTTTAAAATTCCCTTTCTGGAATTGCCGTCAATAAACGGAAATGTACACGAGAACTTTTATGCTGCCTTGTATATGATCTGTAGAATTTATACGTACCAAGTACAGTAGAGGACCTATTATCCGGAATCCTCGGGACCGAGGGCTTTCCGGTTTTCGGGTCCTTCCGAAAATCTGACTCCCCCCCCCCCCCCCCCCCCTCCATCCCTATTATATCTCCTATTCTATCTACAAGCTCTACCCTTTTTTTTCTTTACAGCTACATAATTTACATAAAAAAATTTGATAGATTATTTTTTAATAAATCTTATTTCTTAAATAATTTCGCCCACCCCCCACCGAAATTCCACCGGTATTTTTCAAAAACATAAAAATATCAAAATTGAAACAATCATATGTAAGATATGAATAAAAACTTACCTTTTGTTTTTTCTTTTTAATCAAATTCTTGCACTAGTCAATGGTAACAATGAATAAATAACAAAATAAAATCGGCCAACTTGTATTATTTAATCAACAATTTTTATGCTTTTTTCAATTACATAATTTACATTAAAAATGATCAATATTTTTAATATTTTTTTATATTTTTAATATTTTGTTTTATTTATATTTTTTAAACAAATCAGTTAATTTTGTTCTAACTTCTTTTGCTTTTCTTTAACAAAGAGTTCTTGAATTTTGTACATATGCATGATATGAGTTTCGTTGACTAATTTTTTTTTTTTTTTTTGCTCCATTCTCCGAATTCTTGCATAAGGGCAATGCACCTTTCGTTGGAAATTTCATTATTTGTGTTGGCATCGTTATCAGATTCGTCATCCTCTTTCTCATTTTCACTATGCAAAACCGTATCTATAATTTTTGAGTCCGTCAATTGTAACACAACTGGAGCGTTATCATCAGCATTAAAACAATCTTAAATTGCTTCTTCGTCGAAAACGTTTTTCCCGATATTTCGAGTTTTGGCATACTCTAAAAGTTCATTTATGAGGACCTTTTCTTCGGACATCCTAAATCCCTCAAACATTTCATTATCATCTTCATCATCCAAAAATATTATATATACGCCCGACCTTGAAATAACTTATTTTAGTGGTTCCACATTGAAACAATGGACTGAAGAGAAAAAAAATAGAAATCTGTAAATTTTTTGAAAAATTTCAGAAATTACAAAATTTTAGTAAAAATGTACAAATTTTGAAAATTTTGGATTATTTTTCTTTTCCGGATTTTGGAATTCCTGATAATAGGTCCTCTACTGTAATAGACAAAAAAATTACTTAAATTTAAACTCTTTCAGCAACTGAAAATGCACCTCCAGAAATTAAGACAGTATCGAATTCTTTTGTGTGTCCCTGTAAATGAATGATGAATGCTGTACACAAAATATTCTATAGTAAGCCATGCACCTTAGTAGTATATATCAATTTCAGTATGTTTGAAATAGTGAAACATTATTAAAATAAACTGCAAACGATTGTTCTCCATAGACCGTAATGTAACAAATTCTTTTGAGTGTCCTTGTAAAGGAACTATAATTAGTACTATGCATACCATATTCCATAGTAAGCCTCTTGTAGTGCATCTCAGTGATATATATCATTTTCAATATAATATGTTTAAAATTGTGTAACATTAAAATAAACGGCAAATGATTTTTCCCTATAGACCGTAATGTAACCTAATTCTTTTGAGTGTCCCTGTTAAGTGCTACACACTTCATTTTCAATACTGAACATGTTGTAGTAAACCTCAATAACATATATAAATTGCATGATAATCTGTATATATTTACGCGAGTTAGAGCATGGACAGACAAACTGAATTCATAAAGTGTTAAAAAGACATTTTCCGTCGAATGTCTATTTCTGTCTTTTCTGTGACAATGTGGGGATTAAATTGTATGGAAAGTTTTTTTTTTCCTTTTTGATGACTGTACATGTACACACATGAAAATCGTGTAAATTATCATTTGTATATTTGTTTAGTCTTGTAATTAAAAAAAAATTACAAAATAAAAACAGTTCAGTTTTTTAGTATAGGATTATTATCTGTATTGTGATATTGAGCATATTACTGCACGTACATTTGCAGGAGAAAAAATACCATCCCATACTGTTCAGCTTATTGTAAAAACTTATGGTCTGCTTACGGTAAAAGGAAAAGATATAATGCTTACTTTTAAGTAATAAAGATGAATTAAGTTTTAAAGACCGCATATGTATTAAAATTTGGATTAGCTTATTTTTATTATATCTGGGCTCTACAAATATAAAATATTGTAGCCAGCAAAAATTTCTAGTTTCCAATAAAAAAATGTGTTTTCCTCCTTAGTGTTACCAGTCGGCCTGAGACCCATCCTGCAGAACCCCTATTCTGGATGCTGAAGGTTAAACTTTTCCACCATGCCCAAATTGCATCAAAGTTTTACAAGTTTTATTCCTTGGTCTGAGACAAGAGAATTCAATCCTGATTATTCAGCTCGACACTACGAGATACATAATAAATATGAAAACAGGCAAAATTTGGGGCCTATTTAGGGTCCCTTCACAAAATTCCTCTTAATGAAATGGGAATGAAATCTCTGAAAGGATTACTTTGAATGCTGCATGTGATTCATCTTAAAAGTTATTATTCATTTATAAAGAAAGCAGTCAAATTCAAGATTTCAGTGGCTTTCATACTAGATGCAAAAACAAAAACTAATGAGCTTTTAAACTATTCAAAAGATGTAGTGAATGCTGTTCCTGCATTTTTAGAGAAACAAAATTTGGTTCAATAGCTAGCATGTGAAGATAAGCCAACTATAACTCAATCAACGACTGAGGATGAAATTATAGCTATTGTTTTAAACCACACTGAAACTGACATTGATTTTGACACTGAATCAGAGGATGAAAACACTAAGATAACTTATGTGCAGGGTTTAGAACTGGGATATAAATATTTAAATTTCCTTGAGTAACAAAATTTTATCTCAGAGCACAAAGTAATGAGTGTTCATAGACTATAGAGAAAAAAAAAAATTGACAACAAACCAAAACTTAAACTACCATTGTGTCAATGTTTAAAAAAAGTTAATCAGTAAAATTTGTATTGTCTATAATTTAGTTTTTCTCTATATTAGCATAGTTATGCAAAATTAGGTTAATATATTCAATAATTTTCTTTTCCATTGTAATTTTTATGTAAATGCTCCTAATTTATAGTCTGACTTTAAAAAATTTAAATGTAAACAAAGGAATGATATATAATCTGCAAAACCCTCAGTCCTTAAGTGTGTGGATTTCAGAGTTGACTCTCTCTCTCAGGGATCACTCTAGGAAGTTTCAGAGGGGCGGCCTGCCCTCATGCCCTTTTTAGATAAAATTCCACCTTCCTTGTCCTTTTTCCAGGTAGAATTCTACCCTCCTTGCCCTTTTTCCAGATAGAATACTACCCTCTTTTTATTCCTGGGCATAATCCTGCCTTGTTTGCATTGCATTTTCAAAAATTCTTTACCTATCTTTTATTTTTTGAATGCTAGTATGGTACATCAGGAGTACTCCTCTTTCCCTCTTTATTTCTCTGAAATGCCCTTGTATGTCTAATCTTTGACTTTGAGTGATTCATTTAACAAGACAAATGGGTAACTAAGGGTCATTGATTAATTTCACCTTCTCTAGTGAAATATAGTATTAGATCAGGCATTCTGGCCATTGACCACATCAGTTCTATAAAAATATTTGAGTAGTAGCTTTAGAGCTTTTATTTTGTAGCTTTTTCAAATCCAGTTTTGTTAAAACTGAGGAAAAAGTTATCTGGTGAATAAAAGTTTTAGAGAGAAGTTTTTGAATATCGTAGAAAAAGGGGGAAATGACTGTGAATATAGTAAACAATTTTACAATAAAAATCGAAAACATAAGTTTCATTTTGCTATTTTTAATACTTTACAAACTGTGAAGTTATAGAAATGTTATTGGATTTTTTAAAATTAAGGAGTACTTTAAGCTGTCGCCAGACTTCCCTCTCCACCAGTATTATTGGTATATGCACTTATTACAAAAATGCCCTTTTTATTATGAAATGATGTGCCCTTTACAACAAAATTGCCCGTATTATGTAATGTGTACCCTGCCCTTTTTTATGTCCTACAATGACCCCCCCCCTTTCTGTTTGTCTGTCTAAAAAACAGTGTTTTCTTTCCCATTTTTTTTTTCTCATCAAAATCCTACAGGAAAAAACCAAACTTTTGGAAATAATTTTTTTTTTTTCAAATATTCCTATTTTTTTTAAATGGATTGCACCATTGGAAAGAAAAATTAATGTACACATGGTTTGGCATTTTTCTTTTTCTGTATTTTGATTTTGCAAGCCGATGTGTAATTTATGGAGGAGGAGGGGGGGGAGGTTTCATTAAATGTTTTTTAAAAAATAGTTTTTTTTTCCAGTTTTTTTTTCACATCTGGTTGTTTTAATAGTTGAAAAAAAAATTCTTATTACCCAAACTCCTTGAAATTTTTATTGGTTATAAATATGTTTTTGGAGCTTGTGTAAAAAAATATGGATATTGTAGAAACATGAGCCAAAGTTGTTCACTTTCTGAGCAAAAATTTTCCAGTTTCTTTTTTTAATTGCTTCTAATTGTCTGAATGTTTCGTGATTATAATAGGTGATGTAAATCCAGGGTACTAAGAACGTGTAAAGCGATTGTGTGAAAATACTGACGTTTAGTTTCTTTCAGTATAAAAGTGTGTCTCCAGAGGTGCGAAGTGACCTGCAGTTGCGAATTTTGTTTAAAAGGGTTAACATTTGTATTTTTGAAAACTAATTGAGAAGAAGATACCTGCTTTAAGTGGGTACTTTTCATTAATCCGTATCTCTGATATTGGGCCTAATACGAGCTTCAACATAAAAGAGAAAAAATATATATAACGTGAAATCAAATGTAAGCATTTTTTTTTCTTAGAGTTAATATTTTTTTATAATAAATTGCAATGTTTTAAATGTAAAAGTACAAATTTTCAGAATGTCTTCTGTTTTCTGTATTTGTAACAGTTTTGCCGATACTCTTCGAAAAAGACCTAAAATGAAAGCCACTCTCGCCCTTTTCTTTTCTGCTTTTGCATTCCATTAATGGCATTTTGGATACAGCCTGTCACATTTTTGTCAGCAACTGTTTTCTAATTGCATTTTTTAATTATCTCATCTAATTATTATCAAAAAATGAAAAATCTGATCCTTAGGTGCATTAGGACCTGCCTTGGACTATCCTCTTCCAAATTTTCAGACCTCTATGCACGTAAGATTTTCCTAGCCATTGCAAACAGACAGCGACACAGACAAACATCTTTCTTTTATTAATGTAAATGAAAGAGGGAAGTTTTAGCAGGCTTTAAAGGATTAATTTCATTTGTAGTGTTAACTGTATTTTTATTTTTAATTATATATGTATATTTTTGTATTTCAGATGTGCGTGTTCTTGTTAATAATGATTTTTTACTTAAAGAAGGAGCGAGTGGGTGAGTTACAACTGTTTTATTTCTAATTAATTTTGGAAGTTAACATAATTTTTTTTTTGTTGTTGTTTGTTTTGCAAAACTATTTTAGGATAAGTGATATTCTATTGGTTGAAATATTATCTATTATATTAAATACTGTTTATATAATCTTTAAAGTGTTATTATCTGAAGAGAGTTGTATATTAATTACTAATTTTAGTTTAGTTTTTGTTTGTTTAAAAGAAAAAACTTTAAATTTAAGGTATTTTTCTTAAACTGAAGCAATATATATGAAATCAAGCAGCTTTAATTTTGGTAGAAAAAAAAATTAGAATTTTGAATATTTAAAAAATCTTGCATTATTAAAATTTTAAATTCATTTTAATCTCATAACTGAATTTAATTCACTAATTTCTTGGCATATGTGTAGAGCAGAAAATTACATTTCATTTTTAAAAGTTTTTTTATTTAACAAAGCTTGAATCATAGTATTCTACAATCTCAGATCAAAGTTATTATTTTAGCCTAGTAAATTTTATGGTTGATTATTTTTAAAGTAATTGAGAGAACTTGACTTATTAGGTTGGCATATGAATACTGTGACACAAATAAAAGACCATAAATTTTCAAACAAAACACAGTTTTATTCACGGTAGCTAGAATACACGGTAGGGTTCACGCGCAGGTTTCGTTTTCCCCTCTGACGTCATTGGAACCAAAGTCCAGTCTTTGGGTAACGCACTTTTCGCTTTCTATAAACCTTTTACGTTCAAAAAAGGATATTATACATTTATTTAATATCCTGTATAAGATATTACTGAGAGGAGTGACACTTTGAACATTTACAAACTGAACATTTTCAAATTCAAGTTAATATATTTATATGTCTTTATTTTTTAGAATTTTTTAAAAGGTCAATCTTTTGTTTACATTTATTTCTTAGAAGTTGTTAATATTTTATTTAAACACATTTACGCGAAAAGCAAAAGTTTTCCTACCTTTTCAGTTCTATTTTAATATTTTAGACACAATCTTTTCACAATAATATTTTTACAATTTTGCTTTAATTCAAAATACTTTGAGAAAAATCGGAAAACTTTCGCTTGAATTCATGAGGCTTTGAGAAAAATGCACCTATAGTTGTATATATGTTGTGTATATGTTGTATATTTTCAAATATATATTTATACATTCATAAATTTACATATTATCAAAATTCATATATTTTCAAAATCGTGATTTTAATATTCAAGAAACATAAAACTGTTATAATAATGCTAATCAAATTTTTAACTTTTAAAAATGGCATAGTACTATATACTTTACAACACATACATTAAAAAATAAACTAGTACTTTCAGAGAAACTTTGGATTAATATAAGAAAAGCTTTTTTTGAATAAGAACTTAGGATTTTTTTCAAATTCACAAATGTTTACAAAATTATGTAATGAGTAAAAATTTTTCAAACAGTAGCCATAAACTTTTTAGATAATTTTTTAAAACCTCCCTAAACTTGTTTGAGTACACTAATACAGAAATTTAAATTATAAAATTATTGAAAATTATCAGACTAATAGTCTTTCCAGAAAACATGTAAATACTTTAAAATTCATAAAAATCACAATATAAAATATATTTGCCAAATTATCTTTTTTACTGGTGAGTATATGAATTACATGCCTGAATATTATAAAAAGAAAAGACTGCTATTAATTCATTAATTAAAATTTTTACACTCACCATAATGGCTTATCATTGTACTTTAGCTAATTTCTTAGATTTTTTTCTTGATTCATCACAGCTGGTGAATTTATAATGTCTCTTTAGTGATTTCTTTTTATTGAGCGATTTTAATCTGATGAAAGTTCTTGTATGAACATAACATGAAATGGCAAAGTCATCTATTTCGGGAAATAAGTCTTTTATAATGTTTGTCAATTTTCTCATCACGCCACATTCTTTTATCAAATCATTACCATGGAATTTTTTTAATTCCTCTTCCATTTTAAAAACAATTTCAAGCCATTTGTTTGTCGGTTCCATTAAGAATCCTTTCGAAATAGAAGAGAGCCAGTCTTTATTCTGAGTTAGTAACTGGTTAGTTGGATTACCATATTCGAATTTTTTTCGAATATTTTTCTTTTTAACTCTAAAGGCGATGTATCCTGCCAGCATTTTTATTAAATCAGGGTTTTCTCCTGTTAATGGATGAATATGATTTTCATTATTGGTAGTTTTTGATTCGTAAACATCTAACAATATATCTTCTTCTGACACGTCGTCTTCCAAAGTGTTTGCTGTTGATTGTTCTTCAGGTTCATTAGGATTTTCGTTCTCTAAATTTACTACGAAGTCGGCACTTAATGTGGTCGTCTCTTCCTCAGAACAATTCTCATTGGAAATTATGCTTTTTGAACTGTGACTCAGAAGCAGAAACTTTATTCTTTGACTGACAGCAGTTGGTAAAGGATGATCATAAAATTTACCAAACCCTCTTATAAAAGAAAAAAAGGATTCCAGAACATCTTGATTACATCTTGAAGCCATGAGATATGAATAACCTCCAGCTTGTAATTCAGCATATAGCCCTTGAAGACTAGAAATTGAAATTAAGAAACCTTTCTGGAATGGTAATAAGTTTTTTTTTCCGACGACACGAGCAGTTGCACATAAATCATATAACTTTTTTAAAGCTACATTCTGCTCATTCAAATTCATACCATATGCACTTTTGAGCTTATTGGTGCGATGATGAGGTATTCTAGAATTTAAGACATCAAATCCATCATTCACTGTTTTTATAAACTCTGCCACATGACTGTTTCCTGGCAGAACATATTCAATGGCTTTTGCAACAGTGCCTGAAAGCAATTCAGCAGCTTTTCTTACATTCTGCCTCTCTGTACTACTTGGGAAAAGATGATCGTGGTTAATTTTATATGTAAATTTCAGATCACCGTCTTTTTGTTTTTCAATGAGCTGTTGAAAAATTTGTTTCTGAACTATCTTCCTATTTGCTAATTGATAGCCTTTATCAATCAAATGATTCCTCATAAGTTTAAGTGCATGAGGAACATCACAAAATGCCCAGATATTTCTGTCCTCACAAAAGGGTTTTTTTAGATGTGTACAGCCTGGCTTGATGCCTAAATCTGATATCAGTTTTTGATTTAAGGGCCCCATATCACTCACAAACGCCCTTACTCTAAATCCTATTAGTTCAACTTTTTCTATGATATTAAAAAACAAATCTTTGTCAATAGCCTTGTCAAATTCATAATAAATAGGTTGTTTCCATTTTCCTACCAGTCCTCGTACCATCACAACTTGCACAGTGGAATGAGGTCCCAAAATTTTGTCTTGAACGGGGTCGTAGCATAGGTCAGCTTCCACTTTCATCTCATCGAAGCTTAGTACAACATCCTTTTCCATGTCTGTGAAAACCATCCCTTGAGCTTTCAGGACACTGAGACTGAGATCTATAAATCCTGGTATTATAACGCAGTGATGAAGACGGCGTTTTAGAGTCGTTTCACTAGGCAGAGGATATTTATACTCTTCTTTTACATAATTAAAAGCTTTTTTAGATATGCATCTTAATGCTATGGCTTTCGAAATATCTTCTTTTTTCCAAGTAACGCATTTACCTTTCAAAATAACCTGCTGTTGCGAACATGAAAATTGGGACTCGTACTGCTTTAAAATTTCTTTTAAATGGGAGTTTTCTAATTTTACCTTTTCCATTTCGCAAAATAATTTCTCATTTAATTCTTTTAAATGTTGATTTTCTTTTTTTATTGAATCTAATTCAGTATCTGATGAATTTCCCAGAGATTTATCATTAGATTCTTGTTCTGAGGAGAGAGGAAATAAATCCTGATCATATTCTTCCGCATTTAATAAAAGGTTTATTTCCTTTCTCGTATCTCGTTTTTCAGCTCGTTCTCTTCTTAAAGTATTTTTATTATTTGATGAAAAGCTGGGTATTTTTAAATGGGGAACCGATTTAAGCTTTAATTTTCGTGTAGGCTTCAAATCAAGCAGTTCTGCCTTTAAATCCCTTTCAAAATCTGCTTCTTCAAAGTGGATTGAACAAACTCTTGCATTATCAATGCAAAAACTGTCAGCTCTTTTGCACGCTTGCAGCCATTGTTTTCGCACTGCGTCATTTACTGGGAATCGATGAAATGAAATTCCAGCGACATTGTAATGTCTGGTATGATTAGTACAACCAGAAACTGCACAGCAAGGCATCACTAATTATTTTAATTAAATACTATTTTAATTAAGTAATCCACTTGCAAAAAATAAGAAATGGAACAAAGCATAAAATGATGACACTAACGCATAAAATGAACACTCGTTATCGTGAAAATAGATAAGAGAATGAATGTCCAGAAGCAGGAAACACTGGACGTTGGGTTCCACTGACGTCACAGAAGGGGAGATCTACTGCGCATCCTGCTGGTGGACCTTACCGTGTATTCTAGTTACCGTGGTTTTATTCACCATTTGAAAGGGATTAAAATTCTGTACAAGAAACAATCAAGATCATTTGAAATGGCTTTCTCCTGTGGTGATGCAGGCATCTAGGCTGTTAGAGAAAGTTGACTTGAGTCACTTTCCTAACTAAAATACTTTACCTTGATTAAAAACAAGCAGTATTTCAGACCAGCTGAAAATATGCAAATGGAAGCTGTAAAAATATGTGTGAGAAGAAATGGTTTGGTAACTTGAGTATGCTTTATGAAGATAGGTGAAAATGCTTAAAACTCTTAAGATATGAAGTGAGATATGACGTGACTCATTAAAACCAAGTAAAGTCTCTAAAAGCCAGTTTATCGTAATAAATCAGTCAATTATTTAAAATCATAACTGTAAATAAACAACTTGAAATTATAACTTGAAAACCATTTCATATATTATAATATGAGCAAATGTTGTGTGTGTATGCAAATATAAAATTATCTTAATTATGGCTTTAATGATTTTGATAAAATTTTGTATCCTACTGTTTTCGGGCACGAGAAGACCATTGGACTAGATCACATGTTCTAGAAAATTCGATAAGTTGGTCATTTTTGTGTCACCGCAGGTCAAGCTAATTTTATGTAAAAAATGGCTTTAATGATTTTGACCAAATTCTGTATCCTATCGTCTTCAGGCACAAGACCATTGGGCTGGGTCACATGTTTGGGAAAATTAAATTAGTGGTTCAATTTTGAGTCACTACAGGTGAAACTTTTTATATCTTATCGTTTTCGGGCATGAGAAGACCATTGAGCTAGGTCACATGATCAAGAAAATTAAATTAACAGGTCATTTTGGGTCACTGCGGGTCAAGGTCAAGCTAATTTTATGTAAAAAAAAGGCTGTTTTTCATGAAATTTTGTATTACCATTTTGGATTATGAGACCATTTGACAAAGTCAAATGTTCAAGAAAATTTGATTAGTTAGTCATTTTTTGCTCACTATGGGTCAAGCTAATTTTATCTAAAAAATGGTTGTAAAGATTTTTACTAAATTTTGTATCTTATTGTTTTCAGGCATAAGACCATTGGGCTAGGTGCTAGGTCACATGATCGAGAAAATTCGTTAGTGGGTGATTTTGGGTCACTATGAATCAGGGTAAAGCTAATTTTATTTAAAGAAAGGCTCAAGTGATTTTGACTAAATTTTATATCCTACCTTTTTCGAGCACAAAAAAAAATGGGCTAGGTCACATGATCGAGAAAATTCGATTAATTGGTCACTGTGTCAGGGTCAAGCAGGGGTGATTGTGCTCCGGGGGTACACCGGATTTCCGGGTTTTTTCGTCGACCCTTCCGGGTTTTTCTTTCGGCTCTTCCGGGGTCATAAAATCATCCTGTTTAGCGGAAAAAACGAACTGAAAATATGTTGCAAAAAGTGCAAAACTTTCGCCAAATTAGCGATAAACGTTTCAGTTACGGCAACCCTTACCCAGCACCTGATCGGAGGGAAACTAGCAAACCCTCTGTCCTGAGTGTTTCCTAACCCCTTGTCTTGTTTTAACCAAAGAATATAAACGAGAATACCGACACCGAAAGATATTCTTTGTCCTACCCCTAACCAGGAGACAAAAATCAGTCTTTCAAAAGATGCAGGAGTACGAATCTTCATCTCCCCCCCCCCTCCCTTTCGTTTAACAATGCTGAACCTCCCCCAAATTCTGTTATGGGCTGCACCCTCAGAGAAAGAATCTATGTATGAAATCTGTTTATTGTAAGGTCTATGGCTGCACCAGATGTCAATGAGTGCATATTTTTCGTAAGCCTTCATTCAATACTCTTCCCCTCGAAATTTGCACTTTTCTACGGCGAAATGGCTCTCGGTAGAGCATAATTTGAAAAGAAGAAAAAAATAAGTAGGCTGTAGATTAGGGTCTGCACGGGCCGGAATTTCCAGGGCCGGGCCGAACGAAAGCTACCTTGGCCCCAGGGGTGATTCTGGTCCGAATTTTCCTAAAATTCCAAAAAATTGAGGCTATGATTTCCGAAAATTAAAAGAAATATCGGTCGGAAATCTGAAAATTCGGACATAACATGTGTCGGTATTTCGGAAAATGATCGGCGAAAAAATCAATCTCGTCATTCGTTCGAAGAAAAGTCGCCAATTTTGTCAAAGGATCGCGGGAAAAACTAGACTTTCGTCAGAGAAGCACGAAAAAACAGCAAATTTCGTCAGAAACATTGCAAAAAACGACAAATTTCGTCAAAAAATCGTGAAAAAACGGCAAATTTCGTCAAACATTGCGAAAAACGGCAAATTTTATCAAAAGATCGCAAAAAAATGGTAAATTTTATCAAAAGATCGCAAAAAACGGTAAATTTTGTCAAAACCATTGCGACAGACGGCAAGTTTCGTTAAAAGATCGCGAAAAAATGCAAGTTTCGTCAAAATATCGCGAAAAAAACGGCAAATTTCGTGAAAACCATTGCGAAAAACGGCAAAATTCGCGAAAGAACGGCAAATTTCGTCAAAAACTTTGCGAAAAACGGCAAATCTTGTCAAAAGATCATGAAAAAACGGCAAATTTCGTCAAAAGATCGCGAAAAAACGGCAAATTTCATCAAAAACATTGCAAAAAATGGCAAATTTTGTCAAAAGATCACGAAAAAACGGCAAATTTTGCCAAAAGATCGTGAAAAAACGGCAAATTTAATCTAAACCATTGCGAAAAACGGCAAATTTCGTCAAAGGGACGCAAAAAAAGAAGTGGCAGGAGTGGACCCCCCCCCCCCCCTTTTGTAATTTTTCAGAAAATTTGCTGTGAATTTCAGAATTTTTTTTTTTTTACTCAGAATCACCCCGCTTGGCCCGGCCCGTACACAATTCATTGAAAACAGGCCCAACCCGTGGAAAATCAACTAAACCACCCCTGATTCAATATCTAAAAAAAATTCAGATTTTCTTAACATACAATTAAGATTCTATATTTATAGGATAATTTTACGGTATATTTTAAAATTACTATGTGTTTGCAAGACAGAAAATACACTATAGCAACATTAATGATTACTTAGTCTTAGATGTTTTAAAATTCAAATAAGGATTCATTAAAAAGTTAATGTAGTTTAGAGTAAAAGAAAAAAAAGTTCTGCATATATGCAAAAAAAACTTCCCTTGTATAATTCTCTATTAATAAAATTATCTGCCCTTTATCCTAACCTAAGAGGTGAAACATCAACATTTTCTGCTCTAATGAAATTGGCTGAATTTTTGCCAATTGTAATTTCAGAGACAGAAAAACTCCAAATGGATTTAGAACTGAGAAATTATCAGACTGATAGTTCTTTGAAAAATTTCGAAAATAAATCTCTAACAGTATTTTGGAGAAAAGAGGATTGATCTTAAAGAAGCAAATGTTCAAAAATATCCTGTACTTTCAAAAATGATCAAAGCCATTTTAACTCGATAACTGGATTTTTTTTTTATTGCTATGGAAAACCTGGAAAAGTCAGAGAAATGCCAGGGAAATTTGTTGCTGATCTGGAATTGACACCTTGTTGTTTGTTTTATGAATATTTGGAATAAATTTCTTCAATGATAAAAAAATAAAAAGACTGAACTTTCCATATCATATTTAGCAAGACAATGTTTACTCATCATTTAATGAAGTCATTCAATTTTCAGTGCAAATAAGATAAGTTAATCAAATTATGTTTTCTTACAATTTACATTATAAAAAATAGCAGTAATTATGGTATTATGTTATTTGAGTTTCATGCAGTTACATAATAAGTTATGGTGTAAATGGATATCAGTATTTTGCATCGGTAATTTTCAGGGGTTTTCACTTGTGTGTCAATAATTTTCAGGGTTTTTTACGTTGTGTCACAATCACCCCTGGTCAAGCTAATTTTATTTTAAATATGGCTGAAACAAGTTTTACTAAATTTTTTATTTTACCATTTTCAAGCACAAAAATACTATTGGGCTAGGTCACATGTTTGAGAAAATTTGATTAGTGGGTCACTATGGGTCAGGATCAAGGTAATTACATATCTAAAAAAAGGCTCAATTGATTTTGTCTTTGGGCACGAGATGACCATTGGACTAGGTCCCATATTCAAGAAAATTTGATTAGTGGGTCATTTTGGGGTCACTACGGGTCAATGCATTTAAATGTGAATGCATGAAGGTTGAACATGTTATTAAGTTGTATAACAGTTGACAGTAAATGAAGTCGCAAAGTTCGTAACCTTTGGCCAATCTTTGCCAAATTTGGTGAAATGTTGGCGTCATTGGAAAAAACTTGGCGGGAAAATAAACTTTCAAGATCAGCAATGCCAAATTTGTAATCAATATGTAAACTTTAGAAATATGTACATAGTTTTAAAGATTGAAATAATACTGTTATAAAACAAGATGTTTTATAGCAATAATACAGTGAGAATTTATTGTTATATTGAGTTGAACTCAAAGTTTACTTTAACTGAGTATAGCTCAGTCTTCCCTGCTGGTTAATTTAATAGAAGCCAGGAAAATTTGATGTTTAAAACTATAACTTAAGATATTGAAGAAACTTGACATAACTGATATTTAAACTGAAAAACTTAATTTAATTTTAAATGAAACAAAAACATTATATTTATGGCATGAAACCAAAAATACAAATTTGAAAATATAATAATCCACACTTTTCTTTCCGAAGACATGCAGAAAACGATGACTTCGTTCATGAGAAACTTCCCTTAAACTTAAAAAATCAGCGAAAACTGAATGAAGAGCTAGAACCAACATACATACCACCATAAAATAACTCCTTCAATTTGAAGGGTTACACCAGCTCGAATTGTGCCAACTTGACCATCAGTGCACAAACATTATACATAACAATTACAAAAAGTTTCTTTAATTTACAATATTAAAAAATAAAAGTTTTGTCAATCCTGGTAGCGTCAAAAATTTAACTAAATTATTGCAAAAATAACTAGACTATTAGGCATCTGATGAAAAGGACAATCCTATTATTTCAGTACATTTATTCATTGCATGGTATCCCCTCTTTCAATTCAAAAGCCGCCCACTCAACAGATATTTGTTTATGTATTCCCATTGAAGTAATCAGATGCCTGTAACAAGAAGAAATACATTATTAACAAATTAACAAACAAATATAAATTAGTCCATATTTCAACATAAGATAACTTAAACATTTCTCTTAAACCTGTAGCCAAGAATTCTTGACAAACATCTTGTACCCATAAATTTGCATAAAATTTTTTAAATCAAACAATAGGATTGGAAAATGTTTACAAAAGAATACTCTTACTACAACTTAAAAAAAAAAAAAAAAAAAAAAAAATTTACATTAAACAGTAAAATTATTTTAGGTTAATTTTAATTAAAGCCAGCTTTAACCATTTATAACATCAATTTCTAAAAGTACTGTTCAATAACTATTTTAATTTGAATCTTTTTTATAAAGAATATGCATAAATAAAACATATCTAATTTATACTTTAGAAAATATACTATGTATCTATCCCCCTCCCCCCCCTCCCTGTCTTGTGCACCAGACTAGGAGAAAGCACATAGGTAAAAGAGAGATCAAGATGCACCACAAATGCCAGTTTTGACTTAAAGTGTTTGCAAATATCATGCAATGGCTTACCATGGATCACCACATCACATACATAGATTTACAACACATTACACATAACAATAAAATGCATATTTAAAAGAAAAAAGTATGCAGTATGGTATCTTTTAAAACAATGTGAAACATTTTTACAATATTTAATGCTTTATATCAAAAACTGTATTCACAAATTTTAACATCTGCTTTGGTTTGGGGTTTAGTGAAAACATCTGCAAGGTTTGACTTACTGGGGATAAAATTTAAATTAAAAGCTTCACAATAAATCAAATTCCTGACTAAACAACTTAACATCCATATGTTTGGAATGATGGTTTTCTATGGGAGATTTAACAAAATTTATAGCAGCCTGGTTATCTACGTGAAGTCTCGACTTGTCACCAATATCGTTTCCGACATTCATGCAGTATTCTATCAAACCAAGCCAGGTTTTTGGAGGTCTCTGGCATTTCTCTTTAAAAGTATGCCAGTCCATGGGGGAGCTGTCAACCATGACTATTTGCCCACCAACCAATGTTCTGCAAAATCAGTGTAAATAAAAGCGAATTACATTGTAAACAGAGATGGTAATGTCATGTGTACTTCACATAACCAAACAACCTTAACAATCTCTCCCAATGAGATAAATCCGGATTACCTTGAAACTGGCTAAAAATATTAACTGCGTAGTTAATTTCTGGTCTGGTTCTACTAGAAATGAATGATAGACAACCCGACACACTGCAATAAGGAAACTGAGGCATGTACTTTTGGTCAGATTCAGAGCTTGGACAATCAGCTTTAGAAAATATAACCCCTTTACAAATTGGGAGAGATGATACTTGAATTCTAAACTTTTTAAATTTCATACACTTCATCTATGTAACTAGATTGGTGAATACATAGATAATTCCCCTTTTCAACAAATTCAGCACCCAATAATTTACGGGTTCTACCTAAAACTTTAATGTCAAAGAGATTGCTAAGTAAGGCAATATCTTTCTTAAATTTGGCAAAAACTACTTTATCATCGATATAGAGCAGCAAAATTATATCTTAACCAAAAGCATAAATACAGTTACAAGAATCAAATTTCCTAAAAACAAATTTTTAACAGAACTTTATGGATTTCATAAAACCATTCTCTACCACTTAGATGAAGACCATACAGTGCACGATCTAGTTTGCAATAAAGATGTTGCTAAACCAGGAACTGCAAACCTTTGCGGTTGTGACATATAAACGGACTTGCGCATAGTATTGGGGCATACAGATAGGTGCTGGTTATGTCATACTGGGTGTGTGACCACCTGTAGCACAAAACTAAGACGAAGAAAAAACTGAATTGCCCCAAAGTTTACCACAGGGCTAAATGTGTCATCGTAAGATTCTCTTTTCACTCGTTTAAAACCCTGGGCAACAAGCCAGGCTTTGTAACGGGCAGTTTGTCCAAACTCATCCCTCTTAATCATGTATACTCACCAACAACCCACTGGAATCACGTTCTCTGGTAATTCTTCCAGATGTCAAACAGACTGTTCATCCATTACCTGTAATTCTTTTTCCATCGCAGCAAACTACATATCGCATTGTAACGATCACTCTGCCTGGTTAAAGGATTTTGGGATTATGGGGCTCTGAGGCTGTAAATTAAGAGATTATTGGCCATCTGTAATTGAGACTACAGGGATTATGTCAGAATAAAGGTTAAAGCTGCTAAAGTAAAAAAGATTAGGATCATATCGAATATTGCGTCTATCGCAATACCTTTCAATCTCTATCAAAGATCTCAATCTATCAGTGTTTCCCTCTTCATAGTAATAGATGTCAGTTTTTCCAGTTTTTCTTTGAACTGGCTTACGTTCCCACCTAACTTCTCATTTAGATGTAATAAAGGTCGCAGAATTGCCGCTCTCAGACTCTGACCCCATGGCCCCTCCCCTACCAGTGTGGGAGTCCTGCAGTAAATTTGGAAGGACTCAAGGTTGACCAAGAGTCAATTTCATCACTAGGAGTACCACCAGAACCATTGGGAAAATGGTCATAAGTACTCCCCTGTTCTCTCTGTCCTGTACTAACATGAGGGATTTCCCTGAAAGATATATTGATATCAGATTGTCTTCTGGTATCCAAACTGTATATCCTCTTTTATTAAATGCATACCCCACTAGAAAACCTTTCTTTGCTTTAGGCTCAAGTTTAGATCTTTAAAGAGGAACACCTACGTAAGTAATGGTACCAAACGGCTTGTGATGTCTAACAGATGGCTTCCCCCCAACCCCATATAACTTGAATGGCGTCTTATTTAATATTTTAGGACAAATTCTATTCACGCAAAATACATAACCCTTTCAAGCCAAAACTTAGGACTTATTTGCTCTCAATTAAAATAGTATGGATGGGGGCACCATCAGCAACTTCCTGCATAAATCGTTCAATTGCCCTGTTCTGTTGTGGAGGAAATGGGTTGGTGTGTTCATGCATAATACCTTTTTCTTTAAAGTACAGGTCAAATGCATCATTTACAAATCCACCCCCATTCTCAGTGTGAAAGTAATTTAACATTTTGCCTAAGAAATTCTCAGCATGAGTAATATGATACTTCACAATGTTAAAGACATCCGATTTCAATTTTATGGGGTAAATTGAGGCTCGAGGAGAGAAGTCATCCATAATAGACAGAAAATACCTTTCTCCATTTCTGCCATGAATGCAGCAAGGACCCCACAGATCTGCGAAAAGCATCTCCAGGGGTTAAGATGAACATATGTTGCCAATAAGTTTAAATGGAGGTCTCTTAAATTTATTAAGTTTGCATGCCTCACAATGAAAATCTGTATTTTTTAAACCTGTTAATCCACAAATTCAGTTTTCCTGACAAGTATGTATTAAAATTGCTGGATTGATATGTCCCATCCTATGGTGCCACAGTTGCATTTTGCTTTCCTCGTTAGCAGAAAAAGCTTCAAAAGTTACAGTACTTTTATCAGTTTTAGGAGTCTGTGGGAATAACTGATACTCTTTCTTTTAAGTGAGCACTAAATAAATGTTAGTCTCCCCCCGAGAGGCGAGATGTCCATTTCCCCATTATTATCGAAAAAGATAAACTCTTTTGATCCAACTGTGGGCCAGAAAGGTCTTAGTTGGTTCGAATATACCCCATTAGTAAAAGTGAACATTCTTTGTAAAAAATGGAATTTAACTTCCCTGCATTTCTCAATTGGAAAAGAAACGCCCTTAACCACTACCAAAATTTTCTCATTTATCATTAGACCTAAATTTCACAAACAGATTTTTATCTCAGCAAAAATGATGCCAGGCACCTGAATCGAAAATCCAGGTGGCTCCATCGTAAATTTTACAAACACTAGCCTGAGATATGAAAAACATTGACTTACGTAAAATATCAGGAAAGCAGGGCTGTGGAGTCGGAGTCAGGCATATTTTTGGGCAAAAGAGTCACTAAAAAACAGGCCAACTCTGATTCCAGCTTGTTTTTTAGACAGTTTGAAGTGAAATGAAACCAATTCTATGTAATTTTAAATTTATAAACTGAATTATTTTTATATTTAAACTATATATATATATATATATATATACAAGGAAACCCACGTTAAACAGTCCCAATATACTGTCCAGTGTACAGCATATATGGAAACTGTTTTTAGTTGAAATCTCTAGTTTATATTTAGTATATAGTTTGTTACAAGATGTTATTTTTCACAAAAATAACCTTTACTTTTCACAAAATGAGCCCTAATAAAAAAAAACCAGCATCGACATCAAAATCAATATGCTTCAAGGTCAAACAAAAATGTAACAGCAAGTTGCAGTGTTGCCAGTTGAATTTTTTAAAAAAAATCTGATTGCTTGATTGCTGCCACCTTTTTTTTTAAATAGTAATATTTCCTTTATTTAATGACAAATTTAATAAAGCAACTATTACTATTGCAAAACAGCAATGAAGCAATCTGAATAATAAGAATCAACAGGCAATACTAGTACTTTTAGCCATCCCGGAGTCCGAGTCTGTTCCTTTAAAATTTCAGGAGTCAGTCACAGTCTGTCATTTTTCCCACCGACTCCTCAGCCCTGCAGGAAAGTCTACCACATTCTGTCTGTTTTGTTCAGGATCTTTTCATCTGCTAGGTAAAGATGAAAATAAGGAATTTTGCTTAGTAGTCACTGGCCGCCAGTAGGGGTTTTTTTAGTAGCCAGTTAGTACATTTGTCACTGAATATTTAATTTAAAAAATATATAATGAGTTTACAGTAAACAAGTAATTTATGTACTAAATAAAAATATTTTAATTTATATTGTTTTGAATAAACTTGAGATACTAATTTCCAATCTATTTTGAATTTAAAATTAAGTTAACAGCAAATTTATACACTATGCTTATGTAGCTAACTACATAAGTCCCACTAAGCTTAGGTACTTGTGTAGCTAACTACATAAGTGCCCTTTTTTTTTCATAAATTATTTGTCTAGAATTGAGATCTGACAATAAAATAGGTATATTTATACACTAAATAATAACCCACAACATGATATACGTTACATATGCACAACCTGTGGCCCATGGGTCAAAAGTGGCCAACATCTCCAGATATTCAGGAGTTGTGTATTTCGCCATATAGTCTTGGGGGAAAAAATTGCAAATTTTGTCATTCGGGAGCATAAAAATCATGATTTTCATCAATCGGGTGTGTAAAAATCATGAATTTCGTCGAACAGGCACATAAAAATCACGAATTTCATTGAATGGGTGCGGAAAAATTGCGAATTTCAAAGAAAAAAGAAATCAGAAAATCTTGCATTTGGATGGTTTTTTTCAATGTTTTTAATCACCTGTTTTTCAAGTTTAATCGCCGAGTGGCAACCGGTGAGTGCTTATTTTCATCTTTACTGCTAGGTCTGCCAAGTCTAGACTTTCAATGAGGATACGGGGATCTGGAACTTCTGTCGGAGAGTGTCTTTTAGGCTGGTCAACTTGTCGGTTTTCAGGGCTATAAGAACGACCTCTGGAATCTCTGAGGTCTAGACTACATCCAGTTAAAGGAAAGGTCAGAACTGTTACGCACATAGGAGCTACATTGAGAACTCATGGAAGGACTTTGACAGTTCAATATAGACTGAGCACTTAAAAATTTCCAGCATTTTCTTCTGACATGCCCATTTTTGCCTCAATGCCAGTACTTAAAAAGCTTTTTACCTTGCCACCTAGGCTTTGTATTCAATACATTTATGGTAGGAAAATTCTTAACACAATCTTTGTCGCGAACAGTCAGTCTAGTTTCCTCTGCGATAAGTTCCACAACAATTTTATCAAACAGAAACTCCTTTTTAGGTCATCTTAAAATATTCTGTACCATACTGTCGAACTTTTTGGCAGATAACACAAGAGTTGGAAACTTAAGTATGCCTTACTAAAATGTTCATCCTGGACTTAATATTATTCCAGAGTTTCCCCCAGGTTTAAAAAAGGGCAGGGTGCTTCTGGTGAGAAAAGGGCACTTTTTGGATTCTTGAGGGCACTTTTCGGATCCTTAAGGGCACCTTTTTTAATTGTTAAAAGGTATTATTTTGGTTTTTAAAGCCACTTTTGATATTTAAAAGTCAAGGCACTATTTTCAAGACAACATTGAGTCAATTTTTACTATGAAAGCAAATTTTTTAATGCAAAAAGGAGAATGGGCACTTTTTTTACTGATGGGCAAGAAGGGTGCTAATTATTTTACTGGGGAGGCAAGAAGGATGCTAATTCTTTTTATGAGGGGCCAGAAGGGTGCTATTTTGTAAACCAAAGGGCAGGCAGGGTGCAGCGCCCTTCTGAAACTGTCTGGGGGGAACTCTGTTATTCATAATTCGTCAAAGATGCATAGCAAACAAGTTTATTGACTCATAATCTTTTATTTTACATTCAATTAATTCCATGAACACTTTCTGCTATCAGGAGATCAGGGTTTCGGGGCAAAAATGCAATTGGAGCTTCTTCCATGCACTACAGGATTTGTACAATCATCCAAAATTCTCTTATATTCAGTTTCTACGTTTAAGTATATTACTGAAAGAGCTTGTCCTGAATGCTGATTAAAACTTTTCACATCGTCTTCTGTTACTTTATTGGTTTGCTCAAACCTCTCAACAGAGTTTTCGATGATGTCCTCAAAATGTACTTTATATCTGTAAACCAATTTGCATAATTATATGTGTTCAGCTTCTCGATATTTGCAACTGCCATAATCACCAAGAAAAGTTAAAAATTCAGGAAGTTGTATCTAAAAACAAAGCTCAAAGTTAAAAAAAAAAATAAACTTCTCTATTTCATTAAAACACATTTTTGCTGCAGCCCCCCCCCCCCCCCCTCATCTTTTATACTCATTGCTTCCTACATCTTACTTCAATAATATGGGGCTGTATGGAAAATTATTTTCACTTCAAAAATAGCACTTTTTCAATAAAAAAAAATCTAATGTATCCATAATGTGTTTCTATTCAATAAAGCCATTCCATACTCATATAATTTGCTTTCTGCCCATAACCATTAATGTTAAAAAAGTGATTGAAGTAACTTTCTCCAACTAAAAGACTTTATACTGATTAAAAATAAGCAGTATTTCAGACCAGCTGAAAATATGTAAATGGAATCTGTAAAAATATTTGTGAGAAGAAATGGCTTGTAGGGCTTGAAAAATTTTTCTAGGAGGGGAGAGTCTCCCTCGCAACATTTATAAATGGGAGGGAGTTGAACAGTTTGGAAGAGAGAAAAAATATCTTTAACGCCCACTATTATTTTGCATACTATTTAAAGAATTGCATTAACACAGGCATTACAAAATACCACTGAAAAAATTTAAATCGAGAACTCAAAATAATTATGCAAAATGCTTATTTTTAAAATAAAAAAGGAAGAAAGTCAGCTTTATATATACAACATCTATTTTGCAACTTTCACTAAATGTTATGGACACTTAACAATTGGGTTGTTAAAGGAATTTCTGGATTTAAGAGTTTATTCGATTTTGGGTACTGAAGCTTCTTTCACAAGCTACACTTGTGACAGGCTGCACGAGGAATAGTGCAGCATGACAGCAGGCGCTGCAGATTTTTTTTATACCTTGCAGATCAATCTAACAGCTTTAAACAAAAATTTTAGGCTCAGAAAAATTACTGAAATTTAGTTTTTGTCTCTAGATTTATTGTATTTATTACATTTTCTTTATAGATGCAAATTTTGCTTATTTTATGGGCTACTATAATTTCTTATGATAGTAAGCATGGTCCAGTATTATTGGGTTGCAGATAAATTTTGGTTTGCTGCAGATTAACAAAGAAAATTCTATTGTGATCAGACACCTTTATTTATAACTACTTGTATGAACAATGCATATTTGGGATGAGGGCATTATCAATATCTGAACGGAATTGTTTTAGCCAAAATACCAATGAAATAAATCCAAAACTGGAATCTGGTATTTTCTTTGAGTAAACTAGGTTCTATACATTGAAATTTTAAATCCATGTTCAAAGTTTGAAAAGAGTCTATTTCATTACATGAGAAATGTAGGTTAACTTTAAAATGGTGTCCTAATTTCTGTGAATTACAAAGATAAATTAGTTTGTTTCATATTTCCTTGGAGTTCTGGAAAAAGTTTTCTTCATGTGCACCACAAGATTTTTGCTGTTCTAATCTCATTTTTGTTTAATCCTGACTATAAGCCAACTTGGCAGGGAACAACATCCAGTGCCCCTTACTGTCTTTTTGGTTCTTTTCCCTTTTTGATTGCAAGAATAAAAAATCTCAATACATTCCTCGATTGCAGGAGAGAGGGAGGAGACTCAAAATTTGTCATTCGGTTGTTTGACACCCTCCCCCCGCTCAAGTTTGTCTATTAGTCACAGATAAATATCACAAAATTCGTGAAACAGTCACAGGAGAATGACGTGAAATTTGTCAAATTGTCACGGAGAAAAATAGAGATTTTTCAGTAGGACATGGGGGAAAAAAAAAAAATCATGAATTTTGTCATTCTGTCGCTAGAAAAAGTCGCAAAATTTGTCGTTCAGTTGATCTTTGACACATTTTGGGACGAAGACTAGCTTTCTTTCCGAATCTGGAAATCCCCACCCATACCATTACAGACTTTGGGAAAAGAATCTTTTCCACCTTCACAATGCATAGAGATCCTTTGTTTAGCAACTCGCATTGGTTCTGAGAGTTCTGGAAAGGTTAGACCATGAAAATCTTTTCATCAGGAGAGAAAATCTGGTTTAAAGCGTCGCCACAGCACATGGACTTCATCTTCTTGCACTTTTCAAGCCTTCATCCCTTTATTTGGTCCATGAGATGGTGTCCTTTTGCCAGTTTGTAGGGGACGAGCTACAGATCTTCTTTGACGAGTCTTCACATGGATTCGCAATCAATGTTGTGCTCTTTGGCCAATTTTCTGATGCTTCTTGGTGGATTTCTCTAGATTATCTTCTTGACCGTATTCCTGAGCATTGGAGTCTTTGTTGTTCACGGTATTCCACTTTGTTAATGGTCTTCAATCGCTCCGGTCTTTTTAAAATGTTTGACGACGCAATGGACTTGTTCCTGGTGAAATTTTGAGAGCCTTGGTAATCACAGGAATTAACATTCCCCGCTTGTGATGGGCGACGATGGCTGACTGATCTTCTTTGCACACCATGTTTTTCTGCAAAACAGTGAATTATCAATTGGCCAATAAAACTGCTGCTCATTATTTCAATGGTTTCACGATGACTTATTAGTAAATTGAGAAAGAGAATGTTCAAAGTTCATTGCGTAATATTTGAAGCATAGGAATTAACATTATTACAAAATAAATAAACGACAGTTATTTCTTTGTCACTTTTTTAGAATAAAGAGATGAAATTGAACTTTATTCATATGATAATTAATGTTATCTGTTTAAAGTAGTGTGATGAGAAATATCACCTATATCTTTAGGAAAGTTATACGAGTTGTAATTTTCCAGCTGAATAAAAATATGTCCATGCCAGTATTTTGAAACCAAGATCTTCGCTTAAGCTGCCAATGCTGTACCAATTGAGCTTTCCTCGACAAATTTGACACACAATTCACTCACACAACATTTATTGCAGTTCTTTTACCTGTTTTATTCTGTTGATCTGTTTCATATAAGACCTGATGTCATTGTCAAAAGGTTGTATGAGTGAACTGTGTCAGCCGAATTTGTCCAATACGGAATTGTCCAATCAACAGAAATAGCAATTACACAACAAAAAAGCAAGAGGAGCACGAATAAAACAATGCTATAGCTCAAAAATGCAAAAAACCATTAAAATAAATTGATATTTTCATCACATCACAGTATTTATGTGCCACCCTGTATACTCCTAAAAATTTTCGCTGATATTTTGTCTATTGGTGTTTCTTTATAATGCACGTTATTGTTATTGAGTTTTTTCAAATGTTTGGCTACTAGTGTCTGTAAGGAGAATCATTGTGAGAGGCAGAGAACAGTTTAAAGCAACTTATACCCTTTTAATTTGTTTCTTTTGTGAGTAAAAGTTAAACTTATTCTGGTATAATAATAGAGTGAATCTGTAGATATTTTTAAGGCCAGAGAAGTTAAACATGCAAAATATTTTTAAAAAGTGACTTTTTGCATATTTTTTTTGTAAAGCATAGTTTAAAATATAAAAATCTTTATATTTCCTTCCAGTGCCTTCGCCCAATATAACAAAGATCAGCTGACTCCCGTAAAAATTGATGGGTCGAACTTTTTGGTAAGTTTCTAATATTTATTTTTAGCTGAATTTGCTAAAAGGATTAACATTCGTATTTTTGAAAACTAATTAAATCATTGTACAAAAGATGTCTGCTGATATATTAATTTTCTCATATTTTGTCTTTTTTTTTTAACCCTTTTTTCCTCCTTATATTTTAAATATTTATTTTACAATCATTTAATTTCCATCATTAACCCTAGAATGTTACCTATTTGTCTGCTGGATGATACACCCACTATTTAGCATTGAAGTACTTCAGAGGGTAGCATTGTAGGGTTAATGAGCACTTCATTTGCTGAAATGATTGAATTTAAAGGCTTTTTAACACTTTCTGACCTAGTTGTAAAGTGTTTGACTTCCGTTTGTTTGTCCGTGCTCTAACTCATGTAAATATGCTCGGATTGCCCTGAAATTTTTGTATGTTATTGTCATTTACTATAGCATGTTCCCTATTTTAGCCGAAATGTGTATCACTTATGGTTTTTTTACAGACAGTCAAAAGTATTCCGTTGCATTACAGTCAGTGGGAAATAAGTTTCAAGTGCATTTTGATGATGCTACGTTATTTAAAACATAATGAAATTGATGTATAATTATGAAGCACATTAAAACCTGCTTTTTGTAGAATAGGGGGTGCAAAGCATTTATTATTCATTTACAGGGTCAAAGAAAATAATTGTTACACATCGTTCTATGGGGAAAAATCGTTTGCAGCGTAATTTAGTGATATTTCACTATTTCAAGCATAATGAAAATTACATGCATTACTGAGGTACACTATAAATTGCTCTCTTGTGTACATTGCGTTTATTTACAGGGACACACAAAATATATTGGTTACAGTACATGTGCAATATTTACAATCTATGTGTGATAAGTGCGTTTTCAACTTTAGTTTGCATTTTTAAGTTTAACTAATTTTTTTTCATAGTATGTGTGTGTTTATAAACTCAGTTGATAATCATATACAGGACTACACAAGGGAATTTTTAAGTATTATAGACTATGGACGTGAATTGCTTAAGGGTAGTTTTTAATTGTGTTTATGCATTTTCCTGCTGAACTATACTTAGTAAACTAATAGAAGTTTGTGGAATATAAATAAATTCATATACAGGGCTACACAAAGAAAAAGATACATTGTTGTTTACGGTTGGTAATTGCTGGAAGTGAGTTTTAAGTTGTCTTTTAGCTTAGTATGTGATGTGTACAAAAGTCTTCAGATAATATACAGGGCTGTACAAAAGATTTAGAGTGCATTTCCATCGATTGGCGAAAATTGCTAGATGTGAATATTCTAACTGAACTAAATTTTATCATCAGGGATCTGACCAGACTTTTCTCCCAGGGTCCTGTTTCTGTGAAATTATTAACAGCTTTTTACATTTGTGAAAAATTTAGCTATAATTTTGTGAATTTGAAAAGATCGTTATATTAAGGTTCTTGTTTATACACATTTTCAAGAAGACATATGTATGTAAAATACACAAATTTTCTTTTTATATGGAAAACTGACAGTCAAATTTTACTTTTAAATGATTAAATTTGTGAAAGAGTTTAGAGAAGGAAAAGTTTTTGAAAAGTCTATTTTTAAGAAATTTATTTTGTGAAGTGTCCTGTTTTGAGATTAAAACAATTGTGAAGGGTCCTGTTTTGAGATGAAAAAAAGTGAAGGGTCCTTTAAAGGACCCAATTTCTTTCTAAACAGATCCCTGATCATACTATATATCCACATTTATTGACCATACTATATATCCACATCTATTGATCACATACAGAGCTGCACAAAATAATTTGGCTACTTTTTTGACACTGGAAGGTAATTTCAAAAACTGTATTTTTCAATGTGTTATATGTTTCATAGACTGTTTACTTACATATCTTTTACCTTATTTAACAGTGAAGTTTCGTTAGTTTTCTGGCTGTGTTGGAAAGTGTTTCATAGTCTATGCTTGACACATGATTTTTCGTTTTTGTTTTAAACTTCATTTGGGATCATTCCATGTCACTTCATCCAGACTATGAAACCCATGGTCTCAGATTTTGGTGAAAATTTTTGTAGTTGTTCTTTTTATCATACTTAATAAAATAAAACGATACTTCAATATCTTGAGTACTTTTTGAGAAAAAAAAAATGTTGAAATAAACAGAATAGTTGCGTAAATGACACTTTTGAAGGTGCTGTATTCAAGAGGCATTGTTTTAGAAAAAAAAATAATTTTACTCCTATTCAGATATAAAGTTGAAAATTTCACTGAAATGTACACAAAAGGATGGAGATATAAGAAAAAAAGTAGTTTGATTATATTTTGCTTTAAGACCCTGTCCCAAAAGATGTCCAAAATTTGATTTTATTGAAAGTTTTGTAAGAAAAACAATTTTTCAAATATCATTTTTGTAAAGAGGCATATGAGTTAACCAAGCATTTTTTTTAAATTGCACGTAAATGTATAAACTAAAAGACTGTGAAAAAAAATTAATGGCTTTTTGAGTGCTAATACAACCTAACTATTTCATCATAAAAATTGTGTGTGAAAATGGCATTGGGGATCCAAAATAGCATTAAAATAACTGTTTATATTACAAGTTATCACTTTAAAAATACATTTCTATTTATAATATTTTGATTTTGAAAAAAATTGATGTAACATAATTCTGAATAATTTAGTAGATGAAATCAGATTTATTTACATAGGTGTATGGCAATAAATGTGTATAAATTCTCCCAATAATTATTTAAATCAAAATAAACAACTTATTAAGCTTTAAAACTGTGAAATTACTTTAAATCCATAAGAATTTTTTTTTAATGTATTACCTTTTTTAATTGTGATGTGTTCTCTTCAATAACATGTGGTGAAATGTTTTTGAATGTAAATAGTATCTTTTTCAAGAAAATAATATACCCTCCCAGATCCTTTTGTTGTTTGGGCACTGTTGGATTCCACTTCTCCGTCCACACAACTTCGAAATAAATCCGGTCTTTTGATATGCTGCCACCACAGATATGAATACGTGATACCGGGCACGATACTTGATGTATATTCAAGAAAAACCTAACTCTTTCAATTAAAGTTAAAGTAACAATTTATTAACAATATTTACACTTAAACTCGGATGTAAATTATCCGGTTTAACACTAAATCAAAACAATTACAGAAAACTCTCTACGTGCACCGTTAGACTACGTCAATTCATTCTGCACTGAGATTTCTATTCATCTCACACCCGCTCTCTCTTTCTTTCGAGAGATCCCATTAAACACACGTGGCTCAGATCGTCCACTCTCAACGACCTTACACCTTCACTACCATGTTCGAACCTTCACCTCTGGTCATTCACCAGTGCACCCGCTCTCTCTCTACGGGGCTGCTGTTTTATTTCCAAGGGTTGCTTGACAACCGTTCCTCCTTCTTGACTGATCTGTCTTCCTAAATAAAAGGGTGCACTATCTTTCTTATCTATCAAAGACCACATTGCAATGGAAATACCTCTTTCATTATGTCCAACTTGCTACCCTTCGGATTAAGATTTTTCTTAAACCAGACTCTAATGGTACACAATAGATACAGATACAATACGCTAATCCCAGAATAGCTTTCAACTCTTGCAGCTGTGAGAGAAACCTGACACCCCCACCTTAGCAGAAAATACACCTTTTAGGGGCTAATTTTCCTCAAACTATGTAATGTCTGAGAAGAGTTCAACAGTTCCTTGATAGGTTTCTTCATTACTACAATTACATAAATATTTCAAGGTGTCTGAAAATTATCTACTGACATCTCTAATGAACCATATACTAATGTGATAACTACAGAAAAAAAAATTACACTATGCTAATACACTGTTATAAACACAAGATGCAAATACAATTATAAATACACAAAAAAAAAATAAAGTTACACTAGTATTATGTCATTTAATGTCAGTCCTTAGGCTGATATTACTGGAGGCGGTACTGTTTTTTCCTTCCAGTCCTTCCTAGTTAACCTAATAGGTACATCCCTTTCCGCAATGCCCCCGCTTGAATGGCTAACTTCTGCCTCTGAGGTCTTAATTAAATTTTCCTCAAACCAATCAGGCACTTGCCCGTCCAAGTCCTCTTTGTACGTAATAAAGACATTGTACAATTTCTGCCTTATCTTACCCCTCTCCGGTTTACGACCAATCCGATTTTTCTCAATTTCAACCAGTTGGATAGGACTCATAAATAATTCCTTATTTTTCCTTAAGATTGATTTTATGTCCCCAACTTGAATATTTGTTAACCCTTTTATTTCAAATCCCTTCCTGTCTTTATTTTCCGGTTGTTCTCTGTCTAACAACATATTTTTCCTACAGTCTTCGAACTCCCCATCACTATCCAAGACAATATCGACTACTTTATTTTTGGCCATAAATTCCCTCATATCATTTTGATACACCCGTTTCTTACTTCCGTCCATTAACTCAATTATATATGCAGGTTGACCGGTTTCCTCTTTCTCCCTATCACTTCCATTCATTTCCCTCGTTAAACGACGTTCTACACATGATTCGCAAAATGTTTTAGCTTCCTCTGCCATATTTTCCTAATAAAATGAATGCTTGATTCTTTCTAACATTTTCTTAACTGCGTGATGTTCTCCATATAAGGAAATATGCGCTAATTTTAGAATTTCCTCCCTTCTAATTTTAGGTAATACTAATTGAGCTACAGTTTCATCTACTAATTTCTCTTTGTGATACAATAACCCATTTACAACATAGTAAGACCCTTTCTCATTTTCAGCCAATTCCCAAGCTTTCTCTAAATCTTTACAACTCATTTGGGATTCCTGAAATACATTTAAACTACTTTCCGTAACTTGATTAATCTTACCTTTATCTACCTCGGCTTTTTCCTTCTTCTGACTTTGTAAATTTTCCGATCTCGCGTCTACGACATAACGATTATTGTTACCATTTCTAATCCTTTCCCCTTCTTTCACTTTATTCCTACTATCTTCCTTACATTCCCTTTCTACCGATTCTCTTAATGATTTCTCGTTGTTTAACCCTGACAATTCATTAGCCATGTCAGGATGTAAAATTACCTGTTCCTTACTATTATCAATTATCACGCAAAGTACATCCTGATGAATTACATTAGTTTCTCCGCGTTTTGGAATAGCTAAAGGTAATTGAATTAATGGTGATTTCACTGCCTTACCAAATATCCCTTGTAAATAGATGCTACCAGCCCCTCTTAGTTTCTCTGCTGGTACTAAATCTTTATGAACGACGCTAATTTCGCAACCAGAATCCACTAATCCTTTTGTTATCTTCCCATTTACACTAACTTCCACTTTCTCAAGTTTATTTAACTTCTCTCCAATAACTTTAGTTCTCCAATTCCCTCTTGCTCCGATTCTTGCCATACTCGCTCCCCTTGGTAATTCTTTAATTCCTTGCACTGAGACATTATTGATACTAGCCCTTGGTTCTTGTTGGTTATATTTGATTACTTCCCTCATTATTTCCTTTTGTACAAAATCGCTGAACATGTCCTCGTAAACCACACTTAAAACAGATAGGCGTCGTATCATTAAGTTTCTTATATTCCGGTTTTCTACCCAAAAATGGACTAACTTCATTATTCCCATTTTGTCTCCAATTACTACTAAATCCCTCATCTTTTTCCCTTCTAGAATCTCCATTATTTACGTACCTTTCTTTACCTTTATAACCCTTATAAGCTACCGCATAACATTTTTGTTTAGCATCGAAGAAATTATCACATTCCTTAGCAATTTTAGAAACTTCTAACCAATTACTGTGCTGAGTTAATCCAATATGCGTCGCGGTTTCCTCATCTAAAGTAGTTAACAACTTATCCGTGACAATTAACTGATTAACCTTTTCATACGTATCTGCACCTCTAATCTTACAGTAATTTTCCCACGTTGCTATTAAACATGACACAAATAATACATGAGTTTCATTTTGATTCCTTCTAGCCTTCTTGAAATTTTTCAAACACGCCTTCGGTGTCGGCTCGTGTTCCCTTAGAACTAATTCCTTTAACTTCTCATAACTCTCAATTTGTTCCCTAGTCGTGTATATTAGCAAATTATCGGCCTTATCCCCTAGCATATTTAGTAAAATTTCGGCCTGCTGGGTTTCCGGTACATTTTTTGTTTGGAATGCTCGTTCTAAACTGCTAAAAAACAGATTCCATCCCTCAGTCCCTTCTGGAACATTGATAGACAAAGTTTTAACACTTTTAATCAATTTCTCTAGGCTACTCTCATGATTAGATTCTCTAGTCCCATTAGCATTATTAGCCGAACTTTGAATCTTTATCTTTTCCAACTCTAACTCATGTTCCAATCTCAATTTTTCAGCCCTTTCTTCTCTATCTAACTTTTCTCATTGTAACTTTTCCTCCCTTTCTAAAGTTTCTCGTTGTAACTTTTCCTCCTTTTCTACCTTTTCTAACCGCTCCGTAACAATAGTGCTATATAATTCCATAACGGCCCCCTCTTCATATTCGTCGCTCTCCACTATCTTTTTCTTAAGCTTAAACCTGGTATCATCTTCCGAGACTTCAATCCCTAACTCTTCACATATCGCCTGAAGATCCACCCTTTTTATTTTTAGTAAGAAAGCCATACCTTCTACCGATAATTATTACCACCCTACAATAATACTTAAGCACAATATCAAATTAATACTCCCTCAAATCCTACCCTCATAAATTACCTCCACTTATTATACTATTTAACATATTTCAAATAAGTAATAATAAATTGATAAATTTCCTTTAACAATGGTACCCCACAATTTGTTTTCAATAACAAAGAAAAAAATAATTTCAACTTGGTTACTATGCAATACAGATTTTAAATTTATACAATTAAATAATAAAATACAATTTACACAATAATACTGATACGTTTCAATTTGAATAAAACACTGATGCCAATCACTACATCAAAATATCCACCTAACAAAAATTTGCATGAAATACACATAAATTCCTAAATTTAATCTCAATAAAATATTTCAATTTCAAAATTAGTTCTCACATTAAAAAGTAAATCACAGCACTTTTTTTTTTCCCTGGGCCTTCAGTTCTTCCTTGAAGGTTATTTCAATTTAATTTAAATTCTACACAAATTTGCTTTCCTCATTTACTATCAATATTTCAAACTTAAAACAAACAGTATCACTTAATTTAAATATTACTTTAATAATAATTTAAATTTAAGAAATTTCAATTATTCCTTCCAACTATTAACACAATGCATTAATTTCAATCATTAATCCTATCCGTAAAAAAAAAAATTAGAAAATCACTTCTAGTAATTAATATAAGATCCTTTTCTTAAAACAATAGTGTAAAATGGTTGTTAATATCTCATTTGATTTAGACCAATTATTATATTGCACATAAATTATCATAAATTAACTACAACATTAACTTAAATTACCATCAATTATACAGAATAAAAAAAAAAGTAGGTTCGAGAATGTCAGCAGAGTAAAATGATCAAAACACCTTACCTCGTACTTCATTCGCTGGGGCAATTCTCTGCTCACTTTTCCACAGGGTAAATCTTGCTCTCTCGGGCAACAATCACTGTAACTTGAATCACTGTGTACACAAACACTACACACAAACACTGGAACTAACACTACACACAGCACCAACATGTCCGCTTTACGATCCGGCAAGGCACTGTGTAACAAGGCCAGCTGGCACTGGTCTACGATAATCGGGCACACACACTTCTGCTAGACGATCCGCAATAAACTGACTCTTAACACGGCTAACTGGCACTGGTGGTCTACGACGATAGGGCACAAACACTTCCGCTGGGCGATCCGGCACAAACTCTCTGTAACACGGCTAACTGGCACTGGTCTTCGGTGATTCAGATCCCGTCGCTGCCAACATTGTCGGATTCCACTTCTCCGTCCACACAACTTCGAAATAAATCTGGTCTTTTGATATGCTGCCACCACCGATATGAATACGTGATATCGGGCACGATACTTGATGTATATTCAAGAAAAACCTAACTCTTTCAATTAAAGTTAAAGTAACAATTTATTAACAATATTTACACTTAAACTCGGATGTAAATTATCCAGTTTAACACTAAATCAAAACAATTACAGAAAACGCTCTACGTGTACCGTTAGACTACGTCAATTCATTCCGCACTGAGATTTCTATTCATCTCACACCCGCTCTCTCTTTCTTTTGAGAGATCCCGTTAAACACACGTGGCTCAGATCGTCCACTCTCAACGACCTTACACCTTCACTACCATGTTCGAACTAACTTCACCTCTGGTCATTCACCAGCGCACCCGCTCTCTCTCTACAGGGCTGCTGTTTTATTTCCAAGGGTCGCTTGACAACCGTTCCTCCTTCTTGACTGATCTGTCTTCCTAAATAAAAGGGTGCACTATCTTTCTTATCTATCAAAGACCACATTGCAATGGAAATACCTCTTTCATTATGTCCAACTCGCTACCCTTCGGATTATGATTTTTCTTAAACCAGACTCTAACGGTACACAATAGATACAGATACAATACGCTAATCCCTTAAGAATAGCTTTCAACTCTTGCAGCTGTGAGAGAAACCTGACAGGCACTAACACAAGCTATGATGTTAGTTATGTGCATAAAACAAATGTCTTCTTTAGAAGGCCAATCGAAAGATGGAGCAGGATCAGAAGGATGCAAAAATTTTTCTTGAATATCACCTTCATCCTCGTTTTGATAAAACTAAACAGTAAAACCACTGATTGTCATAAATGCAAGCGACATAATTATGTACACAGATATCTGACATCTTTAGTAGGGGTTGATCATCTGAAAAATGAAATGCAGTGCAAAAATTTTCATCCTAATTCTTTTCGTCCCAATGGCATCTTCTGGTATAGGCACAAAATGATGAAAACTGCATGTACCAGGAACTGTTTTTGCTGTGGAAAAACAATCTTCCAATTGCTGGCAAGCTTCTAAAAGTGCTTCTGTTTTTATTAGACAAAATTTAACGCATTGACGGGCAGTAGGAACAAGTGAAGTTCGAAAATTGACACTGGGCTTCTACTTGTACGCCGGTAAATGCACATTTGTGCTGCTATAGCCGTCATGCCACATAGTGAACTTCGCTTTGACGGCTGTAGCCGCAAGTGTCCGTCAATGTGTTAATGCCTTCAATTTTAGTCTTGCAAAATGAGAGAATTTTTTCAACAGAATTAATAGCAATACTGGGACTCATTTGCAGACTTGCTTTTGTAAGTAGGCGCTTTACAGTCCCACCAATACCATCCCAAGGGGATTTTCTATGGGTAGTTAAAAAAAAAAAAACAAGAACGAAAAATCATGCGTCAAGCATAGATTATGTAACACTTTCCAACGCTTCAAAAATAATTTTACAAATCATACCGTTTAATAAGCTAAAAGATAACATCTAAGGAAACAATTTGGAAAACGCATAACATACTTAAAAGCGTAATTTCAGGAATTTCCAACATTATACAATATTCGGAAAAATATCCAAATACTTTTATTCAGCCCTGTATAGGATCTATAGATTTGTATATACTACATAGGATGCTAAATTTTAGTTCAGTTAGGAAACGTGTAGCACAGTTTAAAGTTCTCCGTCTGGAGTTTCTGTCAATAAACGGAAATGTGTTCGCGAACTTTTGTGCTTCCCTGTATATGATCTATAGAATTTATACACACCACATAATAGACAAAAAGAGAGTTAAAATAAAAATCACGTTCAGTAACTTTAAACGCACTTCCAGGAATTATTGTTAACAGACAGTATAGAATTCTTTTGTGTGTCCCTGTAAATGAACGATGACTGCTATACACACAATATTCTGTAGTAAGCCTCTTGTAATGCACCTTAGTGATCTATATAAATTTCAATGCGTTTAAAATAGTGAAACATTACTTAAATAAACCGCAGATGATTTTTCTCCATAGACGTAATGTAACTGAATTCTTTTGACTGTCCCTGTAAAGTAAGTATAAGTGCTATGCGCACCCTATTCCATATTAAGCTTCTTCTAATGCACCTTAGTGATATATATATATAAATTTAATTGAGTTTAATATAGTGAAACATTATTTAAATGAACCGCAAATGATTTTTCCCCATAGACCACAATGTAACGGAATTCTTTTGAGTGTCCCTGTGAAAAAACTATAAGTGCTACATACTTCCGTTGCAATAAGGAACATGCTATAGATAACAACAATAACATATAAAAATTGCAGAGCAATCCAGGCATATTTACCAGAGTTAGAGCACGGCCAGACGGCAGACAAACCGAAGTCATAAACACTTTTCAACTAGGTTGGAAAGTGTTAAAAAAGACAGTGTTGCATTTAGTTGAGTCTTTCTTGTGATGACAAAGATTAATGAAGTTCTTACAGTTCTTGTATTGTGCTGCACACCCATCACTAAAGTAATGTATTTTATTTACAGTTAAGAATATTTCTTGAATATAATTTATAATTAATTTTTGGGTTTCATAGACAAATGCAACATCATTTTCTAAATTATCCAATAACATGCATAAACTTGTGCTGATAAGATTTCCAGATTCCTCATCACGAGTGTAAATTGCTACCGGATGAAGTGAAGAACTGTCACATGTCCAGCGATATCCTTGCACTTCATCTTGAATTACAAATGAATAATTTTCACTAAAGTCAAGTAGGGCTATAGCAGCATCAGTCTTCAAATTTGCTTCAATATCTTTGAGGTATCTGGCTTGCGATTTTGTTATGTATGAATGAGGCAAAAGTGTCACCAGGCTTGTTATTAATGTCTCTAAATATTCTTCAAAACTCACTGCGCATTAGACCTGCTGTGTCCTATCAGTTGAAATCCAAGAACTGTAAGTAACTTCATCAGAAGGATCCCATTCTTCAAAATTTTTAATTATAAATCTTTTGAGATTATCACTTGATAAACATTGGGAGCAGTGGTGAAGCATACAATCTTTTTGTTATCTTTGGAGCACACTGGGTAAGTAAGTCATTATAATTTTCTTCTATTGAACAAGCATGGAGCAATAGCACGACATTCTGGTGTATAGTGCAAACACAAACAGAATGGGTTCCTGAAGAATCTGCGAGTACTCACCACTTTGATCGCAGCATATAAAACTTTGGAAAACCAATTTTAAGATTTGGATATTCTAATTTAAAAGCTGCATACAATTCATTTAAGTTTCCTAACAATAATAGTTTTTGCATATATTCATTTTTTGAAAAGCTCACTTTATCCTTTGATCCTGGCATAATTCGGGAAAATTCATCACTTAGGTAAAAACTCTTTGACAGTAGCAGTCCCGATTTCATCAAGTGAGTGTCCTTTCCTAGGTTCAGGCAGAGCTATTATGCCTTTTTCTCTAAGAAGCATACAATCTTTGTTATCTCTGGAGCACACTGAGTAAAGTCATTATAATTTTCTTCTATTGAGCAAACATGGAGCAATAGCACGACATTCTGGTGGATAGTGCAAACACAAACAGAATGGGTTCCTGAAGAATCTGCGAGTACTCACCATTTTGATTGCAGCATATAAAACTTTGAAAAACCAATTTTCAGATTTGGATATTCCAATTTAAAAGCTGTACACAATTCATTTAAGTTTCCTAACAATAATAGTTTTTGCATATATTCATTTTTTGAAATGCTCACTTTATCCTTTGATCCTGGCATAATTCGGGAAAATTCATCACTTAGGTAAAAACTCTTTGACAGTAGCAGTCCCGATTTCATCAAGTGAGTGTCCTTTCCTAGGTTCAGGCAGAGCTATTATGCCTTTTTCTCTGAGAAGCATACAATCTTTGTTATCTCTGGAGCACACTGAGTAAAGTCATTATAATTTTCTTCTATTGAGCAAACATGGAGCAATAGCACGACATTCTGGTGGATAGTGCAAACACAAACAGAATGGGTTCCTGAAGAATCTGCGAGTACTCACCATTTTGATTGCAGCATATAAAACTTTGAAAAACCAATTTTCAGATTTGGATATTCCAATTTAAAAGCTGTATACAATTCATTTAAGTTTCCTAACAATAATAGTTTTTGCATATATTCATTTTTTGAAATGCTCACTTTATCCTTTGATCCTGGCATAATTCGGGAAAATTCATCACTTTGGTAAAAACTCTTGACATTAGCAGTCCCTATTTCATCAAGTGAGTGTCCTTTCCTAGGTTCAGGCAGAGCTATTATGCCTTTTTCTCTGAGAAGGAATGTATTGTTTTATTCATTTATCAATGGCACTGCATGAACACAGATATTAACTCTCTTCAAAAGTTGATGGCACACTGCTAGGGGATTCTAAGGGATGTAGTTAAGTTACATCAGCGAGAAAACAGGGTACCTGGTTTGATCTGCCTATATGGTTTTATCCTACTCTGCCTTACATACATCCAGGGCTTAATTTCTAAGAAAAAAGTGCCGGAGCCCTAATATTCTGCAGTATTAACACCCGTAGCGTATCCCCCCCCCCCCCCTCTGCCGTCACTCCAATCTGCATATTTATATTTCATACATTGTTTCTAAAATTCAAAGCATTGTTTTTTTTTAATTGCAAAATAAGAATGTTAAATACATTTATCTGTGTATACTTAGCTATCAACTATTCCACTTTTTAGTAATTACTACTTCCAAATAAAAACCTTTGCTTAATCTTAATGTTAATTAATCGTAGAATTCTGCAATTAAATAAGCTCAGGATTATGATTCGGAAATAGTGTTAACACAAAAAATGAATAGTTCGCAGCTATCCAGAATAGAAAAAGACTATTTCTGTTTTCTCTTTATTCTGATCAAAATAGTATTAAAATGATTTGAAATGGAAATAAATAAAATTTTGAATTTAAGACAGATTGAGCTTGAGCCTGCCAAAACCCGAAGACTGATAGAAAAAACGAGCCTGTTTCATCTCCACATCTTACGTGAGCAACACATTACGCCACTTAATGTTTTGACACAAAAGAAGGCAAAAGATTGGAGATGGGAGGAAAAGGAAAGAGTAATTTAGGCTTCGTTTTTCGAAAGCATGAATGCACTGGGCTCCGGAGAGCAGTGTTTGAGCTTTGGTGAATTCTGGCCAATGTTTAAGTATTTACTAAAAAAAAAAAGAGAAGTACTGGAGCTGAGCTCTGGTGGGCTCCGGCGCAAATTAAGCCCTGCATACATCAGGGCTCAAACCACATTGTAGGAGTGATTTTATTGCTCCTATCACTCTTTTGAAACAATTATCTTCATCATATACCATATTTACTTGCATAATTTGAATCCCTGTATACTGACACATCCCATCCTTTTTGAAAGAAAATTTAGGTAAAACAAAGATTCACATAATTTTTTTCATTAGATAATTTGAGATATGAAAACTGAGGATGTGTTTGGTTTTATTTTTTCAATATTTTTTTTTTTGTTTAAAATTTGTTATTCTTGAAAGTGTTTTGTTGAATAAATCAGTAATGGCAGATTGAGAAGAATTCAGAGGAAATGAAACACTTATTTTATATCGGCATAAACAGTAATATTCAGTAAGAACAATAAGTGAATTTTGTGCAGTGAATCTTGGAAACCTATCTCATAGAAGATGCTAAGGTGTTTTCATGCTTCACAGCATAAAAGTTTTTTTTTTTTCCCCCATTGCAGAATGCTCCAGAAAACTAAAAAAGATTATATTGTCCCAGTTAATATATTATCTTGCGAATCTGGGAAACATATCTCATAGAACATTCTAAAGTATTTTCATGCTTCACAGTATAAAAGGTTTTTTCCTATATTTTTTTGTAGAAAGTTTCAAAAAATGTAAAAAAGGATTATATTGGCCCAGTTAAAAAACAAAATATCTATGAACATTTGAAACTTGTACATTTTGTTTAATTATTCATTTATGGAAATGTTATGTTCATCTTATAGGTCATTTTTCCATTTATTCCTTGTCACCTTTTAGAGGAAAATTAATATTGTAAAAAACTCATGTGTTTTATTTTTTTTACACCTTTTTACTTTAGAGTCAAAGAAATTGTGAAAAAAGTGTGCAAAATACATGAGTAAATACAGTATTTCTATTGCACATGTTAAATTCATCTCAAAAATTGTTGATTGGTGATACTGAAAAGGAACAATAAAAATTTTCATCTGATACACTTATTTTACTTTGTTTCGTTTGCCTGCTTCCTCTCCTCTTCCTCATTTCATAGATTGTTATTTAACATTCCAGAAAACTCATGTACTTCATGCAGATGAATTAAGTTCAACTGTATCCCCTCCACCCTTTTCTTGCACATTTTTCAATTTGTGATATACTGTAATTCTTTAAAAGAAAAAGTGTTTCTTTATTATATGAGTACTAGTATATAACCCCCGCCAAAAATTACGGATTGTTGATCTTCGTTCCATTTTCATAAGACTTCATACAAACAGCATGAAGATTTTATTATTGAAAGGTTTGTATTGTAGAAAAGTACATTTTAAAGCTGGTAGATGGCACCAAAACAATATTGTTCGTAACAGTGTTTGTCTGTTTATATTTGGGATTCCGAGGTTTAATCTGGATTTTTAATTAAGAACTTAAAACATTATAATAGTATATGATATACATGTTTTATAGGAAAAATACGCTGAACAGACATGATTTCAAGTAGAAGATACTATCATTTAACTGCTGTCATATGTTAGCATAGGTTTTTCATTAAGCCTAACATGGCGTTTAACTACAGTCAATTCGCTGACCAGAGTGGTTTCGCCCAGAATGGTTACAGACACTTTCTTGCCTTCAGATTTTATTATAAGTAGATAGAAAAACAGCTAAATATTTCCTCCTTTGCTCCCAGATAAAATAACCAGGGTTGCCACACCACCTGGAGAACCTAGAAATTGTCCAAATAAGTCAGGGAATTTGATAAAATTTCATTCTGATCTCCAAATAAGTGGGACATTTAGACTGCTAGAGATGAGAATCTTCCATATTTGCAGATTCCCCATTTTAAAAAAAACGAAAAAATAGTTTCATGTAAATTAACTTCCTTCCAAAATTTCCAACTGCACCCCCTCCCCCTTTTCCATCCGCCATAGCAAATAGTTCAACATTTTTAAAACTATTATTATATATCTTATTTTACTACAGAGTTTATTTTCAAGTAACAATCTTACTTATAATAAAATCCAAAGGCGAGAAAGTGTCTGTAACGGTACCGGGTTGTACCACTCTGATCTGCGAGTAGACCGTAGTTAAACGCCATGTTAGGCTTGCTGAAAAATATATGCTAACACATAATAACACTAAATGATAATATCTTCTACTTGAAATAACGTCTGTTCAGCATATTTTCGTATAAAACATGTATATCATATCCAGTTATAATGTTTTAAGTTTTAAATTAAAAATAACAGATTAAACATCCGATCATCCGATTACCTGATGTAAATAAACGAATAATGTTGCCATTCAAAAACACAAATCCCATATCTAGAAAAATAAAAAAGGAATGACTCTTTGAACGTTTCATTAAAATATCCAATTATGCTCTTAAAATATTTGTAAAAGCATTTTAAAGTCTTTAAATATTTAAAGGATTTTTTAAAATTTATTTCTGTAAGCATTTTATTCCTGAAGCACATTTTCAGAAATAGCGATGATACCTTTCGAGGCTTTGCGATGCGCGATGCGTCTACCAGCATTTTAGATTTCATTCGTAAATACTATTCTGGTGCCATCTTCTGACAATAAATACAAATTATACGTTTCTGTTGGAAAAATAAATAAATTAATAATACAACTTTATTATAATTTACATAATAATAAAGTTGTAAAATAATATGAAATGTACATAAGCATATTTTTAGAATAAGAAAATTCAGGATGTATTGATTTATTACTAGATCAACTTTTTTTAATGATTTAAATTATTTTCATTATTAATTTTGAAAGGGAAATATTTGATTTTGTGTAAAAATTAATGCATTCTTTTAGATTATGAAGAAACTAAAATATCGTTTTCGTATTATTGAGAGCGAAAATTAATACCTATAATTTACTAACCATAGTTAATTATTGAAACCTTAATTAATTATTGAGATCATTATTAGGATTAAAATTTTAATTATTCAGAAAAATATTTGGAAATTTTGAGTTGAAAAACCAATTTACCATTAACATAAGGTATGTACATTCAGGATGTATTGAATTATTACAAGATCAACTTTTTTTAATGATTTAAATTATTTTTATTATTAATTTTGAAAGGGAAATATTTGACTTTGTGTAAAAATTAATGCATTCTTTTAAATTATGAAGAAGCTAAAAGATCGTTTTCGTATTATTGAGAGCGAAAATTAATATCTATAATTTACTAACCATAGTTAATTATTGAGACCTTAATTAATTATTGAGATCATTATTAGGATTAAAATTTTAATTATTCAGAAAAATATTTGGAAATTTTGAGTTGAAAAACCAAAATAAGGGAAAAGATTACGTTTCGTAAAATTTACCATTAACATAAGGTATGTACATTCAGGATGTATTGAATTATTACAAGATCAACTTTTTTTAATGATTTAAATTATTTTTATTATTAATTTTGAAAGGAAAATATTTGACTTTGTGTAAAAATTAATGCATTCCTTTAGATTATGAAGAAACTAAAAGATCGTTTTCGTATTATTGAGAGCGAAAATTAATACCTATAATTTACTTAACATAATTAATTATTGAGACCTTAATTAATTATTGAGATCGTTATTAGGATTGAGATTTTAATTATTCAGAAAAATATTTAGAAATTTTGAGTTGAAAAACAAAGATAAAGAAAAAGATTACGTTTCGTAAAATTTACCATTAACATAACTACCATTAACAGTAAAATTTACCATTAACCCTCTATATTACCTAATATTACCTTAACAGTTCAGGTCAGTTTTCCTTATTGTCGATAAACAGTATATGAATATTTTTATCAATTATTTAAAATTTTAACTGAAAACCCCAATTTCTACCCACCGTCCTAGGACGGGCATTTACACTAGTAAATAAATAATTATTGCTAGACTCGCCTCTCCTCTGAAATGTCAGTTTTCTCTCTCCCTTTACCTTCTGTTGAAAATGAAGTTTATCTGGAAATTAGGGATTTTGTGATACAGTTGCTGATGTGAATGCTGGCTCGGTATACAAATATTGTATAGAAAGTTTTTACAGTTTGTAATGATCATAAATTAATAAAGAGAGCAATTCCAATTGTAATTCCCAGAGCAAGGGGAGATTTTGAAAATTTCAATCAATATATCTGTATTCAGGAAATTTTAGTGTTTTCGAGTGATACAATATTTGTTTTACTCCTAGCATGTCTACTATGCACTACTCTGCTAGACTGGAATTTTCATGAAAAAGGCCTGGGAATTTCATTTTCCTGTATAAGTAGCAACCCTGAATAACTATGTAGAGTATGTATTCACTAGTGGAAGCACTGGGAATGAAGGGGTTACAGTTATTGTTAGAGTTTTTTAACTCTATTTTTACTTTTAATTTTTTAAGGACTCTTAAATGTTTGTTTTATATGCACCTTTATGTGTTGAGAAAAGTTTTTATTTTGCAAATAAATTGCCTTTTTTATCTTTTTGTAGTGCATTTAAAAAGTTGTATTGTGCTTTGCACTGTTATTTTCAGTATTTATTTTGCTATACCAAGCTAATCTTTGATACTTTTCTTTTAGGCCTTAATTACAGATTTCAATGACCTCGGAGCTGGCCGCTTTTACGACCCCCGGAGTCAGCAATCTTTTAAATATGACCATCTGCGTAAGGAAGCTATCGAATTTAAAGTGTGGGAGCCTGATCGCACAACTGAAGTTTGGCGCCGGGCCCTTGAAGAATCATGTACTGCTTACATTCAAGATCATTATCGTCACGCCACTTGTTCTGTGTTTTCAAGTAGTGATGATAATAATATTAAGTTAACCTCCTGCATTGAAGACCATCAATTTCAGCCTAAGAACTTCTGGTAAGATAATAAAATTATCTTATAATTAAATGCTGAAGGAAGGAGTATTAAAGAACTTTCCATTTTGTTTGTAGTGTGTTTAAAGAGGCAACAACTGTTGTGAAAGCTTATCAGAAAATAGTTGGTGTATCTTTTCAGAAACAATTGAAATTCTAATAATTTTATATATTTTTTATATTATAATTATAGCTATCCTATGATAGTTTTGTAAAAACATTCAGAATATGAAACTACTTCACTTTTTATTTTTATTTTCTGCCGAGCAATCAATTTATAGTATAGCTACTGCAAAACAAACTTGTATAAAACCAAAAACTTTCTGTGCACATAAATATTGAGTCAAAAACTTTCTGCGAATTAACTTAATGTTTAATAAAATTACGCGTTATATTATTTTGATGATATATATTAAAAACAGTAGTTTAAAATAATTATCATTTAAAATTAATTAATATTAATTAAAGAATAATTATTTTGGTTAAAAATAATAATAAAGCTAAAAATCCATGATAGGAAGAGCTGAATTCTTATCAATTATTTAGTCAATGAGTTTAGAAACAACCCAATCCTTAATATTTTGACCTCTTCGCAAGCGTCTGTAATGTCACAACAATGTTTTGCATCTTTAAATTTTGAATGTGCGCTAACAGTAAATAAACTGTACATAAAATTGGGGAATATTTTTAAATTTTTGGTATTTAAAAAAAAAAAAAATCTAAAATTTTTTTTTTTGCAAAGTTTTGAATTTTTCAGAAAATTTTCCGTGCATGGTGTGTGTGCGTGCATCTATATTAAACAACCCTGCTGCAAAAACCATTAAAAATTATTGAAATTCCTTCAATAGTTCCCATTAAAAATGCACTTCAATACCAGTCACTTTCCATAGGTTATTAGGTTATATTGCTGCCTCTTAAATCAAACATGTGATAAAAAGCAACATGAGTTGTATCTAAATGAGATATAACTCAAGCCTTCTCTTCCCCCCCCCCCCCTCGATAATTTTATGTATCAATTATGTATAAACAAGTGTTTTATCAATTTTATTTTTTCAGAAATAAGATCAAATTGGTATTTTTAATATAAACATGTCCTTCAAAATTTATTCTTTTCATAAAGAAAATTGGGCTTTCTAAAAGATGCATTGCATATTAGAAGCATATGGGGGGAGGGGGGGGGGTATTTTAATCCTCAGACATCTTGTATACGTACACCTTTGGAGTTTCTGAATTCATGTACAGAAGAGCTATTAAATCAAAGGTCAGCTTATGTTATGAACATCTGAAAATAATGTTAATGAAGTTATTTAAAGTGTTGATCCATAGTGAAGTTTTTTTAGTCTTTAAAAGGGAAAGAAAGTTTGCATAAGGTCATTTTTGAAATAGTATATTTTGTTCCATTAATACACTTTTGGGTAGTTTCAGTAATGTATTCCTGAACCAAAGATCACTTTGATGTGCATATATTTAGCATGGAGATTTTTTTTTCCTTAGAAAAGAGGGAGGGTAGGGGAATCTTCAGCAGTCAAAAACTACCTAGAATAATATTTGTTTTGAAAAATTAATAACTTCACATAAATTCATGAGACATATTAAGATTTACATTTTTAGCAAACTGCCTACCATTCTTTTTTCTCTTCTTTCATTTTTTTTAAAATTCAATGAACCTATACATTTTTTGTTAGTTGAATATATCATTTTTAATATTTTCTAAATTATTAAAATAAAATAATCATATGTAATATTATATTTCTATTTATTGTGTAAATACTTCTTAAAATATGTCTAAATTACAACAATTTACTGCCGTTATATAGATAGAAAATTTTCTCCAACCTTTTTCTATTTCTCTCTTTTATGCCAGGATTTTCTGCATTACAGTGCATCTTCAGCGTTCGTCTGTTGTAGCAATTTGACAAAAATAAATTTGTTAGACAGTAAAATTATTTAATGAAAGAAAAACACCATTAAAATACTTTTTGTAATGATAATTAGTTTCATTAAAAAAAGATGGCTAGTTATAATATGCAGTAGTCTTGTACAGGGTATCCCTAAAGTCACTATACATTTTTGAGAAATAAGTTCTAAATCCAATTTTTTTGCAGGTGATCTGATAGAATACATTCAACTGAAGAAATGATAGCTATTGTTTTTGCTCATCTACACTGTAAAAAAAAAAATTCGGAATGTTTCAGGTAATTATCCTGAAACATTTCACATAGTTTACCGGAATTTCAAATTTCTTTATGTTCTATGTCAATTAAGCAATAATTCATGTAATATTTTTGAGAGGTTTCAACTTTTCCGTAAACTACATTCTGTGCATGCGTGCTTCATGTTTTATGTTCCATTAGCCATTTTGATAACTATAGAAGAATAAAAAACAGCTGCCTAAGGTACTTAGAGACAAATGCAATCTGAACAAATGCCATTCTTTGTTTGGCTATCAACCAATAAAGTAAGTAGCTAATTTAAATCTTTTTATGATTCATTTTTTCAATTTTCATTTTATCTGTAATACGAAACTTTAAAATTTAATTGCCTAAATAAGACACTGAATAAAAAAAGTATATTGATTATGAAAATTAGAATGTTTCACTACTTTGTTGTGAAACTTAACAGCAAAAAGCCATGGCATCTTAATGCCACCACCTTTTTCCAGAACCTTCCGGAAAACTTTTTACAGTGCATGTGTATTAACCTATGAATAGGGCAACAGGATTTCAACTGCAAACTCAGACAATCAGCCTCTACCAGAGCATCTATTAAAAATTGGTAAGCAAAATCAAGTGAGCTGGAATACCATATGTTATGCGAAGAGTACAAGAAGTAATTATACATAACTGTAACGCTCGTATTCACAAATAACTTCGACCGAGAGTTGAACCGATGGTCCAGAATTGGATGGTCCAGATATTGAGGTTTTCAACCCAGAGTTGAAAACTCGTATTCACAGTCTACTTCGGACGAAAAGTTACCCAACTCAGAGTTCCTCGACCCCGGTTGAATAAAGCGTGCTAATTGGTAAAAAAAATCAGATGACGTTTTCAGTTTCGCGCTGAAGCATTGTTTGTTTATATTATGGAAGAAAAAAAAAAGGAAATGTAATACTTATTTTATTTTTTACAAAATATATGCTCAAAAGAAAAACTTGTAATTGCTAAATATGGAGATCAACTTATTTTAATTTCTTACAAAGTTAAATAATTTTTTTTTAAACAATTTATTCAAATTTTATGTATTATTGTTATTACTTTTAAACATATATGTGAGTTAAGAAAGGGATATGAAATGTGTTAATTGCTTTTAATAAGTTTATTTTTCAAATAAAATTTAGCTTAGTAGCTGAATGAGAACTTGATTTGATCAAAACGAAAATTTTATTTCAACAGCAATTATGTTGATTTCTATTATTAATAGCTATAATTAGTAATTAATTAAACAATTTCTAATTAAGAAAATATTAAAATGGAGAAAAAGAAATTCCAGAAAGTAGCCTCTAGTACTATTTTTATTTTGTCAAATCGATTTATATATTAAATGATATCCAGATGTATTGATTTGATTGTTTTTAATTTCAGCAATCTAATTAAAGGATTAATTCTAATTGAATTGGATAGTAATTAATAAACAAATTGACAAAAACAATAACAACAAAAGAGTAGAAATAATATCAACAGAGCTGCTTAAAAGGTGGTGTTTGTGGTTCTAGCAGTGCCCTGGCACCAGGCACCCAAGTTTTTCAGGAGCTCCATAAGCGCATTCAATTATCGCTTCCGATCGGCTAACAAACATTTTATTTTAACTAGTCGCTAAATAATAAACGCCAAACTTGTTTTTAGTTTAAACTGTCTACACCGTGGATATATTGCTATTTTATTAGATGTTATTTTAATGAACACTAATATTTTAAACCTTTTAAGGCTACGAAACATTACAAAAAGTTTTTTAGCTTTTACAAGTTCTCCCCCCCCCAGCCCTTTTTGTATAAGAATTTTTCCATTATCAGATTTACAAGTTCAAAAATATTCACTTGACTGCCTTTGAATATTTTTTAATAAATTAGCCTAAGTAATTACAAAATATGTTTACATGTATACAGACACCTATTTTTAGATCATCCAGTGCATCATTGAAAAAGATGTATTTATATAGAAAATTATACTTCATTTTCTATATTCTTTCTAGTTTTTAAATTTTATTTTTTTCACTCATTTAGATGTCACTTCATAGATTCAATTACAATTTTATTTATGAGAGAGAGAGAAAAAAGGAGATTTTTAAATATTTTTTTATGAATGAATGGCGATAGATTTCTAGACTAGATAGGGAGAATAATGATTGTTGGTAATCTGATAAAACAATCTGAATTTATTAACGATAATTTCAGATAATTTTACAGTAACGAATTTTAAGGAATATAACTTTTTTGAATGTGACTTAGTGGAGAAGAATAAGTGCCCCATTTGCCCCACCCTACCCATGCATCTCTCCGTCTATCTTTCATTTTTCTTTTTTTTTTTTCAGTGTCATAAGTTAATTAAAGTAAATTAAAACGTGACTCAAGATTCTGTGTAAGATATAGAAATAAAAAGAAAGTTTAAAGTATTAAAAATAGAATGTATGTAATCTCATATATATATATATATATATATATATATTATCTGCAAACTTTTTAGCTGATTTGTTTATATTTATACATACAACTCATATATTATATGTTTAATTATTTGCTTACATAAACATTCAAGATCATGAAGAGTAGAGTTTATTTGCCTTAAAAAATTGTCAACATTACCTGATTTGATAAAACATTACTAAAATAACATATTTTGCATTTAAGGTTATTTTTTTTCAAATTTTCATTTAAAAAAAAAAAAAAAAAAAAAAAAAAATTAGGAATAACGAATGTATTTTAACAGTAGTGAAATGATTCCTGTTTACATAAATGAAATTTCAGATATCAAACTAATTAGTATTTTTGATTTACCAACTAAAATAAAAAATCAGTTTTTTTTTTTTTTGGGGGGGGGGGCATTTTTGTGAAAAGTAAAAGAAGTTATTTTTGTGAAATGTATTATATTTTTGCGAAAAAAACATTTTGTAACAAAAGAGGGAATTCAGTTATTCAAATTCAACCAAGCATTTATTAAAAATAACTTCTTTAAGTCCTTCTGCTAAAGTTTTACTTTTTGGTGAATTTGTTTTGTTAGTAGATTACACATTTTAAAAACTAACACAATAAAAGTAATTAATTAAGAGTATGTTTTTGTGGAATTTAATTTTGTGAAGGGGCCTGTTTTATTAAAAGGAGTTTTGTGAAGGGCCTGTTTTATTAAGAGGAATTTTATGAAGAGCCCTGTTGTATTACATGGATTTTTGTGAAGGGGCCCTAAATAGGCCCCAAATTTTGTCTGGATTGACCTCTGGTATGTGTATAAGTGAAAACATGATGGGAAAAGGGGGAGGGGGTAAGTTTATTATGTACTGCTGTTATAACTTTTTATATACTGTACAATCAATGGCTTAGGTCATATCAATTCTGTCATGATAGACAAAATCGGAAGTAACAAAACGTTTATTTGAAGAGAAGCATTATTTTAAAACAAAGGTGTTTCCTGATTTTTTGCCTGGTGTTATTTTAAAAATGCACAATTTTTTATCGATGTATTTCAGCCCTTTACTTCTGTTGTAATATTTTAAATTATATAAATTAAAACACAGTTGAAACTTAAATGTAATTAAATAAATATTTTAAATTTCTCAAAAATTGGGAAATATAAGGTAAAGCTCAAAACAATAGTATAGTGTTAATCAATGATAGAGTTGTTTAATTAATATAAATATATTCATGATAAAAAAATAAACCTACTAAAAGTCTTCAATAAATAAATACAACTCAGATGATATATTGTTTAATTTTAAACCACAATATCTAATTTATAGAGCTAATCATATTTATATAACAGATCGTACATAAATAATAATAGTGTATCTTTCACACAAGACCCAAAATTTAACTTTTACCTATATTCTACGAGTATCAAAATCGAAAACCTACATTGAGTCGATGGATACTTGAACATAATCTAAGTATTTTTTACTTAAAGAAAAATGCAAATAAGTCTGATTTCTCAAATTTTAATTAGAACTTTCGTAAGTACGACATTTATTTCGCTACTATTAAAATACATTCATAAATTCTTTTTAAAATCAAAATTGCAAAAACAAATAACCTTAAATGCAACAGTTTTTATTTTTATAGCAATTTATCTGCCATTAATGTAATGTTGATTATTTTTATGGCAAATAAAATTCTTCGCGACCATGCGTATTTATATAAACAAACAATTGAACATAAAATATAGAGGATTTATATATAAATATAAACAAACCAGATAAAAAAAAAATTGAAGATAATACATCTATATGAGATCACATACCTTTGCATATTGTTCTTCTGTTTTATAATAGTATTAAACTTTTATTATATCTTATACACAGACACTTGATTCAGTACGTAAGCCGCCATTATTGTTAAATGTGACCCGACTTGCTCTCTCGTCTGGTTTTTCGTTAACTACGCATGCTCGGTCGAAAAACTGGAACTTCAACCCTCTGTAAAGCCATGTTCAAGTAACTGAACCCAGTGTTAGATTTCGGCTTCAAACCGGTCCAGTCAGGTAGACGATGAATACCATTTTAGCTTTCAACCCGGGTTTTCGGCTTAACTCGGAGTTGAAGTTATTCGTGAATACGAGCGTAAGTCATCCACACAATGATTCAGTCAGAATCTCTATATTTTGAATTCTACTTTTTGAAAACCTACCTTATCAGTTAAACAAGCCTATCTCATCGAAAATTTGCATGAGCTTAATTATGCAGCTTGGCAAGTTATATGCTACTCTTTGTTGGAATCTGTGAGAACTTAGAGTGGGTAAAGTCCCACATCTTTTCTTATAGTTATCCATGTAAACATGTGCAAACAATGGTTATTATTTTTTCTTCTGAAAGTAGTCTATCAAATCACCCAAAAATAAAAAGGATTTGGAATCTATTTTTAAATGTATTGACTTTAGGAGCACCCTGTCTTTTATTGATCTTTCCGCCAGTGTGCTGTTATAAATTTTTGACACATGTTTACTCTTAATGACATGTCTTGTTTTCTAACATGTCTCTTATTACTGTTGTCAAATTTGTCATAGTGTAAATGTTGTGCATAAAAAGTTCAAATGCTTGTGTAAAAATTTTTAGTGTGCATACTAAATGAATAATTTTAATGAAATGTGTGGGTGATTGTTTTAATTCTTGCTTTCATTAATCCTTTACTGCATATTTTTTCTATCTTTTATGAAAAAAAAAAAAAAAAATCCTACTGTCACATTAGTGTGAAAAAAAAAGGAAAATATTTTGTTTAGATATTACTTCAAATTTTCAAAGAAGATAATTTTCTCTCATCAAACATAAATGTTATACATATCTTACCATTCCCATTTCTGTATTTTTCTAATACAAAATGTAGAATATTTAGCATATTAGTGTGGACTAACTATATATATATATATATATATATAAACTTTTGAAATAAAACAGTTAACTAGTTCTTATAACAATAACAACCATATCTTATTTAAAGATGGCATTTAATATTTGACATTAATTGTTATAGTAAAATATATTTACATGGAAAACATCTTAATATATAAAACCTACCAGGAAATCTCTTATAAAGAATCATAAACATATTTTAAAGGTTGGTGATTCCAAACAATAATTTAAATAAAAAGTATTTAATCTCAAACAAATGTAGCAAAATAAATTTTAAACAATAAATTGGAAAAGAAATGGAATATAGATATATTAAATGATGAAGGAAAAAATGAAAAACATAGTGATACATGACTGTTTAATCTTCAGCCAGTAAAAACATCCACATGTTGCAGAGAAAGTGCAGTATTTCATAAAATGGACAAGTAGCTGAGTTTGTCCATTCCTTGCGATATAATGCATTGAATTAAGTAAAAAATAAAAATACAAGAGAGAAAAATGTTGAATAAGAAAATCATAAAAACATGGATCATAAATTATAAGAAAAATCTAATAATAAAAGAAATGACTTGCAGTGTTTCATACCATGTGAGAAGTACAAATAGATGAATCCAAAAATTATATTGCAGTTCTAGATAAAACAAATTGAACAATCAAGACGTTTAATTGCTTTGGTTACAGTTAAGATACAAGCTGTTAAGTTGTTTATGAATTAAAATTTAATCATCAATAAATTATTTTTAATAATAATGAAATAAAATAAAAATCTATAATTATTTATATTTAATTTATAAGACTAATAGATTCAGAAATATATAGTATGTTAATGAGTTATTTTATTTTTCAAATATTTATAATAAAGTTTAATAGTTAAATAAGATGTCTAGCCTCCTGAAAAACCCAGGAAAATTTTTATGGACTGGAAAAGTCGGGAAAACTTTAAATCTGAGAAAAAAAAAAATCAGAAATTTGAACCTTCAAAGTTGTAGTACCAGGAGAATCTAACTTTACTCTTCATAAATACTGTAAAAAGTATTCCAACCTCTTATGCAATTCCTTTTATCTGCACTCTTTCAGTTGTTCCTTTGTAACACTCCGAGATTTTCAATACCAGCTTCACTTCTTTGTAAAATTTTGTAGGATTTCTTGGGAGAATGTCTGTTTACTTATTATTTGGGAATTAAACATTTGTTAGCTTAATTTATTGAATATTTATTATTCTTAAATTGGGTTAGTCACAAAGCAGATATATTACTCATAAAGAATTTTTTAATGTATTAAAATCTGTCAAAGCAATCTGTATTTAACTGTGATTAATGTAATAAAGAATTTCATCCTGATTAGACAATGGATGGAACCACATGCTAAAAGTGTGTATCTGTGAAATGTTTAGCATCTAAACAAACTCATTATGAAATTTAGAAACATAATCGTTGATGAATAAAAGAACTTGGTGTTCAATAATATGTATGACAATATAATTGTGTGAAATTTCATTACCGATTAACTAGTTATATCATTTGTTTTTCCCACAACAGATTGACAAAATAGTGTTTTTTGGAATAATTGATTGACGAAATCAGAAATATTTTTCAGCAACTGATTGCCAAAATAAGCATTTTTTTTTTTTTTTTTTTTTTTGCAGAAACTGATTGACAAAATTCCGGCCTTTTTTTCTTTCTCAATGAATGATTGATAAAATTCCTCATTTTTCTTGTTTTGTTTTGCATCTGGTTGACAATGTTACTGATTATTTTTTTTTCTGCAACAAACTATCAAAATTCGCGATTTGTTTCTGTAACAAATTGACAAAATTCCTGTTTTTCTGCAATCGATTGAGGAAACTTGGGATTTTTTTTTTCCCTTAGAGCATTTGTCTAAATGCACGATTATTTTCTGCAACCGACTGACAAAATCTGCAATTCTTTTCCCATGGCTTATTGGTGAAAATTCGCAATGTTTTCTGTGACTGATTGACAACATTTTTTAACAAGTAAGACAAATTTTAAAAATCAAAAAACCTAATTGCATAAAAAAGTGAACTATTTTTTTTTTCTCTACTGCCATTTTTAAATTTATGAAAACAAAACCTAGCCTATAACCATTGGACGGTTAAGACGAATCGATAGAGACCTCATTCATTAAAATCCATCCAGCCATTGGGATGTTTCGAGGGTATAAGGAAATCCACATACATACCCAGCATCAAACACAGAACCTTTTGAGAAACGTAAAAAAAAAAAAATTCAAATCTCTTTTTTTTGGCAAGTAAATTGTTTTCTGTGTACCTATTAATTCCAAAATACTGATTTCTTGGAATTCTGCAAAAAGTAAATCATTCGCAGAATTATATATACTCGTGGAAGGCTGCTCATTTACAGAATCATAGTGAATTAAAGAATTTCATGATTGAAACAAAAATTGAAATTTGATAGGGCAGTTTTTTTTTTCTATGTTTTGTATTCTTATTATCCTATTTTAACCTGAATTTCCAACAAATTTGGCATCTATGGTTTCTATATTTATTTTTTAGGAATACCAGTGCTGCAAAGCCTGCTTCACACTTACAGGTTGTGACAAAAGCATTAAAACTTTTATTGGTTTATCAGATGAAGTTGGGTACTGCTATTGACAAGATAGCTAAAAATCTATCTTTGGTCGTCTGTGAAAAATGCCCTTAAGTGTTCAATCATATGATATTTCAGTTATAGACTCTGTTTCTGAATTTAACATGTTTGTTTCCAATTTTATGTTCACTGTAAAAGGATTCCATGTCCATGCTTTGTTGTTGTTGTTGTTTATTGGGTGAAAATATCCTTGTAGATTTGTCTTCAGTCCTACCAGATATTCTTTGATAGCAACTGAAATCTCATCCAGTGTGGGACTTAAGTCATACTTCTGTAGTAATTCTGTTAGCTTTCTAAAAACATACTTTGGAGTTGCCACATGATGGGACCAAAATTTGCATTTTATCATTGCAGCTTCCACTTTTTCTTGCACCAATACAGTTATATTAATATCCTGTAATGACAAATAATCGTCATTTTCCACTATTCTATGCTTTACTGTATTATTTGGTAGTGCCAGCCTATTTTCTTGTCTTTGTTGTTTTGTACCACATATTAGAGTTTCAAACATTTTCATTGCTGGTATTATTAATTTCCCAGCAACTATGTGAAGATAATCAGTTTCAGCTATTAATTTTGAACTTTTGTATGAAGCCATAGCAAGATTTTCATATTGTTCCTCCTGAGAAAAATTTTATGACATTAGTACTTTTTGAAGCTGTTAATTCCTTAATTTTCCTTTTAAAGAAATCTTCTGGCTTATTGGTACATTTGGGCTGCTTCATTTCTCTTTAACTTTGAAGGCTTCATACACTCATTAGAAAGAACTGCCCCATAAATAATGCATTTGTCACTTTCATCTTCTGCAAAACCAAATTGCAAGTAATCTTCAGAACATTGTCGAATCCATGACTCTTCTATATATGCGATATAATTTTTTTTTTATGTGTAAATTACATTTAATCCATAGCAATGTAAGCAAAATTTGAATTCATGAATTGTTTAGAATTTGAATCATGTTTTCTGATATTTAAAATGCTGCCAAATCTTGCATCCAGAGTATATTATCTCATGCAGAGTGCGAAAGTGATCATGTATGCTGGACTATTTTAAAGAAACTTATCTATGAACAGGGGTCTTTTCGCACTTTTCTCCCAGGGCCCTGTTTTTATGAAATTGTGAACAGCTTTTTACATTTGTGAAAAATCTAGTCATAATTAAAAGTAAGTCAGATTCACCTTTAAATGTTTAAATTTGTGAATGGTACAGTTTGGAAAGAGAAAAATTTTGTGAAAAGATCTATTTTTATGACAGAATTTTGTGAATGGTCCTATTTTAAGGTGAAAAGTTTTGTTAAAGATCCTGTTTTGAAATGGAAAATTTTGTGAAGGTACCTGTTTTGAAATAAAAACAATTGTGAAGAGTCCTTTAATTGGCCCAATTTTTTTCTAAACAAATCCTTGTTGAATTTATCCTAAAAAACATTTTAAGGTTTTGGCGGAATTAAAATATAGATATTTTAAAAAATATCAATAATGGTGTTACATCGTCTATTTTCTCTAATTCAAGCAAGTAAAAGAAAAGGTGAAAATTAACACAGTAAGTTTACTATTGTTTAACCATACAAAAAAGTCTTTTTATACTATTTACGAATCATTTATATTTAGTTTTCAATTAGTTAATGCATATTTACTTGAGAAAATTATAATTATTTAATAGTAATGTGTGCATTAACTTAAACATAACTCTATCGGTGTTTACGCGACTACATGTCTCCGTTGTACATAACAGCTACAACTCTGGTTACTAATAGCTTTCACTGAAACTTGGCACCCCTGGTTCTCTATCTACACAAATTTTCTACAAATTAACTTTGTTGTCAGCAGAATATTGGATATCTCGTTCATCCTGAAAAGGTATAACATAATTGGACAATCATTCAATTATTTATATCTTTGATGGTAGTGAAAAAGTTTTGCTAGACTTTAACTAAAAAAAATATCAGCAAGTTGTACCAATATCCAAACCACCATTGAAATTGTGTATGTATATCAAGATCTGCTTTGGTAAAAAACAGGTGGATAAGTGATCGAAGATTGCACTAAGGATTTCATTGATATCCCTGACAAAACACTCTATCCTTTAATTAATAAATCCAAATAAATTTAATTTTCTATTAAAAAAAAAGTTTTTATAATAAAAAAATTTACTGGTCGATTTTTTTCGATTTTTCAAATTTCTTGAATAGAATAGGAGTTTGTGACACAGAAATAAGTTGGACTTAGGGCCACTTTACTGATCGAACTCTTTATTGGCCGTTCTCTTGTACATTTGTAGTCCGGAGTTCGACCAAAGGCTTGACGCCTGCAATTTTTAGCTTTTATATTTGTGTTTAGCATTCATATCTATGCATAGATGTGTAAATTTCAAATTGGTAAATACAATATTTTGAATAATAATTTTATAGAGCCTGAAATAATACTAATTGGTTGCTGTTTTTATTACTTTGAGGGGTGAAATAGGTAGCCTGTCTTGAGGTTGCAATGAAGGAAGATATCCAAGTAGTCTCTCGACAGAAGGTAGGAATACATACAGGAGGACAACATACTTTTTAAGTTTCTTTAATGGGTTTTTAATTAATATCTGCTAATTTCAGATGCATTCAAAATTTTATGATTTGTCATGTGACGGGGGTATTCAGCTGTACGTACACGAAATTTCAAGTCTCCAAAAATACAGTTTCTGAATACGAATTCTGTGACCGACTAACAGACAGAGAAGTGAGATGAATAGGGTTTCGTTAGAGGAACAAAACCTGAAAAATAAAAGATTGTATCTTCTGATCCTAACCAAGTATTGCACAAATTGCATGATCCGGCATTGTAATGTGAACCTGGTTTATGCAATGTGTACTCTCTCTCTCACACACATATATAAATAACATATAAATATATACGTGTGTGTAGAAGGAATCGTCCACAAAGATGTTTATAAATTTCAGATGTGTCTGTGATAGTAAAAAGGTTGGTGACTCTTGATATGTAAAATACAAATTGTGGTGAATGATTAACAAATAATGAAGGAACATTAGTCAAACTCTCTGAAAATTAATTAAAATAATTCATTTATTGTATTATAAAGCAATTCTTCAAACAACTGCATTTAATTGAGAGGGTCGGGACAAGCAAGTGCCAAGACTCATTTTTGGTGAAATAAATCTCGCACTGTAAGCTGTTGCTTAATATTGTAAATTATAATATCCAACATATAATTTTTTTTAATGTCATTTGGTGGCAGCATATGTGACAGGTTTCGTTTTGGCTCCAGATGTTTATGCCTCCCAATGAAGATAGCTAACTTACAAAAAACGTAATAGTAATATCATTAAAGTAATGCCATATTGTTACTCAGAATATCTCAAATGTCACTAAGACATTGGCAAAAAAACTTAAGGTTATATATCTTGATTTGAGTATTTGATCAAATTTTCAAATTGATATAGCTCAGAAGTTCAAAAATGTGGCTTGGCACTCTCTTGCCCCGACCCCCTCAATTTTAATAATTTTCTATTATTGGGTTGATTTCAAAGTTTTTGAACTAAGCTTATAGATAACCTCACACCTACAGGACTTGAGTCGTTTAAAAAATTTTCTATTGTCTTTTTCTATTAATATATTAGCCTCTGTATTTTGTTTCTCACATAATTACAAAGAGCAAATTTCAATTTAAAGTGTTGTTGTGATATAATTGAATTAAATACCATATATAAGTAAAGTCATTCATAATTATAATATGTTACTAAGTTCTGTAAATTTGTTTCTTCCAGTTCTATATTTTTATAGATATATATTTTTATTTATAGGAACGGCAGATGGCGTTCTATATGGACAGTTACATTCAATCCTGAGTGCACGACCGCTGAAGTGGAAGGTATTATTAAAGTCCAGGTTAGTTTTTTGTATGTATAAAAATGGAGGTGCTGTTTCTGAGACTGCACTATATCATCTAAGCATGAGATTTTTTGTTAAAATGCCTTAAAAATATCTTCTGTGTAAAACTTTCTTTTAAAACTGATTTTTTTTTCTTTTACTTCTCTCATAAGATAAAATTTCAAAGTACAGATCTGTACAATCTATACTGATATTTAAACAAGGAAGCTTTATAAGATCTATATATAAATGCAGTCTTTGAGATCTTTCCTTATGTTTTACTTTTTGACCTTCCCAGTTTGTGTTAAAAATGCTTAATCAGACTGAATCATGCTTGTCAATTTTGTGTAATTTTGTTTCATAATGAAAGATCTTAACGATCTATTTTAAAACTAATAGTGTGTCAATCAAGTCCACTACCATAATTTAGGGAAGAAATGTCGCATTGTTTATGCAGCTTTGCAAAGTCTCCGGATTTTTGCAGACCCATAATTTTTTTAGAGAAAATGTTCTCTTCAATCGCAAAATGCTCTGATTAAATAAAACATTTTCTGTACTAAATTACTGGTATCCAAAAAGCCGAAGACTTGGCAGGTCTGTTTGTGTTTAAAATTTGCAAAATGTGGCGTTAATACCTTTTCGGCATTTATGAAAATTTTGTGTAAAATATTCAGTGTTTTAAAAAAATTTTTTGACTCATCTTTTTCTTCTTTGAATAATTTCCCCCTCGTTTGTGAAGCAATGTTGCTCCTGGTAAGTGAAATTAAGGAATGCAATACATGAGTGGAAATATGGTGAATGGATTAAGGAGAGGGCCACAATAGAAATTTTTTTATTGCACTGCGTTGTAGAAACATAGTATTGGAAAGCTGTTTTCTAAAGTTAGCAGTTGAAATTTATCTCTCTATCTTTTATTTCTTTTTTATATTACTCATTAAATCATTACATTATATTCATTGGAAAGGAAAGACTGTTGCTGTCATTGCTTCTTTCATTTTTCGTTAATAACAATCTCCCGTTAGAACAGGATTTTGAAATTCTCATTCTTACGATCACCCAATAGTGCAGATTTTTTAAAATCTTTGATTATTCATTCAATAATAGATTTAGAAGTTTATTTTTTAAATGAATTTTGATGTTTGTTATAACCCCCATTAATGTCATTTTGAAATTTCCATTCTTACAATGAATCTATACTGCAGATTTTTTAAAATCCTTATGATTTATTCAATAATAGTTTTGGAAGTTCTGTGTTGTAACAATGTCCTGTTAATGCATGATTTTGAAATTCCTGTTCTCACGATAGCCCGATAGCATGGATTTTTAAATATTTTTGCTTATTTGATTTTTACCTTTTTAGGAATTGAAAAAGTGTTTGTTAAATAAAGGTATCAGCTTTTCGGGAGTGTCTGTTAGGGAGGTTTTATTGTATAAAGATTTTTCACAGGAAAGAATATTTTGGACATTCTGTTGAAAAAAAAGTCAACCTGAACCTGACCTGCAACGGTTTAACCTCAACACGAACCTGAAACAACAAAAGTCAACCTGATCAGCAGCAAGAAAAGCCAATCACCCTCCCCCACACCCCCACAAGTCAAGAAAATATATAACTCCAATCTGCAGGTCGGGTTCACATAAAAGAAAAATGCTCAAAAGATACAATACTCTAGTGTCACACACACATTGTTCTTTGTGGGAGAGGGGCTTAAAATTTTTTAGGATATTTTTTTTTTACATCTCTGAGAATTATTGGTGAGTTTTATAGTATATTTCATTCAGCATTTAAATTCTCACAACTTAATTTAATGAATACAAAAGTGACAACAGATTAGAGTTGAGAAAAATAAGAATCATTTGATGAAATCTAACAGAGATAAGAACCATTAGAGAATGAATGTTGGGCTGCAAGTGTAAGCGTGTCAAGGTCATGATGCTCCATTCTATGTCTTTCACATGAGTAGCTTGTTTCAGAATGACAGGGATAGCAGACCAAAAATTATTATTCTTTAGATATAATCTATAGTTTTTTATACCCGTAAGCAAGTTTAGGTCGCAAGCTTCGAGGTTATTTTTAGCTTTTTATAAAAATTTATTTGTTTTTTCAGTACTTTGCAAATGCAAAATTCTCTTGCTAGCATTGCAAGCATTTTTTCAGAGCACTATTGTGCCAGGTGCCAAAAATTGAGGGGCACAGAATTCATTCTGCCATCTCGTTTTTTTCGTTGGTAAAAATCTGCTGACAATTATTTTCTTTTGGCAATATCAAAGTCTCACTTAAGTATGGCTTAACCTAGTTAATGAAACTTTGTTATTAGCAACATGTATACATGTTAATATTTGAAATAAAGAAAACAGGTCAAAAAAGTTTCTCGAAAAATGTTTCAGGAAAAAATCTCAAATTTTGAGTCTTTCCAGATTTCAGAGTTTTAGATAAACGGTGCGACTTTGTAAATATTTTAATTTTACACATTTTTAGATGATTAGTTGTTTTAATAATTCTGTTACTTTAGCTATATTTATGTGATATTTTTGGTACTACTGTCACATTAATAGGGCAAAATAATCTTTTTTGACTGTGGTATTTATGATGGGTGCGGCAATTAAGCTGATTTCTTAGAAAGCTATGCTAATTTTCAAGGGTGCAGCATTTACGATGGGTGCTACGTTTCTTCCCTAAAAATGATACAACAAATAAAAAATCTTTAAAAAATCTCTAACTTTAAAAAACACAAATTTTTTAAACTTTTTAAATTTTTTAAACATATTCTGGACACTGTATATAGTGAACCTCCAGATATAGCAAACTAAAATTTTTGTCGATTGGTAGTTTGTTATAACAATGTTCATCTCTCGCTTTTGTGCATCAAAGTAATGAATAATTTATAATTTGTTAAATTATTTTCTCTAGCACTAGGGCTTTTTGTCTTGTTAAATAAGAAGTCAATCTTTTAATTGTTGAAACTAAAATTTTAGGTTGATTTTAGACATATAATTTTTTTTTTTCATTTTGTATATAGTTCTTTTCAGGAGAGAAAAAAATATCTAAATCACAAAATAATTTTAAGCATTTTTAAATGTTATAAGTTATAATATCTTGTATGAGTAATTGATATATGCATTATTAATTCAAATCTGATATGTGATGCAATTTTAAAAAGTAACTTGATGAGATTAGAGAATGATTCTTCACTTGGAAGTCTTAATTTCAAATGGGAAATTGAGACAACTTTATTTTTCCACAAAATTATTTTTACAAAATTCTGTCAAACAGAACCTGCATATAATTGATCCTGACTTATGAAAACAATTGAAAGACAGAAAAAAAAAAACGTGGTTTCAATAAAATTATAAAAGATGATGCACTGAAACCTGTCTAAAGCAATTTTTTTTTTCTATTCCCTTGTGATTCTATCTTAGCAGGTTTTGCTGAATTTTGAATAATCTTTTGATGCAAAAGTTTTGTTTGTCATTTTAAATAAAATTTCATAGAATTTAACAGTGATGCTGTTAGAATTTTATAACCTATGAAACATGTTCTTCTACAATATATTTTTTTAAGGTGGCCTTTTTTATACAAGGGGACCATCAAACATGGTGCACATCAATTTTAATGATTTTCAAGTATGCTGTAAGTGTGATACCCCTAAGTACTCTGGTGAAATATTTTCTTCAAATGGGCCTTAGTTTCTGAGAAATTAGGGCTTAAAGTATTATTACATTCCTTTATGCTTTTCTCCAACAATGTAAAAAAGATACATGATCATGCAAAAATAAATATATTTATATATATATTATAAATTGTGCTATTTTAATTACGTTTTGAATGATTTTACAAGTGTCTGATTAAATGTGTGTTTACTTGCACGTATATTAATGATTATGCATTTTGTTTTTCAACTTTTTATGCTTTTTTAATATTTATCACAAATCAAGTATTTAAAAGAAATATATGCTCATAAATGAGATCATCCAACATAATAAAAATTCATGCAAATAAATTATTTTATAGTGATATTTTTAATGCCATTTTATGTTGTGAATCTGTTTACCATACACATCACTCAATTAATTTTATATTTACTAAACTTTTACCAATGTCTGTAATGATAAACATTTTTGTATTTCATCATTTAACATATTGTAATACATTTAGAGCAAATTAAATATTAAAAAGATTTCCTTTTTATAATTTTTTTTTTTAGTCTAATAATTTTTATAGAAAATGCATCATAGGCATATACATTTGCATATATATTCATTATGCAAATGTATATTTGCATATGCAAAATATATATGCATTATTTCATAATTGAGCTAAAAGATATGTATATAATAAATAGAAACAATATTTTAAAAAGATAACATGTCTAGACATAAATTAGGACATTCGTCAACAGAAATATCAGTTTAAAAATTTCAGAAAATATAACTTTTCATGAAAAATTCATAACTGTAAATTTAATTTTTTAAGAAAAGATAAAGTTCAAAGCTGTAAAATTCACAATTGTGCTTAAAACTTGTAACATGTTGAATATATAAAATTAAAGAAAAGTTTTAGGTAGGATCAAACCATCCACCTACTGGATAGCAAGTATGCACACTACTGCAGTGTCACAAAGTCCATGAATAAAAGTCCAATCTAATAAGTATTTGAAACATACACTGAACTTTAACACCCAATTTCTCAAAAACTAAGGACCATTTGAAGAAAACATTTCATCAGAATAGTTGAGGGTATGACCCCCTATAACAGACTTTAAAATCATCAAAATCTGTGCACACTATGTTTGGTGGTCTCCTTGTTTAAGACATACGACATATTAATTCAAAATATATCTCCTTCATGATTAGTTGTTAAAATTTGTGTTACAGAAGGAAAATTATTAATCCTAAAGGACTCATCACTATTTCTTAAGTGTATGCCGTCTCCAATTTTCTGCATAAATGATGTGCTATAGCACATCCATGGCATTACTGATTGATTTTACTATTGTGTACAGCATGATAGTCTTTGCAAGGTTTTTATGACACATAACTCCTGAATCTCAAGAAGTTACTATATTATGTTTTTGTTATGAATTCTAATGACAAAGGTTTTTGGCTCCTGTATAATTTAGGATTGTGTAAATATTTTATTAAGAGTCTACAAAGAGTATGAATTGTGTAAATGATTCCATAATATATCTCTAAATTCAGCATAATTGGCTTTATTTCATCATTTTCATATAAGATTTTGCTTAAAATCAGCTAACAATAAGTTAGTAAAAGGTATGAGTTTGACAACCTGCTCCATCACCTTATATAACATTTTTAGCTGTTTTCTATAGTATGTGTGCATATACATGTAGTAATATTTACAAAGGTATTTATAGTTTAAATGCAAGCAGTATTTGAAAACAGCATATTACTTTTGGATTATTCAAACTGCTGTTAATATCAAGTATAACTGTACAGCTTTCGTATAATCCAACATACTAATTTAGAAGTTGAAGCAAAGTTAAGTTTCTCACTGTGAGAAAATTCTAAAGCCATGTAAAAGTACCCTATATTCCAGGATTAATGCTGCACTGATTATAACACCACAGAAACCTTTTTTTTAAACTAGAAAACTAGTTCAATGCCACACCAGGACAAGGTATATCGCTGCACTGGTTATGATGCCACATACATTATAAATATGCAATAACAAGTTTAGAGCAATTAATTACAATTATTAACTGTGTTATGTCATGTTAGTTAATAAGTTTTAGTTGAAAATAAGTCTTAAATTTGTTTCCTTTACATGATATACCTTTTATTTTTTACCCTTCCCAAGTCTACTGCAATGTACAATGTCAAAGTGCCATTGCTTCATGTCAATTTTCGATAAATACATGATCCAGTAACATTTCAGAGCTGTGATTACCGAGTCACCTGTTCGTCATTTTTCACTGTGGTCGCTCATATGTTTAACGTCATCGCATGTGAACCAATGGTGTTTTGACACTTTTTTTTGTTGTTGATTCTAAAAATGGCAATGTGTGTGTTTGAAGGATATATATATATATATATATTTTGCAGATACACAACATACGACCATAAAAAAAAAAAAAAAATTCTAACAAGATTTCCAAATTTTTTAATAAGGATCTGCAGTAAATTTGGTGCTATTTACTAGCAACATTTTTATTTTCCAATCAGCAAAATGTAGTTTAACACTGCAGTTTTACTTCCAGAAAATATGGTATATATTTATATGTATCAAAATTGCTTTTTTTTTTTTTCCTTATTACCTTATCTACTGCTTATTTTTATTATAAAAAATGAGCTGTAATGTGAAGAAGGGGATTTTAGTTCCATTGTAAATTGGAATTGTGTAAATGCTGTTCTTATATTCTCATTTTTTGTTCTCTTAAGAAGGGGGAATACTGTAGATCTTCTCATAATCAATTGCTGGTAAGATTTTCAGTGGCTTGGAAAGTGCAAGAGTCAGCAAATTAAAAATGAACAGTGAAAGTCATGGAGTAAAAAATTACCCAAATTTGGAAAATCTACAAATATTTCTAGTCAGGCAAATAAGATTTCAGCCTAATTTTGTTTCTCTTGTTAGACACAGAGCAGGATTGTAGTGGTATAGGATGTTATAGACTGCTTTAGATTATTTTACAATATTGTTGCAAAGAATAACTTGGAAAAGTTTTTACGCATAAACATATTAACAATTACATACAATTAAATTACCGAAATTAATTTTTTGGAAAGACTGGTTGCATGAATGTTGTATATAATCATAATTTTATTTTCTTTCAAATTACTATTAATTATTTCTCTCTGAATTTTCTTGTTCTGGGATGAATTTTTTGTTGTCTGCTTTGGCTTTTTGTTAAGAAACTGTTTGAAGTGAAATATCTCTATTTACATTAAAAAAATTTCTTACTGGCCATTTAAAAAAAAAAATCATTCTTTAAACACTTAATTTAAGAAATTATTCTTAAAAGTTTAATATTGTGCGTAATGAAGTTAATCACTAAACAAGAAATCAGTAATGACTTAGTCAAGTAGATGGCATGCTAGTTTGCTCACTAACCTTAATGTAAGGTCTCAACCAGATCAGAAGGGTTTAAATGGGGAAGATGTAGGCGTCTAAAAAGGGGGTTGGCAGGTTTCTTCTAAAATGGAAAAACTGGCTGGAAGAAATGAAAGTGTTATTCTCTGAGATTTTACTATGTAAGTACAACTTTGTAAGATAAAATGCATTTTTCTTATTGATAACCTTAAGTAAATTTAATTAGACCTAAAATAATAATTAAATCTGTCTTTTTAGCCCATATCTCATACTTGTTTAAAGCTTTTCAATCATTGGGTACCTGAAGAAAAGAAATTTTATCTAAAATACAGAAAATCAATTAAAAATTATCCACTTCAATTTAACTAGCATATTTTTTATTTAAACTTCTGTAACTAGTAGTAAATAGTATGGATCATTTATCTATTGTAGAATGAAACTCATTTAAATTAAAAACAGTGTTTTTATTTTACATTCATTTTACTTAGGGAACTAGTATGCAATAATTACTGTATTAAAAAATTTCATTTAAATCCTCATTCTCCTTACTACAGTGCAACATAAAACAAAGGTTTTTTAGTAGTAGGATGCTGCAATCTGTTTCTCAACTTAAAATTGATGAATGCAAAACATGAAAAAATTCTTAATTCTTGTAAAACTTGAGTTTAAAAGCATTTCGACATACCCATAGAGTTCATTTTTAGAACGTTATTTTTTAAAATAAACATTGAGATATATGCATGCTAGTATAAAGAATTACAAATTCGTTTATTTAATGTGTTAACAATAATTTAAAATAATGTGTTTTTATATGAAAAATAAAGAATTGGTAGGTAATTTTTTTACAGAAATGGTGTAAACAATGGACCCCCCTCCCTCCCCTTTACCTCCAAAGTTACAAAAATCATCATCTGTAGATACTTGCTGCACCTGAAGTTTATTAAATAATGGCCTATTTTTCTAAAAATTAAATTTGTTAACTTTAAGTATTCCACTTTACATTTCCTATAATTATGCTTTGTGTTTAATTCTTTTATGTAGTTAATATGTTTTAATTTTGAACATCTGTTTTGTTTTCTGATGATTTATTTCATTTCTTCCAGTTTCTTCCACTGTCCTGGAAGAAACCCAACAACATGCAACAAGAATTAATTTTACAAGATTAAAACATTCCGCTGCTACTTTTTAATTAAAAGAAATATTTTGTTGATTATGAAAGTTTTCATCGACTTGTTATCTAAGTGATTTACATTGATTTTTTCATTTAATTGCATAAAATTGAGTCATCCATAATTTCTTTCTCCACATTTTATGATAATATATATGTATATTTTTTAAATGTTAACAAATTCCATCATAATGTGAAAGTAAAACATTTTATTGTAATTTGAAAAGAATTATACTTTTAATTATTAATCTAATATTTAATTATAAATCTGTAAATTAAATAAAATATCTGAATTATTTTTCAGATAATTATCTTTATAATGTTAAGTAATTGTATTAAGTCTTTTTTTTTTTTTTTTACTTTAGGGATTCTAGACAGGATTAATTTTTATTTATAATTCTTCATTGTAGAAAAACATACAAATATAATATCAAAAATTAAAGTATTTCTATTTCTCATTTTGGAAGATTTGGAATTGTCTTTGAGCAACATGGCCGCCAACCTTCAAATTTTTTTTTCATTTCAAATAAACATAATTAAAACAAGCAAAAAATATTTAATGAAATGTTTCCATGTGGTTATTCATTAACTTGTTTTCAGGGCTGTGCAAAGAGGGCCTTCGCCCTGGGGGCAGAAATTGAGGGGGCGCCAAATTTATACTACCAACCACGGTTTAATTTAATTATTTATTCATTTTTTAGTCATCGATCATTTTCTGGAGAATTTCTTTTTCTCTTTTCATCATTCTTTTTTCTTTGTGTCTCAAAATATCATGATCTCTCCAACAAATAAGTGCAATTTTCTCTTATGCTATTTAGTTGTTTGCAATTTCTGAATTAAAATTAAACCTTTTTAAAGTTCCAACATAAATGCGAAATGTTTATTCTATAGAATTTATTTCTGTTTCTGCACTTTATCAGTTTTGTATTACCTGTCACAAAAAGAGAGGGGGGGGGGGCGTCAAATTGAAACTTTGCCCCGGGCGCAGTTTTCTCTTTGCACGGTACTGCTTGTTTTATTTGAATTGTATAAAAACAAGGTTGTCAGGTACGGAGAATTAACCAATGATTTTAAAACATAAAGAAAATTGTAGTATATCTAAAATTATCTAAAAACACTCCAGTGGTTTGAAAATCTTGATTATTTAATGTATCTAATTTTTTTTAGTAGGATATGCATAATTTTATTTTGGTATATTTTTCTAATGAAGATAAGTTTATTTATAGTTGAATATACCCTATCAATTTTAAACATTAAATGTTTTCTTAATCATTTTTATCAGGTTCATTATTATGAGGATGGGAACGTTCAGCTTGTTTCTTCAAAAGATATTAAAGAATCGCTCGCTGTTACTGTAAGTACTTTAATTTTAACTAAGTATTTATTTAACATTTTTAGTAATGATTCATTGTTTTTTATAGAACTTTTCCCGTGTTTTTAAGTAATGTCTGAGTGTAAAATTGGTAATTTGAAGAATAAATATTGGGAAAAAAAGATATCACTAATGGAATATCTCTTTTTATTATCGGATATATATCATATCATAATGTAATCCATTGATGTACATCACCAAACTCTGGTGAAAGGTATGGTCGCTATCTCACGTCTGTAGGTTCACAAAATAGAATTGAAGAGGGAAAAAATGAGATCTGCAATTTCCATGAGAACTAGAGAAAGGTCACTATGAAAGTCAAGTGTCTATTTAAAGAAAAAGACAGAAATGTATACAGCAACAACTACTTTCATTTGGTGACATCTTATGATGTCCTGAGTGGAAATTTCACGAGAATGTCACAATTCTCATAGTACGAAACAATGGTTTTCTGCCTGAAATTTTAACATTTCAGATTGTGGCAAGCTTTTAAGCCCAGGCTTAAACCCAATTGATTATATTTAGAATGTCTTAACATGTGAAGTATACAAGAATGGAAAGCAACATGACTGTACTAAAGAACTAAAAGTGGGTATTGTAAAAGCATAATCTCTGCCACCAATCATATTTCGAAAACTAATTAATTGATTTAGTGGAAACATGATTATTTGAAGTCATCTGAAACCAGGGAAATACTATTAATAAATAGCATTATTTATAAGTGTTAAATTTTATATAATATATTGTTATGAATTTTGTATATATCTGTAAATATTCCATTTGTTTAAATTTATTTTATTTTATTATTGTGAAAATTGCAGTATTATTAATGTATTTCCTATTGAGCATCATGTAACTCAATGCTAAAGGCATCAGATGGTTTGCAAGGAAAACAACCTTACAGCATCGGTTTTATAATAGAGTTCTATTGGAAAATCGCCAAGGAATGGGTTTATCGCCAAGTTGGCAATGGTTTTGGCGACTTATTTTTGTCGCCAAATTTGGCGATATATCGCCAAATGTCGCCAAGTTGGCGATGGATTTGGCGACTTTTTGTGCAACCACACCCCCCTTGTACCTATACATTGGGATCCTTTCTTGCTTGGGTTCTCTATCGAAAGTTAAAGCACTTTCTGGTAATTCCTAGCATCTGAAGGCTCTGGAATAATCTGGAAAGATCTCTGAAACCTATATAAGGACCTCCATCAGTTCAGTTCAGTTAGTTGTCTGTCAACTGCGATTGAATTCATACGAGAGGCTTTGCATTGAGAACTGTGTTTCTCGGATCGATTTTGTCGTTGATACGTCGTATTGAACGCATTGTTTCTGTGTGAAATTTTGCTTAGCTTTTATTGGATTTGAAGATTACTGAATATCTTGTAATTTTCAGAAGATATTTGTGATTGTATTGCACTGTTTATAGTGAATAAAGCCTTTTTATTGTTCTTATATATTGGCATCAGTCCTTTCGAACCCCGAGCTCACGACATTTGGTGTCAGAAGTGGGATTGAATGCCGATTACCAGAGCAATGGAAGCGCAACTGACTAAATTATTGGAGAAATTAGGAGAGATGGATGAGAAAATGACTGCCAACCTTGACGAGTTAAAAGATGAAATGAAGAAGGAAATGTCAGCGATGGATGAGAAAATGACTGCAAATCTTGGCGAGATGGATGAGAAAATGACTGCCAACCTTGGCGACTTAAAAGATGAAATGAAGAAGGATATGTCAACCAACCTTGGAGAGTTGAAAGACTTAATAGAGGATAAAATAACATCTTTAAATGACAGAATTGACGGCGTGGAAAACAAAGTTGAAGGAAGATTTCAACAAATAGAAGGAAAAGTAGAAGAAATTCAAAGGACAGCCAATACCGTAGAAGAAAAAGTTCAAAATATCGCCGAGACCGTTGAAGAAAGAGTAGAAGAAAAAGTTCAAAAGATCGCCAAGACCGTCGAAGAAAGGATTGAGAGTGTAGAAAAGGAGTTGGAAAATGTGAAGAAACAAAAGATAACTGCCGAAAACTATCCCGAAGATGTCAAGTATCAAGCTATGCTTCCTCAGGCCTCTATTAAACTCTCGACCTATGACGGAAAATCCTCATGGCCAGTTTTTAAGACACAATTTGGGATCGTAGCGGACGCCAATGGATGGGATTCCCAGACAAAGGCTTGCCAGTTAGCTGCTTCTCTACGAGCTGATGCTGCCGACGTCCTACAGACTTTGCCTGCAAATGAACCGCTGGATTTTGAAACGCTCGTCAGTGCCTTAGAATTGCGCTTTGGCGAGAAATGCATGAAGGAATATAGCAGACTCCAGCTCAAATCTCGACAGCAGAAATCCACTGAATCCTTGCAAGAGCTTGCTACGGATGTCGAGAGACTTTCACATCTTGCTTATCCTGACTGTCCGACTGAAATTAGAGAAAGCTTGGCTCTGCAGCATTTTATTGATGGTGTGCGTGACCCTGAGATCCAGACAGCACTCCGGATTGCAGATCTCAATGATTTAAAAGGGGCTTTGGTTTACGCTCTGAAATTCGAGGCAGCCCAGCAAGCTACTAGGAAAGATCGACACTTTGTGCGAGCAGCCAACCTGCCTGAGACGTCGGATAGAGCTGTGGAGTGCTTACAGCAGCAGATGAATGACATAATGAGAAAGATGAACTCCTTAATGGCCAACAAACCTTACAGGAAGATCAAGTGCTGGAAATGCGGTGGAGAAGGCCGTATCCAAATCGACTGCCCAAGACGACCCAGCACTGAAGGTAATAGCTCACTCGCTAACGGAGGAGCAAGAAAACTGATTATTGACCATCTTGCGGGGCAGAGGTTTCCAGATCTTAAGAAGCCTCATTTTCAAGTATGTGAAATTTCTGCAAGAAGTTGCGGCGAGAATGGAGTTTTTCTAGTCGGAAGTGTGAATGATTTGCCCTGTAATATGATCATCGATACAGGAGCCAATGTGACCATCATTCGGAAAGATCTAGCTCAGCGGCTGAAAGAAAAACTCTCCTGGACCCCGCCACGTGTAATCCTTCAAACTGTGACCGGAGATAAGATCGATATACATGGAAGAATGACACTGAAAATAAAGTTTGGGAACGCCGCTTATCGCCATACAGTCTATGTTGCCGATATTTCAGACCCTTTCATACTCGGACTGGACTTTTTAAAAGAGCATGGATTTACACTGGACTTCAAGAAGAATGAGTTACGCTCTGCTCAAGAAGATGTCACTATTTTCAAACTTGGAAATGAGTCTGGGTCTATTCAACGGATCACAGCCAAGGCAGATGTTATCATCCCTCCTCGGACCGAAATGATGATACCTGGATTAACTGAGAACGAAAGTAGTTTTCAATGTGGCTTGACTGGATATCCTGAGAAGAGCCCAAAGGGAGTGCTAATAGCATCAGCGCTGGTAGATCTGTCGAGAGATGTGATACCTGTGAGGATTGCGAACGTAAGTGAAAAGTCTAGAATTATCCAGAAAGGTGAAGTGCTTGCAACCTGTGCTCCAGTCACCTGTGTTTGCAAAGACCCGAGCTTGACGTTATCGGAGCCGCCTACAAGTTTAACACCTGAAATTGGACGAAATGAGAATTTATCTCCTGAGCAGAGACATGCTGCAGAAAGACTGTTCCAGGAATTTACGGATGTGTTTTCACAAAACGAGAATGATATAGGTCACACTTCTCTGACACGTCAGAAAATTGATACTGCCGACCATCCACCGATTAAACAGCATCCAAGACGCTTGCCGTTCGCAAAACAAGAAGAGGTTTCTAAGCTCTTACGAGAGATGCAGGATAGTGACATCATCGAGCCGTCATCAAGTCCGTGGGCCTCTCCCATCGTGTTGGTCCGAAAGAAAGATGGCTCCACAAGATTTTGTGTGGATTATCGTAAACTTAACGATATCACGAAGAAGGACAGCTATCCTCTACCAAGAATAGACGACACGCTAGATACTCTTTCAGGACATAAATGGTTTTCCACACTGGATTTGAAGAGTGGATATTGGCAAGTAGAGATCCATCCTGATGACAAAGAGAAGACCGCATTTACTACTGGACAAGGACTTTGGCAATTTAAAGTTATGCCGTTCGGGCTCTGCAATGCTCCAGCAACGTTCGAGCGCCTCATGGAGACAGTGTTAAAAGGTCTGACTTTTGAAGCTTGTCTCATCTACCTAGATGACGTCATCATTGGTGGCCGCACGTTTGAAGAACATCTAGAGAATATTCGGAAAGTGTTAACGAAACTAAGAGCGGCGAATTTAAAGCTGAACCCTTTGAAATGCAAGTTCTTCCAACGAGAAGTAAACTATTTAGGACACATCATCTCAGCTGAAGGTGTTCGAACAGATCCTGAAAAAGTGTCAGCAGTAAAGCACTGGAAACGTCCGGAAAATGTCCATCAGTTGCGAAGCTTTTTGGGACTATGCACTTATTATAGAAAGTTTGTACAGGGGTTCTCCAACATCGCAAGACCCTTGCATAGGCTCACTGAAAGCAAGCAGAAGTTTCTATGGACGCAAGAATGCGACAAGTCCTTCCAGCGGCTGAAAGAAGCTCTCACATCCTCTCCAGTCCTTACCTATCCAGACCCCGACAAACAATTCATTGTGGACACGGATGCCAGTCATGAAAGTGTCGGCGCTGTACTTTCCCAAGAAATAGACGGCCAAGAACGAGTCGTAGCATACTGGAGCAAATGTTTATCGAAACCAGAGCGGAATTATTGCGTCACTCGTAAGGAGTTATTAGCTATAGTGAAAGCCATAGAACACTTCCATCACTATCTCTATGGCAGGAAATTTCTCCTTCGCACTGATCACGCATCCCTAACATGGCTGATGAATTTTAAGAACCCAGAGGGCCAAGTAGCCAGATGGATACAACGACTCCAGGAATATGACTTTGACATCAGGCATCGTAAAGGTTTATCGCATGGAAATGCTGATGCCTTATCAAGAAGACCGTGTCCCGAAAGTTGTCGCTATTGTTCCAGAGCGGAGAACAAGTATAATCCTGAACATGTCATACGCCAGACGAAGACTTCACTATCAACGCCACCAGATCCCTGGAGTGATGAGAAGATTCGAGAAGATCAAATGGCAGACTCTGACATCAAACCAATCTTGGAGTTATTAGAATCTTCTAGCACGAAGCCCAGTTGGAAAGACATCTCGACTTACAGTCCTACGATGAAGCAATATTGGGCTCTTTGGAACTCCCTCCACGTCAGAAATGGTGTCCTGTTCCGAAAATTCGAATCGGAAGATGGGAAGACATCTCGGTGGCAGTTGGTACTTCCTCGATCCCGAATCCCTGAGATCCTCAAGGAATTACATGACAGTCCCACTGGTGGCCATTTTGGAATCATGAAAACATTACACAGAGTCCGAGAGCGCTTCTTCTGGGGAAAAGCGAGAGCTGACGTCGAACAATGGTGCAAATCTTGCGATGCATGTGCAGCTCGGAAAGGACCAAAGAAACGTAGCCGAGGAAGACTACATCTCTACAATGTAGGAGCACCTTTCGAACGCATCGCCCTAGACATCCTAGGTCCTTTGCCAAGAAGTTCCGATGGCAACAAATACCTCCTTGTTGTCATGGACTATTTCACGAAATGGCCTGAAGTTTATGCCATCCCTGATCAAGAAGCTTCTACGGTTGCTGATGCCTTGGTACACCAGTGGATATCAAGGTATGGAGTCCCCCTTCAAATGCATTCTGACCAGGGGAGAAATTTCATCTCTGCTGTGATTGAGGGTCTCTGTCAACTTCTCGGAATGGACAAAACTAGGACGACGCCTTTACATCCACAGTCGGATGGCATGGTTGAGAGGTTTAATCGTACCATCCTCAACAACCTCTCACTGCTAGTCTCAAGAAACCAACAAGACTGGGACCAAAAACTTCCTTTGTTTCTTCTCGCCTATCGCAGCGCTGTCCATGAAACAACCGGCTATTCCCCGTCTCAGATGCTTTTCGGTCGTGATCTTCGTCTACCTTGTGATCTGCTTTTTGGTCGCCTTCCAGATGCGCCTTCATCGCCAGAGGGATACGTGCAGAATCTCCAGGCACGATTTGAAGACGTCCACAACTTGGCTCGAGAGCGGATCAATATACAGACGGAGAAGATGAAGACCAGGTACGACACGAAAGCCACGGGACATCAATTCAAAGAAGGTGACAAGGTTTGGTTTTATAATCCGACTCGACGTAAAGGACTTTCTCCCAAACTGCAATCGCACTGGGACGGTCCTTATACAGTCCTAAACAGACTGAACGATGTCGTAATTCGGATCCGAAAGTCACCAAGTTCGAAGCCTAGAGTCGTTCATTACGACAGGCTGGCTCCATACTATGGCCATAGTACTTAGCTCATTAATTGTAAATAGTGTAATGTAAATAATGTAAATTAGTATGTCCATGGTCTTGTATATAAGTGAATGTAATAATTTCTTTTGCTTAGCATTATCATTATTAATGTTATTATTTAAATACTTGTATGTAATGATGTCTATGCTTTAATTTAATTCAATTTTTTTTTTTAAATAAGTGTATATTTTGTATAATTCAGCATTATGAATGTGTTTAATTGTTATTTTCCATGTTTGCTTTAAGTGTTTTGAGTAGTATAGCATTTGTTGGTAACGGGTTTGCTTTCCGATCAAAGGTTGAACTGCCCGGGACGTGCAGTCCTTGAGAGGGGGGCAATGTTATGAATTTTGTATATATCTGTAAATATTCCATTTGTTTAAATTTATTTTATTTTATTATTGTGAAAATTGCAGTATTATTAATGTATTTCCTATTGAGCATCATGTAACTCAATGCTAAAGGCCTCAGATGGTTTGCAAGGAAAACAACCTTACAGCATCGGTTTTATAATAGAGTTCTATTGGAAAATCGCCAAGGAATGGGTTTATCGCCAAGTTGGCGATGGTTTTGGCCACTTATTTTTGTCGCCAAGTTGGCGACAGATTTGGCGACTTTTTGTGCAACTACACCCCCCTTGTACCTATACATTGGGATCCTTTCTTGCTTGGGTTCTCTATCGAAAGTTAAAGCACTTTCTGGTAATTTCTAGCATCTGAAGGCTCTGGAATAATCTGGAAAGATCTCTGAAACCTATATAAGGACCTCCATCAGTTCAGTTAGTTAGTTGTCTGTCAACTGCGATTGAATTCATACGAGAGGCTTTGCATTGAGAACTGTGTTTCTCGGATCGATTTTGTCGTTGATACGTCGTATTGAACGCATTGTTTCTGTGTGAAATTTTGCTTAGCTTTTATTGGATTTGAAGATTACTGAATATCTTGTAATTTTCAGAAGATATTTGTGATCGTATTGCACTGTTTATAGTGAATAAAGCCTTTTTATTGTTCTTATATATTGGCATCAGTCCTTTCGAACCCTGAGCTCACAACAATATATATATATATTTTCATTGGGCCTAATCTTTTGAAACACAATAAGACTTATGATTTTTTATAAAAGTTACGACATAACCATATATTCATTTTGAATTATTTTACATAGTCTAATTAATAAATAATGTTTTTATTTATTTTTATATTGTTATTTTATAAACATTTGCTTGTTGTGCCTGTGTATTAGTGGTAGAAAATTGTTAAATAAGTCAAATATTCTATCTAGTAATTTAGACATCTCTGTTGCCTTTTTTATGAGATTAAGTACTTTTTTAATGAATATACAGTCCCTGAAATTATAATGATAATGTTTTTCTCAAAAATGATTTGGCAGAATGACCATAAATTTCAATGCACATATTAGAGATCTTTAGAATTTTATTTTTGGTAAAATATTTATAGGTTTAGAATTCACTTTTTCAAATATTTTATAATTCATATAATAAAATTGTGAAATTAATAAAACTTAAGATATTTATGTTTGGATTCATAAGTAATATCTTCATGCAAAAATAAAATAATAAAAAATATATAATTTAATGTTATATGCTCAAAACTTTGAATAATATTTAATACAACTAATATTTGTTTAGACTTTTGGTTTAAATGATTTGTAATGTTGTGCTTGGGCAAAAATTCAAGTGTAGAATAAAAATATTTTGTCAAAATATGCCGTTAAAACCTTAGTTCAAATTTTAAATTTTAGACTATCTCCAAATCCTAATCCATGTATATCATTTGATAGTAGACATTTCCAATCGATTGGTACCAGTATCATTCTTATATAAAGGTTTGTGGCAAAACTAGAGAGGGAGTGTGTCGGTCTATATCAGACTTATTATGAAGAAAATATCAGAAGAATAGAAATTGTATACAGTGTGTCCCATCAAGCTTGCTGAAACTCTGCACAGCCACATTACTCGCTTGGAGTACACAAAAATGCCACTATGCCTCTTTGACCCATAGTTTTCGAGAAAATGTGAACATGAACATCAATATAGTCATGAGCAGAGAATACATTATCATGTGAAGATTAATGGCATTCTTTTAAATACAATTTCAGTGACTATCTGATGTCATTTCATGGCACACATATGTGTGCCTCGATATGCGCAGTGAATATTTTTTGCATCTTCATCTGTAAACATATGCAAATACCAATAGTTTTTTTTTTCTTGCACTGGATATGTCATACTTTTCTTTTGCATTTTTTTTTGAAAACTAAGGTTCATAGAGGTATGAATCTTGGGTGTTTTTGTTTTTATATATTCTAAGCAAGGAATCTGGCCGTGGCAAGTTTGGGTGATCTTGATGAGACACCATGTATATTAAGTATTTGATTGCTAAAACAGTATTTGACTGCTACTAAAATAGTATTTGATTGCATGATGATAACTCTAGTTTTTTTATTACTGCCATATAAAAATGTGTAAAATATGGGGACTATTTTAAAAAGTATTTAATCTCAATAATATATTTCAATTTAATTTTTTCATTTCTTTTTCTTCAAATGCCATTTCACAAATGGATATAAAAATGCATGCAGACAGGCCTTTACTCAGATTCGAATGCAACTTACACAGTCATTTGGAAAATTCATGAACAAACAAAAGATTATCAAAATTGATGTACTTTAATCCAAAGTTACACCTGGAGATGCACTAAAAATATTCAGAATGGAACAAAAAAAAATTGTGATTATGTTAAAGAAATTTATAGACTTTTATCTAATTAAATATATATACAGTCGAACCTCGTTAACGCGAACACTCAAGGGGAAACTTTTTTTGTTCGTGTTAAAAGTAGTTCGTGTTATACGAACTTAAATACATTACATAAAACTGGATGGGGCAATCGGAAACAGTTCGTGCTAAAAGTAATTCGCGTTAAGCGTGTTTGTGTTAACGAGGTTTGACTGTATATAATTCTAGGTGTGTGGCTGAGCCATGTACAGAAAAGTTAATTTATACCTAAAATAACCATAATTTATTTTTCAACTCTTTTCCATATTACAAAACAGCATGTTGCTACATGTCAGTTTTTTAAAAAGTACAGGGGGCATAATTAAAGGACAGTACTAAGTGTGCAATCTAATTTCAAGAATAGAGCCAAATTTGGTGTTATGATTATGATTAAACAAAATGGGAGACAAAAGATTCCGCAAAAAGAATCTATTCCAAAAGGGTGGAAATATGGTGCTGTATAATAGAAAGATTTGAAAATCTATACTGAAATAAAATTAACTTTTGTTTAGCACATTTAACAATTAAAATCTATCTCGATATGACAACTTCTCTATTACACAGTGTCACATTTCTACCTAACGGTGACTTTTAGAAATATTTTTTTTCCTACAGAATCCTTTTTTCCACATCTTGTTTAATCATAATACCAAATTTGACTCCATTCTTGCAATTAAATCATGCTACAGAGCATGCTGAGTACTGACACTTTAATTATGGCCACCCTATATATCATGTAGCAGTGATAGAACAGTGGTGCACTATTTGGACGTTTGTCACCACTAAATTTGAATAGTATTCTTTGCTTTAAAAAAAATCTCAAATTCTGTACTTAAATAAGATGAATATTATTTAAATTTAACTGTGCTGATTGGTTCTCTGGTGCGCCACTGTTCCATCACTGATGTAGCCATAAATTATAAAAGAAGTAATTATAATATGTAATTGTTAAAAAGTAAACATTATAATAAATTGCCATGTAATTTTTGGTTTGGAACTAGTGTCCATATGTGCTTTGTTCATTAAATTCAAATGAGTTTAATGAAATTTGAACTTTTTTGTTTTAGACTGAACAACAAACAGCTAATGAATTTATGGCAATTGTTGAAGAAGCAGAAACCGAATATCAGGTATTAATTTTGAACATGTTTTTATCTTTATTCTTATTATTAACAAATGTTATAGCTTTAATTAACTTCATAAGTAATGCACTATGACTTAAAATATGAGCAGCAGAGAAGTTTGCTAATACATATAGCTTTCTATTAAACACACTTGAGACCGCTGCCACTTTATATGAGCTATACTAAATGGTGACTTGATAATATTTATACACTTTTGACCAGATAAATGGTGACTTGAGTCGCTTGCATGCATCATGAATGCTGCAAAGCGTCTGAAGACAGAATATATCGGTCTCGAATGTGTTATTTGTGCTTATATCCAATTTCTAAAATGTGTTGATATATTTCTTTTAGATGGCAATATCTGAAAATTATCAGACAATGTCAGACACAACTTTTAAAGCTTTAAGACGTTTACTTCCTGTTACAAGAACCAAGATTGACTGGGCTAAGATTCTTAGCTATAAAATTGGGACAGAGCTAAAGCATCATTGACAGTAGAAAATTCTGCCACTCCAATGAAGTCCACTGTTAAACAGACAAATATATATATATTAAATAGATTTTTTGTACAGGTTTCAAAATGTTCCTTTTGAATAGTTTAAGCGAGTTTAATACATGTTTGGTGAAATTTGTTACATTATTATACACTTTCCATGTTGTATTCAATTATTTTAAACAGCGTGCCTAGAATCATTAATTCTGTTCTTAGGGAAATCAAAGATTTTGTATAAATATTTTATTAATTTGTAATCATTTCATATACTTTATTTTGTTGTTTGGAATCTTAATTCCTTTTAATTTTTTTCAATAAAAATGAGCTTCTTGTTTAATGATTGTGTATATATATATATATATATATATATATATATATATATATATATATATATATATATATATATATATATACATACATACATACATACATACATACACATATATATATATATATATATATATGTATATCATTTTTAATGTTTAAAAAAGGTTTTGTTATCAGTATCAAATTTTTTAAGAATGTGTTTTTTTATATAATGATTTATAAACAAAATTATGCTGGAATTTGATAGGTCTTTCTTGGTGCTGTCTTTGGTGATCTATGCTTTTTTTTTTTTTCTTTCAGTCTGAAGCATGAAGTACGGTTGAGTCTCTATATAATGAAATTCCATTGTTCCAGTCCCAAAAATTTGTTATATAGACAATAACAAAATAAATTCCTCTTTAATGTGTAAAATTTTCGTACAATTTTTCACACTTTAACAAAAAATGCAGAGTTATATAAGAAAGTCACGTATAATTAAAGTGAAAATGTATATGCTTAAAGCGATAACAGCATACATAAAGGCTTATAAATACCTTTTTAATAAACAGATCCGCAAGTTTCGTATACTCAATCAGCGACATTTTCAAGATAACAATGATAAACTAATTTCTCAATTTTTGTGAAAATGAACTTGATAAACAAAATAAAGAATAAGGTAGGGGTACTCTGCATTGAAAGATAAACAAAGAATCTGTGAAAGGAATTTTCTGAAAAAAAAAAAAGTTATATGGAGAAAGATCTTTTGTTATATGCGGAATTTTTTAAGGTAATCTTGGAAAAAAGTGACCATTCTTGCTAAAAATGTTTTATATAGAGAAATTTGTTATATGGAAGTTCATTACCGAGAGACTTGACTGTATATTTGAACAAAAATGTACTTGTATTTTCATAGTGTGTGTTTATGAAAACAAAGGAATGAGCACTGAACAATCAACCATTTGATAAAGAGGTTTCATCTTTTTTAAATTGCGAGTATATTTACATGTTTGGACATAAGGGTATGTTCATGCATAATTTTGGTATGAAGTCCACTACTTAGATGATTTTTAATAGCTTACCAAAATTGCTCTAACTTTAATTAAAAAAAAAAAAATACTTTATTTTCTGACAAAATTTATTTTGCAAGTTGAATTTTTTTTTCCCCTTGGTCTTATCAACATTTTTCTTCCTGTTTAAAAAAAAAAAAATCTTTTTGATGATTGTTATTTATATAATTTGTGTGCATGCGTATGTGTGAGGAGGGAGGAAGTATGTTTGAGACAGTTTGGGGAGGACTTCCTAAAGATTAAGCATACACTTGAAGTGAAATCAATGTGTCAGTATTCAGAAAGCTCAAATCTTACTATGTATTGGCTTACATAAATATTTTTAATGTAAAGCATTACACAGTTTTCAAGTACATTACTGTTATGGTATAATTTTGTAATGCTTTATTTTTATCTTAAACTATTGGTTACTATAAATGTTTAGAACTTTTTGAAAACGTGATTTAAGAGATGAGAATTGTAGAGAATTTATGATGGTTTCACTTTTGAATGCAAACTTATAATAGACTGGTAATTTTTATTTCAGTTTAAAGTAAATCTAAATATAAACTCTGAAAGTGTAATACAGTGATTCTCAAACAGTGTGCTATGAGAAAACCTCAAGTGTGTCATAAAAATTTTCAGTAAAGTTGTATCAAGATTTTTTTGAATTAACAATAGTACTTTAAATTGCAACATTTAAAATTCATTGTAGTAGGAATTTTAGAATTATGATATGCAAATTTTGACGAATACATGTATTACCAATGCTTGACACAAATTATTTTGATTAGAATAATGAGCTGTGTGCATGAAAGTCGATAAATTTAAATTCAAAAGAGGGAGTGTTTGCAGAAATAAGAAATGGCAGGGAATTGCAATGAAAAATATTTAAAGTATATTATAAGCTGCTTTCTTATCAAATATAAACTTACAAGCATTACAAAAATGCTGCAATATTTTCTTCAATAAATAACGTAAAAAACAAAATTAAATATCTGCTGGATTTTCGAAAGATGATTCATTAATATACCCATCAAAAATTCTATCTTGCAAAGGTTTTATTTTTTTTTATTACAAACTATTTTACTGAATATTTTACTTTTCTTTAACTGTGATGAACCTTTTTTTTTTTTTTTTGTAATCTTAAATAAATGTAAAAGTATATATTCCTTTTTATGTTTTTAATCATAAGTTTAGTGTGGCCCCAGAATTTTAACCATGGATTCAAGTGTGCTGTGTTATAAAAAAAAAATTGTGACTCAGCTCAAATGATGTGAAGATCTTTTAATTCTTACATTCTAATTTTTTCCTACAGAATTGCTAAAAATGATGGTGATGCACAAATATTTTCGAAACATCTGATGCAATCTATAAGCTTCTTGCAATTTTCAATAAAAATCATATTTGAACAGGTGTTTATAATTCTATAAACCCTAATATTCAATGTTTGTTTCATCATTACTTCGAATGTTCCTAAAATGCAAGCAATTAAGCTGCTGAACTATTGTAAGAAAGTTAAATTATGCTTGTTACCTTGAATGTGTTTAATTTTGGTGGAAATGAGTGAAATTCTTGTGAATAATTCTAAAGAAATTTTATTTACTTTACTTTTAATATGGACATTAATTTCAAATTAGCATTATATAGGTTAAACAGGCTGGAGATTTGTAAAAGGTGCATTATATAGGTTAAACAGGCTGGAGATTTGTAAAAGGTGAAGTTATCGAAGGTCTTTTTATATTGCTGTAGAAATGATACCTTTATAAAATCTGGAAATTTTCATGTAAATAATAGGGAAAAATTCTATCCATCCCTCCGCATTTTATTATTTATGGTATAGGTGCAGATTCCCAAAATTTGGAAGGAGTCACTGGCTCCTAAACCCAAAAAATCCAGTAGCCACAATTGTAAAACAAACGCATAAAAACAATAGTGTTCATATGGGATAAAAAACTAAAAAAAAAAAAACCCTCAGGAATTCGAAGTGTTAAGTAATTTATTTAATATAAGCACGTGTACAACAAAATTTGAATATTAATTAAATCTTAAATCATGTACAGTCAGAAGATAAAGTTAGGCAAGATACGGTTTAAAAAAAAATATGTATAAGCTAAGCAATCATGATAGCAGGGAATATCAGAAAAACAATATTTCTTATTTTAATTTTGCCAGACAAAAGTACATATGAAAGAAAATCTGAATTTGTGAGATTATTTTGCACTATAAAAATCAAAACACACTTCAAACATTTGTTTATACATATATAAAATATTTAAATCACAGTCTATGTAAAATTATCAAATTCAAACTGTTACGAATAACATTGCTATTCGAATATATTTAATAGTTTGCTGTGATAAACAGATCATTCTGAAATATTATTAAAAGATAATGTTTGTTATGTGTTTTGGTCTTAATCTTAAAAAATTATCAACATTTCACGATGAGGACTGGGAATACCAGAAATTGATTACTTTTAAATCACATGGCGACTTAAACACCGAAAGTTAGTGGCCAAAGCAAAAAATTTAGTCTCCACATGGCGAATGGCGACCGTGAATCTGCACCTATAATTTATGGTAGATAAATGTCATCTCTTTGAGGTGGGATATAAAAACATAAATTGAGTCTCTATATAACAAAATCCATTCTTCCAGTAAAAAAGTTTCTTATATAGAGAATAACGTAAAAATGGTTTTTGATATGTTTAATTACGATTTTGAAATGTTTAACTTTAAATATTAACTTTGATATTGTATTTTTTAATTATTTAAACAGTTTCAAAACTCAAACATTTATTCGAAAGCATAGTTAAAAAACACATAAGGAAAACTTACATTTGCTTTAGACAAAATAAGCTGTAATTTTTGGTTGTTTTGATTTCAAAACTGTTAGTCCTCATAACGTTTTTCACACTTTAACAAGGAATACAAAATTATATAAGAAAATTACTTATTATATTAAAGTGAAAATGTATATGCTATAGTACACAAAGGCTTTTAAATCCCTTTTAATAAACAAATCAACAAGTTTTGTATGCTGAGATCTGCAACATTTTCAAGAACAATGATGAACTAATTTCACAATTTTTTTGTGAAAATGAACTTGATAAACAAAATGAAGAATAAGGTAGAGGTACTCAGCATTGAAGGATAAACCATTAATCAGTAAAGGAAAATTTATTCTACATGGTTTCTCAAAGCCCTTCCTGAACAAATGAAGAAAATTTTCTGAAAAAATTCGTTATATGGAGATAGATATTTCGCTATGTGGAGATTATTTTTAATGTAATCATGGGGAAAGTGACCATTTCAGCTAAAAATTCCTTATATGGAAGTTTGTTATAAAGAGACTTGACTGTAGTATGGATTTTTATTATTAGAATATATATTATGTAAGACTCAACAAAGCGAGTTGGGTATTGTATAGCATTCATGAGCTATGTTTAATTTATCTTCATCACCTTACATGAGGGAATTCATATAATGTAAATGAATCAAATATAAATAAGTTTGTTTTTTTCATTACAGCAAATTTATTTTTTTCATTACTCATTAGAGTATAAAACATGAGAAGTTAAGATTTTAAGATAAGCTACATTCTGAGCAGAAATATACATTTTTGAGGTCTTTTTGAATGTTTGCTATATCGTTCTTTAAACCGTATTACAGTAACAAAATTTCAAATGGCAACACCCAATTTCATGCCAAAATGATCTTCAGAGGGGAAACAACCATAAATAGCGTTAAAAAAACTCATTTTTGATGCAGAAATGGCAACATAAAACAAATGCAAAGATGACCATTTTGTGCTCCACATGTACTGCAAGAACAAATTGGTCACATTGTCATCTATCATCATTTTGTGCTTCTGTCATCGACAGAGTCACTTAAATGCACCTCAGTTGTTTCTTGTCTTTTAGGGTATTTAAAGTTTTAGTCAAAGTTTTTTAGTTAAAGTCACAAGTCTGCTCAATGAGTAACATGGAAAAACATCAAATGTGAGATTCTTCATGCTGTGATTTATTATTGCCCATAGTCTCCTGCATGTCCTGTCTGTGAATGTATTGGGTGTTGCCATTTGACTTGAAATTTTGTCACCCTAACCATAACTGTGAAGACTCAATTGTTGTTCTTTACCTCATTCTTGAGCCCAAGCCATAAAATGATCACATTCTATTTTTTTGTAATGATATGGTCATAGACATATGTTGGTGAAGTACTTTTATTAATACCCTGTACTTCTGAATCAAGCTGTATGGAATTTAACAGAAAAAGTGTAACTGTTTAACTGAGAGCATAATTTGTTATGCATGGTTATATATGGGTCATTCTCCTAGAAATATACAAAACCATGTCGCAGTATATTTATTAAAAAAGTAATTGCAATTGAAAAAAAAAATATTATAATGGATGTATGGTGTGATATAACCAAACAATACATGTTGATAATTTAATACAGCTGTATTAATTTTTCATATAAATGAATCCACAGAGTCTGACAAACCATGTCTGTGTCAATTCACAGCCCGAGTTTTTACCACTTACTGGACTTGTAAAACTTTTTTTTTTTTTTTAATATACATTTACTTTTAATTCAGTGCTTTGCAAAGCTAATCTCAGGTTCAATTCAAAAAGTAATTTTGTTTGTTTAGTTTTATTTGATCAAGAAATTGAGTCATGTCTATGCACAGAAAAATAAGCTTCTAAATAGCACATGGTAGCATTAAAAAAATATATATGTAAAGTTTGTTAGTCATTTTAAAACAGCAATATGTTGCATGGGTAATCTGTGTAATATATATATATATATATATATATATATATATATATATATATATATTTTAAACAAATAAAATAATCATGGTCACAGATTACAAGATCGATTTTGTAGAATAGATAAAAAACAGGCTAGGAATCTTAATTAATAAAATTAAACAGACTAATATGTAATACTAATTACACAAAACTTAATTCAGTAGCATCATTCAATTCAATCTAATATTTAGTGTGTTACAAATAAAAATAATTGAAAAAGTCATCTGTGGACATCATGGTTATGAATGTAGTATTATAGCTGCCAATTTGTGTAGTTTTTGTTACCACTAAAATTCAATAGAAATTTTTGCCTTATTTAATCATTTAAAAATTGTTAGATTTTGGTGATTAAATTGGGCACAATTTACTGTTAAATTGTATGCTAAGAAAAAAAATATAAGTTTGCAGCTATATGTAGTATCTACATAATGTAAAAATGCAATTTTAATTAAATATTTCTCATGAGCTGGAAACATATTGGCATGTTAGGTAAGTCTAAAGCAACATAACCTTTTTTTAAAATCCTTAATTTGAAATGTACTTTCAGTAACTTTAGCATTAAAAATGTAAGTTTCTTAGAGAATGATCTACATGCAAGGTTTCCAAAGTTAAAATTTTATTAAAAAAAAAAAAAAAAAAAAAAAAAAAACATTAAATATGCATAAATTTTCTTAGTGGTCCTTAGAAATTCTGTATTGAAATGTATTCTGGAGACATTTCGAGGTAAACAAAATTTATAAAGTCAAGTAGTAAAGGCAAAACATTTAAAATGAAGAACTTCATATATTTTGGAAGAGGAAAAAAATTGTGTGAATACAAATTATAATTTTTGTGTAAAAACACTTGATAATTTGTACTTTAATACTGTAAGTAAAGGTTAAATCACATGATTGATTTTCTTAAGTTTAATTTTTTCTGCATAATGCACCATGTCTGTTAAAGTGATTTTTTTAAATGGGGAATGTTACAGGCTTTCTTTATTTAAATTACCTTGATTAAAATTTTGATTTAAATTGCTTAATTAAACAACACATCGAGTAGTTTCAATGGTTTATGGCTGTTCTCAAATTGATATTGGCTATTTTTTTTATACTTTTTTAAATATATGTTCGCAAATGCATCAAATTGGCATGTGCTCTTATTAAGAAATTACGCAATTAAACTGTTTTTTTTTTTTTTCCATTTTTTTCCTTAAGGATTTTTTAGAAAATATTCTTGAAGTTGACATTTTAAACAGAAATTCCACATGTGGCAATGCAGGAAAGGAACAAAACTGCTGTCCTGAGACAACTATCACTTATAACTCAAGATGCAATTCATTTATCAAAGAATGAAAAAAACTGTTCAATTGCAAAATATTTCAATAATCGTACTTGGAAGTATCATGCTTTTATGTTTAAAAATGAGTCTAAAAATGCATGAAAGTTTTGTGTTATTGAGAGGAGAATATATATTTTTTGAGAACAGCCTTAACTTGTATTAGACTGTCATATAAATATGACAGCTTGTATTATAATTCTTCAAAGTAAAAATAAAATAAAATTTAGGTTTATTAAAATCTCTTTAAAATTAAAATAACATTTCAAATTTATGTCTATTTCAAAACTGTTACGAGATGATTTATCAAAATTAATTTTGGGAATTTTACTTTAAAGGTGCTTAATATAGCTGTCCTATTTATAGGACAGTCCGATATGGGTTAATTATTCATAATTCTTAGTCTAGTCTAATCCTGGAAAAAGTACAAATTAAAATGGCTATCCAAGCATGTGTATGATGGTTAGAGCAAGGATGGACATGCAGAGACTGAAGTTATATTTTCCAGTAATGCTGTGAAATAAATGTTAAGAGAAAAAAAATATTTGGCTTTAAACCATAGCCAATTTGTGTTTCTTTTATGTTCATTTTGCTAATTTTTATAGCTTAGTTTTGTTTTAGTTTTGAGTTTACTTTAAGTAAAATATTTTTATTTATAGATTGATATTTTTATAGTTAATTTAACGATTCACAAATTTATTAAGCATTGTGATACAGTGTATTATTTTGATGTTTTAGAAATGTTTTCAATTCAAGAAAATATGCATGTAGTTTTTTATATTTCTACTCATCTATAGTTTAACATTTCCATATATTTAATTTTTGTGAAACCTACTTTAAATATATAAAAAAAGAGGTTCAACTTCAGAAGTAAGTTTCAAATCTATTTTAAAAGCAGAATTATCTTTTGGTTTTATCTGCTTTTTTCGGTTTTATGACAGTAGCATATTCATTCGAGAAATCACTCATGATTATTTTAAACATACAATAAATAAATAGCTAGCTGTGATTGAAGCAATGAGTGCAGAGTTTTGTTTGGATATTTGGAAGTGTGGTGCTGCAAAAAATTTGAGGCATGTGTACTTTTGTGACAGTGTCAGTTTAGCTTAAATGAGACTTATTTTGTAATTCCTTTATAACTTGATCTGATTTTGTGTTTTCTGTTCAGAGACAAAACTTTGCTGATCACAAAATTTCTATCATTTGTTTCAGCATAAGTAGAATTAATTATCGCATGAATTGTTTCATTTCTAACAATGGATTATTTTGTATAAAGTTTGATTGTGAGAAAAGTACATGAAAAAAGAGGCGTTCTATTAAATTTTTATGCATAGTTTAATTCTCTCTTAAAAGCAACAATCTATAATGCAATATATGTGTGTATGCTTTTAATACAGCACACAATAGCAAGAGTGACACAGTAAGGCAGATTAATTTTTTGGTTCAAAAATTGCTAAAAATTGTGTCTAACTAAGAGTTCTGTCATTGTAAATGAAGTAGCCACTAAAAAGAAAATTAAGTTGATCAATTGCATAAACAGGATTGCTACATTACCTGGAAAACTGTTCATTGTTACTATTCTGTCCTCTAAGCAGTCCTTTTGTTTAATGGAGTTCATATTGGGCTCAGGTCAAACCATGCAACCTGTTGGTGGGATTTTTCTAGTTCCACCTTCCTGTGCCCTGATGTCTCCCTAATTGGTTCCTGCGTGGGGGTTGAGATTGAGGGCCTGTGCAGAGAGCACTGTGTTGTTGAACCATCTACAGGTGCTTGAGGATAAGTCCTTCCATGTGGTTCCCACTCAGTCCTTTTAGTAGGGAAGATCAGGGATCCTGGTCTGGATGTCACTTTCTTGTGTCGGCCATAATTTGGGAGGAGATCGGGAGCAGTGTACTGATAACCATATTTTTTTTTCTTTTTGCCTAAAGCTACATCTAGTCATAACTTATTTTAAGTTTTTTATTTTGTTTTGCTTATTTTTACACAGTTTATCAATACATAAAATGAATTAAGTCTGCTCATTTTGCACTTTATTATCTTTTAAAGAATAATTTCTATGATCAAAGAAGATAGTGAAATGATGAAGTAACACAGTGCAAGGAGATTTGATGTGCCATGCACTCATCAACTGATAACTACGATTGAGCAACTTCTGCTCAATTGAAGCAAAAAATGAAAGTAACATATTTATTTGCATAATAGCCGCTATTGTCCCTACTAAAATGAACAAATTATTATATTTCAGAATTTTGTGGCGTTTGAAATGTATAAATGTAGTTTTTGACCCATAAAAGAAAAGAAATTTGTCCACATAAATGTCATGTTAATTAATAGCTATAAATATTATCATAGAAGAGATGATATCCAAGAGTTTGATCTTTAATTTGCAACTGATTGGAAGAGAATCTGCTTAAAAGTTTGAGATATCATGGTCACCTGTTTGAAGAAAGTGATTTCTAGAAAAACACGTTTAAAGTTTCTATTCGCCTATTGAGTCAACAAAAAGCATTTGCTGAGGAATTTGTTATTCTGGGACTGTACAACACCCTTCTGTTTCATTGTCTTGTTCTTGCTTTGTTTTGGGCTGATCTGACTGCTTGGTATTACCCAGAAGATCATTTGTCCGAACATCTGATGCACTCCTTGTCACAGCTTTGCACATAAATATATGCATTGTATTTCAAAATTATACCTATGGCAGACATGTTCAGGATTTTTGGAAATCCTCCATTGAAAATGTGCATAGCTATTCTAGTGGCCAAATAACCATGGTCAACTCTTCTGTGTAGGCATTTCAGCAGGATCATTCAAAAAACACTCCCTCATTGTCATTTTGTGTATTAGCTTCCAGGCAGTGTTCTAATAAAATAGATGTCAAATCTTCGAAAATCAGCTTTATTTTTCCCAAAACAACCTTAATCTGAAGTGACAGTGTGGCTTCAAACAGTTGTTTCCATAAGAAATAATTAAAGTTTGACCTTATAATTGTAGGATATTATTCTTGAAATAGTATACTGTAAAATTAATAAATTAAAAATATAGGCAAAAAAAATGAAAATGTAGGTTAAATTGAAAGTTTCAATCATTAAAGATATTGGACTAAATACAAACCTTTTGATAAGTGTATTTTGTTTAGTGCTGACAAGGCACCTGTAATTCTTGGACAAAAAGGGTATTTAAAAAATATCTGAAGGACAAACGAAATGAACATGCTAGGCTACCTTTCCCATCTATTAAAACTTAGAGATGCACAAAGCAACTCTAGCTGAAAATTAGTGGTCACCACTCGCTGCGTGGCGATTAAAAAATCAGTCATCGATCGCTACTCTAGTCGCCACTCACCAAATGGCGATTAAAAAATCTTATCGATCGCCAAGTGAAATACACCATTTTTCATGGAAATATGCATCTCTACATTGATTACATCTAATTAGAGAACTGGTTAATTCTTTTTCCTACCAGATGCACAGAGATTTCAAAAACTTAGCTGTATTTTCAATATTTCGGCTTTTTCTCATGTGCTTACTCTTTAGTGGGATTATTTTTTTAAGAAATACTGTTTTATTCTGCAAAATATATTCACTAGCTTTGATTTTACATGCATTTCAAGTAATTTTTTTTTTTTTTTTTTTTTTCCCCCACCGGATACAAGCAGATTTTAAGGACATTTCAACAGTAACTTCAGTATTTCGACTTCTGCCACATGCTCACCAGTTTGATTATTTTTCTTCAAGAGATACTGTTTAATCATTCGAAATATACCCATATTCATACAATAGGTATAAAACTCTTATAGAAAAATATGTTTATATACAACGATTATAATTTATCTAGTTGTCAAGAAAGTTTGAAACATAATAGTGGCCACTAATGAAACTGAGTCTACCGGCTACTAAGTAAATTTCCCAGTTTTCACCTATAAAAGCAACTTCTGTTGTGGATTTTTCTATTGATCAGGTAGTTAGAAATATTTTCTGCTACTTAAAATTAGCGCCAATAACAAATAATTTTTAGCTGTTTTAGGAATTGGTGTTAACCCTTAATTGCATAGTGATGTAAATTTCCATCACTTTTTATTTAACTTTATAATAAATCAACTTCTTCACCACCACTATATTTATATAGAAATATTAATCCAGTAAATTTCCCGTGAACTTGTATTTTTTGTTTCCAGTGAATTTCCCTTGAACGTATGTTGCTGAACAAAGTTAAAAATCTATCTTAAAATTTCTGGTGTCTAATAATTAATAAATGTATAAAAAAACACAATTGTAAAAGAAAAACTCATGCAAAGAAGGGTTAAAGTTGAAAAAATTCTGAAATATGTCTGAACTCGGTGGCTGTCTCTCTGACCATGCCTTTTCTTTTTCATATCTGTTGGGATAGCTCAATGTTAAGAAATAAAAATTGTCTAAAAATGTATATGTGATAGACTTGACATGGGGCTATTGTGGGGATAGATAAAAATAAATGTGCATATGTGCAGTTACAAATGTTCTAAAGGAATATGCAAGGGAACTTGTAAGTCAAATACTTGTCCTGAAATTTCTGAAAAAAATAAAAACATCCTGAAATGTCCTAAAATATGATAGTCTGTCCTAAACTTCCTGAAGTTTTGTGCTATATTAGTATTTGAAATCATCAAATATGGGGTAGGTGTCAAAATATTCCATTGTATCAGTTTGTCAGTCCTTTTTTCAGGGGTGATTCTGTTCTGAAACATTAAGGCAGTCATTTCCGAAAATTAAAAAAAAATGGGTCATAAATCCGAAAATTCGGACATAAAATATATCTCGTTTTTCGAAAAATGGTCGTCAAAAAAAATTGATTTTCTCAATCGTTCGATGAGAAATCGCCAACTTCTTCAAAGGATCGTGGGAAAAACGCAATTTTCATCAGACGATCACAAATTTCATCAAAGGATCTCGAAAAAATGACAATTTTCATCAAAGGATCGCGGGGGGAAAAACGGCAAATTTTGTCAAAAAATCACAAAAAAGTGGCAAATTTCGTCAAAAAAATGCCTATTTCATCAAAGGATCTCGAAAAAACAGCAAATTTCATCAAAAGATCGCAAAAAAACTGCATATTTTGTCAAAGGATCACAAAAAAACGACAAATTTCGTCAAAGGATCACGAAAAAGCGACAAATTTCGTCAAAGGGGCCCGGAAAAACCACAAATTTCGTCAAAAGATCTTTAAAAAAAACGTATATTTCGTCAAAGGATCTAAAAAACGGCAAATTTTGTCAAAGGATCGTGAAAAAAACTCATATTTCGTCAAAGAATCGTAATCAAATGATCGCGAAAAAATGGTAAATTTCGTCAAAAGATCGCGAAAAAATCACATACTTCGTCAATGGATCGCGAAAAAACTGCATATTTTATCAAAGGATCGCGAAAAAATCATACTTCGTCAATGGATCACGGGAAAAAATGCACATTTCATCAAAGGATCGCAAAAACAGACAAATTTCATCAAAGAATCACGAAAAACCTCATATTTTGTCAAAAGATTATGAAAAAATGGCAAATTTCATCATAGGATCGCAAAAAAATGACAAATTTCGTCAAAGATTCGCGAAAAGACGGCAAATTTTGTCAAAGGATCGCGAGAAGAGGACAAATTTCGTCAAAGGATCGCGAGAAGACGAGAAATTTCGTCAAAGGATCGCGAGAAGACAAGAAATTTCGTCAAAGGATCGCGAGAAAACGACAAATTTAGTCAAAGGATCGCGAAAAGACAGTAAATTTCATCAAAGGATTGTGAAAAGACGGAAAATTTCATCAAAGGATCACGAAAAAATGGCAAATATCATCAAAGGGATGCAGAAAAAAAAACATAGTGCAGGGAGGGAATTCCCCCTCCTCCCTCTTGTTGTAACCTTTCAGAAAATTTGCTGGAATTTCAGAATTTTTTTTTTTACTCAGAATCACCTCTGCCTTTTTTACTGATTAGAAGAAAAGGTGAAATACTGAAGAAAAGGTGAAAATAGCAAAATTGAGCAGAAATGCTCAATTTTGCTATAACTTTCTGTTGTATTAGGTAATTTGGCATTAAACTTCCTTTCTGATCAACTGGGGATGAAAGTGATAGTGAAGATGATGTTTAGAATACATTAGAAAATGAATATCACTCTTCAAATTGAAAATTTGTACATGTTTTACACCCATTTACAAAACAACTGTTGTATAAAATGTGTGTAGAGAAGAGATTTTTCAGGATTGAATGATGCAGTGCTGTTTCTCTGCTCATTGTTGCAAATATAAGAGGCATGTGTTAGATTCCCTCCAGGAGTATGCCTGGGTGTATATTCATTCTAGTCCTTTGTGCTAGTAAAATCAGTCTTTGTTTTGTGCTCTCTGTTCAATTATTGATGACTTGTAAATGAAAAAGTACACAAATCAGAATGTATGTATAGAACAAAACTCAGCCCATCATATTTTTCAGAAAGCAAAACAAAAAAGGACTTGAAATTCTAACTTACTTTTCTTTTTGCATTAAAAAATAAATAAATTTTAAATCAGTGGATAAAAATCTACTCGAATGTATTAAACTTTGTGAAAATCACAAAAGTCCTTATCTAATTATTATAAATTGTGGAATTATTAATAATAAATTGTGGAATTACTAATTATAAATTCTGGTAATATAAATTGTGGAATTTTAAGTTTTCTTATGATTAATTCAACATTCCGCTCTAAAATGTCTTCAAAAGTTCAGTATCATGGATTCCATACATCCCTGATGTTACAAAATAGAATATTTGTAATTATTTATATGCAAGGTTAGAAAAGGTTACTGTTGTTCCTTTGTAAAAATAATAAGGATTTTTTACTTTAAACATTAAATGCAATTTTACCAAAAAAAAAAAAAAAAGCTGTTTATATAGGGGGTTTGTGAAGGAGGTAGATAATATTGATATGAATCATATTCACACAGAAAAGCATGGCTGGGAAATTGTTAGGTGGTTATATATAAGATAATGTTTGGAATGGGCATGGTTTATCCATTTGTCTTTTATGGTAAATCTTAAAAGCCATTGTATACAGAGCAATTGTTGTGTCTAATAGACCTTAAGGTAAGAATACTCACCATTGCTGCTGCTGCTGCTGCTGCTGCTAATATCTGCAATCTCCAGATATCTTAACTGTTCAACTGTCTGTGGCATCCATATATGAATGGTTGGAAATTTGAACACCTTGTACAACTGGATTCTTCACATCTACAAGTTGTTATACTGTTAAGTTTTGCCTAATAAAACATTTTATACTGCTTTTTGTGTTATTGATATGTCTTGTCTCCTGTGAGTGGCATTTTTGGTCATGCTTTTCTATGTATTCATATCAATGTCTTTACACCTGTTCAAAATCGGTACATAGTTTTAAAACTCCTTGTATATAATAAGATTTGGAAACTTCCATGGTATGCTTTATGTTGTTACTTGTTAGGTCAGAAAAGTAGACTGAGATTTTTCTAACCATGTTTTTATTTATGTTGAAATAAAGTTATACAAAATTTTCATGTTAACTAAAGATATTCAATGCAATTTCATTATGTGTTGTGTGCACAGTCAAATTTTAGTTTAAAGGCAATTTAGAGAACAATACAAATGTGATCTTGTGTTTGTGTTCATCCGATATACCGAGAAAATTGTGTTCGAAATTTTGGAGGGATCGGGAGAAATCTGTGAGGTGATATTATACCAACTTTCAACTTTTTAAAGATACAAGCACTATTCAAGTTAAATGGTACTACAGGGGACTGAAAGTGTTGAAAATGATCACAGCATTCTGACAATATGAACATTTCAAGAACTATGCCTCATTGCCATTCAAAGTAGTCCTCGCCTTCCCTTTCCCCCTTCATCTGATACAATGCACTTGTTTCAATTTTCAGATAATTATTGCGAACTTCTAGAAAAGTCCTGTATTGCTTTTAATTTCTTCATAACATTATTTTATATGCATAAAATGCTCAAAAATCTGCTTCCTTTCAGTGCAGATTTCAGTTTTGGGGAGAGAAAGAAGTCTGTTTGGCCAAAATTTGGAGAATATGGAGGTGTTTTTCATAGTTGATGAGGGACAAATCTCGCACACATTTTTCATTTACTACCCCCCCCCCCCCCCCCAGTAACAATGCTTCTATTATTTCACAAAGAATATCCAATTCTTATGCCATCATTTGGTACACAAATGCCTATCTCGCATGAATTGCTGGTAATTATGAACATAGGGTAATTCAGAACACTCACCAATAACACTCATGTGAGTGTAGCATATATTAAAGTGAAGTAAAAATCAAAGGTTCACATCCCTGTTGACAGAATGGCAGCATTCCCACCATTTTTACTTCACGGTTGGCACCATTACTTGCACTTATTAAATTCCTTAACAATTCAAAGTGGCAAAAAGTTTTATAGTGCTTATGAATATTCTTTAATAAAATCAAGGTAAGTCTCTGTTCTTAATCAATAATTGTTAAATTATAATTACTCTAACATAATATCAATTAGGTTTTGCTCCAACTCATTTTCAAGGACATACAGAACAATGTTCATAATTACCCTATGCTTTTTATGATATGGGGTAGTTATGAAGGTTTTTTTTTTCCATATTTGGTCGTATCCTCATATGAAGTCCTAACTGCTTGCACTGCTGAAACTTTTTTGGCTTTCTCAGGAACTTTTGTTCAGAATTGGAAGTTTAACATATCTAAATGTCAGAGTTTAACATATCTAAATGTCAGAAATTAAGTCAGCAATTACTATAACAGGGGACTTTATAGTTTGTTTGGATAAATTTTTGTTTAAACATATAAAGCAGTGCCACCCCCTCTCCCCAACAGGTTCATTTGGAAAGATTTTTGTTTAAAAATATAAAATCATTCAACACTGTATTTAAGGTTATCATGGGCCCCGAGCAATGCTAGGTAATCAAGTGGTCAGCAAATGGTAGAATAATGTGTGTATGAACTTTTTAAACAAATGTTGTGTATAAAGTTGATAATTTTTGTAGTATACCATTCTGACACGAAAATAGATGTTCACATCTACCCTAGTCTTTGGGGATAGTTGTGAACAAGCAAATTTAGGTATGTAATTACATCCCACAGCGCCAATAACTAATTGCAATTGAAGTATAGGAGTGAAACTAAAACTTTATGGTGGTTTTAAAAGTTTTTACGTGGATCAAGTTCTCCTTAAAGCTGTCAGTAGTTGAAACTAGCAAAGATTGTTCTTAACTGTACAATTTGATTTTATTCTCCTCGTTCTCTATCTTCCCACACTAAAGATATCTTTGTTTCCCCGTCCTTCACAAAAACATTAAACTACTCCTATCTTATAGTCTTTCAAGTACTTTGCAAAAAATTTTCAGCATTTTGTGGATTTCTACTGTGATTTTACCTGATTTGAAACAAAGTGCTACTGAAGCCAGCCCGGCACACTTCAATCTGAAAAGAAAGAAAATTATATGCATTTTTAATAAAATTTTGAAAATAATTACAATACTACTGCTAACATTAATTTTATCTTTTCTGTTTAAAAATAAGCATGTATATGCTTATTCATATTCAAATGTTTATTTCCTATAAGAAATATTTTGGACTTTTATTATGAAAAATTTGGTTAACCTGAAATAGAATCGAACAAAAAATTTGGTTAACCTGAAATAGAACCGAACAGACTCACAACGAAAAAAATTTCCTTCAACCCAAAGAATTGGGGGTTAGGTAAAAACAGAGTTACCTGACATGATTCAGGGCTCTTGTTCAAATTCCTACAATGTGTATGCTTTTCCTGGTTGTACATTCCTCTTTTGCTAGTATTTGGTAGTACTTATAAACAAATCCTTCTGATTACATACATGAGTCTGAATAAAGGTGAAGATATAAAACTCAGTTTTGTTCAGATACAGTTGCAAATATCTTAGTTCTCATTTCTTGGTACATTCCTTTAACTTGGTTGAACTAAGAAATAGTCACAAATTAAATATAATGGTTTATAAGAGCCAAATGTGACAAATATTTCTCGCAATTAAAGACACCCATGTCATGAAATTTGCATATTGCAATGAAAAACAGTAAGCATGAATTTTACTGTAATTTCACATTGGAGAGATACCAAGTCATTTGATATTTGTTTTTCAATATCCAAAAAATGATGGAAGAGTATATTTTTCAATTTTAAAGAAAATGACATTGCATATATTTCAAAATTCTTCAACTAATGTGCTTGCCAATTGAAGAGTTTGTTGCAAAAATAGGTAGCTCCATTTTTGCTTTTTTGGGAATTTTTTGCAGCAAACCTTTCAATTACAAATGTACCCATCTGAATATTTTCAGTTATAAGTAAATTTTGGCCAGCCTTAAAAAATCCATTTAAATGAAATTGCATCATGTCTACATATACTTGCAGTAAGAACGAATCCCAAGTTACATTTATTTCTTGTTTCCTCCTCCTTTGAAGACTAGTGGGATATTTTTTATATAACTATTTCAAGCAATATTTGTACCAGATTTTTTTAACAAACTTTCATTTTACTTCGTTACTTTGAACAACATTTTACCTTCATAACTAGTGAAAAAAAGTTGTAAAATTACATTTCCTTGCCCCCCCCCCCCCCCCCCCCCCCCAAAAAAAAAAAAAAAAAACCTCGTAAGAATTTGTTTCCTTTTTTTTTTTATCCCCCTACACTTGCACCTGAAAGGATTAGAAAGTAAGGTAGCTGTAAAAAATTCCCCTGTTCAATAACGCAACATATTCAGACTCACTTTTATAGATAAAAGTATGAAATTGACTGTCTTCACTGGTGAAGTAATTGAAAATAAAGAATATTATGTTACAATAAATGTATTACATCTTCAGTTCTAATCGATTGCTTATCGAAAACTACTTTTCTAAGACTGCTGTTTTCAAAACCAGCTTAAAATGCCAACTTTGATTCTATTTTCCGAAAGATATTTTATCTTTATAGGGTTGGGTTGGGTTGGGTTGATTATTGACGGCCAATTATCTACACTAGGGATATAGGCCCGGGGGGAGTGCCCTTCGTGGGGGTCTTTCTAAGGGAACCTAATCCGTATTTACGCATGGATAAATCCACGGCTCGAAGAAAACCACGAAAACTCCGAACGACTAGGCCGACGGGCGCGATTGGGATCGAACCCAGCACCTCCCGTCTACCAGCTTCGAGAGCACAACCTCTCAGCCACTGGTGGGGCTTTATCTTTATAGGAAAAGCAGAAATTCTTTTTAGTGATGTCATAGTATCTGAATAAGAATGGCTGCAAATTTGGTGCATTGAAGGATAAGAATGAATTCGTAATTTGGAACGTAGCGAGCTCAGTGTGTAGCCTTAAATTATGAATTGCTAGCATTAGAAAATGTTTTGAATAACAATGCTAGCCAAGAGATGGCGTTAGTAGACATGGCTAGCAGCATTTTAAGCTTGGAGGAGGAATAAGTAGTATGTCTCAATAAAAGCAATAACAATAAGAAAAAACTTGTAGAAAATGTGCATTACCCAAGTTTAAAATTAAAAAAAAAAAACCAACCATAAATTGTATCGCACCAGTTTGTTCAATATTTTAATAGTATGTCTGTCTGTTATTTGAAGGCTGCTAAAAAATTCAAAGGAGCTAATTTTCTGAAATTTTGTTAGGAAATGCATGAAATTTGCAGGTATTCTTATTCAAAATCTATGCATTCGAATTGTGTTTTCAATTTTTTTGGTGAAGACTGAAGTTTTTTCGGAAAATACTGTCAAAATTCACGTTCTGAACAGAATTTCCGGGCGGGAAAGTAAAATAAAAACGGCCGTTTTGGGGCAACAGTAGCTGATAACTCCAGATGCAATTCATATTGAGGAAAAAAAAAATCTGAAAATGAAGTAAATGTTCGATTACAAATTACTTTAATCGTCTGCAAGTGCCATGCTTTTAAAGTGAGTCGAAAAGCTTCGTCTTGTTGTTGAGCAAGGAAATATATTTTTAGAGAACCGCTTTAATACTAGCTGAAACAAATGGCCATAAAATAAAAATTATGTGCTTACTTGAAACTTTTTTCTAATTCTATCCTTGAAGCTGCCTTTACAAGTATTATATAGATGCTAATTACTAACACTTAAAAATTATGTCCTAGACTCACTCTGGCGGAATCTTCCCCCAAATGCTGGCTAAAGCCTGGTAATAAAAGTTGCACATTTTCTACATACAATTTTTCGCAATTGTGTATAGAAAAATTATCTTGAAAAAACAGGACGACGCTAGTAGTAGAGTTGCAAAAAACCGGTTTATTCCCAAAAGACCTGGTTTAAACTGGGTTTTTTCTAGCCTTTGCAACTCTAGCTGGTAGAAATCTAAGCCGGGAGCACGGAGCTCCCATGAACATAGAAATAGATATGGACTAGTCACTTCCAACGAAATAACGAGTCGCGAATTTGGAATTGAATGGCGGCCGACGTACAACAGTGCTACGGTAGCGCCACCTACAAACAAATTGAAACTCGTCGACTACGTTTCATATTGCAGTATAAATATACGTTGAAGCATAATTTCCTTGTCCACCGCAGATAGATGATTGCGATTATCATGCTTTCTGATTAGTTGTCAAACAGAACGCTTCTTAAGTCATTTCTGGTTGAACTTGGTTTCTTATATAATATCTATTAATTTCTATATAATCTAATTTATAACTGTAATATGATAATTATTATAGTAATATAATCTAATTAATTTCTATATAATCTAATAATATATATTAATTTTTTAAATCATATCTTCATAATCCTCCAAAACACCGGATATGATTTAAAAAGCGTTTGATTTTACAAATAATCAGTAAGCGTAAAAATCCCGAGCGGCGGGGGAATCTGAAATTATGCTACGCTGAACAATAATGCTTTCCACCCATTTCTAGTCAAAAAATATATACATATATTATAGGGGTGATTCTGTTCCGAAAAATTAAGGCAGTCATTTCCGAAAATAAAAAAAATCGGTCATAAATCCGAAAATTCAGACATAAAATATATCGCGTTTTTTGACAAATGGTCACCGAAAAGAATCAATTTCGTCAATCGTTCGAACAGAGATCGCCAATTTCATCAAAGGATCGTGGGAAAAACGCGAATTTCGTCTAGGGATTACGAAAAAACGTGAATTTCGTCAAAGAATCGCCGAAAAAATCGTACATTTCGTCAAAAGATCGCAAAAAAATAGAATATTTTGTGAAAAGATTGCAAAAAAAAATAATGGCAAATTTCGTCAAAGGATCGCGAAAAAAACTACATATTTCGTCTAAGGATCGCGAAAAAACCTAATATTTCGTCAAAGGGGTGCAGAAAAAACACAGTTAGTGCTGGGAGTGGATTCCCCCCCCCCCCCCCCCCCCGCTTTGTAACCTTTCAGAAATTTTTTTGTGAATTTCAGAAATATTTTTTTTACTCAGAATCACTCCTGATATATTAGTATCTAATTAAAATAAATAACAAAATCGCGATAAAATTCCTATATCGGATACCTACCTGATACAGCTATCCTACGCGGGCGCCACCTATTTGAAACATTTTTTGAGGAACTATTTTCTTCAAAAAGCTATCTCGTTAGAAGTCCTTATCTATTTCTATGTTCATGCTACTAGAAACTCTTACTGCTCGTGCAAGAGGACGTCACTGAATTAATAAATAAGAGGAACACTGTATAATCTTGCCTTTATAACATGTTTATTTTTAATCGCTATTTAGAGAAATAATAAAGAATTACATATTTCTTACTATAATTACACTAAATTGCTTAAATTTTGCACTGAACTTCACAAAATTACACTACATGGTGCTTGCTACGTTTCATAAAATAGAAACTCTCCAAATTATTTAGTAACATTTCCGATTATTAGCTTATTCTCGAAGAAAACTCACTAAAACGGTTCGAGTTTTGGCCAAGATTTCACGAATATATAAAATGCGCTTCCGAGACATGATGAATTTACAATGGAATTGTAGCTAGTGGCGTCCTCTCTCGTTTAGAATTGGTGTTAAAATTATGTGTGTTATCTTTCATGCCGAAAAATAAAACGTTCAAATATATAGTTTTGTATTCTGAAAAAAAAAAAAAAAATATAGGCACTTCTGTTTTTGTTTATTCTTGTTACTTTACTTTGTTTTGCAATTTTACTAAAATGCAAATTTGTTAAGAAACTGACTTTGTTAGTTTACACTTTATTTTTATTATATCTAATGGTTATCAACATTTTAAAAATTATTTTACAATCATATTATTAAGACGCTTTTGAATCTTAGCCTACCCAAGTCATTTCAGAATGTGATTAAATCATTCATAACAGTCTGGAATAGTCTATGAATAAAGTTCATTTTTTCAAGAAAGAACATTCGTATTTATTTCTGAATTTCCTTTCAAAGCTAAGGATTTTGTAACATTTTGCACCCAATGTAGATTTGTTGAATTTGGGGCAAATGGTGGCCAGTTTGAAGGGATTTCGCGAATGTTTTATCATCCCATCTAAGCGAAATGAAAACTGGAAAAGACTAATTAGCAGTATAAAATCTTGTCACGACGACGTCGGACAAAACTGATTGTCTGAAAAGAAAAAGGCCAGATAAGTTGGGGGAAAAAAGTGAACTCAATATTTAATAGAGTGGAGTGGAAAAAAAATTAAGTTTACAATTTCAAAATTGCAATAGTGATTAAAATTCGCCTTTTCACTTACTATTTAACCGAAAAAAAAAAAATCAGGTCAATCGATTACTTTTTTGAAGCCTCTACCAGGCCCTGAAATTACGAAAATTGACAGCAAATTATGATGTATAATAAAAATACAATTCATAATTTCGAAATACAATAGTCATCAAAATTTGCTTTTTTACTTCCTATTTAACGGGATAAATTTTCTGGTCAATCGAATGATATCTCGATCTCTAACAGGTACTGAAAATTGTGACGTATCATGAAAAAAAAATTTTCACGATTTCGAAATACAATTGTTAGCGTTCAAATATATAGTTTTTTTTTTTTTTAAATTCTGACAAATATTCAGGACTTTCTTTTGCAAAATCAGGTCAACCCGACTCGCCATTTTCAGGAGTCGAATCCCGACTCGAACCTGAAACATTTAAAGTCAACCCTACCTGCAACAAAACAGATTAGCATCAAACTGACCCCACAAGATGCTGGACTCTAGTGAGCAATTGCCCCACCAGTGGCTGAGAGGTTGTGCTCTCGAAGCTGGTAGACGGGAGGTGCTGGGTTCGATCCCAATCGCGCCCGTCGGCCTAATCGTTCGGAGTTTTCGTGGTTTTCTTCGAGCCGTGGATTTATCCCTGCGTAAATACGGGTTAGGTTCCCTTAGAAAGACCCCCACGAAGGCACTCCCCCCGGGCCTATATCCCAAAGTGTAGATAATTGGCCGTCAATAATCAACCAACCTTCCTAGTTTGTAAACGAATGTATAGGTTTTAAAATGCCAAACGTATAAAATCTCAATTCACGATGGACTTGTTGGTTCGTGGCGTCATCTCTCGTCTAGAAATGGAGTTAGAGTTGCAAAAAACCGATTTATTCCCAAAAGACCTGGCAGTGGCTGAGAGGTTCTGCTCTCGAAGTTGGTAGACGGGAGGTGCTGGGTACGTTCCCAATCGCGCCCGTTGGCCTAATCGTTCGGAGTTTTCGTGGATTTATCCATGCGTAAATACGGGTTAGGTTCCCTTAGAAAGACCCCCCACGAAGGGCACTTCCCCCGGGCCTATATCCCGAGTGCAGATAATTGGCCGTCAAAAATCAACACAATCAACTCAACCCAAAAGACCTGGTTTATTCCCAGGTTTTAAACCGGTTTTTTTCTAGCCTTTGCAACTCTAATTGGGTTGGGTTGGGTTGAATATTGACGGCCAATTATCTACACTTGGGATATAGGCCCGGGGGGAGTGCCCTTCGTGGGGGTCTTTCTAAGGGAACCTAACCCGTATTTACGCATGGATAAAACCACGAAAACTCCGAACGATTATGCCGACGGGCGCGATTGGGATCGAACCCAGCACCTCCCGTCTACCAGCTTCGAGAGCACAACCTCTCAGCCACTGGTGGGGCGGAGTTAAGATGGTTCTCAAATGACCTTGCTCAACAACGCGAAAGTCTGTGAAACATTTTTCTGACTAATTTTTAAGCACAAAGGCATAAAATTGTCAGACTTGATTATCGAAGTGATTTGGAATAGAAATGAGTTTTCTATTTTTTGATAAACAAAATTACTTATCGAGTTATAAGCGATCCGTGTCACGTGACGACAAGATTTTCGTCTATCTGTCGCTGCTGCATCGGGAATTCGGTTGAAAATGCCGATTTTGACAGTATTTTCTGAAAGATCTTCTGCTAAGAAAAAAAAAATAATGGAAAACGTATTTCGATTATACACTTTCTGAATAAGAACATCTGCCAATTTCATGCGTTCCCGAACAAAAAAGTATTAAAAAATATGTTATAAAGGAACTAGCTTGGATATTTGAACAGCCTTAAAATTTCCCAATACTTGCATCTCTGTTCGTTTGTTTTACTTTATGCTTGTTATTTTTTTTTTTTACTTTGTTTTCGATTTTAATGAAAGACAAATGTGTTTCGAAACAGACTTGGCTTGTTTACACTTTATTTACATTTATTTAATAATACGATCAGTATACAAAATAGTGTTATAAACAAAGCTTTCAACTTTATTTATCAGAAGGATGAGTTTCTGAAATGCAGAGAAGGCCATATTTGATGTATGGCAGATGTATCCAGGTATACCTAGCCCTGCACTTATACCCCCCTCCCACAAAACAAAGATTAAAATATTGTTTTTAAACTCCGAATAAAAAAATTAGAGACTTAAAGCGATCTACACCAGGTTCTTAGTTCTAACGACCCACTTTGTGACCAAAAGATCCCTTTTTACTAATTTTATTATTTAAATAAAAAAATAGGACTCCCAAAAGTTTCTTGCACCGAGACTCTTTTAAAAGGTAAACCAGTCCTGAATCTGTCACAATGAGTCAAATAAAATAACTAAAAACAGTTCTTGAAACCTTTAAGAATAATGAAATTTTAATTGCTTAATAAGCGTATAACGAAGCCGGGACTTGAACCCGGGTCATCAGTATAGCGAATTGACGTTCTACCAACTGAACCACTTGGTAAAGGTACTCGGTTTGGAACTTTCTCACTATAACATCTTAGCAAGGCTACAAACGCAGCACCAGATGGAAAACGCCTTTACGCCTATTAAGCAATTAAAATTTGATTATTATGAATGCATGGCGAGTGAAATTTTGTATGGAAAAAATTCCAAAGTATTAAATATGACCTTTAAGGATGTTCTGAAAAATATTTTTATTTCGCGAAGCTTTTCAACATATTTACGGATTCCTTTTTAAATGTTAAAGCATGATTACTAAAATGATTAACGATCGGGAAGTTTTTTTCTTCTTTTTTTTGATAAATGATGTTGTCTTATAACGATCTTTAGCAGGCTGTCGCGTCAGGAAATTTGGTTCAGCTTTAACAGCATTTTCTGAAAGATACTCTGTCTTTATCAATAAATGGAAAAACTATTCTATTGAAAAGTTTCGGAATAAGAGCATTCTGCCAATTGCAAGCGTTCACAAATGAAAATAATTCGGGAATGCGTCAGAAAGTAGTCTGGATTTGTTGAAAACAGCTTTAAAAAACAGTCAAGGTGACATTTTCAGTGCTGCCATCTAGGCAGCACTAAAAAAGTTCAGAGGAACATAGAGGGTAGAGAGCAAAGTTGCTAGTTTGCATCTTTTTTTTTATTCAAAGGTCCGAATTCATTCCAAAAGAAGAATTTTTAATTTAAATAATCACGAAAGGACTGTTATTAAACAAATCAGAATTTGTAATAGAAATTTCTGAATAAAAAAGATGGCTAAATTGGCAACTAGATGAAGCACATAATAACACTGTGTATAACGACCTGGATAAGTCAGGGAAATTTGAAAACTCTGTGAAAAAATTAGGATTTTTTTATTATTATTAGAAAACTAAGTATATGAAATTGCAGCGTCAGGAAAATCAAATTTTACTCTTCATAAGTACTGTAAAGAGTATTTCAAATCATTTCGTCTACCCCTTTTCAGTCCTTCCTTGTAACTCTGAGATTTTCAATTGCATTTGTACTGAATGTTGTAGGATTGGTTAGGTCTTTCATTCTGCTTATTTATCTTTGTTCTGAAACTGAATATTTGTTAGCTTTTTATTGAATATTTATTATTTGTATTAAAATATGTCAAAGCAATCTTTATTTAACTGTGACTGATATAATAAATAATTTCATCATGATTGGACAAAATGGATAGAACCTGATTTTTGAAAACTTCTCTGAAATAACTCTTTTTAATAACTAGGCATTTAATGCCTCCATTTTTTTCTTTTTCAGGTTGGATTAGAGTTTTTTAAAATATCTCGACGTCGTCACATTTCTTCACCCGAATCAAGAGTTTATTCGAACGAATTTGCTGATTATGACCCTGTAAGATTTTCTTTTTTTGTTTATTTCTTGCTATTGGAATTTATATCCTGTTATGACAGAGGAGGAAAGACAAAAATCCAGGGCCTGACTATTGCAGAGGCGTCTGGAGCAGCTGCCCCTCCATTTCAGCCCCCTCCTCCCCCCCTCTCCCAGAGGCGTAAGCAGTATTTTCAGTCAATCGATTAGTGTCTCGAGCTTTCTACCAGGCACTGAAATTACGAAAATTGTGACGTATCGTGCAAAAATAAATTTCGAAATACAATAGTCGACGCTCAAATCTATATTTTTTTTATCCTGAAAAATATTCAGGACTTTCTTTTGAAAAATCAGGACAGCCTGAACCCGAAACAATTACCCTCAACGAAAAAGATAGCACCGAACTGAATGCAGGACTAGAATAATATTTTGTAAATATCTCAAGAAGGAAGCATTTTGTTACAGAAATACATATTCTGATGATGGTCATAGAAACGTCAATTTAATGTCATTTTAAAATAGAATTTTTCAGTAAAATCGTGTGTTTACTAAACACAATATTTTTATACAATAATGTTTTGATGGTGTAACGGTCCAGCTCAATCATTAAGTTTAGTACTTCTAGCAGATAAATTAATTGATCTAATAATAACCATACAGAAAGCTTTAGAAAACTGATTAGATCAAATCAGTTCATTTATTTCCTTCTAGTTTGTATATGAGTGTATAAATTGTAAAATACCAAAAATAAATTGTAAAATCTCAAATCAAGATGTAGCTTTTTAATTCGTGGCGTCATCTCTCGTTTGGAAATCTAACTAAAATTCCCCAATATTTCCTTCTCTGTTCATTTGCTTTTCTTTATGCTTGATATTTTTACTTTGATATTGATATACCAATGTGTTTCGAAACTGACTTGTGTTTTTTTACACTATATTTATATTATAATTAAATATTTAATTGTTATAAACCTTTTTTAAATTTATTTATATTATTGAGTTTTTAATTTAATAAGAGGCTTTAAAGCTTAGTTGGTTGATTATTGACGGCCAATTATCTACACTTGGGATATAGGCCCGGAGGGAGTGCCCTTCGTGGGGGTCTTTCTAAGGGAACCTAACCGTATTTACGCATGGATAAATCCACGGCTCGAAGAAAACCACGAAAACTCCGAACGATTAGGCCGACGGGCGCGATTGGGACCGAACCCAGCACCTCCCGTCTACCAGCTTCGAGAGCAGAACCTCTCAGCCATTGGTACTTTAAAGCTTAGTCTACCAAGTCATTTCAGAATGTGATGAATGTATTCTGTTGCATTCGTCACATTCTGGAATATATTATGAAATCTTTGTTATTTTATGAAATAAGGCAAATTATTTGCTTCAGCAACAAGCTTTAAAAGTTATTTTTCAGAAACTGATGAAAGTTTACTGAGGTCAATCTATAATTGTATGATCTGTATAAAAAAAATAGTGATATAGCAGCAAAGGTTTCAGCTGTATTTACCAGAAGGATGTCTTTGTGAAATTCATAGCCGGCGATATTTGAGGTATGGTACCCGGTCCTGCACTTATTCCCCCAAACAGAGAATAAAATTAAAATACTTTTTTAAGTTTGTATAAAATAATTAGAGACCTAAAACGATCTACACCAAGATTTCAGTATTTTCTGCCTTTACCGAAAAATGAAAAAAAAAAAAACTGTTTGATTATTATAGTTTCTGAATAAGACCAAATGCTAATTTCAAGCGTTTCTAGACAAAATTGAATTAAAAATTTGTCATTTATCTTTTTCAGAATGAAAGTGAGAGTAGAGCTCCTATTATAGGAGCCTTAAGTGAAAACAAGGATCGTCGACGTCATCATTCCTTGCCTCCGGATATCTCGGTAAGATTTCGAACTTTTGTTTTTTCCTTGTGTCAAGATTAAAGTTTACATATACTTATGGTTACCCTTTCCATAAATTCGGTGCCTATCATGTATCATGACTAGAATTCCCTTGTGTCTTGATCATTGTAAACTTCAATGACCGCTATGTGAACTTTCCAAATATTGTAAACTTTAACTCTTTTCACATTTGTCATTACAAATGACAACTAGTCGTTGGGGGCCACAGTAATGCTTACCCATCATGGATATGCATAATATAAAATATGAAAATAAAACATGTGTCAACTATTTATAAAATGCATTGCAATTCGATTAAAATCGTGGCTCGATGACGTCATAAACTTTAAATGTTCTATTACTGAATTGCATAAAAGAAACATCCTTATAACTCCAAAAATTTTAATACTATTAACTTACGGTTTATTGCGTAGGATTAAGCATCTCATTTCCAATTAAAATATATCTTTGAATTAAAATTTGGATGAAATACAGGGTCCTGAAAAATCGAAGAGTGTTGAAAACAGGATTCTAAATATCTCGGCAACTCATGATCCGATCGACTTCATTCTTTATGCAACATTTATGTTTTATTATTGTCTTTTATATTCACTCCTTAAAATAAACAATTTCGAAACTTTTTATATACCTTTTAGAACGAATATTTCGAGAGTCCGGAAAAAATAGTTCCGGATAATCGAGGACACTAAAATTCAATAAGCTTCTTCTCATTATTACATACTAAGTACATACCAAATTTCAAGTCTCTATCTCAATTTGTTCGGGAGATAGAGCGTTTACAGACACACACACAAACGGACGGCAAATTAAAAAAAAAATGTTTTTCGGAATCTCCAGTGTCTGAAACGTGTAAATCCGTCAACAAATTTTTTTCGATTTTCAAAATGATTGCAAGATTTACCCTATACTACGTATGATGGGTAAGTATGAAATCAGTGTCATAGAGAATTTCAATATTGATAAGAAATCTATCAGAGTAAAGAGTAAAGTAATTTGAAATATAAATGCCGCATGCATGATTATTTGAATGAAAGTTTATAATAATTATTTTTATATGGGTTATTCTACAAAAACATTACTTTTACTGTATATGGTAGATAATTTTTGGCTGATTATGTGTTTTTTAAATGTTTTTTGGGGAGAGATGAATTGTAAAAATATTATTATTATTAATGGACGGAGGTACGTGGTACACCTGATTTCCTTTATTAACATCTTTACTTATTTTGTGCATATGATAAATATATTTTCATTCAGTAATGCATTTTTTCTCTGAACATTCCTTTATATGTAAATTAAATTATATTATGAAAATAATGTGTATATTTTTTTTAGATACTATTGCAAGCTTTCCTTGTACTCGACGTTACAATAACTTATGTGCAATAATTTCCAAAATATTGTAGCATTCGTCTCCGCTTCAATAAAAATATTCAGAGGCAGGCCTTTATTAAATTTCAGTTATTAACCGTTAATGTGCACACGCTTATATTTTTCATTCGCATCGTGGAAAAATTTTCATTTTGATAATTACTCTAAAAATTTGTATAAATTCAAATTATTAATATATTTTTTGTATAATTTTATCGATTGCAAAGGTTTTCTCTATAAGGAGATATAAATAACATTGGATGGCCAAGGTATATAGGTGAGAAATCGGCTAATATAAAACAAAGTTGTCATTTTCGGCGAACTGGGGACTTTAAAAATCGTGAAAAATTAAAAAAAAAATGCTGTGTATTAATAAAATTTATTGAAAAGAGAAACATAATTTACTATATAGGGCAAAAATATTGAAATTGGATTGCTTTTATGAGTGGTTGAAAATCGTCGGAGAATTTGGAAAATCGGGACAGACGGGAATTTTTCCATTCAATAAAATATAACAAAAAATTCATTACAAATATTAAAGTCTGAGGCTCAAGTGCATTTGGACATGTCTTCATTTATCCCAAACCAAATTTGTAGACCTCTGCGTGCGATAGATTTCCCTAGATCATTACAGGGACCTAAAGGAAAATCTAGTTCGATTATTTTACCATTGAGTGCAGTAGATACAAAAGCCCTAGAAAGAAATCGGATTCTCCGCCGAAAAATCTCACTGGAATAAAAGGTGGAATAAATTTGGTAGCAATGACGAAATCGCATTTTTAATTCTAAAAAAATGTAAATAAAATTCAAAAATAGGACTTCGAAGTGTATAAATTCGCGTCTAAGGTACCAAATTTAATAGCTTGAGTTTCAGCCATTTGTCCACAACGCAACAAACATATACACATACACGCAGCCGCAAGCTCAGGCTCTCTCAGTGCTTATTTATGATATACTGACTGCGTAGCAACCCGGTGTGTTGCATTCGTATACAAGATCTTTCGAGTTTTTGGAAGAAAATGCTTACTAATTCAGTTTTTTAATTAAAATGTATAAGACATAAGCTAAAATGTAATTATTATCATTTATAAAACAAACTTAATTACACCTTTCATTCGCCGTAAGATTCCTTAAAATTGATCAATTTATGCTCCAGTTTTTGGTTGATTGATTGATTCTTCCGGATTTTATCAAAACCTGTTTTAGTGAACGGAGTGCAATAAATTACATATTGTACCCAGAAACATTATATATCCGGCCCTGTTAAGTTTAGTGTTTGTTAGGCAACCGTTTCTGAACCTGTTCCGCAAAATCAGGCAGACAGATAGACAAAAAAATAAATTAAACGTTATTTTTTACTAGTCATCTAGTAAATAGTCGAAGGAACATAGAAATAGGTGTTTTTTCTGAAATTCATAGACGGATACTCTAATTTTATATATTAGTATAGGGATTGAGATGGTACACAGTGTTGAATTCAGAGACTTTCTCTGGGAGCGATTTCTGTGGCTCCGGGGGGACATTGTAGAGTTCCGGGAGGGAAATTGTACTTTTTAACCATTAAAAGCAAAAAATCTCAAATCTTCCGGGGGAGGACATTTCCATGCCCCCCCCCCCCCCCCCTCCACCCGGGCCACCACCTGAATTCAACACTGGGTACAACTCTTGTGTTTTCGAACAAACCTTAAAAATATAATCCTTGCTTTGAGGGAAAAAAAAATTATCTAAAAAATATGTATACAAAATGTGCAATACATAAGTTTCAACTGCTTTTACACATTAGAAAAAAAATTAAAAAGAAAAATGGTTTGTCCCCCCGTAGAAAAACATTTTATTGCCCTGGAACCTTCGTCTAGCTACGGGCCTATAGAAGCATTGTTGTCTCATAAAGATCTTTATCGGGCAGTCGCGTCAGAAAATTTGTTTCAAAACACCAGTTTTGACAGTAATTTCTGAAAGATCCTCTGCCTTTATCAAAAAATGGAAAAAACTATTCTATTGTATAGTTTCTGAATAAGAGCATTCTGCCAATCGCAAGTGTTCACAAACGAAAATAAATTGGGGAATGTGTCAGAAAGTAGCCTGTGGGGATTTGAAAATTAGTTTAAAAAAAACAGTCAGGGTGACAATTTTAGTGCTGCCATCTGGGGAGCACTAAAGAAAGGTCAGACGAATGTAGAGAGCAAAAGTTTGGCATTCTTCTTTCATTCAGAAGTCCGAATTAATTCAAAAATTTTCAATTTAAATAATCACGAAAGAACAATTATTAAACAAATCAAAAATTGCTAATCGAAATTTCTGAATAAAAAAATGGCTAAACTGGTAACTAGGGAGCACTAGGTGAAGCACATAATAACAGGATATGTAGCCACCTGGATAACCTGGAAAAGTCAGGGAAATTTGAAAATTGTGAGACAAAACTTTTGATTTGAACTTGCATCGGGTCAGGGTAGATGTTTTAGTGCTGCATTCTGGGGAGCACTAAAGAAAGGTGAGAGGAATGTAGAGAGCGAAGTTGCTAGTTTGGCATCCTCTTTTCATTCAGAAGTCCGAATTAATTCCAAATTCCAAAAGAAGAATTTTTAATTTAAATAATTACTAAGGAATGTTATTAAATAAATCAAAAGAGTACTAGTTGAAGTACATCATAACAAGGTGTCTAGCCACATGGATAACCTGGAAAAGTTAGGGAAATTAGAAAATTCTGAGAAAAAACTAGGAAGAAATTCCTTATTATAAAACTAAGTATTTGAAATTGCAGCATCTGGGAAAAAAAACTTTACTCTTCATAAGTACTGTAATGAGTATATCAACCTCTCGTGCAAATAATTTTGTCTACCCAATATCCGTCCTTCCTTATAACTCAGAGATTTTCCATTCCAGCTACACTGAAATGTTGTAGGATTGGTTGGGTGTTTCAGTCTGTTTACTTATATTTGTTTGGCAACTGAACATTTGTTATTTTTTTATTGAATGTTTATTATTTCTATTAAAATATGTCAAACCAATCTGTATTTAACTCTTACTGATATGATAAAGAATTTTATCCTGATTGGACAAAATGGATAGAACCTGATGCTAACAGTGTGTATCTGCAAAATGTTTAGCATGTAAAATTTTCAACCATTTGCTTAACAAATCAGTAGTTTGTGCTTCAGAATCAGTTCTGAAAGTTTCACTCTCAAATTCACAACTTTTAAGATTTTTTGTGTGCAGCATCACAAAATCTCAATACCTGGAATTTTTTTTTATTGCTATGGAAAACCTGGAGAAGCCAGGGAAGTTTTTTGCTGATCTGGAATAGTCACCTTGTTAATAAAGTTTGGAAAAGTATCGAATTGACATGTCTTTGAAATTATACCAAGCAATCAGAATGCTTACAACAAAATTTAGAGTCAACCTTTCATTTGTTTGATTTGTTTTTTGTTGCTTTGCTTTTGATCATCAGATTTATTTATGTAATACAGTTTGATGTGATTTTTTTTAAAACCTTTTCTTAAATACTCTTTTTAATAAATAAGCATTTAATGCCTCAATTTATCTTTTTCAGCTTCTTGGATTGAAACATGTGCCCAAGGGAGCCCAGTCTCTTCGTAAAATCACGCAGGTAGCATCTGCTTCTAATGAACCTGAGGTAAGATTTCATGGTTTTGTTCTTAAAATTTTAATCCTATGAAAGAGAATGCAGGGTCTGAATAATGCAGGGGCATGCGGCGCAGCTGCCTCCCCCCCCCCCCTGTTTGAGGAGCCTTCCCATGTATTTACGTTAAGACTGCGCCAAATGGTAAAATTTGATAAAAAAAGCGATCAAAATTCTTATTTTTGTTTGCCAAAGATTTAGTGGAATTGTGTCTCTCCTCACTCCCTGCTTCTGTACTATATATCCCCCTCCCCTCGCCAAAGGCAAAAATTAAATCATCATAAACTCATGGAATCACCCAAATGTATATTGATACAATACAAAGATTAATCGGGCTGTCGCTGCTGCATCGGGAATTCGGTTGAAAATGCCGATTTTGACAGTATTTTCTGAAAGATCTTCTGCTAAGAAAAAAAAAAAAATGGAAAACGTATTTCGATTATACACTTTCTGAATAAGAACATCTGCCAATTTCATGCGTTCCCGAACAAAAAAGTATTAAAAAATATGTTATAAAGGAACTAGCTTGGATATTTGAACAGCCTTAAAATTTCCCAATATTTGCATCTCTGTTCGTTTGTTTTACTTTATGCTTGTTATTTTTTTTTTTACTTTGTTTTCGATTTTAATGAAAGACAAATGTGTTTCGAAACAGACTTGGCTTGTTTACACTTTATTTACATTTATTTAATAATACGATCAGTATACAAAATAGTGTTATAAACAAAGCTTTCAACTTTATTTATCAGAAGGATGAGTTTCTGAAATGCAGAGAAGGCCATATTTGATGTTTGGCAGATGTATCCAGGTATACCTAGCCCTGCACTTATACCCCCCTCCCACAAAACAAAGATTAAAATATTGTTTTTAAACTCCGAATAAAAAAATTAGAGACTTAAAGCGATCTACACCAGGTTCTTAGTTCTAACGACCCACTTTGTGACCAAAAGATCCCTTTTTACTAATTTTATTATTTAAATAAAAAAATAGGACTCCCAAAAGTTTCTTGCACCGAGACTCTTTTAAAAGGTAAACCAGTCCTGAATCTGTCACAATGAGTCAAATAAAATAACTAAAAACAGTTCTTGAAACCTTTAAGAATAATGAAATTTTAATTGCTTAATAAAATTTTAATTGACGTTCTACCAACTGAACCACTTGGTAAAGGTACTCGGTTTGGAACTTTCTCACTATAACATCTTAGCAAGGCTACAAACGCAGCACAAGATGGAAAACGCCTTTACGCCTATTAAGCAATTAAAATTTGATTATTATGAATGCATGGCGAGTGAAATTTTGTATGGAAAAAATTCCAAAGTATTAAATATGACCTTTAAGGATGTTCTGAAAAATATTTTTATTTCGCGAAGCTTTTCAACATATTTACGGATTCCTTTTTAAATGTTAAAGCATGATTACTAAAATGATTAACGATCGGGAAGTTTTTTTCTTCTTTTTTTTTTATAAATGATGTTGTCTTATAACGATCTTTAGCAGGCTGTCGCGTCAGGAAATTTGGTTCAGCTTTAACAGCATTTTCTGAAAGATACTCTGTCTTTATCAATAAATGGAAAAACTATTCTATTGAAAAGTTTCGGAATAAGAGCATTCTGCCAATTGCAAGCGTTCACAAATGAAAATAATTCGGGAATGCGTCAGAAAGTAGTCTGGATTTGTTGAAAACAGCTTTAAAAAACAGTCAAGGTGACATTTTCAGTGCTGCCATCTAGGCATCACTAAAAAAGTTCAGAGGAACATAGAGGATAGAGAGCAAAGTTGCTAGTTTGCATCTTTTTTTTTATTCAAAGGTCCGAATTCATTCCAAAAGAAGAATTTTTAATTTAAATAATCACGAAAGGACTGTTATTAAAGAAATCAGAATTTGTAATAGAAATTTTTGAATAAAAAAGATGGCTAAATTGGCAACTAGATGAAGCAAATAATAACACTGTGTATAACGACCTGGAAAAGTCAGGGAAATTTGAAAACTCTGTGAAAAAAATTAGGATTTTTTTATTATTATTAGAAAACTAAGTATATGAAATTGCAGCGTCAGGAAAATCAAATTTTACTCTTCATAAGTACTGTAAAGAGTATTTCAAGCTTTCGTGCAAATCATTTCGGCTACCCCTTTTCAGTCCTTCCTTGTAACTCATAGATTTTCAATTCCATTTGTACTGAATGTTGTAGGATTGGTTAGGTGTTTCATTCTGCTTATTTATCTTTGTTCTGAAACTGAATATTTGTTAGCTTTTTATTGAATATTTATTATTTGTATTAAAATATGTCAAAGCAATTTTTATTTAACTGTGACTGATATAATAAATAATTTCATCATGATTGGACAAAATGGATAGAACCTGATTTTTGAAAACTTCTCTGAAATAACTCTTTTTAATAACTAGGCATTTAATGCCTCCATTTTTTTCTTTTTCAGGTTGGATTAGAGTTTTTTAAAACATCTCGACGTCGTCACATTTCTTCACCCGAATCAAGAGTTTATTCGAACGAATTTGCTGATTATGACCCTGTAAGATTTTCTTTTTTTGTTTATTTCTTGCTATTGGAATTTATATCCTGTTATGACAGAGGAGGAAAGACAAAAATCCAGGGCCTGACTATTGCAGAGGCATCTGGAGCAGCTGCCCCTCCATTTCAGCCCCCTCCTCCCCCCCTCTCCCAGAGGCGTAAGCAGTATTTTCAGTCAATCGATTAGTGTCTCGAGCTTTCTACCAGGCACTGAAATTACGAAAATTGTGACGTATCGTGCAAAAATAAATTTCGAAATACAATAGTCGACGCTCAAATCTATATTTTTTTTATCCTGAAAAATATTCAGGACTTTCTTTTGAAAAATCAGGACAGCCTGAACCCGAAACAATTACCCTCAACGAAAAAGATAGCACCGAACTGAATGCAGGACTAGAATAATATTTTGTAAATATCTCAAGAAGGAAGCATTTTGTTACAGAAATACATATTCTGATGATGGTCATAGAAACGTCAATTTAATGTCATTTTAAAATAGAATTTTTCAGTAAAATCGTGTGTTTACTAAACACAATATTTTTATACAATAATGTTTTGATGGTGTAACGGTCCAGCTCAATCATTAAGTTTAGTACTTCTAGCAGATAAATTAATTGATCTAATAATAACCATACAGAAAGCTTTAGAAAACTGATTAGATCAAATCAGTTCATTTATTTCCTTCTAGTTTGTATATGAGTGTATAAATTGTAAAATACCAAAAATAAATTGTAAAATCTCAAATCAAGATGTAGCTTTTTAATTCGTGGCGTCATCTCTCGTTTGGAAATCTAACTAAAATTCCCCAATATTTCCTTCTCTGTTCATTTGCTTTTCTTTATGCTTGATATTTTTACTTTGATATTGATATACCAATGTGTTTCGAAACTGACTTGTGTTTTTTTACACTATATTTATATTATAATTAAATATTTAATTGTTATAAACCTTTTTTAAATTTATTGAGTTTTTAATTTAATAAGAGGCTTTAAAGCTTAGTTGGTTGATTATTGACGGCCAATTATCTACACTTGGGATATAGGCCCGGGGGGAGTGCCCTTCGTGGGGGTCTTTCTAAGGGAACCTAACCGTATTTACGCATGGATAAATCCACGGCTCGAAGAAAACCACGAAAACTCCGAACGATTAGGCCGACGGGCGCGATTGGGACCGAACCCAGCACCTCCCGTCTACCAGCTTCGAGAGCAGAACCTCTCAGCCATTGGTACTTTAAAGCTTAGTCTACCAAGTCATTTCAGAATGTGATGAATGTATTCTGTTGCATTCGTCACATTCTGGAATATATTATGAAATCTTTGTTATTTTATGAAATAAGGCAAATTATTTGCTTCAGCAACAAGCTTTAAAAGTTATTTTTCAGAAACTGATGAAAGTTTACTGAGGTCAATCTATAATTGTATGATCTGTATAAAAAAAATAGTGATATAGCAGCAAAGGTTTCAGCTGTATTTACCAGAAGGATGTCTTTGTGAAATTCATAGCCGGCCATATTTGAGGTATGGTACCCGGTCCTGCACTTATTCCCCCAAACAGAGAATAAAATTAAAATACTTTTTTAAGTTTGTATAAAATAATTAGAGACCTAAAACGATCTACACCAAGATTTCAGTATTTTCTGCCTTTACCGAAAAATGAAAAAAAAAAAACTGTTTGATTATTATAGTTTCTGAATAAGAGCAAATGCTAATTTCAAGCGTTTCTAGACAAAATTGAATTAAAAATTTGTCATTTATCTTTTTCAGAATGAAAGTGAGAGTAGAGCTCCTATTATAGGAGCCTTAAGTGAAAACAAGGATCGTCGACGTCATCATTCCTTGCCTCCGGATATCTCGGTAAGATTTCGAACTTTTGTTTTTTTCCTTGTGTCAAGATTAAAGTTTACATATACTTATGGTTACCCCTTCCACAAATTCGGTGCCTATCATGTATCATGACTAGAATTCCCTTGTGTCTTGATCATTGTAAACTTCAATGACCGCTATGTGAACTTTCCAAATATTGTAAACTTTAACTCTTTTCACATTTGTCATTACAAATGACAACTAGTCGTTGGGGGCCACAGTAATGTTTACCCATCATGGATATGCATAATATAAAATATGAAAATAAAACATGTGTCAACTATTTATAAAATGCATTGCAATTCGAATAAAATCGTGGCTCGATGACGTCATAAACTTTAAATGTTCTATTACTGAATTGCATAAAAGAAACATCCTTATAACTCCAAAAATTTTAATACTATTAACTTACGGTTTATTGCGTAGGATTAAGCATCTCATTTCCAATTAAAATATATCTTTGAATTAAAATTTGGATGAAATACAGGGTCCTGAAAAATCGAAGAGTGTTGAAAACAGGATTCTAAATATCTCGGCAACTCATGATCCGATCGACTTCATTCTTTATGCAACATTTATGTTTTATTATTGTCTTTTATATTCACTCCTTAAAATAAACAATTTCGAAACTTTTTATATACCTTTTAGAACGAATATTTCGAGAGTCCGGAAAAAATAGTTCCGGATAATCGAGGACACTAAAATTCAATAAGCTTCTTCTCATTATTACATACTAAGTACATACCAAATTTCAAGTCTCTATCTCAATTTGTTCGGGAGATAGAGCGTTTACAGACACACACACAAACGGACGGCAAATTAAAAAAAAAAAAATGTTTTTCGGAATCTCCAGTGTCTGAAACGTGTAAATCCGTCAACAAATTTTTTTCGATTTTCAAAATGATTGCAAGATTTACCCTATACTACGTATGATGGGTAAGTATGAAATCAGTGTCATAGAGAATTTCAATATTGATAAGAAATCTATCAGAGTAAAGAGTAAAGTAATTTGAAATATAAATGCCGCATGCATGATTATTTGAATGAAAGTTTATAATAATTATTTTTATATGGGTTATTCTACAAAAACATTACTTTTACTGTATATGGTAGATAATTTTTGGCTGATTATGTGTTTTTTAAATGTTTTTTGGGGAGAGATGAATTGTAAAAATATTATTATTATTAATGGACGGAGGTACGTGGTACACCTGATTTCCTTTATTAACATCTTTACTTATTTTGTGCATATGATAAATATATTTTCATTCAGTAATGCATTTTTTCTCTGAACATTCCTTTATATGTAAATTAAATTATATTATGAAAATAATGTGTATATTTTTTTAGATACTATTGCAAGCTTTCCTTGTACTCGACGTTACAATAACTTATGTGCAATAATTTCCAAAATATTGTAGCATTCGTCTCCGCTTCAATAAAAATATTCAGAGGCAGGCCTTTATTAAATTTCAGTTATTAACCGTTAATGTGCACACGCTTATATTTTTCATTCGCATCGTGGAAAAATTTTCATTTTGATAATTACTCTAAAAATTTGTATAAATTCAAATTATTAATATATTTTTTGTATAATTTTATCGATTGCAAAGGTTTTCTCTATAAGGAGATATAAATAACATTGGATGGCCAAGGTATATAGGTGAGAAATCGGCTAATATAAAACAAAGTTGTCATTTTCGGCGAACTGGGGACTTTAAAACTCGTGAAAAATTAAAAAAAAAATGCTGTGTATTAATAAAATTTATTGAAAAGAGAAACATAATTTACTATATAGGGCAAAAATATTGAAATTGGATTGCTTTTATGAGTGGTTGAAAATCGTCGGAGAATTTGGAAAATCGGGACAGACGGGAATTTTTCCATTCAATAAAATATAACAAAAAAATCATTACAAATATTAAAGTCTGAGGCTCAAGTGCATTTGGACATGTCTTCATTTATCCCAAACCAAATTTGTAGACCTCTGCGTGCGATAGATTTCCCTAGATCATTACAGGGACCTAAAGGAAAATCTAGTTCGATTATTTTACCATTGAGTGCAGTAGATACAAAAGCCCTAGAAAGAAATCGGATTCTCCGCCGAAAAATCTCACTGGAATAAAAGGTGGAATAAATTTGGTAGCAATGACGAAATCGCATTTTTAATTCTAAAAAAATGTAAATAAAATTCAAAAATAGGACTTCGAAGTGTATAAATTCGCGTCTAAGGTACCAAATTTAATAGCTTGAGTTTCAGCCATTTGTCCACAACGCAACAAACATATACACATACACGCAGCCGCAAGCTCAGGCTCTCTCAGTGCTTATTTATGATATACTGACTGCGTAGCAACCCGGTGTGTTGCATTCGTATACAAGATCTTTCGAGTTTTTGGAAGAAAATGCTTACTAATTCAGTTTTTTAATTAAAATGTATAAGACATAAGCTAAAATGTAATTATTATCATTTATAAAACAAACTTAATTACACCTTTCATTCGCCGTAAGATTCCTTAAAATTGATCAATTTATGCTCCAGTTTTTGGTTGATTGATTGATTCTTCCGGATTTTATCAAAACCTGTTTTAGTGAACGGAGTGCAATAAATTGCATATTGTAGCCAGAAACATTATATATCCGGCCCTGTTAAGTTTAGTGTTTGTTAGGCAACCGTTTCTGAACCTGCTCCGCAAAATCAGGCAGACAGATAGACAAAAAAATAAATTAAACGTTATTTTTTACTAGTCATCTAGTAAATAGTCGAAGGAACATAGAAATAGGTGTTTTTTCTGAAATTCATAGACGGATACTCTAATTTTATATATTAGTATAGGGATTGAGATGGTACACAGTGTTGAATTCAGAGACTTTCTCTGGGAGCGATTTCTGTGGCTCCGGGGGGACATTGTAGAGTTCCGGGAGGGAAATTGTACTTTTTAACCATTAAAAGCAAAAAATCTCAAATCTTCCGGGGGAGGACATTTCCATGCTCCGGGGGGGATGCCCCCCCCCCCTCCACCCGGGCCACCACCTGAATTCAACACTGGGTACAACTCTTGTGTTTTCGAACAAACCTTAAAAATATAATCCTTGCTTTGAGGGAAAAAAAAAATTATCTAAAAAATATGTATACAAAATGTGCAATACATAAGTTTCAACTGCTTTTACACATTAGAAAAAAAATTAAAAAGAAAAATGGTTTGTCCCCCCGTAGAAAAACATTTTATTGCCCTGGAACCTTCGTCTAGCTACGGGCCTATAGAAGCATTGTTGTCTCATAAAGATCTTTATCGGGCAGTCGCGTCAGAAAATTTGTTTCAAAACACCAGTTTTGACAGTAATTTCTGAAAGATCCTCTGCCTTTATCAAAAAATGGAAAAAACTATTCTATTGTATAGTTTCTGAATAAGAGCATTCTGCCAATCGCAAGTGTTCACAAACGAAAATAAATTGGGGAATGTGTCAGAAAGTAGCCTGTGGGGATTTGAAAATTAGTTTTAAAAAAAACAGTCAGGGTGACAATTTTAGTGCTGCCATCTGGGGAGCACTAAAGAAAGGTCAGACGAATGTAGAGAGCAAAAGTTTGGCATTCTTCTTTCATTCAGAAGTCCGAATTAATTCAAAAATTTTCAATTTAAATAATCACGAAAGAACAATTATTAAACAAATCAAAAATTGCTAATCGAAATTTCTGAATAAAAAAATGGCTAAACTGGTAACTAGGGAGCACTAGGTGAAGCACATAATAACAGGATATGTAGCCACCTGGATAACCTGGAAAAGTCAGGGAAATTTGAAAATTGTGAGACAAAACTTTTGATTTGAACTTGCATCGGGTCAGGGTAGATGTTTTAGTGCTGCATTCTGGGGAGCACTAAAGAAAGGTGAGAGGAATGTAGAGAGCGAAGTTGCTAGTTTGGCATCCTCTTTTCATTCAGAAGTCCGAATTAATTCCAAATTCCAAAAGAAGAATTTTTAATTTAAATAATTACTAAGGAATGTTATTAAATAAATCAAAAGAGTACTAGATGAAGTACATCATAACAAGGTGTCTAGCCACATGGATAACCTGGAAAAGTTAGGGAAATTAGAAAATTCTGAGAAAAAACTAGGAAGAAATTCCTTATTATAAAACTAAGTATTTGAAATTGCAGCATCTGGGAAAAAAAAACTTTACTCTTCATAAGTACTGTAATGAGTATATCAACCTCTCGTGCAAATAATTTTGTCTACCCAATATCCGTCCTTCCTTATAACTCAGAGATTTTCCATTCCAGCTACACTGAAATGTTGTAGGATTGGTTGGGTGTTTCAGTCTGTTTACTTATATTTGTTTGGCAACTGAACATTTGTTATTTTTTTATTGAATGTTTATTATTTCTATTAAAATATGTCAAACCAATCTGTATTTAACTCTTACTGATATGATAAAGAATTTTATCCTGATTGGACAAAATGGATAGAACCTGATGCTAACAGTGTGTATCTGCAAAATGTTTAGCATGTAAAATTTTCAACCATTTGCTTAACAAATCAGTAGTTTGTGCTTCAGAATCAGTTCTGAAAGTTTCACTCTCAAATTCACAACTTTTAAGATTTTTTGTGTGCAGCATCACAAAATCTCAATACCTGGAATTTTTTTTTATTGCTATGGAAAACCTGGAGAAGCCAGGGAAGTTTTTTGCTGATCTGGAATAGTCACCTTGTTAATAAAGTTTGGAAAAGTATCGAATTGACATGTCTTTGAAATTATACCAAGCAATCAGAATGCTTACAACAAAATTTAGAGTCAACCTTTCATTTGTTTGATTTGTTTTTTGTTGCTTTGCTTTTGATCATCAGATTTATTTATGTAATACAGTTTGATGTGATTTTTTTTAAAACCTTTTCTTAAATACTCTTTTTAATAAATAAGCATTTAATGCCTCAATTTATCTTTTTCAGCTTCTTGGATTGAAACATGTGCCCAAGGGAGCCCAGTCTCTTCGTAAAATCACGCAGGTAGCATCTGCTTCTAATGAACCTGAGGTAAGATTTCATGGTTTTGTTCTTAAAATTTTAATCCTATGAAAGAGAATGCAGGGTCTGAATAATGCAGGGGCATGCGGCGCAGCTGCCCCCCCTGTTTGAGGAGCCTTCCCATGTATTTACGTTAAGACTGCGCCAAATGGTAAAATTTGATAAAAAAAGCGATCAAAATTCTTATTTTTGTTTGCCAAAGATTTAGTGGAATTGGGTCTCTCCTCACTCCCTGCTTCTGTACTATATATCCCCCTCCCCTCGCCAAAGGCAAAAATTAAATCATCATAAACTCATGGAATCACCCAAATGTATATTGATACAATACAAAGATTAATCGGGCTCTACACTCCGCCGTTAAAGTAAATTTTTGTTATTTAAAATCATTTTATTTATTTATTTATTTTCAAATTAGTATTCAGTATATCTGTAAATGTTTTCTTTTTGTTCTGAATTAATTTTCAATTGCTTATCTAGCTTGCCTACCAGTTTTTTTTTCACTGTTTCTAAGTAAAAAATCTCTTTTTTATGTTTCAAAAATTTCTTGAATGCCATTTTCTTACGCATTCAGTAAACAATAATAATGTTAGAAATTATTTCTTACGAGCTAGAAAGACCGAGCTACGCTCGGTTAAAATTAGCTTTGTGTTCATCTCTATATAACATCAACGTTAATGTGACAGTTGTATTTCTTCAGCAGGTATGCGTTGCACAGAACAACTTCTCTGTTGTTCAAGAACGTCCAATGGACTCTGATTGGTTGAATCATGTATATCGGCTCCTATTAAGAATTTCTGAAAATTTTCTTCATATTCTAAAAACCAAAATTTTTTCGCCAAAATTTAGGCGAAAAGTCGCAAATTTGACGACTTTCTTTCATTTGACGCCAAACATGTATTTTGACATTGGTAGAAAGTCGATTTTCTCGCCAATGTCGCCAACACTGTACCAAATTTGGCGAAATGTTGCCAACTTTGCGACTTTGTTATGATGTTATAATAATTGCCGTCATGAAAAATTGTCCACTGTTCAATAATTTAATAACTGTTTCAACCTTCCTTCTTATTGAAATGCATTGACCCGTAGTGACCCCAAAATTAGCCACTAATCGAACTTTTTCGAACATGTGACCTAGCCCAATGGTCTCCCCGTATCCGAAAACGATAAGATACAAAATTTAGTCAAAATCGTTAAAGTCGTTTTTAACCCATTAACGCCACAATTATTTTTCTCTTGAAAAATGGAAATATTGCATTTCATACCGCTTTTTTAGAATATAAAATTTTGTCTTATTTTATCGAGGAGTTTTTATTCATCAAAGAAAGCGAAATTTTCTTTTCGGAATTACGGGTTTGCAAACAACAAAAGTATCGTTAGCTATGGTGTTGCATTAATGCAACGTTTAGGCTTTAGTGGGTTAAGATAAAATTTGCATATTATACACAAGATTTGCTCATATTATAATATATGATAAGTTTCAATATTAAACAAATCTTTCTGGCCCAGTCAGAAGGCCAGGTTGATTTCTTTAGTTTTGACAAGACAAAGAAGGTAATTTGTAAGGGAAATTTTTAATTTGTTTTACCAAATGGTATTTAATGGATATGGTGTAATTATATCAAATACTATGGCCCTACTCGCTGACGCTCGCCAACCCCCTGAATTGCGAAGCAATTCACATTAAGACCGCTACGCGATCCCAAGCAATTCTAGCTGGAATCTGGAATGAATACTACCATAAATCATTTTAACATATGAAATTGACAATTTTTTTAATGTAAAAAAAGTAATTGGAAACTTTGTTGAAAGCACAATTAAAAATGCATTTATATTAGTGCTACCAATGGGCATAAATCATTTAAATACTGTTAAAAAACGATCATGGAAACACAATTAGTTTAAAACTCATTGCACCTATAATATTGTACAGCAAGGCTTAAATTCATTTAAACAAACACTACGTGATAGGAAGACAGTGAAATAATTTTTTACTTCATCAAGACAGCAACAGATGGCAGCAGGTGCAATCTAGACAGTATTTATTGGTATTTTCATTCTCTGCGATTTTTGTGTGAGTGAAATTCGTAAATAAATTCTAAATAAGTGTTGAGAATTCATTTGGAATTAACGATATTACTCATAATCAAAATGAGGAATCACTTCAAATGTTTTGGATTACGTACATGTTATTTCATTTTAAATAATTGGTAGTTCGAGTTTCACTGCTCTTACAATGGCCACCATATTAGAGGCAGAAGCTGAGCTCTGGAAACTACGGTTGTTGCCAAACGATAAGCTAAAAATCAGCCTTATTTCCGCGTCACGTAAGAGAAATATATATAGATGATGTTAATATTTCGTTGAAATCATAGTTTAAAGATCATCCATATAGTACCGATGCTCAGAAAAGGTTCAAACCCAAAACATTCAATGAATGCCATTGAAATTTTTTAATGTGTCTCACCAAACAAAGTAAACAACGTCTGAAACTTTTATTTAAATATTAATAATGAAATATTAATATTGAAATATTAATAATGGACTGAGAGCGTAGCCCCATTGACCTTAATGTTATTCAGATTTTTCTTTTCTTTTTTTTTTTCTTTCTTTTTTTTCAAATCCGAACTGGCTACTCTCTGACACATTTCTGTACTCATTTTTATTCTCAAACGCATGAAATTGGCAGGTGTTCTTATTCAGAAACTGTGTAATTGAAGTTTTTTCCATTTCTCAGTAAAGGTAGACGATCTTTCAGAAAATTCTCTCAAAGTTGTCGTTTTGAACCGAATTTCCTGGCGCGAGAGCAAGGGAAAGGGAAAAAAATGACGTCATGAAAGAAAAATTTCTAATCACTCGATAAAATGTAATTCATATATCGAGAAATGGAAATAAAAACTGTTCGATTCCAAATCACTTAAACAATCATGGCTGCAAGTCTCGTGCTTTTACGTTTAAAAATTAGTTCATAAATGTGTCATCAGAATGTTTCGCGTTGTTGACCGGGAAATATATAATTTTTAAGAACAGCCTTAAAGGGCCATTATTTTTTAATGAATTATCAAAGTTTTTTTATTAAGAGCCTACGCTAGTCACGCGAAGAAACGCGCAAGCTAATGTTAAGTCTATGGGAAGGTTCTTGGCAGATTTCTCGCTCGCATTTTAATATTTTTAAACGATTTTCTTTTGCATAGGATAGCTGAGTTTGATCTCTAACGTTGTTAGTTTTTACTTTTTTGATTTTGGTTACAGTTTTTTTTTTTTTTTTTTTATAAGCGGGCATTTTCAATTTTGTAACCGGTTCTAAAAGTGAAAGTACCCTTATATATATAAACTGAAACCCAAATCGAAAAAGTAAAAACTAACAACGACCTCAGCTATCCTATGCAAAAAACATTATTTAAAAATATTAAAATGCGAGCGAGAAATCTGATAAGATCCTTCCCATAGACTTAACATTAGCTTGCGCGTTTTTCACTCAGATGAAAGATCGAAATAGCCGAAAAAAGAAAAACCGTTGCCATCTGTAAGGCGTATCCTGTGACTAAGATTGACACTTTTAAAGTCCAATGATATTTACTAAGCTTGCGATTGACAAACAGAAAGGTCATCCCACAACATAAAACAAGACACATTTTGCCTCAGGCGGATAATAAGGGAGAGTGATACCCCACCGCGAGAAAAGTGATTAGCAAACAGGAGATAGGTTTCCAATCACACTTTCTCAGATAGCTCCGCTGGGCTCAAGTCTAAACTTTATTTTCTAACACATTCTTAAAATCAATTATATATCTTTTTAAATGCACGAAATTATTTACAGATATTCAGGTGCTATTTTTTTTTCCCTATGAAGGCAAAACATTATTCGGAAAACGATGGCAAAGATGGTGTTTTGTATTGATTTTATACACAACAGGAAAAAGTTGTATTCGAGTAGCCATTCTTTTATAATTCAAATTATATAAAAATAAAAATGTAAAAAAAAAAAACGATATTCGATTCCAAAGTGATTGAGTAATAATGTCAGCAAAGATTCACGCTGTTGAGAGAGTCTCTGTTCTTTATTTTTAACACTTTCCTACATAGTTGAAAAGTGTTTATGAATTCGGTTTGTCTATCTGTCTGTCCGTGCTCTAACTCACGTAAATATACTCAGATTGTCCCGCAATTGATATATGTTATTGATGTTCACTATGGCATGTTCGGCATTGAAAATGAAGTGTGTCGCGCTTATAGTTACTTTAAAGGGACACTCAAAAGAGTTCTGTTATATTACGGTCTATAGAGGAAAATTCTTTGCGTATTATTTAAATGATGTTATACGATTTCAAATATATTGAAATTGATGTATATCACTGAGAGTTGCATTACATGGGACTTTCTTACTATAGATTGCTGTGTGCATATCATTCATTGTTCATTTACAGGGACACACAAAAGAATTCTGTTAAAGTTCTGTCTGTTAACAATAATTGCTGGAAGTGTGTTTTCAGTTGCGGTGCGCTATTTTAAATTTAACTAAGTTTTTGTGTATTACTTGGTGTGTATAAATTCTACAGATCATACACAAAATATCTCTATCACATTTTCGTTTATTGACGGAAATTTCAGAAGGGGGATTTTAAACTGCGCTATGTGTTTACAAACTAAACAAAATTTTATCATTCTATTATATATATTCTAATACGAGGAAATCTTGTGTGTGGTTATATATATATATATATATATATATATGCAAACTTTATTTTAAAAATGGCTCTAACGTTTTTGATGAAATTTTGTATCTTACCGTTTTGGGGCACCAGAAAACCATTGGGCTAGGTCACATGTTCGAGAATTTTCGATTAGTAGGTCACCATGGGTCAGGGTCAAGCTAATTGCATCTAAATATGACGGCTCAGACCATTTGACTGAATTTTTTATATCCTGAGACTTTCGCGCACGAGAAAACAATTGGCTTGGTCACATGTTCGGGAAAATTTGATTAGTGGATCATTTTGGTCATGGTTCATGATATTTAAACTCAAAGCTAATTTTTACCGAGCATAGCTCGGTCTTACCTGCTCGTGCATTACATATACAAATCTATTTATCATATACAGGAATGCACGAAAGAATTCGAATATTTTTTTAATGTTGTTGGTAATTCCTGAAATTGGGTTTTTAAATATGTTATGCTTATTCCAATTTATTTACGTAGACATCATCTTTCATCTTATTAAACGGTAAAGATTTGTTAAAGTATATTGGAAGTATTGGAAAGTTTTATATAACCTATATCTTGATGCATGAGTTTTCGTATTTCTTTTTTTTAAACAGCTTTAAATAATGTAATGAAACAATAGAATTAGAAATTTTATTTCCTCTTTTAAACATTCACTTCATATGAAAAAGTAATAGTTCAAACATTCTTTTTCAGATATTAATAATAATATATTTTTCATATATTCTTTTCGTATAGTTTCATTCACTGTAATTCGGAAATTACTAAGTTTTTAGTGCAGAAGTGTTTGCCACATTTTTAAGAACATTTATTATGTATGTGGATGTGTGAGCGAGCATTTGTGATGTTTGTTTGAAATGCGCAAATTTTCACTAACTTTAAGGCTCGATCCATGCAAAAATCAGTAAAATGTGTCCCGACGCCACAACCAAAGGCGGATCCAGCCCTGCAATTAGACGGGGAGACATAACTCTTTTTTTTTTTGGAGGGGGGGGGGGGGGGGTATCACATCTTTTAATAAGCAACTTTTATATTAAAGGCTGGCAGTTGCCATATCCAAAATGGCTACTTTTCTGAAACTTTTAGAAAGTCATTTTCCTTAGTAAAAATATAAAATTTACACATTTTATTGAGATACCAAGAAATTGAAGAATTTCCCATTTTTTTTATAAAGGCAAAGAATCATCCCTAAAATGAGCATTTTAAGACAATTTTTAAAACTTGGCAGTTACAGAAATGCCGTCATGAGGAAGCAATTGGCTGATGTGGCCTGAAATTCAGATTAAAACACCTGTTTTACAGATATTTCCCCGAAAGTTTCTTTGCCTTTATCGAAAAATGGAAAACGCTATTCAATTATATTTGTTCTGAATACGTGCACTTGTAATTGTCTTGCATCTGGTATTAAAAATGATATATATATATATATATATAATAAAACTTTTGTAAATAATAACCATTAAACTACATATATATATATGCATATATATATATATATATATATATATATATATATGCATATATATATATATATATATATATATATATATATATATATATATATATATATATATATATATATATATATATATATATATAGTAGATGTCTTATTCTTTTCACATCTCAGGGTTTTTCCGATATGTTATAAGGAGCTTATATTATCATTTTTTATGCTTGACAATATTCGACGAATTAACATATGTTTACAATGAGTTATTCTTATGAAACTCCTCTGATGAATCCATAAGATATTTATAGTTTTTCATTTTACACTTTCATTTTATTGTTTTTAATTTTTACGATATATTTTCCTTTGATTTTCACGTAATGTGATTTCATTTTAATCATATATATATATACACACACACACACACATATATATATACACACACACATCGGGGTTTTACATATTTGATCAAATTTGTACCCAGTAATAAAATCTAGTCGCCAGTAAAAAAGAAAAAAGAAATATCCCCTCACCCAAACCTCCCTCATCATTTATTTTCAAAAAGAAAATACTAATAATAATAATAATAATAATAATAACTAGTAAATCTACAGATCGGAGGCCTCAACGTCAGCTCCACAAATCATTGTTCATTGATCTCACTAATTTTTAACATTATCTGCATAATATTGGATATCCTAAAATTCAATTTTTTAAAGTTATTTATACATTTATAAGAATGTAAAATTTATCGAAAGTTCCGGAAATTTTAAAAGTATCGCATTAAACACAATGTTATGCAATGATAGGATAAACTATTTATTACTGTATTTTTTCAGAATAACTACATTACTTCAGGGGGGTGGAACCCCCCTGAACCCTCCGTTGTCGCTTTAATTATATATCCTAAATTTCCAGTAATTGTGCTATTTCATTTCTTCAGTATATGTCTGAATGTATTTACTATTTTAATTTCATTAGAATAACCATCTCTTTGTACAGGAGGTTTTATCCTATCCTTAAAAGAATACTTATTTTTCAACCACTAAATATCATATGTTGCTGAAATTGAATAAAATTCCGTGTATTAAATATGCTTATACAAATGTAAATTTCTCTTATGAGACTTGTATTCCATTCTCACATTCAACGTTTTTATATTTTTCGTTTGGAAAGCCGATTTGGTCACCTTTCTTTAGTAGTTAAAATAAATTCTCATCTATTTCATTAGAAAAAGCATATTAAAAAATTAAATCACCCGAAAATTAGCTATTTTGTTAATAACATTTCGCGACAAAATAATTCACTTGAATTTTCCTTTGTTGATATTCTTTGAAATATAGTTGCTTAGCAACCATTTAATGAAAGAGAGAAAGAAAATACATTGGAATTTTTTGTAAAAAATGAGAAATTAAAATTTTCATATCTTTCAAATTAATGCGTAAAATTTCCCAATAATTTATACAATTACTTTAGAAATTCTAATAAATATATTGGGAAATTTTCAAAGCGATCAAATTAAATTAAGATATTCATTTCGTAAATTTAACATCCATAATTTAGCATTTACAATTATCCCAATGCGTGATTTTTTTTTCGAAGAATGTTAAAATTAAAAAATCGTCTGACTTCCCATAGAAAAGCATTATGACTTAAAATAAAATGTTCTATATTTTTCGAACGAATGAACCAAAAACTATACAGCTAATTCCGGGTACCTCGCCAATATACCCACCAAAAATCAACCTAATCGGACCCTTTTTGCGGCAGTTATCGCGGAACAGACAGACAGACAGACAAAGAGACTTTTCGGGTCTCAACAGAGAGCCTTCACTGACGTTTCGGCAATTACGTTTACAAAATAACTGAACTGTTATTATGTTATTTATAGGAAAAATATTGCTAAAACAAAACTATGCCAAAATAATCTTGATGATCAAATGCGATCTTGCGACCGCATTTGTCAAGCCCTGCACACTCATTTTTAAACACAAAAGCATAAAATTGGCAGGTCTGACTATTGAAGCGATTTGGAATAGAAATGAGTTTCCATTTTTTTTCCAAACAAAAACGAATAAAATAATATGTCATAAAGTAGTCAGTTTGGATTTGAGAAAGCCAAAAACATTTGTTACATATGGAGGAGTGAGCATTTATAACGCTTGTTTGAAATGTAGAAATTTTCACAAACTTTGAGGTGGTTCTCAAATTATCTGCTCAACAAACGCGAAACTTTCTTTTAAACATAAATTGGCAGGCCTGACTATTAAAGCGATTTGAAATCGAATACGTTTTCCATGTTTTGATAAACAAGTTACTTATTGATTTATAAGCGATTTTTGTCATCTGGCGACAGGTTTTTCTTCTTTTCCGGTCTGTCGCGTCCGGAAATCGGTTCAAAACGCCGAATTCGATAGTATTTTCTAAAAGACTTTTGCCTTTACCAAAAAAATGGAAAACGCTATTCGATTGCATAGTTTCTGAATAAGAACAAGTGCCAATTTCATGTGTTTCCGAAGAAAAATGAATTCTGAAATGTGTCAGAGAGTAAGTCCTCTGGATTTGAAAACAGCTTTAAACAAAATATACGTCTGACAAAAAATTGATTACTGACACATTTATTTAAATTCTTACATGTAAAATAAATAATGCTTTATTTATAGTAACTAATTATAAATCGCACTGAAATATGTTTTGTTTTGTTTTGTTTTTTATCTTTGAAGTATAATTTAAAAATGTTTCATTTGTGAAAGGAGAATCACGAAATTTACCGAAAAAAAGAGAACCCGTATAATCTCATCATTTCTGAGTTTTAAATTAGTGTAACAAATTTTAATAATAAAGCTATACAATAGTTATTTTTTAGTTAATCTACCGCATAAATATTTAATATTTTCGAAAGAAACGTTAAAACTAACTCAGTAAGAGTTATGTAATAAATAATAGAAAAAAGGTATTGTAGAAAATTTAAATACAACTGTATTTATTCGCTGGATATGTCTATTGTCTATCTATTCATTTTAATGACACTTATTGCCACTGTATGTTTGCTTTTTCCCGAGAAAGAGTGAATAAATGATAGTTCTAGTATTTTTGTTTAGCAAATAAACGCTTTTTCATTTTACTATTGTAGGCAATTAAAAAATATATCGGGTATTAAACTTCAGAGGTGAGAGGTGAAAAAAAATCTTTATTGATCCCAAATCAATAACGTTTTTTAAAAATCTGTATGATGCCTAGTAAAACAAATAATCAGCATCTATTTACATCATTTCAAAATACCATTTTTTAAACTTTCTTCTCTGCTCTTAAAATGAAATTTGCAGCTTTAGAAGTTGCATACTGATAGCCAAAGGCAAAATTTCACACATTAGGTGGTCTTTCTTATCGCTCAATGAAGATTTTTCCCGTTTGACTTCCCGTTGAGTTCCCGGAAAGAAAGGGAGGTAACTTGTTTGGGGCGGTCATTTTACTGTTTTCGGCTGTTTTAAAAAAGGCAGTAAAATTTTTTTAGGATTGTAGCATCGATTAATTTTTTTTTTAAATCGAAATAAAAAGCATTTTTGGAAAGCTAAATAATCAGGCTACGATTGTGTCTTTACCAAATTTTAAAATGTCAAACAGATTTTTCGCGATAAGACACTAAACATGAATCTTCAAAATAACGCACTTATATCACATTAAAAAAAAATAATAAAATAAAATTTGAAAGGAGCGTGCATAATTTAAATGTACAGGTTTTGAAAGCTACAAAAATTACTAAATTCGAGCAAAATGCGAAAAGATGACACTTCTAAATTTCTCCCATTGAAATAACATTAGCTGCTCTGTCTGGGAGAGCCAGTGAAGTAGCCCCTTAAGGGGTTTCCTCCGGTCACGACTCACGACTTCCGATCGGAAGCCATTTTTGACATTTTTTTCCTCCTCCGAAAGTATGAAATAGATAAAAACAACAATTAGTACGCTCGAATATACACTTAAAGTTTATTCACGAATTTATGTGTACAAAAATAATGAAAAATGGCGAAGTTATGGCTCGGCTTTGGTGACGCCTCTCAGCAGAAGTGGTGTATGGTTGTCAGGATAACTCTGAAGCAAACGAAACTGATCGATTTTAATAATATATTAAATAAACTTGCCCCAGAACGAAGGAAATTAATTTATGATGATTGCAAACAAAATGGCGACTGTTTTGAGGCTATTTTTAGCCCTAAAATTTGACTATTCTATCGTGCATAGAAAGCATTAATTTTGATCAGAAATTAAAATTTTTCGTCGAAGGGCAAGATAATTCTAACAGCTACAATTTCACAAATAAGTTTCATTGAAATCCGTTCAGAACTTTGTAATTCCGCACCGACTTAAAAAATCTCGTTTCGAGAAAAACGACTTTAAAGTTTTGAAATGAAATAAAATTTATAAAACATTCATAAAAAATATATTTGCATAATTTGTATTGTCTTTTTTGTCATGTCTTTAAATACTAGTAACAATTGTATTGTAGTTAAATATACTCTGGTTTTCAGAGCTCAATTTTTAACATCTAAGTGTTTTTCTAATATTCACATTATGTTATATTAGGATCGAAAGGTGTCTCGGGATGGCTGCCAGCTCAGTTCAAACAAGAAAGTAAAGGAAAGATTATCTATAGCGGTAAGTAACATGTTTTAATAAAAAAATTGTTTTAATGTTATATTTGCTTGCTATGTAACTATATTTATTTAACATTTTTTTAAAGCTGTTTGAGACCGAATACAGGGGCGTACCAGTAGTGTTCGGCCCCTGTGTGCAAAACTTCAGACTTCGGTTTATACCCTTTCCCGAAAAAATATTATTTTATAAAAACGTATCAGCGAGCATAAATGCAATGCAGAATATATTACTTCTACGTTTATATATTACAAAAAATAAATAACAAATAAAAATAACAAAAAGAATGTGTAAAAGAAAAAAATACATAAAAAAGGAGTAGGAAATCAGAAAATAGAATAATTTACATCGTGTGTCAAAATAATCATTTAAAATTTAACCTTATATTGTTTTAAGTAAATTAATAGTTTTATTAAAATTCAGAAAATGGCTTTAACACATGGGCTGAAAGTTCCGGTCTGGCACACAGATGGCGTTGCAATCGCCGAACCGATGCTTTTTTTTAGTAAATACTAACCTTTAAAAGGTAGCAGAAAAAATGTTATGACGATTCGCCATGTGGATAAAACGTTAAAGTGGTTTTAGTTAAACGACTTTGTTGATAAACAAAAAAATGGATAAATAAGAATTTCAAGAATTGTTATTTGATGGGAAAAAACACCATTCAAACAAAAGCTTGGCTTGATAAGCGTTATCCGGACACTGCACCAGGTAAATAACCATTATTGACTGGTTTGCTGAATTTTAACGGATTTTAATTTGTACGGACACCAGTGATGCACCACGCAAAAGAGGTGAATACTCCGGAAAGCATAAAAAAAGTCCACAAAATCATTTTGGGGAACCGCAAAGTGAAGTTGCAGGAGATAGCTCAGACTCTGAAGATATCAAAGGAACGTGTAGGTTTTATTTTTAATGAACATTTGTCTATGAAAAAGCTGTTGTCAAAGTGGGCGCCGCGCGTGTTGACTTTTGACCAAAAACAACAACGAGTACAACAACGATTCTGAGCACTGTTTGGAGCTTTTTCGTTATAAAATTGTTATTTATTATTAAATTATTATTATTATTTATTTATTAAATTATTATTATTAAATTATTATTATTATTTATTTATTAAATTATCATTATTAAATTATTATTATTATTATTATTAAATTATTATTATTATTATTAAATTATTATTATTATTATTATTATTATTAAATTATTTATTATTAAATTATTTATTATTAAAGTTATGTTATTTATTAAAGTTATAAAATTATAAATTTATGTTAAAAAGTTGTGTTTTCTTTATCAGACCGAGAACTTATCAGCCCATGTGTTAAGATGATTTAAAGCTACACGAGTAGTTAAAATAGTTCACTGGTAAACGGAAAACGAAAAAAATAATTCTCATGCTACAATTAAAAAAAAATTAAATACTTTCATAATTAATATTCACCATAATGCATCATTGACTATTTAGGTTTGGACTACTAGATGAAAATGGCACATAAAATGCACGGGATTGTGAGTCTAAACCTCTTCTTTTTTTAACTATATTTTTGCCGCGTATCGGTAAGCTTCTTCTTTCATTATTATGCTCATCCATTATCGTAACCCTGACTTCTAATATTTATGTTTAAATTGAATTTTATTTCGCTAAAACGGAAAGAAATACTGTCAGTCCACAGTCCAGCCTCTGTGACATCTAAAATTGGATACAATGCTAAAAAATGCTTAAGTTTTTTTCTTTTGTAAGTTTCAAGTAAAATTTTTTGTACTGAATTGAAATTGATTATCATATTCATTTAAAATAGTAATTCATTTGAGATAGATGCTTGGCGCCTTTATTATTCTCGCGCCTGTGTGCCGCCACACACATTTCAAGATAGGACGCGCCCCTGACAGAATAAATGCACTCAAGCTAATTCCTTTTTATTTTGCTATTATTGATTAAAATAAATCTTATTGATTATTGATTAAAATATTATTAAATAGCTATTGATTTAAAATCGATGGATTAAAATATTGAGTTTTGCAATGAATTTTCAAATTTTTTTCTTATAGAGTCCGGAAGAGACAGCTAGAAATTTTATGATGATTGTTGAAGAGCACGAATCTGGATACCAAGTACTGATATTAAAAATACTCTCTTTATTATTGTTATTAATAAAATTATATTAAAATCTGAGATTCATATAAGTATTTCTATTTGCTTTAAGGTTGTTCTCAATATTTTTTGTTTTCCCACTCAATAACAATCTTTCTGACAAAAATGCCTCCTTGGCAAAAGCTGAGAGGTTACAAATTGTAATATACTCTCCAAGATTATTTTACAGCCAATTATCTTGGACTGATCTCAGCTTTGCCTTTAAAGGCCCATAAATAGAAACATCCAATGGCTGAAGACGACGGTGGCTACAATGAGGATGAAATGTTAAAAGAATAATTAACATAAATTATTAATTTATCAACTTATATAATATTATATTATTTAGTTAATAAAAAATTTTTTCACTATCCTCTAAGGAGGAATGAAGCAGTCCCATGCATCCCCATTTCAAATGTCCCAATCATCCCCATGATGCATATATTCAATTGTCAGCCATTTTGTCTCAGAAATTATTTTGTCACAATGGTTAATGGGTCAATGGGGTGACACAACAATAATTTCAAAATTCATAAATTCAACAATACAATGTTTTTGGAATTTGTCTTAGAAACTTATCAATGTGCACTATTTAAGGAGATGGATATGTCTAAGTCTTTCTCTTCAGTGTATTTTATTTAAAATTGAAGCTCTTATATGTGAAATCACAAAATATTTCTTTTTTGCATGTTTGTGTCACCTGTTTTATTAAAAAATATAGTCATGTAGATTGTTTGAAAACTTTTTTTTTTAATAAACTATTCAACCCCTTTCATATATTTAAAAAATGTATCATTCTTCATCTAATACTTTTGTAAACAGCTATTTTAAAAACGTCACCCAATTGACATTCTCTCCCGTTTTCCTCTCAAAATACTCTAAATGGATTCTTTTTTTTTTAGAAAATTTACCTCAATATTCATACTACATAATTTATCATCATACCTGATACTAAAAATAACTTTAAATATGGTCTAAATTTAATTTTAATTTTTGAAATTGTCAATATCCATTTTGGCCCATTATAAAAAAATCCAACCTAATATTCATTCATTTTAATTACTAATATTGAGCTTGGAAATAAATAACTATAACATATCTTAATTGTTTATAATGCATAAAATATGTAAACAACTTCAAATGTAAAAAAAAAAATTACTTTTAAGCAAAGTTTTCAGGAAATGTAACTTTGAAGGAAATTGAAAAGAGCCATGTGGTCTTACTTTTGGAATTGAAGCACACTATGATAGTGTCATCTATGAGGACAGGAAACAACTAAAAAAATATATAAATTGCGTGAAATATTGAGAATGTCCCATCCATCCCTTGTCCCACCCATCCCCCAGTTCCCCTATATTGTATCTGGTAAAATTCTTTGTGTACATATATTGTTTATTCATTTATTTAATATTATCTTCCTAGGTATATTGTTATGTATTTTTTACTAAATTGTGATTCATAATAATTATTTTTAATAATAATCCCTATGCGAAATTTTCTTCCTCCAGTCTCAAGAAAAATGCTTCGTGCAAACCTTTAAAAAATATATTCATGTAGATTGTTTTAAGACTTTTTTCTTAATAAACTATTTAACCCCTTTCATATATTTAAAAAATGTATCATTCTTCATCTAATACTTTTGTAAACAGCTGTTTTAAAAACGTCACCCAATTGACATTCTCTTCCGTTTTCCTCTCAAAATACTCTAAATGGATACTTTTTTTAGAAAATTTACCTCAATATTCATACTACATAATTTATCATCGTACCTGATACTAAAAATAACTTTAAATATGGTCTAAATTTAATTTTAATTTTTGAAATTGTCAATATCCATTTTGGCCCATTATAAAAAATCCAACCTAATATTCATTCATTTTAATTACCAATATTGAGCATTGAAATAAATAACTATAACATATCTTAATTGTTTATAATGCATAAAATATATAAACAACTTCAAAAGTAAAAAAAAAAAAAAAGTACTTTTAAGCAAAGTTTTCAGGAAATGAAACTTTGAAGGAAATTGAAAAGAGCCATGTGGTCTTTAAATATGGTCTAAATTTAATTTTAATTTTTGAAATTGTCAATATCCATTTTGGACCATTATAAAAATACCAACCTAATATTCATTCATTTTAATTACCAATATTGAGCATTGAAATAAATAACTATAACATATCTTAATTGTTTATAATGCATAAAATATATAAACAACTTCAAAAGTAAAAAAAAAAAAATTACTTTTAAGCAAAGTTTTCAGGAAATGTAACTTTGAAGGAAATTGAAAAGAGCCATGTGGTCTTGCTTTTCGTTCTGAAGCACACTATGATAGTGTCATCTATGAGAATAGGAAACAACTAAAAAAAAAATTTTTTTGCGTTAAATATTGAGAATGTCCCATCCATCCTTTGTCCCATTCATCCCCCAGTTCCCCTATATTGTAATACACTTAGTAAAATTATTTGTGTACATATATTGTTTATTCATTTCTTTAATATTATCTTCCTAGGTATATTGTTATATATTTTTTACTAAATTGTGATTCATAATAATCATTTTTAATAATAATCCCTATGCGAAATTTTCTTCCTCCAGTCTCAAGAAAAATGCTTCGTGCAAACTTTTAAACCTTATATATACTAATCAAAGTAGAAGTAATGGGTTTTCAAATATAATTGCAAATCGGGATTTCTGAAATTTAAATCCAGCCCTTTGTTGCAGCATTTGTATGCTATACACGTGCTATGCCACTTGTATGAAATTTCTTGAAAAGAAATGTAAATTTATCTATAGAGTTCAATCAAAATTAAAAGAAAATTTAACTAAACATAAAGATTACCAATTTACGCCATGTAGTTTTGGTTTTGAGCATTTTTTTGTTTATTTGGCAATTTTTATGAATATAAATAATTATTTCTCTCTCCTCCCCCCCCCCCCCCCATTGCTCTCTCCAAAAGGAAAAGAAAATTGGATTTTCCAAGGAGTCTAGCACCACTATTTCAGATTAGAAAATTCCTATTTAATATTTCAATCGCAGATTTTGTAATCCCTTCATTTAATCATAGAATTTGTAACATTTTTCTGCGATTAAGTAAGGTGAAAAATTCTCTAAGAAGATTTTGGTAGAACTGTTCGCACCCTACTTAATGTATCTTAGCCCTCCAACCGCGGGCGGTTTTTTACACTTTCTTGAACAAAAACTGCACATTATTTTTATTTGCTATTTATAATAGTTCTGAGGATTGTATCAATGGAATGTATAATAAAAACCAAAAATTATAAGCGCAAAACCAAAATTTTAAGATAGAAAAAATAAGCCAAAAATAGCGGTCCTCGCAGAATTGTATAGATTAAGTGAAAGGCGATACAAGCGTTTCCCGCGGCTGGAAGGTTAAGATAACCTGATGCGGTATCTCACTACGTTTGACATTTATTTTTTTTTCTTTTGTTTCAAATAAATTAGTAAACAAAAGACAGTTTGGTTTGTTAAATAAATTATTTTGTTGCTATATATACATTTTTTTTTCGTTTTTACAATTTTAAGGAAAATAATGCATTATTTCACAGTTACCAAAAATGTCCCCGCACACCCACAAAAAAAAGGATCTGCTTATTAATTTTTTTCAACAAATATACACTTTAAGTTACTAAGAATGTAATGAACTATTATAATCTAAGCCGTAAAATAAAGACTTTTATAGATATACCCATTCAAATCAGAACTATATGATGATTGTTCATATATTTTCCGTATGTTAATTTATAAAATAAGATGTAAAATTGCAGTAAATTTTTGGGTATTTAAACCGATTGCTCATTACACTCACAAAGTCACAGCAATTGTCGACGACCAGTCTTACATAATTACGGGGTTCATACTCATCAGGGGATTATGGGATTCAGGGGAAAATCAGGGGCTTTAATTTCAGTCTTAAAAATCAGGGGATAATTCAAAAAAATCCCCAAACCTGGGAAAAACTGACAAAATGATCAGCTCCTCTGGGAAATGAGGGAAATCACTGCTATTTTGCATGCTTTGTGGGTGTCATAATGAAATCAAACTAAGACACGCCTTTTAACATCATGCGATATAGAATTTGAAAGTAGCCGCACTTTCTCTCAGATTACCTTGTTTTTATTTTATCTTATTTTCTGAAAATTTTTTAGGGGAGGCGGGGAGGGGTCACATTGTCGTAATGATAAAAAATGTCGTTAATTGTTAACATGTGAAAATTATTTCATCCCGGAAAATACATCAGGGGATTCTCAGGGGATTTTATTTTGGAAAATGAGTATGAACCCTGTATCACAATTTTTGGAGAGCGTTTTCAGTAACTGAATCTCAAATCCAAATTGGCTACTTTCTGACAAATTTCTAAATTAATTTTTGTTCGCCTTACGCATAAAATTTGGTAGGTGCTCTTACTCAGAAACTATGTAATCGAACAGTTTCTTTTCCATTTTTCGTCAAATACAGAAGATCTTTCAGAAAATGCTGTGGAAGTTGGCGTTTCGAACCGAATTAAAGGATGCAACAGCGCGGAAAAGAGAAAAAAAAAACTGTTGCCATAATCATGAAACAACAATCGATTATAACTCGAGATGTAATACGTTTATCGAAAAATGAAAAAAAAAAACTGTTCGATTGCAAATCACTTCAGTAATCATGCCTGCAAGTGTCACGCTTTTACGTTTAAAACTGTGTCAGAAACTTTCGCGTTGTTGAGCTGGGAAAATATTTTTTTTCAAGAACCGCCTAAATTTTAGAAAATCTATTCTTAATATTAGAAAATCTATTCTTTTTCATTAATCCTTTTAAAAAATATCTCCAGTTACTGAAATACGCATTTGCACTGAGAAAAATGACACTTTCATATCTGAGTAGTAAATCGATGTTTTCATTTTTGTTTTAAATAGGACGACCCAATGCTTTCAATTCTGAAATACCAGAAGTACTCAGAATATTGAAACATGGACATAGAGGTCAGTTCATATTCATATTAGAAACAGGGACATACTAAAAAATGAGACATAGAAGTCAGTTCCTACTCATTTTTGAAACATGGACCTACTCAAATGATGTTTTATTCTTGGCGTGTGCATGTTTTCAGAAATGAGTATATACATGTTTCAAACTTGAGTCATTTTGACTATACGACATACTCAGATTTGAGTATTTTTTGCTCAGTTTTGAGTTTAATTAAATAAATTTTCTGGTTCAAAGTATGTATTTTTAATTAAAAAAAAGCCGGATGTTGAGAAGTATGATGTTACATGTCTTTCCTCTAAGACAAGAATCCGAAACTTAAGTCGCGCGTACCAAGCTTGATTCGCATACATATTTTCAGGGGTTAGCATATTACGATACGGTTGGTTGGTTGTTTGGTTGATTTTATGATGGCCGATTATCTACTCTTGGTATATAGGCCCTAGGGGGAGGGGGTTCTTTCTAAGGGATCCTAACCCTTATTTATAGAAAGGTTCGAAGAAAACCACGGAAAACTCCGAACGGTTAGGTCGACGAGCGCGACAAGGGTTTGAACCCAGCACCTCCCGTCTACCAGCTTTGAGAGCAGAACATCTCAGCCACTGGTGGGGCGGTAGAAGTACTCAGAAAATTGAAACATGGACGTACTCAAAATTGAGCTCGTAAAGGTCAGTTCATACTCATTTTGAAACATGGACATTCTCAAAAAAGTGAGCCCATACACTGCAAAAAAGATGTTGATTTTACAGTATAATACTAGCATCCCAGCTGCTATTAGTTATACTGTAAAATCAACACTTTATTTTGCAATGTAGAAGTCAGTTCATACTCATTTTTGAAACATGGACCTACTCAAATAGGAGAACGTGATGTTTTATTCTTGAGTGTGTGCATGTTTGCAGAGATGAGTAATATACATGTTTCAAACTTGAGTCATTTTTATTCGGAGCCATTTTGACTATTCGACATACTCAGATTTGAATATCTTTTGCTCAGTTTTGAAAATGTCGTTTTTAGAGTGTGCCTATTTGAGAGCTGAAACAAAAATAGTCATAACTATATTTTAAACGATCGTACGAAAAAAATTAGTTTTGGATAGCTAATTTTACTGTTTTCCAAATAAAACAATATATTTTTTAATTATTATTTGCCCAAAATTAACTATTTCATTCAGTCCAGTGGGATACCTTAAGGTAGTTCTCAAATGATCTGCTCAACGACCTACAGGATTAGTCTTAAAACGGCGAGACGGATTTTGAAATTCAATCCCCAAATAAACGATGACAGATATTGAAATTACTCTTATAGGGGAGTCATGTGTGAATTCAGAAAATTATCTACTAAACTTCCTCGTTTTAGTTTCAGATATTGCCGATAGAGGGCGCTTCACTGTCTCCAACTGTAATAATGCTCAAATAGCCTCACAATTTCAAAGTGCAAGCCATTTTTTTTTCGAGTTTCAGTAGCTAAGAAAAATGAATAATAAAAACTGAGTGAACTTTGATCTATCTTTATACGTCAGTTCGAAACAATCTATCGGTGATATCTGGAACTAAAACTAGGAAGCGTGGTAGAGACATTCGTAACATCCCACACGAATCTCTTGTAAGAATAACTTCAATAGCTGCAACCGGTTACTTGTTATTAAATTTTAAAAACCACCAGTTCATTTGAGGCTAGCCCGTATATATGTTAGTCATGCATTTTTTTTCTGTTGTGTTTGTTAGATGAATGTTTTTAATTAATTTTTGAAATGAAGTAATATCGAAAATAGATTCATATAGAACATTTCGTTTAGAATGCCATGAACGCCAACTTGATGAAGGACTTGTTAAAGCCTTTACGAAGACCAATACCAGTGACTCGTGTCAGGTTTGATTGGACAAGTTTTCAAGGAAAGCTGAAACAAGAAATAGACGAAAGAGCTCGTATGCTGTCGGACTGAATTAAGACTTAGTTCATTATGTGAAAAATTGTTATAAACGACACTTTTTTCACTATTCATTTTTCATAAATTTTCTTGATTATAGTTCTAGTTATATATGATTCTTGACTATGAAGACTTAAAATTTAATATATCAACGTCTTTAAACAAACTTTCTTGGAACATTGAATGCCAATAAAATAATGTAATAATCTTTAATAAGTAACGTCTTGTAATAACCGTGTCAAATAAATGTTTTTAAGTTTAAAAGCTGTTTTCTTATCAATATATACACATATATATATTTAGAATATGTTTTTTTATTACATCTATTCTCAATGATATTTTATAAATAAATAAATGAAAGTAATATTTAAAGTAAAAAGGTTTTTAAATCAATATAAATGAACGGGTGAATAAAAAACGGTAACATTCTAGCAGCCCTAACTCAACCTGCGGCCTATTGATCGCATGTGGCCCGGCGAGACACATATCCATATTTATAAAAATTAATTGAGAATTAAGTATTTATGATCTTCAGTGTTGTTTTATTTATTTTCATGGGTAGACAAAATCTTACTTATACTTCAAATTATGTTCAAACATCTTAAATGTCGTTTTCTTAGTCAAAAGTTGTTTACGTAGTCCTATTTTTTATATATCTCTTAATATTCAACACTTAAACATTATTCAAATTCATTAAATTTGCATTGTATATTTCTACAATTAAAAAAATAATAACTTTTTGCACTGAGCAAAAGACTGATTTATTGAAAAATATCCCTGATTTTTTTTTTAGAACATGGAAATTCTGTATTGTTATATTATTGTGTTTTATTAGCTAATACGACTTTTTAGAGTTAAACGTTTGTCGCAGAAAAAAAATAGCACAAAAATATTTTTTAAACTACTATTTTTAAATAGCTAAATTTGTGACATATTTCTACAACATTTGCAATTAGATCTATCACGAAGTTTAATGTTTGAAAATAGTGGTCTTAAAATTTTTTGGTGAAATTTCTTCCACGACAAACGTTTAACCCAACTAATAATATTGAGTTTGTTATATTGCTTTTTTTACACTACTTATGTAATCTTATTATTTTTATTTTTTTTTCACCCTTTTTTAAGTGTGTTTAAAGTGTGCCCGCTTGACGTTTCAAGAATATGTTTGTGGCCCGCGAGAGAAAAAAGTTGAGTATGGCTGTATCCAGTTGATATAAATGTTGAGGAAGCACAGAAAAACATTTATGTAAAAAAAAAAAATCCCTGACGGCTCGGCCTACAGGCACAGGTATATATCGAAGACGCAGACCGTTGGGTGCCTGTTTATTGAGATTTGCAGAAGAAATGACCTTTTTGCCATGATGCGACTGTTGGGACCGCCCACTTAGAAATTTACCTCTGTCTGTAGGCGGAGCCGGCAGCGATTTTTTGTTATTATTATTATTATTAGCATTTGTTTTTATTTTATTTTATTTTTTTGTTGTTGTAAGTGTTGAACCTATATAAGAAACTTGTCAATATAAAAGTGGTAGTTAATATTAAAAGAATTTATAATAAATTTGATATCGTGTGAATTGACGAAGTTATGATTTTTTCTTCTTAAACCCCTATCCCCATCCCCCCCCCCCTGAGGCCATTTTTAATGATATCAAAAATCTGTCATACATAAATTTTCTGCTCTTTTCGTAGAAGTAATAATAACTTAAACGGATTCGATACGTATCATAATTAAGAAGTTACGGGTTTTTTTCTGTTTTCACAACCCCCCCCCCCCCCTTTTCCGCCTTGGTTCGATTTTGCCCATTAAGAGCCTACATCAGTCATGCGAAAAAACGCGCAAGCTAATGTGAAGTGTATGGGAATGTTCTTTCGCGATTTCTCGCTCGCATTTTAATATTTTTAAATGATGTTTTTGGCATAGGATAGCTGAGGTCGATCTCTAACGTTGTTAGTATTTACTTTTTCGATTTTGGTTGCCGTTTTTTTTTAATATAAGGGTACTTTCAATTTCAGAACCGGTTCCAACCGGTTTCAAAATTGAAACAACTGTAACCAAAATCAAAAAAGTAAAAACTAACAACGTTAGAGATCGACCTCAGCTATCCTATGCAAAAAAATCATTTAAAAATATTAAAATGCGAGCGAGAAATCGCGCAAGAACCTTCCCATAGACTTCACATTAGCTTCAGCGTTTCTTCGCGTGACTAGCGTAAGCTCTTAACGAACATGACAGAGATTTTATGCCCCTTGTGTGTTATGTATTAGTTTGGAAGTGATTTGTGCAGAATTATTGAAATTATCGTGTCCATAAAAAAGTGATATAGATAGATAGATAGATAGATAAAGTTTTGAACTGGGGGGTGGTTTTGGGTTCTGGGAGTCATGATCGGCGTAGATATGCAAAATTTTACAGAAATTCTAACATATGGGAGAATGTAAGGTAAGTATTTCTTATGAAATCTACCTAAAAAAAAACTATCAATTTTAGAGAAATGTTCACCATTATTACACGGTAGGACCTATAAATTTCAAAGAAAAATACTGATTAATTTATTTGGTATTATTAGTTGAACTATCCCAGTTTATTTATGGAATGTTATCCTTTTTTCGCTTACCCGCTCAAGTATATATAATTGAGTGGAAATAGATATATTTACTATTTTATTTATATATGATTATTATTTCTTTTAAATTGGCGCAATTCTCTAATTTATACATACTATATATAAGGAGATATTCTTTAAATTTAAGTTTAATTCTCTAATTTATATATACTATATATAAGGAGATATTCTTTAAATTTAAGTTTAATTCTCTAATTTATATATTCTATATATAAGGAGATATTCTTTAAATTTAAGTTTAATTCTCTAATTTATATATACTATATATAAGGAGATATTCTTTAAATTTAAGTTTAATTCCCTAATTTATATATACTATATATAAGGAGATATTCTTTAAATTTAAGTTTAATTCTCTAATTTATATATACTATATATAAGGAGATATTCTTTAAATTTAAATTCCAGTGGACCCGTGCGAGGATTTCGGACTGCAGTCTGGTATTTTTTTTAGCAATAGCTAATATTTTTTAGATGCAGATTTAAAATTAAAAAGGAAAATTAAGGATAAAAATATCTGCAAACAACATTAGTCAAGCCAGAATATCATCTCATTTATTCCATCAGAGTTATATTAAAAACTGATCAAAGATAGCAAAAGCCACGTGCGAGAAAAAAAAAATTATAACAATGATATTTTAACTGCACTAGAGGATGACGTCATCCATTTCGGGAAAACGCGGACAAAGCAAAATAAATTGAATACATATATATAAAACAATTTAATTTAATATAATAAAGCATACATTAAAGGCTACACAGGAAATATCTCTGCTTCTATCAATCGATGGTGTCTTTTTTATTTTAAACACTTATTTTATATGACTTTTGCTTTTTAATCATGAATATAAAATAAACCCTGCGATTAAATAAACCTACTTTATCTTTTTTGCACAATTTATTTCTTTTTATAAACATTGTTGAGCACGATATCATACAGAATTTTATTTTTCTGGCAACATTGATTTCAGGAAAACCTTTCATTTCACTTATGAAAACAATGCTGATTTAATTTTTAGTTAACTGCAGTTTTTAATACTCCCTGCCGTTCCAAATTAGTTGCTACATTTGGGTCTCTAACCACCAGTATACCAGAAAGTTCATTTTATTCCTAATGAATTCACGATTCATTAGCTATAGATGGTAGTTTTATGCGATTACTGGTGGAAGAATCCTTACAAAATGGGGCGTAGCTTAAGAGCGTGCGATTTTTAAAAATAATTTGGTACTGATTTAAGGAGGTACCTTATTTAATGGAGGGTAAGTAAATGTTTGTGATTGATAGCATAGCACTCTAAAATCTCTCAAACAAAATCATAAAATCATCAGTATCAATAATCAGTACAAAAGTATTCAAATGTAGCAACTAATTTGGGACAGAGGGAGTAAAAAAAAACATGTTTAAACGAAATGTTAGTGTACTATGTCAGAAGCTGGTTTCAAAAACTTTCAAACTTTTACCTCATTCATTGTTGTGCATTTTGTAAATGCATAGAAAAAAGGATGTTGACAACAGAAATAATATTATATGATTGATTACACATACGTTTTATACTGTTACCATACATTTTGATTAGTAATTTGTTACGGAACTCCCCCCAAAATAACCATTCTATTGATATTGAGAATTATGTCTTTTCATTTTATGTTAAAAAATAAGCTCAGGGAATCGCCTCCATAATGAAACTATAACAAACTTTAAAAATTTCAGTGGAAACACCTAATTTTGACATCATATTTTTATTTTTATTTATTTATTTATTTATTTATTTTTGGGGAGGGGGGGGGGATTTACCTTGGTATGCGGGGTTATCGAAAATGGTTGAATACATTTCAAAACTAGTAGTTGGGGGCCACCGTAATACTTACCCATCTTGGATATGCATAATATAAAATCTGAAAGTAAAACATGTGTAAACTATTTATAAAATGCATTGCAATTCGAATAAAATCGTGACTTAATGATGTTATAAACTTTAAATGCTCTGTTACTGAATTGCTTAAAAAAAAAAAATCCTTATAACTTCAGAAATGTTAATCATATTAACTAACGGTTTATTGCGTCGGATTAGACGTCTCATTTCCAATTAAAATATATCTGAATTGAAATTTGGATGAAATACAGGGTCCTGAAAAGTCTAAGAGTGTTGAAAATAGGATTACAAATATCTCGGCAACTCATGATCCGATTGACTTCATTCTTTATGCAAAATTTGTTTTTTTTATTGTCTTTTATATTCATTCCTTAAAATAAACAATTTCGAAATTTTTTATAAACCTTTTATCATTCGAGAGTCCGAAAAAATAGTTCCGAATAATTGAGGTTACTGAAATTCAATAAGCTTCTTCCCATTATTACATACTAAGTACATACCAAATTTCAAGTCTCTATCTCAGTTTGTTCGGGAGATGGAGCGTTTACAGACACACACACAGACGGACGGCAAATTTTTTTTTCTAAATATATGTTTTTCGGAATCTCCAGTGTCTGAAACGTGTAAATTCGTCAAAAATTTTTGGTTTTCACAACGATTACAAGACTTACCCTTTACTACGCATGATGGGCAAGTAAAAAAAAAAAAAAAAAAAAAAAAAATCGATTTTCAAAACGATTACAAGACTTACCCTACACTACGTATGATGGGTAAGTAAAATTATAACTCCAAAAGTAATTGAGGAAACGCAGTAATATTGTTTGAAAAGTACTCGGCGATTATCCAAGATTATTTAGTTGTAACTGCTTCGTAGCCTTGGCCTGCAGACGGAAGGAAGAAGCAACTGCACGGTGAACAAGGCTTTCGTGCTGTCCATCTTTTTTCAATTCTTTAATAATCTAAAATTATTGGAGGTATAGAAAAAATGTCAATTAGAAAGTTCTTCAGCATTGTCGATTTAGTAGGAAATGAGCTACTCTGTACACGAATAGCCTAAGCCAAAAGTGAAAATTGCGAATGTGTGGTTTTCAGATAATCGATTTTGCACATAGTCTAAATGTCAGGGCTTTAAAACAGTTACATCTAACAAATCTTGGATAACTGCCGAGTACCTTTGGAAAGAAAATTATTCCGTTTACTCAGTTACTTTTAGAGTTATGATTTTTTTTTCAAATCTGTCCAACCTTTTCGATGAGTATTTAACTAACGGGAAATTATACGGTGATGTAATTAGGGAATTATGCAGCAGATGTAAAATTTTGAACTCCTAATGTTAAATTTACTTCTAGTAGCGAAACAAATTGCAATGCATATTAGCTTTTAACGCATTACTGAGAAACTTACTTAGTAGAATGAAGTGAAATTTCGGATTCGCATATATTTGAATCTTTTAAAAATCAATTTCTATTAAAATTTTTATAGGCTACAGTAGATATTTTTTTCGAATATTAATATCATAATATCAAAATTATGAAATGAACAATTCGAAAATAATATGTATTGTAATCTATAAAAATTGTAACAGAAGTGAATTTATAGAAGCTCCAAATATGGGAATAGAAAATTTAAGTAAGTTCTCATTATTATTGCTCTGTAAAATGGTGGTAAATTTTTTGTATTTGTTATTTATTATTTTTTTTTCCTTTGGCTAAATTTAAGAGGCTGTGTCAATAAAGAAAAAAGGCTTTCTAACATAATAACAATATTAAAATGGTAGAACAAATTAAGGTCGCATGTATGGAAAAAAGTAAATGTATGTAATCTGCAAGCGTTTAAGTCCAAAAAAATCGAAAATTTTTTATTTTCTGTTCACATGGTTAAGCGGCAATTTTTTTTTAAATCGCATAAATTATCTTAATCTACTTTTATCTTTCTTCTATCTTATCTGAAAAAGGGTGACTCATGTTTGTGAAAGATAGTGATACAAACTACGTTAAAGATCACTATTATTTTGCACTTTTAAATGTATTTAGTTTTTGTTAAAAATGATCGATAAATTATTTAACGTGCTATAAATATATTAAATAGTTATTATATGTCATCTCTCTTATTGAGGGTGAGTCTAAAAAGGTTGGAGAAACTTTAAAAGGTGGTAGTGCACACTACAACAGACAATTATGTATTCGAAACCGGTGTTACTATCCATTTATTTACTCCTACAGGGTGTGTTACTCGGATACGAAATTGGATTTTGTTGATCACTTTATCTGTAACGAACATATTTTACCGAAATTGAAATAGTCCGGCCTCATTTTGTGTGAAATTTAAAGATATCACGAGAAATAATAAAAGTGGCTACATTCTTCATACAAACAGCGCTGAATTACACTATGTAATTTGAATTGGCTTGTCAAGGACATTCATCTTTCCTACTTCATCCCTTCGTTGTCATAGCACTAAGATGATGCGAGCCCCTGGTCCTGTTTATCCCACTGCTACTGTGTGGCTCTGATCATGGGTGCAAGTTTAAAATTTGGCCAAGACTGAAAATATTTTTGAACCCCCCCCCCCCCTCCTACTGAATGAGCACATACGCACGCACCACTTAGACAAAAACCAACACATTAAATATTACAGGCAGTAAAATTCAATTATGTTGAAACTGAATATAAAAAAATAAGTGAATATGCACGAAAACATTCAAATTCATGTATGTATTCATATTCATGTAACAGTATATGAAAAGTTTAATTCATACAGGCTACAGCTAAAAACAATCAAGTGGACATGCTATGACACATAAAATTGCGAAAATACTCAAGAATGTGCACAGGCACACTTATATAAAATGTTTTTGTAATTTTGAAAATATTTTCCCATAAATGATATTAATATATAAGTATATATATAATATATATATATATATATTAAAACCAATTCTTAAACACAATGATGTCGCTGGATCCTAAAAATCCTGGGTCCCACAGGAACCTAGGACTTTCAAATATCTGGGTCCCTTTTTTATAAAAGTGGGTCCTCATCCATAATTCAAATTCATATTTTAAAGGAATAAGTGAAACTTGTTTATTTGGAAAAGAGAAATGCAGTAGTTATTGTTTTGATAGTAATTAAATAATGAATAATTAAAACCAGTATTTCCTACTCAAACAAGATATTTTTTAAAAAACTATTAAGAGAAATTTTCTTTACTCTTTTTTTAATATAAATGCATAATTATAAAATAATGATTATTTGAGTTTAGAAGATAACAAGTATCGCTAATGTTTGCATTGCTTTTAAAAGGGGCAGGCCGGATTTAATGAAAAGGACATTTTTATTTGGTAAAAGAAAACTTTTGTTGAGTAAAAGGCGCACTTTTTGTTGAATGAATGGATGCTTTGATTAAACTTCCCATTGGATTATTTGTCAGCATAGATCAGTGTTGGAATCAAACATTTTCTTTGGAAAGGATGTTTCAGGAGTGATTCTGAATTTTTAAAAATATTTTCTGAAATTCACAGCAAGGGGGGGAGGGGGGGGGAATCCTATCTCAGCACTATTTGCTGTTGTTGTTGCAGGACGGATTAACCCTGCTTTTGATTCGAGTCGATTTCAGGTTAAGTGCAGATTCCTGCAAATTGGGTTCAGGTTAACCCGATTTTTCAATAATTAGTACAGTATATTGTTTCAGATTAAAAACTATACCTATATTAACAAGCATAGAACTTTGAGTGTCTGCTGTTTTCTAACGGAATGCTGCAGCTTTACCGCAACTTTCACAAAATTCACTTTTTTTCTTAGCCCTTCGACGACATTCGCACTTTTTCCGTGTTCCTTTGACGAAATTCAAATTTTTCCGCGTCCTTTGAAGAAATTCAAAATTTTGCGCGTCCTTTGACGAAATTTGCCGTTTCTTCGAGATCTTTCCATGAAATTTGCCATTTTTGCGAGATTCTTCGACGAAATTTGCCGTTTTTGCGATATCCTTCGACGAAATTTGCCGTTTTTGCGAGATCCTTCGACGAAATTTGCCGTTTGTGCGAGATCCTTCGACGAAATTTGCCGTTTTTGGGAGATACTTCGACGAAATTTGCCGTTTTTGCGAGATCCTTCGACGAAATTTGCCGTTTGTGCGAGATCTTTCGACGAAATTTGCCGTTTTTTCGCGATCCTACGATGAAATTCTTCGGATTCTTCGATGAAATTGTCCCTTTTTTCGTGATCCCTCAACGAAATTAGCAGTTTTTTTTCTACGATCCTTTGACGAAATTTATGTTTTTCCATGGCCCTTCGGCGAAATTCGCATTTTTTCCGCGATCCTTCAACAAAACTCATGTTTTTTTTACGGCGATCTGTCAACTAAATTAGTTATTTTCCGTGATCCTTTAATGAATTTCGCGTTTTTTCTTCGGCCTGTGGACAAAATTTGCTTTCTTTAGGCGATTCTTCGACGAAATTCGCCGTTTTTTTAGATCCTTCGATGAAATTTTCCGTTTTTCGATATCTTTCGACAATATTTACCGTTTTTTCGAGAAGAATAGTTCTTACGCGTCCCATTAGATGCGTAAGAACAATTTTTTTGCGTCCCAACTCCAATTTTTCGCATAATTTACACGCTACACTGCGTCCGCGGCATCGCTGAACATTTTGTATACGAATCCTAAGAAATCTAAAAACGGATTTTTCTTTCCTTCGCCCTCGGAGATTTTCCGTCCTGCTTCCGTCCTCGGGAATTTTGAAAAGATGGAATTCTGTCTGTGGACGGAAAACTTGCACCCATGGCTCTGATTATAAAAACCTGAGTAGGTTTCCTGTTTTCGAAAGTTCCACATCTTGTAGGGAGGGAACTTCGTCCGCAGGAGTGGAAGGACAAAAGACTGCGATAATTCTCTGAATGACCGATTGAACGGAAGAAAATTGGCATCAAAGAAAATGCCGGACTTCCCTAAAATAAAGTCAACTGACCAGTTACCCTGGCAACGAGACTGGTTCTAGAGTTTTTTTTAACTCAGCCACACAATATATTCAAACAAAGGACGAAGCTTTCTTCTGATCTCAAAGGGTGGAATAAAATGACCAGCCTTGCAGGGGCTCGCGTCTTTTGGTGGTGCTATGACAACGAAGAGATGAAGTGGGAACGACAGATGTCCTTGACAAGCCAATTCAAATTACATAAAGTGTAATTCAGCGCTGTTTGTATAAAGAATATAAGGTAAGAATCAACCAAATGTGGTATTACCATAGTTACTGAACTAAGGTTCCGTTTAGTGCGCAAAATTGCAAGTCAGTCTAAGATGGGCATAAATCAAATCCCTTCCCATTCTTCACGAATCAATTTGCGGTCAGGTGCAAAACAAAGAGAAGATTCGTTAAAATAAATGGATGGTGCCAACAGCTGTCAAGTACTCCTGGTTTAACATCTGACATTTAGACCATCCAGAGAAAGTAAAAAAAAAAAAAAAAAAAAAAAAAAAAAATATTTCGACATACCACAACAAAAGGAAGCGAAGTAGGTCTACGTACTGTTTGCACCTTAAGGTAAGAAAAGGAAACTGACCTTGAGAAGCCAGTTGAAATTACATGTAGTATAGACTCTTCCTATTTTGGAATGTAATTTACAATTCATACTCTTTAACTTACCGAAATTCTGTACAATTCCATCACTTCCCAATCAGTGCTTAATTCTGTTCCTAAATCCAAACTGGCTATTTTCTGATACATTTTTCTTCGCAAACATATCAAATTGGTAGGCGCTCGTATTAAGAAACTATGTAATCGAACATTTTCTTCCATTTTTCGGTAAAGGTAAAAAAATTTTTCAGAAAATGCTGTCAAAGTTGGCGTTTAGAACTGAATTTCCAGACACAAGAGCGTGAAAAGGAAAAAAAAATCTGCCGTCCTGACACAACAATCGCTTATAAATTAATAATTAAGTAATTGATTAGAAAATAAAGAAGAAAGTGTTCGATTACAAATATTCAATTACCATGCCTGCAAATATCATGCTTTTATGTTTAAAAATGAGTCAGAAAATGCATCAGAATGTTTCGCGTTATTGAGGGTGGAGAGGGAAATATTTTTTTGAAAGGATGTTGGTTCGTCAGGTCTCCAATATTAAACCTATAGGGGTGGAATGCATTCATATTTTTAAATATCTCATCAGAAACATAATATTTTTAAGGCGGTTCTGAAGGAAAAAGAATTCCCCGCTTAGAAACATAGTTTCTTAACCCATTCGGGACCATGGGTGCATATATGCACCCTCAAAAAGAGCATACCGAATTTGTTTTAGGCGCCAGTAAAAAATAAAAGTAATATTTGCTTTCTCTAATTAGAGCACTTTTGTGATAGTTTAAGTAAAGGTGTAGCTTTTTTTTTAAAAGTGGTGCCAATCGAATAAAATTTGTGTAAAAGCCGCCGGTCCCAAAGGGGTTAAGTGTCCTCTCCCCATTCGCTAATGTTAACCCTTATGAGGCATTATTAGGGTTCCGTATTTAAAAAGTAAATACGGAACCTTTATAAGATCACTCCTGTGTTTGTCTGTCCGTCTGTCAGAGCCCTTTTTCTCGTAAACTAAGGGACGTGAAAAGGAAAGTCCAAACTTTATAAAGCCTTTTTACCCACATATTTTCAGATTATTAGGAAAAAAATAGGAGGCTAATTAAGTTACTTGAAAAAAAAAAGGCTTTCTTTTTGCATATCATGAGGGGTATGTCGTAATATCGAACTCAAAAATATATTTGTTTTATTTTAGGTATTATATTTTCAAAGATAGTGTTGAAAATGCATTGTAAAAATATGTTCCTCTCCCTCTAATTTTCGAATCTACTGAAACTAAAATTATGAAAAAATTAAGAGAAGTAGGCGTTTATTTAAACCTTGCAGGAAAACTATAGCGATTTTCCTATAGGTAACATTGTTTTTGAGAAAAACGCATTTTTCTATTACGTACAAACTTTACTTTTTCGGGTGGTCAGCGGGGGAGTTGATGGGCATTCGAGGTATCTATTGGCACAGAATCACCCAAGGATATTTGATAATGATTTTCGAAAAACATTGTCGGTAATTACTCGAGATATTAATTAAGTTACTTGAAAAAAAAAACTTTGTTTTTATATATCATGTAGTATATCGTTTGAAATATCTCGTAACATCGAACTCAAAAATATATTTGTTTTAATTTTAGGTATTATATTTTCAGAGATACCGTCAAAAGTGGAATGGAGAAATATGTCCCCACTCCCTGCTATTTCGAATTTACTGAAACTAAAATTATATGAAAAAAAGAGGGGTAGTAGTAGTTTATTAATTAATAAATAGTAATTAATAAATTTAATGTACGGAACCTTTTGAGCGCGAGTTATACTCGTACTTGACCGATTGATTTTTCTAATATCTCGTTTGCATTTCAATATTTTTAAACGATATTTTTGCATTGGATAGCTGAGATCTTTACTTTTGAGATTACTTTTTCGATTTACTTTCCGGAATTTTTTTTTACGAAAATACTTACGAAAACCGGTTCTGAAAATAAAATTATCTTTGTAAAAAAAAAAAAAAAATCAAAAAAGTAATCAACGGTGGAAATAGAGATTGACCTGAGCTATCTAATGCTAGAAAAAATAAAATAAAATAAACTAAAAATATTGAAAAGCAAACGAGATATTTGAAAAATAATGCTCCATAGGATTAACATTAGCGAGTGGGTCTTTTCGCGTCAAGGGAGAGGACCCATAATAAGCACACCTATCAATTTTATTTGTTTGCGAAAAAAAAAAAAAAAAAAAAAAAAAATTAAAAACTGTATCAGAAAGTAGCCAGTTTGGATTTGAAAACAGCGTTAAGGCTGCTCGTCAGTAAACTTTCCGATTCCCTTCGCTAATGTTAATCCTATGGGCGTAGGATGCATTCGTATTTTTAAAATATCTCCCCAGGAAATTAATATTTTTAACTTCTGTTTTCTATGTAACTGTTCTTAAAGGATGTCTCTTTTTTTCTTAGTTATCAGAATATTTCTAAAATATGTGCTCAATTTATAATTTTATGTGTTAAAATCTTATCGAAATTGAATAAGAATTTAACATTTCACATAAAATTAAGTATATATTTAAGAAAAAATTTGACAATTAAGAAAAATAGAGACATCCTTTAAGAACAGTATAAAGAAAACAGAAGTTAAAAATATTAATTTCATGAGGAGATATTTTAAAAATACGAATGCATCCTACAGAATTAACATTAGCGAGGGGAATTGGGAAGTTTACTGACGAGCAGCTTAAGAGCCTACATCAGTCACGCGAAAAAACGCGCAAGCTAATGTTAAGTCTATGGGAAGGTTCTTGCGCGATTTCTCGCTCGCATTTTAATATTTTTAAATGATTTTTTTTTCCATAGGATAACTGACGTCGATCTCTAACGTTGTTAGTTTTTACTTTTTCGATTTGGATTACAGTTTTTTTATATATAAGGGTACTTTCACTTTCAGAACCGGTTCCAACCGGTTCCAAAATTGAAAATGTCCACTTATAAAAAAAACTGTAACCAAAATCAAAAAAGTAAAAACTAACAACGTTGGAGATCGGCCTCAGCTATTTCATGCAAAAAAATCATTTAAAAATATTAAAATGCGAGCGAGAAATCGCGCAAGAACCTTCCCATAGACTTAACATTAGCATAGAGATCGACCTCAGCTATCCTATGCAAAAAAATCATTTTAAAAAATTAAAATGCGAGCGAGAAATCGCGCAAGAACGTTCCCATAGACTTAACATTAGCTTGAGCGTTTCTTCGCGTGACTAGAGTAGGCTCTTAAGAGTACTTCAGGTATGTCGTGAGGAATTGCGTGAAATATTATGATTTTGAAATTTTAATGCACTTTGTTAAAATTTCGTTTGTTTACGTCTCTTTTATAGAACTCCCTTATTCCTTTCAGGTTTAGGAAAACATGAATATGTATGTTAGAGGCTCTTTCAAGCAAAAAAAAAAAAAAAAAAAAAAAAAAAATGGAGAGTGTATTTTTATACAGTCAAACCTCGTTAGTACGTCGCTCTCGGGTGCGCTTAAAAATGACTTACTAAGCGGAGTTTATATTAAGGTGGTTCTCAAATAATCTGTTCAACAACGCAAAACTTTCTGATACAATTTCTGACTCATTTTTAATCGCAGAGACATAACATTGGCAGGCCCGGACTATTGAAGAGATTTGGAATCGAAATGAGTTTTCCATATTTTGATAAATAAATTACTTATCGAGTTACTAAAAGCGATTAGATCGAGTTAGTATAAGCGATTCGTATAACGTAACAAGCTGTTTTTTCCCTTCTATCAATGTCACGTCCAGTAATTCGGTTAAAAACGCCAACTTTGACAGTATTTTCTGAAAGATCTTTTGCGTTTACCAAAAAAAAAATGGAAAACGTATTTCGATTGCATAGTTTCTGACTAAGAACACCTGTCAATTTCACGCGTTTTCGAACAAAAATGAATTATAAAATGTGTCTGAAAATAGCCTCTTTGGATTTGAGAACAGCCTTAAATGTAAAACGAATTTCTAAATGTTTTTATATAACAAGTATACTATGGCTAAATTACATTATAAATTATATAAATTAGTAGAATAAGAATTAGAATTCATAAAATGGGTAACAAATTAAAGAAAGTATAGTAAGTCAAAATAGCCAAGAACTATAGCAGAATTGCCCACGCAGGGGAGAATTTGTTAAGAGGCTATACTTCACTCAGGCGAAAACACCCGTTCGCTAATGTTAATCCTATGGGGAAAATAATTCACGATATCTCGTTCGCATTTCAATATTTTTAAATGATTTTTTTTTTTTTTGCATTGAATAGTTGAGGTTAATCTCTATGCACGTTCCACGTTCCTTTGTACTTTTTTGATTTTGATTACAAGTTTTTTTATTTACTTTCACTTTCGGAACCGGTTTCGAAAATGAAATTATCCCAATAAAAAAAAACAAAAAAAAAACAGCAAAAATCGAAAAAGTACAAAGGAGCGTGCATAGAGATTGACCTCGGCTATGCAATGCAAAACAAAAAAATCACTTAAAAATATTGAAATTAGAACGAGATATCGTAAATTATTTCCCCCCCATGGTATTAACATTAGGGAGCGGGTGTTTTCGCCTCAGTGAAGTAGCCTCTTAATATGGCAGATAACCTTTCTAACAAAAAAAATCTGTCATATGGAATGTTGTTAAACTCAGCCATGCACAACAAAAACTAATAGTGTTTTTGGAGATAATCTTGACACAGAAATAGGACCAAGTTTGCCTACTGCACTCTTAAAAGTGACGACTTAAGCGGAGTGGTTGAAAAAATAGCGATGCAATAAGCGGAGTACAATATGTGAAAAAGCCTATGAGAATTGTCGGGACTACTGAAACATAACGTGATATGCGGAGTGACGTTTTATCCAAATGACTTACTAACGAGGTTTGACTGTTTATGTATCGAATTTTTTAGCGTACGAAAAGTCCAGCTCTCTCTCTATATATATTTTTTCAGTTTTCAGTAGTTTAGAGATTGACTTTTATTAAATACGCTTTAACCCTTAACTGCCGTTAGCGGTCTCACAGACTGCTGCTTCTTTCAATTTGCACAGTTTAACTTAGAATTTTCGGTTTAATTATCGATACTTGTGAAATTGTGTTTCATTTGGAGCCCTGTTACTATAGCTAGAGACTTCTGAATAGGGGAATTTTAATTATAACAGTTCTATACATAAAGCTTAGTATAGAAACAGTATCCTATATAAATTAATCGAACCTATTGATCTTTCGATCAAGCGTTCGCAGAGACCGCTCACAGTACCTTTGCGACAATTTTTGTCACAGCAGTGGTTAAACTCTCTATGGTTGACCAGCAGTGTTGAATTCAGAAAAAAAAAATCCCGTGGTGGGAGGGTTATGTTCCAGGGAGAAATTACACTTCTAAGTATATGATATCAAATCTTTCAGTAGACATTTCGATGCTCCAGGGGAATGCCCCCCCCCCCTTCAGAGGCGGGTTACACATTAGGCTGAATAGGCTGAAGCCTACTCTCTTAAAACGAAAGAGCCAAAATAACTCAAGTTGAGCCGAAGTCCACTCATCTCACGATTTGAAAGTCAGCTTCTCATGAAGAGTTTAAACAACTCGAGTGAACGAGTTGTTTTTAAGCAACTCATGCTTGAGTGATCTGTATTTTACTCATACTTGAGTGAAATCAAATCAATGAAGGTTAAATCCAGTAGCACTTGAGTGATTTGTAACCACCTCATACTTGAGTGAAATGAAGTCATTTTAAGATTAAATCCAGTAGCACTTGAGTGATCTTCAGCCAACTCATATTTGAGTGAAATGAAGTAATTTAAGGCTAAATCCAGTAGAACTTAAGTGATTTGTAATCAATTCAAACTTGAGTGAAATGAAGTCATTTCAGATTTAATCCAGTAGTGCTTGAGCGATTTGTAACCTATTCATACATGAATGAAATCAACTCATTTAAGAGTTAATCCCAAACACCTTGAGTTATTTCTAATAAACTCATTCTTCAGAGAAGTCAACTCACTTAAAATTACAAAAAAAAAAAAAACTTGAGACATTTCTAATCAGTTGACTAAATAAAATCAAGCCATTTAAAATGAAATTCATTAACCTTTGATTGATTTTTAACACAGAATTAAATAAGTAGTTATAAGTAGTAAGGGTCCGGAAGATAAAGGGTGCCCGATAATAATAATATCTTTCGTATTTTTCTTTATGCAAAAGAGGAATGATGTGCTATATTCCTTGCTGGACTCACTGCATGTAGTTCATTCAGATATAGATTGTATACCAAACACTACTGCCTTTTTAATTTCTTCTATATTCATTTAGATGTTAATGTACAGATGAGTTTAAAACAGAAAGATGAATTTTAAAAATACACAGTAATTTGCAATATTAAAACAAAGTTAATATGCAATGTGAAATTTAATCTAATAAAATGAATTGCTAAACTAAGAGAGATTGCTAGAGTTAGACACTCCATATAAATGTTTAAATGAAAATACATTAATTTGTAAATTTACTATAAATTTATTCTAAAAGAAAATGCATGCAAACGATTGAAAAATTCCCCAGAATTGTATATTGCTTTCACGAGGGGAGGGGCCCTACAACAAAATCAAACCTAGAGGTCCGAGAGGTAGTTAATCTGCCTCTGCTCCCCCCCCCCTCTCCTGTGTCACTTCTTTAATTTATCACTGTTGACCAGGTAAAAGATACTGATACTATGCAAAGATACTACACTAATGTACTACGCAATTATATTACATAATACTAATAAATAGTACATAATAATACTTTTACATTATTGAATTAAATATTTTAGCGTTTTTAATAATTATATTTTATTTTAAATTATTAATATAGATGTGAGTTTTTGATTTTGTAAATTTAAATTGAGTCAAATCCAAATCAAGTATTTGGTAAAACAGACATGAACAAGGTTGTTAATCATAAACTGCTGCTAGATGTCTCACAGACTGCTGCCTTTTTCAATTTTTACAGTTTAAAGGCAAAAAAACTTCTTAATAACACTTACAAAATTAAGAAACACGCAAGGATTTTCGAAAGAACTTTATATTTATTCTTCGGGCGCAAGGAAGACCTGCTACCACTTTGAATGCAGGAGCAAGAGTAAGTAAAAATACCAAGTCATATAAAAATATCATTGTTTTTATGTAAAGACATTTTTTTTCTCTCTTTTTATAAGTTATAATATTAGCTGGGGACGAAATGGCTCCATGACGACAGTTTCGCACAAAAATTTCACGACGCAAGTTACGGGTTGATCTATATATACTTTAGAAGTGCAAAATTTCCAAATAATTGTTAATACTCATGGTAACATACGAGACGAAATTGTCGCGTCATACAAATTTCTGAATTTGGTAACATAGGACAGAAATGTTAAGAGAAAAAATGGTCTTAGAAACAACAACAAAAATTCATGCGCCAAGCATAGATTATGAAACACTTTCCAACACATTCAGAATACTGTAAAAGAATTCATAGTTTATTAAGTAAACAAAGTCAAAGTCAAACCTGGCGGGGAGGCCTTCGTAGGCCTCCCCGCCCGGTTTGACTTTGACTTTGTTAAACAAAATAGTTTCAATACAAAATAAATTTACACAAAATTAAACTTATATAATAATAAATTATCAAATTGTATAAGTTTAGAAAAGGTATAACACATTTGAAAAACAAATTTCAGCAATTACTACTAATAGTCTAACAAAATATCCGATTTGTTTTGTGCAGCCCTGTATAGGATCTATCGATTTCTATGTAAAGTACACAGTGTGCTAAAATTTGCTTCAGTTAGGAAATAGATAGCACAATTGAAAATTCCCCTTCAGCAATTTCCGTCGATAAACGGAAATGTACGTGAGATCTTTTGAGCAGCCCTGTATATGATCTATAGAATTTATATGCACCAAATAATATGCAAAGAAATTGCATCATTTAAAAATGCGTAACACAACTAAAAACAAGCGACTAAATTAGTTATTGTTCATAGACAATACTGTAACCATATTCTTTTGAGTGTCTCTGTAAATGAATGATACATTCTGTGTATACCCTATTCTACAATAAGTGCCTTGTAGTGTACCTCAGTGATATGTAATCAATTTGAATATGTTTAAAATAGTGAAACATCATTAAATTACGCTGCAAATGATTTTTCCCCATAGACCGCAATGTAGCGGAATTGCTTTGAGTGTCCCTGTAAAGGGATCATAAATGCTAAACACTTCATTTTCAATACCAAACATGCCATAGTAAACCCCAATATCATATATCAATTTCAAAGCAATCCGCGTATATTTACGTGAGTTAGAGCATGGGCAGAAGACAGACATACAGACAAATCAAATTCATGAACACTTTTTAACTATGTTGGAAAGTGTTAAAAAGCACTGCTGATTAGCGATGTAAAACTTCCTTTATTAACCTAATAAACATGTCAAATAAAATTTTGAATTAATTATTTATATATTTTCAAATGATAAAAGAAAAACCTAACTCGTCATTGGTGCAAAGCAAATAAAATTTTGAATTAATTATTTATATATTTTCAAAAGAAAAAAGAAAAACCTAAATCGTCATTGGTGCAAAGCAAATAAAATTTTGAATTAATTATTTATATATTTTCAAAAGAAAAAAGAAAAACCTAACTCGTCGTTGGTGCAAAGCAAATAGAATGTTGAATTAATTATTTGTATATTTTCAAAAGAAAAATGAAAAACCTAACTCGTCATTGGTGCAAAGAATAGTTGATGGACGCACATAAACAGTGCTACGCTGAATAAATAAATTTATTGGAAATAAATTCTTCTTATAAACAGGAAGAAACCCTTGTTTTAGATTTGACTATTTATGTAAATAATACGCAAAAGTAATATTTATTTATTTACTTACAGTGTAATAGATAAAGGATTAAACGTCACAAAATAAAGAGCTTATGAACTAATGCACTGGATTTACACTTTATCTGTAAGTTAGATAATTCTGCTTTCGTTGCCTGACTGATAAACTCATTTAAATGGAGTAGCGTGTTTCGATAAGGCTGTTTATCTGTTATTCCCAAAGATAGGGTAAAAATACTCTATTTCGTTTACTTGTCCATGCAAAGTCTCTTCAAACATATTTTAACATTTGGATTTTAAAGCAATAAAGACATTGCATCTTAAGTTAGAAGTTAATTCAGTTTCGAAATATGGGTGTTATCGTAAAATGTTGGGCTGTGTTAAAAGCATGAAGATTAAAAGAAATAGATATGTAACTGGAATCAAGGTTATGTAACGTTTGAATACGCTGTTGTAAAATTAATATAAAAAGGTAAGTAATTATTTGATTACATTTTTCCCTGGATGTATGTGAATTGCATAAAAGTGAAATTACATAGCATTTTATATGAAATTATTTTAATTTCGCAGTAATTATATCCCTCTACAAACACGATGTTACGTCTACCTGTATTTGTGTCTCTGTACATTTATGTAATATATAAGCTCATGCAGGTATGGCACGTCATTGTATCAATAAATAGCTCGTCACGTCCAGTTTAAAATTAACGGCGCACTACATTAAATTCCTGAAATAAATAAAAATCGGGCAAGTAAAATTGCCACGTAATCTTTAACTCCTGTTAGCGGCCTCACAGACCGCTGCTTTTTTTCATTTTTCACAATTTAAGTTTGTAATTTACAGTTTAACTATAGATACTGGTGAAATTTTGTTTCGTTTGGAGCTCTAATACTATCGCTTAGACTTCTGAATAGATGAATTTTAATTATAATAGCCTTCTACATAAATCCCAATCGCGCCCGTCGGCCTAATCGTTCGGAGTTTTCGTGGTTTTCTTCGAGCCGTGGATTTATCCATGCGTAAATACGGGTTAGGTTCCCTTAGAAAGACCCCCACGAAGGGCACTCCCCCCGGGCCTATATCCCATGTGTAGATAATTGACCGTCAATAATCAACCCAACCCAACCCTTCTACATAAAGCCAGGGTCCGACTTAAACTATCTAAGGCCCCGGGGTATGCATCACCCGGGGGACCATAGAAATTATTCATGGATTATGCTGAAGTGACGAGTACTAAATTTCATAGCTTTTGTATATATACATAAATTTTATACCAGGTATAATGCACATCTGTATACAGGATATCACAAGAAAGATGGTAGAATACACTTCTCCTTTTTTTTGTATAGGGATATAAGAGTTCATGTGAGCCTTTGAAGTGTAAATACAGGTCTTTGAGTCACTCTTGACGATAAGGAGAGACGCACGCCATTCCTAAATCTTTGAAAATGTACCAATTTTGGTCCCTTTTGGCCAATTTTAACCATATGGCACGTTTTTAACAAAAATCAAGATTATACCATGGGGCTCTCCTCAAATGGGGGTCCCGGAGTAGCTGTCCCGTTTGATCCTGCATTGATCAGGCCCTGCATAGAGTTTTGTTTATAAACAGTATCCTATGAGTTAATAGAGGTTTTATTCTTCTTTCGATCAAGCGGTCTCTGAGACTTCTCACAGTTAGTTATGCCACAATTTCTGTCACAACAGTTAAAAATTAACCCTTTAACTATATTATAGCAGAAATTTTTGCAATGCTTCTGTGAGCGGTGTCTTAAACAGCTTGATTAAAATATGAAATAAAAGACTCTATTAACTCATAGAATACTGTTTCTGTACTAATATTTCTGTACAGGATTTTCAAAATTCGAATTCAATTATTCAGAAGTCTCTAACGATACTAGTGACCTAAACGAAACAAAATTTTGCTAGTATATGTAGTTAAACTGATAGTTACAAGCTTAACTGTGAAAACTGAAAAAAAGCAGCGAGACCATTTACAGGCGATTCTCCAAAAAATATTTTTTCCCGCTCAATAATGCAAAATTTGCTGACACATTCTAACACGGCTCATTTTTACAGGTAAAAACATGACATTTGCAGGCATGACTGTTGAAGTAATTTGTAATTGAATAGTCTTTTTCATTTTTTGATAAATGAAATAATAAACATGCTCGTCATCGCAACATGATTCGTAAATACTGATTCATGCAGGATGACGCATTTTACCCACAACAGTTTTTTCAAGGTTGAAAACGGTATTCATTGAGCTTATAATTGGATTGGATGTAGAAAATTTCACTAACAATGGAATAGAATGCCCCCCCCCCTATAGTCCGAACCTAAATGTATGCGACTATTTTCCAAGGGGCTGCATTAAATATCGAACTTTTTAAAATACCCTCAGTTCATTTAGAAGCCTGAAATCAGCCACAGAAAGTGATATTAACGCACTTGATTGCGAAGTCCTTTCATCGAGTAGAAATAGAGTTTGGAAATAAACTCTATATTGAACATTAAATGTGAAATGTATTTTAAATGAATTGTTAAAGTTGAGTATTTATCTATTGTCGTTTTTCCCATAATATTCACCTATATACGTTTTATTATGTTAATTGGATCACCCTGTACATCTTGTGTTATAAGCCACTGTTATCTCTTGACGACCTCTATGGAACCTTTTCCTACGAAATTTTGTTCAAAACACCAACTTTGCCAGTATTTGCTGATAAATTCTCTACTTTTATCGAAAAGCTAAAAACCATTATAGTTTTCATCGTCTCCGAATTGGATTACTTTTGTCAATCTCCTTGCGTTTACAAGCAAAAATGTTATATGTATGTGTATTTATTGTTATGTGCGTGTATTTGTATGTGTGCATATGTGTATATTGCGCTTGGTATCCATTTTTAATAATTAACAAATATTTCTGCTCTTTCTGAAATTTTGATTGGGTTTCTTCATTCAATTGTAGATCCTGTTATCTCTTCCATTGTCGTTTTTCTGAATGAAAAATACTTTTAGTTTGTGCAAAACAGCTCTACTTATAGCTCAGAATATAAACTTCAAATTGCTATAGCTATTAGTATATAGAATGCTATATGATAAATAGTCAGTTAATTAATATTTTACAGGCTTGATTTAAACAATAATGCTATGTTATAGTTAAATGACATTTACCTTCTAATTAATTCGTTTTTAACAGGAAAATGTAACTTTTCATAAGAAAAATTCCAGAGAAAATAGAGCATCATTATGTTTAGGAAACAAAATTTAAAAAAAATCCCTGACGACTCGGCCTACAGGCACAGGTAGATTTGAAGAAGCAGATCGTGGGACACCTGTTTATTGAGAATTGCAGAAGAAATGACCTTTTTGCTATGATGCGACAGTTGGGACAGCCCACTTCGAAATCTACCTGTGTCTGTAGGCGGAGCCGGCAGAGATCTTTTTGTTTTATTTTTTTTGCTGTAAGAGTTGGTCCTATAAAAAACTTGTCAGTATAAAAGTTGTAGATAATATTTAGCGGATTTATAATAAATTTAAGCGGATTTGATATCTTGTGAATTGACGAAGTTATGCATTTTTTTCTTCTTAAACCCCTCACCCCCCCCCCCCTTGAGACCATTTTTAATGATATCAAAAATCTGTCATACACAATTTTTTAGCCCTTTTGCTAGAAGTAATAATAACTTTAAACAGATTCGAGACGTATTATAATTATGAAGTTATGTGTTTTTTTTCTGTTTTCATAAAAAGTTTCCTCCCCATCCTCCCCCCCCCCTTGGTTTGATTTTGCCCATTAACGAACTTGACCGAGATTTTATTTCCCTTGCTTTTTAATAACGGATGCATGAGTTACATAAATAAATGATTTAACAGGTAGTCTCACTTTTCGGGCAGAATTGAAATTGTCTGGAAATGTTTGCTGAAAGGCTGCTATATAACTTGGATTCTTTTTTTTTTATTATTGCATACTAATGCTCCTGATAGAACAAACTGGAAAAGCCACTCACTTATATCGCCGATATCTTTCTGAATTTATATTGCACTGAAGTATAGTTTTTATATAAGTTACCCTATACAGAGTGTCCCGAAAAGGTTGAAACGTGCTTGAATTTTTTGCCGTTTGGTATGATAGGCAGTAGATGTAAATTGCAAAAGTATATAAAAAAAAAAATCCTTGACGGCTCGGCCTATAGGCACAGGTAGATTTCGAAGACACAGACCGCGGGCACCTGTTTATTGAGAATTGCAGAAGAAATGACCTTTTTGCCATGATGTGGCAGTTGGGACCGCAGGCTTCGAAATCTACCTGTGCCTGTAGGCGGAGCCGGCAGGGATTTTTTTTTTAATTTTTTTTTCTGTAAGGGTTGATCCTATAAAAAACTTGTCAATATAAAAGTTGTAGATAATGTTGAAGGGATTTATAATAAATTTAAACGGATTTGATATCTTGTGAATGGACGAAGTTATGAATTTTTTTCTTCTTAAACCCCTATTTCCCCCCTCCCTTTGAGACCATTTTTAATGATATCAAAAATCTGTCATACATAAATTTTCGGACCTTTTCCTAGAAGTAATAATAAATTTAAACGGATACGATATGTATCATAATTAGGAAAGTTACGGGATTTTTTTTTCTGTTTTCACAAAAAGCCCCCATCCCCCCCCCCCCCTGGTTTGATTTGGCTCATTAACGAACTTGACCAAGATTTTATGCCCCTTGATTTTATGTATCAGTTTAGAAGAGATTTGTGCAGAATTTTTGAACTTATCGTGTCCATAAAAAAGTGATATAGATAGATTGATAGATAGATAAAGTTTTGAACTGGCGGTGGTTTTGGGTTCTGGGAGTTATGATCGGCGTAGACCTGAAAACATTTTTCAGAAATTCCAACATGGAGGATAATGTAATAGGTAGTATTTCTTACGAAATCTACCTAAAAAAGGTATAAATAAGATGATATTATTGAACCAGTCTTTTTAAATTTTTATGCTTAACTTTTAAAACAGTTAACTTTTTAAATTTTTATGCGATCCCTCTACACAAAATTGGTCAATTAGAAAAATTTTCTTCTTGCTGTAATATGGTTATTAAAAAAAAACTGCATATCTGTATCTTTAAAGTGGAATGAAATATGCTTAATCAAAAAGTGACCATTGTGAATGAGGATCATAAGTATATGAAATTAGAAATGTAAGTCTGTAAAATATTCCAAGATGAAGGAAAAACGGATCATAATACATATGCAGTTGGCCTTAAACAAAAACAACAACAAAACTTTGTTTGCAGAAATATTAGTAGTGAAGAACTCCAAAATATTTACAGAGGTATTATTCTTATATAGTTACATATTGGAGATGAGAGAAAACACCTTTAAAAGGCTTTGTAAATTGCTTTTTTTAATTATGTTTTTAAGGATTTAAAACTGCACTTGTCTATTGATCTGATCTCTGCATGCATACTGTTTTATTTAGAAGTATTTGTGATGCAATTTTTTCACACTAGTTTTCTTTCTTTTTTTTTTTTCTTTTTTTTTTTCTTTTTTTTTTTCTTTTTTTTTATATCTAAAGAGTTCTATTGTGAATTTGTTAATGGCTCCCTATTTTTACTCATGAAATAACATTTTAAATGGTACAAAAAAAGGTGGAATATTTTTTTTTTCCTTTACCGTAATTCGGCTAATTTTAAGGATACGGGTATGAAGATTTTTGCGATGACCTTGTTAGAGCAAAAAGAAAAATGTTTTAATTGATTAATTATATCTAATGGTTGTATAAAAATTTAAAAAAGTGTAACATTTTGAAAATTAATGGGAAAATATTTCTTTCACGTAATCTTATTTCCGACCTTAGTTTGAATACTTTTTCAATTTACATTTCCTATTCATCTTCAATATATAGATAGTTCAAGCGCATTTCATCCGCTTTAGGACAGTATCGGAGACGGACAAGAGACGGACTGCGATTTAATAATAGGTAGAAAAGCAGTAGAAGGCATGACGTTAAAAGTAACAGAAGATGGTGTTAGAATAATAAGCGGCAACAAAGTACGAGTAGGATATATTAAAATTAACGAAGTACCGACAAAAATTGATGAAGAAGTATAAACAACGATAATCGAGGTTGGGAACACTCTAAAATTGGAAGGAGTGAGAAGTTGACTCTTTGGAAGAGTGAGAGGCATTTTCACTCTTTTAGGAGTGAATTTTATAAATATGCCCTTTTTAAAGAGTGGAATTTTCCACTCTCTAGAAAGGAGTGAAAGATCTCACTCCGTTGTCGAGAGTGACTGTCTCACTCCGTTGACAAGAGTGAGTAGTTCACTCCGTTGAGAGTGAAGAAAAACAGTTTTTTTCTAATAAAACCACAAGATGGCGCCAGTTCTCGGATACTCCGTTATCGAAACGAAACGCCTAAAATGAAATCCTTTATATATAGTAGCACGATTTTAAAAAAACTGAAAAAGGCATTGAAATAATAAATAAATCAATAGAATTATGGACAGGAAATATATTTCATGCTTTACAAATTGCAGGATTTGCCAGAGCTAAGAACAGTGTAGGGAAAACAAATATTTGAAGTAAATTTATGCTTAGCTGCAACACAATTTTGCTTCTACTTTATAAACAGAAATTTAATATCTCTGATGCTAATTATTTTCCTCTTTATTTAAATAACCTATTCTACATATTTTATATCATTTCTAACCTCTTTATGAATATAAACAAAATATAACTATACAGATTAAATTTTCTGTTATTTTTAGCACGTTTGAAATTAAAATGTAAAACATAAGAAAAATGAAAAACGTTGCATTTAATCACTGATTTTATACCATTTATTATAGCAAAAAAAAAAAAAAAAAAAAAAAAAAAAAAAGAGTATAAATGTGTCGGTAATAGTCTTAGGAAAAATTTAACAGCTATAATTTAAGGAAAAAAAAATACGTTTCTTACCCTGACTGAAATTTCCCCCCTAAAAATTAGTTTTGAAAAGTAAATTTGGGGGCCCCTTTGTATTTCAGTGGGTAAGCTTCGGCTTCACGGGCCTATTTGGTAAACAGGCCCTGGGCCTCGGACAATCTTAATCGGGCTCTAATTATGGAAACATTATTAGCAAGAAAAAAAGGAATGAATAAATAAATAACTGCTTTGTTGTAACGGAATTTTTGTCATAGCGGAAATGTACAGATGGGTATTAGCACATTTTTTAGACGATTTCGGCGTTGTTGTTTTTAACGTTTAAAATATGAATATTGTTTTCTGAAATAATCTGTATGATAATCTTGTTTCTTGATTCTAATTCTGCGTAATGCTTTCGATGGTAGAAGGTTTTTTGTAAAATTTACAGGGTTATTGCTTCCCATGCGTCTTTAAAAACTTTCCAGATTCGATCAATCGTGGTGGTTTTGCCCTTTGAAAGAGCTCTTTTCAGCAGACCCAATGCGCAATAAACCATAAGAGAAACGTCAGGTGACTGGAGGAATATGTTGAAAGGTATAAATACAATACCTGTGTGAGTTTTTAATGTTTTCAACGAATACAGCGGTAGTTTTTGAAGTATGAGCAGTAGCTTTGCTTTGATGCAGTTTCACCCTTTAAAAGTCATTGTAATAAAGAAAATGGCATTTTTTCTATAAATATCGGATGTAAAATTCTCTTAATAATATAATGAATTGATTCTAACATTTTTGTCCAATATTCTTATTTTTATTTTCCCATTGTAAGATAAATTTGCGATAGTCATAAATCCTTACATGAAACTTCGTTTTCCGCTTTGAAATGGGCTCTTTTTTTCCCTGTTTTTTTTTTTCATCTGGTATCTTTTTACTATGTATATATACTGATTTTTGGAATAGCACTTTCCAATCAATTGTTACGTTTATTTCGCACTAAAAAGTTTTTATATTATGCGCTTTGCAATCATTTTAGACTGTGGAATTAGCATACTTCTGTTCGGAAGAAAAAAAAACGCATCTTCCCATTCACAGCTTTTTTGCATGCGCAATCTTGAAATAAGAATAAATTTGAAAGTATCAGACGATAATATAAATTACACATAATAAGTTGTTGTCAGAATTTTTTCCTCTAAAATAATTCCATTTTTTAAAATAATTTATCAAATTTGTCTAAAAAATGTGCGAACAGTCTCTGTATTATATGATACGAAAAGAAGGTTTCAGTTTCTTATTTACACAGTTGAGAAACACCGTAGATATTTATGATTTCTACACAAATTTAATAAACGTGTTCGAATATCACAAAAGAAACAAAGCTAAAATAATGTAATAAGAGCTTTTTAAATTGTCAGCGGCTGTAGCAAGCTGTAGGTACCAGTTCTCGTCCGAGCGCAGAAGTCAAGCAGCAGCGAGCTCGGTTACTACTTGGGAGGGTGACCGCCTACGAACAAGCGTGTGTAAAAAAGAGTTTCTCTTTTTTATTCAAGAATTTTAGTGAGTCAGAATTTTAGTGAATCAGAGGTGAAAAAACTCACTCCTGAAAGAGTGAGTATTCACTCTTTCAGGGAGTCAAGAATTTCACTTTTTCCTAGAGTGAATAGTCACTCTAAAGAGGTTGGGCAAATTTTGACTCTGCGATAGAGTGAATATCCACTCCTCCGGAGTGAATAGTCACTCTTTCTTATTTAGAGTGAAGATATGGTTAAAATCGACTGCGTAAATGACGGTTTGAATTTGACTCATATTACAAATTAGCAAACAGGAAAAAAATAAGAAAATTAATAAAACCATATAAGCCGAATGAAACAAAAGATACAGGATTATCCGATGAATGGAATGTTGACTATCCATCTCCAGAAGAAAATTATGAAAGTAGTAGTGCTGCACATGGTAGAAAAGACTATGTGAAAGATCGCAATAGGAATTTCGATTATAAGGGAAAGAACAGAAATTTTAATAGATCATTTGATAACAGAAGCAATAATAGATTTGGCCAGAGATATTTCGAACAGTCATTTAACCATGGAAATTACAATAAATATGGATATTGGAAACAGAGTTCCGAGAAGTCTTACCAAAATGAATATGAGATTCCTGAAAACGTGGAGACTAAAGATTCTTTGAAACCTCAAGACATAACAGAAAATACTTCACCTAATTCAAAAGCAAGGTATAATCCAAATTTTCCCCCTAGATACATGAATAGAGGCTACTATCATGGTCAAAATAATTATAATTATGGTGGCCAACGATCATACAAGGCTAGTTATAATGAACAAAAATATTCACAACCATCACATAAGAATAATTCTCATCATGGATTTAAAGGAGCTTATAGTGAACGAGATGCTTATTCAAATTCTTATCATTCTAGAAGCAATAGGTATGTAGTTTCTAAAGATAGAGAGCAATATCCGGAAAGGAATTACAGAGATATTAGATATGCCGATCCTAAAGATAGAGAACAATATCCAAAAAGAAATAAAAATCTAAAAAAAAATAACTGTTAGGCAGGAAAAAAACATAACAAATCAAGATGCTGATGTCGAGACGCCATCACGTCAGGATGACCGATTTGTAGGATTTCAACGTTAATACTTCAATTACTTTATGACGTCATGATCGTCATATTAACTGACGCTTTAGTACTATTACTATTATCCCTGTTTCAAATACACGAGCTATAAATATTTTGAATCACGAGATCAACATTTTAATATCTTACAATTGTTAATATTGTCAATAATTAAAATTGGAAAAGAGTCAGTCATATAATTTTTTATCACCGAAGAAGGACGCTTTAGTACTATTACTATTATCCCTGTTTCAAATACACGAGCTATAAATATTTTGGATCACGAGATCAACATTTTAATATCTTCAAAATTGGAAAAGAGTCAGTCATATAATTTTTTATTACCGAAGAAGCGTTGAAGTATTTAAGAGTCAATTGGAGCACTGCTAGGCCTAATTGGACTATGTGACCATAAGAATATTGTATGTTTTATGTGAGAAATGTAAGATTTAAAGAAATAACCAACGAAGCGTTGTGGAATAGATTTCCTAAAGTGGTATTAACCCTTTATATCCTGAATTAATTATACGTAACGCATAAGATGCTCAGAATCCTTGATTATTCCCACCAGTTATTTTTTTTTTTGTAAAGTTTTCCTTATCTAATCATAGTATTTTTGCGATTCAATTAGGTGAAAATTTCTCATTTGAAAAACCGGTGGTAACAGATTAAAAATTCTGTAAAAGACGCTCGTCGCGAAGGGGTTAAAGTGGTACTTATAAGTACCGTCAGGATAAAAAGGGTTAAAGTACTTGTTTTTGTTATTGTGAAGTCTAGTAGTTCAATTAATTCAGTAAATTAACTTTTTACGTATCATCTATCTACATTTTTATGTGTGTGTGTGTGTGTGTGTTATTGCAGTATCTCCTTAGATATAGGCAGAACTACTAATTCCCTCCCTTTTTTTATTTAAAGATACATATTTTTAGGCAGCACTACATATATTGTTATTTGTTTTTACTTTCTTCTATCTTTACAAGAAGAAAGTATTGGATTCATGAAAATTTTCGACTTCCGGTTTTCGACGGATTTATACGTTTTAGAAGGTCCTGAACACGATTTGACTCTTTTTAGAAAATGTCTGTCTGTGACTCTGTCTGTATGTGACACAAATTTTGTGGGCGCTCTATCTCAAGAACTAATACTCGGAATTTAATAAAACTTTAGATTCAGTTAGTTCCTGATATAAATTGGTGCTGATTAGTTTTTGGTAAAAATCGCCCGGCAGGTGGCGCTGTTATGCAGCATTTTTCGAGATTTCCGCAATAACTCTATCTCAAGAACTAATGCTCGGAATTTAATAAAACTTTAGATTCAGTTAGTCCCTGATATAAATTGTTGCTGATTAGTTTTTGGTAAAAATCTCCCGGCAGGTGGCGCTGCTATGCAGCATTTTTTGCGATTTCCGCAATAGTTCTATCTCAAGAAATAATGCTCGGAATTTAATAAAACTTTATATTCAGTTAGTCTCTGATATAAATTGGTGCTGATTAGTTTTTGGTAAAAATCGCCCAGCAGGTAGCGCTGCTATGCAGCATTTTTCGCGATTACCGCAATAGCTCTATCTCAAGAACTAATGCTCGGAATTTAATAAAACTTTATATTCAGTTAGTCTCTGATAAAAATTGGTGCTGATTAGTTTTTGGTAAGAATCGCCCAGCAGGTGCCGCTGCTATGCAGCATTTTGCAGGGTTTACACGATTTTAGCGATAGTCATATCTCAAGAAATAATGCACGGAATTTAATAAAACTTGAGTTTCAGTTAGACTTTGGTATAAATTGGTGCTGATTCTTTTTAGTATATGCGAAACCTGTGTGAGATAGAAGAAAGTTTTGGGATTGACACATCCGACTAGTTTTTTATTGACTTTCAAAATACATCAGTCATTTTTGGGACACACTGTATATAGTTGCTTAACTTCTACTTACTTTCGATTAACTGATTTTCATACTTTATCCGTTTGGTACACTAACTCAAAAACTACAAAATCTATCGCTATCAAAAATTTTATGGTTACTCGGTTACTTATCCTTGCATCTGTAAGATACAAGGTTTAGGCTTAATGTTACGATAAGTTTATTTTAAGTTTTGTTAGTCATAATTATGTTCATAATTTTTGTAATTAAAGAGAAAAGCACATACATTTTTAGTTGATTACTAATTTCCCCCCCCCCCCAAGAAATATTGCTGTATAAATTGTACAAATATGGAAATTATGTCATGGATCACACCGATACAACGAAAGCAATAAAGTAAGTGTTTTGAGGCTAGTAATCGAATGTTACAAACATGTCATTTAATAATAATTGGAAAAATAATAGATGCCAAATACATTAATACTGAAATTATAAAAGAATAGATTATCAAAATATTTTTTAATTTTATTTCTTTTTAAACAAAAACATAACATGTTGCCTCTTAATATTAAATGGCATGTTTGTAATGAGCATAAAAATTTGAAAGTGATAGGTTTTGTAGTTTTTGAGTAAAGTGTACCAAACGGACACAGTATGAAAATCAGTTAATCAAAAGTAAGCAGAAGTTAAGCAACTTTATTTAATAACCATACCTACGTAATAAAATATTTTTCATGTTATATATATATATATATATATATATATAATTATAATATCTATGAATTTAAAAAAAACATATCAAGTTCTATTATCATTCTACTTAAATCTCCAAAGAGATAATTAATGATATTGTGTATACAGAATACCACATAGCTAATAATTAACATGTGCAAACATAATATTACCATAGCTTGTGCTTCAATGGTAATTGGCCAAATTTTACTCATACCTAAAGAATACTGAAAAAAGAAAAAAGAAATAGAGAGAAAGGGAAAAAAAAAATTATAAATTGGAGTTGCAATTAAGTAAATACAAATGGATTAATAAATTAAATATGAACCATATACAATGGAAAATTGGACCACATGAGAATTAAATATGAATTGGATATGAAAAAACACATGCACATGTACTCATCAGCCTGGATGCACCCACATGTGTTTTAAATAATAATTCAGTGTTTCATAATTCTACTGGCATAATGCTAAGATCAGTAGAATCATCCAGGTACACTGAATTATTACCAGACAACAATTGGAAATATTAAAATTTGGAAATATTTAAATAGGAAATAAAAAACCATTAAGAATATACAATATATTTCACTCACATCGATTATCCCAAAAACTGTATTTAACACCTCAGGAAATTACCACGAGATAACAGTTTTGAAATAATAAAATTGGAAATATGAACGCGTAAAGTGTAGATAAAATATTTTACTCACAATAATTATACAGAATCCTTAAAATGTCACAACTTCTGCATAATATTCACATCCACATGGCAATGCATCATACATGTTGACTAAGTCGAGTTGAGAGAAATGATTTGAAAGACAAGTTGAGAGCACACTTTTTTTAAAACACAACAACATCATTGATGACACCCAAACACAAAATGATTCAAAAACACACAAAATAATTCTGGTTTTAATACACTTATAACAAAATTATATCCGTGAATATATATTACTCCATCCAATTTTAATTCCTGAAAGTAAAATTAATATACAATCAATAGCTCCCTCTATAGTTAAATTAAATATAATATTAACAATATTATCAACAACTACCTGAAAGGTAAAGTGTCGCCATCTATTGGTATTATAATAATTCATAATTAATATTTAGTTAGATATCCACTTTATTAGTTACATACTCACTTCATTAGATTTAATTATATAAATAAACTTTAAAAAACAATACTAACTTGTAGTTTTACTTTAAATTCAAATAAAATATAATACTACTATATGAATAAATCTACACAGAATTAATTCAACTTGCACAGCATTTCAGATATTCTTAACAAGAATATATTATGTAAAAGAGATATTATTTTAATTCAAATTGTTTTTGCTGCCAGCTGTGTTAATCCACTGATATTATAGACATATTATTAAATAATTAATGTTTTATTTTTACTACTACTTAAATATATATTAGACTTGTTATTAAATAATTAATGTTTAATTTATACTACATTGTAAATATATTTTATATTTCATAGATTAATTTAAATATCTAATTAAATAATTCATAAACAATTCAAAATATCTCAAAATTTATAAAATTGATAATTAATAGTATTACTACTGTTTTTCAATCAAATTAATGCAATGCAGTAATTAAAATACTTGTTAAATTTAATTATTCATAGACAAAAATAAAAACTATATATATTTATATTTGTATATATTGCAAATAGATATGTTTATGAGTTATAATCACCAATGTTATCCATGTATAATTTAATTTGTTATTGTATAAGTTAATTTATAAATGTATGAAAACTGCACATCAATAACACCTTAAACAGAGGTGATCGGCAACGCACATTCACAACTATACAAAGTGTATATAATGTTCAATCAAATATTAAATTTCCTAATATGTTATAATTGTAATTATGTATGTTATAATTGTAATTTTCTATATAAAGTGTATATAATGTTCAAACAAATATTAAATATTAAATTTCCTAATATGTTATAATTATAATAATGTATGTTATAATTATTATTTTCTATATCTTTTGTTATATGTTATCGCACACTAAAACAATAATTTATTACATACCTTGTTTATATTTAAATTATATAATAAATGTTATTTAAAAGAGTTGATGATTGAATTTATCATAAAAATTGGATAACCATATATTTTTGCTTGATCTCGAATATATCTAATATTTTTGTTTTTATTTATATCTGAGCATAAGTATTTTATACGATGTAGATAATTGATAATTATATTTTTATAAACAGATTTATGTAAACATGAAGCAAAATTGGTAAAAATATTTACTTTAAATGGGAAATCAAATCTCTTATCATAAATATCAAAAATTTATTTATAATTATTAGTAATATTAATTTTTAAGTCAAGAAAGTTTATATTATTATTAATTAAATCATTTTCGCTTAATTTAAGCTGAGTAGGATAAAAATTGAGTGGTGATGTGCAATTTTTTTCATTGAAATAAAATATGATAATGTCATCAATATAGCGATAAAATACATAATCATTGTTCGGTCTTATATTTCTTTCATAATAATATAAGTAAAGGTCAGAGAGAATACTAGATGCGGTTCCGCCCTGCGGAATTCCCTGGCATTGTTTATAGATAATATTGTCATATATAATGTAATTATTATGCAATGTAAAATTTAGTAAAGTTTTAAAAAAATTTACTGAAATATGTTCTTTTAATTTTAATTGAGATTTAAATTCTTTAAATAATATACACATTGTTTTATGTAAGTCTTTTATATCAATGTTATTAAATAAATGATTAAAATCCAATGTTTTTATGAATTTAACCGGATTGATATTATGTATTTTATTAATGAGTTGAAAACTATTTTTTAGGCAATGTTGGTTTTTATGTTTTAACGTTATATCATATATCTGCTTTAAAATATTAAGTAGTAAATTGCTTGCATTTTTATTATATGTGTTACAACCGATGGTAACAGTGCGAAATTTAATAGGATTTTTATGAAATTTTGGAATTATAACAAGATAAGGATAATTAAAATTATTACATTTGATTTTTAGTAATTTGTGATAATTTAATAATTTTCTGTTATTTATTTCAATATTTAATTCAGTTTTATTAAAAATATTACTTGTGTTGATTGCATTGTGAATTAACACTTTATAGTATTCTTTACAAATGATAGCATAATTATTTGGAGATTTATCTACATAAGTAATTATAAATTTGTTTTGTAATTCTGATATATGTTTATTTATGTTTTTATATGTGTAATATGATGATAATTTTTTATAATTTCATTTTTTAATTTATCAATTACAGAAAATCTCCATTCAAATATATATATGTGTGTGTGTGTGTTATTGCAGTATCTCCTTAGATATATGGCAGCACTACTAATTCCCTCCCCTTTTTTATTTAAAGATAGATGGCAGCACTAGATATATTGTTATTTTTTTTTTTTTTTTATTCTGTGCCATGACATAGTATTATTCTAGTCTGGCATTTTGGTTGGTTAGTTGATTTTATGACGGCCGATTATCTACACGAGGGATATAGGCCCTGGGGAGAGTGCCCTCCGTGGGGGTCTTTTTAAGGGATCCTAACCCGTATTTACGGCAAGGTTCAAAGAAAACCACGGAAAACTCCGAACGGTTAGGTCGACGAGCGCGACAAGGGTTTGAACCCAGCACTTCCCGTCTGGCATTTTGGACCCGCACATGGTTCATATATTGGAATCTGTGTTAATCATCACCTCTTTCTATTTCACTGGTTAGTTATGCCTTTTTATATTTAGTTTTTATATATTACACCTGGATTTTCATTAATTTTATGAATCTATTATTATTTTCACATTTATTGAGGTTTTTCGGTATGTTATAAGGAGCTTAGTACTGTCATTTTAAGCATACTGCTGGCAATATTTGAAGAAATAACATATCTTTACTATGAATTATTCTTACGATGTTCCCCTGACGATTCCATAAGATATCCATAGTTTTTTATATTTGATTTTTCATTTTATTATGTTTAAATTCTGCAGTATCCTTTCCATTGATATTTATAATATCTGTTACTTTGTTTTTCACACATATGATTTCATTTTAAATAAAAAAATATATATATACTAACTACAATATGTATACTTTAAGGGGTAAAAGATAAAAATTTACAGATTTGTCTTTTTTATGAAATACAATACCCTTAAAATTTCCGTTTAAACTGCTTCATTTTAGCTATCGAAATGCCACTTGTGTCCTTAAATTACCTACTGAATTGTAGATGAAATGGATCATTTTTAATTTCATAGGTATTTTTAAATTGTGCATTGTGACAATTAGCAAAAAAGTCGTTTTCCTGATTTTTTTTACATTTCCTCTTTTCTATGACTGAAACGTAATATAGTGATCTTTCAATTATAACTTCTAATTTTTTTCGAGACATAAATTCAATCTTTAGAATTCAATTTTTAAGGGATTTTTAAATTCGATACGCTGTTCCAATTGAGAACATTGGGCCTGTAAAAGGTTAAATCTGTTCTCAAATCAAAACTAGCTACTTCATGACATATTTTTTAATACATTTTTATTCAGAAGCGCATGCAAATGGCAGGTGTTCTTATTCCAGAAACTATGTAATCGAAACATGTTTTCCATTTTTTGATAAAGGCAGAAGATCTTTCGGAAAATACTGTCAAAGTGAACGTTTTGAACCAAATTCCCAATGCAGCAGCGAGAGAAAGCCGAAACTCTTGTCGTCACGCGACGAATCAGTTATAACACGATAATTAATTTATCCAAAATTGGAAAACTCATTTCGATTCCAAATCCCTTCAAATAGTCAATTCTGCCAATTTTATGCCTCTGTGTTTAAAAATAAGTCACAAAATGTGCCAGAATGTTTCGTGTTGTTGAGCAGGTCATTTGACAACCACCATAATGAACTGCTCCAAACACCACCCATTAATAAAAATTGTGCTAAAATAAGAAAGGAAGCCCATTCATTTTATATTTAATTTTTAACACATGAATCCAGTTTGTCTATCTGTCCGTGCTCTAACTGCCGCAAACATTCTGTTTGCCATAAAATTTTATATGTTATTGAGGTTTACTATAGAATGATCGGTATTGAAAATGAAGTATGCATCATTTAAAGGGAGACTTAAAGGAATTCAGTTACATTATATGGTTTATGAGTTAAAATCTTTTTCGATGGATTTTATTGATGTTACAATATTTCAACATAATAAGATTGATATTCAACACTGGGATGGACAACAACATTCTTTCTCAGGCGTATAGAATAGGTAGCATTTATAGTTCACTTACAGGGATGCACAAAAGATTTCCATTACATTATGATCTATGGGGAAAAATCGTTTGCAATGCATTTTAATGATTTTATGATACTTCAAACATAATGAAATTATTTTTCCACAGATTTTCTATAGATTATGGAATGCATTTATCGTTCATTTACAGAGACACAAAATAATTCGGTTACAGGAAGGACTAATATCTATAATTGCTGGAAGTGCGTTATGTGTAGAATAGGGTGCGCATATAGCATTTTTCATGCGTTTACAGGGACACTCAAAGGAATACCGTTACATTGCGATGTATGGAGAAAAATCGTTTGCGGTATATTTTAATGATGTTTCAGCCATTACTTAGCCTGCGGCCCGGCGACCTTATATGTGCGGACTGAGACACATAATCCATATTTATAAAATTAATTGAGATGTGCGTTAAAAGTATTTAAGACCTTCACTATTGTTTTGTATATTTTTATGCGAAGAGAAAATCTGCCGTTTTATTTTTTAATTAATTTAAAATTATGTTAAAGCATCTTAAATGTCGTGTTCTTCTTCAAAAATTCTTTTTGCATGTAGTCCTATTTGTCCTAGTGTGTTGTATATATTTTTAAATCTGGAATATTAAAAAAATATTATTCCAAATTAATTAAATTTTCGCTATATATTTCAACAATGAAAAGAAATAGTTTTTGCATTGAACAAAAGACTGATTTATTAGAGAAAATCTCCTGACTTTTTTGTTTAGAACTTGGGAATTCTGCATTGTTATATTTTAACGTTTTATATTTATTACACAGCTAATACTGCTTTTTAGGCTTGAACGTTTGTCGCGGAAAAAAAGGCACCAAATTTTTTTTTACGCTTCTATTTCCAAACAACAAACTTCACGGACTATTTCTACAACATTTACAAGAGAAATCTCCCACGAAATTTATTGTTTGGAAATAATGTTTTTTTTTTTTTTTTTTTTTTTTTGTAATATTTATTTTGTGACAAACGTTTAACCATCACTTAATTTTCTTATATTGCTTTGTTATATTACTTTTGTTAGCTCACTATTTTAATTACCTTTATCTTTACTTTTTTTAAGTGTGTTGCGGTCCCCGCCTAACATCGCAAACATGGCCGAGGCCAGCGAGAAAAAAAAGGTTGCGTATGGCTGTAGTTAGACTATCTCAAACATATTGAAATTGATATACACTGCTCAAAACAATTAAAGGATATTGCAGTTTTAGGTGGATTTTGTATCTGGGAAACTTTTTAGCGGATTGATACATGGTCGACAGACATAGTAGGTTATATGAGAATAAATTACACATGTTTGGCAGAAAAAAATGCATTTTATTGCGCATTTGTGTACAAAAGGAAAAAAACACAATTTGTGCATATGAGAAAAAAAGAATAAGAAAAGGTGAAAAAAACCTTCTTCAAAGAAAATCATTCTTCTTCTTCAAAGAAAATCATTTTCAGTAGGGGGTATGGTTTCCACGGGCGGCCAGCAACGTTGAACACCTTTGAGGCATGGACTCAATGAGGCTATTAATGACGAGTTGGGGTATTCTGCCCCACTCTTCCAGATAAGCTCTTTCCCGTTCTTGGAGAGTTTGTGGGGGTTGTTGGCGGCCAGAAACTCGTCTTCCTAGAGCGTCCCAAACGTGCTCGATTGGATTCATGTCGGAGAACACGCTGGCCATTCCATTCGAACGATTCCTTCCTCGAAAAGGAAATCCTCCACCAGGTTTGCACGATGTGGCCTGCAGTTATCGTCCATTAAAATGAAGTTATCTCCGATTGCTGCAGCGTAAGGGACTACAATAGGTCTGAGGATCTCATCCCTATATCGGCGACCAGTCAGAGCTCCATCTCGAATGATGTAGAGGTCAGTGCGCCCGTCAATGGAGATGCCACCATACACCAACACTCCTCCACCGCCAAATCTGACACTTTCGTGCACGAACGCAGGATTATTCCTACTGCCACGGTCCCTCCAGATTAAAATACGCCTATTATCCGGATGCACAGAAAAACGGGACTCGTCAGAAAACAGAATATTGCTCCATTCATTTCTCCTCCAGTTGACATGCTCGGTTGCCCACTCCCTGCGGTCGCGACGATGCCTTGATGTTAATCTAACACATACCATCGGTCGGTGAGCATACAGACCTACAGCATGGAGCCGGTTTCGGACAGTCTGAGTTGAAATAGTGGTGCCTGTAGCCGAGCGAAGGTGTTGTTGGAGAAGAGTAGCGTTCATGTTTCGGTGTCTTCGAGCTGTTAACGCTAAATACCGATCTTCATTGGGCGTTGTTGCCCGTCTACGACCTTGCCCTGGTCTTCGGCCTGCACATCCACTCTCCAAAAAACGGTTCCAGATCCTGGAAATGACACTTTGTGACACTCCAATGGCTTGCGCTACTTCGGCTTGAGTTTGGCCCCCTTCTAACCTACCAACAATTCTCCAAGCTTCTGAATCTGTCAAATGACTTCGCTGAGACATCGTACTCATCGAAACAAAGCAATCACTGAATGCCGATCATCCTTGTCTTCATTCTCTTTTATCCAGTTGAAAGTCAAATTTCATTCGCTGCCGCTGAAGCGACGTTTTTGACGTCGAACTCAAAATTTGCATACTCCACAGTGTGAAAACCAGAAAAATTTGCATTTGTGATTCTCTTCTTCTATTTTCGGCAAAAAAAAATTTCGTTTATATCTTTATTTTATATAAAACTTCAAATATCCTTTAATTGTTTTGAGCAGTGTATATCAGTGTAGTGCACTGCAAGATGCTTACGATAGAAAAAGGTGTGCATAGCATTCATCGTTCCTTTACAGGAACACATAAAAGAATTCGGTTACAGTAGTGTCTATCGATAATAATTGCTGGAAGTGAAGTGCGTTTTCAATTGTGGTATACAAGTTTTAGAATTTAACTAATATTTTGCATATTACTGAGTATGTAATAAATTATATAGATTCTATTCTTCTATTCTTCTATTTCAAAAAAGATCTCGGCAGAATTTGTTGCAGGGGAATTTGGAACTGTGCTATGCGTTTCCTAACTGAAGTAAATTATAGAATACTTTGTAGTATATATTACAAATCTATAGATCCTATACAGGGCTGCATAAAAGAATTCGGATGATGCTTTTCCGACTATTAACGGTAATTCCGGACATTGGGTTTTCAAAAGGGCTGTACGTTTTCCAGTAAGGTATTTGAGCAGTTTTTCTTTATATTTTTAGAATTAACAATTTATTTTGAATTGCATAATTAAGTTACATCAGTATTGCTCATGATTTTCTAAATAATTTAGCATTCTGTTTACATATAAGGTTAGTATCTGTTTCTTACTATATTATTTATGAATGTTTTCCTTTCTTTTTAGTACTAGCAATTTATGTTTTAAATCATTTTCCGGGTTTGTTTTCTTTTTGCTTATTTTATTCACAATATTTTTCTTTTGTCCAGAGCAATACCTTTTTATTTTTTTAAAATTTATTAATGGTAAATCAAGTCATTGTTCCGCAAATTTTGCTTAACATTGTTTAACTTTGTTTCATTTGGTAATTTATTTAAAATATTTATTATTATTTACAATTATAATCCTGTAATGTTTGCAATTTATACTTGTAATTTTGTAATAGTGTATGTTAAAGTAAACAGTGGGTTTGTGTCTTCGCCCCGTGATTACACTTATACTCTAAAGCAAAAGCTGGGTTCCCGGGGCGGTCATTCATTGTTTACTTAGACATTTGGTCAGGGCTAGCTGAGATTAAGCCGAAAGGTAAGCCTACCTGCTTGATTTCACTTTGACCTTGTTTATTTAGACATCATCTTTCACCTTATTAAACGCGGAGAAGTTTGTTTGTTTTTTAGTATTCTGAATGTGTGGAAAGTGTTTAATAATCTATGCTTGACACATGATTTTTCATTCTTGTTCGTTCTTGTTTAAGATGATCTTAGTAACTAAAATATCATTATTATAAAGGTATGATTTTTTTTAAGCTAGTCACCTAAATTTATAACACTAAGTTTACTTTTCTAGATAAAATGTGTTATTCTCTTTTTATTTCAGGATGTAAGGAATCAACATCTTTATTACTATGTTGGACATAAAAGGCTGTATGAATTCAACAACAATCTTAATACTATTCGTTGGAATTCTTCCAAAATGAGCAATTAGTAAAATTTCTTTGAAAGAGTATAAAAAAGAAATTCTTTAAGCATAGCGAATTCTCCATTTTTAAAAAAAGAAGAGTTTTAAATGTTTGGTTAGAAAGGTTTTGAAGGCATATGTGTATTTCATTGTTGCAGTAAGATTTCGAAAAATATCCCAAGTACTCTTCCATGAAATTTTAAGGGTCATTTCGAGATTTATTCTTGATAAAAAATTGCATTAATGTTGATTAAAATGAGAAAGAAGAATGATAAATCAGTGGTAAAATTAATCAGAACACTCAGAAGTAAACCGATGAGTGAGAAACTTTTACACCAATGTTATTTGAATGAGTTTGAAGAACTAATAATCGATCACTTTTTAGAAATTTGATGTTTAATGTAGTTGTAAGTTCATTAATATATCAAAAACAGCCATGAGCTCAGATAGAGAATTATCCGATTCTCAATTAATATCTAGTGGCACAGTTAATAGGATTGATGTGAAAAATAGTGCCAACGAGCTTTGCGCCAACATCAGAAAGTTACATTTTGCAGCTTTGGCTGCTCTCTTAAATATTGTAGCATTAGGAATGGTTTCTGCTTTTACTGCACCAACAGCAGCAGATATGAAAAGCCCGGGAAGCAGATTTCCAAACATTACAAGCAGTCAGATATCATGGATTGCCTCTCTTCCAGGCATTGCAGCCATTTTCGGAAATCTTTTGGCAGGTAAGTATTGAAAATGTATTTTGTATGATGTAAAATTGTCAATTAAAAACTAAGGTACCTATTAAGAGGCTAGTTCGCTCACTCGAAAACTACCGCTCGCTAATGTTAATTCTATGGTGGAAATATTTTAAGATATCTCGTTCGCATTTCAATATTTTTTAAATGATTTTTTTTTTTTTTTTTGCATTGGATAGTTGAGGTCGATCTCTATGCAGGCCCTTTTTTACTTTTTCGATTTTGTTTGCAGGTTTTTTTCATGAGGATACTTATTTCGATTTTTACATGACTGTATTTGTCAGTTAAGGCGGATCTAGAAAAAATATTATTCTCCGCTCAACAACGCGAAACTTTACGACACATTTTCTGTCTCATTTTTAAACGTACAAACATGACACTTACAAGCATGATTATTGAAGTGATTTGTAATAGAACAGTTTCTTTCATTTTTCGATAAATGTGTTAATTTTTGAATCATAAGCGATTATTATATCATGATATTACTTTTCTCCATTCCCGCTCTCCGGAAATTTGGTTCAAAATGCCCAATTTGACAGCTTTTTTGAAAGATCCTCTGCCTTTACCGAAAAATGGAAAACTGTTCGATCCTATATTTTCTGAATAAGAATACCTGCAAATTTAATTCATTTTTAAACAAAAATTAATTCATATATGTTTCAAAAAGTAGCCAAGCCGTAAAAGTTTTCAAAGTCATTCTCAGTATTAATGTCTCTTGTAGGCAGAACAAATATTGTTAAATATGAGTCTTAATTGAACATTTTTTTAAACTAATAATTCGATGTAATTATTTTTCTATCAGTTATTTTATCTTATGTTTTCTTTTTAGGTTACTTGTCTAAAAAGTTTGGAAGAAAAACAGTTCTGATGTTTGTTTCCATACCATTTTTATCTAGCTGGCTTCTTATAGCTTATGCACCCACCATTGCTTGGATTTATGCCGGTCGACTACTTGCTGGTTTAAGCTGCGGAATATGCTCAGTATCTGTCCCAGCATATGTTATAGAAATAGCTTCTGTGGAAATCAGGGGGCTTTTAGGTTCATGCTTTCACCTGTCGTATACATTTGGAGTTTTACTTACAATGACATTCGGGATATTTTTAAGATGGACTTGGCTTGCAATTTTAGGAGGTTTATTTAACCTATTTGCAACTCTTTTAATGCTTTTTATGCCAGAATCTCCTCCATGGCTTATTTCAGAAGGTGAATACGCTGAAGTCTTTACAGCGTTTCGTTTTCTAAAAGGTAAGAATACAGACACATCAAAAGAATACAATGCTGCTTTAGATCATCTAATTAGCCAACCACAAAGAGCGCTCCCTGTTTCCCAATTTAAAGAACCTGAACTATACAAGCCTATAGCATTGGCAGTTGGCTTGATGTTTTTTCAGCAATTTTCTGGAATAAGTGCTCTGATGGCTTATACAGTAGAAATCTTTGAACACGCCGAAAGTTTTCTGGACCCCGCAATATGTGCTGCCATTGTGGCTATCGTTCAGTTTTTTGCAACATTGGTAGGATGTGCCTTGATGGATAAGGCAGGACGCAGAACTTTATATCTTGTATCAGGAATATTTGTCACTATTGGACTTATTATTTTAGGAATATATGGCATTCTCTTGGAAAAACAAGTATTTGCTTCGACCGCATATAACTGGATACCATTGATTGGTTTCACCATTTTTGTAGGATCATTTTCTTTGGGTTTGGGACCCATTCCTTACCTTATGACACCAGAGTTTGTTCCTTTACAAAGCAGAAGCATGGTGTTAGGAATAGCAGGCGTATTTTCTTCATTTTTTCTATTCATTGTCACGAAAACATTTGATGATTTGAGATCCATTGTTTCTGACTATGGCGTATACTGGGTGTATGGATCTTTTTCGATATTAGGATGTTTGTTCTGTTGGTTTTGCATCCCTGAAACTAAAAAGAAAACTATAAGTGATATCCAACATGCTTTTAAAGTTAGTGGTAATCCTACATCTTATGAAGAAATTTGAAAAACATAACAATTAAATAAGTTCAATATTTATTTAAGTAACAATTGAATGTTATTTGACACAGATTCGGCTGAAATATATATTCATTTTATTTATTTATTTATTTTTAGAAGCATAAAAAACTGGTAACACACAAAATGCAGTAAATAACTTTCCGGAGAGATGAATATAAACTCTTATTTAAGATATTGAGCCTAACACCATCTTTAAAGTTCTTCCTTACTAAAGCTTTTGATAATGATCCCAGGGATGGTGTCAGGGTTTGAAACATTCCCGCAAGTCATTGATTTACTATCGTAGAATAATCCAGCTGGTCTGTTCGTTACTGCCTTTACCCACCGTATGAAAATTTAGCCTCTGAAACTTGATTTCAGTTCTAGAAATAAGGACATGTCGAAGGATGCAAAATCAAGAGAGTAAGGAAAATAAACCACTTCAGTGGTATTGTTATCAGCCAAATGTGTCAAAATCGGTCTAAAAGGAAAGCAGCAGGACTCTGCATAGCTGCTTATAATTTCACATTCATATATTCTTTTGCATCGATGAAAGAAAAAGTCAAACTTTTTATTCCTTTCAACAGACTATAGTTGCGTAGAAAAAATTGTTTCATTCTAATTAATGTTATTGTACTTCGAAGATCTAAGACGTCTACTGAAGACGGTGAAAGTCACATGATCAGTAGAGAAGACACAGAACCTACACTGTTAAAAATTTGCAACAAACTGTCCAGTCATTCGACCGTTTTTGTAAAAAAACAATTATAGAACAGTAATTAAACTTTATTCTGACCTTATTATTGCCCATATTATGGCCAGAATGGAGTTAAATTACGGTTATGTAACCATTTTCTACAAAAACGGTCGAATGACTGGACAGTTTGCTGCAAATTTTTAACAGTGTAGTTGTTCCACATACAAGAGTCAGAGCTACCAACTGCTGTGATTTTTTTGTCACCACTATTTTCGAGCAGTAATCTTTGATTGTTTTAATCGCATAAATCTAGGATTAAATAGAGCGTAGATTTTTAGTGGTGACAAAAAAAAAATCGTAGCAGTTGGCAGCTATGACTATTGTATGGGGAACAATCAGATTCTGCGTCTCTACCGATCATATGGCCTTTTCCCCACATTCTTCAGTAGACGCCTTAGTACAATTATAACGTTAATTAGGATGAAATATATTTTTTTTTCTACTCGATTATAGCATGTTGAGGGTGATTTCATATTTGCAACAATTTAGACATGTGTTAAAGTGCATGCTGTAAAATAAATATACAAGAAATTTTTGAATCCTTTTTAACATATTCATATAATTATATATCCATGATTACAAAGGTTCAAACAAAATGTTTCGGAATAACGAGTTAATCTTGAAATTTCAGAAAATATTTTTCCTGTACTTTTTCGAGATACGATTAGAAAAATACGAAATTATATTTTAATAATTAATTAAACCATATTTCGATTTCAGAACACCCTTTCGTTTTACAGGATGGAACAAATGCATGATTTGTTAACAGGGAAATACTTTATGATTTTTACCTCAAAGTGTAGGTATCATCAACTCTCTACAAATTTTGTAAAAAATAAATTAGATTTTAAATGTTGAACTTTTTCATTTGTCTTTTAGTGCTTGGTTCATCATGTTCACATAAAAAAGGAAATGCCATTACGAATGTGTGTAAATTTTATATTAGCTAACTTGTAATTAAAAATATATAAAATTTATATTTAGATTAAATAAGCAATTAAATTGTTTGTACAGGTTTTCTTATGCTGTAGAATTATAATTTGTATGATCTGTATGATTTGCATGTTTCATTATGCGAGAATAACAGTTACGCATGAGTATCTGAAATTTAATTGTGATTGTGACAAAAACACTTCTCAATGTCATATTTACTGGCGAAATAGGATGAATAATTTAAGGACATTCTAAAGTACAGTATAACTTTTTATATCATTCTTATGTCAAACAAACAGAACTTTCATTTTGGAATTTGATATATTTTTGTTATTCGAAAGTATTAATTTATTTTTATAATCTATAAATGTATATCAATGTATCTGTTACTTTATGTATAAATGTTGAACTATAAAAAATGTAAATATACCTATTTTGTATTCTTTTTCTATGCCAATATAAATTACTTTAAATTGTAGGTTGACCTTTAAAAACATTGTTCGCGCATTTTATTGAGCAAAAAATCTTGGATAAAAACCTGTTTATTTTACGGAAATAATCTGTATTTATTACGAATTTACGGTCAAAATGTGTTAAAATAACGGAAAGTTCGTAATAAATACAGATTATTTCCGTAAAATAAACAGTTTTTTACTGGCGTCCTGACTGGCGGTTCTTTTTCTGTAAAATCAACAGATTTTTTTTTTTTTTTTACAGTGTGTGTATTTAGAATTCGTAAACTGTCATTTGTAAACGTTTCAATAATAATAATAATAATTGGTGGATAATTTTTATTAAAAATGGTTAATTTATTTCTGATGGTGAGTGTTAATCTTCCTTTTACATTTTTCTTTCAAACGGCTTTTAAATTCTAATTAAGAAAGCACTACTTTTTAATAAGAGCTACGTTAACGCCTCTTGAAATAGGAAGAGAAAAAATCTAATGCATTAATGGGATTGCCTGTGACTGCTCTTCGTTATGTAACCCATAATTCAAAGTACGTAATAGATACAGATTATTTCCGTAAAACAAACAGTTTTTTACTGGCGTCTTGATTGACATATTTTTTTTTACTGTAAAATCATTAGATTTTTTTTTACAGTGTGTGTATTTAGTATTCGTAAACTGTCATTTGTTTGAAAAAACTGTTTCTTTTACGGAAATAATCTGTATCTATTACGTACTTTGAATTATGGGTTACATAATGAAAAGCAGTCTCGGGCAATCCCATTAATGCATTGGATTTTTAATAATATTAATAATAATAAAATTCTGTGGATAAATTTATTAAAAATTGTTAATTTATTTCTAATGATGAGTGTCAATCTTCCTTTTAAATTGTTCTTTCAAACGGCTTTTAAATTCTAATTAAGAAAGCATTACTTTTTAATAAGAGCTACGTTAACGCCTATTGTAATAGGAAGGGAAAAAATCCAATGCATTAATGGGATTGCCCGAGACTGTTCCTCGTTATGTAACCCATAATTCAAGTGCTTGATTTGATAAATTGCGCTCCGACCCACGTTGAAGTAGTGCTGAAAAGGAACGTCGATGATCTAGTGTTAATTTGCCATCACATGCTGATTCAGTTAGCCTGTGGGATGCTGAGGAAAATGAGGGTCCATGCATTATACAGTTAATATAGTATCCTAACCCGGATATTAATGCTAAGGTGATTCTTCATCAAATTACAGATTTAATAACTTTATCAGTAACTTCTTGGAGTATCGTTGTTAAAATGGCAAAATTTGTTTTGTTTTTTGAAATGCGTTTAGTGACGCCCGTTGGGGAGCGTAAGCTAATTGCAATAATGTCTTTAATAGGTAAGAAATGCAATCAAGGATAAATAAATATTTTTGTTAGGTGAGGAATGCAATCAAAGGGGATTAATTTTTTTTGTTAGATGAAGAATGCGACAGTGGTAAATGAGATAGAGAAAAGCTTAAAGCTATTCGAATGCGTTGTTCTCAAAAACTTTGCATTGATATGTTTTAATATTATAGCCTTTATTAAAAAAAAATAGATTTTACTTTAGTAAACATTATTAATGGAGGTTGCTACATATTTCATATCCATCTGCATTAGTTTTTAAATATTAAATGTGTGTAAAGCTTTAATTTATTTTTTTAATCTTCAAAATATAAGGTAGAAAACTATTAAATTACTTAAATAGCTTTATAACTTTGTACTTTTACGCTTCTTTCTTACCACTAAAATTTAATTAAAAAAATTGCCTTAATTAATCAGAAAAAACTGCGATTAACAAAGTAAAAAAAAAATCTTTTAAATTTTAGTGCTAACAAAAGAGCGTAAAAGCCTGCAGGAGGTATAATTTTATCTGAAAGAATTAAATTTATCTGATGATGTGAGATAATTTTCATTATTCCCTTGCATATTAATTATAAAGAGAATACAAGCAAAAAAATAAACTTCCAAATACTTTTTTTTTTTAGACTAAATCTTATTTCAAAGTAAGTCGCATAATATGAAATGTTGGCTATTAAAGTATCGATATTTCTGTCAGTTATTAAACTCTTGATTAGGGATGTAGCTAGAGGGGTGCCAGGGGGCTCAGTTCCCACTAAAAATGTTTACCCCCCTGGGAAAGATTCCAAGATTACCAAATGAAACTCTGTTCAAAAATCGAACTTAGTTTTGGGGTCCTTTTACAGTTTTGCATAAATACTAAATTGTAGTATATTTGTAATAAAAACTGCAAATAAGTGTTATAAATTAGTTTAAATATGTGTTCTAAAAACAATAATAATTTAAAAATTCAAAATACATCCTTGATTTTGTTAATGTTTTTTATCGTATAAAAATACAAATTTAGAATCCTTAAGGTCAGGGAATGTTCATGCAGAAAAAAATTAAAGTTTGCAAACTCTTTATGAAACAGGTGAACTGTAAGCTTTTTATTTACTACTTGTTGACATCATTACTTATTATTTCACCAGTAAAATTATACTCTAGTTATATACTGAAAATTCTTATTTCTGTAGCCTTTTCTTTTCTTAGTATAAAACGAAGTTATTATAAACAGTTTAATAAGAAACATAATGTCTACAATATGGAAATGCACTAATTTATCTTTCTATATAATACTTTGATCATATATAAATGTGTGTGCGTTTTTTTGTGTCAGAGAGAGAGAAAAAATTTGAGCCTTCCCTACATTTTCTTGACCTCCACCTCCCCTCCTATTATTCACTTCTAGCTACAGCCCTACTCTTGATACAACTCGACTTAAAATTTTCGCTACACACCCTAAGCCCTCTCACAGCACACAATTGCTACGTGGCACACCGGTTGAAAAACATTGCCATACAACATGGTAATATGAGGATTTATCAGTAAAATTTAAATGAAAAGAGAATGATTCAAAAGGAAAAGGTTCAGTATGCACTGTTTTAAAACCCTATGACCGCCGAGCAAAAGGGCAAAATTTTAATGTTGTTTTCTCTGTATTTTTTTTTAATGCTGAAAAAATATGATATTTCAAAGATGATATAAAAAACTTAATTACGTATATGAATATAATCCTTGAGACTATTAATCATTGCTTAATGTTTTAAAACTAGTATTTTATATTTCTAGAATTATATTAATTTAAATATTGCAGTGAAACCTACAGCATAGGGAACGGATATATCAGTTCACGGCGCATCTTTCCTTACGTCGCATTCTTCAACCTATTTGACAAATAGTATCAACGTTCAACTGGCCTATGATTATGACAACGAATCTACGTATAAGAGTGTATGAGAACTAATAATTAGAAAATACATTTTGAGATAAAGGGAATGAAAGTTTCAAGTATACTGTTTAGGCAACGACAGACAGTACAATATAAAAAGGGTTTTGATAGTTCAATATGAAAATATTTTGATATAATTTTTGTACTTACGTGCGGTTTGCGACATTTTATTCTAAAAACTCTAAAGAATTTTTTAAGTAAAAGAAAAAAAAAAGATGTGATATTTTTGAGATTTTTATGTCTCAGATCAAATTATGAGGTATGGAGTTATTTTGGAAATTGTGAATGAGCGGGTTTTTGCAAAAGTACATTAACAAATATTTAAGTTGTAGTGTCTCTGTACAATCAATCAACTTAAGGTGGTTCTCAAATGACCTTCTCAATAACGCGAAATTTTCTGACACAATTTCAAATTCAGTTTTAAACGCAAAGGCATAAAATTGGCAGGACTGCCTATTGAAGCGATTTAGAATCGAAATGAGATTTCCATTTTTTGATAAATAAATTACTTATCGAGTTATAAGCGATTTGTGTTACTTGACGACACGTTTTTCTCTTTTTTTTTGTGCTGGCGCGTTGGGTATTCGGTTCAAAATGCCGACTTTGACAACATTTTCTGAAAAATCTTCTGCCTTGGCTTCTCTCGTATATAAAGTTTTGCAAATTTGTAAAGGACAGATTTGCTGGATTCGAAGTAGAGTTTTTGATGTTTGAAATTGATTATATTATATATTATAGTTCCATTAATTATTTCGTAAAATATAATATTGAAGTAAAAAAAGAGTGTGTTAAATTTAAAAGTGGCATATCCTAAAGTGTCATATATAACATTAATAGTAAGAATAATATTTAAACGTAGCATCGGCGCAACTAGCCCATCCAAAGCCAAGACTGAAATATTTCCAGTGGGTTGGTTGATTTTATGACGGCCGACTATCTACACGAGGGATATAGGCCCTAGGGGGAAGTGCCCTCCTTGGGGGGTCTTTCTAAGGTATTTTTAACCCGTATTTACGGCAAGTTTAGAAGAAAACCACGAAAAACTCCGAACGGGCAGGTCGACGGGCGCGACAGGGGTTTGAATCCAGCACCTCCCGTCTACCAGCTTATTTGAGAGCAGAACCTCCTAGCCACTGGTGGGACTCCATGGTAGTGGGTGTCACAATTCTAGCAGATCTAGTGTTACCCAGCCATCTAGAAATTCTGTTTGTCTTGTACTATGAATAACTTTAGTTTATTTTTTTTAAATAAAATCTAATGGTTAGAAATTTTTGCTTTAGAAACGTCTATTATTTAAATAAATATGATTTCAATTTATTATCAACATATCATAAATATACACATTAAACACACAGTTGTGGTACAATGACATTTACAAGTTGATTAAAATATAAATAGTAGCCAAATTAGATTCAAATTATTTTTCAAAATACAAGTTGTATAAATAAATTCATACTTCCAGTAAATGGTAAAGGCAGCTTCTTTAGATGTTGATACAAATCACAGAACAGCAAGCAAATAACAGACACAAATGACTATATATCATGGATTTAAATTATTGAAAAACGTTTAGTAAGGACTTAGGGGTTAATGTTATACACCTGAAAAAAATAACTGATTTTTGATTTTTTTTTTTTTTTTTGAGAAAATTATGCATAGGAAGAAAATGGGTTTGAAAGTATTTATTATAATCTTGAGCATTATTACCATATTTTATTTTTATAAATAGAGATCTAAATGGCGGCGCTGGAACTGTAGTAACAGGGTGATGTCAAAAGGTTGACTTGCAGCATAACTTTAACATTTTCATCGAATAACCTCCAAATTTTAAACACATATTCACAACACTTTTCTTTAGAGAAGTACACTATATTATTATGAATGATCAACTATTTAAACCAATATGTATAAAGTCAAATTTAATTGAAATTCCAAGCATTCAAAGGAGAAAATAATGTAGTAATACCATTTACTTTAAGGCTGTTCTCAAATCCAAAGAGGCTATTTTCTGACACATTTTTTAAATTCATTTTTGTTCGGAAACGCGTGGAATTGGCAGGTGTTTTTCCTCAGAAACTATGCAATCAAAATACGTTTTCCATTTTTGGTAAACGCAAAAGATCTTTCAGAAAACAGTGTCAATGTTGACGTTTTGAACTGAATTTCCGGACGTGACAGTGAGAGAAGGGAAAAAAACTGTTTGTCACGTGACACAAATCGCTTATAACTCGATAAGTAATTTATTTATCAAAAAATGGAAAACTCATGTCGATTCCAAATCGCTACAATAGTCAGGCCTGTGCCATTTTTATGCCTCTGCGTTTAAAAATGAGTCAGAAATTGTGTCAGAAAGTTTTGCGTTGTTGAGCAGATCATTTGAAAACCACCTTGAGAAATACGGGGGAAAGAACGAAAGAGAATATACTGGCATGAAACTGCTCGAAACTTTTTCTTCATCCAACGATGAAATATATTTTTATTAATGATATTTTCAGTGTTCGATATTTTATTGACGAGCTTTTCAAATATGTTCTCCAGGCAAGACATTTTTCACCTTTTTATTATATTATTTACCTTAAGAGGTACAACATATCATGAAAATTCATTTACCTGACGATAAATGACCAAGTGCGGTTCAGCTTAGCGAGATGCGAGCTTTAGCAAATGGGAGGAGTCTCTTAGGATGGATTGATGAGACCCACCCGTATCTCCTGACTGCTGTTTGCTCAACGTTTCTTTAATCGACATTGATCATCGTTACTGTCTATTTGCTCAAAATTGAGCTTCTGCTGATTGCGATCATGAATGAAGAAAATGAGAATCAAGTAGTTGATGGAAATTTGGAGCCGCTTATCTTCACACTAAGTTTATGGGTAGAGCACTCTCGTCAAGATAACTCAAATGAGTCCACAAACTTGATCACAATCCCGAAATTACCTCGTTACATCTGTGGTTAATACGTTTTTTTATAAACGCGTATTGTTTAGGGATGACGTTTTCTTATCACGCGATGATTAATATGCTCGAGTCAATGAAGGAGAAAGTGAGGAAAATGAAATATTTTACATTCGAGTAGGCAGTCTATTATGGCCACTTCTGAAAGTTTGTTTCTTTTGAATGGCAGAGGCGGATTCAATCTAATAGAATCCTTTAGATAGAAATGTTTGTATTCATATATGCAACATAAAATGAGATCCATTTTTTAATTAAATATTTAAAATGAGAGTATGCTGTATTTCGTTTCAAATTATTATTACAAAATGAAAAAAATGTAATTCAAAGTGGTTGTAAATTATTGAAATCATTTTATTGAAGAATTACTCTTAGACAACTATCAGATTGGAATTAATTTATTAGACACCTATTTAGATTTTTGAATTTAAAATAACATTTTAAAAATATTATCTTATTCCAGGATTAACGTAATATTTTTAAGTACGCATACAAGCAAAATATATAATATGTGATAAAATTTCTAATGAAATGAAAAAATTTAAAAAAACCTTATTTTAAAACCATTCCTACCACAAAGAAAAATAAAAGAAAAAAGAAAAAAATTAAATATGCTCAGCCTTGTTACAATCCGGCGATCGGTTAAGGTTTCATTAAATTTCCATACAAACAGTTTTCGGTTTTATTTTAATATAGATATATGCCAAACGCAAGGGTGTTTCAATTCTTGACGGATTCAAAACAATTTTAAAAACATCCAGGATGCTGGGACAAATCTAAAGATAGTTAATCGTCTCCAGAAATACACTCACGAATACTCACACACATCACAAAGCTCACTAATAAACGAACATCGAGTTGAGTTGAAATTTTACTGCCTTATTACTATATTAGATGAATGATTCACATAATATAAACAAACAACAAACATAGTATAGAAGCTTTGTGTTGTCACAGAGCATTTCATCTACAGAAGACCATCGCACCATCTGATGCTGCGCTAGATATATTAATGCTATTTGACATAGAATTAGAAAGATGCCCTGTGTTTCCTGATGCAAATTAATCCACATTCCTTGGCTTGTGAACTTACTCCAGAACCACAGATATTGGGATGTGACCACATCTGAAGTTTCAACCAGTCTCATATACATACCCTTTAGAAGTGACAGATATGGAAAACAAACAACCCATAAAATATTTTGTGGGATGACGGAGACAACGCGAGGCATTTTTTATAAGCATGAATGTGCGACACTTTCTGTGACAGAAATTAAAGGTTAATAGTGCAATGTATGATTATGAATTATGACTTACAATGTGTTAATCTGTAATAAAGGAAATTTAATAGATGATCTCTTTTAAATAAATCAAACTAACATCAAATTTCTTATATTTTTTAAGCCCCACCAGTGGCTGAGAGGTTCTGCCCTCGAAGCTGGTAGACGGGAGGTGCTGGGTTCGATCCCAATCGCGCCCGTCGGCCTAATCGTTTGGAGTTTTCGTGGTTTTCTTCGAGCCGTGGATTTATCCATGCGTAAATACGGGTTAGGTTCCCTTAGAAAGACCCCCACGAAGGGCACTCCCCCGGGCCTATATCCCAAGTGTAGATAATTGGCCGTCAATAATCAACCCAACCCTATTATTATTATTAATGCATGCACGTATGTAATCATTTAGAGATAACCCAAATTGCCCTGAGATTTTACGGTGGTTCTCAAAAAATATTTTCCCCGTTCAAAGACTCGAAACTTTCTGACACATTTTATGACTAATTTTTAAATATAAAAGCATGATTATTGAAGTCATTTGTAAGCGAACAGTTTTTTTATTTTCTGATAAATGAATTACACCTTTAGTTATAAGTGATTGTTGTCTCAGAACGAATTTTTCCCCTTTCCTGCGCTGTCGCGTTCAGAAATTTTGTTCAAATCACAACCTTTGAATAATTTTCTGAAAAATCTTCCGCCTTTACCGAAAAATGAAAAAAAAATCGATTACACAGTTCGTTATAAGGGCACTTTCCAATTTGATATGTTTGTGAACAAATATGAATTAAAAAATGCGTCAGAAAGCATCCAGTTTGGATTTTATAACTTTAATAATTTAATTATGGAAATAACAAACAGTTTAGCAGGTATGATGGCAAGATGTTAAAATGATGTCCCAATGTGTTGAAAATCGCAATACAAAATGCTATCTAAATATGACAAAAATTTGAACAAATGTATAATAATGTCAGCATTGTATTATACGAGGGACGTTCCGAAAGTAAGCTTCGTCTTTTTTTTTCACACGGAAACTATAGCATCATGCACCTTGCACTATTTTTCGAGATAGTCGCCAGCGACATTGAGACATTTGTCGTAGCGTGTGCAATCAGTTTGTAGAAACCACTCTGGTAAAACTCGGTGCACTGTGATGCAAAGAATTGCCGCACAGCCTGCTTCACATCAGCATTGTTTTGGGAAGTGACGTCCCGAGAGTGCAGCTTTCAATGTAGGGAACAGATGAAAGTCTGATGGAGCAAGATCGGGGCTGTAAGCCGGGTGATCCAGTCTCTCCCATCCGAAGCTACTAATCTGATCTTCTATGAGCCTTGCTGTGTGTGGTTTTGCGTTGTCGTCCAAGAACACAACACCTTCAATCAAGAGCCCTGGTCTCTTTCGTTGAATGACGGACCTGAGTTTTGGTGAGGGTTTGTATTCGAATAACCTAGGGTACGCCGGACTGCTGCTACTCTCTCTTCTTCGGCGCTCTGCGCATGCGTCATTCCTCCTCCCCCGCGCCCCACCAGTGGCTGAGAGGTTGTGCTCTCGAAGCTGGTAGACGGGAGGTGCTGGGTTCGATCCCAATCGCGCCCGTCGGTCTAATCGTTCGGAGTTTTCGTGGTTTTCTTCGAGCCGTGGATTTATCCTTGCGTAAATACGGATTAGGTTCCCTTAGAAAGACCCCCACGAAGGGCACTCCCCCCGGGCCTCTATCCCTAGTGTAGATAATTGGCCGTCAATAATCAACCCAACCCAACCCTCCTCCTCCGCTGACGCTCCTTCCGTCGTTGAACCAGAAACGGGTGTGTATTCTTATGTCGATTGTTTGTTTCACCTGGTGTACCATCTTCTTTTTAAAAAAATGACGAAACTTACTTCCGGAACATCCCTCGTACATATGGTTCCTTGCTCCTTCTCCTCCATCCCAAAGTTTTGACACAAATTCTGCATGTCAAAATTAAAATTCATTTGAAGGAAAATAAATAAATAATATTTTAAAGTACAATCATAATAATAGTCTAAATTATTTTAACAGATTCATCAGTAATCATTTTGCAACAATCAACTGAGACTGTTACTCTAACAATTTGCTGTCTTTAAACCTATTAACATTTTAAAATAATTAAAACTAAAAATTGTTCTCTTATTTGATGAAAAAAAACTGATTAAAGGTCTATGAAACAGTAATTAAAGCTATTGTTTCCTCCTCACGGAATGCAATTTGTTCTTTGAAACCTATGAACCCCCTCTCCTTAAAAAAAAAAGAAAAGAAAAGAAATATAAATAAATAAAGTTGAAGCCTGGGGCATTTTCGATAGAAAAGAGAATCACTTGTCAGCTTTCGAAAATAAACTCATTTAATGAACCAAATGTGGCGAAATTATCTTATTATTTGTTCTCATCACCGATGAGTTTTTCTAATAGGTGTTACTCTAGCTAAACTTCTCCCTTAAGTAAATGAAAAGGGGGAGATATTTAAAAGAAAAAGCGTTTCGATTCTGCTCTGATGTAATGAGTAATGATCCTTGATGTGAAGAGTGCGCTTGCCAGATAATTAAATTGCTGTGTTTGCTGAAGGAACTTACGCATCTCTAAATCAGAGAAGAAAATGAATTACCAGTTACCTACGGGGCAAAATATGGCATCCCCCTGCTTCAGTGTTCTCATTCCCGGGGCTGGGCCTGCGTGCATTCAGCATTTCGGATCTCCATTGCCCTTCGACCCCCATTGGCTTGGCCAACTAATTGGACTGTCGAAACGTTCCGTAATGGTGAGGCCATGAACACGTTCAGCAGGAAAATATTCTTGTTTTTAGTTCCCGACCGCGCTTCGTCGGCGCTAACACATCGGTTATCTAAACTATGATTGGCAGCGAACAATTGCTATTTATCACTGTACAAATACCTGGACACCTCGCGGTGTCAGCATGGATGGAAAGTCACCATTTTTTGCTTAGTCAGAAGGCGAAATAATGCCACTATTTAACCTTTAAAAGATCTATTTGTATGGTAACTGTATCCATTCTTTTGATGGCTGAGGAATTGCTTAGATTTTGACAGACGTAAATTATTGATGAAAGGAAAAGAAATAAAGTATGAAAACCGACATCACAGCACTGGCATTCATTATATTCTATTTTATTATTCTGCATAAGGATTATTTCAGACATATTTCATGCTCTATCATGCCGTTTTCCAGGTGTCATTGTGCTATTTTCAAGGTGTCATCGTACCATTTTATGATTGCATCGTGTTTCACACCTTTTTGTAATCTAGAATAAACATTCTGCATCTTACTGCAATTTTAGGAAAATTAGTTAAACCATCTTCATCTGAATTCGCTTGAATATATGTGCGGAAGAACTGTGGCATTGGTGCAATAATTAACCCCTTAACAGATTTTTTTTTTTTTTTTTGACACAATCAACTAAAAAAGGACAATAAAAAACACAATAAACTAAAAATTAAATTAGGACTAAACACCATTTTTTCCATACTAAGATATTTGCCTTATATAATTGAAAAATGTCTGCCAATTAACAAAGCAAAGATTACAGTTAAAAATTAGTGGTATATCCAAAAGCTCTTAGTAAACGATGCAAACAAATTCTTCTTGCCCGAGCAGCGTTCGAGCAAAAATGTTAAGTGGTTAAAATGATTTTAAAAAGATCATTACTGCTTTATCGTTCCTAATGTCTTCAAATTTACTGAGTATAATTCTTACAAATTTTATATATAATGTTCATCTACAGTTTAAAGTAATTTTCATTACTTTTCTTACTTTTCTAAAAAAAAGATGAATCTTCTCCGTCATGAAAACTCAGATAAAAGCGATTTCATTACAAAATGAGAGCTCATGTCAAAATTCTATGCTTTTCATTAGTTTACGATAACCATCACAGGGCAATTACTTGCATATTTTCTAATAGGACAATTTACAGAGATATACAATTTACTTTGAGAATAGATAAAGGGAGCACAAAGAATGCTGTAAATTCACTCATAAGATATCAATACTTTATGTTCAGAGTATATGAACGTGTATTATTACAAGAAAAATAAATTCCTTACTGCAATGTATGGTTTTACAATTATATCAAAGTTAAGCAGTGAAAAGGAATCAATCTCAATGCTTTTTAGATATTGCAGTAATCTCTTCTAAAGACATATTGACTAGTTTGATAGACCGTGGAAAATCCATCCATAACATCATGCCACTTTTGAAGCCATGATGTTCAGTGTTACTAGACTTATTCCGTGTTCTCTCATGTACCTGCCTTCACCCACTTATAGGTTGTTCTCCACTGATACTATAAGATTTTTTTTTTTAACATTTGAAAGTTATTTATGACCCCCCCCCCCCCCACACACACACGCACTTTTTTTTTTGCACTCGGGCATGTTTAAAGAGAATGCCCATTGGCAGAAAAATCGAGTTACCTGTGCTGGTCTTGTCCTTTCACATGAAACTTTCCCACTATGTACCAAAAGAAGACTGCTAAATATCGGCTGGGAATCAGACTCATCGGAAAATGATCAGAATCCAAACGGCTTGGCGTTGATAAAATCGGTTTCCTGCTATGCCGCCCAACTGTAGGGCAGATGTTGCTTTTCCGATTATTGTACTTACCGGATCTGTTAGAGTTGCCAGTATCTCTTGAGAATTGTGTTCTGCTTATAAAGCTACATACTTCAAATTATATAACGATCCTATAGTTATGTGGTAAACGCGAAAACGACCAGGAACAGGTTTAAAAGCAACAGATTCACTCGTTTCGAATTACTTCCGTACAGAACAAATAATATAGAAATGGCCTGTGTTAACCCCAAAGAAAGTAACAACATCTTTAAAAAGATAGTCCTGTTTTAAAGCATCCTAGAGCGCACCAGAGTTGAAAATTATACAAAAGGTCTTTTTGAGTTATAATTGACATCGTTAATCTAAAACTAATTAGAATCAACTAAAAAAATCGGGTAATTCCTTGTTATACCAGCCTTGACGAGAGAGAGAAAACGATCGTGGCAAGAGCAGGAAATTTGTCACACGTATTTTCTGGCAACCTACAGAGCCTGATTACCGACGGGGCACACTTCCACCAGTAAAATTTAATAGAAACTTTCGTCTTATTAAAACGTCCTATTAATCCAAAATTACTTCTATGAGTAAGGGAAAAAAATCTGTTCTTTTTTACTGGTGGAAGTGTGCCCCGTTGATAATCAGGCCCTGGCAACCTATTCACTGTCTCATACATACAAGTATTTTTTTTAAATATATATACAATTTATTTAATATACAGAAGCCATTTATAAGTTATTATATACAAACATATCTCATACGTGTAATAAGAAGCATTTTGTTTAATAGATACATAAATAAGAATATTAGTTCATAATTTTTTTTATAGCAATTTATATCATTTGGCAACAAATCTAACTTTTTGAAGCGCGAATTACGCCAAAGCTTTGGAAAAAGAGCCAAGACGCCATAACAGGGAAGTACAAAAATTGTCAGCATTTAATATCGTATACTCAACCGAAGAGTAAATTCTAATTGGTCATAATTGGTAAATATAATATTTGCATTTTCAATTCTAATTTTCACCCCTACTGCATTCAAAGCAGTGAATTTGGGTTGGGTTGGGTTGATTATTGACGGCCAATTATCTACACATGGGATATAGGCCCGGGGGGAGTGCCCTTCGTGGGGGTCTTTCTAAGGGAACCTAACCCGTATTTACGCATGGATACATCCACGGCTCGAAGAAAACCACGAAAACTCCGAACGATTAGGCCGACGGGCGCGATTGGGAGCAGTGAATTTGAATCTTAAGTTTTGGAAGACAGTGTATTTTTCAGCGATTCTAATCAAGAGTTAATTTGCAATATTGCTAGAAATTAATGTAAAATCATCAAATTCTTTTTGTGTTTTGGCAAATAAAGCACGAGACACATTTACAGAATTTCACGGTTTTTAATTCTGTGTAGCCGTTACGAAGTAATTATTCTTGGATTTTGTCTAAAAATTTATGAAATTGTTAAGTTTAGTAAAAACAATTTTATTAATTCTATTTTCCATCGTAGCTGCCAAAGCTTCAGATTTTTTAGCACTACTATTTCAGAATATTAACTTTTAACTGTGACTGTTTTTTAAATTTTCACAGTTTAACTTGTAACTTTCAGTTTAACTAAGAGACGCTAATGACTTTTTTTTTTCTTTTGGAGCCCTAGTATCATCACTTTCAGACTTCTGAATAATTAAATAATTTATTACAAAAAACCCCGTACCTATAATTTAGTACAGAAACAGCATCCTGTGAATTAATTGAGACTTTTATTTGTCTTTTAATCCAGCAGTCTCAGAGACCGCTCACAGTAGCTAACATACAGCAATTTCTGTGACAGTAGTTAAGAATTAATCTCCGTTTTATTTAATCGCAGAATTTCTGCAATTAAATACAGCGAATATTTCTATTTTTAAATAGTTATACTCAAAAACCAAAAGGTTTATGAACTATGATTCCTTAATTTTCACGACTTGTAAGATGCGTTACAGGAGTTTGAGTTGATCTTCATAAAAAAAGTAGATTATTGTTTGAGTAGCATTAAATTATTTTCCTGCTGAACTACAGTTAGTAGACTTATAGAAGTTTGTGGAAAATAAATAAATTCATATACAAGGTTACGTAAAGTACTGAGTCATTTAAGATACGTGTATTGATTATTAGAAATATTTATTTGTTGTTAATTATTCGAATGTTTATTGTTTAGTAGGTTGGCATATGTCTTTGGACTTCATGGTAATCTTTTGCCTAAGGAGGAATAAACAGACCTGGACCTCCGTTTAAAATGACAGCCTAACCACATCATAATCCAGGGTTGAATCTGAAACGCATTCAAATCCGACATCCCTTGACTACAAGATATTTATTCGAATGTAAAGGGTTGGGTTGATTATTGACGGCCAATTATCTACACTTGGGATATAGGCCCGGGGGGAGTGCCCTTCGTGGGGGTCTTTCTAAAGGAACCTAACCCGTATTTACGCATGGATAAATCCACGGCTCGAAGAAAACCACGAAAACTCCGAGCGATTAGGCCGACGGGCGCGATTAGGATCGAGCCCAGCACCTCCCGTCTACCAGCTTCGAAAGCGGAACCTCTCAGCCACTGGTGAGGCTCGAATGTAAAGCTTTTGAATATTATTATTGGAGAAACGTGCGTATATACAATTAAGTGCCCTAGCTACAATTATGAATCACTAGTGAATAGTCGCTTTTCTGAATAAAATGACTGAGAACATAATGTAAATCATTATATTTGTACTTGAATCAACCGCTTATTTGAATCTAAATTTACAAGACGGATGTGGTTTGATTAAATAGCATATAATGTAAAATGTGAATAAACTGAATCAAAGCTATTCCCAAACCAAACTGGCTACTTTCTGACACAGTTCTAAATTCATTTTTGTTCGTAAATGCATGATTTTATTCAGAAAATATGAAATCAAATAGCGTTTTCAGTTTTTTATAAAAGCAAACGACCTTTCAGAAAATGCTGTCACATTAGCGTTTTGAACCTAATTTTCGGATACGACAGATGAAAAATGTCATCATGTGACAACAATAGCTTATAACTCAAGATGTAATTCATTTATTGAAAAATGAAAAACTATTCCATTCCAAATTACTCCAATAGTTACGCCTCCAATTGTCGTGTTTTTGTGTTTAGCAGTGAGTTCGTAAATGTGTCAGAAAATCTGCGTTTGGTTTGAGAACATTTTTAAATACCGAGTGCGCCATAAGTTCGTTAAAACTTTAAAAATTCATTAAAAAGAAACAAATGATGCTAAAAAATTCCGTTTTGCAGGAATAGGATTAGAGGGAGATCGGATTTTTTTAATAACAAAAAAGTTGTGGTTCAAAAAATTACGATAGATGGCGCTGGCATGCATACTATGAAGCATATGTAAGCAAATTAGAATTATAGTAAAAGACCCATTTATGTGAAGCGTCTGACATGCTTCAGTATCCCAGAACATGAAACAGGCTCTTTACTCGTCTTCGGTCATTTTGCTGAGCGGAATTTTCACAATGCGCTAGTTGCTGATTTCCAGTTCTTGTAAAAGAGTTTAACCAACAGCGCTTGATCTGGTAAAGATAACATACTACTGCCATAAAATGAAGAATCTGCGTGCATTGAGGGGTTTTATTAACAGCCTGATTTGCATAAATCTACTTCATATTATGCATGCAGTGCCATCTATCGGTAATTTTTGAACCAAAATTATTTCGTTATTAAAAAAAAAATCCGATCTCCCTCTGATCCCATTCCTGCAAAATTTTTTAGCATCATTTGTTTATTTTTAATGAATTTTTAAAATTTTAACGAATTTTTGGCGCAGCATATATACTTTATATAGCAGTATATATACCTTAGGAAGGTAATTTGATTTCTTGGCATTAAATTGAATTTAGGTTTTACTTTATTTACAGGTTATGAAAATAGTCATTCGTTTCGTAATCCTTTTCTTTTAAAGAATTAGCTACTATTATGAGTTTATAAATGTGTCAGAATTCGCGGTATAAAATATTTGTTTTCAGAATATCCTTAAATATACTTTACCAAGCACCAAGGCAATTTAATTTGTCGGCATTAAACTCAGTCTACTCCTAGCTTTATTTACAGGTTCTGAAAATAATCTTTCTTTTCGTCACCATTTTCTTTTAAAGAATTAGCTAGTATTTTGAGCTTATTGTTTCCGGAAAGGACGATTATAAATACAAAATTTTATAATGCTCTTGAAAACTCGACCACATCCCATCTTAAGTGGTATTTAATGTGCCAATGAGAGTGCCAAATCTTGTCCTTTTGATAAAGATGGGATAATAATTTTTTTGCGGGACATCTCGCCGACACTCGGCAGCAGGAAATCCAGAATAAGATTCAGGATCATGTTTCACAGTAGTTTAGAGCCAGTGCTATAATAAAGTTAATATCATCCATTTCGTCTTCTGTCTACGTCGTTGTTTTGAAAATTTTATCTTTACTTTTATAAACTCGTTGTGTTCGAAAGAGCTGAGAAGTAAATACATGAATGCTTGTAAATGAAAGGGGAGAGACAACAGTTGCAAAATCGCATCTAAACCAGACTTTCAGTGAATTTAAATTATTTAAAAATATATTTAGTAAAAGGACAAATAATTAGGTAAGAGATACATAAATGCTTGGAAATGAAAGAGAGAAGACAACAGTTGCAAAATCACATGTAGAACAGACTTTCAGTGAATTTAAATTATTTAAAAAATATTTAGTAAGGACAAATAATTAGGTAAGGGATATATGAACACTTGGAAATGAAAGAGAAGACAACAGTTGCAAAATTACTGTAAAACAGACTTTCAGTGAATTTAAATCCTGCTTACGTCGTTTGTTTTGAAATTTCTATCTTATTTTTATAAACTCGTACTGCTATAGGAGAGATGCTTTCAGGAAAAACTTTTGATAGGAATGTGGCCCAAATTATCGTTCGTGTTCGAAAGAAACTGAGAAATAAATACATGAACGCTGGGCAATGAAAAGGGGGAAGACAAGATTTACAAAATCACATGTAAAACAGCAGACATTCAAACACTCTTTTCTCGGGAACTAATGAAACGATTTCAATACTTTTTAAACTAGTTTTGGCAATAGCCAAACGATAAATTGATCGTTCGGAAGAAGTAAAAATAAAAATACAATAGTTACGCGATTTCTCAAACAAAAGAAAAATCACATGTTAAACAGCTGACATGTCAAACACCTGACAGGTTAACATGGGATTTCGCTATCGGGGAGTTTCAGTAAAGCGCCCCCTTTGTCATTCTTAAATTCAAGTAACGCTATAAAAAAATCACAGAAAGTTAAATATTTTTTACTTAAATATTAGTTTTATTTCATTTAATCTAAAATAATATTAATACAGCAAAACAAAGAAAAAATTCTACAGAGCATTTTTCTGAGTGAGTAGTAGAAGTTTAAAGAGCACAGAAAGATTCATTTAATCATTTGATTACTAACTCTTACCGTCCACAATTTCTATACAGGGCCCACACCAGCCGAGAAAATCAGGTATCTGTATGTGAAAATTTTTTGGTGATTTTAATTCACATCTTGCTTTTTTCAAAGCTACTTTGACGGTAAATAATTATATATAGAAGTAGAGGTCCCCCCCCCCCCCCCGTCATAAAACTTTTGATTATAAAATTTTTAAATCTTTAAATGTAATTATAGGCTAATATTATTATTTAAAAAATATGAAGTCCTGAGGGGGCTGAAAATGTTGCTGAGGGGATAGGCTAAGCCCTCCCTGGTTACGACCTTAATTTCGAAGAGCGATTTAACTCCCGACAGCGAATCATGGCCGGCGCAACCATCGGGCAAACGGGCTGCCCAGGGCCAAGGGGTAGTTGGGGTCATGTTAGGAGCCCCGCGACTCTCTATACAATTCGAAATACCGTTGTCTTTGTGTTAAATAATAAAATTTTTGCTCTAGATTTATTTTTAAATGTTTTTTCGTAAGAAAAAAGAAAGTATAACTTTATTTCACACAGCCAAAACTGATATATTTGTCGGGAAATGTATAGATTTGATGACCCTGAAAATAAACGTGAACGCCAAAAATAGATATTTAAAATATTATAACGGATTTTGAGAAATTATAAACACTTTTGCGTATTAAACGTAAAAGAAGTTCTCTGGTATTTTTGTTACATTTGCTTATCTATATTATACATTATTCTAAGATACATACAATTTAAAAATAAATTTTTTAATAGTCCTGTGTTGCAGTCAGAGATGCTGGGTCTCGCTAAGTGCTTTTCCAGGGCCCCGCAACACATTACGCCGGCCCTACAGCTACAGTAAATGAAATGTAGAACGGAAACTGCAGGAAGATCACTTAGATTATGCGAGCAATTCAAAGGACAATTACCAAGAGAAATGGACACGCTCTGTCACTTGCGTGAATTTCATAAGAAAAATAAATTTGTACCCAAAGGGTTCATTATGACCTCGAAATTCGGGAAAATAATCTTTTAAGCAAGTCAAAAAGAAATGCGAAATGGCCTTTAAAAATGAGAAAACGAAAAATTGCAAATTCAGTAGCAGGTATTTAGAACTGCTTTAATGCGTCGTACTTCGTCGGGGGCGTAGCTCAGATGGTAGAGCGCTCGCTTAGCATGCGAGAGGTACCGGGATCGATACCCGGCGCCTCCAAATGTGACTTTTATTCACTTACCAGCGTGAGATATAGAGTTCTGATATGAAGTGATTTTAAATTTTATAAAGACGTAGTTTTCAATCTCTAATGTGAAATGGACTTTGACTGCATTCGTGTTTTTCAAATCTTTCATCAGAAAATTAAAGTTTTTAACTTCTTTTTTTCTGTATATTCTTAAAAATTGTCTCTTTTTTTTTTTCTTTTAATCCTTTGCTTGGAAGAATATTTCTAAAATATATACTTACTGTATATTTCAAGCGTTAAATTTTAGTAAAGCTGTTGGTCTGTGAATAATATTTTAATAGTTAAAACTTAAAAATAAATCGGCGAGTATAACTCGCGCTCAATGGGTTCCGTGCATTAAATTTATTAATTACTATTTATTAATTAACAAACTCCTACTACCCCTAATTTTTTCATAATTTTAGTTTTAGTAGATTCGGAAATAAGGGTGGAGGGACATATTTTTGCAGTACATTTTGATACGATATCTCTGAAAATTAAAACAAATATATTTTTGAGTTCGGTGTTACGAGATCTTTCGAATAATACCATATAAAATTTATAATTTTTTTTCAAGTAACTTAATTAATATCTCAGCTAATTACCAATATTTTTTTCGAAAATCATTATCAAATATCCTTGGATGATTGTGCGTCGATAAATATCTCATGCGCCCGTCAACTCCCCCGCTGACTGCCCGTAAAGTAAAGTTTGTGTGTAACGGAAAAATTCGTTTTTCTCAAAAACTATGTTACCTAGGAAAATCGCTATAGTTTTCCTGCAAGGTTTAAATAAACTCTTACTACCCCTAATTTCTTTATAATTTTAGTTTCAGTAGCTTCAGAAATACAGGGGGGGGGGGGGGCATATTTCACAGTGTATTTTCGACGATATCTCTGAAAATATAATACCTAAAATTAAAAGTAATATATTTTTGTTTTCGATGTTACGAGACAATTTTCTAACCATATTTCTGAATGGCTAATAATTTAATATTTATGTATAACAATTATTATTTTATTAATGATAGCTAATTATAAATTAATAGTTTAAATTAAATAAAAGTTAAAGGAACAAAAAATAATTTGCCAAATGAAAACAAAAAGAAACGTCTTTTAAGAAATATAGAAAAAAGAAGTCAAAACTTTTTATTTTCTAATGACAAATTTGAAAATTACGAAAGTATTCCACTCCCGTGGGATTAACATTATAGAGGGGAAATTTAGATCTCACTAAAATAAGGAGCTTTAACGCCATATTATAGATTAAACCTACAATTACTGATATAGCTTTATTTAATGGATTTCATTCCAATTTTATATTTCCAGTAGTCTTCATAAAACGTACCATAAAAATATTCTAGTTCTTTCCGCGTATTCAGCTAGTGCTGTAAAAACAAGCGTAGGTTTGCTTTGATGATTCTGTATTTCTTAAAAGAATATTTTTACTTGATATTTAAACAGTTAAATATCAAATTGTACTTATAAAAGTTAAATCAAAGGAAATGTTTTAACTCTGTGCATTGAAATATGGTAACAGATGTTACTTTAAATATAAAAGATTACTGACATATAATTAGTGATTTTCCTCATGAGAATAAATTTTAATCAGCATACAAAATTTGATAGATAAGTATTCAACTTAATCTAAAAAATATTTTTCAAATAAAATAGTGTCGCATAAGTAGGATCAGATGATACCCATGTATCAGTGAATAAAATAAAAGTGACAAACACTAGAACGCCCGGAATATTTACTTAAGTTTTATAAAAAATATTTTACACCAGAATTTTTTATCTAAATCTATTTAACTAATTTATTTACCTTATTTTTACGTGGTTTACATTTCACTTTTTTATAAACAAATTTCTGATTCGAATCAAAATATATTTATTTGGTACCGGTCAAAATGACCACTATGGTCGTTCTAGTGTTAGGGCGGTTCTTAAAAAAATATATTTCCCCGCTCAACAATGAAATTTTGTGATACATTCACGGACTCATTTTTAGGGTTCCGTACTTAGAAAGTAAAAACGGAACCATTATAAAGATCACTCCTGTGTCTGTCTGTATAGGTGAAAATTAGCAGTCGCCACTCGCCACGTGGCGATTATAGTTTAAAAAGTGGCGATTAAAAAATCAGCCATCGATCGCTACCCTAGTCGCCACTCGCCAAGTGGCGATTAAAAAATCTGTTATCGATCGCCAAGTGAAATACACCATTTTTCATGGAAATATGCATCTCTACATTGATTACATCTAATTAGAGGACTCGTTAATTATTTTTCTTACCAGATGCAAAGAGATTTCAATGACTTAGCTGTATTTTCAATATTTCGGCTTTTTCTCATGTGCTCTTACGTTCATGTTATGATTACTCTTTAGTTGGATTATTTTTTGAAAAATACAGTTTTATTCTGAAAAATATATTCATCAGCTTTGATTCCACATGCATTTCAAGTGATTTATTCCTTTTTTCCCACCGGATACAAGCGGATTTTAAGGACATTTCAGTATTTTCAGTATTTCGACCACCAGTTGGATTATTTTGTTTCAAGAGATACCGTTTAATCATGCGAAATACTCATACTCATACAATAGGTATAAAACTCTTATAGAAAAATATGTTTATATACAACGATTATAATTTATATAGATGTCAAGAAAGTTTGAAACATAATAGTGGCTACTAACTTTAAAAAGTGGCCACTAATGAAACTGAGTCTACCGGCCACTGGCTACTAACTAAATTTCCCAGTTTTCACCTATATCTGTCTGTCCGTCTGTCAGAGCTCTTTTACTCGTAAACTATGAAACATAGAAAGTTCAAACTTGGGAAAGTTATAAAGTCTATTGACCGACCTATTTTCAGATTATGAGCCATTCACAAATATGTTTAGGAAACATTTAGGGGGGACAATTAAGTTGCTTGAAAAAACAAATTTTCTTTTCGTATATCATGTGAAAGATCTCGTAAATATCGAACTCAAAAATATATTTGTTTTAAGTTTAGGTGTCATATTTTCAGAGATATCGTCGAAAATACACCGCAAAAATATGTCCCCCTCCCCTCTATTTCCGAATCTACTGAAACTAAAATTATGGAAAAATTAAGGGTAGTATGAGTTTATTTAAATCTTGCAGGAAAACTATAGCGATTTTCCTAGGTCACATAGTTTTTGAGAAAAATGCATTTTTCCGTTATACACAAACTTTAATTTAGGGGCGTTCAGCGGAGGAGTTGACGGGCGCTCGAGACATCTATCGACGCAGAATCTTCGAAGGATATTTGATAATGATTTTCGAAGAAAAAACTTTCGGTAATTAGTCGAGATATTAATTAAGTTACTTGAAAAAAAAAATGCTCTTTTTATGTATCGTGTAGGGTATCGTTCGAAAGATCTCGTAACAAAGAACTCAAAAATATATTAGTTTTAATTTTGGTATTATATTTTCAGAGATATCGTCGAAAGTGTACTGCAAAAATATATCCCTCTCCTCCTATTTCCGAATCTACTGAAATTAAATGAATGAAAAAATTAGGGGTAGTATAGGAGTTTGTTAATTAATAAATAATAATTAATAAATTTAATGTACGGATCCCTTTGAGCGCGAGTTATACTCACACTTGACCAAATTTATTAAACGTAAAACGCATTTGTAGGGATGATTATGTTTGCGAACAAAAATGAATTCAGAAATGTGTTTGAAAGTATCCAGTTTTGGATTTGAGAACAGCGTAAAAAATAAATAACTAAATAAAAAGAATAAACTAGGCCGTTGTATTTTAAAAGCATATTAAATCTCAATACTTCACATTGGGAAGGAAGCTGTTCTCTTATTAGGTGCGTTCGTAATTATATAAATACGTAGCACCTATAGTCGTCGTTTGGTCCGTCCGTCTGTCCGTCCGTCTGTCTGTCTGTCTGTCTGTCTGTCCGCATATAACAACGCAAAAACTACCCAACCAAATGGTTTGCAATTTAAAATATATTATCTTTGCAGAATTTTGTCGAGACATTTCAAATTTTATTAAAATCGAATCAAAACTTTAGGAGATATTAATAAAAATATTTATTAAGAAATTTGAATTTTTTTTTTTTTAAATCGGTGCTTTTTTGTTATAGGAGCTTCCGAAGTTTAATCGTCAAGCGACCGAGATACTTATTTTATGACAGAAATTAATCTGCAGACGATATAATTCATTTCACAGAATTAAAAATCATCAAGATCTGAATATTTATATAACTAGCTGGTACATATATATCTGAATATTTATATAACTAGTTAAGATATTTATATGAACAGTGTCATAAAATATATACTTAACTAGCTGTTTAACCCGTTCTACGCACGGGATATCATGAATTTAATTCTAAAACGCACCTCGTTTGTAACGTTTGACGTACAATTTCCAACTTGTTATTCTTTCATAACTGTTCTTTCTTTTGAAAACTGCGTTCAGTTTGTAGAAATAAATAGCGCATATAGTAGTGAACTTTTGTTACACGAATAAATGCAGCCTCTTCTTGAAATAATATATAAAAAGACCAAATCAGGTTCGTGGTTCCAAATAGCTCAATTTTCAAAAGAGAAGGGTTAAATGTGAAACATTTTCTTAAATTTAGATTTCTATTAAAATTAATATCTACAATTGAACACTGATTTACGCTAATTATGCATTAAATTTAATTAATTAGGCGTTAAATTAGTTGTGTACTGATTTAGACACCGCTCAACAACGCGAAACTTTCCTACAGAATCAGGAACTCATTTTTAAACGTAAAAATATGACACTTGCAAGTGTGACTATTGAAGTGATTTGTAATAAAAAGTTTTTAATTTTTCGATAAATGAATTACTTATATTGAGTTATAAGCGATTGTTGTGTGGTAACGGCAGCTTTTTCCGTTTGCAGCTATGTCAATTTTGAAATTCGGTTCAAAACACCAACAGCATTGGCTTACGATAGCCTTTGCTTTTATCTAAAAATGAGAAAATAAACTGTTCGATTATGTAGTTTCTGAATAACGGCACCTGCCAATTGCATGCTTTTGCGAACAAAAATTAATTCCGGAATGTGTCAGATAGAGGTCTGTTTAGATTTGAGAACAGCGTATAACCATAACCTCATATAATACAGGACTTAATTCCTAACAAAGAAAAAAAACCAGAGCTTTAATATAACTGCAGTAATAACAACAGTAGCGTTATTCCTTGTCCCCTCCACCGGCATATTTATATTTTATACATCATTTTCAAAATTTAAAGCAATTTCGTTTTAGCAAAAGGAAATTTTTAATATATTTTGACTATACCTATATGCATTTACATACATAATAAAATATAATAAATGAACTGAGCTCCAATATTAAAATCAGGGGAGGGAAATTTTCAAAAAATCATACTTGCCAAGGATTTCTTTGTATCAACTAGCAAAACGCAACACACAGCGATGTTCCAGTGGTCTCCGGGGCGCAATATTTATGAGTTCCGGTGAATTCCGACCAATATTTAAACATTCTCTAAAATCAAAGAGTTGAGCTCTAGTGAGTCCGGCCCAAATTAAGGCTGTTCTCAAATCCAAACTGGCTACTTTATGACAGATTTTTTAATTCATTTTTGTTCGGAAACGGGTGAAATTGGCATGTGTTCTTATTCAGAAACTTTGTAATCGAAAGACATTTTCCATTTCTTCAGAAGAACTATCAGAAAATGCTGCCAAAATCGGCGTTTTGAACAGAATATCCGACGCTGCAGCAGGAGAAAGGGAAAAATGTGTCGCCACGTGACACGAATCGCTTATAACTCGATAAGTAATTTATGTATCAAAAGATGAAAAACTCATTTCGATTCCAAATCGCTTTAATAGTCAGGCGTACCAATTTTATGCCTTTGTGTTTAAAAATGAGTCAGAAAATTTCGCGTTCACTGCAAAAAAAAAAAAAAAAAAAAAAAAAGGCAAAATGTTCTGTAAATTTATGAACCCAAATTGCCAGCATTATTTACTGTAAATTAACAGCACAATGTGCCTTAAAAACTTTTGTTTTTGGAATTTTACAGTAAAATCTCTGCAATTATTCTAATTTTTCTGTAAAAATGACTGTAATCATGCTAAATTTTACAGGAAAAAATGCTGGCAATTTGGGTGCATAAAATGACAGCAAATTTTGCCATAATTTTTGCCGTTTTTTCTTACAGTGTTGTTGAGCAAGTCATTTGAGAATCACCTTAAGCATTACTCTCCTGTCAAATATTCATCTGCCGTCGAACCAGTTAGCAATGCTACTTTATGTAATATGCATTCGACCCCTCCTTTTGAAACGATTAGTTCTAAAATCTGATAAGCGATCTATGTAAACAGGCACCTCCTTCTCATTACAGCATTGAAGCCACAGTGCTGAGGACTCATTACTTGGTAATAAATTAATGCTCGGGACAACGAATTATGGGGTTCGCCCCCGTACTTGGCCACCTGGTAATAGATCATTTGATCTGACACTTCTTGCTTAAGAATGACCTTCGAAATCGCAGCATCTTGTTCACTCAGGGGTTTGCAACAAAACTAAAAGTTGCTGCACTCATTCTTATAGGCTTTATGATTTGATTATTGAAATTCACTAAATGCTAAAGAAAACATTTTTAACAATTTTAGACTATCGTTTATTATTAATAATAAATTTTCACTCTTATGCTGACAAAATTAAAGATTTCATAATCAAAATCTAATGAGAGCTATTTCAGTTTCAACACATATTTTGACTAAGACAAAATTAATAATAGAGATATGAATTATTTTTAAATATGTTTTAGAATAAAGTAGAAAGGAAAAAAATTATTTACTACTAAAACTCCTACTTCTAATTATGTTTGGCGCTATCAAATTATGAGGGTGTGTGTGTGTGTGGGGGGGGGGATTTGCCCATGCAGAAATCAGAGCCTGGTTTTATTCCAATAATAGAGAGCAAATTTTTAAATAAAAATATCTAATGAATTTGCCGTAATAAAAAAGATAGGTTTGCCGTAGGCAGGTTTTTTAATTCTTTATTATAGGGTGGAGTAGGAGTTGCAGCTCGTTGTTTATTTATTTATTAATGTTTTCTTACATAAATGTGAGTCTGATAAAAAAAAAAAAAAAAAAAACTTGAAGAGATCGATTTATCAATAATAAATTTATCTGCCATTTTAATTATCTTTTTAGTGTGAAATGAATAATTAAAATGTTAACATTTAGTTACTAGCCGTTTCATTCTGTGCTGAGTATAGAGATTTTTTTTAATGTTCTTTAAAATTTAAGACTTTAAGTTGTCGTCCGGATAACCTATCGATGTTGTACACTATAAAAATGAGAAAAAAATTTCTTGATCTAACAAGAACGTTTACCGAAATGTAATATAACCTCTTTCGAGTTATTCACGATTCCGAAAAGCGTTGCTTTATCTTCCGAAACCCCAGAAACGAATGGGTTCCTGAGATTTAAAAAATCATTTATGAAGCAACAGTTTCTTTCCGTATTTTTCAGAAACGTTTCCGAGTAGTTTTTACAGTGTATTAATTAGAGTTGAAAAGACCAGAAAAACCCGGTTTAAACCTGGGAATAAACCGGGTTTTTTAGGAATAAACTTGTTTTTTTGGGAATAAACTTAGTTTTTTTGGGAATAAACCTGGTAATAAACCGGGTCTATTGGAAATAAACCGGTTCTTTGCAACTCTAGTATTAATTAACACCTTTTTGACGAGCGGATACGTGATATAGAAGATGTCCAAAGTTCTTCTATTTGAACAACAATATTTTTAAATAGAATTTTTTGCCTTATTTAATTATGACATTTCAGCGATTGAATTAGATAGGAATTAGAATAGAAAAATTCTGGCGGCCAAAGATTAAAAGAAGCATACTTGACGCTCTTCGCGAAAGGAGTTAATCAATTTTTTCAAGTCAGCATCAACACGAAATATTAGATTTTTGGATGTTATCAATTCACAACACTGTAAAAAAAAAATCACTCAAATTGATAGAAAAAAAAGTCAACTTTGGCGCCAGTGGAAAACAGTTTAATTTACGGAAAATATCAGTATATTTTCATTAAAACAGTTTTTTTCCTGTAAAAAATATAGATTTTTTCTGTAAAAATTACTAAATCCACATTTTTTACAGGCAAAAAATGTTTTCTTTTAAACAGTTTTTTTCTGTTAACAAATACAATATTTTTCCGTCAAAATTACAGATTTTTTTTACAGTGAAGTAAACATTTTCAGCTGCGTTATAGAATTTATATATGCAATTGTATAGCAAAATAATGTTCATTTTACGCTGTTAATTTAGAATGTTTGTCTGTTGAACATGAAAATGCTTATTCTTGATTTGGGAAGCATCCGAAAAACTGATATTTCGTGTTGAGAAAATTGATTTATAATACACTGCACTCGGAAACGTTTAGGAAAACTACAGGCAGCAAAAGAAACTTTTCTTTCAGAAATATTGCTTTAATTCTCAAAAATCTATTGGTTCCTATGGAGATAAAGGAACGTCTTTTGGAATCGTGAGTAATTCGGAAGAGGTTATATTATAATATATTCGTAAACCTTCTTGCTAGATCAAAAACATTTCTCTTTTTTTACAGCGTATACTCTTCGATCTGTGGTTAGCTTTTATAGATAAAATCAAGCTTGATTGAATAATTAATAACTTTAAGTCTTGAGCTTAAAAATTGTTTGTTTTTGTACGTAATTACTTAAACGATATATTTAGTTTTATCCCTAAAAGCAAACCAATGTTGTGTCAGTATTACGTTCATAAGAAATATTTCTAATGAAATGTCAAGATTGGCTTAATATTGGCTTTACACTGGAAATATTTGCAATGAAATAAAAACATTGGCATTTACGTTGGAAATATTTGAAACTAAACAACACTGCATTAGGAACTGATTAATACTTTACCTTGGAAATGTTGGCAATGAATTGGTAAAGCCTTTTTTTATGAATATTGGTGTAATATTGCCAAAACGTAAATACCCCAACATTAAGGCATTCTTTTATGCCAGTATTGGCCAAAATATAATCAATATTGTTAGAGATGTAGGCAAAACAAACACTGCACAAATCTTCTTGCCATCAATAGGAAAAATGCTGGTAGCAGAGTTGTCTAAAATCTTGCATGCTTTTATGGAATTGTCGTATTGGAGAATTTCTGATTAATTTCAGCTTAAAATAGAGAATTTTTAGTTTTTTTTTTAATCGTCGATGGGAAGAATGTTCAGCGATTTGCGGGAAAAGCTAAACTGAAAATTCCGCCAAGAAGCGGAAAAACAACTGGCAACACAATTGCCGCCAATCCTGTGTGATTTCAGGGAAATATATCTTAGATTTGAGAATTTTATTTCAATTTTAGCTTAGATTATGTACGTTGAATTGTAAGTGAATTGAGGGAAAATGAACAAATAAAAAGGGAAACGTTCAATCATTATGAACGGAAAAATATGTGTTAATTGGCATTTATTTTTGCAGTGAACTGGCCCATTATTGCGTATATTCCGTTCAAAAATCTCTTAGTACGCGATTTTACATTATTAGGTCTACATGTGCCCGAAAATGAACAAACATTTCATCTAAACAGGTTCTCCGTCACGATTTAATTAACTATTAAATCGATAATACGATAATTGAAAGATTCGATTATTGAATCTATATTAAATCGATCGATGGGCTAATATTTTTCACTGCAAAAATAAATGTCAATTAACACATATTTTCCTATTCATAATGATTGAACGTTTCCCTTTTTATTTCTTCATTTTTCCCCAATTCACTTACAATTCCATGTACATAATTTAAGCTACAATTGAAATAAAATTCTCGAATTAGTGTTTAATTGACATCTATTTTTGCAGTGAACAATATTGACGCATTATTGTGTAATATCTCTTCAAGAACCTCTTATTACGCGATTTTACATTATTGGGTCTAAATATACCCGAAAATGATCCAACATTTCATCAACAGGTTCTACGTCATGATTTAATTGTCTATTAAATCGATAATACGATAATCGATAATTGAATCAATATTAAATCGATCGATGGGCCAATATTGTTCACTGCAAAAATAAATGTCAATTAACACATATCTTCCCGTTCATAATGATTGAACACTTCCCTTTTTATTTCTTCATTTTCCCCAATTCACTTAGAATTCCACGTACATTATCTAAGCTAAAATTGAAATAAAATTATCAAATTAGTGTTAATTGACATTTATTTTATGCAGTGAACAATATTGGCGCATTGTTGTGTATATATCCCTTCAAGAACCTCTTATTACGCGATTTTACATTATTAGGTCTAAATGTGCCCAAAAATGATCCAACATTTCATCAACAGATTCCACGTCACGATTTAATTATCTATTAAATCAATAATACGATAATCAATCGATGGGCCAATATTGTTCACTGCAAAAATAAATGTCAATTAACACATATTTTCCCGTTCATAATGATTGAACGCTTTCCTTTTTATTTCTTTATTTTCCCCCAATTCACTTACATAATCACCAGATACATAATCTAAGCTAAAATTGAAATAAAATTCTCAAATTAGTGTTAATTGACATTTATTTTTGCAGTTAACAATATTGGCGCATTGTTGTGTATATCCCTTCAATAACCTCTTATTACGCGATTTTACATTATTAGGACTAAATGTGCCCAAAAATGATCCAACATTTCATCTAAACAGGTTCCACGTCACGATTTAATTATCTATTTAAGTGGCTGTTAAAGGTTAATCAAAAGAAATACGTATCTTCATCGCGCTAAATCGTGATTCGCTAAAGAGCTAACAAAAACAATGGAGATTTTCAACGCCCGTTTTCGTCGCACATCGTGACTTCCGCATCATTCTCGTTTACGTTGCATTTTATTCATGTTTATTTAGCTAAGAAAGTTCCAATTTTTTTGCTAAAAACAAAGTACATTAGCCTTGAAAACTATTGATTTTCCGCTAATATTTCATATTCAAAATCTACAAAGAGTTAAAAGAACACTAGAAAGATCTTTAATTTCTTCAGTTCTTACAGATAATTATCTAATATGACCTGGAAAGCATTTCAAGAGAATGAATAATTAATCAAGATAAAGAGGCAAATAAAACGATGTCAAGCTTCTTTATGAGTTTTTCCAAAGACCTTATGAAGGTAGTCAGAAATTTCGGGTTGCAAATATGTAAATAAAACCAGAACTATGGCTAAATGTGTTTCAAATAAACAATATGAATTATAATTAATATGATTATATAATTAGAATTATTACTAATAATTAATATAAAACGTCAAACAGCTACCCGATGATGTATAAGTTTATAGTTTTATTTAAATTATCTACTGATGGCATGTGCCTTTTAGCTTCTAACTGCAGTTAGCAGGTCTCACATACTGCTGTTTTTAGGTGCGTTCGTAATTATATAAATACGTAGCACCTATAGTCGTCGTCTGATCCGTCCGTCCGTCTGTCCGCATATAACAGCGCAAAAACTACCCAACCAAATGGTTTGAAATTTAATATGCATAATCGTTGCAAAATTTTGTCGAGTGATTTCAAATTTTATGAAAATCGAATCAAACTTAAAAAAAAATTAATAAAAATATTTATTAAGTAATTTGAATTTTTTAAAAATCGGTACTTCCTTGTTATAGCAGCTTCTGAGGATTAGTCGTCAAGCGACCGACATGCATCGTCAAGTTATCTGACATATATGACGTTACAGTCATATATGACGTATATCACATTTTATAAACTCTTACGACCAAGTTATAGTCATGTATGACGTATATGGCATTTTATAACCTCTATGACCAAAATTATAGTCACGTTATTCATTCGATTGAATCCTATCACACGTAATTAATTCAATAATTTAATGATTCTAGGTTGCCATGGTGATTACGTCCTATTTAAGATGGAGTTCTATTATTTCCCTATTACTCAATTTAAAACCAAATTTGCATACTAAAATTGTTTAATTATAGCAATCACATAATCTACCGACAGTTTTTTGGATAGATGTTTCCGGAGAAATAAGATAAAAAATGAAAAAAAAGTCTATATATGGATTTCAATTTCTGAAATTTTCAAAGCTAGGCTTTAGTTTCCCATTGGAATTTTCAGTCAATGTCAACAAAGATAAAATGTTGACATCTTAAAATGTACTTATTGTATTACGGAAATTAATCATATCATAATAACAGACGATATAATTCATTTCACTGAAATAATAACAGTACGAACGCACCTCATTTGTCACGTTTGATGTACAATTTCCAACTTGTTTTCAATTTCTACAGATTAACTTGCAACTTTTTGTTTAACTGCAGATACTAGTGAAATTTATAGTTTCGCTTGGAGCCCTAGTTCTATCGCTAAAGACTTCTGAAAAGGAGAATTTTTATTACAAAAAATATATAAATATATATTCTGTATATAAAGTTTAGTGCAGAAACAAAATCCTATGAGTTAATATAGACTTTTATTCGTTTTTTGATCAAGCGATCTTAGAGACCGCTCACAGAATTTCTGTGACAGTAGTTAAGGGTTAAAGCTTACACCGTTGTTGAAACTTATTTCAAACATGTGTTTCATTCTTTAAATTTAACAAATTGGAAATTGTACCTCAAACGTGACAAATGAGGTGCGTTCGTACTTTAACTAGTTTTATAAATATTCAGAACTTGGTGGAATAGCTGTTGCACGCATGTGCAAAAATACAAAATTGATTTTATGTGCAGATTTTCAATTTATAGATATTAATTGTATTTTATGAAATTAAGTCTCAAGACATTTTTACAAACAATTAATTAAACTTCTGTTACATTAAAATTATACTATGCGCAAATATACAATACAAGACAATGTAAAAAAAATCATCGTTATTATTTTAGTGAAATGTATTATATCGTCTGCTATTATGATATGATTAATTTCCGTAATAAAATAAGTACATTTTAAGTTGGCAACATTTTATCTTTTGTTGACATTTTCTGAAAATTCCAATGGAAAAATTAAGCCTATCTTTGAAAATTTCAGAACTTGAAATCTATATTTAGACTTTTTTTCCATTTAATATCTATTTCTCCGAAAACATCTATCCAAGATTATAGGATTGCTATAATTAAATAAGTTTAGCATACAAATTCGGTTTTAAATTCAGTAATACGGAAATAATATAACTTCGTCTTAAATAGTACGTAATCACCATGGCAATCTCGACTCATTACCTATCATGGGATATCATTTAATTAATTATGTATGATAGGATTTAATAGAAAGAAGAAAACTTTTATTAATATCTTTTTAAGTTTTGATTAGATTTTCATAAAATTTGAAATAATGCGACAAAATTTTGCAACGATTACATATGTTGAATTTCAAACCATTCGATTGGGTAGTTTTTGCGCAGTTATATGCGGACAGACGGACGGACCAGACGGCGACTATAGATGCTACGTATTTATATAATTATGAACTAATAATTATCCAAGTGACTAATTTATCATAAAAAAATGCTGGGTATTCGTTATGTTTAATCTTGTTGATGTTTCAGTATTTAGTAATAAAATTAATATAAATTTGGATTAACCTATAACCTCTGTTAGCGGTTTTACATACCGCTGATTATTTCAGTTTCCCCAAGTTTAACTTGTAACTTTCCGTTTCACTAACATGCACTAATGAAATTTTGTTTCGTTTGAAGCCTTAGTTATCGCTAGAGATTTCAGAAAATGAGAATTTTGATTATAAAAATCCTGTATATAAAGTTTAGTACAGAAACATTATCCTATGAGTTAATATAGACTTTTATTCGTCGTTTGATCAAGCGATTTCAGGGACCGCTCACAATTTCTGTGACAGTACACAGTAAAAAATGAACAATGTTTCTTATTTTATGAAAATATACTATATCCACGAACGAAAATATATCTTCTGAGTTATCCGAAACTCCGAATAGCGTGTTCCATTGTCTTTTGAATCCCCAGAAACCAATACATTTCCAAAATTTAAAGAATTATTTATAAAAACAAAGTATTTTTCGCTGCCCGTATTTTTCAGAAACGTTTCCGAAGGGTTTTTATAGTGCATTAATTAGTGTCCTCAGCCTTGAATACCTGTTTTTCGAATGTCATTAATTCTCAAGTAAAATTTATCAACCGCATAAGTTAATTTATACATGAAAGAGTAAAGAAATAATCTTAATTTTAATGTTATTCTTAACGCTGTTAATTTTGCACGTTTGTCTGTTAAACATATTTTTTGAGCGTGAAAATGTTTACTTGAGAATTGATACTTGAAAAACATGTTTTTATAAATAATTCTTTAAATTTTGGAAATGTATTGGTTTCTGGGGATTCAAAAGCAATGGAACAACGCTATTCGTGATTTCGGATAACTCAGAAGATTATATTATATTTTCGTCCGTATGGTTATAGTATATTTTTATAAAATAAGAAACATTGGTCATTTTTTACAGTGGAGTTAAGGGTTGAAGCTCTATTATTGAAACTTATTATACTTATATATTACTTAAGCTATATTGAAACTTATTTCAAACATGTGTTTCAGTCTTTAAATTTAAAAATATGGCTATTTATCCAAATCAATGTATGATTAAAAAAAAAAAAAAAAAAAAAAAAAAAAAAAACCGCTCAGGATATTAGTTGTCTAATCTTGTTGATGTTTCAGTATTTAATAATAAAAGGAATATAAAGTTCGCTTAATATTTAATTCCTGTTACTGGTCTTACAGACTGCTGAATTTTCCAATTTCTCCAGTTTAACTTGTAATTTCAGTGTAACTAACATGAAATTTTGTTTCGATTGCAGCCCTAGAACTATCACTAGAGATTTCTGAAAAGGAGAATTTTGATTATAAAAATCCTGTCCATAAATGTTAGTACAGAAACAGTATCTCATGAGTTAATTTTATATAGGGTAGTTGTGCTAGTAATGGACACCTTTCAAGTAATGGGCCACATTCAAAGTTTTTGGTTTATAAAAAAATAACCATTAAAAATTTAGCTTTTTAATTTTTTTCATAACTCTCCCTTGCATGTTTTATAATCTGGATTATTCTTGACTCTCTTAATCAAACCAATCAAGAAGCAGAAAATAGTGTTTCACAGTTCTACTGTTTTTCTGTGAAAATCCTAATAAACATGCTAGAGATTAATTAATTTATATATATTTTTATTTTCTTGAAAAAATTGCATGTCTTTGTTTTGATACTAATAGAAAACTTTGAATTTTATATTCTGATGGCAATTTACAAAATTTCATTTATTTTTCAGGTTTAAGTACCATGGTCCATTACTGGAATGCTTAAATAATCAATTTCCAGTAATGAACACCCCATGTAGACATTACTAAACAGTCAATTTCAGTAATGTTCATAGTGCATAAAATATTTTGATTTAACTGAAAATCTAAGTAATCACGTTTAATTTTTAAATTGCACTTACCAGAATGTAATAACAATATATATATATATATATATATATATATATATATATAGCTTTTTCTGTTAATTTCGCGTAATTAATAAAATTTTCAAGATTGTCATTTTTTTTTTTTTAACCGTACCTTGCATATTTTATAATATGGCAATCAACACCCAATCAGGAAGGAGAGAATAATGTTTAAGGGCATAGGAAAATGGGGTGCTTATGGGGCTCAAGCTCTTCCCCATTTAAATAATGACAATTTTTTAAGTCACAAAAGTTGTTAAAAATCTACTATTTTCTGTCAAAACAAATCTGTACATAAAAAAACTATAATATTATATAATATTAATTAAATTTATAGTAGTAATTAAACTAGTAAAAATCTGCAGAACAGGGGGCTCGAATGTCAGTTCTGCAAATTTACTTTGAAATAATTTTATTTGGTATTTAAAGCATTCAACCCATATTTTCATTTATTTGATATTTTTTATACAAATTACTAAAAGTAATATATCAAGCAATTTTAGGAAGTTTAACTGTTAGGAAATAGGAAATATGATTCCATGCACTAGTACTTTATTTTAACTAATACTTTTAAACCCCCCAATGTCTCAATAATTCGATACATGTAATTCTTTGAAAAATTTAGTATTTTAAACCTTCTATCTAAAATAATTGAAATATTGATATTGTGATAATGACAATGATTAAGTTAAACAGTGTATATACATATTCTCATATAACAATATTCTCATAAATATTTTATTAATTATTGATATCCTAATTGTTACATTTATTTGAATATGACTATTTTATTTCATTAGTATGCTTTCATTAAATTCTGGTTTTAAATACAATCATTATAACAATTATCTATTAGTTTTTGTGGGGTGTCCATTACTGGAATAGAGAGTGTCCCATTACTGGAACAGAGGGTGTCCATTACTGGAATTTAGCGTGTTTTGATTGAATTATGTTATTTACAATTAAATTTTGATTAACATTTGGAAATGAGATTGTGAGCATGATTAAATATTGTTGATGGATTAATATAATATTTAAAAAAGTGGAATATAATAATTATAACTATTAATTAAAACATAATTTTTGAAGAAATTCTTTAAGGGTGTCCATTACGCCACATTTACTCTAGACTTTTATTCGTTTTTTGATCAAGCGATCTCAGACACCACTCTCAGAATTTCTGTGACTGTAGTTAAGAGACCACTTCACTCACGCGAAAACACCTGCTCGCTAATGTTAATCCTATGGGGGAAATATTTTCAGATATCTCGTTCGCATTTCAATATTTTTAAATGATTTTTCTTTTTTTTTTTTTTGCATTGGATAGCTGTGGTCGATCTCTATATAGTCCCTTTTTTACATTTTAAATGCAGTTTTTTTTTTTTTTTTTTTTTTTTTTTTTGAAACAGGTTCCGACAGTGAAAGTATCTCAATAAAAAAAAAACTTGCAATCAAAATCGTACAAAAGGGCCTGCATAGAGGTTGGTTGGTTGGTTGATTTATGACGGCCGATTACCTACACAAGGGATATAGGCCCTAGGGGTGAGTGCCCTGGGTGTTTTTCTAAGGGATCCTAACCCGTATTTACGGTAAGGTTCGAAGAAAACTACGGAAAACTCCGAACGGTTAGGTCGACGAGCGCGACAGGGGTTTGAACCCAGCACCTCCCGTCTACCAGCTTTTGAGAGCAGAACCTCTCAGCCTCTGGTGGTGCGGCCTGCATAGAGATCGACCTTAGCTGTCCAATGCAAAAAAATCATTTAAAAATATTGAAATGCGAAGGATATATCTTAAAATATTTCTCCCATAGTATTAACATTAGCGAGCGGGTGTTTTGGGTTAAAGTAGTAAAGTAGAATAAAAAGTAATACAAGTAGAGCTTGTATACCAGCCTTATTTGTTGTATAGAGCCTTACCGTTGCTGAGATTTATTTCAAACATGTCTTTCATTCTTTAAATTTAAAAGTAAAGCTACTTATCCAAGTCAATAATTTGTGATTAAAAAAACCCAAACTACTCTGGATATCTGTTATGTCTAGCATTGCTGTAATACGACATTTTCCAAACGTCTTCAAAAAATCTTCCATAGCCTGTTGTCATATTAATAGTACGCAAAATAACTATGTTGGTAAGATTTCTTTAAGGCGGTTCTTAAATTTTCTTCACAAACGTATGAAATTCGAAGGTGATCTAATTCAGAAACATGTAATCGAACAGTTGTACCATTTTTTCGGTAAAGGCTGAAAATGTTTCAAAAAATACTGTCAAATTTGATGTTTTGAAAAGAATTTCCGGATAAAAAAGCGTCGGAAAGGAAAAAAAACTGCTCTCACGTGACAACTATCGGTTGTAACTCAATTTGTAATTAATTTAACGAAAAATGAAAGAAACTGTTCAATTACAAATCACTTTAATAATTAATGTCATGCTTTTATGTATAAAAATGAGTCAGGGAATGTATCAGGTAGTTTTGCTTTGTTGAAATATTTTTTCGAGAACCGCCATAAATGACATATCCATTAAATGTCAGTAAACTCTAATTTTTGTCTTTTGGATAGCTACTTTGAATTTTTTAAACCTAAAAGTAATTTTTTCCAAAAATTAAAAAATAAGCGGATTCGAAATGCTTCATTTATTTAAATATATGTGAATCCTCATATATTTTACGTATTTAGTTTATTTATAAAATATAAATATAATTATAAGGAGTAAGCAAATTCCTTGTGTACAATCATTCAATTCTATTTCAGTTTTTTTACACATTTTAGCATTAAAGTTATCCAGATAATATTATTGTTCAATAAATCCTAACAATAAAAGAAACGTTCTTCTCCGGATAAACGAAATATGGAAACCTGTACCTGAGGAATAAATTTGACGTGAATCGTTCCTCAATTTCCGGAAGCCTAAAGACCGGAAACTTCTCTCTATTTATCTGTTTGTAACAAATTGGACTTTACCGTTCTCTACTTTGTCGTACATTGTAGTGTGTTACGAATAATAACGAATTTAATTAATAAAGTGGAAGCGATACTCGACGATTGAAGTTGATTTAATTGTTCATTTACTCTGACTGCATTTCCGGATCGGCGGAATGAATTTCCCTAACTGAATTCCGGCTTTGTTAGGGCAACTGATGGGAGGAAGGAAACATCAGAAACTCGCTAATTAAAGTGTTTGAAATAGGCCCCTGATGAATTTCGACCTGTCACTTCTCCTAAAGGTGCTCGACATTGATCCGAAATAGCAATGGAAACAACACCACATTTCTTTAGAAACGCCGTCGCCACATCTGGAATTATGAATGGATGCGAAAATAAAGCCACAAAAATGCTTGCGGATTTGTTGGAAGAGAAATTTGTTTGCATAACCTTACCAAAATTCTATTTCACAGTCGTTTTGTAACGGAGTAAATGATTGGGATTTGTTAGTTTTATTCTTCTTTACGTAAATATTACTGATATACAGTAGGTGCAGTTTATTAGAATATCTCATTAATAGAATCAGTCGCATTTATGAATCGATTGAGCAGAAAGCGCAAATAATATGTTATCAGTGCCTGATTATTCAAAAGGCATGTGTCGCACGAGCTTCCCATCTAAAATTTAAGATGAAATGCCTCTAATTTTCATTTTATTTTTCTATTTTTTATTTTTTGGAAGTGAAACTTTGCTTAATCTAAAAGAAAGTCCATACTACTTTAGGAAACTTATTTAACCGGGAAATCTGAATGTGATCAATAACATTTTAACCAATCATATGGTATTCTAATGTGCTGATTAGAAACCACCCTGTTAACTGAACTTAAAAGGATTACATATATTGTGAATAATCTCTATCTAAATTATATACAGGGAACATAAAAGCAGCTGTTTAATGAAAATACGTGAACTTGGCTTGAAATAATATTGTTGAATTGATAAATTTCTAATTATGTAGAATTTACAAAAATTTTCCCGAATGAAAGAGCCCCAAGGTAATTATTACGCTTACTCTAATCGGCCTTGATCGTTACTGTTGTTGCATATTGGAGTCTACCAATTAATTGAATCACAATCTGCGGTACATCGTCATACAGAACTCATTGCACCTCTGCATAGGTAAATTGATCTTGTTTTTTATGTTTGCCCTGTTTTTGCATGATTTTCTATAGAACAAAATTGATCTGTAGAAGAATTCTAATGGTAAAATATGTTACTTACAATACAAGTAAATTTATAATTTAAGATATATCGTCTTAAGGTTATTCTCAAATCCGAAATGGCTACATTCTGACACATTTCTCTATTCATTTTTGTTCGCAAACACATAAATTGGCAGGTGCACTTATTCATAAACTGTGTTATCGAACGTTTTTTTTTTTTTTTTCATTTTTTGCTAAAGACAGAAGACCTTTCAGAAAAGGCTCTCCCAGTGGGTGTTTTAAACCGAATTTCTGGACATGACAGCGCGGAAAAGGAAAAAAAACCGCCGTCATAAAACAAGAACCGTTTAAAACTCAAGCTCTAATTCATATATATCGAAAAACGAGAAATAAAACATTTGATTCCAAATTACTTCAATAATCATGATTGCAAGTGTTTTACGTTTACAAATTTATCCGCAAATGTGTCAGAAAGTTTCGTGTTGTTGAGCGGGGAAAAATATTTTTTTTTGAAAACCACTTTCAAATGGGATAAAAAAAAAAAAAAAAAAAAAACCTATTTTGTCTAAAATTGACTTTTGAATTATTTTTTCTTTCTTTTTGTCGGGATTACTTTTCACATTCATGCGTTATTATCTTTGTTAAAAATTTTCAGCTTAAATCCCTATTTATTTTTATGATAAAATGTTTCTTTAATACACAAGGAAATTTATAACTTAAATTACAACCCTTAAGGGAAGAGGTGTGTGTGTGTGTGGGGGGGGTGCAGGGATAAAAAGTTTTTTTTTTTAATTTATAGGCATTTCCCCCCCCCCCCCCCTGAATTGTGTCTTTCTATTACGATTACTTTTCAGCTAAAAAGTTTTTGTAAACTTTGAATTTTTGTAATTTAAAATTTAAAATTTCATTACTTATTTTCACTATTGTGTGGAGAAACGCCTTCTTCTTAATTTGTTTTCAGGATTTATAAAAAATATTAATTAAAAAATGTATAATAAATTTAAAAGTAAAAATAAAGATGATATTTGTGAGAGCGATTTTTACTTTGAGGAATATATTTTTAAAATATTCACATAAAATTAAAAATAATGAAGACCATTTATTAGAAACGTAACATAAAAACATTGGTACAAAATTTCATACTCATTTATTGCAAGAAACTTCGGATATATGCTTTTAAACATGACAAAATATGAAAAATCAATTCTGGAATAAATGGACTGGAATAAAGTTTTAGTTACGGGCAAGGCAGAACGAGAATTTCCGAGGTATTTTTATGAATACAATTTTTAAAATGTATATTTCAACCATTTATTCTTCATTATTATACTTCGTGGATATTTTCATTAATTTACATTTAAAAAAATCATTTGATGTTATTGAGAATTCCGCAGAAACTAAGTGAATAGGTTTTTCAAAATTGAGTTTGTTCATTTTTTTCCTTATTAATATGTAAATGTATAAATCCAGAAGTAGTGAATAATCTTAGCCATACGTACTTCACAACTCTAACCGTAAAAAATGTTTTGTTATTGAAATTTAATTAGAAGATATTTGGAATATAAAAAATCAAAATATAAAGATTTTTTTTTTGTGTGTGTGTGTGTCGGACCCCAATGTAAGACTAATGTAAAAAAATATAAAGTTATAATATAATTTTATTGATTAATAAGATTATTTTACAATAATGTTTACCTGGAACGTAGTAATTCAGACGTATTTCATTTTGAATTATCAATGAAGTTTTTTTTTTAATTAACACAAAATAAAAATTTATTTACGATTAAATATTGAAATGTGGGAGAAAGACATACTTCTAAATTGATTCATGCTGCTTTTTTAAATATCCCTACTTCTTTAAACGTTTTTGTTTTTAAAATTGGTAATTAAAAAATATACTAACAAAATTTAGAAACTGTGAAAATGCAGTAATATATTTTCTAATAAATAAAATTGCCAAAATATCACGGGTTGGGTTGGGTTGATTATTGACGGCCAATTATCTACACTAGGGATATAGGCCCGGGGGGAGTGCCCTTCGTGGGGGTCTTTCTAAGGGAACCTAATCCGTATTTACGCATGGATAAATCCACGGTTCGAAGAAAACCACGAAAACTCCGAACGATTAGGCCGACGGGCGCGATTGGGATCGAACCCAGCACCTCCCGTCTACCAGCTTCGAGAGCACAACCTCTCAGCCACTGGTGGGGCCCCAAAATATCACGGTACCAGCAAAAAGTGCAAAAAAAAAAAAAACAACCTTGGAGGCGCCGGGCATCGATCCCGGTAGCAAATATCCGAACCCTATAGCTTACAGCGCATTGGCGAGCGCCAAATGAATTGGCGAGAACAGCTCTATTTCGCGCGTGCCCATAACCTAGCCAAGCAGTTCAGTGTTTAAAACGCCGCTACGCTTATGCAAAGCAATGGCCAAAGGTGCAATGTTTTGATCAAATTATTTTGCTACGAGAAACTAGAGATCAAAATAAATAAGAAAATAAATAACTAGCACCACCACCAGATACACGGGGAAAATACAGGTATGTGAAATAATTTCAGTGTTCTGTACATTAACGTAATATCCTTTAGATATTGACTAATTTTCAAGATAAGACAGACATGATTCAGGTCATTAGAATATCGATGTGAATAGTTGAGACTTTAATCTTGTGAAAATTAAATTAATGTCGCACCAATTAACACTATCTGTGAGATACAGTTACTTTTATTTTTGGTTGCGAAAGCGTCTTTGAAGACGCCAATTTGGTTATATATATTTTTTTAGTTTTTGTGATGAAAGGCAAAAATCTTGATAATTACTACATTCCCCAAAAATATCGCTTTTTTTAAATGCATTAATATTTGAAACTACGTCATGCGATCGCACAAACACAACGATAACAGTAACAAGCTTTTTGAAGATAACAATCTAGTGTTAAATAACTTTGCCTTTTATCGAATTATGATGCATCTCTGCAGCTTATGATAACGTAATATTATTCAGAATTCTTATCTATTCGTTTTTTTCGCGTCACTTCATAGAGTTTACCTTACTAATCACCCAATAATAATTTAGTGATGCTACATATTAAGAATTATTAACACAACATTTTGACATTAATAAATGTGTCTTATCTTGAAAAAAAAAAATGTTTATAGAGATAACAATAATAATACAACACTGAAATTATTTCACATTGTGGTTAAATGAGAGTTTGTATGCAAGAATGTATGAGTATTGAGTGAATGAACAACCATTAACATGAATAAAGAGTAACCTAATGTTTCAATGCAATTAATTTCTGTAACTGAAAGTATAAATAAATGTATCATTATGTATAAACATGTACAACAGTCTTAACAGCATAATCATATCCCCCCCCCCTATTTTGAAAAAAAAATAAAGTTAAGTTTAACCACTGTTTATATTATATTATTTATTCATTTATTTATATTAGTAACATCCACCCCCCCCCCCCCCTCTTTATTTTTAAGTGAGAGTCAAACCATTTAGAACATAAATTTAGGTTTAAAAATTCTATCATAAATTGCAATGGGGGTTTTATTGAAAGTTGAATATTCATTTAATGTTTTCAACTTGTCAGTTAATATTACTATGGAGACTTTTAAAGCGTATTTCTGGAAATGTGGAGTTTGATTTGAATTTGGAGACTTTTTAAATGGAAGAATTGCACTTTACCTGACATAATAGAAAGTTGTGACTATAACATTTTCTCATATTGCTGCTTTTGTTGATAGTGGCATGGTTTAGCCAAAATTTGTTAAAATATATTTATGTATAAAAATAATATGAGTTATTTAGCAAAAACTTTTTGGTACTTTCGTCTTATGGCGTCCCTCAAAGATAAATCACCAGGCGACCAAGATTTATCGCTAAATTATAAAGCATGTGGGACATAATAATGTATGATCAATATAGCATTTTGTGACATATACACCGGTCGATCGAGGGCCTATTTAGGGGACCCTTCACAAAAATGAATTTGATAAAATGGTATCCCTTCACAAAATTCTATTCCATTAAAACTTACTATTTATTATTTTGTGATGTTTTAAAATGTGTAATTTGTGTAAACAAACAATATCACCAGAGAGGAAAACTTCAGCAAAAGGATTTAAAAAAGTTTGTTTATAAATGCTTGGTTTGAATTTGATTAACTAGATTTCATCTTTTGTTACAAAATGTTATTTTTCACAAAAATAACTTTACATTTCACAAAATGGGCCCCAAGATAAAAAACCTGCATCGACCCCTGATATATGGCCAAGTTATATGTGATGTGTATATGTGTTATATATATATATATATTACGTGACATGTGTATAAGTGACATAAGATGTATAATAGGGTGGGTCGAAAAAAACGAAATTTATATAATCGAAACGTAATAGTGCGGGAAAGTTGCCATTGGTAATAAGGAATAAATTCAGAAAATATTACACCAAATGGTTAATATCTTTTACCGCCGCAAGAGGCGCAAAGTTTAAAAAAATCGCAAAAAAAATTTTTTTTCAAAAAAAAAAATTAAATTATCCAACCATACCAATACAATTTCTAATAGAATGCAACAGCTACATCAAGATGTTAATAAAGTTCCAGTAAAATTCCATTATGGTGAAATCATTTCTATTACCGCCGCAGGGGCGGTCAAAATTTTGAAAAAAAAACGTGAAAAATTTCAAATTTTCGTTTTTTCTAATTTTTTTAATTTTTATTATATTTCTACAATTAAATAAATTTACTTTATAGCTAGGAATAACTTATAAATGTCTAGTAATTTTGATCATGGGCATTGCCAACAAGGGGCGAGAGGGGACCGCCCCCCCTAAATTTGAGAGAAAGGGGCTTTTTGAAGGGATTTGGGGGATTATCCGAAACTTTTTAGGGATTTTTTGTTGGGAAGGGGGGGGGGGCAAAAGTGAACAATGAGGGGGAATTTGTTTTAGCCCTCCCCTACCAAAAAATCACCAAAACGTTCTGGAAAATCCCCAAAATCCCTTCAAAAAGCCTCTTTCTCTCTAATTTAGTTTAGGGGGGGGGGGCTCTCGCCCCTGGTTGGCAATACCCATGATAAAAATTACTAGACATTTATAAGTTATTATTAGCTATAAAGTAAATTTATTTAATTGTAGACATATAATAAAAATTTAAAAATTAAAAAAAAACGAAAATTTGAAATTTCCCCCCCTTGCGGCGGTGAAAGATATAAACCATTTGGTGTAATATTTTGTGAATTTATTCCTTATTACCAATGGCAACTTTTCCGCACTATTACGTTTCGATTATATAAATTTCGGTTTTTTCGACCCACCCTAATGTATAATGATCGTCGTTCAGGAGATGATGTCTGTCAATCATTCATGACATAGTAGTGGACGAGTCCATTAGCTCTCGAACGGTCAAACTGTTATCGCGGTAAATTGTAGTTTTCCATATTTAAAGCTCTGCCGGTTTTTTTTTCTTTGGTAGCGCAGTGTTTTTTCTAATTATGTTGTTCTAATCTTTATGAATTCTTTAGTTTCTAAGATTTAGTTTGTTTATTTCAGGTTTGTTGAAATAACATTTCTTTGTAAATTTACTTCATAGTTAAAATAAATAATAAAAAAAGTTTCAGAATATCAATGATAAAAGTATGCACATTCTTTGCCTAACAGACCCCATAGTATTATAAATTTTTATATCTCGAATTTCAACGTAACAGTGGGAAAAATATATAAAAGATTTGGGATATCAAGATTATTATTATTTTTTTAAAAAGAATAACAATGTAAGCAAATTATGACATACATTGTAAGAGAAATATGAAGTATTATCTAGATTCATATTTTTAAATTATGAGATTCATTAAGTTTCTATGGGTCAGAGTAATTTTTTTCGTAGTGGATTGGTTTGAATATATATTTGTTTCGGGTTAACCCGATATTTAAAAAAAAAAAAATTCAGAATATTTTTTTCAAATTCAAAATTATATAGTATTTGAATATAAATGAGTATTTATTTATTTTTTTTTTTTATATAAATGATAAAAATGATATTGGGAATATAATTGTTGACTATTATTCTATAGTTAGGTTAGAAAAAGGGAATAATTTTCTTTTAATTTGGATTTTGGGTTGGGTCAATGAAATTTTTTGTGGGTTTCGATTGACTTCAAATAGAATATTCAGATAATCGAACCTGTATATATATATGTATATATTTTTTATTTACACGGGATATTTGTTTAATGTTTTTTTTCATTATGTCAGCACAATTTTATATTAGATAACTATATATTTACTCAGTAATCTTTTTCTTTCTCTTTTTTCTCGTTTCTTTCGTATCAAAAGTAGATGGCTTGAAAAATACATGATTTTTTTAAAGTTTAAATTGTATATATATTTTTTTAAGTAAAAATAGTTTAGAAAAAAAGACCCACTTTTTTTTACGCATGCAATGTTTATCTTGAAAAAAGCATGTCTAATTTCATAACTGCAATTCATGTTATTTTTTTTTTTTCAAACGTTTCCATTATAATACACTATTTGGCATGGCCACTGAATTCAGTTAAGGAAAATTGACTTTTTTTTTAAGTGCGAGACAGTGAATTTGTTTTAAAATATTTAATTTTTGATCTATTTCTTTTTTAAGATCATAATTTAATAGACTAAATTATTAAAGAGTATACATATTTTTAATTACACTGTTAATTTGTTGCACTCTTTCTTATTTATATTATGTGATTTTTAATATTTAAAATATTTTGGGTACTTTTCGGTTAGCCGGGCGCTAGTGATATATGTGTGTGTGTATTATATATGTATATATATATGTGTGTGTGCGTTTTGATGTTCATAACTACTCGTTTTATTTTTATATTTTCCATATCTTCTACCTGCCAATTCGCCATTTCTATTTTACTCAAAAAGCAATTTTAAAAAAAAATGTATAGTTTTCTTTTTTAATGCTAAGCAATTTTGACAAATGAAAACGTAACAAATAATCGTAATGACAAGCACACAAAATAGTTGAGAGTTAATTTACAAAATATCAATCCAATCTAAATAAAAAATATAGAAAACATTCTTTTACTATTTATTCATCTCCATGTTGATATAAAAAGATAAGTTAGATTTATTGATTAGAAAAAAATACTCAAAAGTTTATTAGAGGAATTTACAGTCTCAGAGAAAATTTATTACAAAAACATTAGTATATTTTGCTTACTGCCATAACTTTGCCTTTCCTTCTAACAAGGCAGGTCTCCTTAAAGCACATACTCAGAATATTTAAAAAAAAATAGTACTCATGAATCATACAGGATCAGTCAAATTTAGATGCAGAATCCCAGTAGAATATCGGTAAAAAAATAAAATACTTTCAAGTATTTGGCATAAAAAGATGCGATTTGGCAAGCAACCCTTTTTACTCACCAAATGCAAGCGATTTTAATGCATTTGAAAATTCCTGTTTAAATGTGTAGTACTTTATGAATTTAAACTAAAACAATTAAATAGTTTATTATTTTTTTCATAAGTTTGTATAATATATGTACAAGTTGCGTATTTCTGAAGTTATTTAACTTTACACTGTTTCGCTAGCTGGATAGGTTTTACGTGTATTTTAACAATAACTACCCAATTAAGAATGCTCTCAGTATGTATTACAGTATTTAGTAAGTCGTTATTGTTATGGCAACAATACTTTTCTTTAGTTGTCAGGGGCGTGCCAAAGGCTGTTTTAGTGACGGGCTGTGAACTGAATTTTGCCGAGTACAGGATCGAGGGTGAGAAAGGCTTTGTGATAGTTCCCCCCCCCCCACCCCTCAGCAACAGAGTCAACTGTTCTACAATATTGTGAATTTAAAAAAAGTCCTAGGTGCTCACATGCATTCTGCCTAACCACAGTCAAAATTAAATGCTGTTATTCAGTATGTGTAAAAAAATGTTTAATCTTTTACTATATAAGTAGAGTTGAGATTCCTGTTATTAATTAGGATTCTGCTTACGATTTAAAAGGAAATGCGTACAGATGTACCGTACATTAACCAGTTCTCAAAAGTAACAATTTAAGAATGTTGAAGTACTTCGGAAGTTATGTTTGTATAAATAAAATCGCATGCTGTTGTGTTATGTAAGTGTATACATTTTAAAATACATAAAAAATACAAATCTTGCTTGTTAAAAATAAGATATATATTAGTATAAGAGGCTAAAAATTATCCTTCTCTACATTTTTAAATTACCACCCACCTATCTTTCAGAATAGTCCATTTTCCTGTTAAATTGTCTAAATCCAACATGTCAGTTATGTCTGGTTCACAGGTTAATAGCATCAGTTCATCCAGTCGCTCTTCCAACATGGTGGTACGCAAGTACCTTTTACCAAAGTCTCAAATTCTCAGAAAAACGATACTCTATCTTAGCCATGGACATCGCCCAACGACCTACACTGGAGTAGGCCATGATCACCCCCCTCCCTCCTACACAGAATCATATACAATCTTCCATTCTGTGTGAGAAACTCTTTCTTTTCCCCTTTAAAGACAGACAACAGAGAATTGAAATGAAACTGACGACAGGGGAGGGAACTTTTTTGCAGGAAGTGTTCTTAACTTTCCGATTATTCTAAATTTTACCAAATCTTATAAATAAGTAGGGAGGTGTTACACGCCCCCCCTCCCCCCCCCCAAACACACACACACTTGTTGTCTCTGATACTAACAAAATCGAAGTCAAATTGACAGTGCTCAGAATTGGACATTAACCTTTAGTTTAAAACATTTTTAAATTTTGTTCTAAACTACTGAATATGATCGTTATTTTTCTTTATATATTACATATAAATGTATATGGCAAAACAAAAGTTATAAAAGTGTATTTAAGTTAAACTTACTCAGTATGATGCATAGAAAAAGTTTTTCATAAAAGAGGATCATAAAAGTGTATTTTTTTTCATTGTATCGCCAACCAGCAATAAATCGCCAAAAACACAAAATTTTTATAATTTTTTACGGACATAAGACTAAAAGAGATAATAAGATTTCCTTTCCTTCCTGAACTTGAACTTCAGACCTTTTTGAAATTTTTGTTTATCTTTATTTACAAAATACATATTTTTACAATCCTATAAATTTGGTAAAAAAATTCAAAATTGCAATTTCCAAACAAAAAAAATTTTTTTTTTAAATAGAAATGTTTTGCAACTGGATTTCATAAATATATTATATATATATATATATATATATATATAGGTTTTCACATATAAAGAATGGAAAAAAAATTCAATGGTGCAACAAGACACTGTTTGTTAAAACGAACCGACTATTTCTTAAGGCTGTTTTGAAATCCAAACTGCTTACTTTCTGACACATTTTTTAATTCAATTTATTTCGCAAACACATGAAATTGGCAGGTGTGCTTATTCAAGAAACTATGTAATTGAATTATGTTTTCCCATTTTTGGTAAAGGCAAAAAGATCTTTTAGAAAACACTGCCAAAGTTGGCGTTTTGAACTGAAATTTCGACAACGCAGCACAAGAAAGGAGAAAAACATGTCACGTGACACAAATCGCTTATAACTCGATAAGTAATCTATTTAGCAAAGAATGGAAAGCTCATTACAATTCTAAATCGCTTCAATAGTCAGGCTTGCTAATTTTATGCCTTTGCATTTAAAAATGTGTCAGAAAGTTTTGCATTGTCGAGCAGGTCATTTCAGAACCACCATAAAATTCTGCAGAATGACTTAAAAGCTAAAAATAATTATTGTTTTTTAAAATGTTTCAACATGTTTTCCCATTGCCCCATTTTCCATCGTAAAACTAGCAGTGGTTAGAAAAAAGAAATTTTGTGTGTGTAGCGAACTACAACTAGTTTATTAAAAAGAATAGTTAACTACAACTAACTTACATGTTTTAAAAGTATCAATTACAAACTACTTCAATACTTTCAGATTTTAGACTCAATCTACACTAAAAATTTAAGACATGGGCTGAGTAGAAAAGGTTTCCCTGGATTAATATGTGGTTAATTGATCTTTTGCGATATTACCTTACTAACAAAAACACATGAGGCATTCAATGAGAAAAACTACAATAGATCCACTGAAATCTTCCTTAAAACCCAATATACGCAAACAAAAAATATAATAAAGTACTATGATACTGTTTTTGATGTGTATTATTGTTAGAAAGTACATATTGCTGCTTGAAGCTTTTAAAATAAAATTATCTGAGTTTCGTGAACTTTTATTAAATGACAATCAAGAATCATTTAAACTTAAAATGCAATAGTCTGAATGAGATAAATTCAAGGACATTAAAAAATTATGAAAGATAACTTGGTAATGGCACTATTAAATTTGTTATTAAATAATATATACTATTAAGAAATATCAGTGGAATTTTCTCTTTTTATAACATTATCTCCTTTTGACCTTCTTTTAGTCCTATGTGTCCTGCTATATAGGTAAAAAGTCAGTACTTTTATGTTATAGCAGCCACTAGAATTACGATTATGCCAATGTTGCAGTTATGATTTCGCCAAGATCATCGCAAACCTTATATATGCATATATATACTCTAAACACTCATATATGTGCCATATACGTCATTATTTACATCTTATATGACATATATAATCTAATACACATGGCATATATATATATATATACTAGGGGGCCTACTCCCTGCGAGCTACGCTCGCCAACCCCCGCTCAGACTTCGAGGCCTCAAAAACATGACAGCGTGCTTCGTTTTAAAAATATTGGTAAATCTGTAATTGGGTTGCCATGCTTTTAACGTTTTAATGGGGCATTTTTTTATTATCATGGCCTCATACACAGCTGTTGCGACAACTGACGACTGTTTTAGGGATTGGTAAGTAAAATCAATTACACCTTGAAAACCAGCTTGTATAAAATGGTTAGGTTTAAATTGTGGCTACCTCTCGCACTTTTATAACAACGATCTGTATTCTATTCTTACTTTGCGTTTAAGGATGAGAAAAATTCCATCTGCTTGTGAATAACATTAAGAACCACGGTATTGAAAAGTACTATGTTATAGACATTTTCAGTAACGGGTTTTAATTTTCTCTGTATTTTAGTGCACCATCATGCATATTTTCATGTTATTTTAAATATGTAAATTATTTATTTTAATTAATATGTATATACGAATTTTCTAATAATTATTTATCATACAAAATTAATTAAATATTTTGTGCATGCATGCCTGCATTTATTCGGCATCAATTGATGAGATATTTAAACAAATTCGCTATCCGCGATAATTTTACACCATGTTATGTCACTTGAATATTGTCCATAAGAAAATCGGGTACTTTTCCATTATAGGATCCTTTGCTTTTAGGTTTGTCGTAATTCGAGTTTCAAAAACGAATAGATTCGTTAATATACATATATTTGTTGCCAAAAGTTATGAAAACAAACCCAATGAACTTTTGGTGATTTTCTATAATAGGGGTCTTGACGCTTTTTTAAAAAGCTTGGCGCAATTCGGGCATCAGAAAGTGAGATTTGGTGCCAAATTACATAAACAGCCATGGAAACAAATTCGACGATTTTTTTTTTTTGTTTATATGCGTATTTTAATTATATGTATATTATTATTGTTTTTTCTATACAATTTACTTCTGATTATATATAAAATAGGATAAATGACATTTTACGCTAAACAAATTGTATAAATATTGAAAAAATGCTTCTGTATACGAAATGACAAAGTAAATAGGTTGACAGAAAGTATGTTGCCAAATTTCCTTTTCCGCCAAGGCTATTTTCTCTGTTTCGTCAAGGCCCCATATACTGGAAAAGCACCGAACTTTTATGCTTGTTTATACATGTATTTATATGTATATATACAATTTATTTATAATTGTCTTTCAATTTACCTCTTTTTGTACATAATAAAAATAGATAAATGGCTTCTTTATATTAAATAAATTGTATAAACATAAATGACGTATTTACATAAATGACGTCATTTGGACGAATTTATTCAAAATATTTTCAGTTTATAAATTAAATTAAATGCTGACAGACGATTGAATCCTGACGATAGAAATATGATTTTTTTTTTTTCAAATTTTCGTGAAAAACATAATTTAATCACAATCTTGTCTTCATTATCGATTGAAATAAAATATAAATTCAATTTCAATTTGAAAATGACGAATAAAAATAAATCAATAATCCCTATCGGGATCCTTTTTTATTTTTTTCCCTTTTTTGTCACAAAAAAACTGAGTAATTAGTTGCCATCATTACAGAAATGTCATTAAAATTAGAAAAAAATTAATATCTCGAAAACTAATTCCAATTTCAAAATTCTATTACCAGTTTTGACATCCGCGGATTTTTATGGACAATTGGTATTAATTTCACCATCAAGCGTTTAATATTTTATTAAAAATAGCCCTGAAACATAATCAGTCGTTTAATCAGTCGTTTCATAAAATCGTTTCATAAATTCGTTTCATAAAATCGTTTCACAAATTCGTTTCATTAGGATTTTATATATATAGGGTAGATATAGCAGTAAGTAGTAGTGTTGCGTTATATTAGTAGGTGCTTGTTGAAGTTAATGTTGAATTTTTAAACCTAAATTTATATTTTAAATGATTTGACTTCCAATTAAAATAAAAGGGGAAGAAGCAACATTACTATAAAAAAATATATACAAAAACAGTAGTTAAACTTTACTTATTTTTTCAGGAGTAGGGGAAAAAAGTGATTATGCTGTTGATAAGACTTGTACATGTTTATGTATAATGATACGTTTATTTACATTATTTACAAACATTATATATATTATATACATCTTATACACATGTCACATAATAAAGATATATATGTTGTATATATATATATATCTATACAACATATATACATCACATGACTATAAATTGGCCATATATGTCACAAAATGTTATATTGATCATATATTATTGTCACACATTTGGCGATAAATCTTGGTCGCCTGGTGATTTATCTTTGAGGGACGCCATAAGACGAAAGTACCAAAAAGTCTTATTGCTAAATAGTTCATATTATTTTTATACATAAATATATTTTTAAAAATTTTGGCTAAACCATGCCACTATCAACAAAAGCAGCAATATGAGAAAATGTTATGGTCACAACTTTCTATTATGTCAGGTAAAGTGCAATTCTTCCATTTAAAAAGTCTCCAAATTCAAATCAAACTCCACATTTCCAGAAATACACTTTAAAAGTCTCCATACTAATATAAACTGACAAGTTGAAAACATTAAATGAATATTCAACTTTCAATAAAACCCCCATTGCAATTTATGATAGAATTTTTAAGCCTAAATTTATGTTCTAAATGGTTTGACTCTTACTTAAAAATAAAGAGGGGGGGGGGGGTGGATGTTACTAATATAAATAAATGAATAAATAATATAATATAAACAGTGGTTAAACTTAACTTTATTTTTTTTTTCAAAATAAGGGGGGGGGGGATATGATTATGCTGTTAAGACTGTTGTACATGTTTATACATAATGATACATTTATTTATACTTACAGTTACAGAAATTAATTGCATTGAAACATTAGATTACTCTTTATTCATGTTACTATTTACCAATAGTTTATGTTTACCTAACTTTTCTATGTATGCTAATGGTTGTTCATTCACTCAATACTCATACATTCTTGCATACAAACTCTCATTTAACCACAATGTGAAATAATTTCAGTGTTGTATTATTATTGTTATCTCTATAAACATTTTTTTTTTCAAGATAAGACACATTTATTAATGTCAAAATGTCGTGTTAATAATTCTTAATATGTAGCATCACTAAATTATTATTGGGTGATTAGTAAGGAAAACTCTATGAAGTGACGCGAAAAAAACGAATAGATAAGAATTCTGAATAATATTAAGTTATCATAAGCTGTAGAGATGCATTATTCGATAAAAGGCAAAGTTATTTAACACTAGATTGTTATCTTCAAAAAGCTTGTTACTGTTATCGTTGTGTTTGTGAGATCACATGACGTAGTTTCAAATATTAATGCATTTAAAAAAAAGCGATATTTTTGGGGAATGTAGTAATTATCAAGAAATTTGCCTTTCATCACAAAAACTAAAAAAATATATATAACCAAATTGGCGTCCTCAAAGACGCTTTCGTAACCAAAAATAAAAGTAACTGTATCTTACAGATAGTGTTAATTGGTGCGACATTAATTTAATTTTCACAAGATTAAAGTCTCAACTATCCACATCGATATTCTAATGACCTGAATCATGTCTGTCTTATCTTGAAAATTAGTCAATATCTAAAGGATATTACGTTAATATACAGAACACTGAAATTATTTCACATACCTGTATTTTCCCCGTGTATCTGGTGGTGGTGCTAGTTAGTTATTTTCTTATTTATTTTGATCTCTAGTTTCTCGTAGCAAAATCATGTGAGCAAAACACTGCACCGTCGGCCATTGCTTTGCATGGTTAAGCACTGAACTGCTTGGCTAGGTTATGCGCATGCGCGAAATAGCGCTGTTCTCGCCAATTCATTTGGCGCTCGCCAATGCGCTGTAAGCTATAGGGTTCGGATATTAGCATCCCGGTACCTCTCGCATGCTAAGCGAGCGCTCTACCATCTGAGCTACGCCCCCGACATACATTCAATTACGTACAGTACTAGTTATCTAAGTAAGTAGTATGTATTTCACTGTTGCTTTAGCTTTACTCTAATTAGTCATGAAGTCAACTCTCAACAACTGTTTTTTTGGCGCTAGTTCGAAGCTTATCTCTTTACTCATTCTTTAATGACTGGTGAGACAAAAGAGGAGGGGGGTGGGGAGTAACACCACTTCCAGATAATTTAAAAACCGATAAGATGCATACAAAACCCGTTGTCATAATAAAATATCATGTGTAAAAACGAATGCAAAGAGAAGCATACAGCATAATTTTTCCCCCATTCAACAGTTTCAAGGCTTCATAATAAAAGCCTGTCCAGATGTTATAATCAGTCGTTGATAGTGGTCGCGGGAATATCGGGACAAGCAGAGCATGTATCGCCCCACCAGTGGCTGAGAGGTTCTGTTCTCAAAGCTTGGTAGACAGTAGGTGCTGTGTTAAACCCCTGTCACGCTCGTCGACCTAACCGTTTGGAGTTTTCCGTGGTTTTCTTTGAACTTTGCCGTAAATACGGGTTAGGATCCCATATAAAGACCCCCCCACGGAGGGCACTCCCTCCTAAGGCCTTATATCCCTCGTGTAGATAATCGGCCGTCATAAAATAAACTAACCAATCAACCAGAGCATGTATCACGTAACAAACAGAAAGTGGTTTATCATGTGATCGTAGCTGCTTCGGAGATAATAACGCCTGGGTTCAACTATGTGCAATCGAAGTTAGATTTGGAGAAGTATAAAAATGTTATCTAAAACAATGTAATGAATCTTGGTCGTATTTTAATAAATAATGTCAATTCTTTCTCTTATTTATTCTATAGGGGTACAGTAAACAATTTTCAAAAATTATCATGAGAAGATGGTCTAATCCTCCCACCCCCCCCCCCCCCCCGACAAAAAAAATTAAATTTTTTGTTTCAAACTTCAAATAGACACTAGAAACTTTGAACACAGGTAGAACCTGAATAGTGATGATGCTTAAATATTCTGATTTTGGAAATTTCACCTTGTGGGTCCCAAATTGTGCCACACCCCCTACAAAAAAAATATTTTTGATAATTTGTCTTCAAATTGTCATTGATATTTGAATTTTGTAGGCTGGTAGGTACATTCTGAATATAATCATACTTAAGTACCTATTCCTTTAATGAAAAATTCAAGATAGTCTTAGAGCCCCCACCCCCCCAGACAAATATATATATATATGTATATATATATCTTTGAGATTGAGCATTCAAATAGTCATAGACACTAGAAATTTTGAATGCACATACAGGGCCGAAACTAAGGGGGGGCAGAGGGGGCACGTGCCCCGGGCGCCAGCAGAACTGAAGGTGGAGGGGGCGCCAAATGCAGGTTTTGTTTGATATAGAAATGTATATATATATATATGAAATTTGTATAAAAAGTCTCGCAGCTGGAAAATCCAAAAGAAAAATGAACCAAATGCATTAAAATAGACAAATAGATAAAAAGATTCGTCTACAATACAAGATAGCAAATGAATAAAAAACGAACTGTTCTCTTAGGCTATTTTCATTCTCCCATTCCAAATGTATCATGTCTATGCCGTCTATCATTTAAATCTCTTCCTGTGGTTTAGGATCACTAGTTAGAATCACTAACATTTTTCAAGGTCAGTCCTACTCGTGTCTGTATATGACACTGTTCAACGTCGTCAGGATACGGTACTGCACTGTCCAGCATGGATAATTGACAAATGATTCCCTCATTCTGACTTTTCTATTAGATAAAAATATTCCATGAAAGCTGTTCTATTTTTTCCCTTTTCTCCCAGCGTGGAGCTTTCTTCTCTTTCCATTTTGTCATGGGCGAGGGGTGACTGCTCTGGACAATAAACACAAATTGGAGGATGAATGCCCAAAGTAAAATTCTCAGTAAAATCTTTTTCTTTTAACTATAGCCTTTGTAGAGGTACAGTAAAAAATCTCGTATAGCGCGCCATGGCTAGTAAAGTCGGAGCCACCCCTGGCTTTATCTCCCAAAAAGTTTTTTACTCATCTTTTTGCGAAAGTTTTCTAAGCGTTTTGCCGCCCTTGGCGGCAACTGGAATATGCCGGCCTGTTAATTTTACTGAAATTACTTTTTTATACAGATCCAATCTAGTATTATTAGAGGGGGCGAGGTTGGGCGACTGCCTTGGATACTAAAAACAAATAATATTTAAAAGAATTATGTGAAAAATACGCAAAATAAAACTCTTTGTTAAAACTTTTTTTGAAAAAAAAAAATGTCATTTGTAGGGGTGCAGGGAGAAAACCATACCCAAGTTGCTATGACTAATAAAATTAGATTATAATCAGTAACAAAGTCAAATGCATTCTAAATATCAGCTTTATGTAAACAGCATACCAAGTATGCGGCACCCCTAAATCAGGGGCCCCAGTGTCATGATCCAGATTTAGATTTATCACATCTGATTTAATTAGACTCTGAATCTGTGTAATTAAATCGTCATAAAAGTCTCTAACAGTAACAGGGTTCCTTTCAGCTCAGATCGAAGTTTGAGTCTCACCCCAACCCTCCACAACCGTTCACAGTTCTGATAATTGCTAATAGAAAAGAAGACAAGGAAAAATATTTAAACATAACTAAAACATTTCTGGGAATAGCAAATGGTATAAAAAATATTCTATTTAAATTACATGAAAATTATGTAGTAATACTAATTAAAAAAAAGTGCTAAGAAAATCCTTTGAACAAAAAATAATTTTTATCGTTGAACTCAAAAGAGGATTTTGGGGGCCCTTTGGATGCGGGGCCCCTCGCGATTGAGACTATCGCGACCCCTTAAATTCCGCACCTGCGAATATCAATAATTATACTTCCTAAGATGAAAACTTGTATAAAGCAGAATATTTTTCGGTTCCTTTCGATTCCATTTTCAAGGTTTTAATGAATCAGTATTTGACAAAGCTGATTACTTAGTTCAGTATTACAGATTATCTGATTATATACTTTAAATTTTAGAAACTTAGAAAAAATTAGCTTTGAAATTTTCTTTTCGGAGAGAGGGGGGGGGGCGCCAAAATCCATGTTTGCCCCGGGCGCCAAAAAGGCTAGTTTCGGCACTGTGCACATATAACCCGAATAGGGACGATGCTTAAATACTCTGATTAAAATTTTAATGGGTGGGGTCCAAAGAGGTTGCCCCCATCCCCTTTCCAGACAAAAAAGTAACACTTTTGTTTTTGAGCCTTCAAATTGTCATAGCATGTATACTATTAAGGATTTACCTGCATACAAAATTTCAAATGTCTATGACTATTTGAAGACATATAATCAAAAATGTTTATTTTTTTTGTTAGGGAGGGGAGCTTTAAATTATCTTCTCTTAAAGTTTTCAATAAAGAAATACTTAAACAGGATTACTATTAAAAAACCATGCTTCAGACTTCCAATCTTCAATAGGGTGGTCACTTCCTGCTTGTCTCTCCTGATACTCTGCTCGTGCCGATATTCCCGTGACCGTTGGGAGCATGAACCTAGAAGGTGATGAACCTAGGTTCATGGTTTTGATTTGATTTTGATTGCTTTGAGGTATGTGCTGCAGCTGTGCGCCGGCATGACCTCAACTGATCACAGGGGGATGGAAAAAACACTCCACAAACCCAGTGCAAGCACTGATATATCTGTGGTGCAGAGAGCATGCAAAAAACACTGAGGACAAAACAGACAAAACAAAACCCACACTACACAGTACAAACTGCCCACCAAAACAAGACAAAAACCTGAGTGATGACAAAAAACAACCTGAATACCAAAAAGTCCCACTGGACTGAAGGATCCGTACAACTCAACAAGATCAGCAACAACTAAAAACAACATGTCAACAACCGCCATGACAAAAACGATACAGACGACGAGGAGTTAAAAACGACCGCTCCCGAGGAAGAGGTTCAGAAATAGCCGAAAACCACGACGATTTTTGTTCAAAAAGGACCAAAGATCCGACCAGCCATCCAGGGTCAAGTTCAACGGCGACATATATTCCAAAAGTAGAGACCTTTCCGCGTCAAACGCGCGACATTGGAAAATGTAGTGAAATTCTGTTCCGTCGTCCGCAGAACAGAGGGAGCAGGTAGGAGAATTTTTTAATTGGAATTGATGTAAACGATGGTCAGTGACAGCAGTGAGGGTCCGGAAACGAGACGTGAAAATATCTTCCCTCCTGTTGTTCGTCCACTCGTATAACTTTGGTCCCAGATATGGAGAGTCAACTGCATATTTGCTATTATTCCACCACGATTGATAATTTTCAATAAACTGATGCTTAAGGTGCTTTTTGAAGGTTCATGGTTGGGAGTAAATAAAGTAACGGTAAACATTCGGGTGCAACTCAAACGTGAAAGGTTCCATTCTCCCATTGGTTGACGAAAAACCGGAAGTCACGTGATTTTTATATTTTCGTACAACTTTGCTTAAAGCACATACTGTCTGTGAACGATAAAGCGCGGTGGTTAAAGCACCAGACTTGTAATCTAAAGGTTTTAAGTTTTGTCCTCTCTGATTTTTTTAAAATCTTTTTTAGAGTTTTGTTTTGATCTTTACGGAATTAATTAAGATTATTTCCTTGACTTAAAGATCAGATTTTTTAAAATTATTATGTAAATATATAATTAATCTTAATTAATGTTATATTTAAATATATATAGTTAATGTTAATTACTATTATATAATTAATATTTATTATTTTTACTTAAATATATAACTAATGTTAATAAATTTTATTATTTAAATGCATATAATTAATATTTTCGCTTAGTGGTTTGTAATACATTCTCTTGCATTTTCAGTAAATAATTAATAAGATATAAATCATTTAAGAAAATAAACCAATATATCTTAAAGAAAAACTTGGGATTTTTAAAAATGTAACTCAAACAATGATTTTTTGTTTTGGATGATACACTTTGTAGAAGCCCAAACATTACATGTACGTATGTTTAGGGTTGGGTTGGGTTGATTATTGACGGCCAATTATCTACACATGGGATATAGGCCCGGGGGGAGTGCCCTTCGTGGGGGTCTTTCTAAGGGAACCTAACCCGTATTTACGCATGGATAAATCCACGGCTCGAAGAGAACCACGAAAACTCCGAACGATTAGGCCGACGGGCGCGATTGGGATCGAACCCAGCACCTCCCGTCTACCAGCTTCGAGAGCAGAACCTCTCAGCCACTGGTGGGGCACGTATGTTTAGGATTAAACTAAACTTTTTTTTTTATAAATACTATCTGTTATTAAAAATGCATAATAGAGACGTATGCTTCTTGGTTCTTATTAGAATCCAGAAGTATTGACTTTTTTTTTTTTTCATTTATTGTATATGCCTACATCAATAATATAATAGAATATCACTGAGATCTCAATAAATTTTTGAAAACTGGAGTAGCAAATAATATCTAAATCATATAAAATCTTCGACTATGTTAGAAACACAGACATACATGTATAAAAATTGTATGCATGTATATATTCATATAATTATATATTACATATATTTATATACATATATATATAAATATATGTAAATATACATATATAAATATACATACGTATATAAATATATATATTCATATAATTATATACATATATATATTTATTACATACGTATATCATACATGCATATGTGTATTGTATATGTTTTCACTTTTACGAGAAAAAAATATGTCAGATTTATTGGATTGCAATCTAGTGTAAGAGTAAGAAAATGTTAAAACTACAGCAATAATACACCAATATTATACTGATTATAAAAAACATTAAATGATTAATCTTTGTATATTACTGTACTGTCATACTGGTAAGAAACAATAAAAGTTTGATCTAGGGGCCCTGTATAAAATCTATATTTTCTAAATAAAAATTTTAATTGATACTAATAAGTAAAAATGTATTAAACAAAATATAATTTATTTTTAGGTATCACTTTATAAACTAATCGAATACAATAACATCTGTCTTTAATTTTTCTTCTTTTTTAATTAATTTTATTATTATTATTATTATAATGTCACGATTTCATGACCAAGAATAAAAATATCACCATGAGAAATATTATTTTTATAAATATTTAATTTAAATTATTTTATACAATTTGTTAAAACAATTCTCGTATATAATTAATTAGTATTTCTAATAATCAAATATCAATTACGTGAAAAAAATCCCATTAAATACATTTTAATTTACATAAAATGTATTTAATGGAAATTAAATATATTTTATGTATACATTAAATGCACTTAGTTATTTGTATAATAAATTTATATTATCCCAAAATTTATTTTCTAAAACACAGTTTAATTTACAAGTTATTTTTTCACATTTTAATTTTTTAGTACGAAGTATTAGGGCATAATTCTGTTTTATTATCCTGTCCACAGAGGGCAGCAGCACAAAACGATGTTATGTTAGCTACAATGCATGCCGGTTTTTGTCAACCAATGGGAGAATGGAACCTTTCACGTTTGAGTCGCACCCAAACATTCTAACTAGCTAACAAGCATTGTACGCATCTCATTGTACGTCGGGGGCGTAGCTCAGATGGTAGAGCGCTCGCTTAGCATGCGAGAGGTACCGGGATCGATGCCCGGCGCCTCCATTTTTTTAAAACTTTTGGAGAAATGTTACAGCATCAACTGTAATATTTTGGCAATTTAATTTATTAGGAGATTTATTACTGAATTTTCACTGTTCCTAAATTTTGTTAGTAGATTTTTTAATTACCAATTTTGAAAAAAAAAATGTTGAAAGAAGTAAGGATATTTAAAAAAGCAGCCTGAATCAATTCAGAAGTAAATATTTCTCCCACATTTCAATATTTAATATATATTTTTTATTATTGTGTTAATTAAAAAAAAATCTTTATTGATAATTGAAAAGGAAATACATCTGAATTAGTACGTTCCAGATAAACATTATTGTAATTAATCAATAAAATTATATTAAACTAAAACTTTTTTTTTTTTGAACATTAGTCTATAAAGAATTCGATATTCGATATCCGGCGCCTCCATTATTATTATTATCAGCCCCACCAGTGGCTGAGAGGTTCTGCTCTCGAAGCTGGTAGACGGGAGGTGCTGGGTTCGATCCCAATCGTGCCCGTCGGCCTAATCTTTCGTGGTTTTCTTCGAGCCATGGATTTATCCATGCGTAAATACGGGTTAGGTTCCCTTAGAAAGACCCCCACGAAGGGCACTCCCCCGGGCCTATATCCCAAGTGTAGATAATTGGCGGTCAATAATCAACCAACTATTATTATTTTCTGTTACTGTAATATTTTGACAAATTTATTTATTAGGAGGTATTAGAATTTTCACCGTTTTCTAAATTTTGGCATTGGGATTTTTAATTAGCAATTATTTTTTTTAAATAAATAAATAAATATATAAATAAATAAAATAAACTAAAATACAGCATGAATTAATGTTGAAGTAAATACTTCTCCCTATCTTCAATATTAAATCACAGACTGCTCTTTCTTTCTCTTTTCTTATCATTTATGGTTAATTTACGGGGACACTCAAAAGTATTCCGTTACGCAACGGTCAATGGGGAAAATATTTATTAAGTGCATTTTAATGTTGTTACACTATTTCGAATATAATAAAATTGATATGTTTGATTGACTTGGCGACAACATGTTATGTATAGAGTGTGAAATAGGTAGCAATTATAATTCGTTCACAGGGACACTCAAAAATATTCCGTTTCATTACAGTCAATGATGAAAAATCGTTTTTAGTGCATTTTAAATATGTTATATTGTTTCAAATATGATGGAATTGATATGCCTCACTGAGGTGGTTGGAAATATGCTTTCTACACTTCAAATAGAGGCGTCTTAAATTCAGACACATATTTTATGAGTAACAATGGTTCAAAACCCCTCCCAGATGACGATCCTGACTGCGCCACTGCTTTATTGATAAATAAATATAGACAGAAATAGAGGGCAAGCATAAAAATTTCACAGCGTTATAAAATGCATTAATAGCAAGAAATGGGTAATTAGTATTGAAAAAGAAATAAATTTATGATAGCTAAGTGCAAGGTTAATTAAAACCCCATCATTTTAACTTATGTTATTTCGACGATGAATTGTGGGGAGTACCGTTTATATGTATTTCAAGGAACCGTCTCCTAAAAATATGTAACCAAAGAAAAGTTTTAGGTGGTTCTTAAATCCAAACTGTGCCTATTTTTGAAAAAAAAATTAATCCAATTTTTTTCTCATACATAGGAAATAATTCAGGAACTAATGTAATCAACCTGTTTTTTTCCATTTTTCTATACAAGCAGAAAAAGTTTTAGAAAATACTGTCAAAGTGGGCGTTTTGATCCAAATTCCCGGATGCGCGAGCACAGGAAAGAAAAAAAAATGTTGTCACGTGACCACAATCGCTTAGATTTAATGATGTCATTAATTTAACGTAAGATCAAAGAAACTGTTAAATTGGAAATCACTTCAATAATTATACTTGTCACAGCAATACCGCACAATTTGCTACAATGTGAAATGAATTGGAAAAAGGATTACTGATGTTACTCCAACTGGAAACATCATCAGTAATCGGATTGCTATTCATTTCATATTGCATCGGGGGCCCCACCAGTGGCTGAGAGGTTGTGCTCTCGAAGCTGGTAGACGGGAGGTGCTGGGTTCGATCCCAATCGCGCCCGTCGGCCTAATCGCTCGGAGTTTTCGTGGTTTTCTTTCGAGCCGTGGATTTTCTCCATGCGTAAATACGGATTAGGTTCCCTTAGAAAGACCCCCACGGAGGGCACTCCCCCCGGGCCTATATCCCTAGTGTCGATAATTGGCCGTCAATAATCAACCCAACCCAACCCATATTGCATCGGGGTGTGTCACGTTGCTGTAGCAACACCCCTGCTAGCTGACTGGCAGTTTCGTTATCTGTGTAATCTAATCTTGCATATATATAAAATCATCGATGCTAAATTTTTTTTACCAAAATGTGACGCTGCCTCCCGGATTATTTGTTATTCTTTATTTCGACTAAAGAAAAGAAAAGAAAAGAAATTTTCACAACGTTAAAATGAATTAATTGCGAGATATATGTTAATAGTATTGAAAAAGAAATTCATGTATAACAGCTAAGTGCAAGGTTATCAAAACCCCATTAAAATATCTTGGTGGGGCTAATTAGAAATTTTTTCCCTTTAGTTTAATCACTGAATTCGGAATATTGTGCACACTTTTCCGGCACACTTAATAACTGATACGACACACAGAAAACCTCTTGTGAAAAAATAAAAATATGATGTGCGAAAACGAAAGTAAAGAAAAGCATAAACAGCATAATTACCATTCAACTGTTTGAAGGTTTCATAATAAAAGTCTCCATTTCAACACGAAATTTGAGGGAAAAAAAAACAGAAATAGCAGCAAAGTAGTGCGCGTGTGTATGCTATTTCTATTATCTATTATCAATCGTTGAGAGCAAGATAACGGTTAAACCTGGATAAGATGTATTGTGCGTTTATTCTTGTACGTCGGGGGCGTAGCTCAAATGGTAGAGCGCTCGCTTAGCATGCGAGAGGTACCGGGATCGATGCCCGGCGCCTCCAATTTTTTTTATTTTTTGCTGATATCGTAATATTTTGGGAGTTTTACTTATTTGGAGATATATTATTGAATTTTCAGCGTTTTCTAAATTTTAGTATAGGATTTTTTTAATTACCAATTACATTTTTGTTGTTGTAGAAAGAAAGAAAAATATTTAAAAAATGAATCAATTGAGAAGTAAATACTTCTCCCTATTTCAAATATTTAATCATTGACTGCTCTTTCTGTCTCTACCTTTTCTTTTTTTTTCTCTTAAGATTGAAGGAGTTGTTCCTATTTGAGACTTCTAAATACAGAAATGTTAAATTTATTGAGGTTGTTTGTGATTTTCAGTACGTCAGTTTTTATAAGTCAGGCATTTACTAAACGCTACCTCATTGACACGTAATACAACGAAATTGCTCATTTTATGAGTAGTATGATTCAACCCCCCCCCCTCTCCCCCTAACTCCAGACGACGATCTTGGCTTCGCCACTGCTTTAATGATAAATAAATATAGACAAAATTAGAGGACAATTATCACAATGATACAAAATACATTAATAGAAAAAAAAAATAGGTTATTATTGAAATAGAAATGAATTTATGATATCTATACCGGTAAGGTTACCCCCCCCCCCATAATTTTAACTCATGTTATTTCGCTGATGTACTTCTTCTTCTTCTTTTTTTTTTTTTTTTTTTTTTTTTAAGGAGCCATGTTTTAAAAATATCTAACCATAGAAATGCTTAAGCCAGTTCTTAAATACTAACTCTGCCTATTTCTGAAAATTTTTTTAATCCAATTTTTATTCGCAAACGCACAAAATTCGCAGATGGTATATTATTCAAAAATTATGTAATCGAACTGTTTTTTCTCTTTCTGTAAAGGCAGAAAATTTGTCAGAAAATGCTGTCAAAGTGGGTGTTTTTATCCAAATTCCCGGATGCGAGAACACAGAAAAGGAAAAAACTGATGTCACGTGACAACAATCGTTTACATTTCATGATGTACTTAATTTAACGTAAGATCAAACAAACTGTTAAATTGGAAATCACTTCAATAATTATACTTGTCACAGCAATACCGCACAATTTGCTACAATGTGAAATGAATTGGAAAAAGGATTACTGATGTTACTCCAACTGGAAACATCATCAGTAATCGGATTGCTATTCATTTCATATTGCATCGGGGTGTGTCACGTTGCTGTAGCAACACCCCTGCTAGCTGACTGGCAGTTTCGTTATCTGTGTAATCTAATCTTGCATATATATAAAATCATCGATGCTAAATTTTTTTTACCAAAATGTGACGCTGCCTCCCGGATTATTTGTTATTCTTTATTTCGACTAAAGAAAAGAAAAGAAAAGAAATTTTCACAACGTTAAAATGAATTAATTGCGAGATATATGTTAATAGTATTGAAAAAGAAATTCATGTATAACAGCTAAGTGCAAGGTTATCAAAACCCCATTAAAATATCTTGGTGGGGCTAATTAGAAATTTTTTCCTTTTAGTTTAATCACTGAATTCGGAATATTGTGCACACTTTTCCGGCACACTTAATAACTGATACGACACACAGAAAACCTCTTGTGAAAAAATAAAAATATGATGTGCGAAAACGAAAGTAAAGAAAAGCATAAACAGCATAATTACCATTCAACTGTTTGAAGGTTTCATAATAAAAGTCTCCATTTCAACACGAAATTTGAGGGAAAAAAAAACAGAAATAGCAGCAAAGTAGTGCGCGTGTGTATGCTATTTCTATTATCTATTATCAATCGTTGAGAGCAAGATAACGGTTAAACCTGGATAAGATGTATTGTGCGTTTATTCTTGTACGTCGGGGGCGTAGCTCAGATGGTAGAGCGCTCGCTTAGCATGCGAGAGGTACCGGGATCGATGCCCGGCGCCTCCAATTTTTTTTATTTTTTGCTGATATCGTAATATTTTGGGAGTTTTACTTATTTGGAGATATATTATTGAATTTTCAGCGTTTTCTAAATTTTAGTATAGGATTTTTTTAATTACCAATTACATTTTTGTTGTTGTAGAAAGAAAGAAAAATATTTAAAAAATGAATCAATTGAGAAGTAAATACTTCTCCCTATTTCAAATATTTAATCATTGACTGCTCTTTCTGTCTCTACCTTTTCTTTTTTTTTCTCTTAAGATTGAAGGAGTTGTTCCTATTTGAGACTTCTAAATACAGAAATGTTAAATTTATTGAGGTTGTTTGTGATTTTCAGTACGTCAGTTTTTATAAGTCAGGCATTTACTAAACGCTACCTCATTGACACGTAATACAACGAAATTGCTCATTTTATGAGTAGTATGATTCAACCCCCCCCCCCCTCTCCCCCTAACTCCAGACGACGATCTTGGCTTCGCCACTGCTTTAATGATAAATAAATATAGACAAAATTAGAGGACAATTATCACAATGATACAAAATACATTAATAGCAAAAAAAAATAGGTTATTATTGAAATAGAAATGAATTTATGATATCTATACCGGTAAGGTTACCCCCCCCCCCCCCCCATAATTTTAACTCATGTTATTTCGCTGATGTACTTCTTCTTCTTCTTTTTTTTTTTTTTTTTTTTTTTTTTTTTTTTTAAGGAGCCATGTTTTAAAAATATCTAACCATAGAAATGCTTAAGCCAGTTCTTAAATACTAACTCTGCCTATTTCTGAAAAATTTTTTAATCCAATTTTTATTCGCAAACGCACAAAATTCGCAGATGGTATATTATTCAAAAATTATGTAATCGAACTGTTTTTTCTCTTTCTGTAAAGGCAGAAAATTTGTCAGAAAATGCTGTCAAAGTGGGTGTTTTTATCCAAATTCCCGGATGCGAGAACACAGAAAAGGAAAAAACTGATGTCACGTGACAACAATCGTTTACATTTCATGATGTACTTAATTTAACGTAAGATCTAAGAAACTATTCGATTCGAAATCACTTCATTAATTATGAATGTACAGGAAAATCGCACAACTTGCTACAATGTGAAATTAATGGAAACCGGATTACTGATGTTACTTCGACTCGGAGACATCATCAGTAATCGTATTGCCATTCATTTCATATTGCAGCGGGGTGTGTGACGTTGTTGTAGCAACACCCCCTACCTAAGGCTCCTATATACCTGTATTATAGGAGCCCTACCCCTACCTACTGCTGTTGCGCCAGCTGACTGGCGGGTGCGGTATCTGTATAATCTAATCTGTCATATATACCGAAATCATCTATGCTAAATCCCCCCCCCCACCGAAGTGTGACGCCGCCTCCCGAATTATTTATTATTCTTTATTTCGAAGAAACAAAATAAAAATAAAGATAATAATTTTTAATTTCACTGTGATTTCCCATCATTCCACGATAGCACATCTATTCTAACTTAACTATATTTAAAAGGACTCATTGATATTGAAATGAATTCATTGATATATTAGAGTTTAGGTTGCGACAAAGAATATAGATGGCGCCACATTTACCAAGTGCGCAAACGCGTAACCTCCGTCTTTTCCAGGAAACGGTAGCCATAAAAGGTACTGCTTTTAGTTCCAAATGTTGAAATATTATCATTATTCTCCTTCTCTATATCTTCATGCTCTCAGCCATGAAGTCAGCTCTCAACGACTTACGTCTGTTTTTTGTTTTTTTTGTTTTTTTAATCTGGTGCAAGACAAGCCATAAACCGCAGAAGGTATTTGAAAGTTTTTGGTGGGACAAATTCGAAGCTTGTAACTGTAGGATAACACCACTGCCTGAACATTTAAAAACTGATAAGATGAGATACATACAAAACTTGTTGTGTTATAATAAAATATGTGTAAAAACGAATGTAAAGAAAATAATAAAAAGCATAAAATGTTTACCATTCAACTGTTTCAAGGCTTCATAATAAAAAACTCTATTCCAGTCGTTATACTACTACCATGGTAATAGAATATCTCGGGTAGGGAAACGCCGTGTTACGGTTTTGATTCCAAAAGAAGTTTGGACTGGCCGGATCGCCGTCTATTGTCTACATTTGAAATTAAAATCGAACACCTTTTTTAGGTAGCTTTCAATACAAATAAAAAAAACTGCCCAGTTAAACTGAGGGCATTGAGCTCACAGGCTATTCACACTAATTGTATATTACGCTATTTTTTCAAAGAATAATGCCACTCGAAAAATAAAGAAATCGACAATATATTAAGGGGGGGGATAAGCACCCGTTTCTACCCTTTATACTTAACCAATAAACCCCCAAAATCTAATCAGGCAAGCGCCTTACCACAATGAATTTGTACACAAAATTTGAAAATAAAATCGGATACTTTTCCTTGAAAAACCCATTTATCTAAATTAAGGGAGGTGAGCCCCCCCCCGTTCCCCCCTTTATACTTAACAAATGAAAACCCAAAACTATCAGGCAAGCGCCTTACCACAATGAATCTATATACAAAATTTGAAGAAAATCGGATAATTCTGCATGAAAAACCCATTTATCTAAATTAAGGGGGATTAGCACCCCGTTTACCCCCTTTATACTTATCCAATGAACACCCAAAACTAATTAGGGAAGTACCTTATCACAATGAGCCTATATACAAAGTTTAAAGAAAATCGGATAATTCTGCATGAAAAACCCATTTATCTAAATTAAGGGGGGTAGCCCCCCCTTCCCCCCCCCTTTATACTTAACCAATGAACTCACAAAACTAATCAGGGAAGCGCCTCATTAGAATGAACCTGTAAACAAAATTTGAAGCAAAACGGATAATTCTATCACGAGTTATCGCGTTACGTACATACATACATACATACATACAGAACGGGCGGGCACATTAGCTCTCAGGCTTTAATAGCCTGTGAGCTAAAAAGTATAAAGCTACCTATTGCAGCCGTTCGGAGGAAGGCAGTTCCGGAAAATTTCGATATATTTTCACCGATCATGACCCCCAGACCCCAAAACCACCCTCCGTTCAAATGTTGATTTATATATATATATATATATATATATCTGACATATGTCATACGATAACGCTCGTATTTATAAATCGATTTTGATGAAACTAATTGTGTGTATTAAGATCACCAATGTCTCAACCGAGTTCGTTGGCCAGCTTGGTCCGCCATTTTGTTTCAAAATGGCGGCCATTTAAAAATTTAAAACTAAAATAAATATACAAAAAAATTAAAAATTAAAATTTATTTTTTAATTACGTGTTAGGTCTTGATACAAGGATTCCAGAGCATTTTTTGGTTTACCTCTATCTTAAAAAATGGCTGAGATAGAGCAGTTTGAAATTCTAGGGTGGCTGACATTTTGAAACAAAACAGCACATTAACGCGATTACTCGCAAATTATTTTCTTTCATTGTTGTAATAATTTTCCCAATCATACGCATAAAACTATCTATTCATATCCGTTAGCGCCAAAATTGGCGACATTGGCGCCAAAATTGGCGACATTTGGCGAAATATCGCCAAATTTGGCGACCAAAATAAGTGTTCATAAATGAAGCCAATTTGGCTGTTGCTCAATAATTTGGCGAATTTCTTATTCAAATTCAGTATTAACGAATATTTTGTATAAACGTTTCTTTGCATTTTGACTTGCTGTTTTCGTGTAACATAAGCTAAAATTTTAAAACGAAGATATAGGAAAGCTACCTTTTCCTCCCGATACAGGGCGGAAGGACTTTTTTGTATTGAAAGCTACCTAAAACCAATGATTTATTTATGAGTTTTAGTGAACTAGATTTCTCGCAAATTATTTTCTTTCATTGTTGTAATCATTTTCCCAATCATACGCATAAAACTATATATTCATATCCGTTAGCGCCAAATTCTCGCCAAACTTGGCGACATTTGGCGAAATATCGCTAAATTTGGTGACCAAAATACGTCTTTTAAAATGAAGCCAATTTGGCTACAGCTCAATAATTTGGCGAATTTCTTATTCAAATTCAGTATTAACGAATATTTTGTAAACGGTTTCTTTGCATTTTATCTTGCTGTTTTCGAGTAACATTAGCTAATTTTTTAAAACGAAGATATAGGAAAGCTACTTTTTCCTCCCTGTACAGGCCGGAAGGACTTTCTTAGTATAATTTTTTTAGCTGCATTTAAAAGAAATGCTGCGTTGTTTTGCATCGAGTTTTTTAATTTAATAAAACCCTACGAAACATGAAGTATTTAAGAATTTGTGAAATATTTATAATAAGTTTCATAAACGGTAAATAATTTTTTTTCAACTGTATTATTAAAAAGGAACAAAAAATATTAATTATTATTCATGACAAGCCTAGAACACAGTTAATTTTTTCTTTTAGATTTTACTGTACTCAGCTAATTTAAAGTAATTAAGATAGAATCTAGATAAAAATTGTTTACACGATTTATTTAGTTCATTTTCATAAATATTTCATGAATTAACTTTTTTTTAAAATTATTATTATTAAAAAAAAACATGAAAAAAAGAATTACTCAGTTTAAGAATTTTATAAATATTCATAATAAATTTTACAAACTACAAATAACTAAACATTTATTATTTATTTATATTTTCAGCTGTATGAGAAAAAAATAATTCCTATTCAAGACAAATCCTGTAGCGAAGTTTTATGTGATGATCAAACTATTTAAAGTAATTAAGATAATATCTAGGTAATTTTCTAGATAAATTTATTACATTTTTTTTTTTTTTTTTTTTCAAATCAAAATATATGTTGCAGACACAGATAGTGTGTATAGTGCATTTGATCAATATATTTTGATAAATTAAAACTTCTGTCCCTATGTGTGTGCATTTAAATAAAAATGAAATAAATAAATGTATGCAGATTTTTGTAAGAAACAGTTAACAAACATCTTTAAAGACAGGAGAACATACACAGGGACTGATTTACAAATTTGGGGGCCCTGGGCACAGATGCGTATGGGGTCCCCCTTTGCATCGATGCTTACAGAGTGCCTTGAGTAAAAAAATATATTATTGAAAGCAGTATTTATTAAGATAACCACTATTCACTTTATTAATTTCTTTAAAATATCAATTAAAAATTAAATTTGATAATCATTAATTTACTTTTAAATAATTATTTCATAATTACGAAATTTTAATTGAATAGATGTTTTATAATAAATTGTGTGGTGCTGATTACCTTTTTCTATGCAAGTCCATATATATCTGGGAATGATAAAGTATGCAACAACTAATAATAAATTTACCGCAGCACCAAGCTATAATTATTGAAAATATTAGAATATATCCTATTAATCAAATAACTTTTTCTTTCAAATACAAGCATTCACTGAAAAAAAAAAAAAAAAAAAAAAAAAAAAAAACTAAATTTATACAAGAACTAGCAGAATCGCCTGGCTTTGCCCATGTTAATCATGAGGGACTTATAGGTAAAATAAATAAAAATTTAATAATATGGCGATCCCAAAATCGGAGTTCTGTACATTCTCGCACATAAATTGTTAATAGACAATCAGGAAAAAATTAAGTTACTTTGACACAATCATAGAAAAAAAACCTACTATAAGAAAGTAATTAAAAATACATGTTTTAGACAAAATATACGATTTTCTAAACAAACACAATAGAATGTAAAATGAAATGTAAAATTCTTGTAAAAAAAACTTCAACAAATAACAAATATAATGGTTATTTTCAATTTAAGAATCCAGATTCTAACTATAATATATCATCCTACGATTAAATACAAGAAACTATAGCTTCACATTTCCTTACTGTTAAGATTTAATACATCAAAGACTAAAAATACACAGAAGAAATATCAAGATTAACATTAGCGAGCAGGTAGTTTTTGCGTGTTATTGTGTCTTAAAAAGTCAAAATTTTCCATATCAGTTTTGTTTTTTAAGAGTTAAAACTATTTTGGCCAATAAATGAAAAATGTTCAGTAGCATTTGGGGGTCCCTGAAAGTCGGGGGTTCTGGGCCCGTGTCCCGAATGCCCTGCCGTAAATCAGGTACTGAACATACACAAAATAAAATGTATATCTGACTGTCTACTTACAGTCTTTGTTAGTAAATAAAGTAACGGTAAACCAAATACATTCTAACTGGCTAACAAGTATTGTACGTATCATGTTGTAGGTTGGGGGCGTAGCTCAGATGGTAGAGCGCTCGTTTAGCATGCGAGAGGTACCGGGATCGATGCCCGGCGCCTCCAAAGTTTTTAAACTTTTTGCTGGTACCGTAATATTTTGAAGATTTTATTTGTTAGGAGGTATTGTAAAAATTTTCACCATTTTCTAAATTTTGGTATTGGATTTTTTAATTAACAGTTGAAAAAAAAATTTTTTTTGAAAGAAATCCGAATAATTATAATAATAAAAAAAGTGGGATAAGTGTGATCGAAGATCGCACACAGGGTTTCGTTTAATATTCCTTTCAAAACACTTTACCCTTCCTTTAATAAATTCAAATAAATTTCATTAAAAAAAAATCATGTTTTTTATAAAGTAAAAATTTACTGGTCTATTTTTCTCGTTTTTCGAAAATCTGAAACAGTCTGATAGCGGGCTAAGCCCGCTATTATACTCTGTCATAATAATATCTGTCATGTGAACTAAATACGATATTAAAAAAAAATCAATTTCAAAATTAAACATGTTGTATAGATATCTTCAAAATGTTAGACGTCAAATTAATTTTCTTTTTAATTCTCTAATGACGTCATATTAAGCTGCTTTCTGTATTTACACATACTCATACTCCTTGTATTATTGAGAAATGTTTGAAAATTTCCGTTGTATTATCAATAGGACGTCATATTAATCTTTTTTTTTTTTAATTGGTGGAACTTTTCAATTAATTTTCATTTTTCACATGGAAATTTTTCAAAATAGAAAATTAATTATTGTAGAAGGAATTATATTGGGGATTTTTAATTGTTGGCAACTGCTATTACGAAAAATGTTTAAATTTAATAGGAAAAGGTTGTTCGATTTTTGGTTTTTTATCTCTATATATTAAAATAATACGATTTTTTCAAATTTTATGATTTTGAGCTTCATAATAGGTATTTAGCTATATAAGTACATAACATTTCATGACTTTAACTTACATAGTTTCTGAGAACCGGCTCTGTGAAGGACAGACATCGAAGCGGGAGTAATAGGGTTTCGTAAAATGAACAAAACCCTTAAAAAAAAAAAAAAAAAAAAAAAAAAAAAACAGCATGAATTAATGCTAAAGTAAAAACTTCTCCATATTTTCAATATTTAATCACTGACTGATCTTTCTCCCTCTCTTTATTTTAACACTTTCCAACGTAGTTGAAAAGTGTCCGTGCTCTAACTCGCGTAAATATACTTGGATAACCACCATGTAATTGGTATATGTTATTAAGGTACACCATGGCATGTTCGGTATTGAAAATGTGCTGTGTGCCATTTGTGGCTACTTTACAGAGACACTCAAAAGTATTTAGCTACATTACGGTCAATGATAAAAATATTTATTCCGTGCATTTTAATGTCGTTACACTCTTTCAAATGTAATAAAATTGATGTGTATCATTGAGTTTGGGCGATAACATGTTATGTACAGAGTATGGAATATGTAGCAAGTATAGTTCGTTTACAGGGGCAATGACGGCCGATTATCTACACGAGGGATATAGGCCCTAGGGGGGGGTGCCCTCCTTGGGGGTCTTTCTAAGGGATCCTAACCCGTATTTGCGGCAAGTGTTTTCTATGGAATCGAGTAAGTAGCAATTATAATTCGTTTATAGGTACGTACAAAATACATCCATTGTACAGGGTAAGTGAAAATGAATATAATAGCGATTACAAACGGCTATAACTATTTAATGCGTACTTTGACACCCTGCGATTTTTTTCTATGGGGTTATGTGAAAGACAATGTGTCTCTCATGCCCAAAACAATTGAAGAACTCAAAGTACGCATTTGTAATGCGCTTGCGTCGGTGACCGAACAAATGCTTCAGAATGTATGGCGTGAAATGGACAACCGCCTAGATGTTGTCCGTGTGACCAAGGGAAGTCACATCGAACATCTATGACGTATGTATACAAAATTTTGAAGTTTCGTCTACATTCTGTGTTAATCTTATCGATAAATTATTTTCCATTAAATAGTTATAGCTGTTTGTAATCGCTATATTCATTTTGACTTACCCTGTATTTTGATCTATGGAGAAAAGTCGTTTGCAGTATATTTTAATAGTGCTAAACTATTTCAAACATAATGAAACTGATATACATTACTGAGGTGCACTGCAACATGTTTTCTATGGATTACTGAATACGTAGAAATAATCGTTTATTTACAGAGACACTCAAAAAATTCGGTTACAGACTCACTATGAGAGCCATAACTGCTGAATGGGTTGGGTTGGGTTGATTATTGACGGCCAATTATCTACACTTGGGATACAGGCCCGGGGGGGTCTTTCTAACCCGTATTTACGCATGGATAAATCCACGGCTCGGAGAAAACAACGAAAACTCCGAACGATTAGGCCGACGGGCGCGATTGGGATCGAACCCAGCACCTCCCGTCTACCAGCTTCGAGAGCAGAACTTCTCAGCCACTGGTGGGGCCTGCTGAATGGGTGTTTTCAGCTGTGATATGCATTTTAAAACTAACTTATTTTATTGTGCACTACGAGGCATGTAGATCATATACAGGGCTGCACGAAACCATTGCGCAAATTACCGGCTCAGCTATGGACAGCCATTACTAAAAATAAATTTTCACTGCGTTGTGTTGTTTTTTAATGTTTATTTAGATATCTCATTTCATAGTATGAACAAAAAGGTTTTTTTTTAACAATATTCCAACTAGTGTTTGAAAGTGTTTCATAATCTATGCCATGATGCATGATTTTTCGTTCTTTTCTTTTCTTTGGAGATTGAAGGATATGCTTTTATTTGAAACCTACAAATACATAAATGTTATATCATGGTTGTTTGTGATTTTCAGTACGTTAGCTTTTATATGTCACGCATTTATTAAACACTATCTTATGGACACGTAACACAACGAAATTGTTCATTTTATAAGTAACAATGGTTCAAAACACCTCCCGGATGACGATCCAGGCTGCGCCACTGCTTTAATGATAAATAAATACGGATAGAAGTGTAGGGCAAGTATCTTTCCCCCGTCCGCCCTGTCATAAAACGTTTTATTACAAAGCTTTAAAATTTTTTAAATGCAATATAGATTATAATACTATTTAAAGATTATGAAGTCTGGAAAAGGCTCAAGAAGTTGCTGGGGGGTGGGGTGTCAGCTTACCCTGTCCCCATCTAGATACGGCTCAGATGTATGACAACGACAACCTCAAATGAAGTTTTGTATTAAAAAACAATCTCCATAGAACTGTGGGCTCCACCAGTGGCTGAGGGGTTCTGCTCTCAAAGCTGGTAGACGGGAGGTGCTGGGTTCAAACCCATATCGCGCTCGTCGAACTAATCTTTCGGAGTTTACCGGGGTTTTCTTTGAACATTGCCATAAATACGGGTTTTGATCCCTTAAGAGGACCCCTATGGAGGCACTCCACCCTAGGGCCTATATCTCTCGTGTTGATAACTGCGGCCGTCATAAATCAGCCCAACCCATAGAACTGTGTACATTACTTTTACTCCTTATCACATATAAACCCCAACCCTTCTCCACCCGACTTTATCTTTGAAAATACTAGTAAGATATAACTTGAAATACTCATAGAATGTACAATACAATCTAATTACTACAGCCCTTTTACAAAAATCATGTGTACGCATAACTATCAACGTTTACGCTTTTTTCTTACCACTAAAATTTAATTGTAAATTTTGCGTTATTTAATCTCCGAAATCTGCGATTAAGTAAGGCAAAAATTTCTGTTAGATTTTAGCGGTAACAAAATGTGTAAAAGTTTGAAGCTATGCGTATGCCTATGTATAAACCTCATATGAAGTTTAATAATGCTTGTGGGTAGAATGCCGAAATGGATAATAATAATTTTCTTTTCAAATATTCAATTGGAAAATCCATCACGAAAACTATTTAATAACTTTTAATGAATTTTTTTTAGAGCCGCAATAAAGTTCGTTTTCGAATTTTGTAATAAATGTAAGATTTAAAAAAAAATCAACATGATTTATCCTGAAATCCGTTATAAACATATTTTAAGTGCAAGTTTTCCATCTCCCTAAAAATAATTCATGCATGGGCTAATTTTATTATTTTTGATGACATTCTGGAGTGTGATTTTTGACTTGTACCTTTGCACTTTCTGAAAAAAATATATGAATGTTTTCTGTGTGATTTTTTGTTTGTTATTACTTTCCGAGCACAAAGTGTAAGGAAAATATTGTAATCCTGATGTATGTGTGTGTGAGACTGAACATTATAACGTCCAAACTGTACTTCCGAGTAAGCTCCCATTTGGTGAATTTGTTATAGAGTACTGTCGGAAGAACTGTAGAGATTTTCGTAAAAATCTGCCAAAGGATTAGATATTTAATTCATTTTGAAACCGATTCTATATAGGAAAAAATCACTAAGGAAATGTGATAAATATTGTGGGGATGTAATAACTCAGAGGCCGAGCCCGGTTAAGATTGCCCGGGCACAAGGCAGGGCTATCTCAATATAGGGTTATATCAAGATGGCCTTGCCCAAGGCCCAGCAGCTTTTCAGGGATGGCACCACAGTCAAACCAAACAGTAAATGTTTTTGGGGAGTATTCGGAAATTTTCTAATATTTTATAAACATGCTCATGAAACTCATGTTAACACAAATTTCCTTTTAGTGTTTGATAAAGCAAATACTTTAAATATCTCTTCATCTTAAATATTTCTTTAAAAAAATTACAATAAAAATATTTTGTCTAGAGCAATTATAATTTAAGCTGTTTTTAGAGAACAGAAAAGTACAGGCAAGGCATTTACAGAGGTATCTGTTTCTTAGATATCAGAGATTGAAATAAAAAAATTTCTAGAACTTTTTCAAAATAATTTTTATTCATTTTGGGGCCCCCTTCTCCGATGGGCCTAAGGCCGTGGCGTAGTTGACCTGTGCGGTAATCAGGCCCTGCTCAGAGGTAACATCTCCAGTTACAAAGAATTCAGTAATCGAATCCAGTCTGTTCCATTGTTCCAGAAATTTATAGCATTTCTTTTATTTTTTATTTTTTCGGACACGTACGCAGGTGTTCTGAAAGTCATGTGGAGATACTTCAGATTTTTTTAGGAATATTTTGCACATTTTTGCATGTATTTTCTTCAATTTATTTCAATGATTACTTTTTTGACTTGGAGGGATAAAAATAAATTAAGACATTTGGTGTGATCGTTTTGTTTTATAACAGTTTACATAGGAAAGTCCCTTTATCCTGAATAACTCCTGAAAGGACAAAGCTACAATTGTAGAACAAGGGTCAACCTATGGTAAAATGACTGTTCTATGGTGTGAGATTGACCTCACGCCCCAGTGCCGGAATTTGGAAGTTTTGGATCTTATGAAGGAAACTTTGAGAGAGAAAGAAAAAAGTCAAAGTAGTGGACACATTGAACAACTTAAGTATGTTCAGTGTGTCCACCATCTACAGCTATGTGTATAGTGTATATGTGTATGCATGTGAGAGCAGTTCCATTGCTGCCCATGATGGAACACTCTAAAATTGGGAGGAATGAAAAGTTGACTCTTTGGAAAAGTGAAAGGCCGTTTCACTCTTTTTGGAGTGAATTTTATAAAATACACTCCTTAAAGAGTGGAATTTTCCACTCCCTAAAAAAGAGTGAAATATGTCACTCTTTTGTCGAGAGCGACTGTCTCACTCCGTTGTCAAGAGTGACATAATTTCACTAAATTGACGAGACTGAAAACCTGACATTATATAATTTTGTCTATATTTATTTATGGAGATAAACAAAATGAACATTATTTTTTAATTTTTCTTTTTTTTTCAATGCCAAACTGTTAATTCAATTTTTATTGTAAGTTATTTGCAAGCGCGTAGATAAACTAAAGTCAAAGATATTGAGATATTGCTCGTGTTAGATAAACTATTTTTATTGGAAAAACTATATGTTTTTGTTCCGAGTTAGTTTTCCTGGTAATGTTTAAAGTTGAGCCCTGGAACTTTTGCACGTAAATAGTGAAAGTCTTGCCCAATATAGCTTTTATCTATTTTCATTCATAAATGCGAGAGCTCAAGCATTTATTACGGTGAAAAAATGAGTCCGTAAATAAGAAACATAGTTTTTTTTCAATAAAAACACAAGAGGGCGCCAGCTCTCGGATACCCAACGGAATGCGTTAGTACTAGAACTCCTATTTATAGGAGTCTTAGTACGATTGAAAAAACTGAAAAAGCCATTGAAATAATCAAGGCCTCCTTATCATAGTATCAGGCCTCACAATCAGCAAGTTTCCTTTGACCGCATGGTTGTCGTGCTACTAGCGCCATCAATAGGCATGATCTCTATGGTAATAGGAGTATTTACGACACGAAATAACACGAAATGTTTTCACAGCTCCATTTGTTGTATGCATTTGCTTATGAACTAGTTACGGTATATCGCGATACTTTCCGGAGAAAGCCAATTAATAAGTTGGCAATTACCGCGGACATTTTCTCCCCTAGCCTTTCTCCGGATTGTCAAGTCTGATCTATGATAAGGGAGTCTTGGAAATAATAAATGAATCGATATAATTGTGGACAGGGCCTGTTTGCCGCACAGGCCAATTAGGCCGCGGCCTTGGGCCCATTAGAGACGGGGACCACAAATTAGATAAAATGATGTACAAAAAATTCTACACAATTTTTTATAGCAATTATCAATATCTAAGAAATATACTTCTATAAACGACTTGCATGTACTATTCTGTTCTCTGAAATCAGCTTAAATTAAGAACGCTGTAGACAAAATATTTTTTTCTGGGACTATTTTAAAGAAATATTTAACATTAAAGTTGTATAGTTTCAAACAGCAAAAGAAAATTTACGTTAACCTGAGTTTCATGAACCTTTTTATAAAATGAGGGAGAATTTCTGGATACTTAAAAAAAAAAAAGAAAAAAAATCTAGTTTTCTCTAAAACATATTTCGTAGGGGGGGGGGGGGGCTTGGCTTGAAAAGCTGCTAGACATTGGGCCCCGGACTATCTTAATCGGGCTCTGATTAAGGAAATATTATTAGCAACAAAAAATGAATGAATAAATAAATAACTTCTTTATTGTAACGAGATTTTTGTCGTAGTAGAAATGCGGAAGTGTATTATCAGTACAAAAACCCTTAACGGGGTAAAAGTTTGTGACGCAGCGCTTTTCCTTATGCCTCTAAGAATTTAAAATATGAATCTTAAAAATAATGATATCAAATTTTGAGTGACGCTATGCTATTAATTAATATATATTTATTCTTTTTATATTCATGGATGCAAATATTATTTTCAATATAAAAAGATATATAATATTTATTCGCTGATACTTTTTCATTCACATCTCTCATACATTCAAAATATGGGTTTTAAAAGAAATTATACCAAAATTCCAGTGACGCCTTAAAATGACTTTAATCGGTTTGTTTTAAAATTGTATTTAAATTATTTTTGTTTTGTCTTCTAAAGTGTATTGTATTTACACATCTGAACAATACTTTTAAATTTCCAATACACTGTTAGTGGCTGAGAGGTTGTGCTCTCGAAGCTGGTAGACGGGAGGTGCTGGGTTCGATCCCAATCGCGCCCGTCGGCCTAATCGTTCGGAGTTTTCGTGGTTTTCTTCGAGCCGTGGATTTATTCATGCGTAAATACGGATTAGGTTCCCTTAGAAAGACCCCCACGAAGGGCACTCCCCCCGGGCCTATATCCCTAGTGTAGATAATTGGCCGTCAATAATCAACCCAACCCAACCCAATACACTGTTAAATATATCACTTTCACTGAACTTATATTATGCATTGAAATGTATTTATTTCAATAAATGGATTTTTCTTTTGATTGAGCCATGCTATTCAAAATCGTAAGTAAAATTTATGTAAATGATTAATTTGCATCATACTTACTATCCATTTGCATAAATTTAACTTAATTTGGATACTATACTGATAAGAAGCATACAAAACCCTTTGTGTTAAAAGAAATCTAGTCGGATGTGTCAATCCCAAAACTTCCTTCTATCTCACGCCCCACCAGTGGCTGAGAGGTTGTGCTCTCGAAGCTGGTAGACGGGAGGTGCTGGGTTCGATCCCAATCGCGCCCGTCGGCCTAATCGCTCGGAGTTTTCGTGGTTTTCTTTCGAGCCGTGGATTTTCTCCATGCGTAAATACGGATTAGGTTCCCTTAGAAAGACCCCCACGAAGGGCACTCCCCCCGGGCCTATATCCCTTGTGTCGATAATTGGCCGTCAATAATCAACCAACCAACCAACCTTCTATCTCACACAGGTTTCGCATACATTAAAAACGAATCAGCACCAATTTATATCAAGGTCTAACTGAAACTAAAGCTTGATGAAAATCCGTGCATTAGTTCTTGAGATATAGTTATTGCAAAAATCATGAAAAAAGTAGCATAGCAGTGCCATCTGTTGGGCTATTTTACACCAAAACGTAATCAACATCTATTTATGTCAAGGTCTAACAGAATCTGAAGTTTGATGACATTCTGTTCATTAGTTCTTGAGATATAACTACCGTGAAAATCATGAAAAAAGTAGCATAGCAGCGCCACCTGTTGCGATGTTTACACCAAAACATAATCAGCGTCTATTTATGTCAAGGTCTAACTGAATCTGAAGTTTGGTGAAAAACAGTGCATTAGTTCTTGAGATAGAGCTATTGCAGAAATCGCGAAAAATGCAGCATAACAGAGCCACCTGCCTGGCGATTTACACCAAAAACTTATCAGCTCCAATTTATATCAGGGACTAACTGAATATAAAGTTTCATTAAATTTCGCGCATTACTTCTTGAGATAGAGCGCCCACAAAATTTTTGTCGCATACAGACAGACAGACAGAGTCGCAGACAGAGATTTTCTAAATGCAGTCAAATCGTGTTCAAGACCGTCAATAACCGGAAGTCGAAAATGTTCCTGAATCTAATACGTGGCTGAGAGGTTGTGCTCTCGAAGCTGGTAGACGGGAGGTGCTGGGTTCGTTCCCAATCGCGCCCGTCGGCCTAATCGTTCGGAGTTTTCGTGGTTTTCTTCGAGCCGTGGATTTATCCATGCGTAAATACGGATTAGGTTCCCTTAGAAAGACCCCCACGAAGGGCACTCCTCCCGGGCCTATATCCCTAGTGAAGATAATTGGCCGTCAATAATCAACCCAACCCAACCCTGAATCTAATACTTTCTTCTTGTAAAGATAGAAGAAAGTAAAAAAATTATGTGTGAAAAATAAAATAAAATAAATCATTAACATCAAAATTATCATTCAACTGTTTCAAGGATTCATAATAACAGTGTCTATTTCAAATTTCAGCACAAAATTAATGGAAGACAAATTAGGAGAAAAAGCACCAAGTAGTGCATATGTTGTTTCTACCACGGAGACAGGTCTTCCTCCTACTATCAGTCGTTGAGTGTAAAGCAACGGTATTCTGCCTGAATAAGAAGTACTATATGTATTTGGTTGCAGGCCGGGGGCGTAGCTCAGATGGTAGAGCGCTCGCTTAGCATGCGAGAGGTACCGGGATCGATGCCCGGCGCCTCCAATTCCTTTTTTTTTTTTTTTTAACATTTTGCTGGTACCGTAATATTTTGACAATTTTAGTTATTTGGAGGTATATTACTTGATTTTTACCGGTTTTTAAATTTTGGTACTGGATTTTTTAATTAGAAATTATTATTATTTTTTTTTTTTTTTTTTTGTTGTTGAAATAAATAACAATAATTAAAAATGAATCAATTCAGAAGTAAATATTTTTTCCAATTTTCAGTATTTAATCATTGACTGCTTTTTTTGCTCATAACATTGAAGTAGATGCTCTTATTTGAAACTTCTAAATACGTAAATGTTAAATTTATTATAGTTGTTTGTTATTTTCAGTACGTAAGTTTTTGTGTGTCATGTATTTACTAAACACTAACACTATGGACATGTAACACGACGAAAATCGTTCAAAACCCCTCCCAGATGACGATCCTGATTGAATCTACTTTAAAGATAAATAAACATAGACGAAATAGAGGGCAAGCATCAAAATTTCACAATGTTGTGAAATGCATTAATAGCAAGAAATGAGTAATTGGTATTGTAAAAGAAATAAATTTATGATAGCTAAGTGCAAGGTTATTAAAACCTCATCATCTTAACTCATTTTATTTCGATGATGTATTGTGGGGAGCACCGTTTAAGTTTTTCAAAGAACAGTCTCTTAAAAATATGTAACCAAAGAAAAGTTTAAGGTGGTTCTTAAATCCAAACTGTGCCTATTTCTGAAGCATTTTTTAATCCAATTTTGTTCGCATACCTAGGAAATTCCCAGGTGATATTATTCAGGAACTAATGTAATCGACCTATTTTTTCCATTTTTCTATAAAAGCAGAAAAAGTTTTAGTAAACGTTGTCAATGTGGGCGTTTTGATCCGAATTCCCGGATGCGAGAGCACAGGAGAGAAAATAAAATTGCTGTCACGTGACCAACAATCGCTCACAATTGATGATGTAATTAATTTAACGAAGATAAAAAAAAACTGTTCAATTAAAAATCACTTCAATAATTATGCCTGAACAGCAACATCGCACAACTTGCAGCAATCTGAAATGAATTGGACCCGGATTACTGATGTTACTCCGACTAAGAAACATCATCAGTAATCGGATAGCCATTCATTTTATATTGCAGCGAGGTGGGTGACGTTGCTGTAGCAACATCCCTGCTATTGTGCCAGCTGGGCCATATAAGTAGAACCTCGATTATCCGACTCTCATTTAACCGGTACTCTCCGTAAACCGACGTAGGTTTCATGACCTTTTTTTCAGCGTTTTTCTTTTACTTTCGTATTCGTTGTGTATGCCAGCGGTCCTTCCGAACTACGAGTACAGATAAATATTTTGGCTCCCCTTTCTTAGAATTCATTTGAAATTAGATTGAGCTACCGCAAGCTCCGGTCCATCCGCCTGTGTACACGCCCCTGTTCTAAACAAAAACACTCCCTTTTTCGAAATTTGGAAGTTGATGAAGAAGATGATTCCTAAGTAAAGATTGGTAGCAATTATGCTTTTGAGTGTTTCTCAAAAGGCTTTGCTTGGTTGGAACAAGAAGAACAGCGTGATTCCTCTGAAGTAATGATTTTAAGAAAACTTCGTGACAGAGCTGCACGGCAAAGGTTGGCCAATTTATGCCAGATGAAGCTTCCATTTAAATCATTGTAAGTATTTTGTTTCAAAATAAATTTATTTTCATGTATATTTTGAATTTAGATATGTATTTAGTCAGAATTATTATTATTAATAGTCGTAATCAAGATATTATTAATAGTCACAATAGTGGTTCGATGACGATGTTACATATTAAACTAGAGGATTATTGATAAATTCTCGATTATCCGATGTAGGTTAGGTCCCAATTACGTCGGATATTCGAGGTTCTACGTATATCAAAATTATCGATGCTAAATTTTTTTGCCAAAATGTGACGCTGCTTCCCGGATTATTTGTTATTCTTTATTTCGACTAAATAAAATAAAATAAATTAAATTTTCACAATGTTACAAAATGCATTAATTGCACTGCAAATAGAGGCGTCTTAAATTCAGACACATATGTGTCTGAAAAAGCAATTTAGACACTTAAGTGTCTGAATTTGAAAATTCAGTGCAAATTCAGACATCAGAGATGTCTGAATTTAAGATACATAAGTGTCTTACTGTTACCAGGGTATAAAATAACTAAGAAAAATGTCTGAATAATGACGATATGTCTGAAAATAAGACATATGAAAGTAAGGCAGAATTCAGACACTTAAGTGTCTGAATTCTGAATTTACTACAATTGTGTGATATACGTGGTGACAGTGGCGCAGCCAGAATTCGGTTCTAGGGGGGGTTTTGAGTTTATAATAAAGATGGTCGCCGGTTATATGAATCATCGGTTAATGGAATCAGTCTTTTAAATGAATGAAATCATAATGTTTTTCTCCGCAATTACGTTGGTTATGATTCATTTAAACAGCGTTTACAATATTAGAAGCGCGATAGAATTAAAAATAGCTAAAAGAGGAACCACAACTAATTTATAAAATTTTAACGATAAATATACGAATCTCCATCATAAGCAAGAGGTCGCTGCAACATTACCAACAAATGAAATATAGTCTTTAAATTTGTGTACAGACCCCTCAGGGCTCGGAAGTAGCGCGCTACAAGTAGCGAAACTACAGTAGTCGCTACTTTTTCCAGTAGTTTGCAGTGTAGCGCGCTACATTAAAAAAAGTGTAGTGTAGCGAGTAGCGCGATACAAAATATCAGTAGTTTGTAGCGCGCATCGATGCTACTTTTGACGCTACTTTCGGAGGGAGGAAAAAAAGGTCCCAATCTTCAAATCACATGATTATAACTCGTTTCTTTCGTGCGAAATATGTTCTCTGCAATAATTTGCGAACGTCAGCGACAAATCTCATTTGCAGTGTCATATATTTCTCCATAGACAACGGGCACGGTCACAAATTAGCTGTCATTTTCACAGTTTGGGTGTCAGAAACTTCGTGTACTGTTATTTAAATCCATAGAAATCTTCTCAATATAATGTATTTTTATACGACTACGATTTTTTTTCACTAAAATATAGTCGTCTGGCTATGTTAAATCTTTATCTGACTAATTTCTTCTACCTTTTGCCTCCCACCCCCAGCAAGCAAAGAAATGTAAAATCCTTATTAAAAAAAGAAAAAGAATGGATTTATCTATACATAAATCCTCTAAATTATCCCTAATCTCTCAAATTCATGCTTCCCCATGGTAGCATACAAAGGAGTTTAAAATATTTTTAAATCTTTATTTTTATACAAAAATAAAATCTTTCACTCATTTGTCTAATGACAACAAATAAAAATTATTTCCTTGTCCCCAAAATTTACGCTTCCCTTTTTGTCCCTCCTCCAGCATACAGTTTCAAATATTTAAAACTCTTTATTTTAAAAAAATGTCCACATTTGTTTCTACCTAATAATAATATATAAGTAACTATCTAAATTGTCCCCTAACTTCCCATAATTTACTCTTCTCCCCCCCCCCCCCACAAAAAATTTTAAGTTGTTTTTATTTCTATATAAAAAAAATCTTCTGCACATGTTACGTGTGTCTAGATTTAGAGGTGGCCGCTATTCAGAGATATAAGCGTTTTCAAATATATAAATTTTAGGAATTAAAAAGTGGCGCTAAATAGAGGTGGCCGCCTTTCGGGAGAAAAACCAGAATGGAGGTCTTATTGTACATAGATTTTTAACTTGAAAAAATATTTTGGATATTCTTTTGAAATTCGGGTCAACCCGACCCCTACCCGCTAGAGTAAAAACCCAACCCGAAACCGATCCGAACTCGAAATAATGAAATTCAACCGGATCCACAGTAAATAAATGGAAGTCAACCCGATCTGAATCCGACCCACAACAAAAAAAAAATCTAGAGTCGGGTCGTGTCGGGTGCGGGTAAATCGACCCGATGCAGGACTCTAAACGGTATAAAACTAAAAATCTAATCTTTAAATGTTTTTTTAAAATTAGTTGCGGTTTCAAAACTTCCATTTATAACGAAATACTATAAGAAGCAAAACGCTAAATAATCGTTTCCTGTCTTCCTGTCGATCATACAGTTTTTTGCCATAACAAAATTAGAAGTATCAAGAATTAGAATTGTAACTATTCAGCAGAAATGTTTCAGCTGTGCAGGAGCATTCGTTATAACCATTATCGTACCAGTAGTTGAAAAAGTATGTTTATATTAACTTCCTGATACGAATTCTAAGATTAACAAAACAGACAGGCACGCATTTTGCTTTTGTGAAACTGTGATCTGCGGTTTATATAGACTTTTAATGTGAAAAAATATTTTGGACATTCTTTTAAAAAACCGGTTCAACCCGAACTCGACCCGCAAGATTCAAAAAGCCAACCCGACCCGCAACAAAAAATTTGAAGTCAATCCGACCCGAACCCGAACCGCAACGGGAAAATATAGCCAACCCGAACGGCGGGTCGGGTCGGGTTTGGGTAAAAGCGGGTAACCCGTCCCGATGCAGGATTCTGAGCGCTACTGTGCTACATCACTCTCATAAATGTGTAAGATTATTACAATTTTTGTTTTCAAATTTCCTCTTTTAAAAAAAATTCCAACATAATTAAAAAGGTTCTATGAATTTGCTTTGTTTGTCTGTCCGTGCTCTAACTCTCATAAATATACTCCGACTGCCATGAAAGTTTTATATGTTATTGAAGTTTACCATAGAATGTTCAGTATTGAAAATGAAATGTGTAGCATTTATATCTCGCTTACAGGGACGTTCAAAAGAATTCTGTTACATTATGGTCTATCGGGAAAAATCGTTTGCGGTGTATTAATTAGCGATGATTACTAAAGTAGCGAAGTAGTGACTACTTTTGGAAAGTAGTTTGTAGTCGCTACTTTTAAAAAAAAGTAGTTGTAGTTGTAGTTAACTACATTTTTTATAAAGTAGTTGTAGTTGTAGTTCGTTACAAACAAAAAGTAGTTTTTCTGAACCCTGGACCCCTTACGAAACAAATGATTCGAAAGAAACACCAATTGCAAAAATCTGCTCATAATCGAAAAATAGCTTTTTATAACTTTAAGTACTTTTTTTAAATTCTTACTTTTGCAAAGATTTTTTTCCTGGGTACGCACATAGCTTGGTCTTAGATATAACTGAGAGCAAAAAACGCAAAAAAAGCAGCTTGAAACTGAGATAGACTTACAATGTGTATGTTTTTTTTCTCTGGAATTCGATGATCTGTTATTGTTTCGAACGTGGAACAAAGACAGAAATGCAATTAAGAAACAGACCACTGTATACTATATAACTCAAAGCGTCTCTGTGAGAGTATATGACCCATCTTTTACTATAAGACGTCTCGACAACCTGACGCAGTCCAAAAATCAAGTTTTGACATAACCTATGCGTGTAATATGCGTTTTCACAGTTTTAAGTAGAATTTTCGCCGTTTAATTGAATCACATTGTTGAATAGAATTTGATTTAAGAAAGCGGTGGATTCTGCCAAGGCGGAAAGGCAAAAAAACTTAATTTTAACTTTAGTTGTTTTGATTCATATAAGCGGCAATTATAGTAATTTTTTTAGCTCTGGGGGGGGGGGGGGGCCCTTGGCTGCGCCACTGCGTGGTGACTGTGATACAATTTTGCCCCTGTATATGCCAGCAATATCAAATAATGTTTCGGAACAGAAGAATGTTGCTTCAAATACTTTCCATCCACTAAATTTTGCGTGGGGCTCTGATGGAAAATCACTTGCGTCCCAACGTCTCTAACTGCAATATTCGACTAATAAAAATCGCTTTACAATTTGTATATATCATAGATAATATAGACATATAATATAGAGGGATGTAATATTAGACAATAAAGTGTATGAAAAAAGCGTGTAATTTCTTTTGCATGTAATGTGTATAACAATTTTTCATTTCTAAAAATATTAAATCCTTTAGAATATTATAAATATTTATTTTTAGTGTTTAAATTTACCTTCTAGATGTTCACATCTATATATTACCTTAGAATTTCGTCAACTTTGTCTATAAGAAATAAGATTGATTTTAATTGGGACTGATTAAAATAATTTGATAACAGATGGCGACACTATTCAAGCTGACCCCTGTTCTTGTTCACATATTCAGAGAAGATAATTTATCACAATTTTTTTAATTCATTTCTGTTCAAAAAAACAGGAAAAGGGTAGGTTTTTTTTATTCAGAAATTATGTAATCGAATAGTGTTTGCCATGTTTTGGAAAATACAACACATCTATAAGAAAATACTGTCAAAGGTGGCGTTTTAAACCAAATTTTCGGAGCGAGAAGTGAGAGTCAGAATCTGCATATAATTCGAAAAGTAATTCATTTATTAAAAAAGTGGAACACTGATTACGATCCTAAATGGTTTCAACACCTAATCTCCTGTCTTTGCGTTAAAAAATGAGTCGGAAAATGTGTCAGAAAGTACGCAGAAAAAATTACCCCGCCCCTATAGTTTTAATAATCATATTTAATACTCCTTTTAATTGCTAAAAGGTGTACAATAAAAATATTATAAACAGTAAAATAAGTTTTATTACACTGTTGACATGTTTCAGCTCAATCTGAGTCATTATCACACAAATAAGAATATTCTATAATTACACGATCTATGGAATCATTTGTAATGCTATCATTTAAATTTTCACGTACTTTTTACATTATGCACGTTATTTATTTTCTATTTTTTACTTGGATGTTTATTTCCATGTTTGTAACCATAGGATAACTCGAGTCACAATATTTGTAAGTTAAATGACAATGTTAAAATGATAACATTAAACGCAAATTTGGTAAGTTAAAATGTTGTATCGTTACATATTGCATTTTTACGTGTTACAACTTCTATGGTTTCCCTTATAATGGATTGATAGTATACGTTGCAGGGGAAAAATTATTTTACTTTCATTGAAATTTATTTGGATGCTTTCTTCTTGATATTATCTTGCCAGGACTGTGGTTTTTCTATGATACTTAATATCAGGTATTATTCTCTTTTTCTCTGTAGAAACTTATTTTACTCTTTATAATCTTTTTATTTTACGCCTTTTAGCAATTAAAAAAAGTATATAATTACAAGGTGTTATAATTTGTTATATATTTAATCACTTAATTTATACTATTTGAATTGAAAATATGTATCATTCATATATCCTCCCCCCCCCCCCCCCGCCCACACATAAATAATAAAATTGTACAATTTTAACCATCATTTGAAATTTACCAAATCTTTCCAAATTTTTTTAATTTCTCAGAAATACATAAATTAATTCTATAAAAATATTACCACGCTACCGAGTCATTTCATTACTTCAATTTAAAACCAATCCTTTACATGTCTTGATGGCTTGATTGGTTAAGGCGTTAGTCTCGTAAACAGAAGGACGCGAGATCGAACCCAATCGTGGGTAGAATGAGGATTTCAGTAATTCCTCCCGTAATCGAAATGATACAATAGATGGCAGCACTTCACAATTTTTGCAATTTATTTTACATTCTGTTTGCCCGGGTAAAAAAAATGGCGCTATTTCAGACACTTCAAATGTCTGAAAATAAGACACGTACAAATGTCTTAAAATTTTAAGACACTTCAAAGTGTCTCTTTTTTGAACCATCCGTTTCAGACACTTAAATGTCTGATTTTCAGACATTTCAGTTTACAGTGTGCATGAAATAAGTTAATAGTAATTGAAAAAGAAATTAATTTATAACAGCTAAGTGCAAGGTTATCAAAACCCTATATCAAACCACCATTGAAATATTTTGGTGGGGATAATTCGAAGTTTATCTTTCTTCCTCTAGCCTTCTAAGCGTTTTGCCGGCATTTTTCCGTTTCCCATAAACAACTTAAATTGGCTGTAGACAAAAATATTTTTAACAAAATTGTATTTTAATATATACGTAACATAAAGAGATATGAAGTATATTTTACAAACAAACGGGAAAAGAAAATTTAAATTATTTTAAGTTTTACAAATATTTTTATGAAAATGCAGGAAATCCCTCAGACGCTCAGAGGGCTAGTTTAATCACTGGCGCAGCGAATTCGGAATATTGTGCGAGTGAAACCCCTTCCAGTGCATTTAATAGCTGATAAGACGCATACAAAATCACTTGTATTAAAATAATAGTATGATGTGTGAAAACGAAAGTCAAGAAAAACATAAACAACATAATTACCATTCAACTTTTTCAAGGCTTCATAATAAAAGTCTCGATTTCAACACGAAATTAAAAGAAGAAAAATTAAGAAAAATAGCAGCAAAGTAGTGCACATTTCTGCTATAAGTTGTTGAGAGCAATAGGTTACAAATCAACACTATGTTTGGAAAGTGCTTCAATTTTTTTAAAATCTTTTAGCACATATAAAAATTATACACCAGGCAAGAAAAGGCCAGGACTATGTTTTATAATGTGTAATTTGACATAGCTATTTGGGGTAATAATTTCATTGCATTTGGTGAGTTACTTCTGTTTCAATGGTTAATTTTTGCAATAAGTTTTTATATATTGAACTTCCATAATGACCTTGCTGCATTTGCGCAATCATTTGTGGATAGTTTTACTTATTTACTTTTTTTTTTACTATTAATTTTTATATTCGTAAGAATATCGATCACTTGCAGTCCAATTAGATATTCATCTAATTACAGCCCAAATTTTGGCAAAATATATATATTTTCATAATTATTAAATAAATTATTTTAATGCTGCTTATGCGCAAAATTTGATGTATTTCTTGTAGTTCAAATTAATTTTACCTGGCTGCATTATAACTTTTTGTAATGTTGCTATTGAAATAACATATTAATTTGGCCGTTTGCATTGTTTTTGTTTGTGTCCTACTGATATGGTCATCTTGCATTTTGAATAATTTGTATAGGTTATTCTGTATGGGCTTATATAGTTAAAATATTTTAAATGTATGAACTATGGTATTTTTATACCAGTTATGATGAGATTATCTTTTTTCTATGTAAATATTGTAATTTATTAAAATTTATGTAATCGAGGTTTATTATTATTATTATTATTATTATTTATATTATTATTTTTCTTTATATAACTAAATTAGTGATTTTAGGTATAAATTAAACTAGAAATCAAATTAGTCTAGAAATCAAATGATAAATTTGTTTTGATTATTGATACTTATTAACCTAGCAATCAAATAAATTGTAGTACTAATTTTATAATATATTATTTTATATTATTTACAACTTTATGTTCTTTTATATTTAAAAATTGTCATATTTTTTATAATATACAATTCTCATTATGGCAAGTACTAAAAAAGTTTTAGCGACTGGCAATTTAGGCTTTAATAATAATATTAGGCCTAATGCTCGGTACATGGAAATTGACAGGGATTTCTTTGGATCGTCAAACTGTTACCTGTCTTATTGTCCCACAGTAAATCTCAAATTTAAAAAATGTTCATCTCCACGCTGCTTAACTTGCCCACATGCAGATCCACTACAAATTGTTAATAGTTCTAACTCGAAAATTAATGTATTCTTTTGTAAAGCATACAATATTATTTATTCGATTAATTGCAATATGTGTAAGATGGAATATATTGGTCAATCATGTAATCCACTGCACTTCAAAATCAATCAACATAGACAGGATATTATAAAAAATAATTCTATAAATGTTGAGCATATGCACTTTAGACAACATGACTTTAAAGATATTACTATTAAAATCCTGAGTATGCACAAAAATTTCAGTGATAGACTACTTTATGAATCCATTTATATCAAATCCCGTAACTCTTTATATCCTTATGGTCTAAATTCTAAGTTATTTAATCGCACAAACATTGTTTATACAAATACTAATAAACATGAACATTATACTAGCACTTATGCTAATTTAAATCATAAAGTAAATACAAAAACTACACGTAATAAAAGGGGTAAATATGGTACTAATACACAGTATATTTCTAGTAATGATATTATACAGCAATTATCTAATATGGAAAATGAATTCACTAATACTTTCAATTGGTTTGATATAAGGAAACATATTTTTTCGATCAAAAAGAAAAATCTTAATAATTATTATAAAGTATTTTTAACATTAAATTTATCACCACATTTTAGTGATGTATATTTTGATCTTCTATTATATAGAATTAATCAACTTAATGTAAAAATTTCAAAAAATACTTATAAAAAAACTAACAATACTCAACTTATAATCACTTTTTCCAATATAGTACTTAATAAAATTAATATACACAATGTAATTAATAACAATAACAAATTCCCCATAAAAAATTTTACAATACATAAATCATACAAATACAATGTTACACTTGGACGTAGGATTTTCAATTACAATAATTTTGCAAAATTTCTTACATCAAATGATAAACCTCCGTGCTTATGTAATAATCCTAGTTTTAGTAATTATGTAGATAAGGTACATGGTCACATTATTAAAGGGGATATTAATATTGTCGAGAATGATTATCTGCGCAATTTTATGACTAATGGGACTAAATTTCGAACACCATCATGTTATAATATTTTTTCTATATTAAAACAATTTAATCTGGATCTTGACCTTTTTATATATAAAATTTCAATAGAGTATAATAAACCCATTGAATTTTTTAAAGAATGGAAATTAAATGTATTAAGTAATTTAAATGTTGAACTTTTCAGAAATATGGAAAATTTTAATTTTAATGTTAAACAACTAAATAGTGAAATAAAGAATTTACAAAACAAATTTATTATTACTTATGTTGATAAAGCACCAAACAACTATGCTTTCATCTGCAAAAAATATTATTCACAGCTAATATCTAATGCAATAAATACAAGTTTAAATTAAAAAAAAACTAATCTTAATACAATTATTAATAATCGACATATATTTCAATATTATAAATTGCTAAAAATTAAAAATTAAAAATTAAAAATTAAAAATTACAACTTTAATTATCCATATAGTGTTGTTATACCTAAATTTCATAAAACTCCTATAAAATTTAGAACTGTAACTATAGGCTGTAATACGTATAATAATAATGCAAGTAAATTTCTATTAACTATTCTCACTAAATTGTTTGAACTTACAAAACTAAAAGATAATTTGTTTAGCATAAAAAATAGTTTTCAACTTGTCAATAATATAAAAAATTTAAATAACATAACTTACATGAAGACGTTTGACTTTAATGACTTATTTAATAATATTGATATCAAGGATATGTTCAGGATTGTCAATTTATTATACAGAGAATACAAGGATTCCATAAAATTAAAAAATAACATTTCTTTAAATTACTTTAAAACTTTAACTAGATTTATTCTACATCATAATTATATTGTTTTTAATGAGACTATATATATATTCAATGCTGTGGATTACCACAGGGTGGCATTGTTTCTTCAATTCTTGCAGAATTATATTTATATTATTATGAACGTAATTCACATATTGCTAATTGTAAAATGTACCGTTATATAGATGATATAATTGTCTTCTATTTTAATAATAATTCAAATTATTTACTACCAATAAAATATCATAAAAATTTAAATTATAGTTTCAACCTTATGGTAAATAATGAAATTAATTTTCTTGATCTTAAGATAATTCTTAAAGATAATAAAATTTTGTTTGACATTTATGACAAAAGAAATGATTTCACATTTAAAGTTAACTTATTTACTAATTATAAGTCTTGTATACATAAATCAGTATTTGTAAATATTTTACTAAATTTTGCACATAGAATAAACAAGTTCTAATAATTAAGTTCTAATAATGTTAAAACTCAAAATTTAAAACTTATTCTTCAACATGCAGTAGAATATGGCTATCCCTTTTATTTAGTTAAGTCAATTTTACGAATATAAATTTTGCTTTCATTGGGGTTTATATGTTTGCACATTCTATCTGTTAAATCACTTACATTTTGATTACTGATATATTTGGCTAAAGACTGAATTCCTTTATGTGAGAGCTGAGTGGGAATATTTTGGTTAAATATCTTTTATTAATTAAAATATTTAAATAGTAAATTCTATTTTTTTTTTCCTTTTCTAGGGAGAGAACTTTAAATATAATATTGTTCCAATAAGTGCGTTGCCATATTGGAGATTTACTGGGTTTTTTTTCTCTCCTTGCCAGGTAGAGAACTTTTAACAATATAGTTAAATGCATTTTTTTTTTTTTTTTTTTTTTTTTTTTTTTTTTTTTTTGCAAGATATTAGATCCAATACGTGAGGTTAACACATTGGAAATGTTTGGTTATTTTTAGCTATCAGTGTGTGAAATCTAATTTTATTTTTCAGAATAAATAATATTTAGCAAGATGTTAGTTCCATTAAGTGCGTGTAGCCATTTTGGTATTTCTTTTAAACTTGCATAGTTATTTATAAAATGAAAATCTAATTTTATTTTTCATGGTTAATAATATTTTGCAAGATGTTAGTTCCAATAAGTGCATGTAGTCATATTGGTAAAACTTTTAAGCTTGCATATAATTATTTATAAAATGAAAATTTAATTTGACTTCTACAATAATATTTGAGATTTTATGGGTTTATTTATGTTTTGTTAAAATGATATTACACAATAAATATAAATTATTTAAATGTTGACATATGTAAAAATAAATAGATAAAATAATTTTATACTGGAAAATTTACTTAATCTAAATAATTAATAGTTATTTAGATATTGTTTTAATCTTTAACTAGCTGGCAGCACCATATAATGATTAAAAAAAACTATTACTATTATTCTTTAGTATTATTTTTTAGTTATTGTTCATTATTATAAAACCAGATGGCAGCACCATATAAATTTTCACAATTTTTTTTTCTCTTTTACCTGAAAACTTGGAATACAAGTGAAATTTTTAAATATTCCAATAATATAATATATATATTAAAATTATTTAAGTTAAAAAATATTTTTGGTAAATGAATTTATAGTTTTTATATTATTTATTTGTATTTTTATATTTTAAATTAGAAATAGTTAAAATCACAATGGTTAAATTAATAACTGCTACTTTTAGAAAATTAACTGTAATTTTAACTTGCACGTTTGAATTCACTTATTCACACCATGTGCTTAGCACAAAACATTTTTGGCTTCGGATTCTGGACAAATTGATGTTGTAATGTATAGATTTTCTTTGGCTTCCTTTGTATTTATTTGTTTATAAATGGATTTATTTTCTTCCGTTTGATTTGTAGTGTTCTATTTTCAAAGGTATCCCTTTTTTTTTTCAATTTCTTTCCAATGATTGTTAGGGCTTGGAATTGTCACAAAAATTTTGGCTTTAAGCTTGTGACAATTACAGAAAGCAATCATTCTTTGCTTATAATGTGGTTTCCCAGTCCTTGAAAAAGTAAATTACATTATAAGCTTACATTTGTGTGTTTTTTTTTTTTTTTTTTTTTTTTTTAAACTTATGTTTCACTTTTTGAATAAATACTTCATTTGTTAGGACTATGTTTTATAATGTGTAATTTGACATAGCTATTTGGGGTAATAATTTCATTGCATTTGGTCAGTTACTTCTGTTTCAATGGTTAATTTTTGCAATAAGTTTATATATATATATATATATATATATATATATATATATATATATATATATATATATATATATATATATACATGTATATATATATATATATATATATAAAAGAAATGAAATGAACTGTGAAAATACTTTCTAAAACTGTTAATCTGAGATTTTTAATTTTTATTGAAAGAGAAGTTAACATTTACAGTTATGAAATTTATTAAATGCATAGAACAAAATTCATTACTTAAATGTCTATAAAGATTTTTAAATAATTATATTTACAGGTTAATAAAGTGAATTTACATATATATGTTTTGTAGTAGTAATGCTTTCAAAATATAAAACGCGATACAAAATATATAACGCACTTATTTATAATATGGGAAAAAAGTCTTTAAAATCCCATGTTACAAATCAATATTTTCGAATTATTGGTATTAAAAAAAAGTATGCGTATCAAACGATCACGACTTATAGATATTGAAATGAATTCATTGATACATTAGAGTTTAGGTTGCGACACAGAATGTAGATAGCACCATATTTACCAAGTGCGCAAACGTGTAAGCCCCGCTTTTTCCGGGAAACGGCAAACGAACGGCAGTCATACTAGGTACTGCTTTTAGTTCCAAAAGTTATAACATTATCATCGTTCTCCTTTTCTCATTTGCTATTTCTACTTTCAGTCGTTGAAATCAAGATAACAGTAAAGCCTGGATCAAGACTCCCTCATCATAGATCAGATCAGACTTAACAATCCGGAGAAAGTCTATGGGAGAAAATGTCCGCTGTAATTGCCAACTTATTAATTGACTTTCTCCGGAAAGTATCGCCGCCTGGTGGATACTACCGATACTAGTTCATAAGCAAATGCATAGAACAAATGGAGCTGTGAAAAAATTTCGTGTTATTTCGTGTCGTAAATACTCCTATTACCATGGAGATCATGCCTATTACTGACGATTGATGGCGCTAGTAGCAGGACAGCCATGCGGTCAAAGGAAACTTGCTGATTGTGAGGCCTGATACTATGATAAGGAGACCTTGGCCTGGATCAAGACCTCCTTATCATAGTATCAGACCTCTCAATCAGCAAGTTGCCTTTGACCGCTATACTTGTCCTGCTACTAGCGCCATCAATCGTCAGTAATAGTATTTACGACACGAAATCACACGAAATTTTTTCACAGCTCCATTTGTTCTATGCATTTGCTTATGAACTAGTAGTTTTCCTACCATTAAAATTTTATAGTAAATTTTATCTTATTAAATTGACAAGATCGTGTGATTACATGACGAAAAAAATTCTATTAAATTTTAGTGGTAAGAAAAAAGCGTAAGAGTTGGCAGCTATGCGGTAGCAGACATGGAACTATAAATAGACAGGAACTGACATTTCCCCCGATCTCTGCCCGGTCGATTGAAGTAACTGAGCTGGATGTCACAAGATGGCTGCCGTTGTTTGCTTACATCCTAATCCAGCTCGTTTGAAATATTCCAATGTCATATTTAAGTGTTTTTAAGGTTTTAAATTCTTTTAGTTGATATTTCTGTAAGTTTCATCTGAGTTGCATTTTTTTTTTTTTTTTTTTTTTTCACTTGGTCTATTTTTACATAAATTGCTCTGCTGAATAGGAGAGCAAAGGTGATCTTTTAATTTATTTTGGTTGATATTCCTGCAGTTTAAATGTATTCTTCATGCCTGGTATTCAGATCCCCCCCCCCCCCCCCAACACACACAACCTCTTCCAGTAGTTCTTTCAGTTTTTAATATTATTGCTTAAAATTACTAAGTAAATATTGTACTTAAAAATATGTATTTATCAACAGGGCTTAGTTTCTAAGAAAAAAATTACTGAAGCCCCAATATTCTGCAGTACTAACATCTGTAGCGCACCACCCCCCTCCGCCATCACTACAATTTGCATATTTATATTTCAAACATCATTTTTAAGTAGATTTCGTAAAAAGTACTACCTATTACATTCTCCCCTAAGTTGGAATTTTTGAAAATTGTTTGCAGATCTACGCCGATTATGATTCCCAGAACCCAAAACCACCCCCAGTTCAAAACTTTATATACCTACCTACCTATCTATCTATGTCACTTTTTTATGGACACGATAACTGCAATAATTCTGCACAAATCTCTTCCAAACTGATGCATAAAATAAAGGGGCATAAAATCTTGGTCAAGTTCGTTAATGGGCAAAATCGAACCAAGAGGGGGAAATGGGGAGGGGGTGGGGGCTTTTTGTGAAAACAGAAAAAAACCCATAATTTCTTAATTATGATGCGTATCGAATCCGTTTAAAGTTATTATTCCTTCTAGTATAAGGGCCAAAAATTTAGATATGACAGATTTTTGATATCATTAAAAATGGCCACAAGGGGGGGGGGGAGGGGTTTTTTAGAAGAAAATAATTCATAACATCGTCAATTCACAAGATATCAAATCCGTTTAAATTTATTATAAATCCTCTTATTATTATCTAAAACTTTTATATTGACAAGTTTTTTTATATGTCCAACCCTTATAGCAAAAAAAAAAAAAAAAAAAAAAAAAAAAAAAAATTCCCTGCCGGCTCCGCCTGCAAACAAGTCAGGTTTCGAAATGGGTGGTTCCAACTAACGCATCATGATAAAAAGGTCATTTCTTCCGCAATTCCCAACAAACAGGCGCCTCACGGTCTGCGTCCTCGAAATCTACCTGTGCCTGTAGGCCGAGCCGTCAAGGATTTTTTTTTTAAATTTAAAACATTACTTTTTTTATTTAGCAAAATACAAATTTTAAATACATCTACTGCGTATACTTATCTATAAACTAATCCAATATAAGATTCCTTCCTTTTTTTCTGTTTTGTTTTGTTTTTTAGGAGGTACATAAAAAAATTACGCCTGCATACTTTTGATATATTCCAACAAAATTTGACAAAAAAGATCTAAAAACAAATTTTTATAAAAAGCAAAAATTGATAATGGATATCATTTTGGAAATATTAACTACTCAGAAACGTATTTAGCAGCATGAGCAAGCACATAGCTTAATCGCTAATTTCTTAAAATCTTGAAAAATGCTTAAGTGATAGAAAAAGAAACAACAAAAGCCTTATAAAAATTTCTATCACTTAAGCATTTCTCAAGATTTTAATTATATTTAGTGATTTTATTTAGTGATTACTCTAATTTCTTATCATTTTGTAATTATATTGTTAAAAGTGTCTTTAATTAACATTAAAAATCATTTTTGAAAATTGTATATATTATAGGATAATTTATAATATAGAGTATAAAATGTATGAAAAATAACATGCAAATATTTTCACATGTAATGTGTATAATTATTTTTTTCAAAACATCTTCTATCCTTTCGAATATTTTAAATAACTGTTACTTTCAGGATCCTCGCATCTGTATATTCTCCGACAATTATATCAACTTCGGCTGTAAGAAATGAAAGTTAATACAAAAAACATTTCAAGACATCTTTAGAGCAATAATATCATCATTTTACAATCCTCACATCTGTATATTCTCCGACAATTATATCAACTTCGGCTGTAAGAAATGAAAGTTAATACAAAAAACATTTCAAGACATCTTTAGAGCAATAATATCATCATTTTACAATCCTCACATCTGTATATTCTCCGACAATTATATCAACTTCGGCTGTAAGAAATGAAAGTTAATACAAAAAACATTTCAAGACATCTTTAGAGCAATAATATCATCATTTTACAATCCTCACATCTGTATATTCTCCGACAATTATATCAACTTCGGCTGTAAGAAATGAAAGTTAATACAAAAAACATTTCAAGACATCTTTAGAGCAATAATATCATCATTTTACAATCCTCACATCTGTATATTCTCCGACAATTATATCAACTTCGGCTGTAAGAAATGAAAGTTAATACAAAAAACATTTCAAGACATCTTTAGAGCAATAATATCATCATTTTACACAGAGTAACGACATAATAACTTTGACATGAAATAACAAGTAGACGAAATTAAAACATCAAATTATCTATATGTAAAGAGAGATATATACTTTTTGGTTGACATGTAACACCATCCCTGTACTCTGATTTAGACGAGGTAAACAATCAAGAAAATGAACAAAAAAACTGCTGAAATATAGTGCAATTAACGTGAAAATTAACATATACATAACAAAACCCACAAAACTGTCAAAATGCGGAATATTCTGATTTACATCCATACACATAGTTTTTAGCAATCCATTTGGATAGCTTTGTATACATCAAGCAATTACGTCTTTAAAAAGTAAATAAATTACTTATCGATGAAATTTTATTCAGGAATCTTCTTGCTAAACCTATTTGTGCAGCCATATGCTTCCCACGAGCCCATTGTTTTATAATAATTAAATTAAAACTATGGCTTAAATCTCACTTACTAACGTTGTCAGGGGGAATGTTTTGGTTGTCACAACTTGGCGGAACGGGCGAAACCGGTTATAGTTGAAACTTCATCATTTGGGGGATATGTCAGTTCCTGTTTGTTCTTAGTTCCATGGTAGCAGACCAGCTAGATTTTTCTATAGATTTTTCTATTATATTTTTGGATACCAGTTTTTTAGTAGAGACAATTTTGTTTTGTTTGATCGGAGAATTCTGGGATTTAAAAGAACAACATTTTCTCTAAAAATATACTGGTGTTCAAAAAGCCCGAAACATGGCAACTGTGCGGTAGTATCCACCAGGCGGCGATACTTTCCGGAGAAAGTCAATTAATAAGTTGGCAATTACCGCGGACATTTTCTCCCATAGACTTTCTCCGGATTGTCAAGTCTGATCTATGATAAGGGTATCTTGGCCTGGATAACAGGTGTAGTGCGTATTTTGTTGTACGTCGGGGGCGTAGCTCAGATGGTAGAGCGCTCGCTTAGCATGCGAGAGGTACCGGGATCGATGCCCGGCGCCTCCATTTTTTCTTCTGTTTTTCACTTTTTGCTGATATCGTAATATTTTGGCAATTTTACTTATTTGGGTTGATTATTGACGGCCAATTATCGACACTAGGGATATAGGCCCAGGGGGAGTGCCCTTCGTGGGGGTCTTTCTAAGGGAACCTAATCCGTATTTACGCATGGAGAAAATCCACGGCTCGAAAGAAAACCACGAAAACTCCGAGCGATTAGGCCGACGGGCGCGATTGGGATCGAACCCAGCACCTCCCGTCTACCAGCTTCGAGAGCACAACCTCTCAGCCACTGGTGGGGCTTTTACTTATTTGGGTTGGGTTGGGTTGGGTTGATTATTGACGGCCAATTATCGACACTAGGGATATAGGCCCGGGGGGAGCGCCCTTCGTGGGGGTCTTTCTAAGGGAACCTAATCCGTATTTACGCATGGAGAAAATCCACGGCTCGAAAGAAAACCACGAAAACTCCGAGCGATTAGGCCGACGGGCGCGATTGGGATCGAACCCAGCACCTCCCGTCTACCAGCTTCGAGAGCACAACCTCTCAGCCACTGGTGGGGCTTTTACTTATTTGGGTTGGGTTGGGTTGGGTTGATTATTGACGGCCAATTATCGACACTAGGGATATAGGCCCGGGGGGAGCGCCCTTCGTGGGGGTCTTTCTAAGGGAACCTAATCCGTATTTACGCATGGAGAAAATCCACGGCTCGAAAGAAAACCACGAAAACTCCGAGCGATTAGGCCGACGGGCGCGATTGGGATCGAACCCAGCACCTCCCGTCTACCAGCTTCGAGAGCACAACCTCTCAGCCACTGGTGGGGCTTTACTTATTTGGAGATGTATCACTGAATTTTCACCGTTTTCTAAATTTTGGTATAAGATTTTTTTTAATTAGCAATTAAATTTTTGTTGTTGTAGAAAGAAATAAAAATATTTAAAAATGAATCAATTCAGATGTAAATATTTCTTCCTATTTCAAATATTTAATCATTGACTGGCTCTTTCTCTGTTTTTTTTTTTTTCTCTTAAGATTGAAGGAGATGTTCATATATGAAACTTCTAAATACATAACTGTTAAATTTATTATGGTTGTTTGTGATTTGCAGTACGTCAGTTTTTATATGTCAGGCATTTACTAAACACTACCTTATTAACACGTAACATAACGAAATTGTTCATTTTATGAGTAGTATGATTTAACCCCCCCCCCCCTCCCCTCCCAGATGACGATCCTGGCTCCGCCACTGCTTTAATGATAAATAAATATAGACAGAATTAGAGGACAATTATCACAATGATACAAAATGCATTAATAGCAAAAAATAGGTTATTATTGAAATATAAATAAATTTATAATAGCTATATGAGCAAGGTATTCTAAACCCCCCATAATTTTAACTCGTGTTATTTCTCCGATGTACTGGGGAGCGTCTTTTTAATTTTAGGGAACCATGCCTTAAAAATATCTCACCATAGAAATGCTTAAGCCCGTTCTTAAATTCTTGCTGTGCCTATTTTTGAAAAAAAATTTAATCCAATTTTATTCACAAACACACGAAATTCGCAGATGGTATTATTCAGAAACTATATGTAATCGAACTGTTTTTTCTATCTTTCTGTAAAGGCAGAAAAATTGTCAGAAAATGCTGTCAAAGTGCGCGTTTTGATCCAAATTCACGGATGAGAGAAAACAGAAAAGGAAAAAACTGCTGTCACGTTACAACAATCGCTTACAATTCATGATGTACTTAATTTAACGTAAGATCAAAGAAACTGTTCGATTCGAAATCATTTCAATAATTATGTGATTATTATAATGTATGCCCACCGCTGTTGAGCCAGCTGACTGATACTTTCGTTATCTGTATAATCTAATCTGTCATATATAATACTGAAATCATCTATACTAAATTCTCCCCCCCCCCCCGGGCCCCACCAGTGGCTGAGAGATTGTGCTCTCGAAGCTGGTAGACGGGAGGTGCTGGGTTCGATCCCAATCGCGCCCGTCGGCCTAATCGTTCGGAGTTTTCGTGGTTTTCTTCGAGCCGTGGATTTATCCATGCGTAAATACGGGTTAGGTTCCCTTAGAAAGACCCCCCACGAAGGGCACTCCCCCCGGGCCTATATCCCATGTGTAGATAATCGGCCGTCAAAAATCAACCCCCCCCCCCCCCCCCCCCCCCGAAATGTTATGCTGCCTCCTGGATTATTTGTTATTCTTTATTTCGAATATACGAAATAAAAAGATAAAACTTTTTAATTTCACTGTGACTTCCAAGCATTCTACGATAGCACATTTATTCTAACTATATTTAAAAGAACTCATAGATATTGAAATAAATTCATTGATATATTAGAGTTTAGGTTAAGACACAGAATATAGATGGCGCCACATTTACCAAGTGCGCAAACGCGTATGCTCCGCCTTTTGCAGGAAACGGCAGCCATACTACAATATATTATACTACAATAGTATACAATATATATACTACTTATAGGTACTGCTTTTAGTTCCGAAAGTTGAAACATTATATTATCATTTTTGCCTTCATGCTCCCAGCCATGAAGTCAGCTCTCAATGACTTACGTCTGTTGTTTTTTTTTTTCTGATGTATGACAAGCCACGAGCCACAGAGGGTATTTTAAATTTTGTGGTGGGACTAATTCGAAGCTTATCTCTTTTCCTCTACTTTAATAACTAACTGGTGCAACAAGGGGGGGGGGAGGAGCAATTGTGACTGTGGGGTTGAGTCCTGCATGGGTCGGGTTGTACCCGACCCGAACCTGCAAATTCCATTTGAAGTCAACCCGCAACCCAACCCGACAAAAAAAAAATTCTGGACCCGCAACCAGACCCGAACCCGCAAAAATAATTTTCGGCGACCGCAACCCGACCAGAACCCGCAATACCTCAGTCCGCAATCCGACCCGCACCCGCAATGAAAGGACAATAAATCATGTTTAAATGTTATAATGAAAAGTAATGTACAATTATATCTCTAATACCAATTTTATCTCTTAGAAAGACCCCCACGAAGGGCACTCCCCCCGGGCCCATATCCCAAGTGTGGATAATTGGCCGTCAATAATCAACCCAACCCAACCCAACCCAATTTGATCTTTTATATAGAAAAATAGACAAAACTATATTTTTTAATATTCAAATATAGTGAAACCTCGGAATAGCGGACACCTTGAGATCGTTGAATAGAGTCCTGCAGCGGGTCGGGTTGCTTTTATTTATTTTTTCAGGTCGGGATGACTTATTTTCTTTCTGCGAGTCAGGTTCAACCTTGAATAATTCTTCCGGTTCATATTTAGGTTTTAGCATGTCCGATTGTTGGGATTTTCACAAAAAGTTTGAACAGAACTATGAAAATAAATACGTGTATAAAAGTGAATAAGTCAGGGGTTTGAAAAACTACTTTTTTTAGTAGCGAACTACAACTACAACATATTTATACCTGAATCCGACCCGAAACCGAAGGAACAGAAAATTAATCCATATTTGAATACAATTATGAAAAAGTAGTCCACAAAGAAGATACCCGATATTAAAACATTAGATATAATAATGCGTCAGTAGATAAAGGGTTAAGAAAATTTATTCTTTTCATGAGTTATTTTTTACTATTTAAAGGAATAAGGTATTTTTTACTATTTAAAAATTAGTATTATACATAAATTAATATTATTAAATATTGGATTGGCTAGAGTATTTATAAAATGGTCATACGATTCCATCAGAATATTTAGTTATTAATTTAGTTTTTTTCCAAAAATTAAAATACGTAAATTTTCACAATGTTACAAAATGCATTAATAGCAAGAAATATGTTAATAGTATTGTAAAAGAAATTCATTTATAAGAGCTAAGTGCAAGGTTATCAAAACCCCATATATCAAACCCCCATTGAAATATTTTGGTGGGGTAGTTAAAAGCTTATCTTTTTCCTCTAGTTTAATCACTGACGCAGCAAGTTGGGAATATTGTGGAATTAAAATCCCTTCATCGCATTTAAAAACTGATAAAGCGCATACAATACATGTGTTAAAATAAAAATATCATGTGTGAAAAAGAAAGTAAAGGAGAGCATAAGGGAACTTAATTAACATTTAACTGTTTGAAGGCTTCATATTACAAGTCTCTGTTTCAACATAAAAACTAATGGAAGAAAAAACTAGTCGTTGGGGGCCACTGTGATATTTACCCATCATGGATATTCATAAAATAAAATATGAAAATGAAACATGTTTAAACTACTTATAAAATGCATTGCAATTCGAATAAAATCGTGGCCGAGGCTAACGAAAAAGAAAGGCTACCGCGGTGCTTTACGCAAATATTTTTTTACAGACCGCGGGAGTCACGTGATGCTCGAATGCACCAATGCAGGTGTAAGAAAAGAGCATCACGTCACTCTAGCGGTCTGTAAAAAAAATAAATAAGTGGAAGGCACCGCGGTAGCCTGTCTTTTTCGTTAGCCTCGAATTGACGTCATAAACTTTAAATCGAGGCTAACGAAAAAGAAAGGCTACCGCGGTGCTTTACATGTATATTTTTTTACAGACCGCCGGAGTCACGTGATGCTCGAATGCACCAATGAAAGTGTACGAAAAGAGCATCATGTCACTCTAGCGGTCTGTAAAAAAGGATAAGTGGAATGCACCGCGGGTTGGGTTGGGTTGATTGTTGACGGCCAATTATCTACGCTAGGGATATAGGCCCGGGGGGAGTGCCCTTCGTGGGGGTCTTTCTAAGGGAACCTAACCCGTATTTACGCATGGATAAATCCACGGTTCGAAGAAAACCACGAAAACTCCGAACGATTAGGCCGACGGGCGCGATTGGGATCGAACCCAGCACCTCCCGTCTACCAGCTTCGAGAGCACAACCTCTCAGCCACTGGTGGGGCGAATGCACCGCGGTAGCCTGACTTTTTCGTTAGCCTCGCTTTAAATGCTCTGTTACTGAATTGCGTAAAATAAACAGCTTTATAACTCCAAAAGTGATAATCATATTAACTAACGGTTTGCCGCGTCGGATTAAGCGTCTCATTTCCAATTAAAATATATCTTTGAATTGAAATTTGAATGAAATACAGGGTCATGAAAAATGAAAGAGTGTCGAAAATAGGATTACAAATATCTCGGCAACTCATTATTCGATCGACTTCATCATTTATGCAAAATTTATGTTTTCTTTATCGTTTTTTATATTCACTCCTTAAAATAAACAATTTCGAAAATTTTTATATACCTTTTATCAGAAAGAATATTTCGAGAATTCGAAAAAGTTAGTTCCGGATAATCGAGGTTACTGAAATTCAATAAGCTTCTTCCCATTATTACATACTAAGTACATACCAAATTTCAAGTCTCTATCTCAATTTTTTCGGGAGATAGAGCGTTTACAGACACACAGACAGACGGGCGGCAATTTTTTTTTCTAAAAATATGTTTTTCGGAATCTCCAGTGTCTGAAACGTGTAAATACGTCAATTTTTTTTTTCGATTTTCAAAACGATTACAAGACGGTAAGTTAGAACTCCTATAATAGGAGTCTTTCTTAGGGTAAGTAATAGGAGAAAAAGCAGGAAAGTAAGACTCCTATTATAGGAGCCCTAACCGTACAAACTAAAAACATACGCACTACTTTCCTGTAATAGTACTATCAATCGTCGAGAGCAAAGCAACGGTAAACCACATGAATACTACCTGGATAACATGTTCTGTATGTGAATGTATGTGTGTCGGGGGCGTAGCTCAGATGGTAGAGCGCTCGCTTAGCATGCGAGAGGTACCGGGATCGATGCCCGGCGCCTCCAAGTTTTTTCTGATGCCGTAATATTTTAGCAGTTTTACTTATTTGGAGATATATATTACTGAATTTTCCCCGTTTTCTAAATTTTGGTTTTAGATTTTTTAAATTAGCAATTATTATTAATTTTTTGTTGTTGAAAGAAATTAGGATATTTAAAAATGAATGAATTCAGAAGTCTCCCTACTTTCAATATTTAATCATTGACTGTTGTTTCTCCCTCTCTTCTTTTTTTTTTTTTCTCTCTTAAGATTGAAGATCGTTGATTTTAGTTGTTTGGTTGATTTTATGACGGCCGATTATCTACACGTGGGATATAGGCCCTAGGGGGGTGGGGGTCTTTCTAAGGGATTCTAATCCGTATTTACGGCAAGGTTCGAAGAAAACCACGGAAAACTCCGAACGGTTATGTCGACGAGCGCGACAGGGCTTAAGATTGAAGAAGATGCTCTTATTTGAAACTTCTAAATACAAAAATGCTAAATTTATAATGATTGTTTGTGATTTTCAGTACGACAGTTTACATGTGTCATGCATTTACTAAACACTACATGGACACGTAACACAACGAAATTGTTCATTTTACGAGTAACAATGTTTCAACCCTCCCTCCCCCCACCCAGATAATGATCAGGCCTGCGCCACTGTTTTAATGATAAATAAATATAGATTGAAATAGAGGGCAAGTATCTCCCCCCCCCCCCCCCTCCTTGTCATAAAAGTTTTTATTACAAAGTTCTAAAGTTTTTAAATGCAATATAGATGATTGTATTATTAAAATATTATGAAGTATAGAAAAGGCTAAAGAAGTGGCTGGGATGGCGAGGGGGAGGGGGGAGGGTTCTGAGCCTACTCTACTCCCATTTGTTGACGGCTCTGATGCATAAAAAACCTCATATGAGGTTGTATTCAAAAAATCGCCAGAGAATGTACATATTTTAATTTTATTTCTTTAAGTCATATAAACCCATACCCAGAGTCGGCGCAACCATCGGGCAAAGGGGGTGGCTGCCCAGGGCCCGGCGCCAATTGGGTTCTTGTTAGGGTGTCCGAGCATCTTTATACAATTTGAAATAACATTTCCGCTATATAAAATAATAATATTTTTGCTCTAGATTTGTTTTTAATTGTTTCTTCGTGAGAAAAGAGTGAGTATAAAATTTTTCCTTACTGACAAAGTTGGCTTAATTGTCGGGGAATTTATAGATTTGATGACCCTTATAGTAACCGTGAAAGAAAAAAAAAAAAAAAAAAAAAAAAAAATTAAAATAATAATAATAATAATAATAAATAAATCAAATAAATAAAAATAAATAAATAAAAAATAAATAAAAATAACAAACTAACTAACTAAATAATAAATATTAATAAAATAAATAAAAATGACTAAATAAATAATATTAATAATATTAATAAATGTATTGTAAAGGATTGAAGATTTTGCGAAATTAAAAATAATTAAGCACATTAAATATGAAAGTAATGGTATTTTTCATACATTTTATTAGTCCAGTATTGCATTATACATTCGGCCCCACTAACTCCTCAGCCAGGGGCCGCGCGACGTTCCACCGCCCCCCTCCCTTTATCTTTGAAAATAGTTTAAAAATACTCATAGAATGTACAATACAATCTCTAATTTCCACCGCCCCTTTACAAAACTCATGCTTACGCATAGCTGTCAACGTTTACGCTCTCGTCTTGTCACTAAAATTTAATAGTAAATTTTTCGTTATTTAATCTCCGAAATCTGCGGTAAAATAAGTAAAATTAGAGTATCTTTCCGGTTATAGACGGTAATGGCTGAAATCTAGTTTTCAAATGTTGTGTTTTTACTTACCCATCATACGTAGTATAGGGTAAGTCTTGTAATCGTTTTGAAAATCGAAAATTTTTTTTTGACGGATTTACACGTTTCAGACACTGGAGATTCCGAAAAACCTATTTTTAGAAAAAAAAATTTGCCGTCCGTCTGTGTGTCTGTCTGTGTGTGTGTCTGTAAACGCTCTATCTCCCGAAAAAATTAAGATAGAGACTTGAAATTTGGTATGTACTTAGTATGTAATAATGGGAAGAAGCCTATTTCATTTCAATAACCTCGATTAACCGGAATTATTTTTTTCGGACTCTCGAAATATTCGTTCTGATAAAAGGTATATAAAAATTTTCGAAATTGGTTATTTTAAGAAATGAATGTAAAAGACAATAAAAAAACATAAATTTTGCGTAAAGCATGAAGTCGATCGGATAATGAGTTGCCGAGATATTTGGAATCATATTTTCCACACTCTTCGATTTTTCATGACCCTGTATTTCATCCAAATTTCACTTCAAAGATATATTTTAATTGGAAATTTGACGCTTAATCAGATGCAATAAACCGCTAGTTAATAGAATTATTATTTTTGGAGTTATAAGGATGTTTCTTTCAAGCAATTCAGTAATCGAGCCTTTAAAGTTTGTGACGTCATCAAGCCTCGATTTTATTTGAATTGCAATGCATTTTATAAGTAGTTTACACATTTTTTATTTTAATATTTTACATTATGTATATCCATGATGGGTAAGTATTACGGTGGCCCCCAACGACTAGTTTAATTTTTTCACCTTATTAAGCGGCGAAGTTTCGTTAAAGTTTTCTGGAAGTGTTGGAAAGGGTTTTATAAACTATTCCTTACGAATGAATTTTCTTTCCTGTTAATGGTTCATGTGAGGATGAGTCACCCATGTTTAAACACTTTGAAGGAGAAAATATCTAACTAATTTGTGACCAGTTCCTGAACTGCTCCCAACAAAAGAAAAAAGTGGAATCACGAACATTCTTCATAGTCTCGCTATAAAACAAAATCTATGGTCTTTAGCAATATAACAGCTATTGTCTACTTAAATTTAAAACCTCTAAATAGGCATATAACTCAGAAAATGAAACATCCGCAGACTCTACTCTGAATAGAATTTCGTGTCTTTGTCTTTTTATGGAGCAGGTGGAGTTTTTGCAATGTGATAAATGGACACCCCCTCCACTTCATGCTAAAATAAATCTCATTCCTTGTTCGACCATGAAAAGAATAGGCGACAGTTTGATTCTTTTTTAGAAAGAAAAAAATAAACCAGAATTCGTTTAAAATAACACTCGTCAGAAATGAGTATTTAAAAACAACAAATAGAAAATGTTGTCCAAATGAATGAGCAATAAAAATCAAGTAAAATATTTCTAAATATTTCTATTTCTTTTCTTTTAAGTATTGTCAATATTTTAAAATTTAGGTTGGGGATATCGTGTAATTAATTAATCTGTAACTGTAGTCGGGAAATTTTTGTGCGTAATTGACATCATGATGCCATTTTGTCGCCAACTAGTATTATAAACGAACATTTTTTTTTTAAATAAAAACAACGGCATTTGGACATGACTGTATTTGTCAGTTGAATAAATCAGTAAGTATGTCACTTATATACTTTATTATTTTTATCCGAATCTTACTGATGGATAAAACAATTACACGAGTAGAAAAATACGTTAGGACTAAATGACATCACAGTGCCAGTTGAGAGACTACTTCACTCACACGAAAACACCCGCTCGCTAATGTTAATCCTACGGGAGAAAAAATTTAAAATATCTCGTTTGGATTTTAATATTTTTAAACGATTTTTTTTTTTTTTTTGCATTGTATAGCTTAGGTCGATCTCTATGAAGGCCATTTTTTACTTATTTGATTTTATTTACAAGTTTTTTTTAATTAAGATACTTCCACGTTAGGAACCGGTTTCGAAATGAAAGTAATTAATTCAATGATATCCCATGATAAGTAATGATTCTAGGCTGCCATGGTGATTACGTCCTATTTAATATGGATATTATTTACGTATTACTGAATTTAAAAACTGAATTTGTATACTAAAATTGTTTAATTATAGCAATCCTATAATCTACCGACAGTTTTTTGGATATAGATGTTTCCGGAGAAATAGATATTAAATGGAAAAATAGTCTAAATATGGATTCCAAGTTCTGAAATTTTCAAAGCTAGGCTTAAGTCTCCCATTGGAATTTTCAGTAAATGTCAATAAATATAAAATGTTGCCAACTTAAAATATACTTATTTTATTACGGAAATTAATCATATAATAACAGACGATATAATTCATTTAACTAAAATTAGTTATAGTACGAACACACCCCATTTTTCACGTTTGACGTACCATTTCTAGCTTGTTAATTTTATATGTGAAATAATTGTTACAAAGTATATTAACATTAAGATTTTTAGGTTGATTTTTTTAGAAATACATACTTTATTGCAATCACTTCGATTTTATATATTATCTATATGTAATGCAAATCTTGTCATCACAATAACGTCCGAAATACTGAACCAATTTGAACCTAATTTGGTCAGTGTATTGATCTTGCATGTATCTTGGATAAGTTCGTTAATAAAGTATGCAGGATCTTGTAGGTTGTTTACATGGCCATCACACAAAAGTAAAACATGCAAAACCTGTCATCATGATAATGTCTTAAATATGGAACCAATTTAAACCTAATTGGGACAGTGTAATTGATCTTGTAAACTATCTTGGATGAATACGTAAATAAAGTATTGTTGTTGCCCCTTAGGCGGTCACCTAATGGAAAAATGGCCCTGTTCAAAGCAAAAAGTATAAATTTAACAAATACTTCTTTACTTTGGGTCTTCAGATTCCATGGTATTTTTGACTAAATTTCGTTTTGTTTTTTGTACCGAATGACAAACCAAATCTTTCGGCACCCCGTTTTACTCTCGGGTTCGAGGCTTATTAGAGATCCTACATTAGAGAGAAAAATAAAAAATAAAAACTTTTCTCTAATGTAGGATCTCTAAGGTTTATGTTTCGCTCACTCCCCCTAGTGCCTAATTTAGGTCCTGATTGTAACAATTAAAAAATAGAACTTGATTTCCTGCAAGATTATTATTGCCGGAGGCCTAGAATTCATAAAAACGTCGTTGTGTAAGTGACTAATTCTTTCTCTTTCTCTCCACGCATATGCACTTAGATATGAGTTCGGACTCTTTTTGGAGCCCAAGCCCGCCCGAGTGCGAAACATTTTGTATCATTAGAGTCCGATACTGAAAGTATGCAATAGAAAAAAATGCATAATATTTAAAAATAAATTTAAAAGTAAAATTTTATTTTTAAACCGTTTCTTACATGGAAATGCCCCACCAGTGGCTGAGAGGTTTTGCTCTCAAAGCTGGTAGATGGGAGGTGCTGGGTTCAACCCCTATCGCGCTCGTCGACCTAACCGTTCGGAGTTATCCGTGGTTTTCTTCGACCTTGCCGTAAATACGGGTTAGATCCCTTAGAAAGACTCCCACGGAGGGCACCCCCCGCTAGGGCCTATATCCCTCGTGTAGATAATCGGCTGTCATAACATCAACCAACCAACCGATCTTACATGAAAATAACTATTAGTAATTAATTTTATATTCAATCTTATCAAAAGAGAAGTTTTGGTATCAAATAAAAATATCTCCTTTAAAGGATTCTCACATCTTTCTCCCTCAACAAGCAAATCTGATGGACACATTAATGAAGTGTGTTTTATGAATAAATGCATGAAATTTGCAGAAATCACTATTTATATGCCGAAGAATCTAAGAACGTTTTTCTATTTCCTATAAGAGATGCACATCTTAAACTAAAATCGATTCCTACCTCAAAACAATCTATCGGGATTTTCGTGTCTCTGAAAATCCGCTTAAATTAAAAATTTGACACAGTTATCTGAACATTCCGATGGTTTTATAGGAAAAGAGGAAACACTGCGCGATTACTTTCTATCGGAATAACAATACATGCATATTATACCTATTTTTCATCATGAACGCTGATCTTGCTGCGTCTCTGCTCTGCACATTCACGAAGTCATTTTTATTCTTAAGTAGACATAAGAATCACTAACGTTATTTTCATGAGAGCGATTATGACTCGCACACAATAGAAGACTAAAAATTTGCAAACATTAAGTTAATGCTAGTTGACTAAAGACCAAAGAAAATATTGATTTCGAGTTAGATCTCTAAAAAATTAAAATAAACGTTCCAATTAAAAAAATATCCTACTGTCACAAAGAAAAATCGAACAACAAATTATTGGCACCATATCAACAGGTCTTCACCATCAATGCCACACATAAATCGGCAAATATCACAGATTTTCTTTTAAAACAGCATTCTAATACAAGAAAAAAGAATTATTCCTGTCTCCCTTTCATTCTGATAAAAAAGCATTAAAATAACTTGAAATGGAATAAGAAATTTTTAAGGGAAAAAAAGTAATTTTTAATTTTTGCTGTACGAGAATAAATAAAATTGTTAGTTTCAGAAAGAGCTAAAGTCCGCCCGCGCCCGAAGACGTATAAAAATAGAGTTGATTCGTGTCGGGCCCGGGCTGAGCCAGTCTCATTTCTAGCACACACAGAGAGACGAACATTCATTTTTCGATAAAGGCAAAGACATTTTCAGAAAATACTGTCAAATTTTACGTTTTGCACCGCATTTTTGGGTGAGACAACCCGAGAATGGTCATGCTAGCAATCTCTTATAAATCGATATGTAAACATTTATAGAAAAATGAAAACTCGTTTCGATTCCAAATCACTTTCATAATCTTGTTGTATATGATTTCACAATTAAAAGTGACTACGAATCTCTCGAACTTTTCATGTTTTTGAGGGGAGATTTTTTGAGAATCGTCTTACGCGCTTGAAGAATATTGCGTTTGTATCTTTTATTGCATTCATATATATACAAATAATAAAACTTTTTGCTAATAATAACTATTAAATCAGATCGACAATATATATGAACAAATAATTATAATACAATATAAAAATTTATATCCAATAATGTAAAATTCATAAATTGAAAAAAAGGGGAAAATAGATAAAAGTATGTGGGGGGGGGGGAAATCCACGAACACCCTACATCTTCGGTTCTATTGGATATATTTCAACGCGTTTTTTAAATCATCTTGCTATTTTTTTTTCGATTTTTCAAAGATTTTTAAAGGTATGACACTCCCTGATCAATAAATCCCAATCGCGCCCGTCGGCCTAATCGTTCGGAGTTTTCGTGGTTTTCTTCGAGCCGTGGATTTCTCCATGCGTAAATATGGGTTAGGTTCCCTTAGAAAGACCCCCACGAAGGGCACTCCCCCCGGGCCTATATCCCAAGTGTAGATAATTGGCCGTCAATAATCAACCCAACCCAACCCTGATCAATAAAACTAAAAGAATGAAGAAACAATGATTTTAAGTTGATCTTTGTAAAATATTTTAGTACTAGCAGATCCGCCCAAAAAATACTACGAAATGCGAAATCCCTCTAAAAATCGCTGCACGAAACCCTTCCTCTGGTAACTCTTTGTCTTTTGGAAATGAAATAGAGAGATGGACCCGAAGTGGAAATAAATTTAATACCACCTCCTCAAATGTCTAAATCATTTCATTCAAAACGTGTCAATTTTTGGTAAAATTTTTTAAAAAGTTGCCTACGGATTTTCACAAAATTTGTATTTTCGGAATCAGAAACATAAACTGTGAGTTTCGATTCAAATAATCCAATACTTTTCTTAATAGTCAAGGATGAGTGAAAATGAAACTTTTTCGTTGTCTGGGATTATCAAATAGGTAACTTTCTTTTGCGGTTTCAATAAAAACAGCCATTTTTGGCGCACGCGCAGGAAATTTTTTTAGTTCCACTGCCAGGGGATGCATTTTGTTCTAAACAAATTATCCGACACGTATCCCCCCTGCCTATGATACCATGTATAGAAGACGTGCTAGGCACGCGCTGCAAAATCTTTTAGTTCCAGTTTCTACCACCAGGTGGAGCATTCTGTTCTAAATAAACCTATATACGAACGAAACTCCGGCACTCGTTCCTACTTCTTACGGCACCGTGTAGAAGGCGTGTCGTGCACGCGCAAGAAATCTGTTAGTTCCACTTTCCACCGCCAGGGAGTACCAAATATGTCATAAATAATTAGCTATATCTTAATTAGTTCATGTTAGTTGAATGTACCGATTCCCGTTTAAATCGAACCCATAGAACTCGAGAAAATAAATCACCCCCCTGGATATTAATATTCAAAAATGGTGATAACCAAAGTCCAAAAACGATACCGAAGTTCATTTAGTACCTGGGAGGCCTCGGAAGAATGTCAGAAAATATTTCGTTTGAATCGGACCAAGATTAAATGCAAATTATTTTAGTTACATTTTCCACTGCCAGGGGGTGCACTCTGATCTAAAGAAACCTCTTTCCGAACGAAATTCGGGCACGTGTCCCCGCTGCTTATGACAAAGCATAGAAGGTGTTCTGTGCACGCGCAGAAAATCTTTTAGTTCCGCTTTCACCGCCAGGGGGCGACAAATCTATGTCTTAATTAGTTATCTATATCTTAATTAGTTCATGTTGAGTTGAATGAATCAATTGTCGTTGAAATCGGACCCTTTGTTTGAATCGGACAAATTTTAAATGCATAATTGTTTAGTTCCACTTCCCACCGCTAGGGGGTGCACTCAGTTCTAAATTAAACTCTTTCTGATCGAAACTCCGGCACGTGTCCCTGCTGCCTACGACACCGTATAGCAGACGTGCTGCGCACGCGCTGCAAAATCTTTTAGTTTCATTTTCTACCGCCAAGTGGCGCCAAATCTGTTTCTTAATTAGTTATCTATATCTTAATTAGTTCGTGTTAAGTTGAAGGAACTAATTCTCATTGAAATTGGGCCCATTGAACCCGAGAAAATACCTCTGCCTGATCATTAATTTTCAGAAATAGTGGTAACCAAGGGCTGAAAAAATTATACCGAAGTTTATCTAGTACCTGGGGACCTGAGAAAAGGTTTCGTTTGAATCGGACTAATACGTTCTCATTTTGGAGGCAGTGAGGGAGGGAAGGAGGGAGTTTCGATCAGAGCATTAACGCGATATTTAAACTACAACCAAACACTCACTTCCCCCTCCCCACAGAATTAAACCAACGACGTTAAAAAATTAGGAATTATCATTAACTTTTGAAACAGAAACAAAATTACTTTTTTTTTATACATACAAAAATAGTAAGTTATTGTTGTTAATTTCTGAAATCAAATACATAAATGACGTATACATGAAAAAACCTCTAAAAATCGCATAAAACAAATCGCAAAATTTCACAACTCGCGGTTCGAATTGCAAGCAGCTGACGACCTTTTCATCTGCATATCACAAATGCCCGGTTGACTTCCACATGTGCCTACAATTCTATCAGCTACCAATCCAACTGTCCTCCAATGGCGTTTGACTTGTAGTGGGCGATTTGTGATGTCATTTGAAATGAAAAACGCTGCAAAACATGAAAAAAAAAAGTTAAAAAATCATAAAAAATGAAATTAAAAGGGAAAAATCTAATAAAAAATCGGGATAATCCACCCTTCCCTTTTAAAATTAAGATTTTTTATCTGTAAAGAATTATCAACTTTCTCCAAGCTAAAAAGAGAAAAAAAAATGACGATTCTGATCGTATCTGAAGGCTGAAGTGGAAGCGCAACCACCGAACCAATCAAGCATTCTGGCCAAATTTCTTAGTGTCGAAGGAAAAAAAATCGTCAAACATTCAAAAATTGCTCTACGAATTTCGCATAAACTTTATTGAAAAGAGGATAAAATTTACTATATTGGGCTATAAGATTGGAACCGGATTCCCCTTATTAATGTAGAAAAATCGCAGCGAAACGTCAAAAAACACTAAAATTCGCATATTTAAAATCACGATTTTTTATCTGTAAAGAATTATCAACTTTCTCCAAGCTAAAATGAGAAAAAAAAAAATGACGATTCTGATCGTATCTGAAGGCTGAAATGGAAGCGCAACCACCGAACCAATCAAGCATTCGGCAAAATTTCTTAGTGTCGAAGGAAAAAAAATCGCCAAAAATTCAACACTTTCTCTACGAATTTCGCATAAACTTTATTGAAAAGAGGATAAAATTCACTATATTGGGCTGAAAGATTGGAACCGGATTCCCCTTATTAATGTGGAAAAATCGCATCGAAACGTGAAAAAACACTAAAAATCACATAAAAAATTTAATAAAAAAAAATCTATTCCAAAATTCCAAAATCTGGCTTCGAGGAGCAAAACTACATGCATAAAGGTACCTTCCCACAAAATTTTGTAGCTCTGCGTGCAGCGGTCTCTTCAGAACACAGCGGACAAACACACACAAACACACACACACACACACAAACTTGCTTCTTTATTATAGTTGGAGTTTGTTAATAATACTCGAGATTCTAACCAGTTTTCTCTTAACTCTGATGACGTTTAATTGTTATGAAAACCTGTTATTATAAAGATTTTAATTAAAAAAATTAAACTGAATGAAAAGCGAATTGAAAGAAATATGCGAACATGTTTCTTTCCAGAAAGATATTCCGTATTCAACATTGCTGATTTTTTTTTCACAAATAATTACAAAGAATTTGGGGTTTGTTTACCAGAATTTTCAAATGTGAGTTCATTGAATATTTCGAAATGTTTTCTGAATCAATAATTTCGGATGTTCCGTTCTAATTATAGGACATAGTCTTAAATTTACTATTTTGTCTTTACAATTACTTTCTTCACAATTCTTTGCAATTATATTCATGTAGTAAAGTTAGAACATGTATTTACATTTACTATTATCACTTCATTTATGTTTCAGCATGCGGTAATAAAACAAGAAAAAATAGCTTTAAGGCGGTTTAATATATATATATATATATATATATATATTAATAGTATACTTAAAATAACTACATTTTATTAGATTTCAACAAATGGATTATTTGTTAAATTCAGTAAGCCTTAAATTTTGTCAATTGTAATAGCTTCATTTAATTTTTTAAACCTAACAATCCCCCTCCCCCCAAAAAGGCTGAAAGGGCGTGCTATTTGCTTTTTTGGTGACCTCTTCACTGCAAATTCCCAGCACACATTGGAAACACATTTGGAACATTTTGATTAAAAAAAAGTGTTCCATTTACCTTAGTGTGTACTCAATGTGTTCCCTTAAGGAGTTCCGAATGTGCTTCGCTATAAAGAAAGTGTTCTGAACATGTACCAAAAATGTTCTGCTCAGGATATTTGTTAAATCTAAACTTGGGAACACATTTGAGAACGGATTGGGAGCACATTTGGGCACACACTTGTGAAATCATCCCTTTCAAAAAGTGCGCTAGAAAGTGTGGTGAACAAAAAAAGTGTTCTCAGAAGTATTCTAAAAACTGTTCCAAAAAGTGCGCTTCAAACTGTACTAAAAAAGGTGACAAAATAAGTGTTCTAAAAAGTGTTCTGAAAAGTGTATAAAAATTTGCAGTGTTGTTCTAAACGCTTTTAACTGAATGCCATTTACGCGATATCTCATTTGATTCCAGTTGTCCCTAATATTGCCAAGGATGAGATATTTTGTTTTCTTTGAGCTGCCCTAAATTTGTTAAAGACGAGATATTGTGTTTGTTTCAGCTATTCCAAAATTCCCATAGACGATATATATCACTTACTTATTTTAAATGTTCTTCAATAGAAAACGAAATATCTAGTTGATGACACTCAATGGGTTAATGTTTTTTTTTTTCAAAAATTCGTTTTATTATTATTATTATTATTATTATTATTTATTTATTTTAAGCAGCCGCTTTCCATAGAGAGCGGGTTTGTGATTTATAGAAATTTTAATTTACAAATTTTTAACTAAAGCAAACTAAAAGACCTTTCCTTCTGTAAATAATAATAATAATAATAATAATAATTTTGCCTCTAATAGAAATTGTACGCAACTTAGGAAAGAAAAATAGGTTTCCATCATAAAAATTTACAAGAAAACAAAACTAAAAAGGTAGCGTCAATAATAGCGCTAATAATATAGCACACGTCTTCTCCAGTCGACATAATTGGATAATTTGCACTCACAAGTGGGAAATGAATGCTAATTTGCTCAATCTGTTTTTCTCCATGGTTGATGATGCATAGCTCAATTTTGCACGCTACGGTAAGAACGGAAAGGTGCAAACAGAAACTCTATTCAATTAGTGTAGTTGATGAACACTCATTATAAATAAAGACACTTTTAATGTTTTAGCCGAAGTCGCAAGCAGTCAAGAAATGAAAAATTGGTTGAAATAGGTCAAGAAGCACAATATGTGGTACCGTTTACGATTCACGCTTTGAATAAAGTTGCGATGCTATCCAAAGCGCAACGCTTAAATAGACATACAAATTGCCTGTAATAAAACTGTTTGAAGTAAAGCTCGCTGTAATATGCTTATTTGCCATTTGAAGATGTCTGGGATATTGAAATTTTCCTGAAATGTGTGCTTAAGCATTTAACAACATTAAAAAAGGAAACTTTGGAAATCAATATTTAAAATGTTAAATATTGTTTAACGTTTGATGTATACTCTTCTTCAGCTAATTGTTCGATTTACATGCATGCGATCTTCCGGACTTTTAAAAAAATATAGAATAAACATACTTCGAACCAGAAATTTGTTTAATGAATAAAATTAAGTAGATTTGAAATGACTATTAACATACAAGCATGACATATTTAATTAAATACATTTTCTGGTTCAAAGTATGTATTTTTAATTAAAAAAAGTCGGATGTTGGCAAGTATGGGTTTACATGTCTTTCGTCGCTTAAATAGACATAAAAATTGCCTGTAATAAAACTGTTTGAAGAGAAGTAAAGCTCGCTGTAATATGCTTATTTGCCATTTGAAGATGTCTGGGATATTGAAATTTTCCTGAAATGTGTGCTTAAGCATTTAACAACATTAAAAAAGGAAACTTTGGAAATCAATATTTAAAATGTTAAATATTGTTTAACGTTTGATGTATACTCTTCTTCAGCTAATTGTTCGATTTACATGCATGCGATCTTCCGGACTTTTAAAAAAATATAGAATAAACATACTTCGAACCAGAAATTTTTTTAATGAATAAAATTAAGTAGATTTGAAATGACTATTAACATACAAGCATGACATATTTAATTAAATACATTTTCTGGTTCAGAGTATGTATTTTTAATTAAAAAAAGTCGGACGTTGGCAAGTATGGGTTTACATGTCTTTCGTCGCTTAAATAGACATAAAAATTGCCTGTAATAAAACTGTTTGAAGAGAAGTAAAGCTCGCTGTAATATGCTTATTTGCCATTTGAAGATGTCTGGGATATTGAAATTTACCTGAAATGTGTGCATTTAACAATTTACATTAAAAAAAGAAACTTTGGAAATCAATATTTAAAATGTTAAATATTGTTTAATGTTTGATGTACCTCTTCTTCAGCTAATTGTTCAATTTACTTGCATGCAAACTTCCGGCTTTTTTTTTTTTTTTAAATAAAGAATAAACATACTTCGAACCAGAAATTTGTGGATTTGAAATTACTACTAACATACAAGCATGACACATTTACACTGAGACAAATGACACTTTCAAATCTGAGTAAATCGATGTTTTCATTTTGTTATGAAACTTTTTGTTTCAAATAGGACGACCCAAAGCTTTCAATTCTGAAATACCAAAAATACTCAGAATATTGAAACATGGAAATACTAAAAACTGAGCATATAGAGGTCAGTTCATACTAATTTTTGAAACATGGACATACTCAAAAAGGATTGGAATCGATTCAAACTCATTTTTGAAACATGGACATTACTCAAAAATGAGCCCATAGAAGTGAATGCATACTCATTTTTGAAACATGGACATACTCAAATATGAGCACATGATGTCTTATTCTTGAGTGTGTGCATGTTTTCAGAAATGAGTATATACATGTTTCAAACTTGAGTCATTTTGATTCGGAGCCATTTTGACTATGCGACATACTCAGATTTGAGTATATTTTGCTCAGTTTTGAAAAAGGTCGTTTCTAGAGTGTAGTTAAATAAATTTTCTGGTTTAAAGTATGGATTTTTAATTAAAAAAAGCCGGATGTTGGCAAGTATGGGTTTACATGTCTTTCATCTAAGACAGGAATCCGAAACTTACGTCGCGAGTGCCAAACTTGATACGCATACCTATTTTCAGTGGCAAACAGATTGCATTTTTTGGTAAACAAATGTTTCACATATGAAGACAATTTTGAATCACGTAGAAATTGCGTTGTCACCTGAATATTTAGAATCCTGTGTTAAATTAAACGTGATCAGCCCTATGTAGACCAACTGCGCAAAAAGCTATACAGGGACAAAGATCATATTAATTGATAGATATTAAGGACAATTGAAAGGCAACCAAATAAAATAAAATAAAAAATATCGATTTTGGGAATTTTTAATATTTTAAATTCTTTTTTTCTTTTCTAAAGATATATTACATTTGTTTATATGGCAACGAGAAGTTTTAGAATTTCTAGCAACTCCGTTTGTTTCCATTTTGGTCATACTTCTTGACTACGCCACTTTAAACTCGGTTTTTTCAAAGTGTTGTATTTTGAAGTTCAATGCACCTTTTTATAGAAACTACTATACATTAGTGTTTTTAATTTTGCCTAAATATTATGTAGATATCTCTATTTAATATGAAGTGAAGTGTTGTAGCGTATTTATGTAATAATTTAGAAAGAAATTTCTTCGAAAAAATGCGTTTTTTCCTATTTAAAAGTAGTTTCTATTTCAAAAATTTTTTTTAATAGTTGAATATTTTCAGTTTTTCATTTTATACTCTAAAAGTTTGTTTCCATTTCAGTTTTTTAAATTATTTTAATAATTACAGTTTTAAATATTAAATATTTTCAGTTTTAAATTGTTTAATATTTTTAGTATTTCACTTTAAACCCAGTTTTCACAAAGTGTTTTATTTTAAACGCCAATGTGCCTGTTTATAAAAACTATTATATATTAGTAATTTTAATTTTAAAATTCTATAGATATCTCTATTATATCTGAAGAAACTATTTGTAGCTAATTTATGTATACTTTTTAAAAAATTTCTCGAAAAATTGTATTTATTTATTTATTTATTTTTTTTTTGCTATTTAAAAGTTGTTTCAGTTTTTTTAACTGAAAAATATCTGTGTATAAGCTCAACTTCAGTTTATTAAAAATTATTTATTTGATGCATATACAAAATTCCAAGTCTTTGATAGTTTATCAGAAAAGTTACACTAATTTAAAATGACCGGTATCGAGCATTCAAATTGCCCTTAATAAAATAAAATCAAGATTTTGTAATATTTTTTCTATTAATCTTTGCTAAATATTTCATATTAGTTTATAATAACAACAAAGTATATTATTAACTTGGAGTTAAATTTTCAGTAATATTGATTAATAATACAATTACTGTTGTTTTGTTCTTCCCATTGTTTTTGTTATTCAAATTATTTTGTATTGATCAAATCTGTTTCAATTATGAAACTTACTATGCTACTTGTAATTTTGCATAATTACTGCAAAGCATACAGTTTTTATAATGAATTTAGATTTCACAATAACGTATATGTACTCTGAAGAACTTTATGGTGATTATATGATAATATGGAATGATTTATAAATTCGTATATAATGTGCGATAATTAGCTTAGCAAGTGAAGTGATTTTTTTTAGCTTAGTTCAGTACTATGCTGGTAAAAGGTTGCCGACCTGAGATCGCAGGTGTAGAAAATAATATTTCCTATAATTCGCCATCAAATTTTATAGAGATATTAAAATAAATTTTTATTATTTAAAAATTAAAAAAAACCCACTTTTTTTTTTTTTTTTTTTTTTTTTTTTTTAATTGAATCAAATGTTATTTATTTGCTAGAATTATTATTTTTTTTAACTTAAAAAGACGTTTAACATTAAAACGTCCACCGTCAGTTGGAATTTTGCTACATTATAATAAATTAATTTTGGCTCTAAGTTTAAAAACTTTATTGTAATTAACGTTAACAGTTTTGGACACAAACGAAAAAAAAAACAAAAAAAAAAAACAAAAAAAAAAAAAACAATTTCGCTCCTTCTAATAAAATAAGCATGCCTGATTGATTGCATGTGACGCAAAGTTAGTTTCTTTAAATGTATTCAATTTAGATTTTCTTTGTGAACTGCAGCTATAGAAAAAAAAAAAAAACTCGTTAATATTAGATAGTTGTGTTTATAAAAGCATTTCAAATTATATCGACCAGTTACTTGCTTTTATTCGATATACGGCTATAAAAATTATCTCTAATATAGAAATACACTTTTTAGATTGATTTATCGTTTTATTAAGGCGATTCTTTAAAAAAAAAAAAAATAATAAAAAAAAAATCCGCTCAACAACGCGCCCCACCAGTGGCTGAGAGGTTGTGCTCTCGAAGCTGGTAAGACGGGAGGTGCTGGGTTCGATCCCAATCGCGCCCGTCGGCCTAATCGTTCGGAGTTTTCGTGGTTTTCTTCGAGCCGGGGATTTATCCATGCGTAAATACGGATTAGGTTCCCTTAGAAAGACCCCCACGTAGGGCACTCCCCCCGGGCCTATATCCCTAGTGTAGATAATTGGCCGTCAATAATCAACAAAACCCGCTCAACAACGCAAAAATTTCTGACTTTTCGAAGGCTGTTCTCAAATCCAAACTGGCTACTTTATGACATATTTTTTAATTCATTTTTGTTCGGAAATGCATGAAATTGGCAGGCAGAAACTATGTAATTGAAACACGTTTTCCCTTTTCTGGTAAAGACAGAAGAATTTTCAGAAAACACTGTCAAACTCGACGTTTTGAACCAAATTTTCGCCGCGCCGACGACAGCAAGGGGAAAAACGCGTTATCACGTGACATGAATAACTTATAACTCAATAAGTAATTTATTTATCAAAAAATGGAAAAATCATTTCGATTCCAAATGGCTTCAGTGGTCAGGTCTGCCAATTTTATGCTTTTGCGTTTATAAATGAGTCTGAAATTATGTCAGAAAATTTCGCGTTGTTGAGCAGCTCATTAAAGAACCACCTCTTATCTAGATAAACAGAAAGTTTTCAATGTCATTGTCTCATGCATTTACTGCATAAATAATATTAATTATGCAAAATGCAAGCGATTATATACCAAAAAAGACTAACTAAAATCTGATGTCCAAAAATCCTGAAGGAAAATTTTCAAAGATATACTTACTTTTACAAAAATCTCTCGCATCTCAAAACTTCCATTATTATAAAATTAAATGAAAATAATGGTAGTTTATTTTAATAACCGTAACTTGTGGTTACTTGGACCGAAATTGAAAATTCTTTAAATCAGTCCATTGTGTTCTGTGGTATAGGTCTGTTACCTATAGATCAGTGTTTCCCAAGTGGTGTTCTGCGGTGAAAAGACTTCAAGTGTGCCCCAAAAATTTCAGTAAAGTTCTACATTTCATTTTTTAACAAAATAATATAAAATGTTTTTTTTTGGAGGGGGGGGGGGGGTTAATCCCTCTCATTCGTTTTCTTCATTTTTCTCAGATTTATTTTTTTCTTTTTCATTTTTCTGTTCCTTAATTCAATTTTCCAAATCTAGAATATTTTGAGCCTGACCAAACTTGACAGAGATAATGAAAACAAAAAATTTAAAGGTAATTTTTCATTTATATTTGTGCATTTGTTCCTTATTTATTATTGGTATAATGATTTTGGTTTTTTGGTAAGGTTTTAATTTTTCTTTATTGATTTTCATGAGACTAATTATCCTAAAATTACTTTAGCCCCACCAGTGGCTGAGAGGTTCTGCTCTCAAAGCTGGTAGATGCTGGGAGGTGCTGGGTTCAAATCCCAGTCACGCTCGTCGACATAACCGTTCGGAGTTTTCCGTGGTTTTCTTCGAACCTTGCAGTAAATATGGGTTAGGATCCCTTAGAAAGACCCCCGCAGAGGGCACTCCCCCCTGGGGCCTATATCTCTCGTGTAGATAACAGGCCGTCATAAATCAACTGACCAACCTTACCTAAAATTGATATTTACTTAGTTGAATTTTCAAAAGAAGGCGAACTCGCACTTCTATATAACCAATTTATTAAGTTTAACTAACACATAATAATTTAAACTAGTTATTACTTTTTATCAAATTTAAATAATTTTTTTCTCGTGAGTAACAATTCGGTCTATGTTACCGATATTTTGATGACATGCAGGTAGCGTAAATTTAGATGTAATTAGTGGAAATCAATATACAACTAAATTCATGCTTAATAAATTTACCTTAAAGCGTATTGACCGCAAATTTGTGCCCCACCAGTGGCTGAGAGGTTCTGCTCTCGAAGCTGGTAGACGGGAGGTGCTGGGTTCAAACACCTGTCGCGCTCGTCGACCTAACCGTTCGGAGTTTTCCGTGGTTTTCTTCGAACTTTGCCGTAACGGGTTAGGATCCCTTAGAAAGACCCCCACGGGGGGCACTCCCCCCAGAGCTATGTCCCTCGTGTTGATAATCGGCCGTCATAAAATCAACCAACCAACCAACCGGAAATTAGTGTATAATTATGTATAGTAATTTTTATAAAATCAAAACATATTTTATAAACTTAAGAAAATGCTTTGCATTTAACTTTTTGATTACGGGCCAAGGATTGGTAACTATTTTTATATTCCATCGTACCACAGTTTGCAAAAAAATTTAGATTTCTCTTTAAAGTATCCTACTAGTATAAGTGTATGGCAGAGATTATTTTTCAAAATGTGGTGCAAATAGAATTAAAAAATAGTCACTGGGACGTGCTGTGTCCCAACCACGTAATCTGAAGGTTAAACCTTTTATTTTAACGAGCATATTAATACTTATCTCGATCAGTACTACAGAGGCAAACTTGCATCAGTAACTTAAAATAGAAATTTTTACCTTTTTTACGGCTGTTCTCAAATCTAAATTAGCTACTTTATGACACATTTTTTTATACTTTTTTGTGCGGAAACGCATTAAATTGGCAGGTGTTGTTATTCAGAAACTATATAATCGAAACACGACTTCAAGTTTTTGGTAAATGCAGAAGATCTTGTATAAAATACTGTCAAAGTCGGCGTTTTGAACCGAATTCCCTATGCAGCGGCGAGAGAAAGGGTGAATATTGTCACGTCACACGAATCGCTTATAACTCGATAAGTAATTTATTTATCAAAAATTAGAAAACTCATTTCGATTCCAAATAGCTTCCATAGCCAAGTCTGCCAATTTTATGCCTTTGTGTTTAAAAATGAGTCAGAAAGTTTTGCATTGTTGAGCAGGTAATTTGAGAAGCACCTTAAACGCCTTATTCCTATGCAGAATTTCCATCATAAGTAAGGTAATTTTTTTGAATAAAATTTGCCCCTGCGTTAATGAGCACCTGATATGCGATCCATTAAATCTCATATTGTCATTTCAATTTGCTCATCAATAATGCAATAAAAATCGAAAAAGACGTCAGGTAGGTTTTTATTCTAATATTTCAAAAGTTGGTACATAAATAACCGAGGGTAATAGTGCACCATTAATTGCAGTTAATTGCAGACCTTTAAAGCCATTGATTAAAGATACAAAATTAAAGATTTACGGGCATATTCAAATTAACATCTATTAATTCATCTAGTTTCTTCATGATTAGGCGCACTTGGTTAAATTATAACGCTAATGCATTTTTAATGAAAATATTGCCTAAAGCGCTCTCACGATGTTTACTTTGGAAAATCACTGGAGAATCACTGAAGGTCACTGACGAATTTTACTGAAAATTTTTAATGATAGATGATGCGGGTCAAGTCGATCGGTGCACCCCGTTTGTTAAAACAAAAAAAATTCCCCTTTAAATTTTCATAAATGCTGTTAAAAGTTGTCAAAGAAATTCTTTGTGTAATTAGATTTTGTTTATATAAAAGATTTGTATGATGTTGGTTCAAAGAGAATTTTTAAAACTATTTTTGCCTCCCCCCCCCTCGAAAAAAAGTCTTCTTGACAGAACCAACACATGGAGATAAAATAGAGACTTTAGAAGTTTGAACCAATGCTTTAAAGATATCGTCTCGAATTATAGCTGTATATTAATGACTTTTTACGCAAACCTAAGTAAACATTTGTATACATTTTCTATCAAAGCAAACATTTTTATATTTTATTAGGTGCACAAATAAGCTTTAAAGCCGATTCTCCGGATACGACAGGGCACAAAAGAAAAAAAAAACTTCCATTCTGAGAAAACAATCGCTTATAACTCAAGATATAATTCATTTATCAGAAAATGAAATAAACTGCTCGATTACAAATCACTTCGGTAATCATACCTGCAAGTATCATGCTCTCATGTTTAAAATTGAGTCAGAAACTGTGTCAGAAAGTTTCGCATTGTTTGGAGAGGGAAAATATTTTTTTTGGGAACCGACTTAACTGCTTCTTTGTCCCCTCAATATACAGTGTGGTAAGAGTTACGCGAAATGAATGGTTTATTATGTGCAGTTATACTACGTGAGAGTACAAATGATTATAACATAGAGAAAATCGCAAAGTTTACCTTTTTGACAAGTGTTCAGCAAGGCTGCCCTTCGTTACTCAGCAAATGTCACTTTTGGAAATAGGTTCTTCCCTTTTGTTTGTGAGCATGTTCACGTCGATCCAACCAAGGGCAGTGCTGATTCGTGATTTCAGGTTGGTGGGGATTTATGATGGCATATTATCTACATGAAGGATATAGGCCCGAGGTGGGAGTGCCCTCCATGGGGGTCTTTTTCAGGGAACCTAACCCGTATTTACGCAAGGTTATCCAAGTTTCGAAGAAAACCACGGAAAACTCCGAACGATTAGGATGACGAGCGTGATTGGGTTCGAACCCAGCACCTCCCGTCGACCAGTTCTGGGTTGATTTATGACGGCCAATTATCAAGACGAGGGATATAGGCCCTAGGGGGGTGCCCTCCGTGGGGGTCTTTTTAGGGGATCCTAACGCCTATTTACGCCAAGGTTCGAAGAAAACCACGGAAAACTCCGAACGGTTAGGTCAACGAGCGCGACGGGGATTTGAACCCAGCACCTCCCGTCTACCAGCTTTGAGAACAGAACTTCTCAGCCACTGGTGTGGCATTTACCAGTTTTGAGAGAAGTACCTCTCGGCCGCTGGTGGGGCACGTGATTTCGATGAATGGATTTTCGAAGCGGTGACAATAAGACAGATCTTTGATAATCCCAGACACTGAAATCTCGGGGTGTAAGGACTAGTGAACGTGGTGGCCATGCAATAACAACTCCTCAACCCATTTAAATGGTGTTTTCAGCGCTGCGAACATTGATACTGTAATGTGCAAACTTTTATACAATACTAATAATTCATCAATGCACTGATACTTTAGAATGAATACTTCGCAAATTACTCAGTTACGAAATTACCCAACTAATTTGTGTCCACCCTCTATAGCAGCCATACTCAACCTGCGGCCCGTGGGTCGCATGTGGCCCGGCGGTCTGTTATCTGTGGCCCGAGACACATAATCATTAATCCATATTTACAAAAATATTTGATGTACATAAAAGGTATTTGACCTTCATTTATATATATATATATATTTTTTCATGGGCAGACAAAATCTGCCCTGTTATTTATAATTTATTTTAAATTATTTTAAAACATCCTAAATGGCGTTTGCTTAAACAAAATTTATTTTTACTAGTTATTTTATTTGTGCTACAGTAGCGTATACATTTCTTAATCATCAACACTAATTGAACACATTCAAAATAAAATAAATTTACACTATATATATCGATATTTAAAAATATATATACAAAAATTAAATTGGGCAAGAGACTAATTTATTAAATATATAGCTAATGCCACTTATTAGGGTTGAATGCTTGTCGCTGATAAAACTGGCACCAAAAAATTGCACCACTCTTTCCAAACAAGAATCTTAACGGCATATTTCTACAACATTTCATTTAGAAATCAACCACACGAAGTACATTGCTTGAAAAATGTGAACAAACGTGCAACCCTACTGATAATATTAACTTTGTTATACTACTTACGCTACTTATACTACTTATTGCTACTTTGTTACACTACTTGCTTTGTTATACTGGTATCTGACTATTTTAATTACCCTTTTTTATATTATTATATAAGTATGTTGCGGCCCGCCTAACATCGCAAACATATATTTGCGGCCCGCGAGAAAAAAAAGTTGAGTATGGCTGCTCTATAGTGTAGAATTATTAATATAAATTGTGATAGGCAAAGTAAATGAACAAACAAAAGCCGGTAAAACGATGTCACTCTAAGAAGCTTGCTTATTTTGTTACTACTATTAAACTCATATGTATACAATTTACTTAACTACACATTTCGTTTCATAGTCCATTAAGATTACAGCAAAGTAATTACTCAAAATATAATAAAAAACACATTCCGTGATCTATGTTCCTGGCAACATTCACTTTTACATAAAACTAGAAGTCACGAAAAATATATAACAACTGAGATACGCAAAGATTACGATAATTTTTTATTCAATCGCAAGTCAGGCAACATTTTTCACAGTGATTCATTCATTCATTCTTTCTTCATCTCGCGATAGGATCATCGCAGAATATGAGTTCTTGCTTTATCTCTTTCCTTAAAGCGTGATGACCCCATAAAGTGGTTTATAATATGTGGACTTCTCGTACGTATATTCCACATGGGCTCTATCAGATAATCCGCTCATTTCTTAAAAACTTTAAGGCTGTCTGCAGATAAATATGAAAAGTTGATTTGGGAAATGAGTGACAGCCACCATTTACCTTCAGAAAGTGTCCTGGAGAATGATGGGCAATTTTTCAGCCGACATTCTTTCTCAAATAAAACTAGTCGTTGGACCCATCATGGATATGCATAATATAAAATATGAAAATAAAACATGTGTAAACTATTTATAAAATGCATTGCAATTCGAATAAAATCGTGGCTTGATGTCGTCATAAACTTTAAATGCTCTATTAACTCCAAAATTGATAATCATGTTAACTAACGGATTACTGCGTCGGATTAAGCTTCTCATTTCCAATTAAAATATATCTTTGAATTGAAATTTTAATGAAATACAGGGTCAGAAAAAATCGAAGAGTGTGGGAAATAGGATTACAAATATCTCGACAACTCCTTATCCGATTGACTTCATTCTTTATGCAAAATTTATGTTTTTTTATATTTCATCTTTAAAATAAACAATTTCGAAAATTTTTATATACCTTTTTATCAGAACGAATATTTCGAGAGACCGAAAAATATAGTTCCGGATAATCGAGGTTACTGATATTCAATAAGCTTCTTTCCATTATTACATACTAAGTACACACCAAATTTAAAGTTTCTATCTCGATTTGTTCTGGAGATAGAGCGTTTGCAGACACACAGACAGACAGACGGACGGCAAATTTTTTTTCTAAAAATCTGTTTTTCGGAATCTCCAGTGTCTGAAACATGTAAATACATAAAAAAAATTTTTTTCGATTTTCAAAACGATTACAAGACTTACACTATACTACGCATGATGGTAAGTAATAGAGCTTACTGTCTGGCACACATTTCTGAATTCCTTTTTTTTTCGGAAACGCATTACATTGACAGTTGTTTTTATTCAAGACCTATGTAATCGAATAACGTTTTCCAATTTTATATTACGCTGTACATTATCACAAAAATGCACAATTAAATGAAAATAAAATTTTAGATAATGAAAATAAGGCTGTTCTCAAATCCAAACTGGCTACTTTCTGGCACATTTTTAAACTTATTTTTGTTCGAAAGCGTATGAAATTGGCAGGTGCTCTTATTAAGAATGTAATCGAACTGTTTTTTTCCGTTTTCCGTTAAAGGCAGAAGATCTTTCAGACAATGCTGCAAAGTTGGCGTTTTGGGCCAAATTTCTGGACGCGACAGCGCGGGGAAGGAGAAAAATCTGTTGTAACGTGGCAATATGGCTTATAGCTCGATAAATAATTTATTTATTAAAAAAATAGAAAACGCAATTAAATTCCAAATCGCTTCAATAGTCAGGCCTGAAAGAACTTTACGTTTAAAAATGAGTCAGAAAATGTGTCAAAAAGTTTCGCGTTGTTAAGCAGGAAATTTGAGAACCGCCTTTAGACGATTATAAAAAAATAAAAAGAAAAGTGCCCGGTTAAACTGATGGTATTGAGCTCACAGGCTATTCACACTAATTGTATATTATACTCTTATTTCAAAGAATAATGCCCCTCAAAAAATAAAGAAATCGACAATAAATAAAGGGGGATTAGCTCCGTTCCTCCCCCCTTTATACTTAACCAATGAACCCCCAAAACTAATCATGGAAGCGCCTTTTCACAATGAACCTATATACAAAATTTGAATTAAATCGGATAATTCTGCATGAAAAACCCATTTTCTAAATAAAGGGGGGTAGCCCCCGTCCCCCCCCTTATACTTAAGGAATGAACCCCAAAAACTAATTATGGAAGCACCTTATCACAATGAACCTATCTACAAATTTGAAGCAAATCGGATAATTCTGCATGAAAATCCCATTTATCTAAATTAAGGGAGGGGATTAGCCCCCCTTCCTCCCTTTATACTTAACCAACGAACTCCCCAAACTAATCAGGGAAGCGCCTTATCATAATGAACCTATAAACAAAATTTGAAGCAAAACTGATATTTCTATCAAGAGTTATCGCATTACGTACATACATACGTGCATACAGAACCGGCGGGCACATTAGCTCCCAAGCTTTGATAGCCTATGAGCTAAAAAATAATTTTCCTAGCTGAACAACGCAAAACTTTCTGGCACCTTTTCTGCCTGCTAATGTTAAATTCATTTTTAATCATTGTAAACATAGACGCCGACTTCTCGCGCGCGAAAGTGACTCTCTGATAGACTAACCACCAATTTTGAAAAGTTTCTTTGTCTCTAAAGTTTCTTGGTCACTCTGAATTTATTAAGATAAAAATAACACTTTAAAATTAGTGGTGGCAGTTTGCCGTCGGTGCCTATGATTACAAAGCGGATTGCAACACCGTAATACTGGTAATTTTTTAAGCCTAACTCAAAAACTACTTGATGGGATGCTCTGTAATTTTGGATTCTCCTATTGGAAGTTTCTAGAAATTATTTCTCTTAAATTCATAGTTTTACAATTCATGGTTTTTTTTTTTTTTTTCAAAAATTAATTTCAAAATATTCGAAATTATTTTTCGAAAAAAAAAAAAAAAAAAATGAAATATGTAACTTACGAATAATTTTGACAAATTTTGTTTTCTAGAAATTTTAACTATGCGAATAAAAAATTGAAACTCATTCCGCCAAATAACTTTTGAGTTATGTTTAAAAAACTAATCGCATTGGAATCTGTTTTGCAACAATTAAAAGTGAATAAACCTGCATAATTCCTAAACTACTTGACCGAATGACTTCAAATTTGTATCAGAAGGTAAAATTAACCAAAGAATACAAATATGATGTGAAAATTAGGTGTTAGCATTGAAAATTTAAAAATTTTTTACAATTTCTATATGTAGACGACCCCGTCAGGAAAATTTAAATACATTATTTTTTTGTAAACGTTATTACTAATCTATTAGTACCAGTCACATTTTTAATGATTTGTGGCAGAGTTAGTAGGGTGTGATCACTTTTGTCCAGGACTGTACAATATAACGCAAAATTGTTGGTAATATTATACTAAATTTGATTAATGAAATTAGAAGCTAAAGATTTACAAGTAATTGAAAATGATGCAGCATGATATTAATCCACTTTTTTTACCTCTAAACTTTAGATATGAATGTTTTAATGAGATTAAATACTGTAGCTCTTGTCATGAAACAATTTTACGTTCTTTCAATTTATTTACTTAGATAGAGGGAATTTCAGAGTAATTCAGTTTTGAATTTCGAGACATTTTGCAGATTATTATGATTTTTATTTATGACTTCTATTTATTTAATTTTTTTTTATTTGATTTATTATTGCATTTTCAAAGTCTCAATACGAGAACTTAATTATTAACTGGATAAATAGAATAAATAACGAATTTTGTAGAATACATGAAAAATCACCGACTATGAGCCAAAACTTAAATTGTCATTGTGCCAATGTTTAAAAAATTAATCTACTAATGAAATATGATTGTATATAAAATTTTGTTTTTAATGCATTTTTTAATATTAAACCACTACATTTTTTGTAAATGAAAAAATAAAATAAATAGCTAAAACATAGCAAAGTATTTTCTAATGTAGAGGAATTGCTATTTTTATTAAGCGCACTTTAGTCGGGCTTTTGGAAGGGGGAAAACTTTTCCCATTCGTTACTTCAGCATGTTCAGTTTTAATTCAACTTAATCTGTTATCTAACTTCCGGACATAACAAATAGCTCACTTAAACGCACGAGTCAAAAGAAGCTAAAATGTCCCTGTAGTCAAATCAGCAGATCCTATGTTTTCATCGCGACTTCAGTTCGATAACACTGTTTGCGTTAAAGTAACCCAGAAACTGTCACTGCTTGCTATCACCGAAACCCCGAGTATCATTGCCTCACTCAGCAATTCTCGAACGTATCACCAACACACGCGACTTTTCAATAAACATGCGGCATTTTTCTTTGTTGATGTTGGTCCCAGCACGCGTCTGCCATCAACACTGTTCGAATTCACTTTTGCCATCTCTTTCATTGAGGTATTTTCACAGTCTGAAGTGGCAAATGCTTTTAAGAACTGCTGACATTTTGATTGCTATGGTCATAGATATCAAAGATGATAGATACCGATGAAGGCGTAAAAGCGTTACTGAGAAACTCCATTATTTACAAAACTCTGACAATCTTGCAGAGTCATTGACGTTATATATTTGTCTTACGCATAAGTGTCTTGGATTATTGCTTCGTGTGTTGTCGTTACAATTAGAACGCAGAGCAGAAGCTTTTACGAAACTCAGTTCTGAGTAAAACTCCAAGTATTTTAAGATTCATGTAAATTATAGTGGGAGCGATTATATCATTTCCTGTTTTTCCGCACCTCTTTTAAGAAGCTGTTCTCAAATCCAAACTGGTTAATTTCTGACATATTTTTAAATTCATTTTGGTTTACAAACACAGGGCTAAAACTACATTTTTTTTTCATCCGGGCCAAGCATGAACCCCCCCCCCTCCCCCCCCCTCCTTTCCAAAATAAATTTATAAAGAGAGCTTTTCAATCCATTCCTTTAATGTTTTTTTTAAATATGAAATAATTGTTCGGAAGTGTATAAGATTTTTAGGTTTATTTTCTTAGAAATTTGACCTATTGTAATCGCTTCGTTTATACATATATCTATCTATATATAATGGAAATCTCATCACGATAACGTCCAAAATACGGAACCAATTAGAACCCAAATGGGACAGTGTATAGATCTTGCAAGTATCTGGGACGCTTTCGTTAATCAAGTATGTATAAATAATATAGTTTGCATAAAGAAACAAACAAAAGCAAAACTTGTTATCACTATAATGTCCGAAATATAGAACCAATTCAAACCTAATTGAGACAGTGTATTGACAACACTTAAACTTGATGTATGATATTTTTCTGATTTTTTAAAGGATTTTTCTCAATGAATTTTACAGATTTATAAAATTAGATTTTTAAAACGCAAGGTTAATTACACCCCCCCCCCCCCCACACACACACCACCACCACGACATTTTCAGTTTGAAAGGGGGAAAAAAGCGTTTCATGGGATAGGGTGAAATTAGGTGATGAGCAATTCTGAAATTAAATTGCCTCGTAGGCTAACGGGCTTTTACGATCTACGATGATTTCTGACACCGTTTACTTTAAATTATATTATCATTAATTTTACAATTGCACTTTTCATGTGTTAGACCACCGGCCATACAAGAAATATGTTGGCATAAATAATGACAAATTGAATGCCAGTTGTCATTTTATCAATTAAGAATTATGTTACCATGTCTGTTAAAGTTCATGTTTTAACGAATATTTTTCAATGACTTTTTCAGTTTTTAAAAATTTTTAATACTAGATTTTAATCTTGAGTAATCCTGAAACTAAATTTCGTCGTAGGCTAACGGGCTTTTACGATCTACGATGATCTCTAATCTTTAAATTATACCACTAGTTTTACAATTGCATTTTTCGTGTGTTAGACCACCTGCCAAACAACAAATATATGTTGGTATAAATAATGATAAACTGAATGTCAGTTGTCATTTTATCATTTAAGAAATATGTTAACATGTCTGTTAAAGTCGTTGTGTACTACTGCAGTTGACGTTTTCAGTTTTTTTAAAAGGATTTTTCTCAATGACTTTTTCAGTTAAAAAAATTTTTAATACTAGATTTTTAAAGCGCAAGGTCAATTATCTCCCCACCACCACACACACGCACACATTTTTTCAATTTAAAAGTGAAAAAAAAGCGTTTCAGGGATAGGATGAAATTAGATGATGAGTAATCCTGAAATTAAATTTCCTCGTTGGCCAACGGGCTTTTACGATCTACGATGATCTCTGACACAGTTCACTTTAAGGCTATTCTCAAATCCAAAAGAGCTACTTTCTGACACATTTCTGAATTCATTTTTGTTCGGGTTGGGTTGAATATTGACAGCCAATTATCTACACTTGGGATATAGGCCCGGGGGAAGTGCCCTTCGTGGGGGTCTTTCTAAGGGAACCTAACCCGTATTTACGCATGGATAAACCCACGGCTCGAAGAAAACCACGAAAACTCCGAACGATTAGGCCGACGGGCGCGATTGGGATCGAACCCAGCACCTCCCGTCTACCAGCTTCGAGAGCACAACCTCTCAGCCACTCATTTTTGTTCGGAAACGCATCAAATGGGCAGATTCAGAAACTATGTAATCGAAATACGTTTTCCATTTTTTGGTAAAAACAGGAGATATTTCAGAAAATACTGTCAAATTTGGCATTTTAAACTGAATTTCCGATGCGGTAGTCGGAGAAAGAGTAAAAACGTGTCGCCAAGTGACACGAATCACTTATAATTCGATAAGTAATTTATTTATCAAAAAATGAAAAACTCATTTCGATTCCAAATCGCTTCAATAGTCAGGCCTGCCAATTTTCTGCCTTTGTGTTTAAAAATGAGCCAAAAAATGTGTCAGAAAATTTTGCGTTGTTGAGTTGGTCATTTGAGAACCACCTTAAATAATTGTACCATTAATTTTACAATTGCACTTTTCATGTGTTAGACCACCTGCCATACAACAAATATGTTGGTATAAATAATGACAAACTGAATGTCAGTTGCCATTTTATCACTTAAGAAATATGTTACCATATCTGTTAAAGTCGCCGTGTACTACTGCTGACGACGACTTAAATAGACATGGCGTGTGATTAGATGATTGCTGGTTAGGTGAATGAGAACTAGGTAAGTAGCAACTAATTGCAGGGTTCGTCTGCTTCTGAAATCTCTTTAGTGAAAGTTGCTGACAAAAATTGTTTTTATCAGCCTCTGGGCTAAGCTTTTAAAGCCGTCTATCAGTTGGTGGTGTTGATATGCCAGCAATTATCCAGTCAAAACTCTGAATAAACAGCTGCAAGAATGAAATATCGTTAAAAATACTTTTCAGATTTGTTATTTTTGGCATCAAAAGTGTACTGTGCCAGGCGCTTGATGCGTCAGTGTTAGTATATTTTATGCAACGCTTCGCGGTAAAAAGTCTTCCAGTCTGAAATGTCATAGGGGATTAAATGATTGAGAAAATTGTATATGATCATTCAGTGGTTATATCAACATACTGCCAATCATTGATTAAAAATCCACATCAAAATACGGGTGCGTTAGAAAAATGTATACATACACTGTTTAACGGGTCATAAATTTCTAATTTTTTTTCTTTTCAAAGTGTAATTAATTGGAAATAATAAGTGGACCAAGATTAACTTTTGAAAAAAGAAAATTTATTTTAAAATACTATTGTAATTATGAAAATGTAGCAGAAGTCCAAAAACAATAGACCCACCAGTGGCTGAGAGGTTGCGCTCTAGAAGCTGGTAAACAGGAGGTGCTGGGTTCGATCCCAATCGCGCCCGTCGGCCTAATCGTTCGGAGTTTTCGTGGTTTTCTTCGAGTCCTGGATTCATCCATGCGTAAATACGGATTAGGTTCCCTTAGAAAGACCCCCTGGAGGGCACTCCCACCTGGCCTATATCCCAAGTGTAGATAATTGGCCATCAACCCAACCCAAAAACAATGTCGCAGGGAGTTTCAGGCTGATCCACCTATGCGACTTGCAATTCATCGGATTAAAAGATAAGTTTGAAACGAATGCATGTTCATAGACAACGTTCTGGAACCAAAATTGAGCAAGAATGCGGCATAACACCAAATGAAATGTTTGTGAAGTAGGTGAATCGATAGCCCACCGTTAGAAGCAGTGTACTTACCAGAACGGTTATAATTTTGAACATCTGCGGTAAGAGGAAAAGTTATACATTTTATCTAGATCCTTTAGCAATTTAAATATCAATTATATGTGAATAAAAACTGGAGTTATAATTATTCAAAGTGTGCATACATTTTTCTGACGCATCCTGTATTTTCACCTACACACAAAAAAACTGTAGTTCTAAAATGGAAAACATTTATGCTTCCTTCATTGTTCAGCGCAATGCACTTTTCTTTCAAGTCTTTCTAATAACCTATCTTTTAGAGGTGTTCTAATATTATGTTTGGATTCTAACTGCAAATTTGTTGCAAACAAAGTAGAATATGTCATTCTGACATAGTGTAATTGGAAATAAACTATCAGCTTATGTTTAAAATCTATCTGCTTTAAGTTTTCCGATATCACAATTATAAGTTCTCGAATATAAATAAATTGTTTCGGAGTTTAACATTTTGATATGTAGTATTTTAGGTAGATTTCGTGAGAAATTCTACCTATTACATTCTCCAAGTTGGAATTTTTGAAAAATTTTTGCAGATCTACGCCGATTATGACTCCCAGAAACCAAAACCACCTCTAGTTCAAAACTTTATCTATCTATCTAATCTATCTATTAATCTAAATATGTCACTTTTTTATGGGCACGATAACTTCAATAATTCTGCACAAATCTCTTCAAAACTGATACATAAAATCTCGGTCAAGTTCGTTAATGGGCAAATTCGAACCATGCGGAGGGGGGGGGGGGGATGGGAGGGGGGCTTTTTGTGAAAACAGAAAAAACCCATAACTTCTTAATTATGATACGTATCGAATCCGTTCAAAGTTATTTTTACATCTAGGAAAAGGGCCGAAAATTTATGTATGACAGATTTTTGATATAATTAAAAATGGCCTCAAGGGGGGGGAGGGGGGGGGGGTTTAGAAGAAAAAAATTCATAACTTCGTCCATTCACAAGATATGAAATCCGCTTAAATTTATTATAAATCCTCTTAATATTATCTAAAACTTTTATATTGACAAGTTTTTTATAGGACCAACCCTTATAGCAAAAAAAAAATATATATATATATATATAAATAAATAAATAAAAAATAAAAAAATAAAAACAAAACAGTCCCTGCCGGCTCCGGCTGCAAACAAGTTACATTTCGAAGTGGGTGGTCCCAACTGCGGCATTATGGCAAAAAGGTCATTTCCTCCGCAATTCTCAACAAACAGGAACCCCACGGTCTGCGTCTTCGAAATCTACCTGTGCATGTAGGCCGAGCCATCAGGGATTTTCTTTTGTAATATTTTATCATATTAAATTATCCTTTATCAAGAATTATCACTTTTTAATAATAAACAAGAAATATGATAAACAGAATTAAAAATCATCTGCGGGAAACCAAGACAACAGATATACAAAATTATTGTGCTGTACTCTAAAAAAACCCATTTTTTGAAATTTTCTCTATATAAAGTCTAATAAAGAATTTAAAAAAATTAAACATGGCTACATTTTTACAGCTTGTTATGACTAACTTTTAATGTCAGACATTTTACATTTTATCACTTTATTACAAAATGGCAGCCAATTAAGCGAGAATCTGAAAAAAAACCGCACTTTTCCAAAAATTAACCCATGTTACCTCAAAAAAAAAAAAAAAAAAAAAAAAAAAAAACACCTGACATAATCAGCGGAAAATGAAGCATTTTATTACATATTAATGTTTAACTTTAAAAAAAAAATATGTAGATCAATCTAAAATTATAGTATAACAAGGAAATCTGTAAAATGAAGCTTATGTTTTGCCAGAATTCTGCAATCGAAAACATTGTTTAAATTTTGTATTTAAATTATTTTTAAATTAAATAAGCACTCCTTGGGTATTTTTAATTACTTTTATTATTCTAAATGGCGCATAAAAACAGAACAAACAAAAAAAATTAACTTTAGTGAAATATTTGTTGTAGTACAGAGTGTTTTTTTTTAGGAAACATTTCACTGTGGGTTTTTAGGACAGCACAATATACTAACAATATTTGTTGTTTTATTATTATTACTTATTATAATGTATGTAATGTAATAAAAAAAAATCACAATTTTCTTGAGATACTGCCTTTTGTAATTAGAAATACCAGTATGAGAATAATGAATTACTGAATCCTTGTGTGTACAATGGAATTTCATATATTACATTATATTTAGTAAATTAATTGTGCTATCTTTATAAGATCTATGCAACCATTTTTTTTCCTTTGGGCGGGTCCGGGTGTGTGTATGTGTATGGGGAGGGGTGGCGGGTTGTTGTTCTACTGTGAGGAAAGCATTTGTCCTTCTCCCCACTTTTTAAAGGTTGGTTTATTTTATGACGGCCGATCTACACGAGGGATATAGGCTCTAGGGTGAGTGCCCTCCGTGGGGCTTTTTCTAAGGGATACTAACCCGTATTTACGCAAGGTTAGAAGAAAACCACAGAAAACTCCGAACGGTTAGGCCGACGAGCGCGACGGGGGGGTTTGAACCCAGCAACTCTCGTCTACCATCTTTGAGAGCAGAACCTCTCAGCCACTGGTGGGGATCCCCCTTTTTGAAGGAAAACGTTGATAAAAAATGGTTGCATAGTTTCATTGCATGTTAACTTACATGTGCATAATTAATTATGCGAGTTTTTCAAATTACATATAGAAATTTCTTTAATAGATTTCAATTTGTGCATGTCATGTTTTATAAGGTAGGTGCTCCTGTTATGGCCATGTTCCTGATATGGCCATCCCCCTATTATATGTTAGCTAACCAAAAAATTCGCTAAATTGCTTAAGCATACCATGAAGGAGCCTCCTAATCATGTGATTATTTGCCATTACACTTAGGTTGTAAAATTTAACGGCAATTTTTATTTTATGTTTTTGGCGTGATCTCTTCTTGTTTTTTGCTGATAAGTCTTCTTTTTTATGCATGTTTTTAAAAGAATTTGTTTTATGAATATTATTATACTCTGTTCAGTTTTGAATGCTCTATCGATTGGAGTTGTTGTTTTGATGGTGTATATTTTATACGAGTTGTTCAAAATCAAACTATTTTCATGAAATCTGACCTGCTCCTGATATGGCCATTCAGGTGGCCATATCAAGTGCACCATGCAAACCTAGCATAAAGACATTTTTATTTGTTCAAATTGCGATAGGTAATTTGTTTTAACAAAATTGTTAAACTCTAAAAAGATTTCAGATTTTTTTTCTAAATGAGCTTAAATTGTAATGCCAATTTTGTTAACAATTTCATTTTTGATGCAAATCCTGTTTCAAATCCACTTTTCAATAGCAAAAGGGATTGTTAAGTATCATGTTTATTTATTTTACACCAAAATTATTTAATTTAGTAGAACAGCATTTTTAAATTGAAGAAAATCACGATTTGTGTAACATGGAACAATGGTGGCCATATCATGTGCACATGTTCTTGATATGGCCCACTTGGTAGACTTTTGGAATTCCGTTTTTTTGGACTAGTAAAACTATTTTTATGGGGAATGCAATATTTTTTTTATGAAAGTCCATTAACCTTATAGTGGATTGGCGATTCTTTATAAAGGCAGCCGTTTGTTTTGATTGAGTTCGTATTGTTAAAATAACATCTGCGTGCGTGCAGCGACATCTATACTCTCTTTTATTTTAATTTTCGACGAATACATGTGTCCTTCGGAACTAGTGATTTTTCTGCGTTTCGCAGCTGTTTTTTGTGCAAATTTTTGCTTCCCCGGTCAGTTAGCAATGTATTTAAGAAAGTGAGAGTGTGCTGGTCGTTGGATTTGGTCGCATCTTGCCCCCAGAACCAGACTGCTTTCTGATACCAGACGGGTTGGGTTGATTATTGACGGCCAATTATCTACACTAGGGATATAGGCCCGGGGGGAGTGCCCTTCGTGGGGGTCTTTCTAAGGGAACCTAATCCGTATTTACGCATGGATAAATCCACGGCTCGAAGAAAACCACGAAAACTCCGAACGATTAGGCCGACGGGCACGATTGGGATCGAACCCAGCACCTCCCGTCTACCAGCTTCGAGAGCACAACCTCTCAGCCACTGGTGGGGCCTGATACCAGACGGAAGTGGAATACCTGTTCTGATGTTTGCTTAAGAGCTGAGATCTGGAATTGGTAAGAGAAATTTAAGTATTAAGTTCAATAAAGTATTTTTGTGGCCACGGGCTACCTTATTTAGCTAAATTGACAGTTCATACAGGAAGCTTTGGAAGGCGGCGCATCGCTGCGGAAGGGTTGGGTTGGGTTGATTATTGACGGCCAATTATCGACACTAGGGATATAGGCCCGGGGGGAGTGCCCTTCGTGGGGGTCTTTCTAAGGGAACCTAATCCGTATTTACGCATGGATAAATCCACGGCTCGAAGAAAACCACGAAAACTCCGAACGATTAGGCCGACGGGCGCGATTGGGATCGAACCCAGCACCTCCCGTCTACCAGCTTCGAGAGCACAACCTCTCAGCCACTGGTGGGGCCGCTGCGGAAGGAGTTCTGAAGTAATAAAGCCAGTCCTTGTCTGTATGTAAGTTAGAGCTTCATTTAATCGACTTATTTAAGTGATATATATATATTTAGTACGTGCATAGCTTAAGTGATGGATTCAACTAACCGTGTTTAATCGGAGTTTAATTATTGGTAAAGTAGGTTTCCCACCATCCTCTTCTTTAGATTTTAAATAAAACTTGATTTTAACTTATTTTTTTGTCTTATCGCTGTGGTAGCCAGGGTACACTATGTAACGGCACGTCACAATCGGAGAACGTTGAAAAGGTTCAACGGTTTTGATTTTTTTCAAAATGTCGATAGGGAAAATTCTGAAACTTTGGCATACCTATAACAGGGGCGCCATACACCTTTATACAAACATCATTTAGCTTTGTTACGGTTACAAATATCTCAAGTAAAGTCACAACTGTTACTTCCATGGGTGACATTTCCATGTCATCACTGTAAAAATGTCACATTTTTATATACATGCCCATATTTTTAACTGGATCTAAAAAATCTGCTAATACTTTTCTTTTACAACAATCAAACCACTTTTCCATTTTCTTACGGGGCATTGTTAAATATAATGCAGAATAATACTGATTAACTAAATTTTATCCTGTAATTTTTTTCATAAATTTATTAGTGCATTTACCTTTTTCAATAAGGGAATCTTACTTTTTTTTTTTTAATTTAGCCCCATCAGTGGCTGAGAGGTTCTGCTCTCAAAGATGGTTGACGGGAGGTGCTGGGTTCAAACCCCTGTCGCGCTCGTCTACCTAAACGATCGGAATTTTCCGTGATTTTCTTCGACCTTGCCGTAAATACGGGTTAGGATCCCTTAGAAAGACTCCCACGAAGGGCACTCCCCCTAGGGCCTACATCCCTCGTGTAGATAATCGGCCGTCATAAATTCAAACAATCTTGAAAATAGAATTATTAAATGTCGTATTTTAATTTTTATACTTTTTTTATATTTTAATCAATATCTTGAATGTTTCAATTTTCCCTTTTTTTATTTGTTTTATTTTGTATTTTTCGTTTAACTAAAGCATTAGGTGTTTGTGTAATTATCGTCTGCAGCTAGCCAAAAGCTGCATGTTCTTTGATTTCATGTGCTCCGAGTTTATGTAAGTTTCTATTTCTTACTTTCCGCGTTTGGCAACACTCAGTGTTCTGTTTTGCTTCTTGTTGTTTTTAGAATGTCAAAAAGAATGTTGTGGAATAAGCCGTGTGATGTCTCGCTTTATTTATGTGTGAATAAAACCGCATGTATACAGTCCATTATTGCATTTGTGTTTTAGTTAAGAACCAGCAGTGTGTATGTGTATAGTTTAAAACGCAGAAACATTCTTGGTACAAGTCTAGCCGGAGTGCTAGTGAAAAAAAAAAAGTGTAGAATGGAACTTTTTTCTGAACTGCTGTGTGATGTTTTTTTGTGGCGAAATATTACCTCAGCTTCTGAGGTAAGTTAACTTTGAACATTATTTTTCGTGTGTAAAAATAATTTGCTATTTAAAACTGTAGAATTGTGATGAGAATAATAGTTTCGATTTAAACTAAATTTCCTATTAACGTATTTTAGAACTAGTTTTGTGTTTGATTTAAGTAAAAATGAGTGAATTAACAACTTTTAAAACGAAAAGAACTGCTCTACGAAGAAGTGTAACGAATTATATTAAGAAAATAGAAAGTATAATCGCAGATGGTGAGATTAATTTAACAGAATTAGAAGAAAATATTGAACTGTTAAAACAGAAAGAAACGGAACTAAAAAAACTTGATAGGGAAATTGAAAGTTTAATTACAGATTCTAAACAATTAGAGAGCGAGATAGATACCGCACAGGAAATTTCAGATAAAATTGATTTGTGGAAATTTAAAGGTGAAAAAATTATTGAAAATCGAAAATGCGAAGTTAAATAAGAATGAAAATAAATCTGATAGTGTAATTTCAGAAACAATTTTTGAGAATATTAAATTACCTAGGTTATCATTACCTACTTTTGGAGGCAATATCACTGAATGGATAGCTTTTAAAGATCTTTTCAATGCATGCGTAAACAGTAATACGACTATATCTAATGCTCAAAAATTGCAGTATTTAAAGGTTTTATTGAAAGGTGAAGCGTATCGCGTCATTCAGTCTATTCAAATTTCGGATTCTAATTTTGAAATTGCATGGAATCTATTAGACGAAAGATATTCAAATAAGAGAGAACAAATTTTTGCATATATTAAACGATTTCTAAGATTACCAGCAATTCAAACAGAATCAGCTGTTGCTATTTTAAATCTAGTTGATAACATTAATGAAGTTATTTGCTCGTTAGAAGTATTGAACCAAACCATTGACAAATTTGGGGATACATTAATGACTTATTTAATTTTGCAAAAATTGGATCCTTCTACAAAATTGTGGTGGGAACGTCAGCTTAAAAGCAATGAAATTCCGAAACTTAAGAACTTAATTGAATTTCTTAAGAATTACGCAAGAACTCTTCAAAATAGCAAGTTAGTGGTAAATAAGGTACCTAAATCTGTATTTCCAAATAAGAGTAATGCTTTTATAGCTACTTTGAGTTGTGGTTACTGTAAAGAAGAACATAGTTTAGCTAAATGCTCAAAATTTCTCAATTTGCCTGTTCAACAACGAATAGATTTCGTAAAACATAATCATTATTGCTTCAATTGCCTATCTAATATGCATTTTCTCAATAAATGTAAGAGTCTAAATACGTGCCACCATTGCTTTAAGAAACATCATAGTATTTTGCACATGGTAAACAATTCAAGGAATAAGACTCAGACGAATAGTATGTCCCCACACGCACAAGAATTTATCCCTAAAAAAGTTGAGTCAGCGAGTGATAATGTTTCGTCTACAGTCTGTGCCTCTCATTATGAATCAAACGCAAAGAGTAATCAAAAGAGTCATATTTTGTTGTGTACCGCATTAATAAAAGTTCAAAATTCTAAACAAGAATTTGTAAAATGCAGATATTTATGTGATACAGGCTCTCAGAAGTCAATTATTTCTAGAGAATGTGTAAACAAATTAGGATTAAAGGTAAAAGATAGTTCTATTTCTGTGTCATGTTTGGGAACATTTAATACTGTGAGTAATGGGGAAGTCGATTTATTATTCACTTCTCACTTCAAAACTGATCTTAGAGTATCAACATCAGCATTCGTAATGAATAAAGTGACAGATAATATTCCCTATGTGTCTTTACCTTCAGTCATTTGCGATAATTTCAGTGATTTAATGTTAGCTGATCCATTGTTTTACAAATCACAAAAAATTGACATTTTATTTGGTGTAAATGTATTTATGCATTTAATGACTGGTGAAATTGTCAAACGTGAACCTAACCTTCCATTTGCCTTAAATTCGAGACTTGGGTGGATAATTTCGGGTACTACAAATTTTGAAACGTTGGCAACTGATCCAGTACATGTAAATCATTTAAGTACAAAAACTGACGAGTTAGTAAATTCATTCTGGGAATTAGAAAAAATTCCAAATGTGCAACCTTTAACAGTTGAAGAAAAACATTGTGAAAAACATTTTGAGAGTTCTCATTTTAGAGAAAAATCAGGCCGCTATTCAGTCGCATTACCATTCAAACAGGATCGAGATATTTTAGGTGATTCACGCCAAATGGCGCACAGAAGATTTCTTTATCTTGAGAAACGATTAATATCCATGCCAGAAATTTACAACCAATATGTTCAATTTATGAAAGAATATTTATCTCTGGGCCATATGGACTTTGTTTCGAATACAGATCGTGAATTAGAAACTAAACATTATTACATCCCACACCACTTCGTCTTAAACAATTTTAGTTTAACTACCAAATTAAGAGTAGTTTTTGATGCGAGTGCTAAAACAACAACAGGTGTTTCTTTAAACGACATTCTAATGGTAGGTCCCAAAATACAAGATGATTTAATTTGCATTTTATTAAGGTTTAGATTTCATAATATTGCCATAACAGCGGATATAAGAATGATGTATAGGCAGGTAAAAATTCATGACAACGATAGGGATTTTCAAAGAATATTATGGAGAGATAGTCCAGATAAACAAATACAAGTCTTTTGCTTAAATACTGTCACGTATGGAACTGCTTCTGCTCCATATCTTGCAACTAAAGCTTTGAGTCAGTTAGCAATTGATGAGGGTCTTAATTTCCCAAAAGCAAAGACTATAGTTTTAAGAGACTTTTATGTCGACGATGTTTTAACTGGTGTTGAGAATAGTCAGGAAGGTACTGAATTGATATCTGATTTGCAAAAAATGCTAAAAAGAGGTGGGTTTGAGCTACATAAATGGTCCACAAATGAACCATCACTATTGAAAAATGCTGGGTTAGCAAACACAATTAACGATAATATACATAGTGTAGTGGGCAATAAGGCCACAAAAGTTTTAGGAGTGGAATGGCATCCTGATAATGATATGTTCAAATGTAGTTTTAGTGATATAAATTATCAAGGTGTCCCTACTAAACGAATTATTCTGTCATTTGTCTCAACGCTGTTTGATCCATTGGGGTGGATTGCACCTTTTGTGATTCTAACTAAAATGATCCTTCAAGAACTGTGGAAATTGCAATTATCATGGGATGATCCAGTACCAGAAAATATTGACCAAAAGTGGAAAATTTTGTGCCAAGAAGTCAAACTCTTAAATTTCATATATATACCTAGAAAAGTAATTTTGCCCAATTATTCTCGATGTGAACTTCACGGATTTTGTGATGCGTCAGAAAAGGGTTATTCAGCAGTTATTTACGTTAAAACTTGTGATAGCTCTAACATTGATGTGAAACTTTTAACAGCTAAAACTCGCGTAGCACCACTAAAACCTGTCACGATTCCAAGACTGGAATTATGTTCTGCAGTATTACTGGCACACTTAATACAGGCAGTCAGAGCTGCATTACATATAAAACCTGATTCTGTGCACGCATGGAGTGATTCACAAATTGTATTGTCATGGCTAAGATCAAATCCTAAAAGATGGCAAATTTTTGTAGCCAACAGAGTATCAGAAATCCAATCCATTTTACCAGCTAAGAACTGGAACCATGTGGACGGAAAAGAAAATCCTGCTGATTGTGCATCACGTGGGTTACTTCCTGCAGAACTACTGTCCCATGACTTGTGGTGGAACGGACCACTATGGTTAAGAAGTAGTGAGGTTCCAGTGCATGAACCTATTCCCATAAATGAAGAAGAATTACCAGAAGCACGTAAAACCTTATCATTTGTAGCTTCTGAAACTGTAAAAGAGCTTGATGTTATATCAAAAATATCTTCGTTCTCCAAATTGCAACGCATATTTGCTTGGATATTGAGATTCATCTCCAATTCAAAGGTAACACGTGTAGAAAGAAATACATCCTTTTTATCAAGCAGTGAAATTCAAGCCGCAACACGCTGCATTATTCGGATAGTTCAACAAGCGAACTTCGGTAAGGAAATTCAGTATTTAGAAGCTGGAAAAGAGCTACCTGCAAATAGCAGTCTCATGTGCTTGTGTCCAATTTTAGATGATAACAAAATATTAAGAGTAGGAGGAAGATTGAAAAACGCACAGCTGTCGGAGAATGAAAAGCACCCAATCTTATTACCATCAAAGCACCATGTGACTAAGATCATAATTAAACATTATCATGAAAAATATTTGCATGCAGGTCCAGAACTTCTTCTTTCTTTAATTAGGCAGCAATTTTGGATCATTACTGCTAGGTCTGTTATTCGGAAAATGGTAAGAGCTTGTGTTACGTGTTGCAGATATAAAGCTCAAACTGCAAAACAAATAATGGCTGATCTTCCAGCATCCAGAGTAACACAATCACGACCATTTCATCGAGTTGGAACAGATTTTTCAGGACCATTCATGATTAAATATCGTGCAGGACGCGGAGTAAAATCATTTAAATCATATGTGTGTGTATTTGTCTGCTTCGTCATCAAAGCAGTCCATCTTGAAGTCGTAGAAGATCTTTCAACAAAGGCATTCTTAAGTGCATTAAAACGATTTATTGCAAGAAGAGGGAAACCTTTTGAGATTTTTAGTGATTGTGGAACCAACTTCAAAGGTGCAGAAAAAGAAATTAACAAATATCTTTTGCAGTGCAAGCAGAATGAAGAAATTTGCAAATTTTTGTCGTCAGAAGAAATAACTTGGACATTTAATCCGCCTTCTGCTCCACACTTTGGTGGACTGTGGGAATCTGCAGTAAAATCCATGAAATCGCATTTGAAGAAAACCGTTGGTGACACTGTATTAACCTATCCTGAGTTCCAAACCTTGGTTACACAAGTTGAAGCTTGCCTCAACTCTAGGCCACTGTGTCCCATATCATCTGACCCAACAGATTTGACTGCTCTAACGCCAGGTCACTTCCTAGTTGGAACTTCTCTAACTGCCATACCCGAACAAGATCTAAGTCACAGTTCCTTGAGTCACCTTGATAGATGGCATGTGAGACAGTTCATCTTACAGCAATTTTGGAAAAGATGGAGCCGGGAATATTTGGCTCAACTTCAGCAAAGACCTAAATGGCAGAAAAGTCAGCGAAATTTAGACGTCAATGACTTAGTCCTCATAAAAGATGACAATCTTCCACCACTTAAATGGAAATTAGGGAGAATATTAACTGTTCATCCAGGTTCAGATAATAAGGTCAGAGTTGTGACGATCAAGACTAGTAGTGGTGTAATCAATCGTCCAGTAGTGAAATTGTGTCCTCTTCCTAAAGAAACTAAAAACTGTGAACTAAAACCTTTTTAATACATTTTTCTATTTCTTTGCATTAATTTGTTTGTGTTATTAATTGTTTTTTCATTATAGTGAGAAATTGTATGCAACTAACCATTTGTTGAAATCCCAGGGGATTTCAACGGGGGCCAGAATGTTTGTGTAATTATCGTCTGCAGCTAGCCAAAAGCTGCATGTTCTTTGATTTCATGTGCTCCGAGTTTATGTAAGTTTCTATTTCTTACTTTCCGCGTTTGGCAACACTCAGTGTTCTGTTTTGCTTCTTGTTGTTTTTAGAATGTAAAAAGAATGTTGTGGAATAAGCCGTGTGATGTCTCGCTTTATTTATGTGTGAATAAAACCGCATGTATACAGTCCATTATTGCATTTGTGTTTTAGTTAAGAACCAGCAGTGTGTATGTGTATAGTTTAAAACGCAGAAACATTAGGTTTATATTAATTTTTTCTTAATTTTTAATAAATTTCTAGTGAAATAAAGTTATTTTTATTGTATAGAAAAATATCTTTATTTAAATCGAAATATATTGGAGTATTCTGTTGTTATATGTATTGCTTTATATTATAGAATCTTTGCGTTTAATATTCGGAAGAATTTTACTTTATGACAGGAAAAATATTTTTTACTTTTTTCATAAAGTGGTTATTCGTAAAGTCACTATACATAATTTTCATAAGCTACAATAAATGTATGTTAACTTCTCAAGAGAAGCATAACTGTTAAGAGTTCTATAGCTTGACCACTGAGAAAGTGATTATAAAATAAAAAATTGCCCTGTCCGGCGGGGAATCGAACCCCGGTCTCCCGCGTAACAGGCGGGGATACTGACCACTATACTACAGAGGATTATACAAGCTGTGCCGAAACCCGGGACCTTTAGATCTTCAGTCTAACGCTCTCCCAACTGAGCTATTTCGGCACGTACAGCTTTAATTAAAATTAGTTTCCATTACAAGGATGTGTAAATTATAAATATATGCAGATATTAAAAATGAAAATTTCAAGTTTTTTTAAGAACGAATCAAAGCTAAAATAAAATAACATTAATAAATGATCCGTCCCTTAGTCATTTTGTTTATACTTTGTAAAACAGAAAATAAAACAGAAAACTACATTACCATAATCTACAATTGATGTAAAATTTTGTTAGCTTACTTACAGAAGCATAACTGTTATGAGTTCTATAGCTTGACCACTGAGAAAGTGATTATAAAATAAAAAATTGCCCTCCTCGGCGGGGAATCGAACCCCGGTCTCTCGCGTGACAGGCGGAGATACTGACCACTATACTACCGAGGATTATACTAACTGTGCCGAAACCCGGGATCTTTAGATCTTCAGTCTAACGCTCTCCCAACTGAGCTATTTCGGCACGTCCAGCTTTAATTAAAATTAGTTTCCATTACAAGGATGTGTAAATTATAAATATATGCAGATATTAAAAATGAAAATTTCAAGTTTTTTTAAGAACGAATCAAAGCTAAAATAAAATAACATTAATAAATGATCCGTCCCTTAGTTATTTTGTTTATACTTTGTAAAACAAAAAATAAAACAGAAAACTACATTACCATAATCTACAATTGATGTAAAATTTTGTTAGCTTACTTACAGAAGCATAACTGTTAAGAGTTCTATAGCTTGACCACTGAGAAAGTGATTATAAAATAAAAAATTGCCCTCCCCGGAGGGGAATCGAACCCCGGTCTCCCGCGTGACAGGCGAGGATACTGACCACTATACTACCGAGGATTATACTAGCTGTGCCGAAACACGGGTTCGAACCAGGGACCTTTAGATCTTCAGTCTAACGCTCTCCCAACTGAGCTATTTCGGCACGTCCAGCTTTAATTAAAATTAGTTTCCATTACAAGGATGTGTAAATTATAAATATATGCAGATATTAAAAATGAAAATTTCAAGTTTTTTTAAGAACGAATCAAAGCTAAAATAAAATAACATTAATAAATGATCCGTCCCTTAGTCATTTTGTTTATACTTTGTAAAACAGAAAATAAAACAGAAAACTACATTACCATAATCTACAATTGATGTAAAATTTTGTTAGCTTACTTACAGAAGCATAACTGTTATGAGTTCTATAGCTTGACCACTGAGAAAGTGATTATAAAATAAAAAATTGCCCTCCTCGGCGGGGAATCGAACCCCGGTCTCTCGCGTGACAGGCGGAGATACTGACCACTATACTACCGAGGATTATACTAACTGTGCCGAAACCCGGGATCTTTAGATCTTCAGTCTAACGCTCTCCCAACTGAGCTATTTCGGCACGTCCAGCTTTAATTAAAATTAGTTTCCATTACAAGGGTTGGGTTGAATATTGACGGCCAATTATCTACACTTGGGATATAGGCCCGGGGGGAGTGCCCTTCGTGGGGGTCTTTCTAAGGGAACCTAACCCGTATTTACGCATGGATAAATCCACGGCTCGAAGAAAACCACGAAAACTCCGAACGATTAGGCCGACGGGCGCGATTGGGATCGAACCCAGCACCTCCCGTCTACCAGCTTCGAGAGCACAACCTCTCAGCCACTGGTGTGGCTTCCATTACAAGGATGTGTAAATTATAAATATATGCAGATATTAAAAATGAAAATTTCAAGTTTTTTTAAGAACGAATCAAAGCTAAAATAAAATAACATTAATAAATGATCCGTCCCTTAGTTATTTTGTTTATACTTTGTAAAACAAAAAATAAAACAGAAAACTACATTACCATAATCTACAAATGATGTAAAATTTTGTTAGCTTACTTACAGAAGCATAACTGTTAAGAGTTCTATAGCTTGACCACTGAGAAAGTGATTATAAAATAAAAAATTGCTCTCCCCGGCGGGGAATTTAACCCCGGTCTCCCGCGTGACAGGCGGGGATACTGACCACTATACTACAGAGGATTATACTAGCTGTGCCGATACCCGGGACCTTTAGATCTTCAGTCTAACGCTCTCCCAACTGAGCTATTTCGGCACGTACAGCTTTAATTAAAATTAGTTTCCATTACAAGGATGTGTAAATTATAAATATATGCAGATATTAAAAATGAAAATTTCAAGTTTTTTTAAGAACGAATCAAAGCTAAAATAAAATAACATTAATAAATGATCCGTCCCTTAGTCATTTTGTTTATACTTTGTAAAACAGAAAATAAAACAGAAAACTACATTACCATAATCTACAATTGATGTAAAATTTTGTTAGCTTACTTACAGAAGCATAACTGTTATGAGTTCTATAGCTTGACCACTGAGAAAGTGATTATAAAATAAAAAATTGCCCTGTCCGGCGGGGAATCGAACCCCGGTCTCCCGCGTAACAGGCGGGGATACTGACCACTATACTACAGAGGATTATACTAGCTGTGCCGAAACCCGGGACCTTTAGATCTTCAGTCTAACGCTCTCCCAACTGAGCTATTTCGGCACGTACAGCTTTAATTAAAATTAGTTTCCATTACAAGGATGTGTAAATTATAAATATATGCAGATATTAAAAATGAAAATTTCAAGTTTTTTTAAGAACGAATCAAAGCTAAAATAAAATAACATTAATAAATGATCCGTCCCTTAGTCATTTTGTTTATACTTTGTAAAACAGAAAATAAAACAGAAAACTACATTACCATAATCTACAATTGATGTAAAATTTTGTTAGCTTACTTACAGAAGCATAACTGTTATGAGTTCTATAGCTTGACCACTGAGAAAGTGATTATAAAATAAAAAATTGCCCTCCTCGGCGGGGAATCGAACCCCGGTCTCTCGCGTGACAGGCGGAGATACTGACCACTATACTACCGAGGATTATACTAACTGTGCCGAAACCCGGGATCTTTAGATCTTCAGTCTAACGCTCTCCCAACTGAGCTATTTCGGCACGTCCAGCTTTAATTAAAATTAGTTTCCATTACAAGGATGTGTAAATTATAAATATATGCAGATATTAAAAATGAAAATTTCAAGTTTTTTTAAGAACGAATCAAAGCTAAAATAAAATAACATTAATAAATGATCCGTCCCTTAGTTATTTTGTTTATACTTTGTAAAACAAAAAATAAAACAGAAAACTACATTACCATAATCTACAATTGATGTAAAATTTTGTTAGCTTACTTACAGAAGCATAACTGTTAAGAGTTCTATAGCTTGACCACTGAGAAAGTGATTATAAAATAAAAAATTGCCCTCCCCGGAGGGGAATCGAACCCCGGTCTCCCGCGTGACAGGCGAGGATACTGACCACTATACTACCGAGGATTATACTAGCTGTGCCGAAACACGGGTTCGAACCAGGGACCTTTAGATCTTCAGTCTAACGCTCTCCCAACTGAGCTATTTCGGCACGTCCAGCTTTAATTAAAATTAGTTTCCATTACAAGGATGTGTAAATTATAAATATATGCAGATATTAAAAATGAAAATTTCAAGTTTTTTTAAGAACGAATCAAAGCTAAAATAAAATAACATTAATAAATGATCCGTCCCTTAGTCATTTTGTTTATACTTTGTAAAACAGAAAATAAAACAGAAAACTACATTACCATAATCTACAATTGATGTAAAATTTTGTTAGCTTACTTACAGAAGCATAACTGTTATGAGTTCTATAGCTTGACCACTGAGAAAGTGATTATAAAATAAAAAATTGCCCTCCTCGGCGGGGAATCGAACCCCGGTCTCTCGCGTGACAGGCGGAGATACTGACCACTATACTACCGAGGATTATACTAACTGTGCCGAAACCCGGGATCTTTAGATCTTCAGTCTAACGCTCTCCCAACTGAGCTATTTCGGCACGTCCAGCTTTAATTAAAATTAGTTTCCATTACAAGGGTTGGGTTGAATATTGACGGCCAATTATCTACACTTGGGATATAGGCCCGGGGGGAGTGCCCTTCGTGGGGGTCTTTCTAAGGGAACCTAACCCGTATTTACGCATGGATAAATCCACGGCTCGAAGAAAACCACGAAAACTCCGAACGATTAGGCCGACGGGCGCGATTGGGATCGAACCCAGCACCTCCCGTCTACCAGCTTCGAGAGCACAACCTCTCAGCCACTGGTGGGGCTTCCATTACAAGGATGTGTAAATTATAAATATATGCAGATATTAAAAATGAAAATTTCAAGTTTTTTTAAGAACGAATCAAAGCTAAAATAAAATAACATTAATAAATAATCCGTCCCTTAGTTATTTTGTTTATACTTTGTAAAACAAAAAATAAAACAGAAAACTACATTACCATAATCTACAAATGATGTAAAATTTTGTTAGCTTACTTACAGAAGCATAACTGTTAAGAGTTCTATAGCTTGACCACTGAGAAAGTGATTATAAAATAAAAAATTGCTCTCCCCGGCGGGGAATTTAACCCCGGTCTCCCGCGTGACAGGCGGGGATACTGACCACTATACTACCGAGGATTATACTAGCTGTGCCGAAACCCGGGATCGAACCCGGGACCTTTAGATCTTCAGTCTAACGCTCTCCCAACTGAGCTATTTCGGCACGTCCAGCTTTAATTAAAATTAGTTTCCATTACAAGGATGTGTAAATTATAAATATATGCAGATATTAAAAATGAAAATTTCAATTTTTTTAAGAACGAATCAAAGCTAAAATAAAATAACATTAATAAATGATCCGTCCCTTAGTTATTTTGTTTATACTTTGTAAACCAAAAAATAAAACAGAAAACTACATTACCATAATCTACAATTGATGTAAAATTTTGTTAGCTTACTTACAGAAGCATAACTGTTAAGAGTTCTATAGCTTGACCACTGAGAAAGTGATTATAAAATAAAAAATTGCCCTCCCCGGCGGGGAATCGAACCCCGGTCTCCCGCGTGACAGGCGGGGATATTGACCACTGACTACCGAGGATTATACTAACTGTGCCGAAACCCGGGATCTTTAGATCTTCAGTCTAACGCTGTCCCAACTGAGCTATTTCGGCACGTCCAGCTTTAATTAAAATTAGTTTCCATTACAAGGATGTGTAAATTATAAATATATGCAGATATTAAAAATGAAAATTTCAAGTTTTTTTAAGAACGAATCAAAGCTAAAATAAAATAACATCAATAAATGATCCGTCCCTTAGTTATTTTGTTTATACTTTGTAAAACAAAAAATAAAACAGAAAACTACATTACCATAATCTACAATTGATGTAAAATTTTGTTAGCTTACTTACAGAAGCATAACTGTTAAGAGTTCTATAGCTTGACCACTGAGAAAGTGATTATAAAATAAAAAATTGCCCTCCCCGGAGGGGAATCGAACCCCGGTCTCCCGCGTGACAGGCGAGGATACTGACCACTATACTACCGAGGATTATACTAGCTGTGCCGAAACACGGGATCGAACCAGGGACCTTTAGATCTTCAGTCTAACGCTCTCCCAACTGAGCTATTTCGGCACGTCCAGCTTTAATTAAAATTAGTTTCCATTACAAGGATGTGTAAATTATAAATATATGCAGATATTAAAATTAGTTTCCATTACAAGGATGTGTAAATTATAAATATATGCAGATATTAAAAATGAAAATTTCAAGTTTTTTTAAGAACGAATCAAAGCTAAAATAAAATAACATTAATAAATGATCCGTCCCTTAGTCATTTTGTTTATACTTTGTAAAACAGAAAATAAAACAGAAAACTACATTACCATAATCTACAATTGATGTAAAATTTTGTTAGCTTACTTACAGAAGCATAACTGTTATGAGTTCTATAGCTTGACCACTGAGAAAGTGATTATAAAATAAAAAATTGCCCTCCTCGGCGGGGAATCGAACCCCGGTCTCTCGCGTGACAGGCGGAGATACTGACCACTATACTACCGAGGATTATACTAACTGTGCCGAAACCCGGGATCTTTAGATCTTCAGTCTAACGCTCTCCCAACTGAGCTATTTCGGCACGTCCAGCTTTAATTAAAATTAGTTTCCATTACAAGGTTGTGTAAATTATAAATATATGCAGATATTAAAAATGAAAATTTCAAGTTTTTTTAAGAACGAATCAAAGCTAAAATAAAATAACATTAATAAATGATCCGTCCCTTAGTTATTTTGTTTATACTTTGTAAAACAAAAAATAAAACAGAAAACTACATTACCATAATCTACAATTGATGTAAAATTTTGTTAGCTTACTTACAGAAGCATAACTGTTAAGAGTTCTATAGCTTGACCACTGAGAAAGTGATTATAAAATAAAAAATTGCCCTCCCCGGAGGGGAATCGAACCCCGGTCTCCCGCGTGACAGGCGAGGATACTGACCACTATACTACCGAGGATTATACTAGCTGTGCCGAAACCCGGGACCTTTAGATCTTCAGTCTAACGCTCTCCCAACTGAGCTATTTCGGCACGTCCAGCTTTAATTAAAATTAGTTTCCATTACAAGGATGTGTAAATTATAAATATATGCAGATATTAAAAATGAAAATTTCAAGTTTTTTTAAGAACGAATCAAAGCTAAAATAAAATAACATTAATAAATGATCCGTCCCTTAGTTATTTTGTTTATACTTTGTAAAACAAAAAATAAAACAGAAAACTACATTACCATAATCTACAAATGATGTAAAATTTTGTTAGCTTACTTACAGAAGCATAACTGTTAAGAGTTCTATAGCTTGACCACTGAGAAAGTGATTATAAAATAAAAAATTGCTCTCCCCGGCGGGGAATTTAACCCCGGTCTCCCGCGTGACAGGCGGGGATACTGACCACTATACTACCGAGGATTATACTAGCTGTGCCGAAACCCGGGATCGAACCCGGGACCTTTAGATCTTCAGTCTAACGCTCTCCCAACTGAGCTATTTCGGCACGTCCAGCTTTAATTAAAATTAGTTTCCATTACAAGGATGTGTAAATTATAAATATATGCAGACATTAAAAATGAAAATTTCAATTTTTTTAAGAACGAATCAAAGCTAAAATAAAATAACATTAATAAATGATCCGTCCCTTAGTTATTTTGTTTATACTTTGTAAAACAAAAAATAAAACAGAAAACTACATTACCATAATCTACAAATGATGTAAAATTTTGTTAGCTTACTTACAGAAGCATAACTGTTAAGAGTTCTATAGCTTGACCACTGAGAAAGTGATTATAAAATAAAAAATTGCTCTCCCCGGCGGGGAATTTAACCCCGGTCTCCCGCGTGACAGGCGGGGATACTGACCACTATACTACCGAGGATTATACTAGCTGTGCCGAAACCCGGGATCGAACCCGGGACCTTTAGATCTTCAGTCTAACGCTCTCCCAACTGAGCTATTTCGGCACGTCCAGCTTTAATTAAAATTAGTTTCCATTACAAGGATGTGTAAATTATAAATATATGCAGATATTAAAAATGAAAATTTCAAGTTTTTTTAAGAACGAATCAAAGCTAAAATAAAATAACATTAATAAATGATCCGTCCCTTAGTTATTTTGTTTATACTTTGTAAACCAAAAAATAAAACAGAAAACTACATTACCATAATCTACAATTGATGTAAAATTTTGTTAGCTTACTTACAGAAGCATAACTGTTAAGAGTTCTATAGCTTGACCACTGAGAAAGTGATTATAAAATAAAAAATTGCCCTCCCCGGCGGGGAATCGAACCCCGGTCTCCCGCGTGACAGGCGGGGATATTGACCACTGACTACCGAGGATTATACTAACTGTGCCGAAACCCGGGATCTTTAGATCTTCAGTCTAACGCTCTCCCAACTGAGCTATTTCGGCACGTCCAGCTTTAATTAAAATTAGTTTCCATTACAAGGATGTGTAAATTATAAATATATGCAGATATTAAAAATGAAAATTTCAAGTTTTTTTAAGAACGAATCAAAGCTAAAATAAAATAACATTAATAAATGATCCGTCCCTTAGTTATTTTGTTTATACTTTGTAAAACAAAAAATAAAACAGAAAACTACATTACCATAATCTACAATTGATGTAAAATTTTGTTAGCTTACTTACAGAAGCATAACTGTTAAGAGTTCTATAGCTTGACCACTGAGAAAGTGATTATAAAATAAAAAATTGCCCTCCCCGGAGGGGAATCGAACCCCGGTCTCCCGCGTGACAGGCGAGGATACTGACCAGTATACTACCGAGGATTATACTAGCTGTGCCGAAACACGGGATCGAACCAGGGACCTTTAGATCTTCAGTCTAACGCTCTCCCAACTGAGCTATTTCGGCACGTCCAGCTTTAATTAAAATTAGTTTCCATTACAAGGATGTGTAAATTATAAATATATGCAGATATTAAAAATGAAAATTTCAAGTTTTTTTAAGAACGAATCAAAGCTAAAATAAAATAACATTAATAAATGATCCGTCCCTTAGTCATTTTGTTTATACTTTGTAAAACAGAAAATAAAACAGAAAACTACATTACCATAATCTACAATTGATGTAAAATTTTGTTAGCTTACTTACAGAAGCATAACTGTTAAGAGTTCTATAGCTTGACCACTGAGAAAGTGATTATAAAATAAAAAATTGCCCTCCCCGGAGGGGAATCGAACCCCGGTCTCCCGCGTGACAGGCGAGGATACTGACCACTATACTACCGAGGATTATACTAGCTGTGCCGAAACCCGGGACCTTTAGATCTTCAGTCTAACGCTCTCCCAACTGAGCTATTTCGGCACGTCCAGCTTTAATTAAAATTAGTTTCCATTACAAGGATGTGTAAATTATAAATATATGCACATATTAAAAATGAAAATTTCAAGTTTTTTTAAGAACGAATCAAAGCTAAAATAAAATAACATTAATAAATGATCCGTCCCTTAGTTATTTTGTTTATACTTTGTAAAACAAAAAATAAAACAGAAAACTACATTACCATAATCTACAAATGATGTAAAATTTTGTTAGCTTACTTACAGAAGCATAACTGTTAAGAGTTCTATAGCTTGACCACTGAGAAAGTGATTATAAAATAAAAAATTGCTCTCCCCGGCGGGGAATTTAACCCCGGTCTCCCGCGTGACAGGCGGGGATACTGACCACTATACTACCGAGGATTTTACTAGCTGTGCCGAAACCCGGGATCGAACCAGGGACCTTTAGATCTCCAGTCTAACGCTCTCCCAACTGAGCTATTTCGGCACGTCCAGGTTTAATTAAAATTAGTTTCCATTACAAGGATGTGTAAATTATAAATATATGCAGATATTAAAAATGAAAATTTCAAGTTTTTTTAAGAACGAATCAAAGCTAAAATAAAATAACATTAATAAATGATCCGTCCCTTAGTTATTTTGTTTATACTTTGTAAAACAGAAAATAAAACAGAAAACTACATTACCATAATCTACAATTGATGTAAAATTTTGTTAGCTTACTTACAGAAGCATAACTGTTATGAGTTCTATAGCTTGACCACTGAGAAAGTGATTATAAAATAAAAAATTGCCCTCCTCGGCGGGGAATCGAACCCCGGTCTCCCGCGTGACAGGCGGGGATACTGACCACTATACTACCGAGGATTATACTAGCTGTGCCGAAACCCGGGATCGAACCAGGGACCTTTAGATCTTCAGTCTAACGCTCTCCCAACTGAGCTATTTCGGCACGTCCAGCTTTAATTAAAATTAGTTTCCATTACAAGGATGTGTAAATTATAAATATATATGCAGATATTAAAAATGAAAATTTCAAGTTTTTTTAAGAACGAATCAAAGCTAAAATAAAATAACATTAATAAATGATCCGACCCTTAGTTATTTTGTTTATACTTTGTAAAACAAAAAATAAAACAGAAAACTTCATTACCATAATCTACAATTGATGTAAAATTTTGTTAGCTTACTTACAGAAGCATAACTGTTATGAGTTCTATAGCTTGACCACTGAGAAAGTGATTATAAAATAAAAAATTGCCCTCCCCAGCGGGGAATCGAACCCCGGTCTCCCACGTGACAGGCGGGGATACTGACCACTATACTACCAAGGATTATACTAACTGTGCCGAAACCCGGGATCTTTAGATCTTCAGTCTAACGCTCTCCCAACTGAGCTATTTCGGCACGTCCAGGTTTAATTAAAATTAGTTTCCATTACAAGGATGTGTAAATTATAAATATATGCAGATATTAAAAATGAAAATTTCAAGTTTTTTTAAGAACGAATCAAAGCTAAAATACAATAACATTAATAAATGATCCGTCCCTTAGTTATTTTGTTTATACTTTGTAAAACAAAAAATAAAACAGAAAACTACATTACCATAATCTACAATTGATGTAAAATTTTGTTAGCTTACTTACAGAAGCATAACTGTTATGAGTTCTATAGCTTGACTACTGAGAAAGTGATTATAAAATAAAAAATTGCCCTCCTCGGCGGGGAATCGAACCCCGGTCTCCCGGGTGACAGGCGGGGATACTGACCACTATACTACAGAGGATTATACTAGCTGTGCCGAAACCCGGGACCTTTAGATCTTCAGTCTAACGCTCTCCCAACTGAGCTATTTCGGCACGTACAGCTTTAATTAAAATTAGTTTCCATTACAAGGATGTGTAAATTATAAATATATGCAGATATTAAAAATGAAAATTTCAAGTTTTTTTAAGAACGAATCAAAGCTAAAATAAAATAACATTAATAAATGATCCGTCCCTTAGTCATTTTGTTTATACTTTGTAAAACAGAAAATAAAACAGAAAACTACATTACCATAATCTACAATTGATGTAAAATTTTGTTAGCTTACTTACAGAAGCATAACTGTTATGAGTTCTATAGCTTGACCACTGAGAAAGTGATTATAAAATAAAAAATTGCCCTCCTCGGCGGGGAATCGAACCCCGGTCTCTCGCGTGACAGGCGGAGATACTGACCACTATACTACCGAGGATTATACTAACTGTGCCGAAACCCGGGATCTTTAGATCTTCAGTCTAACGCTCTCCCAACTGAGCTATTTCGGCACGTCCAGCTTTAATTAAAATTAGTTTCCATTACAAGGATGTGTAAATTATAAATATATGCAGATATTAAAAATGAAAATTTCAAGTTTTTTTAAGAACGAATCAAAGCTAAAATAAAATAACATTAATAAATGATCCGTCCCTTAGTTATTTTGTTTATACTTTGTAAAACAAAAAATAAAACAGAAAACTACATTACCATAATCTACAATTGATGTAAAATTTTGTTAGCTTACTTACAGAAGCATAACTGTTAAGAGTTCTATAGCTTGACCACTGAGAAAGTGATTATAAAATAAAAAATTGCCCTCCCCGGAGGGGAATCGAACCCCGGTCTCCCGCGTGACAGGCGAGGATACTGACCACTATACTACCGAGGATTATACTAGCTGTGCCGAAACACGGGTTCGAACCAGGGACCTTTAGATCTTCAGTCTAACGCTCTCCCAACTGAGCTATTACGGCACGTCCAGCTTTAATTAAAATTAGTTTCCATTACAAGGATGTGTAAATTATAAATATATGCAGATATTAAAAATGAAAATTTCAAAATTTTTTAAGAACGAATCAAAGCTAAAATAAAATAACATTAATAAATGATCCGTCCCTTAGTCATTTTGTTTATACTTTGTAAAACAGAAAATAAAACAGAAAACTACATTACCATAATCTACAATTGATGTAAAATTTTGTTAGCTTACTTACAGAAGCATAACTGTTATGAGTTCTATAGCTTGACCACTGAGAAAGTGATTATAAAATAAAAAATTGCCCTCCTCGGCGGGGAATCGAACCCCGGTCTCTCGCGTGACAGGCGGAGATACTGACCACTATACTACCGAGGATTATACTAACTGTGCCGAAACCCGGGATCTTTAGATCTTCAGTCTAACGCTCTCCCAACTGAGCTATTTCGGCACGTCCAGCTTTAATTAAAATTAGTTTCCATTACAAGGGTTGGGTTGAATATTGACGGCCAATTATCTACACTTGGGATATAGGCCCGGGGGGAGTGCCCTTCGTGGGGGTCTTTCTAAGGGAACCTAACCCGTATTTACGCATGGATAAATCCACGGCTCGAAGAAAACCACGAAAACTCCGAACGATTAGGCCGACGGGCGCGATTGGGATCGAACCCAGCACCTCCCGTCTACCAGCTTCGAGAGCACAACCTCTCAGCCACTGGTGGGGCTTCCATTACAAGGATGTGTAAATTATAAATATATGCAGATATTAAAAATGAAAATTTCAAGTTTTTTTAAGAACGAATCAAAGCTAAAATAAAATAACATTAATAAATAATCCGTCCCTTAGTTATTTTGTTTATACTTTGTAAAACAAAAAATAAAACAGAAAACTACATTACCATAATCTACAAATGATGTAAAATTTTGTTAGCTTACTTACAGAAGCATAACTGTTAAGAGTTCTATAGCTTGACCACTGAGAAAGTGATTATAAAATAAAAAATTGCTCTCCCCGGCGGGGAATTTAACCCCGGTCTCCCGCGTGACAGGCGGGGATACTGACCACTATACTACCGAGGATTATACTAGCTGTGCCGAAACCCGGGATCGAACCCGGGACCTTTAGATCTTCAGTCTAACGCTCTCCCAACTGAGCTATTTCGGCACGTCCAGCTTTAATTAAAATTAGTTTCCATTACAAGGATGTGTAAATTATAAATATATGCAGATATTAAAAATGAAAATTTCAATTTTTTTAAGAACGAATCAAAGCTAAAATAAAATAACATTAATAAATGATCCGTCCCTTAGTTATTTTGTTTATACTTTGTAAACCAAAAAATAAAACAGAAAACTACATTACCATAATCTACAATTGATGTAAAATTTTGTTAGCTTACTTACAGAAGCATAACTGTTAAGAGTTCTATAGCTTGACCACTGAGAAAGTGATTATAAAATAAAAAATTGCCCTCCCCGGCGGGGAATCGAACCCCGGTCTCCCGCGTGACAGGCGGGGATATTGACCACTGACTACCGAGGATTATACTAACTGTGCCGAAACCCGGGATCTTTAGATCTTCAGTCTAACGCTGTCCCAACTGAGCTATTTCGGCACGTCCAGCTTTAATTAAAATTAGTTTCCATTACAAGGATGTGTAAATTATAAATATATGCAGATATTAAAAATGAAAATTTCAAGTTTTTTTAAGAACGAATCAAAGCTAAAATAAAATAACATCAATAAATGATCCGTCCCTTAGTTATTTTGTTTATACTTTGTAAAACAAAAAATAAAACAGAAAACTACATTACCATAATCTACAATTGATGTAAAATTTTGTTAGCTTACTTACAGAAGCATAACTGTTAAGAGTTCTATAGCTTGACCACTGAGAAAGTGATTATAAAATAAAAAATTGCCCTCCCCGGAGGGGAATCGAACCCCGGTCTCCCGCGTGACAGGCGAGGATACTGACCACTATACTACCGAGGATTATACTAGCTGTGCCGAAACACGGGATCGAACCAGGGACCTTTAGATCGTCAGTCTAACGCTCTCCCAACTGAGCTATTTCGGCACGTCCAGCTTTAATTAAAATTAGTTTCCATTACAAGGATGTGTAAATTATAAATATATGCAGATATTAAAATTAGTTTCCATTACAAGGATGTGTAAATTATAAATATATGCAGATATTAAAAATGAAAATTTCAAGTTTTTTTAAGAACGAATCAAAGCTAAAATAAAATAACATTAATAAATGATCCGTCCCTTAGTCATTTTGTTTATACTTTGTAAAACAGAAAATAAAACAGAAAACTACATTACCATAATCTACAATTGATGTAAAATTTTGTTAGCTTACTTACAGAAGCATAACTGTTATGAGTTCTATAGCTTGACCACTGAGAAAGTGATTATAAAATAAAAAATTGCCCTCCTCGGCGGGGAATCGAACCCCGGTCTCTCGCGTGACAGGCGGAGATACTGACCACTATACTACCGAGGATTATACTAACTGTGCCGAAACCCGGGATCTTTAGATCTTCAGTCTAACGCTCTCCCAACTGAGCTATTTCGGCACGTCCAGCTTTAATTAAAATTAGTTTCCATTACAAGGTTGTGTAAATTATAAATATATGCAGATATTAAAAATGAAAATTTCAAGTTTTTTTAAGAACGAATCAAAGCTAAAATAAAATAACATTAATAAATGATCCGTCCCTTAGTTATTTTGTTTATACTTTGTAAAACAAAAAATAAAACAGAAAACTACATTACCATAATCTACAATTGATGTAAAATTTTGTTAGCTTACTTACAGAAGCATAACTGTTAAGAGTTCTATAGCTTGACCACTGAGAAAGTGATTATAAAATAAAAAATTGCCCTCCCCGGAGGGGAATCGAACCCCGGTCTCCCGCGTGACAGGCGAGGATACTGACCACTATACTACCGAGGATTATACTAGCTGTGCCGAAACCCGGGACCTTTAGATCTTCAGTCTAACGCTCTCCCAACTGAGCTATTTCGGCACGTCCAGCTTTAATTAAAATTAGTTTCCATTACAAGGATGTGTAAATTATAAATATATGCAGATATTAAAAATGAAAATTTCAAGTTTTTTTAAGAACGAATCAAAGCTAAAATAAAATAACATTAATAAATGATCCGTCCCTTAGTTATTTTGTTTATACTTTGTAAAACAAAAAATAAAACAGAAAACTACATTACCATAATCTACAAATGATGTAAAATTTTGTTAGCTTACTTACAGAAGCATAACTGTTAAGAGTTCTATAGCTTGACCACTGAGAAAGTGATTATAAAATAAAAAATTGCTCTCCCCGGCGGGGAATTTAACCCCGGTCTCCCGCGTGACAGGCGGGGATACTGACCACTATACTACCGAGGATTATACTAGCTGTGCCGAAACCCGGGATCGAACCCGGGACCTTTAGATCTTCAGTCTAACGCTCTCCCAACTGAGCTATTTCGGCACGTCCAGCTTTAATTAAAATTAGTTTCCATTACAAGGATGTGTAAATTATAAATATATGCAGACATTAAAAATGAAAATTTCAATTTTTTTAAGAACGAATCAAAGCTAAAATAAAATAACATTAATAAATGATCCGTCCCTTAGTTATTTTGTTTATACTTTGTAAAACAAAAAATAAAACAGAAAACTACATTACCATAATCTACAAATGATGTAAAATTTTGTTAGCTTACTTACAGAAGCATAACTGTTAAGAGTTCTATAGCTTGACCACTGAGAAAGTGATTATAAAATAAAAAATTGCTCTCCCCGGCGGGGAATTTAACCCCGGTCTCCCGCGTGACAGGCGGGGATACTGACCACTATACTACCGAGGATTATACTAGCTGTGCCGAAACCCGGGATCGAACCCGGGACCTTTAGATCTTCAGTCTAACGCTCTCCCAACTGAGCTATTTCGGCACGTCCAGCTTTAATTAAAATTAGTTTCCATTACAAGGATGTGTAAATTATAAATATATGCAGATATTAAAAATGAAAATTTCAAGTTTTTTTAAGAACGAATCAAAGCTAAAATAAAATAACATTAATAAATGATCCGTCCCTTAGTTATTTTGTTTATACTTTGTAAACCAAAAAATAAAACAGAAAACTACATTACCATAATCTACAATTGATGTAAAATTTTGTTAGCTTACTTACAGAAGCATAACTGTTAAGAGTTCTATAGCTTGACCACTGAGAAAGTGATTATAAAATAAAAAATTGCCCTCCCCGGCGGGGAATCGAACCCCGGTCTCCCGCGTGACAGGCGGGGATATTGACCACTGACTACCGAGGATTATACTAACTGTGCCGAAACCCGGGATCTTTAGATCTTCAGTCTAACGCTCTCCCAACTGAGCTATTTCGGCACGTCCAGCTTTAATTAAAATTAGTTTCCATTACAAGGATGTGTAAATTATAAATATATGCAGATATTAAAAATGAAAATTTCAAGTTTTTTTAAGAACGAATCAAAGCTAAAATAAAATAACATTAATAAATGATCCGTCCCTTAGTCATTTTGTTTATACTTTGTAAAACAGAAAATAAAACAGAAAACTACATTACCATAATCTACAATTGATGTAAAATTTTGTTAGCTTACTTACAGAAGCATAACTGTTAAGAGTTCTATAGCTTGACCACTGAGAAAGTGATTATAAAATAAAAAATTGCCCTCCCCGGAGGGGAATCGAACCCCGGTCTCCCGCGTGACAGGCGAGGATACTGACCACTATACTACCGAGGATTATACTAGCTGTGCCGAAACCCGGGACCTTTAGATCTTCAGTCTAACGCTCTCCCAACTGAGCTATTTCGGCACGTCCAGCTTTAATTAAAATTAGTTTCCATTACAAGGATGTGTAAATTATAAATATATGCACATATTAAAAATGAAAATTTCAAGTTTTTTTAAGAACGAATCAAAGCTAAAATAAAATAACATTAATAAATGATCCGTCCCTTAGTTATTTTGTTTATACTTTGTAAAACAAAAAATAAAACAGAAAACTACATTACCATAATCTACAAATGATGTAAAATTTTGTTAGCTTACTTACAGAAGCATAACTGTTAAGAGTTCTATAGCTTGACCACTGAGAAAGTGATTATAAAATAAAAAATTGCTCTCCCCGGCGGGGAATTTAACCCCGGTCTCCCGCGTGACAGGCGGGGATACTGACCACTATACTACCGAGGATTTTACTAGCTGTGCCGAAACCCGGGATCGAACCAGGGACCTTTAGATCTCCAGTCTAACGCTCTCCCAACTGAGCTATTTCGGCACGTCCAGGTTTAATTAAAATTAGTTTCCATTACAAGGATGTGTAAATTATAAATATATGCAGATATTAAAAATGAAAATTTCAAGTTTTTTTAAGAACGAATCAAAGCTAAAATAAAATAACATTAATAAATGATCCGTCCCTTAGTTATTTTGTTTATACTTTGTAAAACAGAAAATAAAACAGAAAACTACATTACCATAATCTACAATTGATGTAAAATTTTGTTAGCTTACTTACAGAAGCATAACTGTTATGAGTTCTATAGCTTGACCACTGAGAAAGTGATTATAAAATAAAAAATTGCCCTCCTCGGCGGGGAATCGAACCCCGGTCTCCCGCGTGACAGGCGGGGATACTGACCACTATACTACCGAGGATTATACTAGCTGTGCCGAAACCCGGGATCGAACCAGGGACCTTTAGATCTTCAGTCTAACGCTCTCCCAACTGAGCTATTTCGGCACGTCCAGCTTTAATTAAAATTAGTTTCCATTACAAGGATGTGTAAATTATAAATATATATGCAGATATTAAAAATGAAAATTTCAAGTTTTTTTAAGAACGAATCAAAGCTAAAATAAAATAACATTAATAAATGATCCGACCCTTAGTTATTTTGTTTATACTTTGTAAAACAAAAAATAAAACAGAAAACTTCATTACCATAATCTACAATTGATGTAAAATTTTGTTAGCTTACTTACAGAAGCATAACTGTTATGAGTTCTATAGCTTGACCACTGAGAAAGTGATTATAAAATAAAAAATTGCCCTCCCCAGCGGGGAATCGAACCCCGGTCTCCCACGTGACAGGCGGGGATACTGACCACTATACTACCAAGGATTATACTAACTGTGCCGAAACCCGGGATCTTTAGATCTTCAGTCTAACGCTCTCCCAACTGAGCTATTTCGGCACGTCCAGGTTTAATTAAAATTAGTTTCCATTACAAGGATGTGTAAATTATAAATATATGCAGATATTAAAAATGAAAATTTCAAGTTTTTTTAAGAACGAATCAAAGCTAAAATACAATAACATTAATAAATGATCCGTCCCTTAGTTATTTTGTTTATACTTTGTAAAACAAAAAATAAAACAGAAAACTACATTACCATAATCTACAATTGATGTAAAATTTTGTTAGCTTACTTACAGAAGCATAACTGTTATGAGTTCTATAGCTTGACTACTGAGAAAGTGATTATAAAATAAAAAATTGCCCTCCTCGGCGGGGAATCGAACCCCGGTCTCCCGGGTGACAGGCGGGGATACTGACCACTATACTACCGAGGAATATACTAACTGTGCCGAAACCCGGGATCTTTAGATCTTCAGTCTAACGCTCTCCCAACTGAGCTATTTCGGCACGTCCAGCTTTAATTAAAATTAGTTTCCATTACAAGGATGTGTAAATTATAAATATATGCAGATATTAAAAATGAAAATTTCAAGTTTTTTTAAGAACGAATCAAAGCTAAAATAAAATAACATTAATAAATGATCCGTCCCTTAGTTATTTTGTTTATACTTTGTAAAACAAAAAATAAAACAGAAAACTACATTACCATAATCTACAATTGATGTAAAATTTTGTTAGCTTACTTACAGAAGCATAACTGTTAAGAGTTCTATAGCTTGACCACTGAGAAAGTGATTATAAAATAAAAAATTGCCCTCCCCGGCGGGGAATCGAACCCCGGTCTCCCGCGTGACAGGCGGGGATACTGACCACTATACTACCGAGGATTATACTAGCTGTGCCGAAACCCGGGATCGAACCAGGACCTTTAGATCTTCAGTCTAACGCTCTCCCAACTGAGCTATTTCGGCACGCCCTGCTTTAATTAAAATTAGTTTCCATTACAAGGATGTGTAAATTATAAATATATGCAGATATTAAAAATGAAAATTTCAAGTTTTTTTAAGAACGAATCAAAGCTAAAATAAAATAACATTAATAAATGATCCGTCCCTTAGTTATTTTGTTTATACTTTGTTAAACAAAAAATAAAACAGAAAACTTCATTACCATAATCTACAATTGATGTAAAATTTTGTTAGCTTACTTACAGAAGCATAACTGTTATGAGTTCTATAGCTTGACCACTGAGAAAGTGATTATAAAATAAAAAATTGCCCTCCCCAGCGGGGAATCGAACCCCGGTCTCCCACGTGACAGGCGGGGATACTGACCACTATACTACCAAGGATTATACTAACTGTGCCGAAACCCGGGATCTTTAGATCTTCAGTCTAACGCTCTCCCAACTGAGCTATTTCGGCACGTCCAGCTTTAATTAAAATTAGTTTCCATTACAAGGATGTGTAAATTATAAATATATGCAGATATTAAAAATGAAAATTTCAAGTTTTTTTAAGAACGAATCAAAGCTAAAATAAAATAACATTAATAAATGATCCGTCCCTTAGTTATTTTGTTTATACTTTGTAAAACAAAAAATAAAACAGAAAACTACATTACCATAATCTACAATTGATGTAAAATTTTGTTAGCTTACTTACAGAAGCATAACTGTTAAGAGTTCTATAGCTTGACAACTGAGAAATTGATTATAAAATAAAAAATTGCCCTCCCCGGTCTCCCGCGTGACAGGCGAGGATACTGACCACTATACTACCGAGGATTATACTAGCTGTGCCGAAACCCGGGACCTTTAGATCTTCAGTCTAACGCTCTCCCAACTGAGCTATTTCGGCACGTCCAGCTTTAATTAAAATTAGTTTCCATTACAAGGATGTGTAAATTATAAATATATGCAGATATTAAAAATGAAAATTTCAAGTTTTTTTAAGAACGAATCAAAGCTAAAATAAAATAACATTAATAAATGATCCGTCCCTTAGTTATTTTGTTTATACTTTGTAAAACAAAAAATAAAACAGAAAACTTCATTACCATAATCTACAATTGATGTAAAATTTTGTTAGCTTACTTACAGAAGCATAACTGTTATGAGTTCTATAGCTTGACCACTGAGAAAGTGATTATAAAATAAAAAATTGCCCTCCCCAGCGGGGAATCGAACCCCGGTCTCCCACGTGACAGGCGGGGATACTGACCACTATACTACCAAGGATTACACTAACTGTGCCGAAACCCGGGATCTTTAGATCTTCAGTCTAACGCTCTCCCAACTGAGCTTTTTCGGCACGTCCAGCTTTAATTAAAATTAGTTTCCATTACAAGGATGTGTAAATTATAAATATATGCAGATATTAAAAATGAAAATTTCAAGTTTTTTTAAGAACGAATCAAAGCTAAAATACAATAACATTAATAAATGATCCGTCCCTTAGTTATTTTGTTTATACTTTGTAAAACAAAAAATAAAACAGAAAACTACATTACCATAATCTACAATTGATGTAAAATTTTGTTAGCTTACTTACAGAAGCATAACTGTTATGAGTTCTATAGCTTGACTACTGAGAAAGTGATTATAAAATAAAAAATTGCCCTCCTCGGCGGGGAATCGAACCCCGGTCTCCCGGGTGACAGGCGGGGATACTGACCACTATACTACCGAGGATTAGACTAACTGTGCCGAAACCCGGGATCTTTAGTTCTTCAGTCTAACGCTCTCCCAACTGAGCTATTTCGGCACGTCCAGCTTTAATTAAAATTAGTTTCCATTACAAGGATGTGTAAATTATAAATATATGCAGATATTAAAAATGAAAATTTCAAGTTTTTTTAAGAACGAATCAAAGCTAAAATAAAATAACATTAATAAATGATCCGTCCCTTAGTTATTTTGTTTATACTTTGTAAAACAAAAAATAAAACAGAAAACTACATTACCATAATCTACAATTGATGTAAAATTTTGTTAGCTTACTTACAGAAGCATAACTGTTAAGAGTTCTATAGCTTGACCACTGAGAAAGTGATTATAAAATAAAAAATTGCCCTCCCCGGCGGGGAATCGAACCCCGGTCTCCCGCGTGACAGGCGGGGATACTGACCACTATACTACCGAGGATTATACTAGCTGTGCCGAAACCCGGGATCGAACCAGGAACCTTTAGATCTTCAGTCTAACGCTCTCCCAACTGAGCTATTTCGGCACGTCCAGCTTTAATTAAAATTAGTTTCCATTACAAGGATGTGTAAATTATAAATATATGCAGATATTAAAAATGAAAATTTCAAGTTTTTTTAAGAACGAATCAAAGCTAAAATAAAATAACATTAATAAATGATCCGTCCCTTAGTTATTTTGTTTATACTTTGTAAAACAAAAAATAAAACAGAAAACTACATTACCATAATCTACAATTGATGTAAAATTTTGTTAGCTTACTTACAGAAGCATAACTGTTAAGAGTTCTATAGCTTGACAACTGAGAAAGTGATTATAAAATAAAAAATTGCCCTCCCCGGTCTCCCGCGTGACAGGCGAGGATACTGACCACTATACTACCGAGGATTATACTAGCTGTGCCGAAACCCGGGACCTTTAGATCTTCAGTCTAACGCTCTCCCAACTGAGCTATTTCGGCACGTCCAGCTTTAATTAAAATTAGTTTCCAATACAAGGATGTGTAAATTATAAATATATGCAGATATTAAAAATGAAAATTTCAAGTTTTTTTAAGAACGAATCAAAGCTAAAATAAAATAACATTAATAAATGATCCGTCCCTTAGTTATTTTGTTTATACTTTGTAAAACAAAAAATAAAACAGAAAACTTCATTACCATTATCTACAATTGATGTAAAATTTTGTTAGCTTACTTACAGAAGCATAACTGTTATGAGTTCTATAGCTTGACCACTGAGAAAGTGATTATAAAATAAAAAATTGCCCTCCTCGGCGGGGAATCGAACCCCGGTGTCCCACGTGACAGGCGGGGATACTGACCACTATACTACCGAGGATTATACTAGCTGTGCCGAAACCCGGGATCGAACCAGGGACCTTTAGATCTTCAGTCTAACGCTCTCCCAACTGAGCTATTTCGGCACGTCCAGCTTTAATTAAAATTAGTTTCCATTACAAGGATGTGTAAATTATAAATATATATGCAGATATTAAAAATGAAAATTTCAAGTTTTTTTAAGAACGAATCAAAGCTAAAATAAAATAACATTAATAAATGATCCGTCCCTTAGTTATTTTGTTTATACTTTGTAAAACAAAAAATAAAACAGAAAACTTCATTACCATAATCTACAATTGATGTAAAATTTTGTTAGCTTACTTACAGAAGCATAACTGTTATGAGTTCTATAGCTTGACCACTGAGAAAGTGATTATAAAATAAAAAATTGCCCTCCCCAGCGGGGAATCGAACCCCGGTCTCCCACGTGACAGGCGGGGATACTGACCACTATACTACCAAGGATTACACTAACTGTGCCGAAACCCGGGATCTTTAGTTCTTCAGTCTAACGCTCTCCCAACTGAGCTATTTCGGCACGTCCAGCTTTAATTAAAATTAGTTTCCATTACAAGGATGTGTAAATTATAAATATATGCAGATATTAAAAATGAAAATTTCAAGTTTTTTTAAGAACGAATCAAAGCTAAAATAAAATAACATTAATAAATGATCCGTCCCTTAGTTATTTTGTTTATACTTTGTAAAACAAAAAATAAAACAGAAAACTACATTACCATAATCTACAATTGATGTAAAATTTTGTTAGCTTACTTACAGAAGCATAACTGTTAAGAGTTCTATAGCTTGACCACTGAGAAAGTGATTATAAAATAAAAAATTGCCCTCCCCGGCGGGGAATCGAACCCCGGTCTCCCGCGTGACAGGCGGGGATACTGACCACTATACTACCGAGGATTATACTAGCTGTGCCGAAACCCGGGATCGAACCAGGAACCTTTAGATCTTCAGTCTAACGCTCTCCCAACTGAGCTATTTCGGCACGTCCAGCTTTAATTAAAATTAGTTTCCATTACAAGGATGTGTAAATTATAAATATATGCAGATATTAAAAATGAAAATTTCAAGTTTTTTTAAGAACGAATCAAAGCTAAAATAAAATAACATTAATAAATGATCCGTCCCTTAGTTATTTTGTTTATACTTTGTAAAACAAAAAATAAAACAGAAAACTACATTACCATAATCTACAATTGATGTAAAATTTTGTTAGCTTACTTACAGAAGCATAACTGTTAAGAGTTCTATAGCTTGACAACTGAGAAAGTGATTATAAAATAAAAAATTGCCCTCCCCGGTCTCCCGCGTGACAGGCGAGGATACTGACCACTATACTACCGAGGATTATACTAGCTGTGCCGAAACCCGGGACCTTTAGATCTTCAGTCTAACGCTCTCCCAACTGAGCTATTTCGGCACGTCCAGCTTTAATTAAAATTAGTTTCCAATACAAGGATGTGTAAATTATAAATATATGCAGATATTAAAAATGAAAATTTCAAGTTTTTTTAAGAACGAATCAAAGCTAAAATAAAATAACATTAATAAATGATCCGTCCCTTAGTTATTTTGTTTATACTTTGTAAAACAAAAAATAAAACAGAAAACTTCATTACCATTATCTACAATTGATGTAAAATTTTGTTAGCTTACTTACAGAAGCATAACTGTTATGAGTTCTATAGCTTGACCACTGAGAAAGTGATTATAAAATAAAAAATTGCCCTCCTCGGCGGGGAATCGAACCCCGGTCTCCCACGTGACAGGCGGGGATACTGACCACTATACTACCGAGGATTATACTAGCTGTGCCGAAACCCGGGATCGAACCAGGGACCTTTACATCTTCAGTCTAACGCTCTCCCAACTGAGCTATTTCGGCACGTCCAGCTTTAATTAAAATTAGTTTCCATTACAAGGATGTGTAAATTATAAATATATGCAGATATTAAAAATGAAAATTTCAAGTTTTTTTAAGAACGAATCAAAGCTAAAATAAAATAACATTAATAAATGATCCGTCCCTTAGTTATTTTGTTTATACTTTGTAAAACAAAAAATAAAACAGAAAACTACATTACCATAATCTACAATTGATGTAAAATTTTGTTAGCTTACTTACAGAAGCATAACTGTTAAGAGTTCTATAGCTTGACCACTGAGAAAGTGATTATAAAAAAAAAAATTGCCCTCCCCGGCGGGGAATCTAACCCCGGTCTCCCGCGTGACAGGTGGGGATACTGACCACTATACTACCGAGGATTATACTAGCTGGGCCGAAACCCGGGATCGAACCAGGGACCTTTTGATTTTCAGTCTAACGCTCTCCCAACTGAGCTATTTCGGCACGTCCAGCTTTAATTAAAATTAGTTTCCATTACAAGGATGTGTAAATTATAAATGTATGCAGATATTAAAAATGAAAATTTCAAGTTTTTTTAAGAACGAATCAAAGCTAAAATAAAATAACATTAATAAATGATCCGTCCCTTAGTTATTTTGTTTATACTTTGTAAAACAAAAAATAAAACAGAAAACTACATTACCATAATCTACAATTGATGTAAAATTTTGTTAGCTTACTTACAGAAGCATAACTGCTATGAGTTCTATAGCTTGACTACTGAGAAAGTGATTATAAAATAAAAAATTGCCCTCCTCGGCGGGGAATCGAACCCCGGTCTCCCGGGTGACAGGCGGGGATACTGACCACTATACTACCGAGGATTATACTAACTGTGCCGAAACCCGGGATCTTTAGATCTTCAGTCTAACGCTCTCCCAACTGAGCTATTTCGGCACGTCCAGCTTTAATTAAAATTAGTTTCCATTACAAGGATGTGTAAATTATAAATATATGCAGATATTAAAAATGAAAATTTCAAGTTTTTTTAAGAACGAATCAAAGCTAAAATAAAATAACATTAATAAATGATCCGTCCCTTAGTTATTTTGTTTATACTTTGTAAAACAAAAAATAAAACAGAAAACTACATTACCATAATCTACAATTGATGTAAAATTTTGTTAGCTTACTTACAGAAGCATAACTGTTAAGAGTTCTATAGCTTGACCACTGAGAAAGTGATTATAAAATAAAAAATTGCCCTCCCCGGCGGGGAATCGAACCCCGGTCTCCCGCGTGACAGGCGGGGATACTGACCACTATACTACCGAGGATTATACTAGCTGTGCCGAAACCCGGGATCGAACCAGGGACCTTTAGATCTTCAGTCTAACGCTCTCCCAACTGAGCTATTTCGGCACGCCCTGCTTTAATTAAAATTAGTTTCCATTACAAGGATGTGTAAATTATAAATATATGCAGATATTAAAAATGAAAATTTCAAGTTTTTTTAAGAACGAATCAAAGCTAAAATAAAATAACATTAATAAATGATCCGTCCCTTAGTTATTTTGTTTATACTTTGTAAAACAAAAAATAAAACAGAAAACTTCATTACCATAATCTACAATTGATGTAAAATTTTGTTAGCTTACTTACAGAAGCATAACTGTTATGAGTTCTATAGCTTGACCACTGAGAAAGTGATTATAAAATAAAAAATTGCCCTCCTCGGCGGGGAATCGAACCCCGGTCTCCCACGTGACAGGCGGGGATACTGACCACTATACTACCGAGGATTATACTAGCTGTGCCGAAACCCGGGATCGAACCAGGGACCTTTAGATCTTCAGTCTAACGCTCTCCCAACTGAGCTATTTCGGCACGTCCAGCTTTAATTAAAATTAGTTTCCATTACAAGGATGTGTAAATTATAAATATATGCAGATATTAAAAATGAAAATTTCAAGTTTTTTTAAGAACGAATCAAAGCTAAAATAAAATAACATTAATAAATGATCCGTCCCTTAGTTATTTTGTTTATACTTTGTAAAACAAAAAATAAAACAGAAAACTACATTACCATAATCTACAATTGATGTAAAATTTTGTTAGCTTACTTACAGAAGCATAACTGCTATGAGTTCTATAGCTTGACTACTGAGAAAGTGATTATAAAATAAAAAATTGCCCTCCTCGGCGGGGAATCGAACCCCGGTCTCCCGGGTGACAGGCGGGGATACTGACCACTATACTACCGAGGATTATACTAACTGTGCCGAAACCCGGGATCTTTAGATCTTCAGTCTAACGCTCTCCCAACTGAGCTATTTCGGCACGTCCAGCTTTAATTAAAATTAGTTTCCATTACAAGGATGTGTAAATTATAAATATATGCAGATATTAAAAATGAAAATTTCAAGTTTTTTTAAGAACGAATCAAAGCTAAAATAAAATAACATTAATAAATGATCCGTCCCTTAGTTATTTTGTTTATACTTTGTAAAACAAAAAATAAAACAGAAAACTACATTACCATAATCTACAATTGATGTAAAATTTTGTTAGCTTACTTACAGAAGCATAACTGTTAAGAGTTCTATAGCTTGACCACTGAGAAAGTGATTATAAAATAAAAAATTGCCCTCCCCGGCGGGGAATCGAACCCCGGTCTCCCGCGTGACAGGCGGGGATACTGACCACTATATTACCGAGGATTATACTAGCTGTGCCGAAACCCGGGATCGAACCAGGGACCTTTAGATCTTCAGTCTAACGCTCTCCCAACTGAGCTATTTCGGCACGCCCTGCTTTAATTAAAATTAGTTTCCATTACAAGGATGTGTAAATTATAAATATATGCAGATATTAAAAATGAAAATTTCAAGTTTTTTTAAGAACGAATCAAAGCTAAAATAAAATAACATTAATAAATGATCCGTCCCTTAGTTATTTTGTTTATACTTTGTAAAACAAAAAATAAAACAGAAAACTTCATTACCATAATCTACAATTGATGTAAAATTTTGTTAGCTTACTTACAGAAGCATAACTGTTATGAGTTCTATAGCTTGACCACTGAGAAAGTGATTATAAAATAAAAAATTGCCCTCCTCGGCGGGGAATCGAACCCCGGTCTCCCACGTGACAGGCGGGGATACTGGCCACTATACTACCGAGGATTATACTAGCTGTGCCGAAACCCGGGATCGAACCAGGGACCTTTAGATCTTCAGTCTAACGCTCTCCCAACTGAGCTATTTCGGCACGTCCAGCTTTAATTAAAATTAGTTTCCATTACAAGGATGTGTAAATTATAAATATATGCAGATATTAAAAATGAAAATTTCAAGTTTTTTTAAGAACGAATCAAAGCTAAAATAAAATAACATTAATAAATGATCCGTCCCTTAGTTATTTTGTTTATACTTTGTAAAACAAAAAATAAAACAGAAAACTACATTACCATAATCTACAATTGATGTAAAATTTTGTTAGCTTACTTACAGAAGCATAACTGTTAAGAGTTCTATAGCTTGACCACTGAGAAAGTGATTATAAAAAAAAAAATTGCCCTCCCCGGCGGGGAATCTAACCCCGGTCTCCCGCGTGACAGGTGGGGATACTGACCACTATACTACCGAGGATTATACTAGCTGGGCCGAAACCAGGGACCTTTAGATTTTCAGTCTAACGCTCTCCCAACTGAGCTATTTCGGCACGTCCAGCTTTAATTAAAATTAGTTTCCATTACAAGGATGTGTAAATTATAAATGTATGCAGATATTAAAAATGAAAATTTCAAGTTTTTTTAAGAACGAATCAAAGCTAAAATAAAATAACATTAATAAATGATCCGTCCCTTAGTTATTTTGTTTATACTTTGTAAAACAAAAAATAAAACAGAAAACTACATTACCATAATCTACAATTGATGTAAAATTTTGTTAGCTTACTTACAGAAGCATAACTGTTAAGAGTTCTATAGCTTGACCACTGAGAAAGTGATTATAAAATAAAAAATTGCCCTCCCCGGCGGGGAATCGAACCCCGGCCTCCCGCGTGACAGGCGGGGATACTGACCACTATTCTACCGAGGATTATACTAGCTGTGTCGAAACCCGGGACCTTTAGATCATCAGTCTAACGCTCTCCCAACTGAGCTATTTCGGCACGTCCAGCTTTAATTAAAATTAGTTTCCATTACAAGGATGTGTAAATTATAAATATATGCAGATATTAAAAATGAAAATTTCAAGTTTTTTTAAGAACGAATCAAAGCTAAAATAAAATAACATTAATAAATGATCCGTCCCTTAGTTATTTTGTTTATACTTTGTAAAACAAAAAATAAAACAGAAAACTACATTACCATAATCTACAATTGATGTAAAATTTTGTTAGCTTACTTACAGAAGCATAACGGTTAAGAGTTTTATAGCTTGACCACTGAGAAAGTGATTATAAAATAAAAAATTGCCCCCCCCGGCGGGGAATCGAACCCCGGTCTCCCGCGTGACAGGCGGGGATTCTGACCACTATACTACCGAGGATTATACTAGCTATGCCGAAACCCGGGATCGAACCAGGGACCTTTAGATCTTCAGTCTAACGCTCTCCCAACTGAGCTATTTCGGCACGTCCAGCTTTAATTAAAATTAGTTTCCATTACAAGGATGTGTAAATTATAAATATATGCAGATATTAAAAATGAAAATTTCAAGTTTTTTTAAGAACGAATCAAAGCTAAAATAAAATAACATTAATAAATGATCCGTCCCTTAGTTATTTTGTTTATACTTTGTAAAACAAAAAGTAAAACAGAAAACTACATTACCATAATCTACAATTGATGTAAAATTTTGTTAGCTTACTTACAGGAGCATAACTGTTAAGAGTTCTATAGCTTGACCACTGAGAAAGTGATTATAAAATAAAAAATTGCCCTCCCCGGCGGGGGATCGAACCCCGGTCCCCCGCGAGACAGGCGGGGATACTGACCACTATTCTACCGAGGATTATACTAGCTGTGCCGAAACCCGGGACCTTTAGATCATCAGTCTAACGCTCTCCCAACTGAGCTATTTCGGCACGTCCAGCTTTAATTAAAATTAGTTTCCATTACAAGGATGTGTAAATTATAAATATATGCAGATATTAAAAATGAAAATTTCAAGTTTTTTTAAGAACGAATCAAAGCTAAAATAAAATAACATTAATAAATGATTCGTCCCTTAGTTATTTTGTTTATACTTTGTAAAACAAAAAATAAAACAGAAAACTACATTACCATAATCTACAATTGATGTAAAATTTTGTTAGCATACTTACAGAAGCATAACTGTTAAGAGTTCTATAGCTTGACCACTGAGAAAGTGATTATAAAATAAAAAATTGCCCTCCCCGGCGGGGAATCGAACCCCCGTCTCCCGCGTGACAGGCGGGGATACTGACCACTATACTACCGAGGATTATACTAGCTGGGCCGAAACCCGGGATCGAACCAGGGACCTTTAGATCTTCAGTCTAACGCTCTCCCAACTGAGCTATTCTGCACGTCCAGCTTTAATTAAAATTAGTTTCCATTACAAGGATGTGTAAATTATAAATATATGCAGATATTAAAAATGAAAATTTCAAGTTTTTTTAAGAACGAATCAAAGCTAAAATAAAATAACATTAATAAATGATCCGTCCCTTAGTTATTTTGTTTAAACTTTATAAAACAAAAAATAAAACAGAAAACTACATTACCATAATCTACAATTGATGTAAAATTTTGTTAGCTTACTTACAGAAGCATAACTGTTAAGAGTTCTATAGCTTGACCACTGAGAAAGTGATTATAAAATAAAAAATTGCCCTCCCCGGCGGGGAATCGAACCCCGGTCTCCCGCGTGACAGGCGGGGATACTGACCACTATACTACCGAGGATTATACTAGCTGTGCCGAAACCCGGGATCGAACCAGGGACCTTTAGATCTTCAGTCTAACGCTCTCCCAACTGAGCTATTTCGGCACGTCCAGCTTTAATTAAAATTAGTTTCCATTACAAGGATGTGTAAATTATAAATATATGCAGATATTAAAAATGAAAATTTCAAGTTTTTTTAAGAACGAATCAAAGCTAAAATAAAATAACATTAATAAATGATCCGTCCCTTAGTTATTTTGTTTATACTTTGTAAAACAAAAAATAAAACAGAAAACTACATTACCATAATCTACAATTGATGTAAAATTTTGTTAGCTTACTTACAGAAGCATAACTGTTAAGAGTTCTATAGCTTGACCACTGAGAAAGTGATTATAAAATAAAAAATTGCCCTCCCCGGCGGGGAATCGAACCCCGGTCTCCCGCGTGACAGGCGGGGATACTGACCACTATACTACCGAGGATTATACTAGCTGTGCCGAAACCCGGGATCTTTAGATCTTCAGTCTAACGCTCTCCCAACTGAGCTATTTCGGCACGTCCAGCTTTAATTAAAATTAGTTTCCATTACAAGGGTTGGGTTGGGTTGATTGTTGACGGCCAATTATCTGCACTTGGGATATAGGCCCGGGGGGAGTGCCCTTCGTGGGGGTCTTTCTAAGGGAACCTAACCCGTATTTACGCATGGAAAAATCCACGGTTCGAAGAAAACCACGAAAACTCCGAACGATTAGGCCGACGGGCGCGATTGGGATCGAACCCAGCACCTCCCGTCTACCAGCTTCGAGAGCACAACCTCTCAGCCACTGGTGCTCCATTACAAGGATGTGTAAATTATAAATATATGCAGATATTAAAAATGAAAATTTCAAGTTTTTTTAAGAACGAATCAAAGCTAAAATAAGTGGCTGAGAGGTTGTGCTCTCGAAGCTGGTAGACGGGAGGTGCTGGGTTCGATCCCAATCGCGCCCGTCGGCCTAATCGTTCGGAGTTTTCGTGGTTTTCTTCGAGCCGTGGATTTCTCCATGCGTAAATACGGATTAGGTTCCCTTAGAAAGACCCCCACGAAGGGCACTCCCCCCGGGCCTATATCCCTAGTGTAGATAATTGGCCGTCAATAATCAACCCAACCCAACCCAAAGCTAAAATAAAATAACATTAATAAATGATCCGTCCCTTAGTTATTTTGTTTATACTTTGTAAAACAAAAAATAAAACAGAAAACTACATTACCATAATCTACAATTGATGTAAAATTTTGTTAGCTTACTTACAGAAGCATAACTGTTAAGAGTTCTATAGCTTGACCACTGAGAAAGTGATTATAAAATAAAAAATTGCCCTCCCCGGCGGGGAATCGAACCCCGGTCTCCCGCGTGACAGGCGGGGATACTGACCACTATACTACCGAGGATTATACTAGCTGTGCCGAAACCCGGGATCGAACCAGGGACCTTTAGATCTTCAGTCTAACGCTCTCCCAACTGAGCTATTTCGGCACGTCCAGCTTTAATTAAAATTAGTTTCCATTACAAGGATGTGTAAATTATAAATATATGCAGATATTAAAAATGAAAATTTCAAGTTTTTTTAAGAACGAATCAAAGCTAAAATAAAATAACATTAATAAATGATCCGTCCCTTAGTCATTTTGTTTATACTTTGTAAAACAGAAAATAAAACAGAAAACTACATTACCATAATCTACAATTGATGTAAAATTTTGTTAGCTTACTTACAGAAGCATAACTGTTAAGAGTTCTATAGCTTGACCACTGAGAAAGTGATTATAAAATAAAAAATTGCCCTCCTCGGCGGGGAATCGAACCCCGGTCTCTCGCGTGACAGGCGGAGATACTGACCACTATACTACCGAGGATTATACTAACTGTGCCGAAACCCGGGATCTTTAGATCTTCAGTCTAACGCTCTCCCAACTGAGCTATTTCGGCACGTCCAGCTTTAATTAAAATTAGTTTCCATTACAAGGTTGTGTAAATAATAAATATATGCAGATATTAAAAATGAAAATTTCAAGTTTTTTTAAGAACGAATCAAAGCTAAAATAAAATAACATTAATAAATGATCCGTCCCTTAGTTATTTTGTTTATACTTTGTAAAACAAAAAATAAAACAGAAAACTGCATTACCATAATCTACAATTGATGTAAAATTTTGTTAGCTTACTTACAGAAGCATAACTGTTAAGAGTTCTATAGCTTGACCACTGAGAAAGTGATTATAAAATAAAAAATTGCCCTCCCCGGAGGGGAATCGAACCCCGGTCTCCCGCGTGACAGGCGGGGATACTGACCACTATACTACCGAGGATTATACTAGCTGTGCCGAAACCCGGGATCGAACCCGGGACCTTTAGATCTTCAGTCTAACGCTCTCCCAACTGAGCTATTTCGGCACGTCCAGCTTTAATTAAAATTAGTTTCCATTACAAGGATGTGTAAATTATAAATATATGCAGATATTAAAAATGAAAATTTCAAGTTTTTTTAAGAACGAATCAAAGCTAAAATAAAATAACATTAATAAATGATCCGTCCCTTAGTTATTTTGTTTATACTTTGTAAAACAAAAAATAAAACAGAAAACTACATTACCATAATCTACAATTGATGTAAAATTTTGTTAGCTTACTTACAGAAGCATAACTGTTAAGAGTTCTATAGCTTGACCACTGAGAAAGTGATTATAAAATAAAAAATTGCCCTCCCCGGCGGGGAATCGAACCCCGGCCTCCCGCGTGACAGGCGGGGATACTGACCACTATTCTACCGAGGATTATACTAGCTGTGTCGAAACCCGGGACCTTTAGATCATCAGTCTAACGCTCTCCCAACTGAGCTATTTCGGCACGTCCAGCTTTAATTAAAATTAGTTTCCATTACAAGGATGTGTAAATTATAAATATATGCAGATATTAAAAATGAAAATTTCAAGTTTTTTTAAGAACGAATCAAAGCTAAAATAAAATAACATTAATAAATGATCCGTCCCTTAGTTATTTTGTTTATACTTTGTAAAACAAAAAATAAAACAGAAAACTACATTACCATAATCTACAATTGATGTAAAATTTTGTTAGCTTACTTACAGAAGCATAACTGTTAAGAGTTTTATAGCTTGACCACTGAGAAAGTGATTATAAAATAAAAAATTGCCCCCCCCCGGTGGGGAATCGAACCCCGGTCTCCCGCGTGACAGGCGGGGATACTGTCCACTATACTAGCTGTGCCGAAACCCGGGATCGAACCAGGAACCTTTAGATCTTCAGTCTAACGCTCTCCCAACTGAGCTATTTCGGCACGTCCAGCTTTAATTAAAATTAGTTTCCATTACAAGGATGTGTAAATTATAAATATATGCAGATATTAAAAATGAAAATTTCAATTTTTTTAAGAACGAATCAAAGCTAAAATAAAATAACATTAATAAATGATCCGTCCCTTAGTTATTTTGTTTATACTTTGTAAAACAAAAAATAAAACAGAAAACTACATTACCATAATCTACAAATGATGTAAAATTTTGTTAGCTTACTTACAGAAGCATAACTGTTAAGAGTTCTATAGCTTGACCACTGAGAAAGTGATTATAAAATAAAAAATTGCTCTCCCCGGCGGGGAATTTAACCCCGGTCTCCCGCGTGACAGGCGGGGATACTGACCACTATACTACCGAGGATTATACTAGCTGTGCCGAAACCCGGGATCGAACCCGGGACCTTTAGATCTTCAGTCTAACGCTCTCCCAACTGAGCTATTTCGGCACGTCCAGCTTTAATTAAAATTAGTTTCCATTACAAGGATGTGTAAATTATAAATATATGCAGATATTAAAAATGAAAATTTCAAGTTTTTTTAAGAACGAATCAAAGCTAAAATAAAATAACATTAATAAATGATCCGTCCCTTAGTTATTTTGTTTATACTTTGTAAACCAAAAAATAAAACAGAAAACTACATTACCATAATCTACAATTGATGTAAAATTTTGTTAGCTTACTTACAGAAGCATAACTGTTATGAGTTCTATAGCTTGACCACTGAGAAAGTGATTATAAAATAAAAAATTGCCCTCCTCGGCGGGGAATCGAACCCCGGTCTCCCGCGTGACAGGCGGGGATATTGACCACTGACTACCGAGGATTATACTAACTGTGCCGAAACCCGGGATCTTTAGATCTTCAGTCTAACGCTGTCCCAACTGAGCTATTTCGGCACGTCCAGCTTTAATTAAAATTAGTTTCCATTACAACGATGTGTAAATTATAAATATATGCAGATATTAAAAATGAAAATTTCAAGTTTTTTTAAGAACGAATCAAAGCTAAAATAAAATAACATTAATAAATGATCCGTCCCTTAGTTATTTTGTTTATACTTTGTAAAAAAAAAATAAAACAGAAAACTACATTACCATAATCTACAATTGATGTAAAATTTTGTTAGCTTACTTACAGAAGCATAACTGTTAAGAGTTCTATAGCTTGACCACTGAGAAAGTGATTATAAAATAAAAAATTGCCCTCCCCGGAGGGGAATCGAACCCCGGTCTCCCGCGTGACAGGCGAGGATACTGACCACTACACTACCGAGGATTATACTAGCTGTGCCGAAACACGGGATCGAACCAGGGACCTTTAGATCTTCAGTCTAACGCTCTCCCAACTGAGCTATTTCGGCACGTCCAGCTTTAATTAAAATTAGTTTCCATTACAAGGATGTGTAAATTATAAATATATGCAGATATTAAAAATGAAAATTTCAAGTTTTTTTAAGAACGAATCAAAGCTAAAATAAAATAACATTAATAAATGATCCGTCCCTTAGTCATTTTGTTTATACTTTGTAAAACAGAAAATAAAACAGAAAACTACATTACCATAATCTACAATTGATGTAAAATTTTGTTAGCTTACTTACAGAAGCATAACTGTTATGAGTTCTATAGCTTGACCACTGAGAAAGTGATTATAAAATAAAAAATTGCCCTCCTCGGCGGGGAATCGAACCCCGGTCTCTCGCGTGACAGGCGGAGATACTGACCACTATACTACCGAGGATTATACTAACTGTGCCGAAACCCGGGATCTTTAGATCTTCAGTCTAACGCTCTCCCAACTGAGCTATTTCGGCACGTCCAGCTTTAATTAAAATTAGTTTCCATTACAAGGTTGTGTAAATTATAAATATATGCAGATATTAAAAATGAAAATTTCAAGTTTTTTTAAGAACGAATCAAAGCTAAAATAAAATAACATTAATAAATGATCCGTCCCTTAGTTATTTTGTTTATACTTTGTAAAACAAAAAATAAAACAGAAAACTACATTACCATAATCTACAATTGATGTAAAATTTTGTTAGCTTACTTACAGAAGCATAACTGTTAAGAGTTCTATAGCTTGACCACTGAGAAAGTGATTATAAAATAAAAAATTGCCCTCCCCGGAGGGGAATCGAACCCCGGTCTCCCGCGTGACAGGCGGGGATACTGACCACTATACTACCGAGGATTATACTAGCTGTGCCGAAACCCGGGATCGAACCCGGGACCTTTAGATCTTCAGTCTAACGCTCTCCCAACTGAGCTATTTCGGCACGTCCAGCTTTAATTAAAATTAGTTTCCATTACAAGGATGTGTAAATTATAAATATATGCAGATATTAAAAATGAAAATTTCAAGTTTTTTTTAAAACGAATCAAAGATAAAATAAAATAACATTAATAAATGATCCGTCCCTTAGTTATTTTGTTTATACTTCGTAAAACAAAAAATAAAACAGAAAACTACATTACCATAATCTACAATTGATGTAAAATTTTGTTAGCTTACTTACAGAAGCATAACTGTTAAGAGTTCTATAGCTTGACCACTGAGAAAGTGATTATAAAATAAAAAATTGCCCTCCCCGGTGGGGAATCGAACCCCGGTCTCCCGCGTGACAGGCGGGGATACTGACCACTATACTACCGAGGATTATACTAGCTGTGCCGAAACCCGGGATCGAACCAGGGACCTTTAGATCTTCAGTCAAACGCTCTCCCAACTGAGCTATTTCGGCACGTCCAGCTTTAATTAAAATTAGTTTCCATTACAAGGATGTGTAAATTTTAAATATATGCAGATATTAAAAATGAAAATTTCAAGTTTTTTTAAGAACGAATCAAAGCTAAAATAAAATAACATTAATAAATGATCCGTCCCTTAGTTATTTTGTTTATACTTTGTAAAACAAAAAATAAAACAGAAAACTACATTACCATAATCTACAATTGATGTAAAATTTTGTTAGCTTACTTACAGAAGCATAACTGTTAAGAGTTCTATAGCTTGACCACTGAGAAAGTGATTATAAAATAAAAAATTGCCCTCCCCGGCGGGGAATCGAACCCCGGCCTCCCGCGTGACAGGCGGGGATACTGACCACTATTCTACCGAGGATTATACTAGCTGTGTCGAAACCCGGGACCTTTAGATCGTCAGTCTAACGCTCTCCCAACTGAGCTATTTCGGCACGTCCAGCTTTAATTAAAATTAGTTTCCATTACAAGGATGTGTAAATTATAAATATATGCAGATATTAAAAATGAAAATTTCAAGTTTTTTTAAGAACGAATCAAAGCTAAAATAAAATAACATTAATAAATGATCCGTCCCTTAGTTATTTTGTTTATACTTTGTAAAACAAAAAATAAAACAGAAAACTACATTACCATAATCTACAATTGATGTAAAATTTTGTTAGCTTACTTACAGAAGCATAACTGTAAAGAGTTTTATAGCTTGACCACTGAGAAAGTGATTATAAAATAAAAAATTGCCCACCCCGGCGGGGAATCGAACCCCGGTCTCCCGCGTGACAGGCGGGGATACTGTCCACTATACTAGCTGTGCCGAAACCCGGGATCGAACCAGGAACCTTTAGATCTTCAGTCTAACGCTCTCCCAACTGAGCTATTTCGGCACGTCCAGCTTTAATTAAAATTAGTTTCCATTACAAGGATGTGTAAATTATAAATATATGCAGATATTAAAAATGAAAATTTCAATTTTTTTAAGAACGAATCAAAGCTAAAATAAAATAACATTAATAAATGATCCGTCCCTTAGTTATTTTGTTTATACTTTGTAAAACAAAAAATAAAACAGAAAACTACATTACCATAATCTACAAATGATGTAAAATTTTGTTAGCTTACTTACAGAAGCATAACTGTTAAGAGTTCTATAGCTTGACCACTGAGAAAGTGATTATAAAATAAAAAATTGCTCTCCCCGGCGGGGAATTTAACCCCGGTCTCCCGCGTGACAGGCGGGGATACTGACCACTATACTACCGAGGATTATACTAGCTGTGCCGAAACCCGGGATCGAACCCGGGACCTTTAGATCTTCAGTCTAACGCTCTCCCAACTGAGCTATTTCGGCACGTCCAGCTTTAATTAAAATTAGTTTCCATTACAAGGATGTGTAAATTATAAATATATGCAGATATTAAAAATGAAAATTTCAAGTTTTTTTAAGAACGAATCAAAGCTAAAATAAAATAACATTAATAAATGATCCGTCCCTTAGTTATTTTGTTTATACTTTGTAAACCAAAAAATAAAACAGAAAACTACATTACCATAATCTACAATTGATGTAAAATTTTGTTAGCTTACTTACAGAAGCATAACTGTTAAGAGTTCTATAGCTTGACCACTGAGAAAGTGATTATAAAATAAAAAATTGCCCTCCCCGGCGGGGAATCGAACCCCGGTCTCCCGCGTGACAGGCGGGGATATTGACCACTGACTACCGAGGATTATACTAACTGTGCCGAAACCCGGGATCTTTAGATCTTCAGTCTAACGCTGTCCCAACTGAGCTATTTCGGCACGTCCAGCTTTAATTAAAATTAGTTTCCATTACAACGATGTGTAAATTATAAATATATGCAGATATTAAAAATGAAAATTTCAAGTTTTTTTAAGAACGAATCAAAGCTAAAATAAAATAACATTAATAAATGATCCGTCCCTTAGTTATTTTGTTTATACTTTGTAAAACAAAAAATAAAACAGAAAACTACATTACCATAATCTACAATTGATGTAAAATTTTGTTAGCTTACTTACAGAAGCATAACTGTTAAGAGTTCTATAGCTTGACCACTGAGAAAGTGATTATAAAATAAAAAATCGCCCTCCCCGGAGGGGAATCGAACCCCGGTCTCCCGCGTGACAGGCGAGGATACTGACCACTATACTACCGAGGATTATACTAGCTGTGCCGAAACACGGGATCGAACCAGGGACCTTTAGATCTTCAGTCTAACGCTCTCCCAACTGAGCTATTTCGGCACGTCCAGCTTTAATTAAAATTAGTTTCCATTACAAGGATGTGTAAATTATAAATATATGCAGATATTAAAAATGAAAATTTCAAGTTTTTTTAAGAACGAATCAAAGCTAAAATAAAATAACATTAATAAATGATCCGTCCCTTAGTCATTTTGTTTATACTTTGTAAAACAGAAAATAAAACAGAAAACTACATTACCATAATCTACAATTGATGTAAAATTTTGTTAGCTTACTTACAGAAGCATAACTGTTATGAGTTCTATAGCTTGACCACTGAGAAAGTGATTATAAAATAAAAAATTGCCCTCCTCGGCGGGGAATCGAACCCCGGTCTCTCGCGTGACAGGCGGAGATACTGACCACTATACTACCGAGGATTATACTAACTGTGCCGAAACCCGGGATCTTTAGATCTTCAGTCTAACGCTCTCCCAACTGAGCTATTTCGGCACGTCCAGCTTTAATTAAAATTAGTTTCCATTACAAGGTTGTGTAAATTATAAATATATGCAGATATTAAAAATGAAAATTTCAAGTTTTTTTAAGAACGAATCAAAGCTAAAATAAAATAACATTAATAAATGATCCGTCCCTTAGTTATTTTGTTTATACTTTGTAAAACAAAAAATAAAACAGAAAACTACATTACCATAATCTACAATTGATGTAAAATTTTGTTAGCTTACTTACAGAAGCATAACTGTTAAGAGTTCTATAGCTTGACCACTGAGAAAGTGATTATAAAATAAAAAATTGCCCTCCCCGGAGGGGAATCGAACCCCGGTCTCCCGCGTGACAGGCGAGGATACTGACCACTATACTACCGAGGATTATACTAGCTGTGCCGAAACCCGGGACCTTTAGATCTTCAGTCTAACGCTCTCCCAACTGGGTTGGGTTGGGTTGATTGTTGACGGCCAATTATCAACACTAGGGATATAGGCCCAGGGGGAGTGCCCTTCGTGGGGGTCTTTCTAAGGGAACCTAATCCGTATTTACGCATGGAGAAAATCCACGGCTCGAAAGAAAACCACGAAAACTCCGAGCGATTAGGCCGACGGGCGTGATTGGGATCGAACCCAGCACCTCCCGTCTACCAGCTTCGAGAGCACAACCTCTCAGCCACTGGTGGGGCCCGCTCTCCCAACTGAGCTATTTCGGCACGTCCAGCTTTAATTAAAATTAGTTTCCATTACAAGGATGTGTAAATTATAAATATATGCAGATATTAAAAATGAAAATTTCAAGTTTTTTTTTGAACGAATCAAAGCTAAAATAAAATAACATTAATAAATGATCCGTCCCTTAGTTATTTTGTTTATACTTTGTAAAACAAAAAATAAAACAGAAAACTACATTACCATAATCTACAAATGATGTAAAATTTTGTTAGCTTACTTACAGAAGCATAACTGTTAAGAGTTCTATAGCTTGACCACTGAGAAAGTGATTATAAAATAAAAAATTGCTCTCCCCGGCGGGGAATTTAACCCCGGTCTCCCGCGTGACAGGCGGGGATACTGACCACTATACTACCGAGGATTATACTAGCTGTGCCGAAACCCGGGATCGAACCCGGGACCTTTAGATCTTCAGTCTAACGCTCTCCCAACTGAGCTATTTCGGCACGTCCAGGTTTAATTAAAATTAGTTTCCATTACAAGGATGTGTAAATTATAAATATATGCAGATATTAAAAATGAAAATTTCAAGTTTTTTTAAGAACGAATCAAAGCTAAAATAAAATAACATTAATAAATGATCCGTCCCTTAGTTATTTTGTTTATACTTTGTAAAACAGAAAATAAAACAGAAAACTACATTACCATAATCTACAATTGATGTAAAATTTTGTTAGCTTACTTACAGAAGCATAACTGTTATGAGTTCTATAGCTTGACCACTGAGAAAGTGATTATAAAATAAAAAATTGCCCTCCTCGGCGGGGAATCGAACCCCGGTCTCCCACGTGACAGGCGGGGATACTGACCACTATACTACCGAGGATTATACTAGCTGTGCCGAAACCCGGGATCGAACCAGGGACCTTTAGATCTTCAGTCTAACGCTCTCCCAACTGAGCTATTTCGGCACGTCCAGCTTTAATTAAAATTAGTTTCCATTACAAGGATGTGTAAATTATAAATATATATGCAGATATTAAAAATGAAAATTTCAAGTTTTTTTAAGAACGAATCAAAGCTAAAATAAAATAACATTAATAAATGATCCGTCCCTTAGTTATTTTGTTTATACTTTGTAAAACAAAAAATAAAACAGAAAACTTCATTACCATAATCTACAATTGATGTAAAATTTTGTTAGCTTACTTACAGAAGCATAACTGTTATGAGTTCTATAGCTTGACCACTGAGAAAGTGATTATAAAATAAAAAATTGCCCTCCCCAGCGGGGAATCGAACCCCGGTCTCCCACGTGACAGGCGGGGATACTGACCACTATACTACCAAGGATTATACTAACTGCGCCGAAACCCGGGATCTTTAGATCTTCAGTCTAACGCTCTCCCAACTGAGCTATTTCGGCACGTCCAGCTTTAATTAAAATTAGTTTCCATTACAAGGATGTGTAAATTATAAATATATGCAGATATTAAAAATGAAAATTTCAAGTTTTTTTAAGAACGAATCAAAGCTAAAATACAATAACATTAATAAATGATCCGTCCCTTAGTTATTTTGTTTATACTTTGTAAAACAAAAAATAAAACAGAAAACTACATTACCATAATCTACAATTGATGTAAAATTTTGTTAGCTTACTTACAGAAGCATAACTGTTATGAGTTCTATAGCTTGACTACTGAGAAAGTGATTATAAAATAAAAAATTGCCCTCCTCGGCGGGGAATCGAACCCCGGTCTCCCGGGTGACAGGCGGGGATACTGACCACTATACTACCGAGGATTATACTAACTGGGCCGAAACCCGGGATCTTTAGATCTTCAGTCTAACGCTCTCCCAACTGAGCTATTTCGGCACGTCCAGCTTTAATTAAAATTAGTTTCCATTACAAGGATGTGTAAATTATAAATATATGCAGATATTAAAAATGAAAATTTCAAGTTTTTTTAAGAACGAATCAAAGCTAAAATAAAATAACATTAATAAATGATCCGTCCCTTAGTTATTTTGTTTATACTTTGTAAAACAAAAAATAAAACAGAAAACTACATTACCATAATCTACAATTGATGTAAAATTTTGTTAGCTTACTTACAGAAGCATAACTGTTGAGAGTTCTATAGCTTGACCACTGAGAAAGTGATTATAAAATAAAAAATTGCCCTCCCCGGCAGGGAATCGAACCCCGGTCTCCCGCGTGACAGGCGGGGATACTGACCACTATACTACCGAGGATTATACTAGCTGTGCCGAAACCCGGGATCGAACCAGGGACCTTTAGATCTTCAGTCTAACGCTCTCCCAACTGAGCTATTTCGGCACGCCCTGCTTTAATTAAAATTAGTTTCCATTACAAGGATGTGTAAATTATAAATATATGCAGATATTAAAAATGAAAATTTCAAGTTTTTTTAAGAACGAATCAAAGCTAAAATAAAATAACATTAATAAATGATCCGTCCCTTAGTTATTTTGTTTATACTTTGTAAAACAAAAAATAAAACAGAAAACTTCATTACCATAATCTACAATTGATGTAAAATTTTGTTAGCTTACTTACAGAAGCATAACTGTTATGAGTTCTATAGCTTGACCACTGAGAAAGTGATTATAAAATAAAAAATTGCCCTCCCCAGCGGGGAATCGAACCCCGGTCTCCCACGTGACAGGCGGGGATACTGACCACTATACTACCAAGGATTATACTAACTGTGCCGAAACCCGGGATCTTTAGATCTTCAGTCTAACGCTCTCCCAACTGAGCTATTTCGGCACGTCCAGCTTTAATTAAAATTAGTTTCCATTACAAGGATGTGTAAATTATAAATATATGCAGATATTAAAAATGAAAATTTCAAGTTTTTTTAAGAACGAATCAAAGCTAAAATAAAATAACATTAATAAATGATCCGTCCCTTAGTTATTTTGTTTATACTTTGTAAAACAAAAAATAAAACAGAAAACTACATTACCATAATCTACAATTGATGTAAAATTTTGTTAGCTTACTTACAGAAGCATAACTGTTAAGAGTTCTATAGCTTGACAACTGAGAAAGTGATTATAAAATAAAAAATTGCCCTCCCCGGTCTCCCGCGTGACAGGCGAGGATACTGACCACTATACTACCGAGGATTATACTAGCTGTGCCGAAACCCGGGACCTTTAGATCTTCAGTCTAACGCTCTCCCAACTGAGCTATTTCGGCACGTCCAGCTTTAATTAAAATTAGTTTCCATTACAAGGATGTGTAAATTATAAATATATGCAGATATTAAAAATGAAAATTTCAAGTTTTTTTAAGAACGAATCAAAGCTAAAATAAAATAACATTAATAAATGATCCGTCCCTTAGTTATTTTGTTTATACTTTGTAAAACAAAAAATAAAACAGAAAACTTCATTACCATAATCTACAATTGATGTAAAATTTTGTTAGCTTACTTACAGAAGCATAACTGTTATGAGTTCTATAGCTTGACCACTGAGAAAGTGATTATAAAATAAAAAATTGCCCTCCTCGGCGGGGAATCGAACCCCGGTCTCCCACGTGACAGGCGGGGATACTGACCACTATACTACCGAGGATTATACTAGCTGTGCCGAAACCCGGGGTCGAACCAGGGACCTTTAGATCTTCAGTCTAACGCTCTCCCAACTGAGCTATTTCGGCACGTCCAGCTTTAATTAAAATTAGTTTCCATTACAAGGATGTGTAAATTATAAATATATGCAGATATTAAAAATGAAAATTTCAAGTTTTTTTAAGAACGAATCAAAGCTAAAATAAAATAACATTAATAAATGATCCGTCCCTTAGTTATTTTGTTTATACTTTGTAAAACAAAAAATAAAACAGAAAACTACATTACCATAATCTACAATTGATGTAAAATTTTGTTAGCTTACTTACAGAAGCATAACTGTTAAGAGTTCTATAGCTTGACCACTGAGAAAGTGATTATAAAATAAAAAATTGCCCTCCCCGGCAGGGAATCGAACCCCGGTCTCCCGCGTGACAGGCGGGGATACTGACCACTATACTACCGAGGATTATACTAGCTGTGCCGAAACCCGGGATCGAACCAGGGACCTTTAGATCTTCAGTCTAACGCTCTCCCAACTGAGCTATTTCGGCACGCCCTGCTTTAATTAAAATTAGTTTCCATTACAAGGATGTGTAAATTATAAATATATGCAGATATTAAAAATGAAAATTTCAAGTTTTTTTAAGAACGAATCAAAGCTAAAATAAAATAACATTAATAAATGATCCGTCCCTTAGTTATTTTGTTTATACTTTGTAAAACAAAAAATAAAACAGAAAACTTCATTACCATAATCTACAATTGATGTAAAATTTTGTTAGCTTACTTACAGAAGCATAACTGTTATGAGTTCTATAGCTTGACCACTGAGAAAGTGATTATAAAATAAAAAATTGCCCTCCCCGGCGGGGAATCGAACCCCGGTCTCCCGCGTGACAGGCGGGGATACTGACCACTATACTACCGAGGATAATACTAGCTGTGCCGAAACCCGGGATCGAACCAGGGACCTTTAGATCTTCATTCTAACGCTCTCCCAACTGAGCTATTTCGGCACGTCCAGCTTTAATTAAAATTAGTTTCCATTACAAGGATGTGTAAATTATAAATATATGCAGATATTAAAAATGAAAATTTCCAGTTTTTTTAAGAACGAATCAAAGCTAAAATAAAATAACATTAATAAATGATCCGTCCCTTAGTTATTTTGTTTATACTTTGTAAAACAAAAAATAAAACAGAAAACTACATTACCATAATCTACAATTGATGTAAAATTTTGTTAGCTTACTTACAGAAGCATAACTGTTAAGAGTTCTATAGCTTGACCACTGAGAAAGTGATTATAAAATAAAAAATTGCCCTCCCCGGCGGGGAATCGAACCCCGGTCTCCCGCGTGACAGGCGGGGATACTGACCACTATTCTACCGAGGATTATACTAGCTGTGCCGAAACCCGGGACCTTTAGATCATCAGTCTAACGCTCTCCCAACTGAGCTATTTCGGCACGTCCAGCTTTAATTAAAATTTGTTTCCATTACAAGGATGTGTAAATTATAAATATATGCAGATATTAAAAATGAAAATTTCAAGTTTTTTTAAGAACGAATCAAAGCTAAAATAAAATAACATTAATAAATGATCCGTCCCTTAGTTATTTTGTTTATACTTTGTAAAACAAAAAATAAAACAGAAAACTACATTACCATAATCTACAATTGATGTAAAATTTTGTTAGCTTACTTACAGAAGCATAACTGTTAAGAGTTCTATAGCTTGACCACTGAGAAAGTGATTATAAAATAAAAAATTGCCCTCCCCGGCGGGGAATCGAACCCCGGTCTCCCGCGTGACAGGCGGGTATACTGACCACTATACTACCGAGGATTATACTAGCTGTGCCGAAAACCGGGATCGAACCAGGGACCTTTAGATCTTCAGTCTAACGCTCACCCAACTGAGCTATTTCGGCACGTCCATCTTTAGCTAAAATTAGTTTCCATTACAAGGATGTGTAAATTATAAATATATGCAGATATTAAAAATGAAAATTTCAAGTTTTTTTAAGAAAGAATCAAAGCTAAAATAAAATAACATTAACAAATGATCCGTCCCTTAGTTATTTTGTTTATACTTTGTAAAACAAAAAATAAAACAGAAAACTACATTACCATAATCTACAATTGATGTAAAATTTTGTTAGCTTACTTACAGAAGCATAACTGTTAAGAGTTCTATAGCTTGACCACTGAGAAAGTGATTATAAAATAAAAAATTGCCCTCCCCGGCGGGGAATCGAACCCCGGTCTCCCGCGTGACAGGCGGGGATACTGACCACTATACTACCGAGGATTATACTAGCTGAGCCGAAACCCGGGACCTTTAGATCTTCAGTCTAACGCTCTCCCAACTGAGCTATTTCGGCACGTCCAGCTTTAGCTAAAATTAGTTTGCATTACAAGGATGTGTAAATTATAAATATATGCAGATATTAAAAATGAAAATTTCAAGTTTTTTTAAGAACGAATCAAAGCTAAAATAAAATAACATTAACAAATGATCCGTCCCTTAGTTATTTTGTTTATACTTTGTAAAACAAAAAATAAAACAGAAAACTACATTACCATAATCTACAATTGATTTTAAATTTTGTTAGCTTACTTACAGAAGCATAACTGTTAAGAGTTCTATAGCTTGACCACTGAGAAAGTGATTATAAAATAAAAAATTGCCCTCCCCGGTGGGGAATCGAACCCCGGTCTCCCGCGTGACAGGCGGGGATACTGACCACTATACTACCGAGGATTATACTAGCTGTGCCGAAACACGGGATCGAACCAGGGACCTTTAGATCTTCAGTCTAACGCTCTCCCAACTGAGCTATTTCGGCACGTCCAGCTTTAATTAAAATTAGTTTCCATTACAAGGATGTGTAAATTATAAATATATGCAGATATTAAAAATGAAAATTTCAAGTTTTTTTAAGAACGAATCAAAGCTAAAATAAAATAACATTAATAAATGATCCGTCCCTTAGTTATTTTGTTTATGCTTTGTAAAACAAAAAATAAAACAGAAAACTACATTACCATAATCTACAATTGATGTAAAATTTTGTTAGCTTACTTACAGAAGCATAACTGTTAAGAGTTCTATAGCTTGACCACTGAGAAAGTGATTATAAAATAAAAAATTGCCCTCCCCGGCGGGGAATCGAACCCCGGTCTCCCGCGTGACAGGCGGGGATACTGACCACTATACTACCGAGGATTATACTAGCTGAGCCGAAACCCGGGACCTTTAGATCTGCAGTCTAACGCTCTCCCAACTGAGCTATTTCGGCACGTCCAGCTTTAGCTAAAATTAGTTTGCATTACAAGGATGTGTAAATTATAAATATATGCAGATATTAAAAATGAAAATTTCAAGTTTTTTTAAGAACGAATCAAAGCTAAAATAAAATAACATTAACAAATGATCCGTCCCTTAGTTATTTTGTTTATACTTTGTAAAACAAAAAATAAAACAGAAAACTACATTACCATAATCTACAATTGATTTTAAATTTTGTTAGCTTACTTACAGAAGCATAACTGTTAAGAGTTCTATAGCTTGACCACTGAGAAAGTGATTATAAAATAAAAAATTGCCCTCCCCGGTGGGGAATCGAACCCCGGTCTCCCGCGTGACAGGCGGGGATACTGACCACTATACTACCGAGGATTATACTAGCTGTGCCGAAACACGGGATCGAACCAGGGACCTTTAGATCTTCAGTCTAACGCTCTCCCAACTGAGCTATTTCGGCACGTCCAGCTTTAATTAAAATTAGTTTCCATTACAAGGATGTGTAAATTATAAATATATGCAGATATTAAAAATGAAAATTTCAAGTTTTTTTAAGAACGAATCAAAGCTAAAATAAAATAACATTAATAAATGATCCGTCCCTTAGTTATTTTGTTTATACTTTGTAAAACAAAAAATAAAACAGAAAACTACATTACCATAATCTACAATTGATGTAAAATTTTGTTAGCTTACTTACAGAAGCATAACTGTTAAGAGTTCTATAGCTTGACCACTGAGAAAGTGATTATAAAATAAAAAATTGCCCTCCCCGGCGGGGAATCGAACCCCGGTCTCCCGCGTGACAGGCGGGGATACTGACCACTATACTACCGAGGATTATACTAGCTGAGCCGAAACCCGGGATCGAACCAGGGACCTTTAGATCTTCAGTCTAACGCTCTCCCAACTGAGCTATTTCGGCACGTCCAGCTTTAATTAAAATTAGTTTCCATTACAAGGATGTGTAAATTATAAATATATGCAGATATTAAAAATGAAAATTTCAAGTTTTTTTAAGAACGAATCAAAGCTAAAATAAAATAACATTAATAAATGATCCGTCCCTTAGTTATTTTGTTTATACTTTGTAAAACAAAAAATAAAACAGAAAACTACATTACCATAATCTACAATTGATGTAAAATTTTGTTAGCTTACTTACAGAAGCATAACTGTTAAGAGTTCTATAGCTTGACCACTGAGAAAGTGATTATAAAATAAAAAATTGCCCTCCCCGGCGGGGAATCGAACCCCGGTCTCCCGCGTGACAGGCGGGGATACTGACCACTATACTACCGAGGATTATACTAGCTGTGCCGAAACCCGGGATCGAACCAGGGACCTTTAGATCTTCAGTCTAACGCTCTCCCAACTGAGCTATTTCGGCACGTCCAGCTTTAATTAAAATTAGTTTCCATTACAAGGATGTGTAAATTATAAATATATGCAGATATTAAAAATGAAAATTTCAAGTTTTTTTAAGAACGAATCAAAGCTAAAATAAAATAACATTAACAAATGATCCGTCCCTTAGTTATTTTGTTTATACTTTGTAAAACAAAAAATAAAACAGAAAACTACATTACCATAATCTACAATTGATGTAAAATTTTGTTAGCTTACTTACAGAAGCATAACTGTTAAGAGTTCTATAGCTTGACCACTGAGAAAGTGATTATAAAATAAAAAATTGCCCTCCCCGGCGGGGAATCGAACCCCGGTCTCCCGCGTGACAGGCGAGGATACTGACCACTATACTACCGAGGATTATACTAGCTGTGCCGAAACCCGGGATCGAACCAGGGACTTTTAGATCTTCAGTCTAACGCTCTCCCAACTGAGCTATTTCGGCACGTCTAGCTTTAATTAAAATTAGTTTCCATTACAAGGATGTGTAAATTATAAATATATGCAGATATTAAAAATGAAAATTTCAAGTTTTTTTAAGAACGAATCAAAGCTAAAATAAAATAACATTAATAAATGATCCGTCCCTTAGTTATTTTGTTTATACTTTGTAAAACAAAAAATAAAACAGAAAACTACATTACCATAATCTACAATTGATGTAAAATTTTGTTAGCTTACTTACAGAAGCATAACTGTTAAGAGTTGGGTTGGGTTGATTGTTGACGGCCAATTATCTACGCTAGGGATATAGGCCCGGGGGGAGTGCCCTTCGTGGGGGTCTTTCTAAGGGAACCTAACCCGTATTTACGCATGGATAAATCCACGGTTCGAAGAAAACCACGAAAACTCCGAACGATTAGGCCGACGGGCGCGATTGGGATCGAACCCAGCACCTCCCGTCTACCAGCTTCGAGAGCACAACCTCTCAGCCACATAACTGTTAAGAGTTCTATAGCTTGACCACTGAGAAAGTGATTATAAAATAAAAAATTGCCCTCCCCGGCGGGGAATCGAACCCCGGTCTCCCGCGTGACAGGCGGGGATACTGACCACTATACTACCGAGGATTATACTCGCTGTGCCGAAAACCGGGATCGAACCAGGGACCTTTAGATTTTCAGTCTAACGCTCTCCCAACTGAGCTATTTCTGCACGTCCAGCTTTAGCTAAAATTAGTTTCCATTACAAGGATGTGTAAATTATAAATATATGCAGATATTAAAAATGAAAATTTCAAGTTTTTTTAAGAACGAATCAAAGCTAAAATAAAATAACATTAATAAATGATCCGTCCCTTAGTTATTTTGTTTATACTTTGTAAAACAAAAAATAAAACAGAAAACTACATTACCATAATCTACAATTGATGTAAAATTTTGTTAGCTTACTTACAGAAGCATAACTGTTAAGAGTTCTATAGCTTGACCACTGAGAAAGTGATTATAAAATAAAAAATTGCCCTCCCCGGCGGGGAATCGAACCCCGGTCTCCCGCGTGACAGGCGGGAATACTGACCACTATACTACCGAGGATTATACTAGCTGTGCCGAAAACCGGGATCGAACCAGGGACCTTTAGATTTTCAGTCTAACGCTCTCCCAACTGAGCTATTTCGGCACGTCCAGCTTTAATTAAAATTAGTTTCCATTACAAGGATGTGTAAATTATAAATATATGCAGATATTAAAAATGAAAATTTCAAGTTTTTTTAAGAACGAATCAAAGCTAAAATAAAATAACATTAATAAATGATCCGTCCCTTAGTTATTTTGTTTATACTTTGTAAAACAAAAAATAAAAAATAAAACTACATTACCATAATCTACAATTGATGTAAAATTTTGTTAGCTTACTTACAGAAGCATAACTGTTAAGAGTTCTATAGCTTGACCACTGAGAAAGTGATTATAAAATAAATAATTGCCCTCCCCGGCGGGGAATCGAACCCCGGTCTCCCGCGTGACAGGCGGGGATACTGACCACTATACTACCGAGGATTATACTAGCTGTGCCGAAACCCGGGATCGAACCAGGGACCTTTAGATTTTCAGTCTAACGCTCTCCCAACTGAGCTATTTCGGCACGTCCAGCTTTAATTAAAATTAGTTTCCATTACAAGGATGTGTAAATTATAAATATATGCAGATATTAAAAATGAAAATTTCCAGTTTTTTTAAGAACGAATCAAAGCTAAAATAAAATAACATTAATAAATGATCCGTCCCTTAGTTATTTTGTTTATACTTTGTAAAACAAAAAATAAAACAGAAAACTACATTACCATAATCTACAATTGATGTAAAATTTTGTTAGCTTACTTACAGAAGAATAACTGTTAAGAGTTCTATAGCTTGACCACTGAGAAAGTGATTATAAAACAAAAAATTGCCCTCCCCGGCGGGGAATCGAACCCCGGTCTCCCGCGTGACAGGCGGGGATACTGACCACTATTCTACCGAGGATTATACTAGCTGTGCCGAAACCCGGGACCTTTAGATCATCAGTCTAACGCTCTCCCAACTGAGCTATTTCGGCACGTCCAGCTTTAATTAAAATTAGTTTCCATTACAAGGATGTGTAAATTATAAATATATGCAGATATTAAAAATGAAAATTTCAAGTTTTTTTAAGAACGAATCAAAGCTAAAATAAAATAACATTAATAAATGATCCGTCCCTTTGTTATTTTGTTTATACTTTATAAAACAAAAAATAAAACAGAAAACTACATTACCATAATCTACAATTGATGTAAAATTTTGTTAGCTTACTTACAGAAGCATAACTGTTAAGAGTTCTATAGCTTGACCACTGAGAAAGTGATTATAAAATAAAAAATTGCCCTCCCCGGCGGGGAATCGAACCCCGGTCTCCCGCGTGACAGGCGGGGATACTGACCACTATACTACCGAGGATTATACTAGCTGTGCCGAAACCCGGGATCGAACCAGGGACCTTTAGATTTTCAGTCTAACGCTCTCCCAACTGAGCTATTTCGGCACGTCCAGCTTTAATTAAAATTAGTTTCCATTACAAGGATGTGTAAATTATAAATATATGCAGATATTAAAAATGAAAATTTCAAGTTTTTTTAAGAACGAATCAAAGCTAAAATAAAATAACATTAATAAATGATCCGTCCCTTAGTTATTTTGTTTATACTTTGTAAAACAAAAAATAAAACAGAAAACTACATTACCATAATCTACAATTGATGTAAAATTTTGTTAGCTTACTTACAGAAGCATAACTGTTAAGAGTTCTATAGCTTGACCACTGAGAAAGTGATTATAAAATAAAAAATTGCCCTCCCCGGCGGGGAATCGAACCCCGGTCTCCCGCGTGACAGGCGGGGATACTGACCACTATACTACCGAGGATTATACTAGCTGTGCCGAAACCCGGGATCGAACCAGGGACCTTTAGATCTTCAGTCTAACGCTCTCCCAACTGAGCTATTTCGGCACGTCCAACTTTAGCTAAAATTAGTTTCCATTACAAGGATGTGTAAATTATAAATATATGCAGATATTAAAAATGAAAATTTCAAGTTTTTTTAAGAACGAATCAAAGCTAAAATAAAATAACATTAACAAATGATCCGTCCCTTAGTTATTTTGTTTATACTTTGTAAAACAAAAAATAAAACAGAAAACTACATTACCATAATCTACAATTGATGTAAAATTTTGTTAGCTTACTTACAGAAGCATAACTGTTAAGAGTTCTATAGCTTGACCACTGAGAAAGTGATTATAAAATAAAAAATTGCCCTCCCCGGCGGGGAATCGAACCCCGGTCTCCCGCGTGACAGGCGGGGATACTGACCACTATACTACCGAGGATTATACTAGCTGTGCCGAAACCCGGGATCGAACCAGGGACCTTTAGATCTTCAGTCTAACGCTCTCCCAACTGAGCTATTTCGGCACGTCCAGCTTTAATTAAAATTAGTTTCCATTACAAGGATGTGTAAATTATAAATATATGCAGATATTAAAAATGAAAATTTCAAGTTTTTTTAAGAACGAATCAAAGCTAAAATAAAATAACATTAACAAATGATCCGTCCCTTAGTTATTTTGTTTATACTTTGTAAAACAAAAAATAAAACAGAAAACTACATTACCATAATCTACAATTGATGTAAAATTTTGTTAGCTTACTTACAGAAGCATAACTGTTAAGAGTTCTATAGCTTGACCACTGAGAAAGTGATTATAAAATAAAAAATTGCCCTCCCCGGCGGGGAATCGAACCCCGGTCTCCCGCGTGACAGGCGGGGATACTGACCACTATACTACCGAGGATTATACTAGCTGTGCCGAAACCCGGGATCGAACCAGGGACCTTTAGATCTTCAGTCTAACGCTCTCCCAACTGAGCTATTTCGGCACGTCCAGCTATAGCTAAAATTAGTTTCCATTACAAGGATGTGTAAATTATAAATATATGCAGATATTAAAAATGAAAATTTCAAGTTTTTTTAAGAACGAATCAAAGCTAAAATAAAATAACATTAACAAATGATCCGTCCCTTAGTTATTTTGTTTATACTTTGTAAAACAAAAAATAAAACAGAAAACTACATTACCATAATCTACAATTGATGTAAAATTTTGTTAGCTTACTTACAGAAGCATAACTGTTAAGAGTTCTATAGCTTGACCACTGAGAAAGTGATTATAAAATAAAAAATTGCCCTCCCCGGCGGGGAATCGAAACCCGGTCTCCCGCGTGACAGGCGGGGATACTGACCACTATACTACCGAGGATTATACTAGCTGTGCCGAAACCCGGGATCGAACCAGGGACCTTTAGATCTTCAGTCTAACGCTCTCCCAACTGAGCTATTTCGGCACGTCCAGCTTTAGCTAAAATTAGTTTCCATTACAAGGATGTGTAAATTATAAATATATGCAGATATTAAAAATGAAAATTTCAAGTTTTTTTAAGAACGAATCAAAGCTAAAATAAAATAACATTAACAAATGATCCGTCCCTTAGTTATTTTGTTTATACTTTGTAAAACAAAAAATAAAATAGAAAACTACATTACCATAATCTACAATTGATGTAAAATTTTGTTAGCTTACTTACAGAAGCATAACTGTTAAGAGTTCTATAGCTTGACCACTGAGAAAGTGATTATAAAATAAAAAATTGCCCTCCCCGGCGGGGAATCGAACCCCGGTCTCCCGCGTGACAGGCGGGGATACTGACCACTATACTACCGAGGATTATACTAGCTGTGCCGAAACCCGGGATCGAACCAGGGACCTTTAGATCTTCAGTCTAACGCTCTCCCAACTGAGCTATTTCGGCACGTCCAGCTTTAGCTAAAATTAGTTTCCATTACAAGGATGTGTAAATTATAAATATATGCAGATATTAAAAATGAAAATTTCAAGTTTTTTTAAGAACGAATCAAAGCTAAAATAAAATAACATTAACAAATGATCCGTCCCTTAGTTATTTTGTTTATACTTTGTAAAACAAAAAATAAAACAGAAAACTACATTACCATAATCTACAATTGATGTAAAATTTTGTTAGCTTACTTACAGAAGCATAACTGTTAAGAGTTCTATAGCTTGACCACTGAGAAAGTGATTATAAAATAAAAAATTGCCCTCCCCGGCGGGGAATCGAACCCCGGTCTCCCGCGTGACAGGCGGGGATACTGACCACTATACTACCGAGGATTATACTAGCTGTGCCGAAACCCGGGATCGAACCAGGGATCTTTAGATCTTCAGTCTAACGCTCTCCCAACTGAGCTATTTCGGCACGTCCAGCTTTAGCTAAAATTAGTTTCCATTACAAGGATGTGTAAATTATAAATATATGCAGATATTAAAAATGAAAATTTCAAGTTTTTTTAAGAACGAATCAAAGCTAAAATAAAATAACATTAACAAATGATCCGTCCCTTAGTTATTTTGTTTATACTTTGTAAAACAAAAAATAAAACAGAAAACTACATTACCATAATCTACAATTGATGTAAAATTTTGTTAGCTTACTTACAGAAGCGTAACTGTTAAGAGTTCTATAGCTTGACCACTGAGAAAGTGATTATAAAATGAAAAATTGCCCTCCCCGGCGGGGAATCGAACCCCGGTCTCCCGCGTGACAGGCGGGGATACTGACCACTATACTACCGAGGATTATACTAGCTGTGCCGAAACCCGGGATCGAACCAGGGACCTTTAGATCTTCAGTCTAACGCTCTCCCAACTGAGCTATTTCGGCACGTCCAGCTTTAGCTAAAATTAGTTTCCATTACAAGGATGTGTAAATTATAAATATATGCAGATATTAAAAATGAAAATTTCAAGTTTTTTTAAGAACGAATCAAAGCTAAAATAAAATAACATTAACAAATGATCCGTCCCTTAGTTATTTTGTTTATACTTTGTAAAACAAAAAATAAAACAGAAAACTACATTACCATAATCTACAATTGATGTAAAATTTTGTTAGCTTACTTACAGAAGCATAACTGTTAAGAGTTCTATAGCTTGACCACTGAGAAAGTGATTATAAAATAAAAAATTGCCCTCCCCGGCGGGGAATCGAACCCCGGTCTCCCGCGTGACAGGCGGGGATACTGACCACTATACTACCGAGGATTATACTAGCTGTGCCGATACCCGGGATCGAACCAGGGATCTTTAGATCTTCAGTCTAACGCTCTCCCAACTGAGCTATTTCGGCACGTCCAGCTTTAGCTAAAATTAGTTTCCATTACAAGGATGTGTAAATTATAAATATATGCAGATATTAAAAATGAAAATTTCAAGTTTTTTTAAGAACGAATCAAAGCTAAAATAAAATAACATTAACAAATGATCCGTCCCTTAGTTATTTTGTTTATACTTTGTAAAACAAAAAATAAAACAGAAAACTACATTACCATAATCTACAATTGATGTAAAATTTTGTTAGCTTACTTACAGAAGCGTAACTGTTAAGAGTTCTATAGCTTGACCACTGAGAAAGTGATTATAAAATGAAAAATTGCCCTCCCCGGCGGGGAATCGAACCCCGGTCTCCCGCGTGACAGGCGGGGATACTGACCACTATACTACCGAGGATTATACTAGCTGTGCCGAAACCCGGGATCGAACCAGGGACCTTTAGATCTTCAGTCTAACGCTCTCCCAACTGAGCTATTTCGGCACGTCCAGCTTTAGCTAAAATTAGTTTCCATTACAAGGATGTGTAAATTATAAATATATGCAGATATTAAAAATGAAAATTTCAAGTTTTTTTAAGAACGAATCAAAGCTAAAATAAAATAACATTAACAAATGATCCGTCCCTTAGTTATTTTGTTTATACTTTGTAAAACAAAAAATAAAACAGAAAACTACATTACCATAATCTACAATTGATGTAAAATTTTGTTAGCTTACTTACAGAAGCATAACTGTTAAGAGTTCTATAGCTTGACCACTGAGAAAGTGATTATAAAATAAAAAATTGCCCTCCCCGGCAGGGAATCGAACCCCGGTCTCCCGCGTGACAGGCGGGGATACTGACCACTATACTACCGAGGATTATACTAGCTGTGCCGAAACCCGGGATCGAACCAGGGACCTTTAGATCTTCAGTCTAACGCTCTCCCAACTGAGTTATTTCGGCACGTCCAGCTTTAGCTAAAATTAGTTTCCATTACAAGGATGTGTAAATTATAAATATATGCAGATATTAAAAATGAAAATTTCAAGTTTTTTTAAGAACGAATCAAAGCTAAAATAAAATAACATTAACAAATGATCCGTCCCTTAGTTATTTTGTTTATACTTTGTAAAACAAAAAATAAAACAGAAAACTACATTACCATAATCTACAATTGATGTAAAATTTTGTTAGCTTACTTACAGAAGCATAACTGTTAAGAGTTCTATAGCTTGACCACTGAGAAAGTGATTATAAAATAAAAAATTGCCCTCCTCGGCGGGGAATCGAACCCCGGTCTCCCGCGTGACAGGCGGGGATACTGACCACTATACTACCGAGGATCATACTAGCTGTGCCGAAACCCGGGATCGAACCAGGGACCTTTAGATCTTCAGTCTAACGCTCTCCCAACTGAGCTATTTCGGCACGTCCAGCTTTAGCTAAAACTAGTTTCCATTACAAGGATGTGTAAATTATAAATATATGCAGATATTAAAAATGAAAATTTCAAGTTTTTTTAAGAACGAATCAAAGCTAAAATAAAATAACATTAACAAATGATCCGTCCCTTAGTTATTTTGTTTATACTTTGTAAAACAAAAAATAAAACAGAAAACTACATTACCATAATCTACAATTGATGTAAAATTTTGTTAGCTTACTTACAGAAGCATAACTGTTAAGAGTTCTATAGCTTGACCACTGAGAAAGTGATTATAAAATAAAAAATTGCCCTCCCCGGCGGGGAATCGAACCCCGGTCTCCCGCGTGACAGGCGGGCATACTGACCACTATACTACCGAGGATTATACTAGCTGTGCCGAAACCCGGGATCGAACCAGGGACCTTTAGATCTTCAGTCTAACGCTCTCCCAACTGAGCTATTTCGGCACGTCCAGCTTTAGCTAAAATTAGTTTCCATTACAAGGATGTGTAAATTATAAATATATGCAGATATTAAAAATGAAAATTTCAAGTTTTTTTAAGAACGAATCAAAGCTAAAATAAAATAACATTAACAAATGATCCGTCCCTTAGTTATTTTGTTTATACTTTGTAAAACAAAAAATAAAACAGAAAACTACATTACCATAATCTACAATTGATGTAAAATTTTGTTAGCTTACTTACAGAAGCATAACTGTTAAGAGTTCTATAGCTTGACCACTGAGAAAGTGATTATAAAATAAAAAATTGCCCTCCCCGGCAGGGAATCGAACCCCGGTCTCCCGCGTGACAGGCGGGGATACTGACCACTATACTACCGAGGATTATACTAGCTGTGCCGAAACCCGGGATCGAACCAGGGACCTTTAGATCTTCAGTCTAACGCTCTCCCAACTGAGCTATTTCGGCACGTCCAGCTTTAGCTAAAATTAGTTTCCATTACAAGGATGTGTAAATTATAAATATATGCAGATATTAGAAATGAAAATTTCAAGTTTTTTTAAGAACGAATCAAAGCTAAAATAAAATAACATTAACAAATGATCCGTCCCTTAGTTATTTTGTTTATACTTTGTAAAACAAAAAATAAAACAGAAAACTACATTACCATAATCTACAATTGATGTAAAATTTTGTTAGCTTACTTACAGAAGCATAACTGTTAAGAGTTCTATAGCTTGACCACTGAGAAAGTGATTATAAAATAAAAAATTGCCCTCCCCGGCGGGGAATCGAACCCCGGTCTCCCGCGTGACAGGCGGGGATACTGACCACTATACTACCGAGGATTATACTAGCTGTGCCGAAACCCGGGATCGAACCAGGGACCTTTAGATCTTCAGTCTAACGCTCTCCCAACTGAGCTATTTCGGCACGTCCAGCTTTAGCTAAAATTAGTTTCCATTACAAGGATGTGTAAATTATAAATATATGCAGATATTAAAAATGAAAATTTCAAGTTTTTTTAAGAACGAATCAAAGCTAAAATAAAATAACATTAACAAATCATCCGTCCCTTAGTTATTTTGTTTATACTTTGTAAAACAAAAAATAAAACAGAAAACTACATTACCATAATCTACAATTGATGTAAAATTTTGTTAGCTTACTTACAGAAGCATAACTGTTAAGAGTTCTATAGCTTGACCACTGAGAAAGTGATTATAAAATAAAAAATTGCCCTCCCCGGCAGGGAATCGAACCCCGGTCTCCCGCGTGACAGGCGGGGATACTGACCACTATACTACCGAGGATTATACTAGCTGTGCCGAAACCCGGGATCGAACCAGGGACCTTTAGATCTTCAGTCTAACGCTCTCCCAACTGAGTTATTTCGGCACGTCCAGCTTTAGCTAAAATTAGTTTCCATTACAAGGATGTGTAAATTATAAATATATGCAGATATTAAAAATGAAAATTTCAAGTTTTTTTAAGAACGAATCAAAGCTAAAATAAAATAACATTAACAAATGATCCGTCCCTTAGTTATTTTGTTTATACTTTGTAAAACAAAAAATAAAACAGAAAACTACATTACCATAATCTACAATTGATGTAAAATTTTGTTAGCTTACTTACAGAAGCATAACTGTTAAGAGTTCTATAGCTTGACCACTGAGAAAGTGATTATAAAATAAAAAATTGCCCTCCCCGGCGGGGAATCGAACCCCGGTCTCCCGCGTGACAGGCGGGGATACTGACCACTATACTACCGAGGATTATACTAGCTGTGCCGAAACCCGGGATCGAACCAGGGACCTTTAGATCTTCAGTCTAACGCTCTCCCAACTGAGCTATTTCGGCACGTCCAGCTTTAGCAAAAACTAGTTTCCATTACAAGGATGTGTAAATTATAAATATATGCAGATATTAAAAATGAAAATTTCAAGTTTTTTTAAGAACGAATCAAAGCTAAAATAAAATAACATTAACAAATGATCCGTCCCTTAGTTATTTTGTTTATACTTTGTAAAACAAAAAATAAAACAGAAAACTACATTACCATAATCTACAATTGATGTAAAATTTTGTTAGCTTACTTACAGAAGCATAACTGTTAAGAGTTCTATAGCTTGACCACTGAGAAAGTGATTATAAAATAAAAAATTGCCCTCCCCGGCGGGGAATCGAACCCCGGTCTCCCGCGTGACAGGCGGGGATACTGACCACTATACTACCGAGGATTATACTAGCTGTGCCGAAACCCGGGATCGAACCAGGGACCTTTAGATCTTCAGTCTAACGCTCTCCCAACTGAGCTATTTCGGCACGTCCAGCTTTAGCTAAAATTAGTTTCCATTACAAGGATGTGTAAATTATAAATATATGCAGATATTAAAAATGAAAATTTCAAGTTTTTTTAAGAACGAATCAAAGCTAAAATAAAATAACCTTAACAAATGATCCGTCCCTTAGTTATTTTGTTTATACTTTGTAAAACAAAAAATAAAACAGAAAACTACATTACCATAATCTACAATTGATGTAAAATTTTGTTAGCTTACTTACAGAAGCATAACTGTTAAGAGTTCTATAGCTTGACCACTGAGAAAATGATTATAAAATAAAAAATTGCCCTCCCCGGCGGGGAATCGAACCCCGGTCTCCCGCGTGACAGGCGGGGATACTGACCACTATACTACCGAGGATTATACTAGCTGTGCCGAAACCCGGGATCGAACCAGGGACCTTTAGATCTTCAGTCTAACGCTCTCTCAACTGAGCTATTTCGGCACGTCCAGCTTTAGCTAAAATTAGTTTCCATTACAAGGATGTGTAAATTATAAATGTATGCAGATATTAAAAATGAAAATTTCAAGTTTTTTTAAGAACGAATCAAAGCTAAAATAAAATAACATTAACAAATGATCCGTCCCTTAGTTATTTTGTTTATACTTTGTAAAACAAAAAATAAAACAGAAAACTACATTACCATAATCTACAATTGATGTAAAATTTTGTTAGCTTACTTACAGAAGCATAACTGTTAAGAGTTCTATAGCTTGACCACTGAGAAAGTGATTATAAAATAAAAAATTGCCCTCCCCGGCAGGGAATCGGACCCCGGTCTCCCGCGTGACAGGCGGGGATACTGACCACTATACTACCGAGGATTATACTAGCTGTGCCGAAACCCGGGATCGAACCAGGGACCTTTAGATCTTCAGTCTAACGCTCTCCCAACTGAGCTATTTCGGCACGTCCAGCTTTAGCTAAAATTAGTTTCCATTACAAGGATGTGTAAATTATAAATATATGCAGATATTAAAAATGAAAATTTCAAGTTTTTTTAAGAACGAATCAAAGCTAAAATAAAATAACATTAACAAATGATCCGTCCCTTAGTTATTTTGTTTATACTTTGTAAAACAAAAAATAAAACAGAAAACTACATTACCATAATCTACAATTGATGTAAAATTTTGTTAGCTTACTTACAGAAGCATAACTGTTAAGAGTTCTATAGCTTGACCACTGAGAAAGTGATTATAAAATAAAAAATTGCCCTCCCCGGCGGGGAATCGAACCCCGGTCTCCCGCGTGACAGGCGGGGATACTGACCACTATACTACCGAGGAATATACTAGCTGTGCCGAAACCCGGGATCGAACCAGGGACCTTTTGATATTCAGTCTAACGCTCTCCCAACTGAGCTATTTCGGCACGTCCAGCTTTAGCTAAAATTAGTTTCCATTACAAGGATGTGTAAATTATAAATATATGCAGATATTAAAAATGAAAATTTCAAGTTTTTTTAAGAACGAATCAAAGCTAAAATAAAATAACATTAACAAATGATCCGTCCCTTAGTTATTTTGTTTATACTTTGTAAAACAAAAAATAAAACAGAAAACTACATTACCATAATCTACAATTGATGTAAAATTTTGTTAGCTTACTTACAGAAGCATAACTGTTAAGAGTTCTATAGCTTGACCACTGAGAAAGTGATTATAAAATAAAAAATTGCCCTCCCCGGCGGGGAATCGAACCCCGGTCTCCCGCGTGACAGGCGGGGATACTGACCACTATACTACCGAGGATTATACTAGCTGTGCCGAAACCCGGGATCGAACCAGGGACCTTTAGATCTTCAGTCTAACGCTCTCCCAACTGAGCTATTTCGGCACGTCCAGCTTTAGCTAAAACTAGTTTCCATTACAAGGATGTGTAAATTATAAATATATGCAGATATTAAAAATGAAAATTTCAAGTTTTTTTAAGAACGAATCAAAGCTAAAATAAAATAACATTAACAAATGATCCGTCCCTTAGTTATTTTGTTTATACTTTGTAAAACAAAAAATAAAACAGAAAACTACATTACCATAATCTACAATTGATGTAAAATTTTGTTAGCTTACTTACAGAAGCATAACTGTTAAGAGTTCTATAGCTTGACCACTGAGAAAGTGATTATAAAACAAAAAATTGCCCTCCCCGGCGGGGAATCGAACCCCGGTCTCCCGCGTGACAGGCGGGGATACTGACCACTATACTACCGAGGATTATACTAGCTGTGCCGAAACCCGGGATCGAACCAGGGACCTTTAGATCTTCAGTCTAACGCTCTCCCAACTGAGCTATTTCGGCACGTCCAGCTTTAGCTAAAATTAGTTTCCATTACAAGGATGTGTAAATTATAAATATATGCAGATATTAAAAATGAAAATTTCAAGTTTTTTTAAGAACGAATCAAAGCTAAAATAAAATAACATTAACAAATGATCCGTCCATTAGTTATTTTGTTTATACTTTGTAATACAAAAAATAAAACAGAAAACTACATTACCATAATCTACAATTGATGTAAAATTTTGTTAGCTTACTTACAGAAGCATAACTGTTAAGAGTTCTATAGCTTGACCACTGAGAAAGTGATTATAAAATAAAAAATTGCCCTCCCCGGCGGGGAATCGAACCCCGGTCTCCCGCGTGACAGGCGGGGATACTGACCACTATACTACCGAGGATTATACTAGCTGTGCCGAAACCCGGGATCGAACCAGGGACCTTTAGATCTTCAGTCTAACGCTCTCCCAACTGAGCTATTTCGGCACGTCCAGCTTTAGCTAAAATTAGTTTCCATTACAAGGATGTGTAAATTATAAATATATGCAGATATTAAAAATGAAAATTTCAAGTTTTTTTAAGAACGAATCAAAGCTAAAATAAAATAACATTAACAAATGATCCGTCCCTTAGTTATTTTGTTTATACTTTGTAAAACAAAAAATAAAACAGAAAACTACATTACCATAATCTACAATTGATGTAAAATTTTGTTAGCTTACTTACAGAAGCATAACTGTTAAGAGTTCTATAGCTTGACCACTGAGAAAATGATTATAAAATAAAAAATTGCCCTCCCCGGCGGGGAATCGAACCCCGGTCTCCCGCGTGACAGGCGGGGATACTGACCACTATACTACCGAGGATTATACTAGCTGTGCCGAAACCCGGGATCGAACCAGGGACCTTTAGATCTTCAGTCTAACGCTCTCCCAACTGAGCTATTTCGGCACGTTCAGCTTTAGCTAAAATTAGTTTCCATTACAAGGATGTGTAAATTATAAATGTATGCAGATATTAAAAATGAAAATTTCAAGTTTTTTTAAGAACGAATCAAAGCTAAAATAAAATAACATTAACAAATGATCCGTCCCTTAGTTATTTTGTTTATACTTTGTAAAACAAAAAATAAAACAGAAAACTACATTACCATAATCTACAATTGATGTAAAATTTTGTTAGCTTACTTACAGAAGCATAACTGTTAAGAGTTCTATAGCTTGACCACTGAGAAAGTGATTATAAAATAAAAAATTGCCCTCCCCGGCGGGGAATCGAACCCCGGTCTCCCGCGTGACAGGCGGGGATACTGACCACTATACTACCGAGGATTATACTAGATGTGCCGAAACCCGGGATCGAACCAGGGACCTTTAGATCTTCAGTCTAACGCTCTCCCAACTGAGCTATTTCGGCACGTCCAGCTTTAGCTAAAATTAGTTTCCATTACAAGGATGTGTAAATTATAAATATATGCAGATATTAAAAATGAAAATTTCAAGTTTTTTTAAGAACGAATCAAAGCTAAAATAAAATAACATTAACAAATGATCCGTCCCTTAGTTATTTTGTTTATACTTTGTAAAACAAAAAATAAAACAGAAAACAACATTACCATAATCTACAATTGATGTAAAATTTTGTTAGCTTACTTACAGAAGCATAACTGTTAAGAGTTCTATAGCTTGACCACTGAGAAAGTGATTATAAAATAAAAAATTGCCCTCCCCGGCAGGGAATCGAACCCCGGTCTCCCGCGTGACAGGCGGGGATACTGACCACTATACTACCGAGGATTATACTAGCTGTGCCGAAACCCGGGATCGAACCAGGGACCTTTAGATCTTCAGTCTAACGCTCTCCCAACTGAGCTATTTCGGCACGTCCAGCTTTAGCTAAAATTAGTTTCCATTACAAGGATGTGTAAATTATAAATATATGCAGATATTAAAAATGAAAATTTCAAGTTTTTTTAAGAACGAATCAAAGCTAAAATAAAATAACATTAACAAATGATCCGTCCCTTAGTTATTTTGTTTATACTTTGTAAAACAAAAAATAAAACAGAAAACTACATTACCATAATCTACAATTGATGTAAAATTTTGTTAGCTTACTTACAGAAGCATAACTGTTAAGAGTTCTATAGCTTGACCACTGAGAAAGTGATTATAAAATAAAAAATTGCCCTCCCCGGCGGGGAATCGAACCCCGGTCTCCCGCGTGACAGGCGGGGATACTGACCACTATACTACCGAGGATTATACTAGCTGTGCCGAAACCCGGGACCTTTTGATATTCAGTCTAACGCTCTCCCAACTGAGCTATTTCGGCACGTCCAGCTTTAGCTAAAATTAGTTTCCATTACAAGGATGTGTAAATTATAAATATATGCAGATATTAAAAATGAAAATTTCAAGTTTTTTTAAGAACGAATCAAAGCTAAAATAAAATAACATTAACAAATGATCCGTCCCTTAGTTATTTTGTTTATACTTTGTAAAACAAAAAATAAAACAGAAAACTACATTACCATAATCTACAATTGATGTAAAATTTTGTTAGCTTACTTACAGAAGCATAACTGTTAAGAGTTCTATAGCTTGACCACTGAGAAAGTGATTATAAAATAAAAAATTGCCCTCCCCGGCGGGGAATCGAACCCCGGTCTCCCGCGTGACAGGCGGGGATACTGACCACTATACTACCGAGGATTATACTAGATGTGCCGAAACCCGGGATCGAACCAGGGACCTTTAGATCTTCAGTCTAACGCTCTCCCAACTGAGCTATTTCGGCACGTCCAGCTTTAGCTAAAATTAGTTTCCATTACAAGGATGTGTAAATTATAAATATATGCAGATATTAAAAATGAAAATTTCAAGTTTTTTTAAGAACGAATCAAAGCTAAAATAAAATAACATTAACAAATGATCCGTCCCTTAGTTATTTTGTTTATACTTTGTAAAACAAAAAATAAAACAGAAAACAGCATTACCATAATCTACAATTGATGTAAAATTTTGTTAGCTTACTTACAGAAGCATAACTGTTAAGAGTTCTATAGCTTGACCACTGAGAAAGTGATTATAAAATAAAAAATTGCCCTCCCCGGCGGGGAATCGAACCCCGGTCTCCCGCGTGACAGGCGGGGATACTGACCACTATACTACCGAGGATTATACTAGCTGTGCCGAAACCCGGGATCGAACCAGGGACCTTTAGATTTTCAGTCTAACGCTCTCCCAACTGAGCTATTTCGGCACGTCCAGCTTTAGCTAAAATTAGTTTCCATTACAAGGATGTGTAAATTATAAATATATGCAGATATTAAAAATGAAAATTTCAAGTTTTTTTAAGAACGAATCAAAGCTAAAATAAAATAACATTAACAAATGATCCGTCCCTTAGTTATTTTGTTTATACTTTGTAAAACAAAAAATAAAACAGAAAACTACATTACCATAATCTACAATTGATGTAAAATTTTGTTAGCTTACTTACAGAAGCATAACTGTTAAGAGTTCTATAGCTTGACCACTGAGAAAGTGATTATAAAATAAAAAATTGCCCTCCCCGGCAGGGAATCGAACCCCGGTCTCCCGCGTGACAGGCGGGGATACTGACCACTATACTACCGAGGATTATACTAGCTGTGCCGAAACCCGGGATCGAACCAGGGACCTTTAGATCTTCAGTCTAACGCTCTCCCAACTGAGCTATTTCGGCACGTCCAGCTTTAGCTAAAATTAGTTTCCATTACAAGGATGTGTAAATTATAAATATATGCAGATATTAAAAATGGAAATTTCAAGTTTTTTTAAGAACGAATCAAAGCTAAAATAAAATAACATTAACAAATGATCCGTCCCTTAGTTATTTTGTTTATACTTTGTAAAACAAAAAATAAAACAGAAAACTACATTACCATAATCTACAATTGATGTAAAATTTTGTTAGCTTACTTACAGAAGCATAACTGTTAAGAGTTCTATAGCTTGACCACTGAGAAAGTGATTATAAAATAAAAAATTGCCCTCCCCGGCGGGGAATCGAACCCCGGTCTCCCGCGTGACAGGCGGCGATACTGACCACTATACTACCGAGGATTATACTAGCTGTGCCGAAACCCGGGATCGAACCAGGGACCTTTAGATCTTCAGTCTAACGCTCTCCCAACTGAGCTATTTCGGCACGTCCAGCTTTAGCTAAAACTAGTTTCCATTACAAGGATGTGTAAATTATAAATATATGCAGATATTAAAAATGAAAATTTCAAGTTTTTTTAAGAACGAATCAAAGCTAAAATAAAATAACATTAACAAATGATCCGTCCCTTAGTTATTTTGTTTATACTTTGTAAAACAAAAAATAAAACAGAAAACTACATTACCATAATCTACAATTGATGTAAAATTTTGTTAGCTTACTTACAGAAGCATAACTGTTAAGAGTTCTATAGCTTGACCACTGAGAAAGTGATTATAAAATAAAAAATTGCCCTCCCCGGCGGGGAATCGAACCCCGGTCTCCCGCGTGACAGGCGGGGATACTGACCACTATACTACCGAGGATTATACTAGATGTGCCGAAACCCGGGATCGAACCAGGGACCTTTAGATCTTCAGTCTAACGCTCTCCCAACTGAGCTATTTCGGCACGTCCAGCTTTAGCTAAAATTAGTTTCCATTACAAGGATGTGTAAATTATAAATATATGCAGATATTAAAAATGAAAATTTCAAGTTTTTTTAAGAACGAATCAAAGCTAAAATAAAATAACATTAACAAATGATCCGTCCCTTAGTTATTTTGTTTATACTTTGTAAAACAAAAAATAAAACAGAAAACTACATTACCATAATCTACAATTGATGTAAAATTTTGTTAGCTTACTTACAGAAGCATAACTGTTAAGAGTTCTATAGCTTGACCACTGAGAAAGTGATTATAAAATAAAAAATTGCCCTCCCCGGCGGGGAATCGAACCCCGGTCTCCCGCGTGACAGGCGGGGATACTGACCACTATACTACCGAGGATTATACTAGCTGTGCCGAAACCCGGGATCGAACCAGGGACCTTTAGATCTTCAGTCTAACGCTCTCCCAACTGAGCTATTTCGGCACGTCCAGCTTTAGCTAAAATTAGTTTCCATTACAAGGATGTGTAAATTATAAATATATGCAGATATTAAAAATGAAAATTTCAAGTTTTTTTAAGAACGAATCAAAGCTAAAATAAAATAACATTAACAAATGATCCGTCCCTTAGTTATTTTGTTTATACTTTGTAAAACAAAAAATAAAACAGAAAACTACATTACCATAATCTACAATTGATGTAAAATTTTGTTAGCTTACTTACAGAAGCATAACTGTTAAGAGTTCTATAGCTTGACCTAGTGGCTGAGAGGTTGTGCTCTCGAAGCTGGTAGACGGGAGGTGCTGGGTTCGATCCCAATCGCGCCCGTCGGCCTAATCGTTCGGAGTTTTCGTGGTTTTCTTCGAACCGTGGATTTATCCATGCGTAAATACGGGTTAGGTTCCCTTAGAAAGACCCCCACGAAGGGCACTCCCCCCGGGCCTATATCCCTAGCGTAGATAATTGGCCGTCAATAATCAACCCAACCCTCTATAGCTTGACCACTGAGAAAGTGATTATAAAATAAAAAATTGCCCTCCCCGGCGGGGAATCGAACCCCGGTCTCCCGCGTGACAGGCGGGGATACTGACCACTATACTACCGAGGATTATACTAGCTGTGCCGAAACCCGGGATCGAACCAGGGACCTTTAGATCTTCAGTCTAACGCTCTCCCAACTGAGCTATTTCGGCACGTCCAGCTTTAGCTAAAATTAGTTTCCATTACAAGGATGTGTAAATTATAAATATATGCAGATATTAAAAATGAAAATTTCAAGTTTTTTTAAGAACGAATCAAAGCTAAAATAAAATAACATTAACAAATGATCCGTCCCTTAGTTATTTTGTTTATACTTTGTAAAACAAAAAATAAAACAGAAAACTACATTACCATAATCTACAATTGATGTAAAATTTTGTTAGCTTACTTACAGAAGCATAACTGTTAAGAGTTCTATAGCTTGACCACTGAGAAAGTGATTATAAAATAAAAAATTGCCCTCCCCGGCGGGGAATCGAACCCCGGTCTCCCGCGTGACAGGCGGCGATACTGACCACTATACTACCGAGGATTATACTAGCTGTGCCGAAACCCGGGATCGAACCAGGGACCTTTAGATCTTCAGTCTAACGCTCTCCCAACTGAGCTATTTCGGCACGTCCAGCTTTAGCTAAAACTAGTTTCCATTACAAGGATGTGTAAATTATAAATATATGCAGATATTAAAAATGAAAATTTCAAGTTTTTTTAAGAACGAATCAAAGCTAAAATAAAATAACATTAACAAATGATCCGTCCCTTAGTTATTTTGTTTATACTTTGTAAAACAAAAAATAAAACAGAAAACTACATTACCATAATCTACAATTGATGTAAAATTTTGTTAGCTTACTTACAGAAGCATAACTGTTAAGAGTTCTATAGCTTGACCACTGAGAAAGTGATTATAAAATAAAAAATTGCCCTCCCCGGCGGGGAATCGAACCCCGGTCTCCCGCGTGACAGGCGGGGATACTGACCACTATACTACCGAGGATTATACTAGATGTGCCGAAACCCGGGATCGAACCAGGGACCTTTAGATCTTCAGTCTAACGCTCTCCCAACTGAGCTATTTCGGCACGTCCAGCTTTAGCTAAAATTAGTTTCCATTACAAGGATGTGTAAATTATAAATATATGCAGATATTAAAAATGAAAATTTCAAGTTTTTTTAAGAACGAATCAAAGCTAAAATAAAATAACATTAACAAATGATCCGTCCCTTAGTTATTTTGTTTATACTTTGTAAAACAAAAAATAAAACAGAAAACTACATTACCATAATCTACAATTGATGTAAAATTTTGTTAGCTTACTTACAGAAGCATAACTGTTAAGAGTTCTATAGCTTGACCACTGAGAAAGTGATTATAAAATAAAAAATTGCCCTCCCCGGCGGGGAATCGAACCCCGGTCTCCCGCGTGACAGGCGGGGATACTGACCACTATACTACCGAGGATTATACTAGCTGTGCCGAAACCCGGGATCGAACCAGGGACCTTTAGATCTTCAGTCTAACGCTCTCCCAACTGAGCTATTTCGGCACGTCCAGCTTTAGCTAAAATTAGTTTCCATTACAAGGATGTGTAAATTATAAATATATGCAGATATTAAAAATGAAAATTTCAAGTTTTTTTAAGAACGAATCAAAGCTAAAATAAAATAACATTAACAAATGATCCGTCCCTTAGTTATTTTGTTTATACTTTGTAAAACAAAAAATAAAACAGAAAACTACATTACCATAATCTACAATTGATGTAAAATTTTGTTAGCTTACTTACAGAAGCATAACTGTTAAGAGTTCTATAGCTTGACCTAGTGGCTGAGAGGTTGTGCTCTCGAAGCTGGTAGACGGGAGGTGCTGGGTTCGATCCCAATCGCGCCCGTCGGCCTAATCGTTCGGAGTTTTCGTGGTTTTCTTCGAACCGTGGATTTATCCATGCGTAAATACGGGTTAGGTTCCCTTAGAAAGACCCCCACGAAGGGCACTCCCCCCGGGCCTATATCCCTAGCGTAGATAATTGGCCGTCAATAATCAACCCAACCCTCTATAGCTTGACCACTGAGAAAGTGATTATAAAATAAAAAATTGCCCTCCCCGGCGGGGAATCGAACCCCGGTCTCCCGCGTGACAGGCGGGGATACTGACCACTATACTACCGAGGATTATACTAGCTGTGCCGAAACCCGGGATCGAACCAGGGACCTTTAGATCTTCAGTCTAACGCTCTCCCAACTGAGCTATTTCGGCACGTCCAGCTTTAGCTAAAATTAGTTTCCATTACAAGGATGTGTAAATTATAAATATATGCAGATATTAAAAATGAAAATTTCAAGTTTTTTTAAGAACGAATCAAAGCTAAAATAAAATAACATTAACAAATGATCCGTCCCTTAGTTATTTTGTTTATACTTTGTAAAACAAAAAATAAAACAGAAAACTACATTACCATAATCTACAATTGATGTAAAATTTTGTTAGCTTACTTACAGAAGCATAACTGTTAGGAGTTCTATAGCTTGACCACTAAGAAAGTGATTATAAAATAAAAAATTGCCCTCCCCGGCGGGGAATCGAACCCCGGTCTCCCGCGTGACAGGCGGGGATACTGACCACTATACTACCGAGGATTATACTAGCTGTGCCGAAACCCGGGATCGAACCAGGGACCTTTAGATCTTCAGTCTAACGCTCTCCCAACTGAGCTATTTCGGCACGTCCAGCTTTAGCTAAAATTAGTTTCCATTACAAGGATGTGTAAATTATAAATATATGCAGATATTAAAAATGAAAATTTCAAGTTTTTTTAAGAACGAATCAAAGCTAAAATAAAATAACATTAACAAATGATCCGTCCCTTAGTTATTTTGTTTATACTTTGTAAAACAAAAAATAAAACAGAAAACTACATTACCATAATCTACAATTGATGTAAAATTTTCTTAGCTTACTTACAGAAGCATAACTGTTAAGAGTTCTATAGCTTGACCACTGAGAAAGTGATTATAAAATAAAAAATTGCCCTCCCCGGCGGGGAATCGAACCCCGGTCTCCCGCGTGACAGGCGGGGATACTGACCACTATACTACCGAGGATTATACTAGCTGTGCCGAAACCCGGGATCGAACCAGGGACCTTTAGATCTTCAGTCTAACGCTCTCCCAACTGAGCTATTTCGGCACGTCCAGCTTTAGCTAAAATTAGTTTCCATTACAAGGATGTGTAAATTATAAATATATGCAGATATTAAAAATGAAAATTTCAAGTTTTTTTAAGAACGAATCAAAGCTAAAATAAAATAACATTAACAAATGATCCGTCCCTTAGTTATTTTGTTTATACTTTGTAAAACAAAAAATAAAACAGAAAACTACATTACCATAATCTACAATTGATGTAAAATTTTGTTAGCTTACTTACAGAAGCATAACTGTTAAGAGTTCTATAGCTTGACCACTGAGAAAGTGATTATAAAATAAAAAATTGCCCTCCCCGGCGGGGAATCGAACCCCGGTCTCCCGCGTGACAGGCGGGGATACTGACCACTATACTACCGAGGATTATACTAGCTGTGCCGAAACCCGGGATCGAACCAGGGACCTTTAGATCTTCAGTCTAACGCTCTCCCAACTGAGCTATTTCGGCACGTCCAGCTTTAGCTAAAACTAGTTTCCATTACAAGGATGTGTAAATTATAAATATATGCAGATATTAAAAATGAAAATTTCAAGTTTTTTTAAGAACGAATCAAAGCTAAAATAAAATAACATTAACAAATGATCCGTCCCTTAGTTATTTTGTTTATACTTTGTAAAACAAAAAATAAAACAGAAAACTACATTACCATAATCTACAATTGATGTAAAATTTTGTTAGCTTACTTACAGAAGCATAACTGTTAAGAGTTCTATAGCTTGACCACTGAGAAAGTGATTATAAAATAAAAAATTGCCCTCCCCGGCGGGGAATCGAACCCCGGTCTCCCGCGTGACAGGCGGGGATACTGACCACTATACTACCGAGGATTATACTAGCTGTGCCGAAACCCGGGATCGAACCAGGGACCTTTAGATCTTCAGTCTAACGCTCTCCCAACTGAGCTATTTCGGCACGTCCAGCTTTAGCTAAAATTAGTTTCCATTACAAGGATGTGTAAATTATAAATATATGCAGATATTAAAAATGAAAATTTCAAGTTTTTTTAAGAACGAATCAAAGCTAAAATAAAATAACATTAACAAATGATCCGTCCCTTAGTTATTTTGTTTATACTTTGTAAAACAAAAAATAAAACAGAAAACTACATTACCATAATCTACAATTGATGTAAAATTTTGTTAGCTTACTTACAGAAGCATAACTGTTAAGAGTTCTATAGCTTGACCACTGAGAAAGTGATTATAAAATAAAAAATTGCCCTCCCCGGCGGGGAATCGAACCCCGGTCTCCCGCGTGACAGGCGGGGATACTGACCACTATACTACCGAGGATTATACTAGCTGTGCCGAAACCCGGGATCGAACCAGGGACCTTTAGATCTTCAGTCTAACGCTCTCCCAACTGAGCTATTTCGGCACGTCCAGCTTTAGCTAAAATTAGTTTCCATTACAAGGATGTGTAAATTATAAATATATGCAGATATTAAAAATGAAAATTTCAAGTTTTTTTAAGAACGAATCAAAGCTAAAATAAAATAACATTAACAAATGATCCGTCCCTTAGTTATTTTGTTTATACTTTGTAAAACAAAAAATAAAACAGAAAACTACATTACCATAATCTACAATTGATGTAAAATTTTGTTAGCTTACTTACAGAAGCATAACTGTTAAGAGTTCTATAGCTTGACCACTGAGAAAGTGATTATAAAATAAAAAATTGCCCTCCCCGGCGGGGAATCGAACCCCGGTCTCCCGCGTGACAGGCGGGGATACTGACCACTATACTACCGAGGATTATACTAGCTGTGCCGAAACCCGGGATCGAACCAGGGACCTTTAGATCTTCAGTCTAACGCTCTCCCAACTGAGCTATTTCGGCACGTCCAGCTTTAGCTAAAATTAGTTTCCATTACAAGGATGTGTAAATTATAAATATATGCAGATATTAAAAATGAAAATTTCAAGTTTTTTTAAGAACGAATCAAAGCTAAAATAAAATAACATTAACAAATGATCCGTCCCTTAGTTATTTTGTTTATACTTTGTAAAACAAAAAATAAAACAGAAAACTACATTACCATAATCTACAATTGATGTAAAATTTTGTTAGCTTACTTACAGAAGCATAACTGTTAAGAGTTCTATAGCTTGACCACTGAGAAAGTGATTATAAAATAAAAAATTGCCCTCCCCGGCGGGGAATCGAACCCCGGTCTCCCGCGTGACAGGCGGGGATACTGACCACTATACTACCGAGGATTATACTAGCTGTGCCGAAACCCGGGATCGAACCAGGGACCTTTAGATCTTCAGTCTAACGCTCTCCCAACTGAGCTATTTCGGCACGTCCAGCTTTAGCTAAAATTAGTTTCCATTACAAGGATGTGTAAATTATAAATATATGCAGATATTAAAAATGAAAATTTCAAGTTTTTTTAAGAACGAATCAAAGCTCAAATAAAATAACATTAACAAATGATCCGTCCCTTAGTTATTTTGTTTATACTTTGTAAAACAAAAAATAAAACAGAAAACTACATTACCATAATCTACAATTGATGTAAAATTTTGTTAGCTTACTTACAGAAGCATAACTGTTAAGAGTTCTATAGCTTGACCACTGAGAAAGTGATTATAAAATAAAAAATTGCCCTCCCCGGCGGGGAATCGAACCCCGGTCTCCCGCGTGACAGGCGGGGATACTGACCACTATACTACCGAGGATTATACTAGCTGTGCCGAAACCCGGGATCGAACCAGGGACCTTTAGATCTTCAGTCTAACGCTCTCCCAACTGAGCTATTTCGGCACGTCCAGCTTTAGCTAAAATTAGTTTCCATTACAAGGATGTGTAAATTATAAATATATGCAGATATTAAAAATGAAAATTTCAAGTTTTTTTAAGAACGAATCAAAGCTAAAATAAAATAACATTAACAAATGATCCGTCCCTTAGTTATTTTGTTTATACTTTGTAAAACAAAAAATAAAACAGAAAACTACATTACCATAATCTACAATTGATGTAAAATTTTGTTAGCTTACTTACAGAAGCATAACTGTTAAGAGTTCTATAGCTTGACCTAGTGGCTGAGAGGTTGTGCTCTCGAAGCTGGTAGACGGGAGGTGCTGGGTTCGATCCCAATCGCGCCCGTCGGCCTAATCGTTCGGAGTTTTCGTGGTTTTCTTCGAACCGTGGATTTATCCATGCGTAAATACGGGTTAGGTTCCCTTAGAAAGACCCCCACGAAGGGCACTCCCCCCGGGCCTATATCCCTAGCGTAGATAATTGGCCGTCAATAATCAACCCAACCCTCTATAGCTTGACCACTGAGAAAGTGATTATAAAATAAAAAATTGCCCTCCCCGGCGGGGAATCGAACCCCGGTCTCCCGCGTGACAGGCGGGGATACTGACCACTATACTACCGAGGATTATACTAGCTGTGCCGAAACCCGGGATCGAACCAGGGACCTTTAGATCTTCAGTCTAACGCTCTCCCAACTGAGCTATTTCGGCACGTCCAGCTTTAGCTAAAATTAGTTTCCATTACAAGGATGTGTAAATTATAAATATATGCAGATATTAAAAATGAAAATTTCAAGTTTTTTTAAGAACGAATCAAAGCTAAAATAAAATAACATTAACAAATGATCCGTCCCTTAGTTATTTTGTTTATACTTTGTAAAACAAAAAATAAAACAGAAAACTACATTACCATACTACAATTGATGTAAAATTTTGTTAGCTTACTTACAGAAGCATAACTGTTAAGAGTTCTATAGCTTGACCACTGAGAAAGTGATTATAAAATAAAAAATTGCCCTCCCCGGCGGGGAATCGAACCCCGGTCTCCCGCGTGACAGGCGGGGATACTGACCACTATACTACCGAGGATTATACTAGCTGTGCCGAAACCCGGGATCGAACCAGGGACCTTTAGATCTTCAGTCTAACGCTCTCCCAACTGAGCTATTTCGGCACGTCCAGCCTTCGCTAAAATTAGTTTCCATTACAAGGATGTGTAAATTATAAATATATGCAGATATTAAAAATGAAAATTTCAAGTTTTTTTAAGAACGAATCAAAGCTAAAATAAAATAACATTAACAAATGATCCGTCCCTTAGTTATTTTGTTTATACTTTGTAAAACAAAAAATAAAACAGAAAACTACATTACCATAATCTACAATTGATGTAAAATTTTGTTAGCTTACTTACAGAAGCATAACTGTTAAGAGTTCTATAGCTTGACCACTGAGAAAGTGATTATAAAATAAAAAATTGCCCTTCCCGGCGGGGAATCGAACCCCGGTCTCCCGCGTGACAGGCGGGGATACTGACCACTATACTACCGAGGATTATACTAGCTGTGCCGAAACCCGGGATCGAACCAGGGACCTTTAGATCTTCAGTCTAACGCTCTCCCAACTGAGCTATTTCGGCACGTCCAGCTTTAGCTAAAATTAGTTTCCATTACAAGGATGTGTAAATTATAAATATATGCAGATATTAAAAATGAAAATTTCAAGTTTTTTTAAGAACGAATCAAAGCTAAAATAAAATAACATTAACAAATGATCCGTCCCTTAGTTATTTTGTTTATACTTTGTAAAACAAAAAATAAAACAGAAAACTACATTACCATAATCTACAATTGATGTAAAATTTTGTTAGCTTACTTACAGAAGCATAACTGTTAAGAGTTCTATAGCTTGACCACTGAGAAAGTGATTATAAAATAAAAAATTGCCCTCCCCGGCGGGGAATCGAACCCCGGTCTCCCGCGTGACAGGCGGGGATACTGACCACTATACTACCGAAGATTATACTAGCTGTGCCGAAACCCGGGATCGAACCAGGGACCTTTAGATCTTCAGTCTAACGCTCTCCCAACTGAGCTATTTCGTCACGTCCAGCTTTAGCTAAAATTAGTTTCCATTACAAGGATGTGTAAATTATAAATATATGCAGATATTAAAAATGAAAATTTCAAGTTTTTTTAAGAACGAATCAAAGCTAAAATAAAATAACATTAACAAATGATCCGTCCCTTAGTTATTTTGTTTATACTTTGTAAAACAAAAAATAAAACAGAAAACTACATTACCATAATCTACAATTGATGTAAAATTTTGTTAGCTTACTTACAGAAGCATAACTGTTAAGAGTTCTATAGCTTGACCACTGAGAAAGTGATTATAAAATAAAAAATTGCCCTCCCCGGCGGGGAATCGAACCCCGGTCTCCCGCGTGACAGGCGGGGATACTGACCACTATACTACCGAGGATTATACTAGCTGTGCCGAAACCCGGGATCGAACCAGGGACCTTTAGATCTTCAGTCTAACGCTCTCCCAACTGAGCTATTTCGGCACGTCCAGCTTTAGCTAAAATTAGTTTCCATTACAAGGATGTGTAAATTATAAATATATGCAGATATTAAAAATGAAAATTTCAAGTTTTTTTAAGAACGAATCAAAGCTAAAATAAAATAACATTAACAAATGATCCGTCCCTTAGTTATTTTGTTTATACTTTGTAAAACAAAAAATAAAACAGAAAACTACATTACCATAATCTACAATTGATGTAAAATTTTGTTAGCTTACTTACAGAAGCATAACTGTTAAGAGTTCTATAGCTTGACCACTGAGAAAGTGATTATAAAATAAAAAATTGCCCTCCCCGGCGGGGAATCGAACCCCGGTCTCCCGCGTGACAGGCGGGGATACTGACCACTATACTACCGAGGATTATACTAGCTGTGCCGAAACCCGGGATCGAACCAGGGACCTTTAGATCTTCAGTCTAACGCTCTCCCAACTGAGCTATTTCGGCACGTCCAGCTTTAGCTAAAATTAGTTTCCATTACAAGGATGTGTAAATTATAAATATATGCAGATATTAAAAATGAAAATTTCAAGTTTTTTTAAGAACGGATCAAAGCTAAAATAAAATAACATTAACAAATGATCCGTCCCTTAGTTATTTTGTTTATACTTTGTAAAACAAAAAATAAAACAGAAAACTACATTACCATAATCTACAATTGATGTAAAATTTTGTTAGCTTACTTACAGAAGCATAACTGTTAAGAGTTCTATAGCTTGACCACTGAGAAAGTGATTATAAAATAAAAAATTGCCCTCCACGGCGGGGAATCGAACCCCGGTCTCCCGCGTGACAGGCGGGGATACTGACCACTATACTACCGAGGATTATACTAGCTGTGCCGAAACCCGGGATCGAACCAGGGACCTTTAGATCTTCAGTCTAACGCTCTCCCAACTGAGCTATTTCGGCACGTCCAGCTTTAGCTAAAATTAGTTTCCATTACAAGGATGTGTAAATTATAAATATATGCAGATATTAAAAATGAAAATTTCAAGTTTTTTTAAGAACGAATCAAAGCTAAAATAAAATAACATTAACAAATGATCCGTCCCTTAGTTATTTTGTTTATACTTTGTAAAACAAAAAATAAAACAGAAAACTACATTACCATAATCTACAATTGATGTAAAATTTTGTTAGCTTACTTACAGAAGCATAACTGTTAAGAGTTCTATAGCTTGACCACTGAGAAAGTGATTATAAAATAAAAAATTGCCCTCCCCGGCGGGGAATCGAACCCCGGTCTCCCGCGTGACAGGCGGGGATACTGACCACTATACTACCGAGGATTATACTAGCTGTGCCGAAACCCGTGATCGAACCAGGGACCTTTAGATCTTCAGTCTAACGCTCTCCCAACTGAGCTATTTCGGCACGTCCAGCTTTAGCTAAAATTAGTTTCCATTACAAGGATGTGTAAATTATAAATATATGCAGATATTAAAAATGAAAATTTCAAGTTTTTTTAAGAACGAATCAAAGCTAAAATAAAATAACATTGACAAATGATCCGTCCCTTAGTTATTTTGTTTATACTTTGTAAAACAAAAAATAAAACAGAAAACTACATTACCATAATCTACAATTGATGTAAAATTTTGTTAGCTTACTTACAGAAGCATAACTGTTAAGAGTTCTATAGCTTGACCACTGAGAAAGTGATTATAAAATAAAAAATTGCCCTCCCCGGCGGGGAATCGAACCCCGGTCTCCCGCGTGACAGGCGGGGATACTGACCACTATACTACCGAGGATTATACTAGCTGTGCCGAAACCCGGGATCGAACCAGGGACCTTTAGATCTTCAGTCTAACGCTCTCCCAACTGAGCTATTTCGGCACGTCCAGCTTTAGCTAAAATTAGTTTCCATTACAAGGATGTGTAAATTATAAATATATGCAGATATTAAAAATGAAAATTTCAAGTTTTTTTAAGAACGAATCAAAGCTAAAATAAAATAACATTAACAAATGATCCGTCCCTTAGTTATTTTGTTTATACTTTGTAAAACAAAAAATAAAACAGAAAACTACATTACCATAATCTACAATTGATGTAAAATTTTGTTAGCTTACTTACAGAAGCATAACTGTTAAGAGTTCTATAGCTTGACCACTGAGAAAGTGATTATAAAATAAAAAATTGCCCTTCCCGGCGGGGAATCGAACCCCGGTCTCCCGCGTGACAGGCGGGGATACTGACCACTATACTACCGAGGATTATACTAGCTGTGCCGAAACCCGGGATCGAACCAGGGACCTTTAGATCTTCAGTCTAACGCTCTCCCAACTGAGCTATTTCGGCACGTCCAGCTTTAGCTAAAATTAGTTTCCATTACAAGGATGTGTAAATTATAAATATATGCAGATATTAAAAATGAAAATTTCAAGTTTTTTTAAGAACGAATCAAAGCTAAAATAAAATAACATTAACAAATGATCCGTCCCTTAGTTATTTTGTTTATACTTTGTAAAACAAAAAATAAAACAGAAAACTACATTACCATAATCTACAATTGATGTAAAATTTTGTTAGCTTACTTACAGAAGCATAACTGTTAAGAGTTCTATAGCTTGACCACTGAGAAAGTGATTATAAAATAAAAAATTGCCCTCCCCGGCGGGGAATCGAACCCCGGTCTCCCGCGTGACAGGCGGGGATACTGACCACTATACTACCGAGGATTATACTAGCTGTGCCGAAACCCGGGATCGAACCAGGGACCTTTAGATCTTCAGTCTAACGCTCTCCCAACTGAGCTATTTCGGCACGTCCAGCTTTAGCTAAAATTAGTTTCCATTACAAGGATGTGTAAATTATAAATATATGCAGATATTAAAAATGAAAATTTCAAGTTTTTTTAAGAACGAATCAAAGCTAAAATAAAATAACATTAACAAATGATCCGTCCCTTAGTTATTTTGTTTATACTTTGTAAAACAAAAAATAAAACAGAAAACTACATTACCATAATCTACAATTGATGTAAAATTTTGTTAGCTTACTTACAGAAGCATAACTGTTAAGAGTTCTATAGCTTGACCACTGAGAAAGTGATTATAAAATAAAAAATTGCCCTCCCCGGCGGGGAATCGAACCCCGGTCTCCCGCGTGACAGGCGGGGATACTGACCACTATACTACCGAGGATTATACTAGCTGTGCCGAAACCCGTGATCGAACCAGGGACCTTTAGATCTTCAGTCTAACGCTCTCCCAACTGAGCTATTTCGGCACGTCCAGCTTTAGCTAAAATTAGTTTCCATTACAAGGATGTGTAAATTATAAATATATGCAGATATTAAAAATGAAAATTTCAAGTTTTTTTAAGAACGAATCAAAGCTAAAATAAAATAACATTGACAAATGATCCGTCCCTTAGTTATTTTGTTTATACTTTGTAAAACAAAAAATAAAACAGAAAACTACATTACCATAATCTACAATTGATGTAAAATTTTGTTAGCTTACTTACAGAAGCATAACTGTTAAGAGTTCTATAGCTTGACCACTGAGAAAGTGATTATAAAATAAAAAATTGCCCTCCCCGGCGGGGAATCGAACCCCGGTCTCCCGCGTGACAGGCGGGGATACTGACCACTATACTACCGAGGATTATACTAGCTGTGCCGAAACCCGGGATCGAACCAGGGACCTTTAGATCTTCAGTCTAACGCTCTCCCAACTGAGCTATTTCGACACGTCCAGCTTTAGCTAAAATTAGTTTCCATTACAAGGATGTGTAAATTATAAATATATGCAGATATTAAAAATGAAAATTTCAAGTTTTTTTAAGAACGAATCAAAGCTAAAATAAAATAACATTAACAAATGATCCGTCCCTTAGTTATTTTGTTTATACTTTGTAAAACAAAAAATAAAACAGAAAACTACATTACCATAATCTACAATTGATGTAAAATTTTGTTAGCTTACTTACAGAAGCATAACTGTTAAGAGTTCTATAGCTTGACCACTGAGAAAGTGATTATAAAATAAAAAATTGCCCTCCCCGGCGGGGAATCGAACCCCGGTCTCCCGCGTGACAGGCGGGGATACTGACCACTATACTACCGAGGATTATACTAGCTGTGCCGAAACCCGGGATCGAACCAGGGACCTTTAGATCTTCAGTCTAACGCTCTCCCAACTGAGCTATTTCGGCACGTCCAGCTTTAGCTAAAATTAGTTTCCATTACAAGGATGTGTAAATTATAAATATATGCAGATATTAAAAATGAAAATTTCAAGTTTTTTTAAGAACGAATCAAAGCTAAAATAAAATAACATTAACAAATGATCCGTCCCTTAGTTATTTTGTTTATACTTTGAAAAACAAAAAATAAAACAGAAAACTACATTACCATAATCTACAATTGATGTAAAATTTTGTTAGCTTACTTACAGAAGCATAACTGTTAAGAGTTCTATAGCTTGACCACTGAGAAAGTGATTATAAAATAAAAAATTGCCCTCCCCGGCGGGGAATCGAACCCCGGTCTCCCGCGTGACAGGCGGGGATACTGACCACTATACTACCGAGGATTATACTAGCTGTGCCGAAACCCGGGATCGAACCAGGGACCTTTAGATCTTCAGTCTAACGCTCTCCCAACTGAGCTATTTCGGCACGTCCAGCTTTAGCTAAAATTAGTTTCCATTACAAGGATGTGTAAATTTTAAATATATGCAGATATTAAAAATGAAAATTTCAAGTTTTTTTAAGAACGAATCAAAGCTAAAATAAAATAACATTAACAAATGATCCGTCCCTTAGTTATTTTGTTTATACTTTGTAAAACAAAAAATAAAACAGAAAACTACATTACCATAATCTACAATTGATGTAAAATTTTGTTAGCTTACTTACAGAAGCATAACTGTTAAGAGTTCTATAGCTTGACCACTGAGAAAGTGATTATAAAATAAAAAATTGCCCTTCCCGGCGGGGAATCGAACCCCGGTCTCCCGCGTGACAGGCGGGGATACTGACCACTATACTACCGAGGATTATACTAGCTGTGCCGAAACCCGGGATCGAACCAGGGACCTTTAGATCTTCAGTCTAACGCTCTCCCAACTGAGCTATTTCGGCACGTCCAGCTTTAGCTAAAATTAGTTTCCATTACAAGGATGTGTAAATTATAAATATATGCAGATATTAAAAATGAAAATTTCAAGTTTTTTTAAGAACGAATCAAAGCTAAAATAAAATAACATTAACAAATGATCCGTCCCTTAGTTATTTTGTTTATACTTTGTAAAACAAAAAATAAAACAGAAAACTACATTACCATAATCTACAATTGATGTAAAATTTTGTTAGCTTACTTACAGAAGCATAACTGTTAAGAGTTCTATAGCTTGACCACTGAGAAAGTGATTATAAAATAAAAAATTGCCCTTCCCGGCGGGGAATCGAACCCCGGTCTCCCGCGTGACAGGCGGGGATACTGACCACTATACTACCGAGGATTATACTAGCTGTGCCGAAACCCGTGATCGAACCAGGGACCTTTAGATCTTCAGTCTAACGCTCTCCCAACTGAGCTATTTCGGCACGTCCAGCTTTAGCTAAAATTAGTTTCCATTACAAGGATGTGTAAATTATAAATATATGCAGATATTAAAAATGAAAATTTCAAGTTTTTTTAAGAACGAATCAAAGCTAAAATAAAATAACATTGACAAATGATCCGTCCCTTAGTTATTTTGTTTATACTTTGTAAAACAAAAAATAAAACAGAAAACTACATTACCATAATCTACAATTGATGTAAAATTTTGTTAGCTTACTTACAGAAGCATAACTGTTAAGAGTTCTATAGCTTGACCACTGAGAAAGTGATTATAAAATAAAAAATTGCCCTCCCCGGCGGGGAATCGAACCCCGGTCTCCCGCGTGACAGGCGGGGATACTGACCACTATACTACCGAGGATTATACTAGCTGTGCCGAAACCCGGGATCGAACCAGGGACCTTTAGATCTTCAGTCTAACGCTCTCCCAACTGAGCTATTTCGACACGTCCAGCTTTAGCTAAAATTAGTTTCCATTACAAGGATGTGTAAATTATAAATATATGCAGATATTAAAAATGAAAATTTCAAGTTTTTTTAAGAACGAATCAAAGCTAAAATAAAATAACATTAACAAATGATCCGTCCCTTAGTTATTTTGTTTATACTTTGTAAAACAAAAAATAAAACAGAAAACTACATTACCATAATCTACAATTGATGTAAAATTTTGTTAGCTTACTTACAGAAGCATAACTGTTAAGAGTTCTATAGCTTGACCACTGAGAAAGTGATTATAAAATAAAAAATTGCCCTCCCCGGCGGGGAATCGAACCCCGGTCTCCCGCGTGACAGGCGGGGATACTGACCACTATACTACCGAGGATTATACTAGCTGTGCCGAAACCCGGGATCGAACCAGGGACCTTTAGATCTTCAGTCTAACGCTCTCCCAACTGAGCTATTTCGGCACGTCCAGCTTTAGCTAAAATTAGTTTCCATTACAAGGATGTGTAAATTATAAATATATGCAGATATTAAAAATGAAAATTTCAAGTTTTTTTAAGAACGAATCAAAGCTAAAATAAAATAACATTAACAAATGATCCGTCCCTTAGTTATTTTGTTTATACTTTGAAAAACAAAAAATAAAACAGAAAACTACATTACCATAATCTACAATTGATGTAAAATTTTGTTAGCTTACTTACAGAAGCATAACTGTTAAGAGTTCTATAGCTTGACCACTGAGAAAGTGATTATAAAATAAAAAATTGCCCTCCCCGGCGGGGAATCGAACCCCGGTCTCCCGCGTGACAGGCGGGGATACTGACCACTATACTACCGAGGATTATACTAGCTGTGCCGAAACCCGGGATCGAACCAGGGACCTTTAGATCTTCAGTCTAACGCTCTCCCAACTGAGCTATTTCGGCACGTCCAGCTTTAGCTAAAATTAGTTTCCATTACAAGGATGTGTAAATTATAAATATATGCAGATATTAAAAATGAAAATTTCAAGTTTTTTTAAGAACGAATCAAAGCTAAAATAAAATAACATTAACAAATGATCCGTCCCTTAGTTATTTTGTTTATACTTTGTAAAACAAAAAATAAAACAGAAAACTACATTACCATAATCTACAATTGATGTAAAATTTTGTTAGCTTACTTACAGAAGCATAACTGTTAAGAGTTCTATAGCTTGACCACTGAGAAAGTGATTATAAAATAAAAAATTGCCCTCCCCGGCGGGGAATCGAACCCCGGTCTCCCGCGTGACAGGCGGGGATACTGACCACTATACTACCGAGGATTATACTAGCTGTGCCGAAACCCGGGATCGAACCAGGGACCTTTAGATCTTCAGTCTAACGCTCTCCCAACTGAGCTATTTCGGCACGTCCAGCTTTAGCTAAAATTAGTTTCCATTACAAGGATGTGTAAATTATAAATATATGCAGATATTAAAAATGAAAATTTCAAGTTTTTTTAAGAACGAATCAAAGCTAAAATAAAATAACATTAACAAATGATCCGTCCCTTAGTTATTTTGTTTATACTTTGTAAAACAAAAAATAAAACAGAAAACTACATTACCATAATCTACAATTGATGTAAAATTTTGTTAGCTTACTTACAGAAGCATAACTGTTAAGAGTTCTATAGCTTGACCACTGAGAAAGTGATTATAAAATAAAAAATTGCCCTCCCCGGCGGGGAATCGAACCCCGGTCTCCCGCGTGACAGGCGGGGATACTGACCACTATACTACCGAGGATTATACTAGCTGTGCCGAAACCCGGGATCGAACCAGGGACCTTTAGATCTTCAGTCTAACGCTCTCCCAACTGAGCTATTTCGGCACGTCCAGCTTTAGCTAAAATTAGTTTCCATTACAAGGATGTGTAAATTATAAATATATGCAGATATTAAAAATGAAAATTTCAAGTTTTTTTAAGAACGAATCAAAGCTAAAATAAAATAACATTAACAAATGATCCGTCCCTTAGTTATTTTGTTTATACTTTGTAAAACAAAAAATAAAACAGAAAACTACATTACCATAATCTACAATTGATGTAAAATTTTGTTAGCTTACTTACAGAAGCATAACTGTTAAGAGTTCTATAGCTTGACCACTGAGAAAGTGATTATAAAATAAAAAATTGCCCTCCCCGGCGGGGAATCGAACCCCGGTCTCCCGCGTGACAGGCGGGGATACTGACCACTATACTACCGAGGATTATACTAGCTGTGCCGAAACCCGGGATCGAACCAGGGACCTTTAGATCTTCAGTCTAACGCTCTCCCAACTGAGCTATTTCGGCACGTCCAGCCTTAGCTAAAATTAGTTTCGATTACAAGGATGTGTAAATTATAAATATATGCAGATATTAAAAATGAAAATTTCAAGTTTTTTTAAGAACGAATCAAAGCTAAAATAAAATAACATTAACAAATGATCCGTCCCTTAGTTATTTTGTTTATACTTTGTAAAACAAAAAATAAAACAGAAAACTACATTACCATAATCTACAATTGATGTAAAATTTTGTTAGCTTACTTACAGAAGCATAACTGTTAAGAGTTCTATAGCTTGACCACTGAGAAAGTGATTATAAAATAAAAAATTGCCCTCCCCGGCGGGGAATCGAACCCCGGTTTCCCGCGTGACAGGCGGGGATACTGACCACTATACTACCGAGGATTATACTAGCTGCGCCGAAACCCGGGATCGAACCAGGGACCTTTAGATCTTCAATCTAACGCTCTCCCAACTGAGCTATTTCGGCACGTCCAGCTTTAGCTAAAATTAGTTTCCATTACAAGGATGTGTAAATTATAAATATATGCAGATATTAAAAATGAAAATTTCAAGTTTTTTTAAGAACGAATCAAAGCTAAAATAAAATAACATTAACAAATGATCCGTCCCTTAGTTATTTTGTTTATACTTTGTAAAACAAAAAATAAAACAGAAAACTACATTACCATAATCTACAATTGATGTAAAATTTTGTTAGCTTACTTACAGAAGCATAACTGTTAAGAGTTCTATAGCTTGACCACTGAGAAAGTGATTATAAAATAAAAAATTGCCCTCCCCGGCGGGGAATCGAACCCCGGTCTCCCGCGTGACAGGCGGGGATACTGACCACTATACTACCGAGGATTATACTAGCTGTGCCGAAACCCGGGATCGAACCAGGGACCTATAGATCTTCAGTCTAACGCTCTCCCAACTGAGCTATTTCGGCACGTCCAGCTTTAGCTAAAATTAGTTTCCATTACAAGGATGTGTAAATTATAAATATATGCAGATATTAAAAATGAAAATTTCAAGTTTTTTTAAGAACGAATCAAAGCTAAAATAAAATAACATTAACAAATGATCCGTCCCTTAGTTATTTTGTTTATACTTTGTAAAACAAAAAATAAAACAGAAAACTACATTACCATAATCTACAATTGATGTAAAATTTTGTTAGCTTACTTACAGAAGCATAACTGTTAAGAGTTCTATAGCTTGACCACTGAGAAAGTGATTATAAAATAAAAAATTGCCCTCCCCGGCGGGGAATCGAACCCCGGTCTCCCGCGTGACAGGCGGGGATACTGACCACTATACTACCGAGGATTATACTAGCTGTGCCGAAACCCGGGATCGAACCAGGGACCTTTAGATCTTCAGTCTAACGCTCTCCCAACTGAGCTATTTCGGCACGTCCAGCTTTAGCTAAAATTAGTTTCCATTACAAGGATGTGTAAATTATAAATATATGCAGATATTAAAAATGAAAATTTCAAGTTTTTTTAAGAACGAATCAAAGCTAAAATAAAATAACATTAACAAATGATCCGTCCCTTAGTTATTTTGTTTATACTTTGTAAAACAAAAAATAAAACAGAAAACTACATTACCATAATCTACAATTGATGTAAAATTTTGTTAGCTTACTTACAGAAGCATAACTGTTAAGAGTTCTATAGCTTGACCACTGAGAAAGTGATTATAAAATAAAAAATTGCCCTCCCCGGCGGGGAATCGAACCCCGGTCTCCCGCGTGACAGGCGGGGATACTGACCACTATACTACCGAGGATTATACTAGCTGTGCCGAAACCCGGGATCGAACCAGGGACCTTTAGATCTTCAGTCTAACGCTCTCCCAACTGAGCTATTTCGGCACGTCCAGCTTTAGCTAAAATTAGTTTCCATTACAAGGATGTGTAAATTATAAATATATGCAGATATTAAAAATGAAAATTTCAAGTTTTTTTAAGAACGAATCAAAGCTAAAATAAAATAACATTAACAAATGATCCGTCCCTTAGTTATTTTGTTTATACTTTGTAAAACAAAAAATAAAACAGAAAACTACATTACCATAATCTACAATTGATGTAAAATTTTGTTAGCTTACTTACAGAAGCATAACTGTTAAGAGTTCTATAGCTTGACCACTGAGAAAGTGATTATAAAATAAAAAATTGCCCTCCCCGGCGGGGAATCGAACCCCTGTCTCCCGCGTGACAGGCGGGGATACTGACCACTATACTACCGAGGATTATACTAGCTGTGCCGAAACCCGGGATCGAACCAGGGACCTTTAGATCTTCAGTCTAACGCTCTCCCAACTGAGCTATTTCGGCACGTCCAGCCTTAGCTAAAATTAGTTTCCATTACAAGGATGTGTAAATTATAAATATATGCAGATATTAAAAATGAAAATTTCAAGTTTTTTTAAGAACGAATCAAAGCTAAAATAAAATAACATTAACAAATGATCCGTCCCTTAGTTATTTTGTTTATACTTTGTAAAACAAAAAATAAAACAGAAAACTACATTACCATAATCTACAATTGATGTAAAATTTTGTTAGCTTACTTACAGAAGCATAACTGTTAAGAGTTCTATAGCTTGACCACTGAGAAAGTGATTATAAAATAAAAAATTGCCCTCCCCGGCGGGGAATGGAACCCCGGTCTCCCGCGTGACAGGCGGGGATACTGACCACTATACTACCGAGGATTATACTAGCTGTGCCGAAACCCGGGATCGAACCAGGGATCTTTAGATCTTCAGTCTAACGCTCTCCCAACTGAGCTATTTCGGCACGTCCAGCCTTAGCTAAAATTAGTTTCCATTACAAGGATGTGTAAATTATAAATATATGCAGATATTAAAAATGAAAATTTCAAGTTTTTTTAAGAACGAATCAAAGCTAAAATAAAATAACATTAACAAATGATCCGTCCCTTAGTTATTTTGTTTATACTTTGTAAAACAAAAAATAAAACAGAAAACTACATTACCATAATCTACAATTGATGTAAAATTTTGTTAGCTTACTTACAGAAGCATAACTGTTAAGAGTTCTATAGCTTGACCACTGAGAAAGTGATTATAAAATAAAAAATTGCCCTCCCTGGCGGGAATCGAACCCCGGTCTCCCGCGTGACAGGCGGGGATACTGACCACTATACTACCGAGGATTATACTAGCTGTGCCGAAACCCGGGATCGAACCAGGGACCTTTAGATCTTCAGTCTAACGCTCTCCCAACTGAGCTATTTCGGCACGTCCAGCTTTAGCTAAAATTAGTTTCCATTACAAGGATGTGTAAATTATAAATATATGCAGATATTAAAAATGAAAATTTCAAGTTTTTTTAAGAACGAATCAAAGCTAAAATAAAATAACATTAACAAATGATCCGTCCCTTAGTTATTTTGTTTATACTTTGTAAAACAAAAAATAAAACAGAAAACTACATTACCATAATCTACAATTGATGTAAAATTTTGTTAGCTTACTTACAGAAGCATAACTGTTAAGAGTTCTATAGCTTGACCACTGAGAAAGTGATTATAAAATAAAAAATTGCCCTCCGCGGCGGGGAATCGAACCCCGGTCTCCCGCGTGACAGGCGGGGATACTGACCACTATACTACCGAGGATTATACTAGCTGTGCCGAAACCCGGGATCGAACCAGGGACCTTTAGATCTTCAGTCTAACCCTCTCCCAACTGAGCTATTTCGGCACGTCCAGCTTTAGCTAAAATTAGTTTCCATTACAAGGATGTGTAAATTATAAATATATGCAGATATTAAAAATGAAAATTTCAAGTTTTTTTAAGAACGAATCAAAGCTAAAATAAAATAACATTAACAAATGATCCGTCCCTTAGTTATTTTGTTTATACTTTGTAAAACAAAAAATAAAACAGAAAACTACATTACCATAATCTACAATTGATGTAAAATTTTGTTAGCTTACTTACAGAAGCATAACTGTTAAGAGTTCTATAGCTTGACCACTGAGAAAGTGATTATAAAATAAAAAATTGCCCTCCCCGGTGGGGAATCGAACCCCGGTCTCCCGCGTGACAGGCGGGGATACTGACCACTATACTACCGAGGATTATACTAGCTGTGCCGAAACCCGGGATCGAACCAGGGACCTTTAGATCTTCAGTCTAACGTTCTCCCAACTGAGCTATTTCGGCACGTCCAGCTTTAGCTAAAATTAGTTTCCATTACAAGGATGTGTAAATTATAAATATATGCAGATATTAAAAATGAAAATTTCAAGTTTTTTTAAGAACGAATCAAAGCTAAAATAAAATAACATTAACAAATGATCCGTCCCTTAGTTATTTTGTTTATACTTTGCAAAACAAAAAATAAAACACAAAACTACATTACCATAATCTACAATTGATGTAAAATTTTGTTACCTTACTTACAGAAGCATAACTGTTAAGAGTTCTATAGCTTGACCACTGAGAAAGTGATTATAAAATAAAAAATTGCCCTCCACGGCGGGGAATCGAACCCCGGTCTCCCGCGTGACAGGCGGGGATACTGACCACTATACTACCGAGGATTATACTAGCTGTGCCGAAACCCGGGATCGAACCAGGGACCTTTAGATCTTCAGTCTAACGCTCTCCCAACTGAGCTATTTCGGCACGTCCAGCTTTAGCTAAAATTAGTTTCCATTACAAGGATGTGTAAATTATAAATATATGCAGATATTAAAAATGAAAATTTCAAGTTTTTTTAAGAACGAATCAAAGCTAAAATAAAATAACATTAACAAATGATCCGTCCCTTAGTTATTTTGTTTATACTTTGTAAAACAAAAAATAAAACAGAAAACTACATTACCATAATCTACAATTGATGTAAAATTTTGTTAGCTTACTTACAGAAGCATAACTGTTAAGAGTTCTATAGCTTGACCACTGAGAAAGTGATTATAAAATAAAAAATTGCCCTCCCCGGCGGGGAATCGAACCCCGGTCTCCCGCGTGACAGGCGGGGATACTGACCACTATACTACCGAGGATTATACTAGCTGTGCCGAAACCCGGGATCGAACCAGAGACCTTTAGATCTTCAGTCTAACGCTCTCCCAACTGAGCTATTTCGGCACGTCCAGCTTTAGCTAAAATTAGTTTCCATTACAAGGATGTGTAAATTATAAATATGTGCAGATATTAAAAAATGAAAATTTCAAGTTTTTTTAAGAACGAATCAAAGCTAAAATAAAATAACATTAACAAATGATCCGTCCCTTAGTTATTTTGTTTATACTTTGTAAAACAAAAAATAAAACAGAAAACTACATTACCATAATCTACAATTGATGTAAAATTTTGTTAGCTTACTTACAGAAGCATAACTGTTAAGATTTCTATAGCTTGACCACTGAGAAAGTGATTATAAAATAAAAAATTGCCCTCCCCGGCGGGGAATCGAACCCCGGTCTCCCGCGTGACAGGCGGGGATACTGACCACTATACTACCGAGGATTATACTAGCTGTGCCGAAACCCGGGATCGAACCAGGGACCTTTAGATCTTCAGTCTAACGCTCTCCCAACTGAGCTATTTCGGCACGTCCAGCTTTAGCTAAAATTAGTTTCCATTACAAGGATGTGTAAATTATAAATATATGCAGATATTAAAAATGAAAATTTCAAGTTTTTTTAAGAACGAATCAAAGCTAAAATAAAATAACATTAACAAATGATCCGTCCCTTAGTTATTTTGTTTATACTTTGTAAAACAAAAAATAAAACAGAAAACTACATTACCATAATCTACAATTGATGTAAAATTTTGTTAGCTTACTTACAGAAGCATAACTGTTAAGAGTTCTATAGCTTGACCACTGAGAAAGTGATTATAAAATAAAAAATTGCCCTCCCCGGCGGGGAATCGAACCCCGGTCTCCCGCGTGACAGGCGGGGATACTGACCACTATACTACCGAGGATTATACTAGCTGTGCCGAAACCCGGGATCGAACCAGGGACCTTTAGATCTTCAGTCTAACGCTCTCCCAACTGAGCTATTTCGGCACGTCCAGCTTTAGCTAAAATTAGTTTCCATTACAAGGATGTGTAAATTATAAATATATGCAGATATTAAAAATGAAAATTTCAAGTTTTTTTAAGAACGAATCAAAGCTAAAATAAAATAACATTAACAAATGATCCGTCCCTTAGTTATTTTGTTTATACTTTGTAAAACAAAAAATAAAACAGAAAACTACATTACCATAATCTACAATTGATGTAAAATTTTGTTAGCTTACTTACAGAAGCATAACTGTTAAGAGTTCTATAGCTTGACCACTGAGAAAGTGATTATAAAATAAAAAATTGCCCTCCCCGGCGGGGAATCGAACCCCGGTCTCCCGCGTGACAGGCGGGGATACTGACCACTATACTACCGAGGATTATACTAGCTGTGCCGAAACCCGGGATCGAACCAGGGACCTTTAGATCTTCAGTCTAACGCTCTCCCAACTGAGCTATTTCGGCACGTCCAGCTTTAGCTAAAATTAGTTTCCATTACAAGGATGTGTAAATTATAAATATATGCAGATATTAAAAATGAAAATTTCAAGTTTTTTTAAGAACGAATCAAAGCTAAAATAAAATAACATTAACAAATGATCCGTCCCTTAGTTATTTTGTTTATACTTTGTAAAACAAAAAATAAAACAGAAAACTACATTACCATAATCTACAATTGATGTAAAATTTTGTTAGCTTACTTACAGAAGCATAACTGTTAAGAGTTCTATAGCTTGACCACTGAGAAAGTGATTATAAAATAAAAAATTGCCCTCCCCGGCGGGGAATCGAACCCCGGTCTCCCGCGTGACAGGCGGGGATACTGACCACTATACTACCGAGGATTATACTAGTTGTGCCGAAACCCGGGATCGAACCAGGGACCTTTAGATCTTCAGTCTAACGCTCTCCCAGCTGAGCTATTTCGGCACGTCCAGCTTTAGCTAAAATTAGTTTCCATTACAAGGATGTGTAAATTATAAATATATGCAGATATTAAAAATGAAAATTTCAAGTTTTTTTAAGAACGAATCAAAGCTAAAATAAAATAACATTAACAAATGATCCGTCCCTTAGTTATTTTGTTTATACTTTGTAAAACAAAAAATAAAACAGAAAACTACATTACCATAATCTACAATTGATGTAAAATTTTGTTAGCTTACTTACAGAAGCATAACTGTTAAGAGTTCTATAGCTTGACCACTGAGAAAGTGATTATAAAATAAAAAATTGCCCTCCCCGGCGGGGAATCGAACCCCGGTCTCCCGCGTGACAGGCGGGGATACTGACCACTATACTACCGAGGATTATACTAGCTGTGCCGAAACCCGGGATCGAACCAGAGACCTTTAGATCTTCAGTCTAACGCTCTCCCAACTGAGCTATTTCGGCACGTCCAGCTTTAGCTAAAATTAGTTTCCATTACAAGGATGTGTAAATTATAAATATGTGCAGATATTAAAAAATGAAAATTTCAAGTTTTTTTAAGAACGAATCAAAGCTAAAATAAAATAACATTAACAAATGATCCGTCCCTTAGTTATTTTGTTTATACTTTGTAAAACAAAAAATAAAACAGAAAACTACATTACCATAATCTACAATTGATGTAAAATTTTGTTAGCTTACTTACAGAAGCATAACTGTTAAGATTTCTATAGCTTGACCACTGAGAAAGTGATTATAAAATAAAAAATTGCCCTCCCCGGCGGGGAATCGAACCCCGGTCTCCCGCGTGACAGGCGGGGATACTGACCACTATACTACCGAGGATTATACTAGCTGTGCCGAAACCCGGGATCGAACCAGGGACCTTTAGATCTTCAGTCTAACGCTCTCCCAACTGAGCTATTTCGGCACGTCCAGCTTTAGCTAAAATTAGTTTCCATTACAAGGATGTGTAAATTATAAATATATGCAGATATTAAAAATGAAAATTTCAAGTTTTTTTAAGAACGAATCAAAGCTAAAATAAAATAACATTAACAAATGATCCGTCCCTTAGTTATTTTGTTTATACTTTGTAAAACAAAAAATAAAACAGAAAACTACATTACCATAATCTACAATTGATGTAAAATTTTGTTAGCTTACTTACAGAAGCATAACTGTTAAGAGTTCTATAGCTTGACCACTGAGAAAGTGATTATAAAATAAAAAATTGCCCTCCCCGGCGGGGAATCGAACCCCGGTCTCCCGCGTGACAGGCGGGGATACTGACCACTATACTACCGAGGATTATACTAGCTGTGCCGAAACCCGGGATCGAACCAGGGACCTTTAGATCTTCAGTCTAACGCTCTCCCAACTGAGCTATTTCGGCACGTCCAGCTTTAGCTAAAATTAGTTTCCATTACAAGGATGTGTAAATTATAAATATATGCAGATATTAAAAATGAAAATTTCAAGTTTTTTTAAGAACGAATCAAAGCTAAAATAAAATAACATTAACAAATGATCCGTCCCTTAGTTATTTTGTTTATACTTTGTAAAACAAAAAATAAAACAGAAAACTACATTACCATAATCTACAATTGATGTAAAATTTTGTTAGCTTACTTACAGAAGCATAACTGTTAAGAGTTCTATAGCTTGACCACTGAGAAAGTGATTATAAAATAAAAAATTGCCCTCCCCGGCGGGGAATCGAACCCCGGTCTCCCGCGTGACAGGCGGGGATACTGACCACTATACTACCGAGGATTATACTAGCTGTGCCGAAACCCGGGATCGAACCAGGGACCTTTAGATCTTCAGTCTAACGCTCTCCCAACTGAGCTATTTCGGCACGTCCAGCTTTAGCTAAAATTAGTTTCCATTACAAGGATGTGTAAATTATAAATATATGCAGATATTAAAAATGAAAATTTCAAGTTTTTTTAAGAACGAATCAAAGCTAAAATAAAATAACATTAACAAATGATCCGTCCCTTAGTTATTTTGTTTATACTTTGTAAAACAAAAAATAAAACAGAAAACTACATTACCATAATCTACAATTGATGTAAAATTTTGTTAGCTTACTTACAGAAGCATAACTGTTAAGAGTTCTATAGCTTGACCACTGAGAAAGTGATTATAAAATAAAAAATTGCCCTCCCCGGCGGGGAATCGAACCCCGGTCTCCCGCGTGACAGGCGGGGATACTGACCACTATACTACCGAGGATTATACTAGTTGTGCCGAAACCCGGGATCGAACCAGGGACCTTTAGATCTTCAGTCTAACGCTCTCCCAGCTGAGCTATTTCGGCACGTCCAGCTTTAGCTAAAATTAGTTTCCATTACAAGGATGTGTAAATTATAAATATATGCAGATATTAAAAATGAAAATTTCAAGTTTTTTTAAGAACGAATCAAAGCTAAAATAAAATAACATTAACAAATGATCCGTCCCTTAGTTATTTTGTTTATACTTTGTAAAACAAAAAATAAAACAGAAAACTACATTACCATAATCTACAATTGATGTAAAATTTTGTTAGCTTACTTACAGAAGCATAACTGTTAAGAGTTCTATAGCTTGACCACTGAGAAAGTGATTATAAAATAAAAAATTGCCCTCCACGGCGGGGAATCGAACCCCGGTCTCCCGCGTGACAGGCGGGGATACTGACCACTATACTACCGAGGATTATACTAGCTGTGCCGAAACCCGGGATCGAACAAGGGACCTTTAGATCTTCAGTCTAACGCTCTCCCAACTGAGCTATTTCGGCACGTCCAGCTTTAGCTAAAATTAGTTTCCATTACAAGGATGTGTAAATTATAAATATATGCAGATATTAAAAATGAAAATTTCAAGTTTTTTTAAGAACGAATCAAAGCTAAAATAAAATAACATTAACAAATGATCCGTCCCTTAGTTATTTTGTTTATACTTTGTAAAACAAAAAATAAAACAGAAAACTACATTACCATAATCTACAATTGATGTAAAATTTTGTTAGCTTACTTACAGAAGCATAACTGTTAAGAGTTCTATAGCTTGACCACTGAGAAAGTGATTATAAAATAAAAAATTGCCCTCCCCGGCGGGGAATCGAACCCCGGTCTCCCGCGTGACAGGCGGGGATACTGACCACTATACTACCGAGGATCATACTAGCCGTGCCGAAACCCGGGATCGAACCAGGGACCTTTAGATCTTCAGTCTAACGCTCTCCCAACTGAGCTATTTCGGCACGTCCAGCTTTAGCTAAAATTAGTTTCCATTACAAGGATGTGTAAATTATAAATATATGCAGATATTAAAAATGAAAATTTCAAGTTTTTTTAAGAACGAATCAAAGCTAAAATAAAATAACATTAACAAATGATCCGTCCCTTAGTTATTTTGTTTATACTTTGTAAAACAAAAAATAAAACAGAAAACTACATTACCATAATCTACAATTGATGTAAAATTTTGTTAGCTTACTTACAGAAGCATAACTGTTAAGAGTTCTATAGCTTGACCACTGAGAAAGTGATTATAAAATAAAAAATTGCCCACTCCGGCGGGGAATCGAACCCCGGTCTCCCGCGTGACAGGCGGGGATACTGACCACTATACTACCGAGGATTATACTAGCTGTGCCGAAACCCGGGATCGAACCAGGGACCTTTAGATCTTCAGTCTAACGCTCTCCCAACTGAGCTATTTCGGCACGTCCAGCTTTAGCTAAAATTAGTTTCCATTACAAGGATGTGTAAATTATAAATATATGCAGATATTAAAAATGAAAATTTCAAGTTTTTTTAAGAACGAATCAAAGCTAAAATAAAATAACATTAACAAATGATCCGTCCCTTAGTTATTTTGTTTATACTTTGTAAAACAAAAAATAAAACAGAAAACTACATTACCATAATCTACAATTGATGTAAAATTTTGTTAGCTTACTTACAGAAGCATAACTGTTAAGAGTTCTATAGCTTGACCACTGAGAAAGTGATTATAAAATAAAAAATTGCCCTCCCCGGCGGGGAATCGAACCCCGGTCTCCCGCGTGACAGGCGGGGATACTGACCACTATACTACCGAGGATTATACTAGCTGTGCCGAAACCCGGGATCGAACCAGGGACCTTTAGATCTTCAGTCTAACGCTCTCCCAACTGAGCTATTTCGGCACGTCCAGCTTTAGCTAAAATTAGTTTCCATTACAAGGATGTGTAAATTATAAATATATGCAGATATTAAAAATGAAAATTTCAAGTTTTTTTAAGAACGAATCAAAGCTAAAATAAAATAACATTAACAAATGATCCGTCCCTTAGTTATTTTGTTTATACTTTGTAAAACAAAAAATAAAACAGAAAACTACATTACCATAATCTACAATTGATGTAAAATTTTGTTAGCTTACTTACAGAAGCATAACTGTTAAGAGTTCTATAGCTTGACCACTGAGAAAGTGATTATAAAATAAAAAATTGCCCTCCCCGGCGGGGAATCGAACCCCGGTCTCCCGCGTGACAGGCGGGGATACTGACCACTATACTACCGAGGATTATACTAGCTGTGCCGAAACCCGGGATCGAACCAGGGACCTTTAGATCTTCAGTCTAACGCTCTCCCAACTGAGCTATTTCGGCACGTCCAGCTTTAGCTAAAATTAGTTTCCATTACAAGGATGTGTAAATTATAAATATATGCAGATATTAAAAATGAAAATTTCAAGTTTTTTTAAGAACGAATCAAAGCTAAAATAAAATAACATTAACAAATGATCCGTCCCTTAGTTATTTTGTTTATACTTTGTAAAACAAAAAATAAAACAGAAAACTACATTACCATAATCTACAATTGATGTAAAATTTTGTTAGCTTACTTACAGAAGCATAACTGTTAAGATTTCTATAGCTTGACCACTGAGAAAGTGATTATAAAATAAAAAATTGCCCTCCCCGGCGGGGAATCGAACCCCGGTCTCCCGCGTGACAGGCGGGGATACTGACCACTATACTACCGAGGATTATACTAGCTGTGCCGAAACCCGGGATCGAACCAGGGACCTTTAGATCTTCAGTCTAACGCTCTCCCAACTGAGCTATTTCGGCACGTCCAGCTTTAGCTAAAATTAGTTTCCATTACAAGGATGTGTAAATTATAAATATATGCAGATATTAAAAATAAAAATTTCAAGTTTTTTTAAGAACGAATCAAAGCTAAAATAAAATAACATTAACAAATGATCCGTCCCTTAGTTATTTTGTTTATACTTTGTAAAACAAAAAATAAAACAGAAAACTACATTACCATAATCTACAATTGATGTAAAATTTTGTTAGCTTACTTACAGAAGCATAACTGTTAAGAGTTCTATAGCTTGACCACTGAGAAAGTGATTATAAAATAAAAAATTGCCCTCCCCGGCGGGGAATCGAACCCCGGTCTCCCGCGTGACAGGCGGGGATACTGACCACTATACTACCGAGGATTATACTAGCTGTGCCGAAACCCGGGATCGAACCAGGGACCTTTAGATCTTCAGTCTAACGCTCTCCCAACTGAGCTATTTCGGCACGTCCAGCTTTAGCTAAAATTAGTTTCCATTACAAGGATGTGTAAATTATAAATATATGCAGATATTAAAAATGAAAATTTCAAGTTTTTTTAAGAACGAATCAAAGCTAAAATAAAATAACATTAACAAATGATCCGTCCCTTAGTTATTTTGTTTATACTTTGTAAAACAAAAAATAAAACAGAAAACTACATTACCATAATCTACAATTGATGTAAAATTTTGTTAGCTTACTTACAGAAGTGCGTAAATACGGGTTAGGTTCCCTTAGAAAGACCCCCACGAAGGGCACTCCCCCCGGGCCTATATCCCTAGCGTAGATAATTGGCCGTCAACAATCAACCCAACCCTTACTTACAGAAGCATAACTGTAAAGAGTTCTATAGCTTGACCACTGAGAAAGTGATTATAAAATAAAAAATTGCCCTCCCCGGCGGGGAATCGAACCCCGGTCTCCCGCGTGACAGGCGGGGATACTGACCACTATACCACCGAGGAATATACTAGCTGTGCCGAAACCCGGGATCGAACCAGGGACCTTTAGATCTTCAGTCTAACGCTCTCCCAACTGAGCAATTTCGGCACGTCCAGCTTTAGCTAAAATTAGTTTCCATTACAAGGATGTGTAAATTATAACTATATGCAGATATTAAAAATGAAAATTTCAAGTTTTTTTAAGAACGAATCAAAGCTAAAATAAAATAACATTAACAAATGATCCGTCCCTTAGTTATTTTGTTTATACTTTGTAAAACAAAAAATAAAACAGAAAACTACATTACCATAATCTACAATTGATGTAAAATTTTGTTAGCTTACTTACAGAAGCATAACTGTTAAGAGTTCTATAGCTTGACCACTGAGAAAGTGATTATAAAATAAAAAATTGCCCTCCCCGGCGGGGAATCGAACCCCGGTCTCCCGCGTGACAGGCGGGGATACTGACCACTATACTACCGAGGATTATACTAGCTGTGCCGAAACCCGGGATCGAACCAGGGACCTTTAGATCTTCAGTCTAACGCTCTCCCAACTGAACTATTTCGGCACGTCCAGCTTTAGCTAAAATTAGTTTCCATTACAAGGATGTGTAAATTATAAATATATGCAGATATTAAAAATGAAAATTTCAAGTTTTTTTAAGAACGAATCAAAGCTAAAATAAAATAACATTAACAAATGATCCGTCCCTTAGTTATTTTGTTTATACTTTGTAAAACAAAAAATAAAACAGAAAACTACATTACCATAATCTACAATTGATGTAAAATTTTGTTAGCTTACTTACAGAAGCATAACTGTTAAGAGTTCTATAGCTTGACCACTGAGAAAGTGATTATAAAATAAAAAATTGCCCTCCCCGGCGGGGAATCGAACCCCGGTCTCCCGCGTGACAGGCGGGGATACTGACCACTATACTACCGAGGATTATACTAGCTGTGCTGAAACCCGGGATCGAACCAGGGACCTTTAGATCTTCAGTCTAACGCTCTCCCAACTGAGCTATTTCGGCACGTCCAGCTTTAGCTAAAAGTAGTTTCCATTACAAGGATGTGTAAATTATAAATATATGCAGATATTAAAAATGAAAATTTCAAGTTTTTTTAAGAACGAATCAAAGCTAAAATAAAATAACATTAACAAATGATCCGTCCCTTAGTTATTTTGTTTATACTTTGTAAAACAAAAAATAAAACAGAAAACTACATTACCATAATCTACAATTGATGTAAAATTTTGTTAGCTTACTTACAGAAGCATAACTGTTAAGAGTTCTATAGCTTGACCACTGAGAAAGTGATTATAAAATAAAAAATTGCCCTCCCCGGCGGGGAATCGAACCCCGGTCTCCCGCGTGACAGGCGGGGATACTGACCACTATACTACCGAGGATTATACTAGCTGTGCCGAAACCCGGGATCGAACCAGGGACCTTTAGATCTTCAGTCTAACGCTCTCCCAACTGAGCTATTTCGGCACGTCTAGCTTTAGCTAAAATTAGTTTCCATTACAAGGATGTGTAAATTATAAATATATGCAGATATTAAAAATGAAAATTTCAAGTTTTTTTAAGAACGAATCAAAGCTAAAATAAAATAACATTAACAAATGATCCGTCCCTTAGTTATTTTGTTTATACTTTGTAAAACAAAAAATAAAACAGAAAACTACATTACCATAATCTACAATTGATGTAAAATTTTGTTAGCTTACTTACAGAAGCATAACTGTTAAGAGTTCTATAGCTTGACCACTGAGAAAGTGATTATAAAATAAAAAATTGCCCTCCCCGGCGGGGAATCGAACCCCGGTCTCCCGCGTGACAGGCGGGGATACTGACCACTATACTACCGAGGATTATACTAGCTGTGCCGAAACCCGGGATCGAACCAGGGACCTTTAGATCTTCAGTCTAACGCTCTCCCAACTGAGCTATTTCGGCACGTCCAGCTTTAGCTAAAATTAGTTTCCATTACAAGGATGTGTAAATTATAAATATATGCAGATATTAAAAATGAAAATTTCAAGTTTTTTTAAGAACGAATCAAAGCTAAAATAAAATAACATTAACAAATGATCCGTCCCTTAGTTATTTTGTTTATACTTTGTAAAACAAAAAATAAAACAGAAAACTACATTACCATAATCTACAATTGATGTAAAATTTTGTTAGCTTACTTACAGAAGCATAACTGTTAAGAGTTCTATAGCTTGACCACTGAGAAAGTGATTATAAAATAAAAAATTGCCCTCCCCGGCGGGGAATCGAACCCCGGTCTCCCGCGTGACAGGCGGGGATACTGACCACTATACTACCGAGGATTATACTAGCTGTGCCGAAACCCGGGATCGAACCAGGGACCTTTAGATCTTCAGTCTAACGCTCTCCCAACTGAGCTATTTCGGCACGTCCAGTTTTAGCTAAAATTAGTTTCCATTACAAGGATGTGTAAATTATAAATATATGCAGATATTAAAAATGAAAATTTCAAGTTTTTTTAAGAACGAATCAAAGCTAAAATAAAATAACATTAACAAATGATCCGTCCCTTAGTTATTTTGTTTATACTTTGTAAAACAAAAAATAAAACAGAAAACTACATTACCATAATCTACAATTGATGTAAAATTTTGTTAGCTTACTTACAGAAGCATAACTGTTAAGAGTTCTATAGCTTGACCACTGAGAAAGTGATTATAAAATAAAAAATTGCCCTCCCCGGCGGGGAATCGAACCCCGGTCTCCCGCGTGACAGGCGGGGATACTGACCACTATACTACCGAGGATTATACTAGCTGCGCCGAAACCCGGGATCGGACCAGGGACCTTTAGATCTTCAGTCTAACGCTCTCCCAACTGAGCTATTTCGGCACGTCCAGCTTTAGCTAAAATTAGTTTCCATTACAAGGATGTGTAAATTATAAATATATGCAGATATTAAAAATGAAAATTTCAAGTTTTTTTAAGAACGAATCAAAGCTAAAATAAAATAACATTAACAAATGATCCGTCCCTTAGTTATTTTGTTTATACTTTGTAAAACAAAAAATAAAACAGAAAACTACATTACCATAATCTACAATTGATGTAAAATTTTGTTAGCTTACTTACAGAAGCATAACTGTTAAGATTTCTATAGCTTGACCACTGAGAAAGTGATTATAAAATAAAAAATTGCCCTCCCCGGCGGGGAATCGAACCCCGGTCTCCCGCGTGACAGGCGGGGATACTGACCACTATACTACCGAGGATTATACTAGCTGTGCCGAAACCCGGGATCGAACCAGGGACCTTTAGATCTTCAGTCTAACGCTCTCCCAACTGAGCTATTTCGGCACGTCCAGCTTTAGCTAAAATTAGTTTCCATTACAAGGATGTGTAAATTATAAATATATGCAGATATTAAAAATGAAAATTTCAAGTTTTTTTAAGAACGAATCAAAGCTAAAATAAAATAACATTAACAAATGATCCGTCCCTTAGTTATTTTGTTTATACTTTGTAAAACAAAAAATAAAACAGAAAACTACATTACCATAATCTACAATTGATGTAAAATTTTGTTAGCTTACTTACAGAAGCATAACTGTTAAGAGTTCTATAGCTTGACCACTGAGAAAGTGATTATAAAATAAAAAATTGCCCTCCCCGGCGGGGAATCGAACCCCGGTCTCCCGCGTGACAGGCGGGGATACTGACCACTATACTACCGAGGATTATACTAGCTGTGCCGAAACCCGGGATCGAACCAGGGACCTTTAGATCTTCAGTCTAACGCTCTCCCAACTGAGCTATTTCGGCACGTCCAGCTTTAGCTAAAATTAGTTTCCATTACAAGGATGTGTAAATTATAAATATATGCAGATATTAAAAATGAAAATTTCAAGTTTTTTTAAGAACGAATCAAAGCTAAAATAAAATAACATTAACAAATGATCCGTCCCTTAGTTATTTTGTTTATACTTTGTAAAACAAAAAATAAAACAGAAAACTACATTACCATAATCTACAATTGATGTAAAATTTTGTTAGCTTACTTACAGAAGCATAACTGTTAAGATTTCTATAGCTTGACCACTGAGAAAGTGATTATAAAATAAAAAATTGCCCTCCCCGGCGGGGAATCGAACCCCGGTCTCCCGCGTGACAGGCGGGGATACTGACCACTATACTACCGAGGATTATACTAGCTGTGCCGAAACCCGGGATCGAACCAGGGACCTTTAGATCTTCAGTCTAACGCTCTCCCAACTGAGCTATTTCGGCACGTCCAGCTTTAGCTAAAATTAGTTTCCATTACAAGGATGTGTAAATTATCAATATATGCAGATATTAAAAATGAAAATTTCAAGTTTTTTTAAGAACGAATCAAAGCTAAAATAAAATAACATTAACAAATGATCCGTCCCTTAGTTATTTTGTTTATACTTTGTAAAACAAAAAATAAAACAGAAAACTACATTACCATAATCTACAATTGATGTAAAATTTTGTTAGCTTACTTACAGAAGCATAACTGTTAAGATTTCTATAGCTTGACCACTGAGAAAGTGATTATAAAATAAAAAATTGCCCTCCCCGGCGGGGAATCGAACCCCGGTCTCCCGCGTGACAGGCGGGGATACTGACCACTATACTACCGAGGATTATACTAGCTGTGCCGAAACCCGGGATCGAACCAGGGACCTTAAGATCTTCAGTCTAACGCTCTCCCAACTGAGCTATTTCGGCACGTCCAGCTTTAGCTAAAATTAGTTTCCATTACAAGGATGTGTAAATTATAAATATATGCAGATATTAAAAATGAAAATTTCAAGTTTTTTTAAGAACGAATCAAAGCTAAAATAAAATAACATTAACAAATGATCCGTCCCTTAGTTATTTTGTTTATACTTTGTAAAACAAAAAATAAAACAGAAAACTACATTACCATAATCTACAATTGATGTAAAATTTTGTTAGCTTACTTACAGAAGCATAACTGTTAAGATTTCTATAGCTTGACCACTGAGAAAGTGATTATAAAATAAAATATTGCCCTCCCCGGCGGGGAATCGAACCCCGGTCTCCCGCGTGACAGGCGGGGATACTGACCACTATACTACCGAGGATTATACTAGCTGTGCCGAAACCCGGGATCGAACCAGGGACCTTTAGATCTTCAGTCTAACGCTCTCCCAACTGAGCTATTTCGGCACGTCCAGCTTTAGCTAAAATTAGTTTCCATTACAAGGATGTGTAAATTATAAATATATGCAGATATTAAAAATGAAAATTTCAAGTTTTTTTAAGAACGAATCAAAGCTAAAATAAAATAACATTAACAAATGATCCGTCCCTTAGTTATTTTGTTTATACTTTGTAAAACAAAAAATAAAACAGAAAACTACATTACCATAATCTACAATTGATGTAAAATTTTGTTAGCTTACTTACAGAAGCATAACTGTTAAGAGTTCTATAGCTTGACCACTGAGAAAGTGATTATAAAATAAAAAATTGCCCTCCCCGGCGGGGAATCGAACCCCGGTCTCCCGCGTGACAGGCGGGGATACTGACCACTATACTACCGAGGATTATACTAGCTGTGCCGAAACCCGGGATCGAACCAGGGACCTTTAGATCTTCAGTCTAACGCTCTCCCAACTGAGCTATTTCGGCACGTCCAGCTTTAGCTAAAATTAGTTTCCATTACAAGGATGTGTAAATTATAAATATATGCAGATATTAAAAATGAAAATTTCAAGTTTTTTTAAGAACGAATCAAAGCTAAAATAAAATAACATTAACAAATGATCCGTCCCTTAGTTATTTTGTTTATACTTTGTAAAACAAAAAATAAAACAGAAAACTACATTACCATAATCTACAATTGATGTAAAATTTTGTTAGCTTACTTACAGAAGCATAACTGTTAAGAGTTCTATAGCTTGACCACTGAGAAAGTGATTATAAAATAAAAAATTGCCCTCCCCGGCGGGGAATCGAACCCCGGTCTCCCGCGTGACAGGCGGGGATACTGACCACTATACTACCGAGGATTATACTAGCTGTGCCGAAACCCGGGATCGAACCAGGGACCTTTAGATCTTCAGTCTAACGCTCTCCCAACTGAGCTATTTCGGCACGTCCATCTTTAGCTAAAATTAGTTTCCATTACAAGGATGTGTAAATTATAAATATATGCAGATATTAAAAATGAAAATTTCAAGTTTTTTTAAGAACGAATCAAAGCTAAAATAAAATAACATTAACAAATGATCCGTCCCTTAGTTATTTTGTTTATACTTTGTAAAACAAAAAATAAAACAGAAAACTACATTACCATAATCTACAATTGATGTAAAATTTTGTTAGCTTACTTACAGAAGCATAACTGTTAAGAGTTCTATAGCTTGACCACTGAGAAAGTGATTATAAAATAAAAAATTGCCCTCCGCGGCGGGGAATCGAACCCCGGTCTCCCGCGTGACAGGCGGGGATACTGACCACTATACTACCGAGGATTATACTAGCTGTGCCGAAACCCGGGATCAAACCAGGGACCTTTAGATCTTCAGTCTAACGCTCTCCCAACTGAGCTATTTCGGCACGTCCAGCTTTAGCTAAAATTAGTTTCCATTACAAGGATGTGTAAATTATAAATATATGCAGATATTAAAAATGAAAATTTCAAGTTTTTTTAAGAACGAATCAAAGCTAAAATAAAATAACATTAACAAATGATCCGTCCCTTAGTTATTTTGTTTATACTTTGTAAAACAAAAAATAAAACAGAAAACTACATTACCATAATCTACAATTGATGTAAAATTTTGTTAGCTTACTTACAGAAGCATAACTGTTAACAGTTCTATAGCTTGACCACTGAGAAAGTGATTATAAAATAAAAAATTGCCCTCCCCGGCGGGGAATCGAACCCCGGTCTCCCGCGTGACAGGCGGGGATACTGACCACTATACTACCGAGGATTATACTAGCTGTGCCGAAACCCGGGATCGAACCAGGGACCTTTAGATCTTCAGTCTAACGCTCTCCCAACTGAGCTATTTCGGCACGTCCAGCTTTAGCTAAAATTAGTTTCCATTACAAGGATGTGTAAATTATAAATATATGCAGATATTAAAAATGAAAATTTCAAGTTTTTTTAAGAACGAATCAAAGCTAAAATAAAATAACATTAACAAATGATCCGTCCCTTAGTTATTTTGTTTATACTTTGTAAAACAAAAAATAAAACAGAAAACTACATTACCATAATCTACAATTGATGTAAAATTTTGTTAGCTTACTTACAGAAGCATAACTGTTAAGAGTTCTATAGCTTGACCACTGAGAAAGTGATTATAAAATAAAAAATTGCCCTCCCCGGCGGGGAATCGAACCCCGGTCTCCCGCGTGACAGGCGGGGATACTGACCACTATACTACCGAGGATTATACTAGCTGTGCCGAAACCCGGGATCGAACCAGGGACCTTTAGATCTTCAGTCTAACGCTCTCCCAACTGAGCTATTTCGGCACGTCCAGCTTTAGCTAAAATTAGTTTCCATTACAAGGATGTGTAAATTATAAATATATGCAGATATTAAAAATGAAAATTTCAAGTTTTTTTAAGAACGAATCAAAGCTAAAATAAAATAACATTAACAAATGATCCGTCCCTTAGTTATTTTGTTTATACTTTGTAAAACAAAAAATAAAACAGAAAACTACATTACCATAATCTACAATTGATGTAAAATTTTGTTAGCTTACTTACAGAAGCATAACTGTTAAGAGTTCTATAGCTTGACCACTGAGAAAGTGATTATAAAATAAAAAATTGCCCTCCGCGGCGGGGAATCGAACCCCGGTCTCCCGCGTGACAGGCGGGGATACTGACCACTATACTACCGAGGATTATACTAGCTGTGCCGAAACCCGGGATCAAACCAGGGACCTTTAGATCTTCAGTCTAACGCTCTCCCAACTGAGCTATTTCGGCACGTCCAGCTTTAGCTAAAATTAGTTTCCATTACAAGGATGTGTAAATTATAAATATATGCAGATATTAAAAATGAAAATTTCAAGTTTTTTTAAGAACGAATCAAAGCTAAAATAAAATAACATTAACAAATGATCCGTCCCTTAGTTATTTTGTTTATACTTTGTAAAACAAAAAATAAAACAGAAAACTACATTACCATAATCTACAATTGATGTAAAATTTTGTTAGCTTACTTACAGAAGCATAACTGTTAACAGTTCTATAGCTTGACCACTGAGAAAGTGATTATAAAATAAAAAATTGCCCTCCCCGGCGGGGAATCGAACCCCGGTCTCCCGCGTGACAGGCGGGGATACTGACCACTATACTACCGAGGATTATACTAGCTGTGCCGAAACCCGGGATCGAACCAGGGACCTTTAGATCTTCAGTCTAACGCTCTCCCAACTGAGCTATTTCGGCACGTCCAGCTTTAGCTAAAATTAGTTTCCATTACAAGGATGTGTAAATTATAAATATATGCAGATATTAAAAATGAAAATTTCAAGTTTTTTTAAGAACGAATCAAAGCTAAAATAAAATAACATTAACAAATGATCCGTCCCTTAGTTATTTTGTTTATACTTTGTAAAACAAAAAATAAAACAGAAAACTACATTACCATAATCTACAATTGATGTAAAATTTTGTTAGCTTACTTACAGAAGCATAACTGTTAAGAGTTCTATAGCTTGACCACTGAGAAAGTGATTATAAAATAAAAAATTGCCCTCCCCGGCGGGGAATCGAACCCCGGTCTCCCGCGTGACAGGCGGGGATACTGACCACTATACTACCGAGGATTATACTAGCTGTGCCGAAACCCGGGATCGAACCAGGGAACTTTAGATCTTCAGTCTAACGCTCTCCCAACTGAGCTATTTCGGCACGTCCAGCTTTAGCTAAAATTAGTTTCCATTACAAGGATGTGTAAATTATAAATATATGCAGATATTAAAAATGAAAATTTTAAGTTTTTTTAAGAACGAATCAAAGCTAAAATAAAATAACATTAACAAATGATCCGTCCCTTAGTTATTTTGTTTATACTTTGTAAAACAAAAAATAAAACAGAAAACTACATTACCATAATCTACAATTGATGTAAAATTTTGTTAGCTTACTTACAGAAGCATAACTGTTAAGAGTTCTATAGCTTGACCACTGAGAAAGTGATTATAAAATAAAAAATTGCCCTCCCCGGCGGGGAATCGAACCCCGGTCTCCCACGTGACAGGCGGGGATACTGACCACTATACTACCGAGGATTATACTAGCTGTGCCGAAAGCCGGGATCGAACCAGGGACCTTTAGATCTTCAGTCTAACGCTCTCCCAACTGAGCTATTTCGGCACGTCCAGCTTTAGCTAAAATTAGTTTCCATTACAAGGATGTGTAAATTATAAATATATGCAGATATTAAAAATGAAAATTTCAAGTTTTTTTAAGAACGAATCAAAGCTAAAATAAAATAACATTAACAAATGATCCGTCCCTTAGTTATTTTGTTTATACTTTGTAAAACAAAAAATAAAACAGAAAACTACATTACCATAATCTACAATTGATGTAAAATTTTGTTAGCTTACTTACAGAAGCATAACTGTTAAGAGTTCTATAGCTTGACCACTGAGAAAGTGATTATAAAATAAAAAATTGCCCTCCCCGGCGGGGAATCGAACCCCGGTCTCCCGCGTGACAGGCGGGGATACTGACCACCATACTACCGAGGATTATACTAGCTGTGCCGAAACCCGGGATCGAACCAGGGAACTTTAGATCTTCAGTCTAACGCTCTCCCAACTGAGCTATTTCGGCACGTCCAGCTTTAGCTAAAATTAGTTTCCATTACAAGGATGTGTAAATTATAAATATATGCAGATATTAAAAATGAAAATTTTAAGTTTTTTTAAGAACGAATCAAAGCTAAAATAAAATAACATTAACAAATGATCCGTCCCTTAGTTATTTTGTTTATACTTTGTAAAACAAAAAATAAAACAGAAAACTACATTACCATAATCTACAATTGATGTAAAATTTTGTTAGCTTACTTACAGAAGCATAACTGTTAAGAGTTCTATAGCTTGACCACTGAGAAAGTGATTATAAAATAAAAAATTGCCCTCCCCGGCGGGGAATCGAACCCCGGTCTCCCGCGTGACAGGCGGGGATACTGACCACTATACTACCGAGGATTATACTAGCTGTGCCGAAACCCGGGATCGAACCAGGGACCTTTAGATCTTCAGTCTAACGCTCGCCCAACTGAGTTATTTCGGCACGTCCAGCTTTAGCTAAAATTAGTTTCCATTACAAGGATGTGTAAATTATAAATATATGCAGATATTAAAAATGAAAATTTCAAGTTTTTTTAAGAACGAATCAAAGCTAAAATAAAATAACATTAACAAATGATCCGTCCCTTAGTTATTTTGTTTATACTTTGTAAAACAAAAAATAAAACAGAAAACTACATTACCATAATCTACAATTGATGTAAAATTTTGTTAGCTTACTTACAGAAGCATAACTGTTAAGAGTTCTATAGCTTGACCACTGAGAAAGTGATTATAAAATAAAAAATTGCCCTCCCCGGCGGGGAATCGAACCCCGGTCTCCCGCGTGACAGGCGGGGATACTGACCACTATACTACCGAGGATTATACTAGCTGTGCCGAAACCCGGGATCGAACCAGGGACCTTTAGATCTTCAGTCTAACGCTCTCCCAACTGAGCTATTTCGGCACGTCCAGCTTTAGCTAAAATTAGTTTCCATTACAAGGATGTGTAAATTATAAATATATGCAGATATTAAAAATGAAAATTTCAAGTTTTTTTAAGAACGAATCAAAGCTAAAATAAAATAACATTAACAAATGATCCGTCCCTTAGTTATTTTGTTTATACTTTGTAAAACAAAAAATAAAACAGAAAACTACATTACCATAATCTACAATTGATGTAAAATTTTGTTAGCTTACTTACAGAAGCATAACTGTTAAGAGTTCTATAGCTTGACCACTGAGAAAGTGATTATAAAATAAAAAATTGCCCTCCCCGGCGGGGAATCGAACCCCGGTCTCCCGCGTGACAGGCGGGGATACTGACCACTATACTACCGAGGATTATACTAGCTGTGCCGAAACCCGGGATCGAACCAGGGAACTTTAGATCTTCAGTCTAACGCTCTCCCAACTGAGCTATTTCGGCACGTCCAGCTTTAGCTAAAATTAGTTTCCATTACAAGGATGTGTAAATTATAAATATATGCAGATATTAAAAATGAAAATTTTAAGTTTTTTTAAGAACGAATCAAAGCTAAAATAAAATAACATTAACAAATGATCCGTCCCTTAGTTATTTTGTTTATACTTTGTAAAACAAAAAATAAAACAGAAAACTACATTACCATAATCTACAATTGATGTAAAATTTTGTTAGCTTACTTACAGAAGCATAACTGTTAAGAGTTCTATAGCTTGACCACTGAGAAAGTGATTATAAAATAAAAAATTGCCCTCCCCGGCGGGGAATCGAACCCCGGTCTCCCGCGTGACAGGCGGGGATACTGACCACTATACTACCGAGGATTATACTAGCTGTGCCGAAACCCGGGATCGAACCAGGGACCTTTAGATCTTCAGTCTAACGCTCTCCCAACTGAGTTATTTCGGCACGTCCAGCTTTAGCTAAAATTAGTTTCCATTACAAGGATGTGTAAATTATAAATATATGCAGATATTAAAAATGAAAATTTCAAGTTTTTTTAAGAACGAATCAAAGCTAAAATAAAATAACATTAACAAATGATCCGTCCCTTAGTTATTTTGTTTATACTTTGTAAAACAAAAAATAAAACAGAAAACTACATTACCATAATCTAAAATTGATGTAAAATTTTGTTAGCTTACTTACAGAAGCATAACTGTTAAGATTTCTATAGCTTGACCACTGAGAAAGTGATTATAAAATAAAAAATTGCCCTCCCCGGCGGGGAATCGAACACCGGTCTCCCGCGTGACAGGCGGGGATACTGACCACTATACTACCGAGGATTATACTAGCTGTGCCGAAACCCGGGATCGAACCAGGGACCTTTAGATCTTCAGTCTAACGCTCTCCCAACTGAGCTATTTCGGCACGTCCAGCTTTAGCTAAAATTAGTTTCCATTACAAGGATGTGTAAATTATAAATATATGCAGATATTAAAAATGAAAATTTCAAGTTTTTTTAAGAACGAATCAAAGCTAAAATAAAATAACATTAACAAATGATCCGTCCCTTAGTTATTTTGTTTATACTTTGTAAAACAAAAAATAAAACAGAAAACTACATTACCATAATCTACAATTGATGTAAAATTTTGTTAGCTTACTTACAGAAGCATAACTGTTAAGAGTTCTATAGCTTGACCACTGAGAAAGTGATTATAAAATAAAAAATTGCCCTCCCCGGCGGGGAATCGAACCCCGGTCTCCCGCGTGACAGGCGGGGATACTGACCACTATACTACCGAGGATTATACTAGCTGTGCCGAAACCCGGGATCGAACCAGGGACCTTTAGATCTTCAGTCTAACGCTCTCCCAACTGAGCTATTTCGGCACGTCCAGCTTTAGCTAAAATTAGTTTCCATTACAAGGATGTGTAAATTATAAATATATGCAGATATTAAAAATGAAAATTTCAAGTTTTTTTAAGAACGAATCAAAGCTAAAATAAAATAACATTAACAAATGATCCGTCCCTTAGTTATTTTGTTTATACTTTGTAAAACAAAAAATAAAACAGAAAACTACATTACCATAATCTACAATTGATGTAAAATTTTGTTAGCTTACTTACAGAAGCATAACTGTTAAGAGTTCTATAGCTTGACCACTGAGAAAGTGATTATAAAATAAAAAATTGCCCTCCCCGGCGGGGAATCGAACCCCGGTCTCCCGCGTGACAGGCGGGGATACTGACCACTATACTACCGAGGATTATACTAGCTGTGCCGAAACCCGGGATCGAACCAGGGACCTTTAGATCTTCAGTCTAACGCTCTCCCAACTGAGCTATTTCGGCACGTCCAGCTTTAGCTAAAATTAGTTTCCATTACAAGGATGTGTAAATTATAAATATATGCAGATATTAAAAATGAAAATTTCAAGTTTTTTTAAGAACGATTCAAAGCTAAAATAAAATAACATTAACAAATGATCCGTCCCTTAGTTATTTTGTTTATACTTTGTAAAACAAAAAATAAAACAGAAAACTACATTACCATAATGTACAATTGATGTAAAATTTTGTTAGCTTACTTACAGAAGCATAACTGTTAAGATTTCTATAGCTTGACCACTGAGAAAGTGATTATAAAATAAAAAATTGCCCTCCCCGGCGGGGAATCGAACCCCGGTCTCCCGCGTGACAGGCGGGGATACTGACCACTATACTACCGAGGATTATACTAGCTGTGCCGAAACCCGGGATCGAACCAGGGACCTTTAGATCTTCAGTCTAACGCTCTCCCAACTGAGCTATTTCGGCACGTCCAGCTTTAGCTAAAATTAGTTTCCATTACAAGGATGTGTAAATTATAAATATATGCAGATATTAAAAATGAAAATTTCAAGTTTTTTTAAGAACGAATCAAAGCTAAAATAAAATAACATTAACAAATGATCCGTCCCTTAGTTATTTTGTTTATACTTTGTAAAACAAAAAATAAAACAGAAAACTACATTACCATAATCTACAATTGATGTAAAATTTTGTTAGCTTACTTACAGAAGCATAACTGTTAAGAGTTCTATAGCTTGACCACTGAGAAAGTGATTATAAAATAAAAAATTGCCCTCCCCGGCGGGGATTCGAACCCCGGTCTCCCGCGTGACAGGCGGGGATACTGACCACTATACTACCGAGGATTATACTAGCTGTGCCGAAACCCGGGATCTAACCAGGGACCTTTAGATCTTCAGTCTAACGCTCTCCCAACTGAGCTATTTCGGCACGTCCAGCTTTAGCTAAAATTAGTTTCCATTACAAGGATGTGTAAATTATAAATATATGCAGATATTAAAAATGAAAATTTCAAGTTTTTTTAAGAACGAATCAAAGCTAAAATAAAATAACATTAACAAATGATCCGTCCCTTAGTTATTTTGTTTATACTTTGTAAAACAAAAAATAAAACAGAAAACTACATTACCATAATCTACAATTGATGTAAAATTTTGTTAGCTTACTTACAGAAGCATAACTGTTAAGATTTCTATAGCTTGACCACTGAGAAAGTGATTATAAAATAAAAAATTGCCCTCCCCGGCGGGGAATCGAACCCCGGTCTCCCGCGTGACAGGCGGGGATACTGACCACTATACTACCGAGGATTATACTAGCTGTGCCGAAACCCGGGATCGAACCAGGGACCTTTAGATCTTCAGTCTAACGCTCTCCCAACTGAGCTATTTCGGCACGTCCAGCTTTAGCTAAAATTAGTTTCCATTACAAGGATGTGTAAATTATAAATATATGCAGATATTAAAAATGAAAATTTCAAGTTTTTTTAAGAACGAATCAAAGCTAAAATAAAATAACATTAACAAATGATCCGTCCCTTAGTTATTTTGTTTATACTTTGTAAAACAAAAAATAAAACAGAAAACTACATTACCATAATCTACAATTGATGTAAAATTTTGTTAGCTTACTTACAGAAGCATAACTGTTAAGATTTCTATAGCTTGACCACTGAGAAAGTGATTATAAAATAAAAAATTGCCCTCCCCGGCGGGGAATCGAACCCCGGTCTCCCGCGTGACAGGCGGGGATACTGACCACTATACTACCGAGGATTATACTAGCTGTGCCGAAACCCGGGATCGAACCAGGGACCTTTAGATCTTCAGTCTAACGCTCTCCCAACTGAGCTATTTCGGCACGTCCAGCTTTAGCTAAAATTAGTTTCCATTACAAGGATGTGTAAATTATAAATATATGCAGATATTAAAAATGAAAATTTCAAGTTTTTTTAAGAACGAATCAAAGCTAAAATAAAATAACATTAACAAATGATCCGTCCCTTAGTTATTTTGTTTATACTTTGTAAAACAAAAAATAAAACAGAAAACTACATTACCATAATCTACAATTGATGTAAAATTTTGTTAGCTTACTTACAGAAGCATAACTGTTAAGAGTTCTATAGCTTGACCACTGAGAAAGTGATTATAAAATAAAAAATTGCCCTCCCCGGCGTGTAATCGAACCCCGGTCTCCCGCGTGACAGGCGGGGATACTGACCACTATACTACCGAGGATTATACTAGCTGTGCCGAAACCCGGGATCGAACCAGGGACCTTTAGATCTTCAGTCTAACGCTCTCCCAACTGAGCTATTTCGGCACGTCCAGCTTTAGCTAAAATTAGTTTCCATTACAAGGATGTGTAAATTATAAATATATGCAGATATTAAAAATGAAAATTTCAAGTTTTTTTAAGAACGAATCAAAGCTAAAATAAAATAACATAAACAAATGATCCGTCCCTTAGTTATTTTGTTTATACTTTGTAAAACAAAAAATAAAACAGAAAACTACATTACCATAATCTACAATTGATGTAAAATTTTGTTAGCTTACTTACAGAAGCATAACTGTTAAGATTTCTATAGCTTGACCACTGAGAAAGTGATTATAAAATAAAAAATTGCCCTCCCCGGCGGGGAATCGAACCCAGGTCTCCCGCGTGACAGGCGGGGATACTGACCACTATACTACCGAGGATTATACTAGCTGTGCCGAAACCCGGGATCGAACCAGGGACCTTTAGATCTTCAGTCTAACGCTCTCCCAACTGAGCTATTTCGGCACGTCCAGCTTTAGCTAAAATTAGTTTCCATTACAAGGATGTGTAAATTATAAATATATGCAGATATTAAAAATGAAAATTTCAAGTTTTTTTAAGAACGAATCAAAGCTAAAATAAAATAACATTAACAAATGATCCGTCCCTTAGTTATTTTGTTTATACTTTGTAAAACAAAAAATAAAACAGAAAACTACATTACCATAATCTACAATTGATGTAAAATTTTGTTAGCTTACTTACAGAAGCATAACTGTTAAGATTTCTATAGCTTGACCACTGAGAAAGTGATTATAAAATAAAAAATTGCCCTCCCCGGCGGGGAATCGAACCCCGGTCTCCCGCGTGACAGGCGGGGATACTGACCACTATACTACCGAGGATTATACTAGCTGAGCCGAAACCCGGGATCGAACCAGGGACCTTTAGATCTTCAGTCTAAAGCTCTCCCAACTGAGCTATTTCGGCACGTCCAGCTTTAGCTAAAATTAGTTTCCATTACAAGGATGTGTAAATTATAAATATATGCAGATATTAAAAATGAAAATTTCAAGTTTTTTTAAGAACGAATCAAAGCTAAAATAAAATAACATTAACAAATGATCCGTCCCTTAGTTATTTTGTTTATACTTTGTAAAACAAAAAATAAAACAGAAAACTACATTACCATAATCTACAATTGATGTAAAATTTTGTTAGCTTACTTACAGAAGCATAACTGTTAAGAGTTCTATAGCTTGACCACTGAGAAAGTGATTATAAAATAAAAAATTGCCCTCCCCGGCGGGGAATCGAACCCCGGTCTCCCGCGTGACAGGCGGGGATACTGACCACTATACTACCGAGGATTATACTAGCTGTGCCGAAACCCGGGATCGAACCAGGGACCTTTAGATCTTCAGTCTAACGCTCTCCCAACTGAGTTATTTCGGCACGTCCAGCTTTAGCTAAAATTAGTTTCCATTACAAGGATGTGTAAATTATAAATATATGCAGATATTAAAAATGAAAATTTCAAGTTTTTTTAAGAACGAATCAAAGCTAAAATAAAATAACATTAACAAATGATCCGTCCCTTAGTTATTTTGTTTATACTTTGTAAAACAAAAAATAAAACAGAAAACTACATTACCATAATCTACAATTGATGTAAAATTTTGTTAGCTTACTTACAGAAGCATAACTGTTAAGATTTCTATAGCTTGACCACTGAGAAAGTGATTATAAAATAAAAAATTGCACTCCCCGGCGGGGAATCGAACCCCGGTCTCCCGCGTGACAGGCGGGGATACTGACCACTATACTACCGAGGATTATACTAGCTGTGCCGAAACCCGGGATCGAACCAGGGACCTTTAGATCTTCAGTCTAACGCTCTCCCAACTGAGCTATTTCGGCACGTCCAGCTTTAGCTAAAATTAGTTTCCATTACAAGGATGTGTAAATTATAAATATATGCAGATATTAAAAATGAAAATTTCAAGTTTTTTTAAGAACGAATCAAAGCTAAAATAAAATAACATTAACAAATGATCCGTCCCTTAGTTATTTTGTTTATACTTTGTAAAACAAAAAATAAAACAGAAAACTACATTACCATAATCTACAATTGATGTAAAATTTTGTTAGCTTACTTACAGAAGCATAACTGTTAAGATTTCTATAGCTTGACCACTGAGAAAGTGATTATAAAATAAAAAATTGCCCTCCCCGGCGGGGAATCGAACCCAGGTCTCCCGCGTGACAGGCGGGGATACTGACCACTATACTACCGAGGATTATACTAGCTGTGCCGAAACCCGGGATCGAACCAGGGACCTTTAGATCTTCAGTCTAACGCTCTCCCAACTGAGCTATTTCGGCACGTCCAGCTTTAGCTAAAATTAGTTTCCATTACAAGGATGTGTAAATTATAAATATATGCAGATATTAAAAATGAAAATTTCAAGTTTTTTTAAGAACGAATCAAAGCTAAAATAAAATAACATTAACAAATGATCCGTCCCTTAGTTATTTTGTTTATACTTTGTAAAACAAAAAATAAAACAGAAAACTACATTACCATAATCTACAATTGATGTAAAATTTTGTTAGCTTACTTACAGAAGCATAACTGTTAAGATTTCTATAGCTTGACCACTGAGAAAGTGATTATAAAATAAAAAATTGCCCTCCCCGGCGGGGAATCGAACCCCGGTCTCCCGCGTGACAGGCGGGGATACTGACCACTATACTACCGAGGATTATACTAGCTGAGCCGAAACCCGGGATCGAACCAGGGACCTTTAGATCTTCAGTCTAAAGCTCTCCCAACTGAGCTATTTCGGCACGTCCAGCTTTAGCTAAAATTAGTTTCCATTACAAGGATGTGTAAATTATAAATATATGCAGATATTAAAAATGAAAATTTCAAGTTTTTTTAAGAACGAATCAAAGCTAAAATAAAATAACATTAACAAATGATCCGTCCCTTAGTTATTTTGTTTATACTTTGTAAAACAAAAAATAAAACAGAAAACTACATTACCATAATCTACAATTGATGTAAAATTTTGTTAGCTTACTTACAGAAGCATAACTGTTAAGATTTCTATAGCTTGACCACTGAGAAAGTGATTATAAAATAAAAAAGTGCACTCCCCGGCGGGGAATCGAACCCCGGTCTCCCGCGTGACAGGCGGGGATACTGACCACTATACTACCGAGGATTATACTAGCTGTGCCGAAACCCGGGATCGAACCAGGGACCTTTAGATCTTCAGTCTAACGCTCTCCCAACTGAGCTATTTCGGCACGTCCAGCTTTAGCTAAAATTAGTTTCCATTACAAGGATGTGTAAATTATAAATATATGCAGATATTAAAAATGAAAATTTCAAGTTTTTTTAAGAACGAATCAAAGCTAAAATAAAATAACATTAACAAATGATCCGTCCCTTAGTTATTTTGTTTATACTTTGTAAAACAAAAAATAAAACAGAAAACTACATTACCATAATCTACAATTGATGTAAAATTTTGTTAGCTTACTTACAGAAGCATAACTGTTAAGAGTTCTATAGCTTGACCACTGAGAAAGTGATTATAAAATAAAAAATTGCCCTCCCCGGCGGGGAATCGAACCCCGGTCTCCCGCGTGACAGGCGGGGATACTGACCACTATACTACCGAGGATTATACTAGCTGTGCCGAAACCCGGGATCGAACCAGGGACCTTTAGATCTTCAGTCTAACGCTCTCCCAACTGAGCTATTTCGGTACGTCCAGCTTTAGCTAAAATTAGTTTCCATTACAAGGATGTGTAAATTATAAATATATGCAGATATTAAAAATGAAAATTTCAAGTTTTTTTAAGAACGATTCAAAGCTAAAATAAAATAACATTAACAAATGATCCGTCCCTTAGTTATTTTGTTTATACTTTGTAAAACAAAAAATAAAACAGAAAACTACATTACCATAATCTACAATTGATGTAAAATTTTGTTAGCTTACTTACAGAAGCATAACTGTTAAGATTTCTATAGCTTGACCACTGAGAAAGTGATTATAAAATAAAAAATTGCCCTCCCCGGCGGGGAATCGAACCCCGGTCTCCCGCGTGACAGGCGGGGATACTGACCACTATACTACCGAGGATTATACTAGCTGTGCCGAAACCCGGGATCGAACCAGGGACCTTTAGATCTTCAGTCTAACGCTCTCCCAACTGAGCTATTTCGGCACGTCCAGCTTTAGCTAAAATTAGTTTCCATTACAAGGATGTGTAAATTATAAATATATGCAGATATTAAAAATGAAAATTTCAAGTTTTTTTAAGAACGAATCAAAGCTAAAATAAAATAACATTAACAAATGATCCGTCCCTTAGTTATTTTGTTTATACTTTGTAAAACAAAAAATAAAACAGAAAACTACATTACCATAATCTACAATTGATGTAAAATTTTGTTAGCTTACTTACAGAAGCATAACTGTTAAGAGTTCTATAGCTTGACCACTGAGAAAGTGATTATAAAATAAAAAATTGCCCTCCCCGGCGGGGAATCGAACCCCGGTCTCCCGCGTGACAGGCGGGGATACTGACCACTATACTACCGAGGATTATACTAGCTGTGCCGAAACCCGGGATCGAACCAGGGACCTTTAGATCTTCAGTCTAACGCTCTCCCAACTGAGCTATTTCGGCACGTCCAGCTTTAGCTAAAATTAGTTTCCATTACAAGGATGTGTAAATTATAAATATATGCAGATATTAAAAATGAAAATTTCAAGTTTTTTTAAGAACGAATCAAAGCTAAAATAAAATAACATTAACAAATGATCCGTCCCTTAGTTATTTTGTTTATACTTTGTAAAACAAAAAATAAAACAGAAAACTACATTACCATAATCTACAATTGATGTAAAATTTTGTTAGCTTACTTACAGAAGCATAACTGTTAAGATTTCTATAGCTTGACCACTGAGAAAGTGATTATAAAATAAAAAATTGCCCTCCCCGGCGGGGAATCGAACCCCGGTCTCCCGCGTGACAGGCGGGGATACTGACCACTATACTACCGAGGATTATACTAGCTGTGCCGAAACCCGGGATCGAACCAGGGACCTTTAGATCTTCAGTCTAACGCTCTCCCAACTGAGCTATTTCGGCACGTCCAGCTTTAGTTAAAATTAGTTTCCATTACAAGGATGTGTAAATTATAAATATATGCAGATATTAAAAATGAAAATTTCAAGTTTTTTTAAGAACGAATCAAAGCTAAAATAAAATAACATTAACAAATGATCCGTCCCTTAGTTATTTTGTTTATACTTTGTAAAACAAAAAATAAAACAGAAAACTACATTACCATAATCTACAATTGATGTAAAATTTTGTTAGCTTACTTACAGAAGCATAACTGTTAAGATTTCTATAGCTTGACCACTGAGAAAGTGATTATAAAATAAAAAATTGCCCTCCCCGGCGGGGAATCGAACCCAGGTCTCCCGCGTGACAGGCGGGGATACTGACCACTATACTACCGAGGATTATACTAGCTGTGCCGAAACCCGGGATCGAACCAGGGACCTTTAGATCTTCAGTCTAACGCTCTCCCAACTGAGCTATTTCGGCACGTCCAGCTTTAGCTAAAATTAGTTTCCATTACAAGGATGTGTAAATTATAAATATATGCAGATATTAAAAATGAAAATTTCAAGTTTTTTTAAGAACGAATCAAAGCTAAAATAAAATAACATTAACAAATGATCCGTCCCTTAGTTATTTTGTTTATACTTTGTAAAACAAAAAATAAAACAGAAAACTACATTACCATAATCTACAATTGATGTAAAATTTTGTTAGCTTACTTACAGAAGCATAACTGTTAAGATTTCTATAGCTTGACCACTGAGAAAGTGATTATAAAATAAAAAATTGCCCTCCCCGGCGGGGAATCGAACCCCGGTCTCCCGCGTGACAGGCGGGGATACTGACCACTATACTACCGAGGATTATACTAGCTGAGCCGAAACCCGGGATCGAACCAGGGACCTTTAGATCTTCAGTCTAAAGCTCTCCCAACTGAGCTATTTCGGCACGTCCAGCTTTAGCTAAAATTAGTTTCCATTACAAGGATGTGTAAATTATAAATATATGCAGATATTAAAAATGAAAATTTCAAGTTTTTTTAAGAACGAATCAAAGCTAAAATAAAATAACATTAACAAATGATCCGTCCCTTAGTTATTTTGTTTATACTTTGTAAAACAAAAAATAAAACAGAAAACTACATTACCATAATCTACAATTGATGTAAAATTTTGTTAGCTTACTTACAGAAGCATAACTGTTAAGAGTTCTATAGCTTGACCACTGAGAAAGTGATTATAAAATAAAAAATTGCCCTCCCCGGCGGGGAATCGAACCCCGGTCTCCCGCGTGACAGGCGGGGATACTGACCACTATACTACCGAGGATTATACTAGCTGTGCCGAAACCCGGGATCGAACCAGGGACCTTTAGATCTTCAGTCTAACGCTCTCCCAACTGAGTTATTTCGGCACGTCCAGCTTTAGCTAAAATTAGTTTCCATTACAAGGATGTGTAAATTATAAATATATGCAGATATTAAAAATGAAAATTTCAAGTTTTTTTAAGAACGAATCAAAGCTAAAATAAAATAACATTAACAAATGATCCGTCCCTTAGTTATTTTGTTTATACTTTGTAAAACAAAAAATAAAACAGAAAACTACATTACCATAATCTACAATTGATGTAAAATTTTGTTAGCTTACTTACAGAAGCATAACTGTTAAGATTTCTATAGCTTGACCACTGAGAAAGTGATTATAAAATAAAAAATTGCACTCCCCGGCGGGGAATCGAACCCCGGTCTCCCGCGTGACAGGCGGGGATACTGACCACTATACTACCGAGGATTATACTAGCTGTGCCGAAACCCGGGATCGAACCAGGGACCTTTAGATCTTCAGTCTAACGCTCTCCCAACTGAGCTATTTCGGCACGTCCAGCTTTAGCTAAAATTAGTTTCCATTACAAGGATGTGTAAATTATAAATATATGCAGATATTAAAAATGAAAATTTCAAGTTTTTTTAAGAACGAATCAAAGCTAAAATAAAATAACATTAACAAATGATCCGTCCCTTAGTTATTTTGTTTATACTTTGTAAAACAAAAAATAAAACAGAAAACTACATTACCATAATCTACAATTGATGTAAAATTTTGTTAGCTTACTTACAGAAGCATAACTGTTAAGATTTCTATAGCTTGACCACTGAGAAAGTGATTATAAAATAAAAAATTGCCCTCCCCGGCGGGGAATCGAACCCCGGTCTCCCGCGTGACAGGCGGGGATACTGACCACTATACTACCGAGGATTATACTAGCTGTGCCGAAACCCGGGTTCGAACCAGGGACCTTTAGATCTTCAGTCTAACGCTCTCCCAACTGAGCTATTTCGGCACGTCCAGCTTTAGCTAAAATTAGTTTCCATTACAAGGATGTGTAAATTATAAATATATGCAGATATTAAAAATGAAAATTTCAAGTTTTTTTAAGAACGAATCAAAGCTAAAATAAAATAACATTAACAAATGATCCGTCCCTTAGTTATTTTGTTTATACTTTGTAAAACAAAAAATAAAACAGAAAACTACATTACCATAATCTACAATTGATGTAAAATTTTGTTAGCTTACTTACAGAAGCATAACTGTTAAGAGTTCTATAGCTTGACCACTGAGAAAGTGATTATAAAATAAAAAATTGCCCTCCCCGGCGGGGAATCGAACCCCGGTCTCCCGCGTGACAGGCGGGGATACTGACCACTATACTACCGAGGATTATACTAGCTGTGCCGAAACCCGGGATCGAACCAGGGACCTTTAGATCTTCAGTCTAACGCTCTCCCAACTGAGCTATTTCGGTACGTCCAGCTTTAGCTAAAATTAGTTTCCATTACAAGGATGTGTAAATTATAAATATATGCAGATATTAAAAATGAAAATTTCAAGTTTTTTTAAGAACGATTCAAAGCTAAAATAAAATAACATTAACAAATGATCCGTCCCTTAGTTATTTTGTTTATACTTTGTAAAACAAAAAATAAAACAGAAAACTACATTACCATAATCTACAATTGATGTAAAATTTTGTTAGCTTACTTACAGAAGCATAACTGTTAAGATTTCTATAGCTTGACCACTGAGAAAGTGATTATAAAATAAAAAATTGCCCTCCCCGGCGGGGAATCGAACCCCGGTCTCCCGCGTGACAGGCGGGGATACTGACCACTATACTACCGAGGATTATACTAGCTGTGCCGAAACCCGGGATCGAACCAGGGACCTTTAGATCTTCAGTCTAACGCTCTCCCAACTGAGCTATTTCGGCACGTCCAGCTTTAGCTAAAATTAGTTTCCATTACAAGGATGTGTAAATTATAAATATATGCAGATATTAAAAATGAAAATTTCAAGTTTTTTTAAGAACGAATCAAAGCTAAAATAAAATAACATTAACAAATGATCCGTCCCTTAGTTATTTTGTTTATACTTTGTAAAACAAAAAATAAAACAGAAAACTACATTACCATAATCTACAATTGATGTAAAATTTTGTTAGCTTACTTACAGAAGCATAACTGTTAAGATTTCTATAGCTTGACCACTGAGAAAGTGATTATAAAATAAAAAATTGCCCTCCCCGGCGGGGAATCGAACCCCGGTCTCCCGCGTGACAGGCGGGGATACTGACCACTATACTACCGAGGATTATACTAGCTGTGCCGAAACCCGGGATCGAACCAGGGACCTTTAGATCTTCAGTCTAACGCTCTCCCAACTGAGCTATTTCGGCACGTCCAGCTTTAGCTAAAATTAGTTTCCATTACAAGGATGTGTAAATTATAAATATATGCAGATATTAAAAATGAAAATTTCAAGTTTTTTTAAGCACGAATCAAAGCTAAAATAAAATAACATTAACAAATGATCCGTCCCTTAGTTATTTTGTTTATACTTTGTAAAACAAAAAATAAAACAGAAAACTACATTACCATAATCTACAATTGATGTAAAATTTTGTTAGCTTACTTACAGAAGCATAACTGTTAAGAGTTCTATAGCTTGACCACTGAGAAAGTGATTATAAAATAAAAAATTGCCCTCCCCGGCGGGGAATCGAACCCCGGTCTCCCGCGTGACAGGCGGGGATACTGACCACTATACTACCGAGGATTATACTAGCTGTGCCGAAACCCGGGATCGAACCAGGGACCTTTAGATCTTCAGTCTAACGCTCTCCCAACTGAGCTATTTCGGCACGTCCAGCTTTAGCTAAAATTAGTTTCCATTACAAGGATGTGTAAATTATAAATATATGCAGATATTAAAAATGAAAATTTCAAGTTTTTTTAAGAACGAATCAAAGCTAAAATAAAATAACATTAACAAATGATCCGTCCCTTAGTTATTTTGTTTATACTTTGTAAAACAAAAAATAAAACAGAAAACTACATTACCATAATCTACAATTGATGTAAAATTTTGTTAGCTTACTTACAGAAGCATAACTGTTAAGAGTTCTATAGCTTGACCACTGAGAAAGTGATTATAAAATAAAAAATTGCCCTCCGCGGCGGGGAATCGAACCCCGGTCTCCCGCGTGACAGGCGGGGATACTGACCACTATACTACCGAGGATTATACTAGCTGTGCCGAAACCCGGGATCAAACCAGGGACCTTTAGATCTTCAGTCTAACGCTCTCCCAACTGAGCTATTTCGGCACGTCCAGCTTTAGCTAAAATTAGTTTCCATTACAAGAATGTGTAAATTATAAATATATGCAGATATTAAAAATGAAAATTTCAAGTTTTTTTAAGAACGATTCAAAGCTAAAATAAAATAACATTAACAAATGATCCGTCCCTTAGTTATTTTGTTTATACTTTGTAAAACAAAAAATAAAACAGAAAACTACATTACCATAATCTACAATTGATGTAAAATTTTGTTAGCTTACTTACAGAAGCATAACTGTTAAGATTTCTATAGCTTGACCACTGAGAAAGTGATTATAAAATAAAAAATTGCCCTCCCCGGCGGGGAATCGAACCCCGGTCTCCCGCGTGACAGGCGGGGATACTGACCACTATACTACCGAGGATTATACTAACTGTGCCGAAACCCGGGATCGAACCAGGGACCTTTAGATCTTCAGTCTAACGCTCTCCCAACTGAGCTATTTCGGCACGTCCAGCTTTAGCTAAAATTAGTTTCCATTACAAGGATGTGTAAATTATAAATATATGCAGATATTAAAAATGAAAATTTCAAGTTTTTTTAAGAACGAATCAAAGCTAAAATAAAATAACATTAACAAATGATCCGTCCCTTAGTTATTTTGTTTATACTTTGTAAAACAAAAAATAAAACAGAAAACTACATTACCATAATCTACAATTGATGTAAAATTTTGTTAGCTTACTTACAGAAGCATAACTGTTAAGAGTTCTATAGCTTGACCACTGAGAAAGTGATTATAAAATAAAAAATTGCCCTCCCCGGCGGGGAATCGAACCCCGGTCTCCCGCGTGACAGGCGGGGATACTGACCACTATACTACCGAGGATTATACTAGCTGTGCCGAAACCCGGGATCGAACCAGGGACCTTTAGATCTTCAGTCTAACGCTCTCCCAACTGAGCTATTTCGGCACGTCCAGCTTTAGCTAAAATTAGTTTCCATTACAAGGATGTGTAAATTATAAATATATGCAGATATTAAAAATGAAAATTTCAAGTTTTTTTAAGAACGAATCAAAGCTAAAATAAAATAACATTAACAAATGATCCGTCCCTTAGTTATTTTGTTTATACTTTGTAAAACAAAAAATAAAACAGAAAACTACATTACCATAATCTACAATTGATGTAAAATTTTGTTAGCTTACTTACAGAAGCATAACTGTTAAGATTTCTATAGCTTGACCACTGAGAAAGTGATTATAAAATAAAAAATTGCCCTCCCCGGCGGGGAATCGAACCCCGGTCTCCCGCGTGACAGGCGGGGATACTGACCACTATACTACCGAGGATTATACTAGCTGTGCCGAAACCCGGGATCGAACCAGGGACCTTTAGATCTTCAGTCTAACGCTCTCCCAACTGAGCTATTTCGGCACGTCCAGCTTTAGCTAAAATTAGTTTCCATTACAAGGATGTGTAAATTATAAATATATGCAGATATTAAAAATGAAAATTTCAAGTTTTTTTAAGAACGAATCAAAGCTAAAATAAAATAACATTAACAAATGATCCGTCCCTTAGTTATTTTGTTTATACTTTGTAAAACAAAAAATAAAACAGAAAACTACATTACCATAATCTACAATTGATGTAAAATTTTGTTAGCTTACTTACAGAAGCATAACTGTTAAGATTTCTATAGCTTGACCACTGAGAAAGTGATTATAAAATAAAAAATTGCCCTCCCCGGCGGGGAATCGAACCCCGGTCTCCCGCGTGACAGGCGGGGATACTGACCACTATACTACCGAGGATTATACTAGCTGTGCCGAAACCCGGGATCGAACCAGGGACCTTTAGATCTTCAGTCTAACGCTCTCCCAACTGAGCTATTTCGGCACGTCCAGCTTTAGCTAAAATTAGTTTCCATTACAAGGATGTGTAAATTATAAATATATGCAGATATTAAAAATGAAAATTTCAAGTTTTTTTAAGAACGAATCAAAGCTAAAATAAAATAACATTAACAAATGATCCGTCCCTTAGTTATTTTGTTTATACTTTGTAAAACAAAAAATAAAACAGAAAACTACATTACCATAATCTACAATTGATGTAAAATTTTGTTAGCTTACTTACAGAAGCATAACTGTTAAGAGTTCTATAGCTTGACCACTGAGAAAGTGATTATAAAATAAAAAATTGCCCTCCCCGGCGGGGAATCGAACCCCGGTCTCCCGCGTGACAGGCGGGGATACTGACCACTATACTACCGAGGATTATACTAGCTGTGCCGAAACCCGGGATCGAACCAGGGACCTTTAGATCTTCAGTCTAACGCTCTCCCAACTGAGCTATTTCGGTACGTCCAGCTTTAGCTAAAATTAGTTTCCATTACAAGGATGTGTAAATTATAAATATATGCAGATATTAAAAATGAAAATTTCAAGTTTTTTTAAGAACGATTCAAAGCTAAAATAAAATAACATTAACAAATGATCCGTCCCTTAGTTATTTTGTTTATACTTTGTAAAACAAAAAATAAAACAGAAAACTACATTACCATAATCTACAATTGATGTAAAATTTTGTTAGCTTACTTACAGAAGCATAACTGTTAAGATTTCTATAGCTTGACCACTGAGAAAGTGATTATAAAATAAAAAATTGCCCTCCCCGGCGGGGAATCGAACCCCGGTCTCCCGCGTGACAGGCGGGGATACTGACCACTATACTACCGAGGATTATACTAGCTGTGCCGAAACCCGGGATCGAACCAGGGACCTTTAGATCTTCAGTCTAACGCTCTCCCAACTGAGCTATTTCGGCACGTCCAGCTTTAGCTAAAATTAGTTTCCATTACAAGGATGTGTAAATTATAAATATATGCAGATATTAAAAATGAAAATTTCAAGTTTTTTTAAGAACGAATCAAAGCTAAAATAAAATAACATTAACAAATGATCCGTCCCTTAGTTATTTTGTTTATACTTTGTAAAACAAAAAATAAAACAGAAAACTACATTACCATAATCTACAATTGATGTAAAATTTTGTTAGCTTACTTACAGAAGCATAACTGTTAAGATTTCTATAGCTTGACCACTGAGAAAGTGATTATAAAATAAAAAATTGCCCTCCCCGGCGGGGAATCGAACCCCGGTCTCCCGCGTGACAGGCGGGGATACTGACCACTATACTACCGAGGATTATACTAGCTGTGCCGAAACCCGGGATCGAACCAGGGACCTTTAGATCTTCAGTCTAACGCTCTCCCAACTGAGCTATTTCGGCACGTCCAGCTTTAGCTAAAATTAGTTTCCATTACAAGGATGTGTAAATTATAAATATATGCAGATATTAAAAATGAAAATTTCAAGTTTTTTTAAGCACGAATCAAAGCTAAAATAAAATAACATTAACAAATGATCCGTCCCTTAGTTATTTTGTTTATACTTTGTAAAACAAAAAATAAAACAGAAAACTACATTACCATAATCTACAATTGATGTAAAATTTTGTTAGCTTACTTACAGAAGCATAACTGTTAAGAGTTCTATAGCTTGACCACTGAGAAAGTGATTATAAAATAAAAAATTGCCCTCCCCGGCGGGGAATCGAACCCCGGTCTCCCGCGTGACAGGCGGGGATACTGACCACTATACTACCGAGGATTATACTAGCTGTGCCGAAACCCGGGATCGAACCAGGGACCTTTAGATCTTCAGTCTAACGCTCTCCCAACTGAGCTATTTCGGCACGTCCAGCTTTAGCTAAAATTAGTTTCCATTACAAGGATGTGTAAATTATAAATATATGCAGATATTAAAAATGAAAATTTCAAGTTTTTTTAAGAACGAATCAAAGCTAAAATAAAATAACATTAACAAATGATCCGTCCCTTAGTTATTTTGTTTATACTTTGTAAAACAAAAAATAAAACAGAAAACTACATTACCATAATCTACAATTGATGTAAAATTTTGTTAGCTTACTTACAGAAGCATAACTGTTAAGAGTTCTATAGCTTGACCACTGAGAAAGTGATTATAAAATAAAAAATTGCCCTCCGCGGCGGGGAATCGAACCCCGGTCTCCCGCGTGACAGGCGGGGATACTGACCACTATACTACCGAGGATTATACTAGCTGTGCCGAAACCCGGGATCAAACCAGGGACCTTTAGATCTTCAGTCTAACGCTCTCCCAACTGAGCTATTTCGGCACGTCCAGCTTTAGCTAAAATTAGTTTCCATTACAAGAATGTGTAAATTATAAATATATGCAGATATTAAAAATGAAAATTTCAAGTTTTTTTAAGAACGATTCAAAGCTAAAATAAAATAACATTAACAAATGATCCGTCCCTTAGTTATTTTGTTTATACTTTGTAAAACAAAAAATAAAACAGAAAACTACATTACCATAATCTACAATTGATGTAAAATTTTGTTAGCTTACTTACAGAAGCATAACTGTTAAGATTTCTATAGCTTGACCACTGAGAAAGTGATTATAAAATAAAAAATTGCCCTCCCCGGCGGGGAATCGAACCCCGGTCTCCCGCGTGACAGGCGGGGATACTGACCACTATACTACCGAGGATTATACTAACTGTGCCGAAACCCGGGATCGAACCAGGGACCTTTAGATCTTCAGTCTAACGCTCTCCCAACTGAGTTATTTCGGCACGTCCAGCTTTAGCTAAAATTAGTTTCCATTACAAGGATGTGTAAATTATAAATATATGCAGATATTAAAAATGAAAATTTCAAGTTTTTTTAAGAACGAATCAAAGCTAAAATAAAATAACATTAACAAATGATCCGTCCCTTAGTTATTTTGTTTATACTTTGTAAAACAAAAAATAAAACAGAAAACTACATTACCATAATCTACAATTGATGTAAAATTTTGTTAGCTTACTTACAGAAGCATAACTGTTAAGAGTTCTATAGCTTGACCACTGAGAAAGTGATTATAAAATAAAAAATTGCCCTCCCCGGCGGGGAATCGAACCCCGGTCTCCCGCGTGACAGGCGGGGATACTGACCACTATACTACCGAGGATTATACTAGCTGTGCCGAAACCCGGGATCGAACCAGGGACCTTTAGATCTTCAGTCTAACGCTCTCCCAACTGAGCTATTTCGGCACGTCCAGCTTTAGCTAAAATTAGTTTCCATTACAAGGATGTGTAAATTATAAATATATGCAGATATTAAAAATGAAAATTTCAAGTTTTTTTAAGAACGAATCAAAGCTAAAATAAAATAACATTAACAAATGATCCGTCCCTTAGTTATTTTGTTTATACTTTGTAAAACAAAAAATAAAACAGAAAACTACATTACCATAATCTACAATTGATGTAAAATTTTGTTAGCTTACTTACAGAAGCATAACTGTTAAGATTTCTATAGCTTGACCACTGAGAAAGTGATTATAAAATAAAAAATTGCCCTCCCCGGCGGGGAATCGAACCCCGGTCTCCCGCGTGACAGGCGGGGATACTGACCACTATACTACCGAGGATTATACTAGCTGTGCCGAAACCCGGGATCGAACCAGGGACCTTTAGATCTTCAGTCTAACGCTCTCCCAACTGAGCTATTTCGGCACGTCCAGCTTTAGCTAAAATTAGTTTCCATTACAAGGATGTGTAAATTATAAATATATGCAGATATTAAAAATGAAAATTTCAAGTTTTTTTAAGAACGAATCAAAGCTAAAATAAAATAACATTAACAAATGATCCGTCCCTTAGTTATTTTGTTTATACTTTGTAAAACAAAAAATAAAACAGAAAACTACATTACCATAATCTACAATTGATGTAAAATTTTGTTAGCTTACTTACAGAAGCATAACTGTTAAGAGTTCTATAGCTTGACCACTGAGAAAGTGATTATAAAATAAAAAATTGCCCTCCCCGGCGGGGAATCGAACCCCGGTCTCCCGCGTGACAGGCGGGGATACTGACCACTATACTACCGAGGATTATACTAGCTGTGCCGAAACCCGGGATCGAACCAGGGACCTTTAGATCTTCAGTCTAACGCTCTCCCAACTGAGCTATTTCGGCACGTCCAGCTTTAGCTAAAATTAGTTTCCATTACAAGGATGTGTAAATTATAAATATATGCAGATATTAAAAATGAAAATTTCAAGTTTTTTTAAGAACGAATCAAAGCTAAAATAAAATAACATTAACAAATGATCCGTCCCTTAGTTATTTTGTTTATACTTTGTAAAACAAAAAATAAAACAGAAAACTACATTACCATAATCTACAATTGATGTAAAATTTTGTTAGCTTACTTACAGAAGCATAACTGTTAAGAGTTCTATAGCTTGACCACTGAGAAAGTGATTATAAAATAAAAAATTGCCCTCCCCGGCGGGGAATCGAACCCCGGTCTCCCGCGTGACAGGCGGGGATACTGACCACTATACTACCGAGGATTATACTAGCTGTGCCGAAACCCGGGATCGAACCAGGGACCTTTAGATCTTCAGTCTAACGCTCTCCCAACTGAGCTATTTCGGCACGTCCAGCTTTAGCTAAAATTAGTTTCCATTACAAGGATGTGTAAATTATAAATATATGCAGATATTAAAAATGAAAATTTCAAGTTTTTTTAAGAACGAATCAAAGCTAAAATAAAATAACATTAACAAATGATCCGTCCCTTAGTTATTTTGTTTATACTTTGTAAAACAAAAAATAAAACAGAAAACTACATTACCATAATCTACAATTGATGTAAAATTTTGTTAGCTTACTTACAGAAGCATAACTGTTAAGAGTTCTATAGCTTGACCACTGAGAAAGTGATTATAAAATAAAAAATTGCCCTCCCCGGCGGGGAATCGAACCCCTGTCTCCCGCGTGACAGGCGGGGATACTGACCACTATACTACCGAGGATTATACTAGCTGTGCCGAAACCCGGGATCGAACCAGGGACCTTTAGATCTTCAGTCTAACGCTCTCCCAACTGAGCTATTTCGGCACGTCCAGCTTTAGCTAAAATTAGTTTCCATTACAAGGATGCGTAAATTATAAATATATGCAGATATTAAAAATGAAAATTTCAAGTTTTTTTAAGAACGAATCAAAGCTAAAATAAAATAACATTAACAAATGATCCGTCCCTTACCCTCTAAAATTGGGAGGAGTGAGAAGTTGACTCTTTGGAAGAGTGAGAGGCATTTTCACTCTTTTTTGAGTGAATTTTATAAGAATACACTCTTTAAAGAGTGGGATTTTCCACTCCGTAGAAAGGAGTGAAATATCTCACTCCGTTGTCGAGAGTGACTGTCTCACTCCTTTGACAAGAGTGAAATATTTCACTCCGTTGAAGAGTGAAAGCCTGGCATTATATAATTTTGTCCATATTTATTTATTGAGAGAAACGAAATGATCATTTTTCCTTTTTCTTTTTAGGTAGATTTCGTAAGAAATGTTACCTATTACATTCTCCCCTATGTTGGAATTTCTGAAAATTTTTGCAGATCTACGCCGATTATAACCCCTAAAACCCCAAACCACCCCCCAGTTCAAAACTTTATCTATCTGTCTATATAGCTATATCATTTTTTTATGGACACGATAACTTCAATAATTCTGCACAAATCTCTTTCAAACTGATAACATATAATCAAAGGACATAAAATCTCGGTCAAGTTCGTTAATGGGCAAAATCGAAATAGGGGGGGGGGTGAAAACAGAAAAAAACCCATAACTTCTTAATTATGATACGTATCAAATCCGTTTAAAGTTATTAATACTTCTAGGAAAAGGGCCGAAAATTTATGTATGACAGATTTTTGATATCATTAAAAATGACCTCAAGGAAGGGGGGGGGGATGGGATTTTAAGAAGAAAAAAATTCATAACTTCGTCAATTCACAAGATATCCATCCGCTTCTTGGAAAACATGAAAAAAAAATTGAATGCACTTAAAATAAAATTTAATATAACAGAACATACCTTTTATTATACACGTGAAATACTACTGCTTCGACCGATCGATGGTGTCTTTATTTTCTTTTAAACATTTCAATATCAATTTTGCTTTTTAACCATAAATATAAAGTAAACCTATGTGGCGAATTGATATTTTATCTTTTTTGTACTACTATTTATTTATTTTTAATCATTCTTCAGCACTATATAATGCGGTTATTTTATTTTTGTGGCAACACTAATTTGAGGAAAAATCTCGCATTTCATTTATAAAAACAATGCCGGTTTAATTTTTAATTAATAGTAATATTTAATCAAAAACCATGTTTTAACGGAATGTGGTGGTGGTACTATGTCAGAAGCTGCTTCAAAAACCTTTCGAAGGAGGTTACCTCATTTATTGTTGTGTGTTTTGTAAATTCATGGAAAAAGGGATGTTGACAACAGAAATATGTATGATTTTAGAATAATAAACTAAAATACAGGTTAAATAAAATTAAAAATTGACTTATACGGTGGATGCAGGGGGACAGAGCCCCACACCCCATCTCTGACGAAAAAAATCTTACTCCCTTATTTTCGTGGTGTTTGTGTTTAAATATTATAAATTCACCGGGGAATAATATGTATTATCCTTTTTAAAAACAATTTAATATTATATTTTTTAAATAATAATTTTTATTTGACATTTTAAACAGAAACGTCTTTTTAAACTTTCCATAAACGATCGCAAAATTCCAATTACGATGTGACACTGATTGGTCTCTATAAAGTTTAACAACAGTGATTTCAAAGTTGTATATACAAATAGTGACCACTCTAGTTTTAATAATGTATGGAAATTCAGATTAAGTTTTAAAGGCTTTCAAAAGTTAATGGATGAATAATGTTTTGGATTTTCATATCTAAAGCAAAAATCTGAAATATGAAAATTGCTTTTAAATTCTTTAAAATTCGATGTATTATATGCAAGTGTTACGTCAAAATCTTTTTTTTTTTTTAAGCTATTTTCCCTCTGTCTGAAAATATAACAACTGTAGTAATTATATTTTGATAATTGATAAATTTAACGCCAGAAAATAAAAAGTTTCTGCCCGCTGCGCTGATAAAAAAAAAAGTTTAATGAGTCAATTGGGTCAGAGATCACACCATTAGCAATGCTGACGTAAATATTGTCTTTTTTTTTTTTTTTTTTTTTTTAACAGACCGCTGACGAGGACCATTTTCATTCTTGGCAGACGTCTATGACGATTGGCTGACGCGTTAATACTTCGATTTAAAATGTTAGTTCAACGGTTTAGTAGTTTGAAGAGATGTTCGTAACTTTGATACTGAAAAATTATGTGCTTATAATTTTGTGTCAGTCCTTATGTGTGGATGTGGATTACAAGTAATTTACAGTAATCATGAAACGTTACATAGAAATAATATACGCTGAAGAAAATGCTTGTAATTTATAAAATGTTATAATTGTTAGAACATTGGTGTGTATTTTATTAATTTTTTTTTCCTTCATCACGAAGATTGTGCTTTTTGAATATTATTTTTATAAAATCCGACTGGTGAGTTTTTTTTTGCAGTCGGATGTGTTTTTTTTTTCCTTTTCGAAAGGAAAATATGTGTGATTTATTTTCAATGAATATTTTTAACAAATCGGTATGCAAAACAGTGCTTTTTTTATGTTTTGCCAAAAGTGTGCAACTGCCTTAATTGAGGGAGTACGCTCTATGACTATTCCATTGAGAAGTTATAAATATTATAAAATCAACATTTAATCTGAGAATTATCTATTTTCGTATTGTGCTTTTTGAATATTATTTTTATAAAATCCGACTGGTGAGTTTTTTTTTTTGCAGTCGGGTGTGTTTTTTTTTGTTTGTTTTTTTTTCCTTTTCGAAAGGAAAATATGTGTGATTTATTTTCAATGAATATTTTTAACAAATCGGTTTGCAAAACAGTGCTTTTTTTTTATGTTTTGCCAAAAGTGTGCAACTGCCTTAATTGAGGGAGTACGCTCTATGACTATTCCATTGACAAGTCATAAATATTATAAAATCAACATTTAATCTGAGAATTATCTATTTTCGTATTGTACTTTTTGAATATTATTTTTATAAAATCCGACTGGTGAGTTTTTTTTTGCAGTCGGATGTGTTTTTTTTTTTTTTCCTTTTCGAAAGGAAAATATGTGCGATTTATTTTCAATGAATATTTTTAACAAATCGGTTTGCAAAACAGTGCTTTTTTTTTATGTTTTGCCAGAAGTGTGCAACTGCCTTAATTGAGGGAGTACGCTCTATGACTATTCCATTGACAAGTCATAAATATTATAAAATCAACATTTAATCTGAGAATTATCTATTTTCGTATTGTACTTTTTGAATATTATTTTTATAAAATCCGACTGGTGAGTTTTTTTTTGCAGTCGGATGTGTTTTTTTTTTTTTCCTTTTCGAAAGGAAAATATGTGCGATTTATTTTCAATGAATATTTTTAACAAATCGGTTTGCAAAACAGTGCTTTTTTTTTATGTTTTGCCAGAAGTGTGCAACTACCTTAATTGAGCGAGTACGCTCAACAACTTGTTATAATATTCATTCAATTCTGACTATTCCATTGACAAGTTATAAATATTATAAAATCAACATTTAATCTGATAATTATTTATTTTCGTGTTATATTTGTTTAAAATAATTTACTATTATGGTTATGACTAACTCATCAAAGGTAGGTAGGATTATAAACAACTACTAATTTTCGTTTTCAAATAAAGCTTTTGTTGGAATATAATTGCTTATATAACATTATTTAATTACTATTTAAATTAATTTGATAAGAATAATACGTATTTATTATATTTGTATCTTTTTAAATCCAAATAAATATATTTTAATGTTAAAATATTTGTGTATTTTTTATGATTTTCAAATAAATTCATATCAATTTCAAAATTAGCAAATTTGTTTAATATATCTTTAGATCTTCACTTTATCAATAAAAGTTTTTTATTGTAAAGAATCTGGATTATAACTCACAGCATTGATTTTATTGAAGTTCAGAAATATATATACATATATATTATGCAATTATATGTTATTACTATGACTGTAAAATATCAGTAATATATATATATTTTTTAAATACGTACTTTAAAATATGTCTTTTTAAAAAAGCAATAACAGAAAGTTATCAAACCTTATGCTGAAAAAAAAAATGCTGTGTTTATAATTTTTTTTTTAACACTTTGATATGTAAAGGAATTTTTAATGTTGCTTTGATGAATATGCGGAATACTTATAACATTTTCTTTCGCGGTCAAACTCCTGTGGTGACCTATTTTTTATATTTTATAATTAGAGATGTACAATTTTCTCCGAGAAATCTTTTTACATTTTTTCTGGGGGGGGGGGGGCAGTGAATTTATTTTTGTCAAATCTGATTTGTTAAACCTAAAAAACTTATTGGCAAACTGGCAGAACATATTTTTTTTTTCAATTTGAGAATGTGAATTAAAAAAAATCTTCTAAGTTACACATAATATTACTTGGTTTTAAAGCAAATTTTAATTGTAAAACAAATATATCATTACTTACTTTGATTTATTGCTCAAAACTTTAGCTTTCGGTTTTGCAAAACTTGAGATATTGAAAACAAATTTTAATATTTAAAAAAATATATTTTTAGTAAAAAGGTTAAAAATAGAAAATGGAAAATAAAAAAAACTAGACATTTACATTTTTGCATAATTTTGGTCCAAATATTTTTCTAAATGGTTTTCATTGTTGTAATAAAATTCGAGATCTAAATTTACTGGTTCTATTATTTTTCTTTCTTTATATATATATTTTTAAACTCTAGATTGTTTAACTGTGTTGTATAAGATCTAAAATACAGGGTTTTCAGTAAATTTTAATATGTTTTTACGTTAAAAAGGAAAAATATATTTCTTCACACATATTATATATATATAAAGTTTCCCATAACATAAACCTGATTTTTATATATGTTAGTATTTTAAAAAATATATAAAACATTCAGAGAATGAAAAAACTATAGTTGTCATTATTATTTTTTTATTATCATTATTGAACTGTTCTATTCAAGTCTTAAAACAATTCAAAGCATACTTCATGGAAATAAACTTGTACGTTCTTCTAAGAAAACGAACTATATGGTACAAAATTATTTTATATCAATTTTAATTTGATGATCCTTTAAAACAATTCAGCAGAAGTATTTTTCTAAAAGAAGTATTTTCTATCTAAAATAAATAGTCAATTTTGATGAAAAGTTGTATTGTTCTTCTAAAACAACATTACAGTTTTAATCTAATATTGCAGTGTTAAATTTTCATTCTAAAATGATTTTTTTTTTTTTTAATGGCCATTCTAATGTGCGCCGCTAATGAAGTCGTTGCCGACAACAGTATTCAATGACTTCATTCGTGTAATCGGGCGGTGCAGAAAAGTTGTAATCAATATTGTACATGCTTTTAGCATAGAATGAAGTTGAATATAAAAAATATTATATAAAAACATATTTTTTATATGCTCAGTAATCGAATGAATTTAATTTTTTGCGATAGTATGTAAAGAGGGTGGGAAGGGGGGGGGGGGGAGTAGTCATTGTCCCTCGAATTGTTTTAGTGCACATCTTCTATACTATGATAAAAAATTAAACACTTTCATGCTTTAGAATACATATACATATTTGGCCATAAAGCAAGATTCGATTTCTTCCATAAGAGACTTGATTATAGCATGGGCAAACTGGGCCGTTAGCCATTGCCACTATGATTTTAGGGTTCTCAAATTTAGTATGCAATTTTCATAAAGCTGATATTTTATATCTATTTCGAGGTTGCACTGACTATAATCAATATTTTGAACATTTAGAGTAGGATAAGTTTAAAAACCAAAAATATATTTATCTAAGTACAGTAAAACTTTTCAATAGCGGACACCCCAGGACGACGGAATTTGTCTGTTATTCGGAAGAGTCCGCTTTCTCCGAATAGCAGACAAATTCTACGATGATGCGGTGTCCAATATTGAAAGATTTTATTGTATTTAGATAAATATATTTTCAGTTTTTAAACGTATTCTACTCTAAAAGTTCAAAATATTGATTATAATCAGTACAAAGTCGAAAGAGATTTAAAATATCAGCTTTACAAAAATTTCATACCAAACTTGGGGCCCCCTCAAATCGGGGGAGGGGGGGTGACCCAGTTTGCCCCTGCTTTAATCAGGTTCTGCTTCCGGAACAAACCCCAGCCCTGCTTTATGGTCAAATATTTTCCAATTTATTCAGGATTCACTGTGGTCAAACATGGCTGTATTTAATGCTAAAAAAAAGTATGGTCAGAAATATCTGCATATTGCTCACAAATCAGAGCACAAAAACGGCCACAATTCAGACATTTCAAGTGTCTGAAATTCAGACACATTTAAGTGTCTTAAATTTTTAAGACACTTTAAAGTGTCTCTATTTTTAACCATCCGTCTCATACACTTAAGTGTCTGAATTTCAGACATTTCAGTTTACAGTGTAAGTAAAACTTAATGGGTATTTGAAAAGGAAAGAAATAATATTCACTGATTAAGATTTTGGTTAATTACTTGCCCTTATGGGCATTTTAAAACTATCATATCTTTATAAGGCATGCAATGAAAGAAAACACAATAGTGATAAGCTTGGAATAAAATATTTTAGTTTTTTGTCAGTAATCTAATTTAATTCATTATGTAACTCTAATTGAATTTTTCCTTAAGAGTTCAATTACTGTTACAAACTGAATTAAATAAATATTGCCAATAAAGTATTTTAGTCCAATCTTTACCACGCTTGTGTCTATTTTCATTGCATGCTCTAAAATATATGATTCTTTTAAAATGCCCAAAAAAGAAACATATTTTTTTTTTTATTCACTCCATAAAAAGTGAACATTCACTCCTATGAAAGAGTGGCTATACACTCCTGTTAGGAGTGAGAAATCCACTCCTTTTGCAAGAGTGAATAGTCACTCCTATGAAAGAGTGGATAGCCACTCCTATGAAAGAGTGACTATTCACTCCTATCAGGGTGAAAAAACCCACTCTTTTTGCAAGAGTGGATAGTCACTCCTCTGAAAGAGTGAGTATCCACCCCTGTTTAGAGTGACTATTCACTTCTCGAGAGTGAGTATTCACTCTTTCAGAGAGTGAACAATTTCACATTTTCCTAGAGTGAATAGTCACTCTAAAGAGGTTGGGCAAATTTTGACTCTGCGATAGAGTGAATATCCACTCCTCCGGAGTGAATAGTCACTCTTTCTTATTTAGAGTGTAGTTATTTTGTTTATACTTTGTAAAACAAAAAATAAAACAGAAAACTACATTACCATAATCTACAATTGATGTAAAATTTTGTTAGCTTACTTACAGAAGCATAACTGTTAAGAGTTCTATAGCTTGACCACTGAGAAAGTGATTATAAAATAAAAAATTGCCCTCCCCGGCGGGGAATCGAACCCCGGTCTCCCGCGTGACAGGCGGGGATACTGACCACTATACTACCGAGGATTATACTAGCTGTGCCGAAACCCGGGATCGAACCAGGGACCTTTAGATCTTCAGTCTAACGCTCTCCCAACTGAGCTATTTCGGCACGTCCAGCTTTAGCTAAAATTAGTTTCCATTACAAGGATGTGTAAATTATAAATATATGCAGATATTAAAAATGAAAATTTCAAGTTTTTTTAAGAACGAATCAAAGCTAAAATAAAATAACATTAACAAATGATCTGTCCCTTAGTTATTTTGTTTATACTTTGTAAAACAAAAAATAAAACAGAAAACTACATTACCATAATCTACAATTGATGTAAAATTTTGTTAGCTTACTTACAGAAGCATAACTGTTAAGAGTTCTATAGCTTGACCACTGAGAGAGTGATTATAAAATAAAAAATTGCCCTCCCCGGCGGGGAATCGAACCCCGGTCTCCCGCGTGACAGGCGGGGATACTGACCACTATACTACCGAGGATTATACTAGCTGTGCCGAAACCCGGGATCGAACCAGGGACCTTTAGATCTTCAGTCTAACGCTCTCCCAACTGAGCTATTTCGGCACGTCCAGCTTTAGCTAAAATTAGTTTCCATTACAAGGATGTGTAAATTATAAATATATGCAGATATTAAAAATGAAAATTTCAAGTTTTTTTAAGAACGAATCAAAGCTAAAATAAAATAACATTAACAAATGATCCGTCCCTTAGTTATTTTGTTTATACTTTGTAAAACAAAAAATAAAACAGAAAACTACATTACCATAATCTACAATTGATGTAAAATTTTGTTAGCTTACTTACAGAAGCATAACTGTTAAGAGTTCTATAGCTTGACCACTGAGAAAGTGATTATAAAATAAAAAATTGCCCTCCCCGGCGGGGAATCGAACCCCGGTCTCCCGCGTGACAGGCGGGGATACTGACCACTATACTACCGAGGATTATACTAGCTGTGCCGAAACCCGGGATCGAACCAGGGACCTTTAGTCTAACGCTCTCCCAACTGAGCTATTTCGGCACGTCCAGCTTTAGCTAAAATTAGTTTCCATTACAAGGATGTGTAAATTATAAATATATGCAGATATTAAAAATGAAAATTTCAAGTTTTTTTAAGAACGAATCAAAGCTAAAATAAAATAACATTAACAAATGATCTGTCCCTTAGTTATTTTGTTTATACTTTGTAAAACAAAAAATAAAACAGAAAACTACATTACCATAATCTACAATTGATGTAAAATTTTGTTAGCTTACTTACAGAAGCATAACTGTTAAGAGTTCTATAGCTTGACCACTGAGAGAGTGATTATAAAATAAAAAATTGCCCTCCCCGGCGGGGAATCGAACCCCGGTCTCCCGCGTGACAGGCGGGGATACTGACCACTATACTACCGAGGATTATACTAGCTGTGCCGAAACCCGGGATCGAACCAGGGACCTTTAGATCTTCAGTCTAACGCTCTCCCAACTGAGCTATTTCGGCACGTCCAGCTTTAGCTAAAATTAGTTTCCATTACAAGGATGTGTAAATTATAAATATATGCAGATATTAAAAATGAAAATTTCAAGTTTTTTTAAGAACGAATCAAAGCTAAAATAAAATAACATTAACAAATGATCCGTCCCTTAGTTATTTTGTTTATACTTTGTAAAACAAAAAATAAAACAGAAAACTACATTACCATAATCTACAATTGATGTAAAATTTTGTTAGCTTACTTACAGAAGCATAACTGTTAAGAGTTCTATAGCTTGACCACTGAGAAAGTGATTATAAAATAAAAAATTGCCATCCCCGGCGGGGAATCGAACCCCGGTCTCCCGCGTGACAGGCGGGGATACTGACCACTATACTACCGAGGATTATACTAGCTGTGCCGAAACCCGGGATCGAACCAGGGACCTTTAGATCTTCAGTCTAACGCTCTCCCAACTGAGCTATTTCGGCACGTCCAGCTTTAGCTAAAATTAGTTTCCATTACAAGGATGTGTAAATTATAAATATATGCAGATATTAAAAATGAAAATTTCAAGTTTTTTTAAGAACGAATCAAAGCTAAAATAAAATAACATTAACAAATGATCCGTCCCTTAGTTATTTTGTTTATACTTTGTAAAACAAAAAATAAAACAGAAAACTACATTACCATAATCTACAATTGATGTAAAATTTTGTTAGCTTACTTACAGAAGCATAACTGTTAAGAGTTCTATAGCTTGACCACTGAGAAAGTGATTATAAAATAAAAAATTGCCATCCCCGGCGGGGAATCGAACCCCGGTCTCCCGCGTGACAGGCGGGGATACTGACCACTATACTACCGAGGATTATACTAGCTGTGCCGAAACCCGGGATCGAACCAGGGACCTTTAGATCTTCAGTCTAACGCTCTCCCAACTGAGCTATTTCGGCACGTCCAGCTTCAGCTAAAATTAGTTTCCATTACAAGGATGTGTAAATTATAAATATATGCAGATATTAAAAATGAAAATTTCAAGTTTTTTTAAGAACGAATCAAAGCTAAAATAAAATAACATTAACAAATGATCCGTCCCTTAGTTATTTTGTTTATACTTTGTAAAACAAAAAATAAAACAGAAAACTACATTACCATAATCTACAATTGATGTAAAATTTTGTTAGCTTACTTACAGAAGCATAACTGTTAAGATTTCTATAGCTTGACCACTGAGAAAGTGATTATAAAATAAAAAATTGCCCTCCCCGGCGGGGAATCGAACCCCGGTCTCCCGCGTGACAGGCGGGGATACTGACCACTATACTACCGAGGATTATACTAGCTGTGCCGAAACCCGGGATCGAACCAGGGACCTTTAGATCTTCAGTCTAACGCTCTCCCAACTGAGCTATTTCGGCACGTCCAGCTTTAGCTAAAATTAGTTTCCATTACAAGGATGTGTAAATTATAAATATATGCAGATATTAAAAATGAAAATTTCAAGTTTTTTTAAGAACGAATCAAAGCTAAAATAAAATAACATTAACAAATGATCCGTCCCTTAGTTATTTTGTTTATACTTTGTAAAACAAAAAATAAAACAGAAAACTACATTACCATAATCTACAATTGATGTAAAATTTTGTTAGCTTACTTACAGAAGCATAACTGTTAAGAGTTCTATAGCTTGACCACTGAGAAAGTGATTATAAAATAAAAAATTGCCATCCCCGGCGGGGAATCGAACCCCGGTCTCCCGCGTGACAGGCGGGGATACTGACCAGTATACTACCGAGGATTATACTAGCTGTGCCGAAACCCGGGATCGAACCAGGGACCTTTAGATCTTCAGTCTAACGCTCTCCCAACTGAGCTATTTCGGCACGTCCAGCTTTAGCTAAAATTAGTTTCCATTACAAGGATGTGTAAATTATAAATATATGCAGATATTAAAAATGAAAATTTCAAGTTTTTTTAAGAACGAATCAAAGCTAAAATAAAATAACATTAACAAATGATCCGTCCCTTAGTTATTTTGTTTATACTTTGTAAAACAAAAAATAAAACAGAAAACTACATTACCATAATCTACAATTGATGTAAAATTTTGTTAGCTTACTTACAGAAGCATAACTGTTAAGATTTCTATAGCTTGACCACTGAGAAAGTGATTATAAAATAAAAAATTGCCCTCCCCGGCGGGGAATCGAACCCCGGTCTCCCGCGTGACAGGCGGGGATACTGACCACTATACTACCGAGGATTATACTAGCTGTGCCGAAACCCGGGATCGAACCAGGGACCTTTAGATCTTCAGTCTAACGCTCTCCCAACTGAGCTATTTCGGCACGTCCAGCTTTAGCTAAAATTAGTTTCCATTACAAGGATGTGTAAATTATAAATATATGCAGATATTAAAAATGAAAATTTCAAGTTTTTTTAAGAACGAATCAAAGCTAAAATAAAATAACATTAACAAATGATCCGTCCCTTAGTTATTTTGTTTATACTTTGTAAAACAAAAAATAAAACAGAAAACTACATTACCATAATCTACAATTGATGTAAAATTTTGTTAGCTTACTTACAGAAGCATAACTGTTAAGAGTTCTATAGCTTGACCACTGAGAAAGTGATTATAAAATAAAAAATTGCCCTCCCCGGCGGGGAATCGAACCCCGGTCTCCCGCGTGACAGGCGGGGATACTGACCACTATACTACCGAGGATTATACTAGCTGTGCCGAAACCCGGGATCGAACCAGGGACCTTTAGATCTTCAGTCTAACGCTCTCCCAACTGAGCTATTTCGGCACGTCCAGCTTTAGCTAAAATTAGTTTCCATTACAAGGATGTGTAAATTATAAATATATGCAGATATTAAAAATGAAAATTTCAAGTTTTTTTAAGAACGAATCAAAGCTAAAATAAAATAACATTAACAAATGATCCGTCCCTTAGTTATTTTGTTTATACTTTGTAAAACAAAAAATAAAACAGAAAACTACATTACCATAATCTACAATTGATGTAAAATTTTGTTAGCTTACTTACAGAAGCATAACTGTTAAGAGTTCTATAGCTTGACCACTGAGAAAGTGATTATAAAATAAAAAATTGCCCTCCCCGGCGGGGAATCGAACCCCGGTCTCCCGCGTGACAGGCGGGGATACTGACCACTATACTACCGAGGATTATACTAGCTGTGCCGAAACCCGGGATCGAACCAGGGACCTTTAGATCTTCAGTCTAACGCTCTCCCAACTGAGCTATTTCGGCACGTCCAGCTTTAGCTAAAATTAGTTTCCATTACAAGGATGTGTAAATTATAAATATATGCAGATATTAAAAATGAAAATTTCAAGTTTTTTTAAGAACGAATCAAAGCTAAAATAAAATAACATTAACAAATGATCCGTCCCTTAGTTATTTTGTTTATACTTTGTAAAACAAAAAATAAAACAGAAAACTACATTACCATAATCTACAATTGATGTAAAATTTTGTTAGCTTACTTACAGAAGCATAACTGTTAAGAGTTCTATAGCTTGACCACTGAGAAAGTGATTATAAAATAAAAAATTGCCCTCCCCGGCGGGGAATCGAACCCCGGTCTCCCGCGTGACAGGCGGGGATACTGACCACTATACTACCGAGGATTATACTAGCTGTGCCGAAACCCGGGATCGAACCAGGGACCTTTAGATCTTCAGTCTAACGCTCTCCCAACTGAGCTATTTCGGCACGTCCAGCTTTAGCTAAAATTAGTTTCCATTACAAGGATGTGTAAATTATAAATATATGCAGATATTAAAAATGAAAATTTCAAGTTTTTTTAAGAACGAATCAAAGCTAAAATAAAATAACATTAAAAAATGATCCGTCCCTTAGTTATTTTGTTTATACTTTGTAAAACAAAAAATAAAACAGAAAACTACATTACCATAATCTACAATTGATGTAAAATTTTGTTAGCTTACTTACAGAAGCATAACTGTTAAGAGTTCTATAGCTTGACCACTGAGAAAGTGATTATAAAATAAAAAATTGCCCTCCCCGGCGGGGAATCGAACCCCGGTCTCCCGCGTGACAGGCGGGGATACTGACCACTATACTACCGAGGATTATACTAGCTGTGCCGAAACCCGGGATCGAACCAGGGACCTTTAGATCTTCAGTCTAACGCTCTCCCAACTGAGCTATTTCGGCACGTCCAGCTTTAGCTAAAATTAGTTTCCATTACAAGGATGTGTAAATTATAAATATATGCAGATATTAAAAATGAAAATTTCAAGTTTTTTTAAGAACGAATCAAAGCTAAAATAAAATAACATTAACAAATGATCCGTCCCTTAGTTATTTTGTTTATACTTTGTAAAACAAAAAATAAAACAGAAAACTACATTACCATAATCTACAATTGATGTAAAATTTTGTTAGCTTACTTACAGAAGCATAACTGTTAAGAGTTCTATAGCTTGACCACTGAGAAAGTGATTATAAAATAAAAAATTGCCCTCCCCGGCGGGGAATCGAACCCCGGTCTCCCGCGTGACAGGCGGGGATACTGACCACTATACTACCGAGGATTATACTAGCTGTGCCGAAACCCGGGATCGAACCAGGGACCTTTAGATCTTCAGTCTAACGCTCTCCCAACTGAGCTATTTCGGCACGTCCAGCTTTAGCTAAAATTAGTTTCCATTACAAGGATGCGTAAATTATAAATATATGCAGATATTAAAAATGAAAATTTCAAGTTTTTTTAAGAACGAATCAAAGCTAAAATAAAATAACATTAACAAATGATCCGTCCCTTAGTTATTTTGTTTATACTTTGTAAAACAAAAAATAAAACAGAAAACTACATTACCATAATCTACAATTGATGTAAAATTTTGTTAGCTTACTTACAGAAGCATAACTGTTAAGATTTCTATAGCTTGACCACTGAGAAAGTGATTATAAAATAAAAAATTGCCCTCCCCGGCGGGGAATCGAACCCCGGTCTCCCGCGTGACAGGCGGGGATACTGACCACTATACTACCGAGGATTATACTAGCTGTGCCGAAACCCGGCATCGAACCAGGGACCTTTAGATCTTCAGTCTAACGCTCTCCCAACTGAGCTATTTCGGCACGTCCAGCTTTAGCTAAAATTAGTTTCCATTACAAGGATGTGTAAATTATAAATATATGCAGATATTAAAAATGAAAATTTCAAGTTTTTTTAAGAACGAATCAAAGCTAAAATAAAATAACATTAACAAATGATCCGTCGCTTAGTTATTTTGTTTATACTTTGTAAAACAAAAAATAAAACAGAAAACTACATTACCATAATCTACAATTGATGTAAAATTTTGTTAGCTTACTTACAGAAGCATAACTGTTAAGAGTTCTATAGCTTGACCACTGAGAAAGTGATTATAAAATAAAAAATTGCCCTCCCCGGCGGGGAATCGAACCCCGGTCTCCCGCGTGACAGGCGGGGTTGGGTTGGGTTGGGTTGATTATTGACGGCCAATTATCGACACTAGGGATATAGGCCCAGGGGGAGTGCCCTTCGTGGGGGTCTTTCTAAGGGAACCTAATCCGTATTTACGCATGGAGAAAATCCACGGCTCGAAAGAAAACCACGAAAACTCCGAGCGATTAGGCCGACGGGCGCGATTGGGATCGAACCCAGCACCTCCCGTCTACCAGCTTCGAGAGCACAACCTCTCAGCCACCGTGACAGGCGGGGATACTGACCACTATACTACCGAGGATTATACTAGCTGTGCCGAAACCCGGGATCGAACCAGTGACCTTTAGATCTTCAGTCTAACGCTCTCCCAACTGAGCTATTTCGGCACGTCCAGCTTTAGCTAAAATTAGTTTCCATTACAAGGATGTGTAAATTATAAATATATGCAGATATTAAAAATGAAAATTTCAAGTTTTTTTAAGAACGAATCAAAGCTAAAATAAAATAACATTAACAAATGATCCGTCCCTTAGTTATTTTGTTTATACTTTGTAAAACAAAAAATAAAACAGAAAACTACATTACCATAATCTACAATTGATGTAAAATTTTGTTAGCTTACTTACAGAAGCATAACTGTTAAGAGTTCTATAGCTTGACCACTGAGAAAGTGATTATAAAATAAAAAATTGCCCTCCCCGACGTAAATCGAACCCCGGTCTCCCGCGTGACAGGCGGGGATACTGACCACTATACTACCGAGGATTATACTAGCTGTGCCGAAACCCGGGATCGAACCAGGGACCTTTAGATCTTCAGTCTAACGCTCTCCCAACTGAGCTATTTCGGCACGTCCAGCTTTAGCTAAAATTAGTTTCCATTACAAGGATGTGTAAATTATAAATATATGCAGATATTAAAAATGAAAATTTCAAGTTTTTTTAAGAACGAATCAAAGCTAAAATAAAATAACATTAAAAAATGATCCGTCCCTTAGTTATTTTGTTTATACTTTGTAAAACAAAAAATAAAACAGAAAACTACATTACCATAATCTACAATTGATGTAAAATTTTGTTAGCTTACTTACAGAAGCATAACTGTTAAGAGTTCTATAGCTTGACCACTGAGAAAGTGATTATAAAATAAAAAATTGCCCTCCCCGGCGGGGAATCGAACCCCGGTCTCCCGCGTGACAGGCGGGGATACTGACCACTATACTACCGAGGATTATACTAGCTGTGCCGAAACCCGGGATCGAACCAGGGACCTTTAGATCTTCAGTCTAACGCTCTCCCAACTGAGCTATTTCGGCACGTCCAGCTTTAGCTAAAATTAGTTTCCATTACAAGGATGTGTAAATTATAAATATATGCAGATATTAAAAATGAAAATTTCAAGTTTTTTTAAGAACGAATCAAAGCTAAAATAAAATAACATTAACAAATGATCCGTCCCTTAGTTATTTTGTTTATACTTTGTAAAACAAAAAATAAAACAGAAAACTACATTACCATAATCTACAATTGATGTAAAATTTTGTTAGCTTACTTACAGAAGCATAACTGTTAAGATTTCTATAGCTTGACCACTGAGAAAGTGATTATAAAATAAAAAATTGCCCTCCCCGGCGGGGAATCGAACCCCGGTCTCCCGCGTGACAGGCGGGGATACTGACCACTATACTACCGAGGATTATACTAGCTGTGCCGAAACCCGGCATCGAACCAGGGACCTTTAGATCTTCAGTCTAACGCTCTCCCAACTGAGCTATTTCGGCACGTCCAGCTTTAGCTAAAATTAGTTTCCATTACAAGGATGTGTAAATTATAAATATATGCAGATATTAAAAATGAAAATTTCAAGTTTTTTTAAGAACGAATCAAAGCTAAAATAAAATAACATTAACAAATGATCCGTCCCTTAGTTATTTTGTTTATACTTTGTAAAACAAAAAATAAAACAGAAAACTACATTACCATAATCTACAATTGATGTAAAATTTTGTTAGCTTACTTACAGAAGCATAACTGTTAAGAGTTCTATAGCTTGACCACTGAGAAAGTGATTATAAAATAAAAAATTGCCCTCCCCGGCGGGGAATCGAACCCCGGTCTCCCGCGTGACAGGCGGGGATACTGACCACTATACTACCGAGGATTATACTAGCTGTGCCGAAACCCGGGATCGAACCAGTGACCTTTAGATCTTCAGTCTAACGCTCTCCCAACTGAGCTATTTCGGCACGTCCAGCTTTAGCTAAAATTAGTTTCCATTACAAGGATGTGTAAATTATAAATATATGCAGATATTAAAAATGAAAATTTCAAGTTTTTTTAAGAACGAATCAAAGCTAAAATAAAATAACATTAACAAATGATCCGTCCCTTAGTTATTTTGTTTATACTTTGTAAAACAAAAAATAAAACAGAAAACTACATTACCATAATCTACAATTGATGTAAAATTTTGTTAGCTTACTTACAGAAGCATAACTGTTAAGATTTCTATAGCTTGACCACTGAGAAAGTGATTATAAAATAAAAAATTGCCCTCCCCGGCGGGGAATCGAACCCCGGTCTCCCGCGTGACAGGCGGGGATACTGACCACTATACTACCGAGGATTATACTAGCTGTGCCGAAACCCGGGATCGAACCAGGGACCTTTAGATCTTCAGTCTAACGCTCTCCCAACTGAGCTATTTCGGCACGTCCAGCTTTAGCTAAAATTAGTTTCCATTACAAGGATGTGTAAATTATAAATATATGCAGATATTAAAAATGAAAATTTCAAGTTTTTTTAAGAACGAATCAAAGCTAAAATAAAATAACATTAACAAATGATCCGTCCCTTAGTTATTTTGTTTATACTTTGTAAAACAAAAAATAAAACAGAAAACTACATTACCATAATCTACAATTGATGTAAAATTTTGTTAGCTTACTTACAGAAGCATAACTGTTAAGAGTTCTATAGCTTGACCACTGAGAAAGTGATTATAAAATAAAAAATTGCCCTCCCCGGCGGGGAATCGAACCCCGGTCTCCCGCGTGACAGGCGGGGATACTGACCACTATACTACCGAGGATTATACTAGCTGTGCCGAAACCCGGGATCGAACCAGGGACCTTTAGATCTTCAGTCTAACGCTCTCCCAACTGAGCTATTTCGGCACGTCCAGCTTTAGCTAAAATTAGTTTCCATTACAAGGATGTGTAAATTATAAATATATGCAGATATTAAAAATGAAAATTTCAAGTTTTTTTAAGAACGAATCAAAGCTAAAATAAAATAACATTAACAAATGATCCGTCCCTTAGTTATTTTGTTTATACTTTGTAAAACAAAAAATAAAACAGAAAACTACATTACCATAATCTACAATTGATGTAAAATTTTGTTAGCTTACTTACAGAAGCATAACTGTTACGAGTTCTATAGCTTGACCACTGAGAAAGTGATTATAAAATAAAAAATTGCCCTCCCCGGCGGGGAATCGAACCCCGGTCTCCCGCGTGACAGGCGGGGATACTGACCACTATACTACCGAGGATTATACTAGCTGTGCCGAAACCCGGGATCGAACCAGGGACCTTTAGATCTTCAGTCTAACGCTCTCCCAACTGAGCTATTTCGGCACGTCCAGCTTTAGCTAAAATTAGTTTCCATTACAAGGATGTGTAAATTATAAATATATGCAGATATTAAAAATGAAAATTTCAAGTTTTTTTAAGAACGAATCAAAGCTAAAATAAAATAACATTAACAAATGATCCGTCCCTTAGTTATTTTGTTTATACTTTGTAAAAGAAAAAATAAAACAGAAAACTACATTACCATAATCTACAATTGATGTAAAATTTTGTTAGCTTACTTACAGAAGCATAACTGTTAAGAGTTCTATAGCTTGACCACTGAGAAAGTGATTATAAAATAAAAAATTGCCCTCCCCGGCGGGGAATCGAACCCCGGTCTCCCGCGTGACAGGCGGGGATACTGACCACTATACTACCGAGGATTATACTAGCTGTGCCGAAACCCGGGATCGAACCAGGGACCTTTAGATCTTCAGTCTAACGCTCTCCCAACTGAGCTATTTCGGCACGTCCAGCTTTAGCTAAAATTAGTTTCCATTACAAGGATGTGTAAATTATAAATATATGCAGATATTAAAAATGAAAATTTCAAGTTTTTTTAAGAACGAATCAAAGCTAAAATAAAATAACATTAACAAATGATCCGTCCCTTAGTTATTTTGTTTATACTTTGTAAAACAAAAAATAAAACAGAAAACTACATTACCATAATCTACAATTGATGTAAAATTTTGTTAGCTTACTTACAGAAGCATAACTGTTAAGAGTTCTATAGCTTGACCACTGAGAAAGTGATTATAAAATAAAAAATTGCCCTCCCCGGCGGGGAATCGAACCCCGGTCTCCCGCGTGACAGGCGGGGTTGGGTTGGGTTGGGTTGATTATTGACGGCCAATTATCGACACTAGGGATATAGGCCCAGGGGGAGTGCCCTTCGTGGGGGTCTTTCTAAGGGAACCTAATCCGTATTTACGCATGGAGAAAATCCACGGCTCGAAAGAAAACCACGAAAACTCCGAGCGATTAGGCCGACGGGCGCGATTGGGATCGAACCCAGCACCTCCCGTCTACCAGCTTCGAGAGCACAACCTCTCAGCCACCGTGACAGGCGGGGATACTGACCACTATACTACCGAGGATTATACTAGCTGTGCCGAAACCCGGGATCGAACCAGTGACCTTTAGATCTTCAGTCTAACGCTCTCCCAACTGAGCTATTTCGGCACGTCCAGCTTTAGCTAAAATTAGTTTCCATTACAAGGATGTGTAAATTATAAATATATGCAGATATTAAAAATGAAAATTTCAAGTTTTTTTAAGAACGAATCAAAGCTAAAATAAAATAACATTAACAAATGATCCGTCCCTTAGTTATTTTGTTTATACTTTGTAAAACAAAAAATAAAACAGAAAACTACATTACCATAATCTACAATTGATGTAAAATTTTGTTAGCTTACTTACAGAAGCATAACTGTTAAGAGTTCTATAGCTTGACCACTGAGAAAGTGATTATAAAATAAAAAATTGCCCTCCCCGGCGGGGAATCGAACCCCGGTCTCCCGCGTGACAGGCGGGGATACTGACCACTATACTACCGAGGATTATACTAGCTGTGCCGAAACCCGGGATCGAACCAGGGACCTTTAGATCTTCAGTCTAACGCTCTCCCAACTGAGCTATTTCGGCACGTCCAGCTTTAGCTAAAATTAGTTTCCATTACAAGGATGTGTAAATTATAAATATATGCAGATATTAAAAATGAAAATTTCAAGTTTTTTTAAGAACGAATCAAAGCTAAAATAAAATAACATTAACAAATGATCCGTCCCTTAGTTATTTTGTTTATACTTTGTAAAACAAAAAATAAAACAGAAAACTACATTACCATAATCTACAATTGATGTAAAATTTTGTTAGCTTACTTACAGAAGCATAACTGTTAAGATTTCTATAGCTTGACCACTGAGAAAGTGATTATAAAATAAAAAATTGCCCTCCCCGGCGGGGAATCGAACCCCGGTCTCCCGCGTGACAGGCGGGGATACTGACCACTATACTACCGAGGATTATACTAGCTGTGCCGAAACCCGGCATCGAACCAGGGACCTTTAGATCTTCAGTCTAACGCTCTCCCAACTGAGCTATTTCGGCACGTCCAGCTTTAGCTAAAATTAGTTTCCATTACAAGGATGTGTAAATTATAAATATATGCAGATATTAAAAATGAAAATTTCAAGTTTTTTTAAGAACGAATCAAAGCTAAAATAAAATAACATTAACAAATGATCCGTCCCTTAGTTATTTTGTTTATACTTTGTAAAACAAAAAATAAAACAGAAAACTACATTACCATAATCTACAATTGATGTAAAATTTTGTTAGCTTACTTACAGAAGCATAACTGTTAAGAGTTCTATAGCTTGACCACTGAGAAAGTGATTATAAAATAAAAAATTGCCCTCCCCGGCGGGGAATCGAACCCCGGTCTCCCGCGTGACAGGCGGGGATACTGACCACTATACTACCGAGGATTATACTAGCTGTGCCGAAACCCGGGATCGAACCAGTGACCTTTAGATCTTCAGTCTAACGCTCTCCCAACTGAGCTATTTCGGCACGTCCAGCTTTAGCTAAAATTAGTTTCCATTACAAGGATGTGTAAATTATAAATATATGCAGATATTAAAAATGAAAATTTCAAGTTTTTTTAAGAACGAATCAAAGCTAAAATAAAATAACATTAACAAATGATCCGTCCCTTAGTTATTTTGTTTATACTTTGTAAAACAAAAAATAAAACAGAAAACTACATTACCATAATCTACAATTGATGTAAAATTTTGTTAGCTTACTTACAGAAGCATAACTGTTAAGATTTCTATAGCTTGACCACTGAGAAAGTGATTATAAAATAAAAAATTGCCCTCCCCGGCGGGGAATCGAACCCCGGTCTCCCGCGTGACAGGCGGGGATACTGACCACTATACTACCGAGGATTATACTAGCTGTGCCGAAACCCGGGATCGAACCAGGGACCTTTAGATCTTCAGTCTAACGCTCTCCCAACTGAGCTATTTCGGCACGTCCAGCTTTAGCTAAAATTAGTTTCCATTACAAGGATGTGTAAATTATAAATATATGCAGATATTAAAAATGAAAATTTCAAGTTTTTTTAAGAACGAATCAAAGCTAAAATAAAATAACATTAACAAATGATCCGTCCCTTAGTTATTTTGTTTATACTTTGTAAAACAAAAAATAAAACAGAAAACTACATTACCATAATCTACAATTGATGTAAAATTTTGTTAGCTTACTTACAGAAGCATAACTGTTAAGAGTTCTATAGCTTGACCACTGAGAAAGTGATTATAAAATAAAAAATTGCCCTCCCCGGCGGGGAATCGAACCCCGGTCTCCCGCGTGACAGGCGGGGATACTGACCACTATACTACCGAGGATTATACTAGCTGTGCCGAAACCCGGGATCGAACCAGGGACCTTTAGATCTTCAGTCTAACGCTCTCCCAACTGAGCTATTTCGGCACGTCCAGCTTTAGCTAAAATTAGTTTCCATTACAAGGATGTGTAAATTATAAATATATGCAGATATTAAAAATGAAAATTTCAAGTTTTTTTAAGAACGAATCAAAGCTAAAATAAAATAACATTAACAAATGATCCGTCCCTTAGTTATTTTGTTTATACTTTGTAAAACAAAAAATAAAACAGAAAACTACATTACCATAATCTACAATTGATGTAAAATTTTGTTAGCTTACTTACAGAAGCATAACTGTTACGAGTTCTATAGCTTGACCACTGAGAAAGTGATTATAAAATAAAAAATTGCCCTCCCCGGCGGGGAATCGAACCCCGGTCTCCCGCGTGACAGGCGGGGATACTGACCACTATACTACCGAGGATTATACTAGCTGTGCCGAAACCCGGGATCGAACCAGGGACCTTTAGATCTTCAGTCTAACGCTCTCCCAACTGAGCTATTTCGGCACGTCCAGCTTTAGCTAAAATTAGTTTCCATTACAAGGATGTGTAAATTATAAATATATGCAGATATTAAAAATGAAAATTTCAAGTTTTTTTAAGAACGAATCAAAGCTAAAATAAAATAACATTAACAAATGATCCGTCCCTTAGTTATTTTGTTTATACTTTGTAAAAGAAAAAATAAAACAGAAAACTACATTACCATAATCTACAATTGATGTAAAATTTTGTTAGCTTACTTACAGAAGCATAACTGTTAAGAGTTCTATAGCTTGACCACTGAGAAAGTGATTATAAAATAAAAAATTGCCCTCCCCGGCGGGGAATCGAACCCCGGTCTCCCGCGTGACAGGCGGGGATACTGACCACTATACTACCGAGGATTATACTAGCTGTGCCGAAACCCGGGATCGAACCAGGGACCTTTAGATCTTCAGTCTAACGCTCTCCCAACTGAGCTATTTCGGCACGTCCAGCTTTAGCTAAAATTAGTTTCCATTACAAGGATGTGTAAATTATAAATATATGCAGATATTAAAAATGAAAATTTCAAGTTTTTTTAAGAACGAATCAAAGCTAAAATAAAATAACATTAACAAATGATCCGTCCCTTAGTTATTTTGTTTATACTTTGTAAAACAAAAAATAAAACAGAAAACTACATTACCATAATCTACAATTGATGTAAAATTTTGTTAGCTTACTTACAGAAGCATAACTGTTAAGAGTTCTATAGCTTGACCACTGAGAAAGTGATTATAAAATAAAAAATTGCCCTCCCCGGCGGGGAATCGAACCCCGGTCTCCCGCGTGACAGGCGGGGATACTGACCACTATACTACCGAGGATTATACTAGCTGTGCCGAAACCCGGGATCGAACCAGGGACCTTTAGATCTTCAGTCTAACGCTCTCCCAACTGAGCTATTTCGGCACGTCCAGCTTTAGCTAAAATTAGTTTCCATTACAAGGATGTGTAAATTATAAATATATGCAGATATTAAAAATGAAAATTTCAAGTTTTTTTAAGAACGAATCAAAGCTAAAATAAAATAACATTAAAAAATGATCCGTCCCTTAGTTATTTTGTTTATACTTTGTAAAACAAAAAATAAAACAGAAAACTACATTACCATAATCTACAATTGATGTAAAATTTTGTTAGCTTACTTACAGAAGCATAACTGTTAAGAGTTCTATAGCTTGACCACTGAGAAAGTGATTATAAAATAAAAAATTGCCCTCCCCGGCGGGGAATCGAACCCCGGTCTCCCGCGTGACAGGCGGGGATACTGACCACTATACTACCGAGGATTATACTAGCTGTGCCGAAACCCGGGATCGAACCAGGGACCTTTAGATCTTCAGTCTAACGCTCTCCCAACTGAGCTATTTCGGCACGTCCAGCTTTAGCTAAAATTAGTTTCCATTACAAGGATGTGTAAATTATAAATATATGCAGATATTAAAAATGAAAATTTCAAGTTTTTTTAAGAACGAATCAAAGCTAAAATAAAATAACATTAACAAATGATCCGTCCCTTAGTTATTTTGTTTATACTTTGTAAAACAAAAAATAAAACAGAAAACTACATTACCATAATCTACAATTGATGTAAAATTTTGTTAGCTTACTTACAGAAGCATAACTGTTAAGATTTCTATAGCTTGACCACTGAGAAAGTGATTATAAAATAAAAAATTGCCCTCCCCGGCGGGGAATCGAACCCCGGTCTCCCGCGTGGCAGGCGGGGATACTGACCACTATACTACCGAGGATTATACTAGCTGTGCCGAAACCCGGGATCGAACCAGGGACCTTTAGATCTTCAGTCTAACGCTCTCCCAACTGAGCTATTTCGGCACGTCCAGCTTTAGCTAAAATTAGTTTCCATTACAAGGATGCGTAAATTATAAATATATGCAGATATTAAAAATGAAAATTTCAAGTTTTTTTAAGAACGAATCAAAGCTAAAATAAAATAAGATTAACAAATGATCCGTCCCTTAGTTATTTTGTTTATACTTTGTAAAACAAAAAATAAAACAGAAAACTACATTACCATAATCTACAATTGATGTAAAATTTTGTTAGCTTACTTACAGAAGCATAACTGTTAAGAGTTCTATAGCTTGACCACTGAGAAAGTGATTATAAAATAAAAAATTGCCCTCCCCGGCGGGGAATCGAACCCCGGTCTCCCGCGTGACAGGCGGGGATACTGACCACTATACTACCGAGGATTATACTAGCTGTGCCGAAACCCGGGATCGAACCAGGGACCTTTAGATCTTCAGTCTAACGCTCTCCCAACTGAGCTATTTCGGCACGTCCAGCTTTAGCTAAAATAAGTTTCCATTACAAGGATGTGTAAATTATAAATATATGCAGATATTAAAAATGAAAATTTCAAGTTTTTTTAAGAACGAATCAAAGCTAAAATAAAATAACATTAACAAATGATCCGTCCCTTAGTTATTTTGTTTATACTTTGTAAAACAAAAAATAAAACAGAAAACTACATTACCATAATCTACAATTGATGTAAAATTTTGTTAGCTTACTTACAGAAGCATAACTGTTAAGATTTCTATAGCTTGACCACTGAGAAAGTGATTATAAAATAAAAAATTGCCCTCCCCGGCGGGGAATCGAACCCCGGTCTCCCGCGTGACAGGCGGGGATACTGACCACTATACTACCGAGGATTATACTAGCTGTGCCGAAACCCGGCATCGAACCAGGGACCTTTAGATCTTCAGTCTAACGCTCTCCCAACTGAGCTATTTCAGCACGTCCAGCTTTAGCTAAAATTAGTTTCCATTACAAGGATGTGTAAATTATAAATATATGCAGATATTAAAAATGAAAATTTCAAGTTTTTTTAAGAACGAATCAAAGCTAAAATAAAATAACATTAACAAATGATCCGTCCCTTAGTTATTTTGTTTATACTTTGTAAAACAAAAAATAAAACAGAAAACTACATTACCATAATCTACAATTGATGTAAAATTTTGTTAGCTTACTTACAGAAGCATAACTGTTAAGAGTTCTATAGCTTGACCACTGAGAAAGAGATTATAAAATAAAAAATTGCCCTCCCCGGCGGGGAATCGAACCCCGGTCTCCCGCGTGACAGGCGGGGATACTGACCACTATACTACCGAGGATTATACTAGCTGTGCCGAAACCCGGGATCGAACCAGTGACCTTTAGATCTTCAGTCTAACGTTCTCCCAACTGAGCTATTTCGGCACGTCCAGCTTTAGCTAAAATTAGTTTCCATTACAAGGATGTGTAAATTATAAATATATGCAGATATTAAAAATGAAAATTTCAAGTTTTTTTAAGAACGAATCAAAGCTAAAATAAAATAACATTAACAAATGATCCGTCCCTTAGTTATTTTGTTTATACTTTGTAAAACAAAAAATAAAACAGAAAACTACATTACCATAATCTACAATTGATGTAAAATTTTGTTAGCTTACTTACAGAAGCATAACTGTTAAGAGTTCTATAGCTTGACCACTGAGAAAGTGATTATAAAATAAAAAATTGCCCTCCCCGGCGGGGAATCGAACCCCGGTCTCCCGCGTGACAGGCGGGGATACTGACCACTATACTACCGAGGATTATACTAGCTGTGCCGAAACCCGGGATCGAACCAGGTACCTTTAGATCTTCAGTCTAACGCTCTCCCAACTGAGCTATTTCGGCACGTCCAGCTTTAGCTAAAATTAGTTTCCATTACAAGGATGTGTAAATTATAAATATATGCAGATATTAAAAATGAAAATTTCAAGTTTTTTTAAGAACGAATCAAAGCTAAAATAAAATAACATTAAAAAATGATCCGTCCCTTAGTTATTTTGTTTATACTTTGTAAAACAAAAAATAAAACAGAAAACTACATTACCATAATCTACAATTGATGTAAAATTTTGTTAGCTTACTTACAGAAGCATAACTGTTAAGAGTTCTATAGCTTGACCACTGAGAAAGTGATTATAAAATAAAAAATTGCCCTCCCCGGCGGGGAATCGAACCCCGGTCTCCCGCGTGACAGGCGGGGATACTGACCACTATACTACCGAGGATTATACTAGCTGTGCCGAAACCCGGGATCGAACCAGGGACCTTTAGATCTTCAGTCTAACGCTCTCCCAACTGAGCTATTTCGGCACGTCCAGCTTTAGCTAAAATTAGTTTCCATTACAAGGATGTGTAAATTATAAATATATGCAGATATTAAAAATGAAAATTTCAAGTTTTTTTAAGAACGAATCAAAGCTAAAATAAAATAACATTAACAAATGATCCGTCCCTTAGTTATTTTGTTTATACTTTGTAAAACAAAAAATAAAACAGAAAACTACATTACCATAATCTACAATTGATGTAAAATTTTGTTAGCTTACTTACAGAAGCATAACTGTTAAGATTTCTATAGCTTGACCACTGAGAAAGTGATTATAAAATAAAAAATTGCCCTCCCCGGCGGGGAATCGAACCCCGGTCTCCCGCGTGACAGGCGGGGATACTGACCACTATACTACCGAGGATTATACTAGCTGTGCCGAAACCCGGGATCGAACCAGGGACCTTTAGATCTTCAGTCTAACGCTCTCCCAACTGAGCTATTTCGACACGTCCAGCTTTAGCTAAAATTAGTTTCCATTACAAGGATGTGTAAATTATAAATATATGCAGATATTAAAAATGAAAATTTCAAGTTTTTTTAAGAACGAATCAAAGCTAAAATAAAATAACATTAACAAATGATCCGTCCCTTAGTTATTTTGTTTATACTTTGTAAAACAAAAAATAAAACAGAAAACTACATTACCATAATCTACAATTGATGTAAAATTTTGTTAGCTTACTTACAGAAGCATAACTGTTAAGAGTTCTATAGCTTGACCACTGAGAAAGTGATTATAAAATAAAAAATTGCCCTCCCCGGCGGGGAATCGAACCCCGGTCTCCCGCGTGACAGGCGGGGATACTGACCACTATACTACCGAGGATTATACTAGCTGTGCCGAAACCCGGGATCGAACCAGGGACCTTTAGATCTTCAGTCTAACGCTCTCCCAACTGAGCTATTTCGGCACGTCCAGCTTTAGCTAAAATTAGTTTCCATTACAAGGATGTGTAAATTATAAATATATGCAGATATTAAAAATGAAAATTTCAAGTTTTTATAAGAACGAATCAAAGCTAAAATAAAATAACATTAACAAATGATCCGTCCCTTAGTTATTTTGTTTATACTTTGTAAAACAAAAAATAAAACAGAAAACTACATTACCATATTCTACAATTGATGTAAAATTTTGTTAGCTTACTTACAGAAGCATAACTGTTACGAGTTCTATAGCTTGACCACTGAGAAAGTGATTATAAAATAAAAAATTGCCCTCCCCGGCGGGGAATCGAACCCCGGTCTCCCGCGTGACAGGCGGGGATACTGACCACTATACTACCGAGGATTATACTAGCTGTGCCGAAACCCGGGATCGAACCAGGGACCTTTAGATCTTCAGTCTAACGCTCTCCCAACTGAGCTATTTCGGCACGTCCAGCTTTAGCTAAAATTAGTTTCCATTACAAGGATGTGTAAATTATAAATATATGCAGATATTAAAAATGAAAATTTCAAGTTTTTTTAAGAACGAATCAAAGCTAAAATAAAATAACATTAACAAATGATCCGTCCCTTAGTTATTTTGTTTATACTTTGTAAAACAAAAAATAAAACAGAAAACTACATTACCATAATCTACAATTGATGTAAAATTTTGTTAGCTTACTTACAGAAGCATAACTGTTAAGATTTCTATAGCTTGACCACTGAGAAAGTGATTATAAAATAAAAAGTTGCCCTCCCCGGCGGGGAATCGAACCCCGGTCTCCCGCGTGACAGGCGGGGATACTGACCACTATACTACCGAGGATTATACTAGCTGTGCCGAAACCCGGGATCGAACCAGGGACCTTTAGATCTTCAGTCTAACGCTCTCCCAACTGAGCTATTTCGGCACGTCCAGCTTTAGCTAAAATTAGTTTCCATTACAAGGATGTGTAAATTATAAATATATGCAGATATTAAAAATGAAAATTTCAAGTTTTTTTAAGAACGAATCAAAGCTAAAATAAAATAACATTAACAAATGATCCGTCCCTTAGTTATTTTGTTTATACTTTGTAAAACAAAAAATAAAACAGAAAACTACATTACCATAACCTACAATTGATGTAAAATTTTGTTAGCTTACTTACAGAAGCATAACTGTTAAGAGTTCTATAGCTTGACCACTGAGAAAGTGATTATAAAATAAAAAATTGCCCTCCCCGGCGGGGAATCGAACCCCGGTCTCCCGCGTGACAGGCGGGGATACTGACCACTATACTACCGAGGATTATACTAGCTGTGCCGAAACCCGGGATCGAACCAGGGACCTTTAGATCTTCAGTCTAACGCTCTCCCAACTGAGCTATTTCGGCACGTCCAGCTTTAGCTAAAATTAGTTTCCATTACAAGGATGTGTAAATTATAAATATATGCAGATATTAAAAATGAAAATTTCAAGTTTTTTTAAGAACGAATCAAAGCTAAAATAAAATAACATTAACAAATGATCCGTCCCTTAGTTATTTTGTTTATACTTTGTAAAACAAAAAATAAAACAGAAAACTACATTACCATAATCTACAATTGATGTAAAATTTTGTTAGCTTACTTACAGAAGCATAACTGTTAAGAGTTCTATAGCTTGACCACTGAGAAAGTGATTATAAAATAAAAAATTGCCCTCCCCGGCGGGGAATCGAACCCCGGTCTCCCGCGTGACAGGCGGGGATACTGACCACTATACTACCGAGGATTATACTAGCTGTGCCGAAACCCGGGATCGAACCAGGGACCTTTAGATCTTCAGTCTAACGCTCTCCCAACTGAGCTATTTCGGCACGTCCAGCTTTAGCTAAAATTAGTTTCCATTACAAGGATGTGTAAATTATAAATATATGCAGATATTAAAAATGAAAATTTCAAGTTTTTTTAAGAACGAATCAAAGCTAAAATAAAATAACATTAAAAAATGATCCGTCCCTTAGTTATTTTGTTTATACTTTGTAAAACAAAAAATAAAACAGAAAACTACATTACCATAATCTACAATTGATGTAAAATTTTGTTAGCTTACTTACAGAAGCATAACTGTTAAGAGTTCTATAGCTTGACCACTGAGAAAGTGATTATAAAATAAAAAATTGCCCTCCCCGGCGGGGAATCGAACCCCTGTCTCCCGCGTGACAGGCGGGGATACTGACCACTATACTACCGAGGATTATACTAGCTGTGCCGAAACCCGGGATCGAACCAGGGACCTTTAGATCTTCAGTCTAACGCTCTCCCAACTGAGCTATTTCGGCACGTCCAGCTTTAGCTAAAATTAGTTTCCATTACAAGGATGTGTAAATTATAAATATATGCAGATATTAAAAATGAAAATTTCAAGTTTTTTTAAGAACGAATCAAAGCTAAAATAAAATAACATTAACAAATGATCCGTCCCTTAGTTATTTTGTTTATACTTTGTAAAACAAAAAATAAAACAGAAAACTACATTACCATAATCTACAATTGATGTAAAATTTTGTTAGCTTACTTACAGAAGCATAACTGTTAAGAGTTCTATAGCTTGACCACTGAGAAAGTGATTATAAAATAAAAAATTGCCCTCCCCGGCGGGGAATCGAACCCCGGTCTCCCGCGTGACAGGCGGGGATACTGACCACTATACTACCGAGGATTATACTAGCTGTGCCGAAACCCGGGATCGAACCAGGGACCTTTAGATCTTCAGTCTAACGCTCTCCCAACTGAGCTATTTCGGCACGTCCAGCTTTAGCTAAAATTAGTTTCCATTACAAGGATGTGTAAATTATAAATATATGCAGATATTAAAAATGAAAATTTCAAGTTTTTTTAAGAACGAATCAAAGCTAAAATAAAATAACATTAACAAATGATCCGTCCCTTAGTTATTTTGTTTATACTTTGTAAAACAAAAAATAAAACAGAAAACTACATTACCATAATCTACAATTGATGTAAAATTTTGTTAGCTTACTTACAGAAGCATAACTGTTACGAGTTCTATAGCTTGACCACTGAGAAAGTGATTATAAAATAAAAAATTGCCCTCCCCGGCGGGGAATCGAACCCCGGTCTCCCGCGTGACAGGCGGGGATACTGACCACTATACTACCGAGGATTATACTAGCTGTGCCGAAACCCGGGATCGAACCAGGGACCTTTAGATCTTCAGTCTAACGCTCTCCCAACTGAGCTATTTCGGCACGTCCAGCTTTAGCTAAAATTAGTTTCCATTACAAGGATGTGTAAATTATAAATATATGCAGATATTAAAAATGAAAATTTCAAGTTTTTTTAAGAACGAATCAAAGCTAAAATAAAATAACATTAACAAATGATCCGTCCCTTAGTTATTTTGTTTATACTTTGTAAAACAAAAAATAAAACAGAAAACTACATTACCATAATCTACAATTGATGTAAAATTTTGTTAGCTTACTTACAGAAGCATAACTGTTAAGATTTCTATAGCTTGACCACTGAGAAAGTGATTATAAAATAAAAAATTGCCCTCCCCGGCGGGGAATCGAACCCCGGTCTCCCGCGTGACAGGCGGGGATACTGACCACTATACTACCGAGGATTATACTAGCTGTGCCGAAACCCGGGATCGAACCAGGGACCTTTAGATCTTCAGTCTAACGCTCTCCCAACTGAGCTATTTCGGCACGTCCAGCTTTAGCTAAAATTAGTTTCCATTACAAGGATGTGTAAATTATAAATATATGCAGATATTAAAAATGAAAATTTCAAGTTTTTTTAAGAACGAATCAAAGCTAAAATAAAATAACATTAACAAATGATCCGTCCCTTAGTTATTTTGTTTATACTTTGTAAAACAAAAAATAAAACAGAAAACTACATTACCATAATCTACAATTGATGTAAAATTTTGTTAGCTTACTTACAGAAGCATAACTGTTAAGAGTTCTATAGCTTGACCACTGAGAAAGTGATTATAAAATAAAAAATTGCCCTCCCCGGCGGGGAATCGAACCCCGGTCTCCCGCGTGACAGGCGGGGATACTGACCACTATACTACCGAGGATTATACTAGCTGTGCCGAAACCCGGGATCGAACCAGGGACCTTTAGATCTTCAGTCTAACGCTCTCCCAACTGAGCTATTTCGGCACGTCCAGCTTTAGCTAAAATTAGTTTCCATTACAAGGATGTGTAAATTATAAATATATGCAGATATTAAAAATGAAAATTTCAAGTTTTTTTAAGAACGAATCAAAGCTAAAATAAAATAACATTAACAAATGATCCGTCCCTTAGTTATTTTGTTTATACTTTGTAAAACAAAAAATAAAACAGAAAACTACATTACCATAATCTACAATTGATGTAAAATTTTGTTTGCTTACTTACAGAAGCATAACTGTTAAGAGTTCTATAGCTTGACCACTGAGAAAGTGATTATAAAATAAAAAATTGCCCTCCCCGGCGGGGAATCGAACCCCGGTCTCCCGCGTGACAGGCGGGGATACTGACCACTATACTACCGAGGATTATACTAGCTGTGCCGAAACCCGGGATCGAACCAGGGACCTTTAGATCTTCAGTCTAACGCTCTCCCAACTGAGCTATTTCGGCACGTCCGGCTTTAGCTAAAATTAGTTTCCATTACAAGGATGTGTAAATTATAAATATATGCAGATATTAAAAATGAAAATTTCAAGTTTTTTTAAGAACGAATCAAAGCTAAAATAAAATAACATTAACAAATGATCCGTCCCTTAGTTATTTTGTTTATACTTTGTAAAACAAAAAATAAAACAGAAAACTACATTACCATAATCTACAATTGATGTAAAATTTTGTTAGCTTACTTACAGAAGCATAACTGTTAAGATTTCTATAGCTTGACCACTGAGAAAGTGATTATAAAATAAAAAATTGCCCTCCCCGGCGGGGAATCGAACCCCGGTCTCCCGCGTGACAGGCGGGGATACTGACCACTATACTACCGAGGATTATACTAGCTGTGCCGAAACCCGGGATCGAACCAGGGACCTTTAGATCTTCAGTCTAACGCTCTCCCAACTGAGCTATTTCGGCACGTCCAGCTTTAGCTAAAATTAGTTTCCATTACAAGGATGTGTAAATTATAAATATATGCAGATATTAAAAATGAAAATTTCAAGTTTTTTTAAGAACGAATCAAAGCTAAAATAAAATAACATTAACAAATGATCCGTCCCTTAGTTATTTTGTTTATACTTTGTAAAACAAAAAATAAAACAGAAAACTACATTACCATAATCTACAATTGATGTAAAATTTTGTTAGCTTACTTACAGAAGCATAACTGTTAAGAGTTCTATAGCTTGACCACTGAGAAAGTGATTATAAAATAAAAAATTGCCCTCCCCGGCGGGGAATCGAACCCCGGTCTCCCGCGTGACAGGCGGGGATACTGACCACTATACTACCGAGGATTATACTAGCTGCGCCGAAACCCGGGATCGAACCAGGGACCTTTAGATCTTCAGTCTAACGCTCTCCCAACTGAGCTATTTCGGCACGTCCAGCTTTAGCTAAAATTAGTTTCCATTACAAGGATGTGTAAATTATAAATATATGCAGATATTAAAAATGAAAATTTCAAGTTTTTTTAAGAACGAATCAAAGCTAAAATAAAATAACATTAACAAATGATCCGTCCCTTAGTTATTTGGTTTATACTTTGTAAAACAAAAAATAAAACAGAAAACTACATTACCATAATCTACAATTGATGTAAAATTTTGTTAGCTTACTTACAGAAGCATAACTGTTACGAGTTCTATAGCTTGACCACTGAGAAAGTGATTATAAAATAAAAAATTGCCCTCCCCGGCGGGGAATCGAACCCCGGTCTCCCGCGTGACAGGCGGGGATACTGACTACTATACTACCGAGGATTATACTAGCTGTGCCGAAACCCGGGATCGAACCAGGGACCTTTAGATCTTCAGTCTAACGCTCTCCCAACTGAGCTATTTCGGCACGTCCAGCTTTAGCTAAAATTAGTTTCCATTACAAGGATGTGTAAATTATAAATATATGCAGATATTAAAAATGAAAATTTCAAGTTTTTTTAAGAACGAATCAAAGCTAAAATAAAATAACATTAACAAATGATCCGTCCCTTAGTTATTTTGTTTATACTTTGTAAAACAAAAAATAAAACAGAAAACTACATTACCATAATCTACAATTGATGTAAAATTTTGTTAGCTTACTTACAGAAGCATAACTGTTAAGATTTCTATAGCTTGACCACTGAGAAAGTGATTATAAAATAAAAAATTGCCCTCCCCGGCGGGGAATCGAACCCCGGTCTCCCGCGTGACAGGCGGGGATACTGACCACTATACTACCGAGGATTATACTAGCTGTGCCGAAACCCGGGATCGAACCAGGGACCTTTAGATCTTCAGTCTAACGCTCTCCCAACTGAGCTATTTCGGCACGTCCGGCTTTAGCTAAAATTAGTTTCCATTACAAGGATGTGTAAATTATAAATATATGCAGATATTAAAAATGAAAATTTCAAGTTTTTTTAAGAACGAATCAAAGCTAAAATAAAATAACATTAACAAATGATCCGTCCCTTAGTTATTTTGTTTATACTTTGTAAAACAAAAAATAAAACAGAAAACTACATTACCATAATCTACAATTGATGTAAAATTTTGTTAGCTTACTTACAGAAGCATAACTGTTAAGAGTTCTATAGCTTGACCACTGAGAAAGTGATTATAAAATAAAAAATTGCCCTCCCCGGCGGGGAATCGAACCCCGGTCTCCCGCGTGACAGGCGGGGATACTGACCACTATACTACCGAGGATTATAATAGCTGTTCCGAAACCCGGGATCGAACCAGGGACCTTTAGATCTTCAGTCTAACGCTCTCCCAACTGAGCTATTTCGGCACGTCCAGCTTTAGCTAAAATTAGTTTCCATTACAAGGATGTGTAAATTATAAATATATGCAGATATTAAAAATGAAAATTTCAAGTTTTTTTAAGAACGAATCAAAGCTAAAATAAAATAACATTAACAAATGATCCGTCCCTTAGTTATTTTGTTTATACTTTGTAAAACAAAAAATAAAACAGAAAACTACATTACCATAATCTACAATTGATGTAAAATTTTGTTAGCTTACTTACAGAAGCATAACTGTTAAGAGTTCTATAGCTTGACCACTGAGAAAGTGATTATAAAATAAAAAATTGCCCTCCCCGGCGGGGAATCGAACCCCGGTCTCCCGCGTGACAGGCGGGGATACTGACCACTATACAACCGAGGATTATACTAGCTGTG